>JAGTTD010000005.1:23668749-24918749 GCA_018398585.1 Simmondsia chinensis
AGAGACATAGTATGCATCTGTAGCTTGTTGATATGTGGCTATCATGCTAGCTCATAGGTTCTTAAACCTCGTCATGTACTCACTCATAGCAGTCGTTTGATACACCTTGTTAAAATTTTCAACAACATCGCTTATGTCCTGTTCTTCATAGTGCTCACATAATTCTTCCACGAACTCGCCCCTAGAAAGATTTGGATTACTTTTCAACACACTATAGAACCATACTTCATGATCTCTATGAAGATGCACTGCTTCCAGTTCTACCTTTTCAGCTTCACTTATGTTGTAAAAATGGAAGTATCGATCACATCTCCTCAACCACGATTGGTGTTGCTTGCCATCAAAAGGTTCAATTTGCACTCAAGACTGTCTGAAAGCATTGTTCCTATTACCGGATGTAGCATCATTACTCATTATTCTTCGTTGATGATGTTGATTTGGGGGCCTGTCTTGATGTTCAATTTCATTAGATGGATTTTTGTTGTGCAAAACATAATCTGGAAGTCTTGTATTCAAACCTGAATTCTGACCAGATAACCGAGAATGTGCTTGTTCTTTGGATTGATCTTGAGTTCTTGCAGCAACATCAACCTCTGGAAGTCGAGTATCAACTGTCTTGATACGATCTGGAGGTCTAACATTAGTTGAATTGAAGGAGATTCATCGCGATTCTTGTCCAAACTTTCAACACTGTCAATGTGAACCCGCGGTTGCCTTACTTCTGCTAAAGGAATTAGCTTGCTAGTAGGTCATAGTGTTCCATTTATAGATGATTCACCATGTTTGTTGACTTGATTATGCAATTCAATCAGCTTTTCTTCAAAACGCAAGGATTGGTGCTGCACTTGTTTAGCAAATTTCTGATCTTGTTCCAGTTTTCTATTAATTTGATTCTGTAATCCACCAATCTTGTCCTCAAGACTCAAAGTTTTTGTTGCATTTGATCATAAATCTTCAAATCTTGTTCATCCTGCACCTGTTGAATTTGATTCATCATCATATCCATCTGCGACTTATACATTTCATCCATTTGCGCCTTAAACTGAGCATGAGTAATAAACTTAAGTCTGGCTGCAGAATTTCCACCAACAATCAAAGCAAATGTAACATTAGGATCAACATTAGTAGCAGGAGCTACATTTACATCTCCAGAATGAGTGTTAGGCCTTCCCGCCATTGTTGATCACACAATCAGATTCAAAATTATGCACTAACCTGGCTCTAATACCAATTATTAGCTTCCAATCCAAAGATTGAGAGCTAAAGTTGTGAAAGAGAGGTAAGATGAGAAGAGAACTGAAAGGAGATGAGAAATAGAGAAGGAGATGAGAATTAGAGAGAGATTATCCAAAAGGAAATCAAATTTTTATTGATTGAATGAAGATATTACATGATTTAGATCTATTTATAATAGATCTCAATACATTGAACCAAGACCACACTCCTAACCAACTTAAACCAGATTTTACCGCCAAAATACAGCTAAGCCGCAACATTTGACTTAGCTTGACCACCTAACCGACTTTGGCACCTAAAAAAGACTTGCTGACTCACACTTGAAAGCTACACCTAAACGCATCATTTAAGAAATACAACCAATACATCTCTTAAGTGCAGCAAAATTAAGAAAACCACAGCACAACATGGCAGAGTATGAGGCTTTGATCATAGGGTTATAGACTGTCTTAGAAATGCAAGTCCCTATCATTAGAAGGGATTCGCAGTTGGTCATTTACCAAGTAAGAAGGGAATTTCAGTGTTTAAGCGACACCTCAAACAAATAAATCTCAGTGGTGCAAAAACCATTAAATATGATGGTGTTCAGTTTGAACGTATTCCTAGAAAACAAAACAAAGCAGCCAATGACTTAGCCTAATTAGGTCGAGGGTACAAGCTTCCCATGGCTTGGTGTGAAGAAACCATGGTTATTGAGACAAAAGTTTTCAATTGTGACATTGAAATCACTAAGTCCTCCAGTTTTGAGAGCGAAGTCATACCAAGTGAACACTTGGATTACTTTGAAACACATCAAACTATCACTAGTCAACATGAGGACTGGAGGAAACCTTTAATGGACTACTTTAATAACCTTTGAAACTATGTTAAAGATTGGACGATGAAAATGAGAGCTCATAGATTCAATCTAGACGATGAATCTAGAGAGTTATACGAAAGGGACTTTAGTGGAGTGCTTCTTAAGTGCCTTGACTTAGACGAAGCAATGCCAGTAATGGTAGGAGCCCATGAGGGTATCTATGGGTTCCATCTAGCTGGCAATAAGATGTATTAGCTCATCAGGCTTTATGGCTATTGCTGGCCATCACTGATGGATGATTGCATTAAATAAGCCAAAGTGTGCAGAGCATGCCAAAGACATGGTCATGGACGTAGTGTCCATGCAGCTGAGATGCATGCTATTATCAAACCATTTCCCTTTAGAGGAAGGGCAATTGACATCATACGAGATTGACCCTCCTTGGAGCAAGCAGCACTCTTATATTCTTGTGGCCACATACTACTTCACAAAATGGGCAGAGGCTAAACCATATAGGAATATTAATTGGCAAGATGTGATTGATTTTATCAAAGAATACATCCTAGGTAGGTTTGCGATCCCTCAAATAATAAATGGGGACCGAGCTAAGGTGTTCAATGCGGCTGAGGTTAAGGAGTTCATCAAGAGTTTCAACATAGAAATCTTAAACTCAACTCCTTACTATGCTCAAGCTAATGGCTAGGCAGAATCTACAAATAATATTCTAAAGGCCAATATTGAAAAAATGACTAAGGATATTCCCAGGAAGTGGCATGAACTGCTACTTGATTCCCTTTAGGATTATAGAACGTCCAAACATGATGTAACTGGGACAACCCCCTACAATTTAATGTATGGCCATGATGTTGTACTCCTAATGGAAGTCATAGTTAAGTCTATTATGCTAGCTCATCAAGGGAGCTTTTCTGAACCTGAGTGACAGTAGGCTATGATGGATGCACTAACTAACTAAGATCAAGTTAGGCTTGACACCCTTCACAAGCTGGAAAAACAAAAGAAAAAGATGGCCAAAGCTTTCAACAAGAAGGTTAAACCTACGTCCTTTGACTTAGGGGATTTAGTTGGGAAAGTGGTTCTACCCATTGGCCATAATGATCGTGTCTTTGAGAATCGATTCCCAAACTGGGAGGGTCCATTCAAAGTCGTATGGACTTTAAGATCTAGATTGGAAGGACACACTCAAGGGCCATCAATGGAAGGTTCCTAAAAAATATGCTCCATCAAATTGTGATTCTAATAAGGAAGCCTTTAAGTTTAGATTGCCTGAATTATGGAGTCGGTTTCAATATCAATGTCTTAAGGATCAACTCCAAGATCTTTTAAGTTAGAAAAAACAAAGAAAAAGGAACTAACAAGCTGAAAGACATATTTGATAAAAATGCATATTTTATTAATACTATTTAGAAGTACATGGCTTGAACAAAACAATACAAGCAACTTATATGGCCAAATGCTTCTTTACAAAAGGAAAATCAAAAGAGTCGAGTCCTAATTCTAACAAAGGATTTCTTTATTCTTGGCTACTGGCAAGTATGTTGTGATTGTGAACTATATGTGTCAATTTTAAGTGAATTATATGCTTAAGTGTTAGTTGGTATTTTGGCGGGAAGGTTAGTTTATTGAATTGTTAGTTGAATAGCTTGTATTTGAGCTCGTATTAGCTAGATATTTTGTAAGTTGCCGCCTTAAGCTTTAGGAAGTATAAGTAGTTTGATTTAATCATTGTAATGACCATCCAAGAAATAAGGAATATCTTCTCTTCTCATCACAATTCTCTCTATTTTTCCTCATCTCACATTCTCTCTTCTAGGTTATGATCCAAGATCTTCTTAGATCATAAATATTGGTAGCAGAGCTTGCGTATTTGCCTTTGATTAAGTTGAAATTGCATCTGATCAAGCTGGCCAAGGGTAAGACACACACTAACATGGTGGGGGATGCAGCTGCTGGTTCAAATCCGGCAAAGCAGATGGCTCAATTGCAGCAATAGCTACGAGTTCTTATTCTTACAGCAGGCAATACGCATCAATCGTAGCAGCAAGTTCAACAGCAGCTCTTAGGAATGCAAGAATAGATCAATTTCTAAGCAGCACTTGTTGGAGCTGGAATTCTATCATCAAGAAGTCATCAGGGGAGGCCACTTGATCCTTTGTTACCAAGATCGAATGAGGAGAGTGGAGAAGGAATGCCTATGATCAAGAATCCATGGTTTTGCCAACCTAATGTGGAAATTGATAAATTTGATGAAATGCATCCTTAATCTAGGATTAGAAGATGTGAAAGTTGCTTTCATTTCTATGATGTTCTTGATTCACAAAAGGTTGAATTAGCTGCAATTCACTTTCATGGAGATTAAGAAGTGTGGTTTCATAGCTTGATCCTTAGCAAACCGTCCCTTACTTGGCATATGCTTGTAGATGAATGGTGTGAGAGGTATGGGGATGAAGATCCGGGGAATGTTGTGGACAATTTCAATAAGGTGGCTCAGATTACTTCTATTAAACACTACATGACTTGCTTTAAGCATTTAAAGGAAAGAATGACGGCTATTAATCCGAGTGCAAGTGAGGCTTATTATGTTTCTAACTTCATTAGTGGTCTCAAACCCAAGATCAAGAAACTTGTCAAGGCATTGAATCCCATGACCTTATCTATGGCTTATTCTAAAGCAAAATTATTTGAGTCTACTGTCTTAGTTGTGCCTAATGGAGGTCAAATCAGTAAAACTGGGCCTTTAGTTCAACCTTTGCAACAAGCTACTTTAGTAACTTGTAAACCTTTGAGTTTTGAAGAGAAGAAGGCTTAAAGGTTGTGCTTTAAATGTAATCAAAGGTATTTCTTTGGGCACAAATGTAATCCCAAGCTATTGATGTCAGTTACTGGGGCTGAGGCTGAAGAAGAACAGGAAGAGTAGGAGGTTAAACTAGACTTCAGTATACAGATGGAGGAGATGCAAGAGGATTCAGAAGAAGATGAAATGGAAATTTCGGTGAGGGCTTTGACTAGAAATGGCACTCACAGCACTACAAGGATAAAAGGAGAAGTAAGCCACAAGCCACTATTGATATTGATTAATAGTGGTAGCACACATAGTTTTGCAGATCCCAAGATTGTTAAGTTGGTGGGACATGAACTGATCAAGACAAGTCCTTTGGCTATGATAGTGGCTAATGGGAATTCTTTGTTAACACAGACTAAATGCAAACAAGTTAGATGGGAAATGCAAGGCCATCAGCTTGTATACGATTTCAGGGTGTTGAGACTTGGTGGTTGTGATATGGTCTTGGGTGTTGATTGGATGAAGACAATCAGTCACTTGGTGTTTGATTTTGCTCAACTGACTGATCTTTTGAGAGGGATGGTACATTAGTTAAGTTATAAGGCACAGTGGAACCACGATAGTTACAATTAATGAGGAGTAAGAGGTTGGAAGGAGTAATCAGAAATGGAGATTATTAATGGATTGGCCAACCATTCTCTCTCATTACTGAGCCATTGGAAGCTAAGGTGAATTCTATCCCATCTATTATCAAGTCGATACATGATTTTAAGGATCTATTTGAGCAACCAACCTCGCTTCCTCCAAAAAGAACCTTAGATCATGCTATTTCACTCAAGTCTAACTCTAATCCAGTTAATCTTAGACCCTTGTAATACCCTCACTCACAGAAAAATGAGATTGAGAAACAAGTGGAAGTGTTTTTGAAGACCAATTTCATTAGGCATTGCCGTAGTCCCTTTGCTTCCCCCCGTTATCTTAATCAAAAAGAAAGATGGAATTGCAAGAATGTGCATCGGTTGCAAACAACTCAAGTCCCTTACCATAAAGGATAAATTCCCAATTCCCATCATTGATGACCTTTTAGATAAACTCCATGGATCCTAATACTTTTTTAAGCTAGATTTAAGGCAAGGATACTATCAAATTTGAGTGATAGACTAAGACATACACAAAATTGGCTTTAGAACCCATCATGGACACTATGAATTGGTGGTTATGCCATTTGTTTTATCAAATGCTCTTACCACATTTCAATCCTTAATGAATTCAGTCTTTAAACCATTTTTAAGGAAGTTTGTTCTTATGTTCTTAGATGATACACTTGTGTATAACCCTTCTCTAGATTCTGATTTGATACATCTCAGTCAAGTATTCAAAACAATGCGCAAACATAAGCTTTTTGCTGAACTCTCCAAATGCTCCTTTAGGCTATGAGACAGTGGCCAATTCCCACATCTCTCAAGTAATTGAGAGGGTTGTTGAGCCTCACTAGATATTAGGGAAAGTTTATTGGTGGATATGGTGTCATAGCTAAACCTCTGCCTGAATGTTATGATCCGGGAATCCGAGGCATGAATTCATGGTGGCTGTGATGCTGTTCTGCTGCCGTAGCTGCTGCTTAGGTCTGGTATGGGCTGTCTTGCTGTTGTTAGCTGCGGTGCTGCTACTGATTTACTGCAGATTGGCTAGCTATGTGTGATGACTGCTGCTATGATGAGTTGTTTTAGCTTGTTGATATTGAATCTATAATAGTCTTGATGTAATTGATTCCTTAAGTCTCTTGTAAGTCATGTAATAAGTGAGCTTAAGTGTGGACTTGCTTAGAAGGTCAATGGCCGGTCAAGGTTGGCGGCTAATTGGTTAGACGGCGGTTAAGTTGGTTAGGCCATGGGTCCAAATGCAATGTATCTCTAGATATTTTTAGTCAAAGCCATCCTAGGAGGAAGTAGTATAAATAGATGGCTCTAGTTGTAATCTAAAATAACAATTTTGATGAATGAATTGATATCTTTTGATATCTCTCTCTACTTTCTCATCTAAACTCTATATTCTCTTCTCATCTCATACTCTCACTATCCCAACCAAGGTTGAGGTTCAAGAGCAATCTTCGAAACCTTAACAATTGGTATTAGAGCCTTGATTTGGCTTCCGAATCAAGCTCATATCCAAAAAAAATACAAAATCTGATTAATTGTATCGCAATTAATCAATAAAAATAGTTGTGGCACTGATTTAGTTAAGTTTTTGCATTGAGGAATTCAATTCTGCATTTTGAATTGAATTTTGGCGGTTACTGCATTTGTGAACTGCAAGGCCTGGGAATTGCTTTCGGTTGGGATGAATTGATTGAATTATATTGAAGAAAGTTCAATTGATCAGTATTTGTTGACTACATTCAACATTAAAGCTGATTCAAATTGAATTCAGTTGCATTGATCAAGCAATTGCTGCTGACTTTGAGGCTGAAGCAAAGTATCAGTTGCTCAAGTATGTGCTAAGCATAATTGATCTTGAACAAATAATCATCTCATCTGTTTAGAAGAAGTTTAAGTGATGCTATTTGATCCACATTACACTTGATCATCATCAAAAGATCAGGGACAAGCTGATTTGAGGTTTATTCATATTTTACAATTTAGAAATTGAAGATTGAGGTAACTGCTTTCTGAACTACAAGTTCATATTCGATCCAAATCTGCTTTTGTGGTTGGATTGTGATGAAATTGTGTTGATAAGCATAGAAGTGGTGAGAATTATCAGAATCTGCGTTGAATGCTTAAGAATTATTTGTTATTGAGCGGAGATTTGCTTAGGCGAAAATCTGACAACTAACTGAGCATCGAAGTGATGAAATCCAATTTTGTTCTTGAAGATTGTGGTGAATCGTGTGTTTAAATCACCATTCCAAACAAAGATCGAACCTATTTCAAATTCTTAGCTGGAATTATTCAAGAAAGCATCGCAGTTAGGGTTTGTTCGAACTCTCGGTGTACGAAAATCTACTTGTTAGGGTTTGTAATCCGTGACGATTGTGGAATCGACAGCAGCGGATTGTTGGTGTGAACGAAGGAGTACAACTTCATAAAGCAATTGATTGTTGAAGAATTGCGAAACAAGTTTCACATTTCTGCAATTTTCGAACTTGTATTCTGCGAACTGAGCTAATTCCAGATTGAAGTTTTGTTGTTCATTGTCGATATGGCCGAGTCGATTGAGCAGTTGAAGAAATTAAGGCAAGAATATTTCCAGAAAAGGAGACAGGAATGGGACGAAAAGATTCAGCGACTTATGATTCAGCATTATTTAGCTTATCCTAACATCAGTCGTGATTGTGCTGATGTTCTTGATGCAAATGAGTTTCCGGAGCTAGCAGATGGCGTTAGACTGCGGAAGTTCAGTGTTGAGCAAAAAGAGAGAGAGAAATCTGTTGCCGTTGGAGATGAACTCGTCCCCGGTAATGCCGAAATTGATGAACACAAGCTAGAAGAACCTGAGTTTGAGCAAGATGATCATTATGAAGACTCTTTGCTAGAGTTAGAGTGTCTAGAGGATGTTGGGGCGCAGTATGACATGCATCCGAAGTGGGAATACGATTTTCATGTCAAAGGAATGTTAAAGAAAGCAAAGTGTAAGATGAAGAGGAACCATTTAAGTAAAGCATTGAAAGAATTTGGGCGTAAAAAGAAGTTTACTAAGCAGAAATTGAAGCATGACAAGTCAGTGATCGAGTCATGGTCTCCAAAGGATGATTCGATGCAACAAGTGGGTCACTATGAAGTCCTTGCAAGCAATCGAGCAGGGAAATATGCAGACCCGAAGTACGCTGCTGCAAAACTTAATGTTACTACGGTAGTGACGATGAAAGCACCATAAAACATGTTAAACACTTCTCCAGGGCATATTGATACTCAAAATCAGCATTTGATTTGTGCTGGTAGTGATGTAATTGATACATTGCAAGGTTCACGGAGTGGAGAAATGGTGTGTTCAAATACACATTTACATGTCGAGTTGCCTCCTGATCCGGGAGAAGATTTTCAAGTTTATACGAAGCCGAAAAGAGTCGATTTTCTGTTGAAGAGAAGTAATCTTGTTGCGAGAGTGCGTTTCAAGGTTCAACAAAGAAGGAGCATGGTGTCTATACAAGCAATTGAGCTGTCGGATGTGTATAAATGCAGTAAAATGCTGAGACAGGATTCTGTGCAATCCAAAATCTGTACAGTCGATGCCTTAACTGATGAAATTGATGTTGGTAGTCCCTTTGATCCGGGGAAAATAGATCATGCTTGTAACAAGTTGAAATATGAGGCCGCATTGGAGGAAAGGTTCGAGCAAGTTGCTAAAATCATTTCCCGAGTCCAATTTAGGCCAAGACTGATTTCTGGGAGAATTCTTAACATGTTAGTAGTTCACAAATTGGGTTCTGATCTGAAAATGAGGGCTGTTTTTCCAAGATCCCTTAGCATTGGAGGTCTTTGGGTTATTTTCGATAGTGGAAGACCCCCTGAGGCCTTGGTGGAATCTGATTTCTGCAATGCGGCTGAAATGGCAGTGCTGGACTGTAATGAGATTGGAACAAATGCAGTAGCCAAACTTCAGCCATTGAATCAAGACCTCTCAAGTTGTTTTACTGCAGAAGTAGAAGCAGTTCAGAGAGGAGTTGATGGTGTTGTGAGCTTCTCATGTGCAACTAAGGATAGTAAGCAAACCCAAGCCAAGTCAATGATGTTAGCACTTGAAAATTGGAACCAACAGCAACTGAAAGGTGCTGATCTGGTGCAAAATCTGAACGTGTGTGGGGTGGTCTGTTGTGGCAGTTCTGAGTGGAAAAATAATGTGCATAAGCTTCAAATATTTTTGAATGTTTGGTTGATGGAGTACAAGGAGGAAGCAAGGTCAATTCTAGCTGAAATTATTTTACATTTCAGCATTAGCAAGCAGGATAGATCTCCCCTGGATCTGAAATTAATTTCAGTAATTCTGAATTGCCATATGCGTCCTGATTTTATGTACATTCTTAAGCTCATTGGCAAGGAAGCAAAGCTTATCCATTTGAGGCAAATTTGGAGGCTTCAAGAGCTTAGGATCCAAGGACATCTGCTGAATAGATTGCAAGTGGTGTGCTGCATCATTAGCAAGGTCGATTGGAAGGTTTGGTTGTTCAAGTTGTGACCTTGTGCATTTGGCATTCAACAATGGGTTGTGAACTCTTAGTTTGTGTGGTCTACGCAAGAGTTGAGGAAGAAAAATCTGGTACTTTCAGATCTTGCAAGTTCTCAATCAAGATACAAGCAATAGAGGAATTATTGGCTGCTGAAATTTTTTGGAGAATTGCAATTCCCTCACTGTCAGCAGCAAATGGGTTATTCAGATTGAGTTTGGTTGGTGCAATTATGGTTCTTGGAAGGTGTAATAACTTGTTTGCATCAATGAGCCTCTATTTGAACAAGAATCGAGTTGGAATTAGTAATACCCGCAGCTATGAGTGGTCTGAGGTATACATTGCCGAATATGTGGGTTCTGCAGCACAACTTGTGCAATTGGAAAGCAATCAAGAATTGGCAGTATGGTCTGAGATGGTATAGTATGTGGGTGTGTAAGCAATAAAAATTTTGGATAAGATCCAAAATGAAGGAGTTGCAGCTGCGTCCTCAGGGAATCTCAATGTGTTGGGTTGCCATGATCAAGAATTGGGTATGTTGGAGCTGCGTTTGGGAATGCCTACAACCAGAATTTGATGTTTGGTTCTCTTAGTTTGAGTTTAGAAGGCCTCCCGAGAAGTTAAAGAACTTCATATGCATTCTTATGGGACTAATGACATTCAAACTCTATTATGCAGCTTACTACATGCAGAAATATAGAATTGTTGCTGCATTTGGTGATTCTCAGCAGCAAGATAGAAGTTTGGGCTGTGTTAACTGTGTCATGAGGGGTTGTGATGTTTGGTTTGATCGTTCCAGACCTCCTGAAGAGTATTATGCCCTCAAACGCAAGCATTAAACAACATACAATGTGCTCTGCTGAAAGTTCAGATGGAGTTGCTTCAGCGGTCCTTAAAGCTGCAGACTTCAGCAAGAATTCCTTACTTCAGCTATCTTTTCATATGCAATTAGAGTCCTTCAATGTTACAACTCTCTTCTATTCTTGAGGACAAGAATGTTTTCAAGGGGAAGGGAATGTTATGATCCGAGAATCCGAGGCACGAATTCAAGGTGGCCGTGATGCTGTCCTGCTTCCGTAGCTGCTGCTTAGGTTTGGTATGAGCTGTCTTGCTATTGTTAGCTGCGGTGCTGCTACTGATTTGCTACTGATTGGCCAGCTGTGTGTGATGACTTGCTGCTATGATGAGTTGTTTTAGCTTGTTGATATTGAATCTAGAATAAGTCCTGATGTAATTAATTCCTTAAGTCTCTTGTAAGTCATGTAATAAGTGAGCTTAAGTGTGGACTTGCTTAGGAGGTCAATGGCCGGTCAAGGTTGGCGGCTAATTGGTTAGATGCGATTAAGTTGGTTCGGCCATGGGTCCAAATGCAATGTATCTCTAGATATTTTTAGTCTAAGCCATCATAGGAGGAAGTAGTATAAATAGATGGCTCTAGTTGTAATCCAAAATAACAATTTTGATGAATGAATTGATATCTTTTGATATCTCTCTCTACTTTCTCATCTCCATTCCTTTCTTTCTCATCTAAACTCTGTATTCTCTTCTCATCTCATACTCTCACTATCCCAACCAAGGTTGAGATTTAAGAGCAATCTTCGAAACCTTGACACTGAACTTCTCAAAAAGGATGCTTTTATGAGGTTTGATACAACTCAAAAAGCATTTGAAAGCTTGAAAGCAGCTATGTGCTCAGCTCCAGTTTTAGCAATGCCTAATTTTAGTCTGCCTCTCATCATTGAAACAGATGCTTGTAGTAAGAGTGTGGGGGTAGTTTTGTCTTGTAGAAATGGAGACACTATCTTGAAGGCCATCATTTCACAATTAGGACTGATAATCAAATTCTTAAGTACCTTTTAGAGCAAAAGACCACCACAAGAGTGCAATGTAAGGGCCTTATGAAGATGTTGGGGTTGGATTACTTGATTATGTATTTCAAATGGAAAGAAAATCTAGCAACAGATGCTTTGTCAAGGAAGCAAGAAGAGGTGGAATCAGATTCTTATCATGCTATCTCACTTGTCTTACCTTCCTAGATGGAGGAAGTACACATATTCTATGCAGGGGATAGCTCTGCTCAAGATTGCATCGCAGCTTTCAGCATTAAGGACTGTTCAGCTGATGTATTTGATGTAACTATAACCAACGGTATTGCGAGAATGAAAGAAAGGGTGTACATTTGTTATGCCCCAGATTTGAGAAAGTAAGTCATTCTGCCTTCCATACTTTAGCTTGGGGAGGTCATTTAGGAATTTAGGGTACTTATCAAAGACTTAAGAAGTATTTTCAGTGGCCAGGCATGAAGAAGGGGGTTGTGGAGTGTATTCAAGTTTGTGATGTGTGTTAATGCACCAAGAGTGACCATGTGCCTTAACAAGGGTTGCTTTAATGCCTACCTATTCCTGATAGAGCTTGGCAACATATTAGCATGAACATTGTAGAGGGATTGCCCAAGTCAGAAGGGAAGGAGATCATATGAGTTGTGGTGGATCGTTTCACTAAGTTTGGTTATTTCATTGCTCTCAATCATTCAATTACTGCTGAACGCTTTGCTAAAGTATTATTGGATAACATATACAAACTTCATGGCATGCCTCAATCAATCATTTCCGATAGTGACAGATTGTTCACAAGCAATTTTTAGCATGAGTTGTTTCTCTTGCTAGGTTTCTCTCTTGCTTTAAGATCTTCTTACCATCCTTAAATGGATGGTCAAACAGAAAGAGTAAATCAGTGTGTTAAGCAATACTTGTGAAGCATGACATTCCTCCATCCCAAGCACTGGAACAAGTGGCTACCTTTGGCTGAGTTTTGGTATAACACACATGCTCATTCTTCCTTGGGGACAACTCCTTTCAAGGCCCTCTATCAATATGATCCTCCCTTCCCTATTGTCTTGCAAGGTACTTCATCTTCTGTGGTGGAAGTGAATGATTAGTTGTAGCAGAGGAAGCAATTGATGCAGCAACTCAAGGTCAATCTGTAAGTAGCTCAATTAAGAACGAAATTTCTTTGCTGATAGAAACAAATTTGATAGGTTCTTTAAATTTGGTGATTTGGTGTACTTAAAGCTACAACCTTACAGACAGTCATAAGTGGCTATATGCAAGAATATAAATTTGTGTGCTCGCTATTTTGGACCCTACAAGGAATTAGAGAAGCTGGGAGTTGCTGCTTATAGATTGGAGTTACCATCTGAAGGCTCTATCCATCAGGTGTTTCATGTGTCATTGCTGAAGAAACATGTAGCTGCTGATACTGTGAGCTCCTCTCTATCTCCCACAACTTCTTCTGATGGTATAATTCTCCAAGAACCTTTGGGTATCTTGGACTCCCATACAATACCGCTACAGGGTAAGAAGATTGGACAAGTGTTTATCCATTGGGCTAATATGAGACAAGAAGATGCAACATGGAAGGACTTACAGTTCACCAAGAGTCAATTTCCTACTTTCCATTCTTGAGACGAGAATCTTTTCAAAGAAGGGAGTATTGTTGTGATTGTGTATTGTATGCTTTAGTTTTAAGTGAATTGTATGCTTAAGTGTTAGTTGGTCTTTTAAAGGGAAGGTTAGTTGAATGAGTTGTTGGTTGAGTAAGTTTGTATTAGAGCTTGTATTAGCTAGATATTCTGTAAGTTGCCACCTTAAACTTTAGGAAGTATAAGTAGTTTGATTCTATCATTGTAATGATCATCCACAAAATAAGAAATATGTTCTCTTCACATCTCAATTCTCTCTATTCTTCCTCATCTGACATTCTCTCTGTTATGTTATGATCGAATATCTTCTTAGATCATAACAAGGTAGCTTCATTTAGCTCATTATCTAAGGAGAGTGCCTCTTCTTGAAGTACTTAGTTGCTCCTTTCAGCCTTTGCGGTGGCTTGCTCTAGCTTTCTAACTACTGAGTGTTGAGAGGTATGCTGTTGTCTGAGAGAAAAACGTTCTCCCCTGAAATGACTCCGTCTCTCTTCCAAGCGATGAATTTCATCCACTAGCCCTTAAATTTCTTGGGCGCTTTGACTTTGGACTTTCTTGGCTGCTTGGAGTTCTTCATGTTGGGAACATATTTCAAAATTATTTCCCAAAAATGGGTACAGCAAAATACCAATTTAAAATTTTAATTTTAAATCTAAAACCATACCAATTTAAAATTTTAATTTTAAATCTAAAACCATGACCTAATTAAACTAATTAATCAGATCTAGATCTTACTCTAATAGATTCCTAACATGACAAACAAAAACATCAAATAAAACAAGTATAAACATAGTACAGAATAAATGAAAAAAAAGGAAAACAAACTAAATATCAAATACTTAATTTATACATACCTGAAGCGCAAATTCTAACTCTGACTTGATGATCTGAAATTAGAAGAAGAACATCTTAACAGCTCATGGTCTTTTTTGCTATGACTTCCTCCAAGATTAAGACTGTGGGCTCCCAAAAATATTTAACTTAGAAAAAAGTTCAGAACAAAAGTTTTCCTTCAATCTTTCTTAAAAACAGTTTTTTAGAAATATTATGAGAAACAATAATCCCCTAAAACAATTTTAGGATTTTCGTTATGGGAGAAAACTAAGTTCTAATAAATTCTCCATGGCTCAAAAACATTTTTTATATAAAAAAATAATGTGTGTGTGTGTGTATATATATATATATATATAAGTGTGGGACCCCATGTTACCTGCCTAGCGTATTTATATATATTAATTTAATTTTTTTATTTTTGTTTAAACAACGATACAATTTGTCGTATTATATATTTATCTCATTAATATTTGTTCACAATAAAAATTCATTTATCTCATAAATAAATCATTTATCTCATGAATTTATTTTTTAAACATTATCAATTGATGCTTAAGTTGAGGCTTGTGAAGTGACCTTATGGACAATCTAACTCTAGCTCCAAATGTATCAAATCTGATTATCATCTCATGATAACAATGTATTACCATTTAGTAAAATATTCCACTAAATAAGTTTTACTGCAGTCTAGAATTAAATACATTTACTCAAGAATTTTTCAAATAATTTTTATTACTACAATTGACCCCTCGATTAGATATCCGTGAGCTAAAGTAACTTAGGAAAGGTAACTTTAACTACTACCGCTACTTTTCTCACATTTCTCGCTGGAGTTCCCGACTCACCCTTCTCGAACAATACAATAATACAGAAAGAATGCCATACTAATTTCAAATGTCAAACATATGAAATACTTAGGCCAAAGATGTTAGAATCTATTTGTATGCTTGCGAACCAACTAAGGGACAGCTTTATCTCGTTAGTGATTATAGATTCCATGTAAAACAATTTTTCCTGTTACACTTCATGCTGATACCCAGCTCATATAAAATTCAAGGCAATGCACTTTGAATAATCCATTTAGCACATCAAAGCAATGAACAGTCCATGCACGAGTTCAGATTGTTTGCTGGATTTAGAGTTATCATCTTACATAATTAATTATTTCTGATGGCAGTTTAGAAACAAATAATTGAGGTTGTCCTGCTCAGTGTTCTAATGATATTGACAACACTAATATAACACTTTTGGATCCCTATGCACTTGACTAAGACAAGCCATCTAGAGTATTATATTGTAGTCTTATTGTTGGGAAAAAAACATAAAAATTTTGTTGAAAAATAAACTCTGATGCCGACTATTGGGTTCACAGTTCTCAACTATGGTCACAATGATAGGCACCTATTAGAGCACTTAGAGTAGGAGACTCTTCTCTCTACCTAAGCCCCCAGTCAGAGAGTCACGCTTCATAACACGCCACGTGCGAGAGTTCCCGGGAATAGGTTTATCTCTATAAACCATTTGCCCTAATACCGGCTGTTGGGATGAATTTCAAAAATTCTCCCTAAAGTTTATAAAGTTAACGTAGCGGAACGGGTTTAGAATTCATAACTCATAACATAGAGTTGATTCAAAATTCCTAATTTTAAATCTACTAACTTAAATTCATAATTTAAATATACAGATCTAAATTCTTAATTTAGATCTACATGCCTTTTACTCTAATGCATTCATAACAATACATAAACTTGAACAAGTATAATAACAAATACTGTAAATAAATAGACAAGCAGAATCTAAAAAGAAGGAAAGAAAAGACATACCTGAAATTGCTCCAATAAAAAGAAAAAAAAAGAAAGGCAATAACATTTTTCAAAATCGAGATCCCGAGACCTTCTACGCAATGAACTCGAATTACCCGGAGGGTGGGCTCCAAAAAATATTAAAACTGAGGAAAGAAAAATTTCAATGGAAATTTTTCTCTCTAATTAGATCTCCTGAATAATTTCAGAAACCCTACAGAAATATTTCAACTTCGATGCCAAACCTCGGAATAAGCTCCTCTATTTATAGAAGTATACTGGAGCGAAAAAACATAAAATAAATGATGTGGGATGCGCAGTTATTAAAAACAAAACGCAGTGTATCACGTTAAAAGGTAATTAAAATGCTGCGTTTGGTAATAGTTTAAAACCGCCATTTTTTTATTTTAAATAACACATGCCACGTGTCACATCCTGATTGGCCAAATCCCTGGCACGCGGATCTCCCCTTTGGCAGCCCAGGGCGCGACACGTGTTGCGTGCTGATTGGTTGCCTGGGCGTGTTGTGGATTGCGGGCTGTTTTTAACACGATTTATTTATTTATATTTTTTGTTTTTGCTTTGTTTTCCACATGTAAAAATTCATCCTATGAATTTTAATTGTTTTAAAATTATTCTGTTTTATAACTTTCAACTTTTATTCATCTCATAAATAATGTTTGGCAAAATTAATTTACCCATCTTATGGATAAATAATTCATCTCATGAATTCTTTAATATTTTTTCAATGGCAATAAAATACAGAGGCTTACGTAGGGACCTCAGGGACAATTTAAATCTTGCTCCAAATTAGTTAAATTAATCATCTCATGAAATAATTTAATTACCATTTAATGAGACTTAATTCCACTAAACAAATCTCACTGCACTCCAGACTTAAATTATTTATTCAATATCTCCCTAATAGACCGTATTGATGATAACAACCCCTCCACTAGATGTCCATGACAAAGGATAAATGTAACCACTACCATTATCCTTCTCACAGCTTCTCCATTAGTTACCGACTCACCCTTCACTAAATAATTCATTTATACTTAAACATATTCACAATATAAATTCCAAATGTCAAACACTTGGAATACTTTGGCCAAAGTTTTCGAACTATTCAAATATTTGAGAATCAACTAAGGGGACACCTGTATCTCATAAGAGACTGTAGATTCCCTATTGAATACCTGATCCTTATCACACTTCACGCCGCTACCCAGTGTATGTGGGATTTCAGTCATTTGTTTAGACCTTACTTATAGTACACCAAATTAACTAACACTCCATGCACAAGTCCAGAATACCCTCATGATTTAGAGTCATCGTTCAAAAGGTACAAAGTGAATCACTCATTTCCGATAGTAGTCTAGAAATAAGTAACCCACATGGTCCAACTCAATGTGTCAATCTTATTAAACACCTTGACCTAACACTTTTGGATCTCCATCCATATGACCAAGACAAGTCATCTAAAGTGTCACGTTATAGTCTTAACATACAAGTGGTCCAAACTTGTCTTCGACTATGAGTCTTTCAAACAACAATACATGCCATTTGTTCCAAGTCTATCTGTGGCTTAGTCTCATAAACCACTTAGAAAAAACTGTAAATTATAGTCTAAGGACTACACCCATCTCATGGATTTCTCCCAAAAGAAAATCACATGTAGTATAAATTCTCACATACACAGATTTAACTTGGAAGCAACTGGAACTTCAATTTTATTTATTAATTAAAATAATATATCCAAAATAAATCTAGATTTCAGGACACTGTTCCTAACACTTATTAGACAAGTTCTCCAAACTCATCACCGACTATGAACATATACTTTGACAATATATCATATATTTAATTCAAGTCTATCTGTGGCTTAAACTCAATGACCACTTAAACCAAGCTCGACAAGTCATCTTGGACTACGTCCATGTCATGGAACATTTTAGAAAACAATTTGTCATAGCCCGGATATATTGTAATGATGTAATAAAAAGTTTAAGTCATGGATTAGCTTGTGTTAGCTTCATATGGTTTGTTCTTAGCTCTTCATGTCAAGATGGACAAGATGTTAGTGCTTAGGAGGTCAATTTTGGTGGCTGGTTCCTCTTAGTCGGAGGATCTTCTTGTCTTCATCCAATGTACTTTACTCATTTACAATTTAGTATAAATGTCAGAGCTCTTATTGCAATTGGATAACTTTGATAAAATACAAATATCTTTGGATGTTATTCTCTCTCTCATTTAAATCTCTCTCTATTTCTCATCTCATATTCTACTATCCTTAGGTCTTAAATCGAGTTTGATCTCGGTCCATGACAATTGGAATTAGAGCCTTGATTAGATTCCAAATCAAGCTCTTAATTCAGAAAATTCAGAACTGATTTTTGTTGCTGTGCAAGGATTTAGATGCCTTGCATTTGATTTAGTTGAATCTATTTCAACCAAATTGAGTTTGTATTGTGTCAAGCTTTGGTGCCTGTTGCAATCAATCAACAAAAGAGAAACAAACAAAAAGAGGTTGAATTTGATATTTAGCATCAGATTTTCAGAGCTTGATTGAGACCAGATTCTGTTGTTGCGTATGTGATCAGAACCGTTAGCTAGCTACAGTTCATTGATCATAATCTGGTCCTGCTTGGAGTACATTCAAGCTCAGAATTGTAAGTGATCAAAACATCTTGAGTTGATGCTAGTGTGGATTATAGTTGCGCAGGATCAACTTCAAGATTGCTGCATTATCCATTGTTAATTCAGTTTATATAGAAACTAAGCTAAATTAGTAACTAATCGTGAAAAGAGCTAAATTAAACAATCGTTGTTGATTTTTGGAGGAAGTTGTGCTATTAAGCATAGAAGAGTATAGGAATTTAGCCAATTCTGCACAAAACATCTAAAATCGAGTCGATACTTGCTCAAAAGTGGAGTTAACCGCGAACTAAGAGCATAAATTGTAGATATTGGACATGTTCTGAGGATCGTGGTGTGTTGAAGTCAAAATTACAGTTACGTTCGAGTCTAATTCAGATTCTTAGTCTGAATCACTCAAGTAAGCATTGCGGTTAGGGTTTGGTTCGAGTTTCCTTTGATTCACGAAGTTTGTCATCTAGGGTTTGTACTCTGCTGCGGGTGTTGAGCAGAAATCAAGTGAGAGTCGTACAAGTTGAGTGAGTAGATTGCGGTTTAACAAGCAGTAGCTGATATTGTGTTAACTGAGTCGAATCTTAGATCGAAGGTGCTACGATTTATACAATTCAGTAGTGGCTTCTTGTGCACAAGCAAGTAAAGCAAAATGGATGGGAATGCAGTCCCCACAGTTCAAGAAATGTTCGATCGCTTTGAGTCACAAATGTTTAAGCTCTTTCAAGAGATGCGAGCACTTCAATCAGAACAACCCAAGGATCCAACAGCGCAGGCAGTTGAATCACATGACGTTGTTTCTCATGTACGAATTGAGATCTGAAGTGTCAGGAAGTTGAGAGTGGAGCATGCACTTCAGCAATACAAAGAGATCAGCTTGTTCATCCATTTAAATAGCAAGAAATGTTACTTGAGTATGAGATCAAGTGCGATAAAGCCAATGTTGGTTTACAAGGGAAGACCTCCTGATTTCCTACGCCTTAAATCAAATACTGTGATTCTTGACAAGCTTGACTCTAATGTGAGCAAGGACTTGATGAAGCATGAGATGGTTATGTTGTCATTAGATAGATTAGAGGTTGGTTCTTGGATAAGAAGAATGCTTACGAAGGCTAGGGGGAAAAAGAACTCAAGTAGCAACAATGCAATCTCATCAAGAACTAAGGAAGTTCATGATGTAGTAAATTTAGATTTGAGAAAACATGAGTTTGTTGTTAGTGCAAGTCAGCAGAATCTGGGGAAAATTGGACAAGGTCAACAACTTAATGAGAAGGAGAAGACAATTGTTCAAGAGTGTGTGACACGTTCACAAAATCATCAAGCTGAAGATTATCAGGAATTTGCTGTAGCAGTGAATGGAAGTTCTGTGTCGCACATTCAGGTGTTATGCCAAGGCTATGATAGAAAAGCTCAAGCCAAGTGTACTCAAGAGGTTGATAGATTAACAAATCACACTTGTTGGAGACCTTTTGATCCAAGGAAAGAGCTTAGTGAGACATTTGGGAATAAACAAGAATAAATGAGATGTAATTATGCCAAGAACGATGAATCAGGGTTAAATGGTGATCAACTGAGATGGAAGTTTTGCCGTCTTGAGCGAGCAGTAGTTGGAATATCAAAATTTTCAAGAGCATATTCAAGTGGGGAATTAATTGGAGCACCTCACTCACGAATTGGGGGCACTGGGAAACAGCTTCTCTTTAGGTTGACACCCTAAAGGGGAAAGGCTGCGTACATCCGCCCCCCCCAGACCCTGCTTAGGCGGGAGCCCTTGAGGCACTGGGTATGTTCCTTTTTTTTTTTTTTTAACCTCACTCACGAGTTGGAGCAATACAATCTGAATCTTGGATGCAAACTGTGAATCAGTTGTGTGATGTTGACATGTGTGGTGCTATATTCAAGCGTGATAAGGGGGGTGATCTAGGGGCTCTTCCAATAGTACAGCCCAATGTTAGACCTCCGGAATGCTTATGGTTACCTTCTTCACTACATAGTGCTAACAGGAAACAAGAAGTTCAAGCAAACCCACCTGAATTCAGTAGCAAAGGTGCATTGGAAATCAAGTTGATTAAGCAATCTCTCTTTTGGTGTCTTAAAGATGGATTTATTCAAACCATAAACAGCTTCAAGGCAAAGTTTGAAGAGAGGAAGTCCAAAGGAATCAGTTATGGGAACAATCAAAAGGCAATCTTTGAAGGCTAAGTTGAATTTGTTGGTCTGGCGTTCTGCAGCAACAGAGGAAGTGGATCTGATGTTAGGGGGTTGGATTGGTCAAGTGAGGAGTAAAGAATACCTCCCTAGAATACAAGCCAATGTAAGGCCACCGGAATGCTTGAATCTCTTGTCTGAATAGCAGCGAAATGCTTTAAGAAAAGCATCAAATTCACTTGCTAAGGTTGAAGAGAATGGTGAAGAGTTTGCCATTTAAGTGTAGTACAATGCCACATACAAATTAAGAGAAGTGTTCAGCTCAAAGGCAGTCACCAAGAAGGTGTTATTGAGGAAACACGCATCAGATCTGGGCCAGTTCCATCTAAAATAGTGGTGCAGCTCAGAAAGGAAGGTAGGTTCAGATCTATTCCAGAATTATTCAGGGCAATTATGTTGCTCCTGGGGTTTCAAGAGCCAGTGCGTGTTGTATCCATTCCCATGCTCATTGATAATAAATCAAGGTTTGTTCATATGGGCTGTAGATAATCAGCAGTGAGTAGTAGCCAAGTTGAAATTCAGACAAGAGCTAATGATTTTGTGAATGGTCTAGCATTTGTGGGCTGCAAACTCAGGGTTGTTGGTTTGGCTATCTTAATGGTTCATACTATGATAGAATCTCTTTGGAGTTCAACCATGAAGCTTGAGAACTTATCTTAGTGGAGGAAATTTCAAATTAGGACTTCCATAATTTCAATGCTCAAGCATGGTGCACAGCTAATAGATTTTAGAAAAGTGAATGACAATTCAGTAAATTGCTTATTGATCTTGTTGGCAGTAACATCTAAGGGTGCAAATTAGGCAAGGGAATGTACAAGTTGGGTCCCTGTAAGTCTTGGGAATGTGAGAAACACTGAAAGCCTTTCCCTAAGTAGGACAAGGATCGGGGTTCAGTTTGAGTACCAGCAGTAAGGCATTGGAATTCCACTCTGTTGGCCAGTTGTAGTTCGTTGCTTCACTCCAAGTTATCATTGCACAACAACTACAAGACACTGTTGTATTGTTAGGTGCAGATTTCAGATGTATGCATCAAGTTATGCTATGCTTTTCAGATGTAAAATTTCAGCAAGGAGTTCATTAAATTCGGCTCCTACTTCTACATCTATAAGGGTTCTTTAAGGTCTAACTATCTCATATGATTCTTGAGGACAGTAATGTCAGAGCCCGGATATACTGTAATGATGTAATAAGTAGTTTAAGTCATGGATTAGCTTGTGTTAGCTTCATGTGCTTAGTTCTTAGCTCTTCATGTCAAGATGGACAAGATGTTAGTGCTTAGGAGGCCACTGTTGGCGGTTGGTTCTTCTTAGTCTGAGGATCTTCTTGTCTTCATCCAATGTACTTAGCTCATTCACAATTTAGTATAAATGTGAGAGCTCTTATCGTAATTGGATAAATTTGATCAAATGCAAATATCTTTGGATTTTATTCTCTTTCTCATCTAAATCTCTCTATGTCTCATGTCCAATTCACTTCTTTCTCATCTCATATTCTACTATCCTTAGATTTTGAATCGGGTTTGATCTAAGTTAATTACACAATTGCACGTATGTTTGACTTGTAAAACATAATTAGATAATAAGTAAATAAAGTAATTTATTTATTTAATATTTAAAGCTAACTAATTGGATTGTCTAGGACACCAATTCCAAGAATCTCCCACTTCTCCTAAACGTAATAAGCCATGCATTGCACAACTATCCCTATGGATCTGTCAACTCTTTGATTATAAACTTTAACCAATACTGATCTTTCATTGTCCCATTATTTTGGTCACAAGCTTTCACTTGTAAGGAACCTTTTGAGTCAATTAGTCTACATAACAACTTCATAGCTATCAAGTACCCAGCTTCCTTAATGAAGTAAGCAATGAAGAACTGCTTCACTCTTTACTATCTAATGACTCACACCACTAGGTAAACACGGATTTCAAACCTCTAATGTCTAAATTCTCTTTTACAGCAAATGATCCTTGACAAACTCACATTCTTTCTGCTGAATCTTGCACAAGCTTAATCCTAAGAATATAGTGTGCTCATCTTAGGTCTATGAATTTTAATTGACTGGACAATTAAAACTTACCAGCTCAAAACAATTTCACACCATTCTTAATGGAATGTTATCTATATACAACACTTGGAAAGTGTCTACTTTCTTGTTATGTGACTCTTACACTGTTGGTTCACTAACCATTGTTTGAAATCCTTAGGACTTGATTACTCGTCATCGAATCTACTATTAAATGAAAAAAAATACTTATTTAAGTCTACAAATAGACTTGCTAAGTTTGCATACCATACGCTCCTTACTGTTGGCAACAAATTTGTCTGGTTCGTATTACATGCATACCATTCGGAAAATGTCGTCTTGACTTCCAATTCCCATACCTCAACTTATGAAATACAACGGATGGAAGTGTCCTTATGGACTTAAGTATGACATCTGGCTAGAAGGTTCCTTCTATTAGGCTATAACCCACTACCATCAACCTAGCCTAGAAGGTCTCAACCTCCTCGTCCAATGAACTTTTTGTATTAGTAGACCCATTTAGATCTAATCTAATGGACTTAATGTCTTTGAACAGCTCTGCAAGTTCCCAGACTTAGTTAACATAAAATTACTTAACTTTTATTGCCATGACCCATTGGTTTTCATCTTTAAACTTAAGAGTTTAATTGTAGTCTAGAGAATCAGATGCATCATCATGCTTAACCGTTAAGACTGAAGTCATGAATCTGTCAGGTCACCCTGACCATCCTTCCACTACACCAAAAGCTCTCATCTACTTAGTGTGACAATAATCTGGTTGATGATATATCTAATACATCATCTACACGATGAGTTGTATCAAGCCGTAGAGACACAATATCTCATATTGCCGATCTATCCAACATAAGCTAGCTATTGTACTTTGAGAACACCTTATAAAACCTCTATCATAACAAATCTTTTGATAAGTAGATGTGACTCATCATATAGATCTTACCATATTCAATAACACATTATTGATCCTTTCTACAACTATTTGTAATAAGAAAAAAAAAAAAAAAAAATTCTTTTGATGCCGCCACTTTGATCTGATCAAAGAGACTTAATACAATTACCTAAATGATCCCAATTTTAGTATTTAATGCTTTGAACCTTTCAAATGTTTCAAGACTTTGGTCTTCATAAGTATATACATACATCAACTAATTGAGTAGTCATTCATAAACATTTTATGAAATACTCATGTCTTTTGCCCACTTGAAATTTTAGCGGGTCCATAAACAATTTCATGAACAAGTTCTAGTAGCTTAATGGTTCTATTGCCTTTACTATTTAAGGTTCTTTCAGGCACCACTAATTCAAACATGATTCACATACTAGTTATCTATTAGTACTTAATGATCGCATAAGACATATCAAAATGATTTTTGAATCATGCTAGATTAATGTGACATAAGATTAAGTACCACTTAAAAGTTATATGGCTTTTGAAAATTCTTCTTTCATATGGTTGCACAGCCTAGCTTGTATAAGAATAATAAATCACCATTGACGTAGCTTTAATTAAAATAAGCCAACTATCTATCACTATACCTTCTAAACAAACACTTTATTTAAATGACTATAAGTTTATTTTTCAAAATAAATAAATAAATAAATAAACACTAATTTCAAACAAATAGTAAATAGAAATCAAATTTCTAATGAAACTGGTGATAAGTCTAATTTATTATATAATTATTTTATCATTTTGATTCATTTTTAACCATTTTACATCAAATTTTTATCGCTTTTGCTCGGTTTCGCTCATATTGCCATTTTCTTGCTAAAACACTCGTTTTATGCTAAATCTTGCTAGGTTTTATCATTAACATCAACGAGTAAAAGCAAGATACACCAAACCAAAGAAAAAAATGGGCAAAACATAATAATTAACATGGCTAAAGCAAGAAAACAACAAGTTCATGCACAATACAATTCAACTTGCAAAAATGGGTAACAAAATGCACAAATCAAGCACAAGGATTAATTAAACAATGCATTAATATGTCAAAGTTGATGTAAACTCTGAATTTAGGTGGGTCTAAGCTCAAATATTTGAAGAAAATTTGCAAAGAACAGCAAGAATAGATAAAATGCACCTAGCTCATCCAATCCATTTCAACTTGCAATTTTAGGTGGCAAAACGGACAAATAACATGAAAGAACTTCTTGAACACTTCATTAACATGTTCAAGTTGATGTTAAATCTTATTTTCGGTGGTGCAAAGCAATAAAAAATTGAAAAAAATGGAGTTGAACAGCCATTGCATAATCTGGGCGGCAAGGGTGCAGGTGGTAGTGCAATCAGCTTCAACTTGCATTTTGGGAGAAAAAACTCAATGTTTTTTACCCAAATTCATTTTAAAAACTTACTTTAACATGTATTAACTCATATTTTGCAAGTTTTTGGCGGTGGGATTCAGAAGAAATGAAAAAAAATGGATAAACAAGCAACACTACTGCAGCTGTAGAAAATTGACAGATTTTGCACAACCTGCTTATTTTCTCCACTTTGGGCGGCTATATTATGCAATATTTTAGCTCAAATTCATTTTATAAACCTTATAAAACATGCACATGATGCTTTTGTGGAGGTTTTGGGAGGTCAAATGTAAAAAAAAAAATTGAAGAAAAAGGAGGGAGAACAGGGCTTCAGAACACGGCTGCAGCTGACGCAATTTCAGCTAATGAGGATAATGTTTGAAGATTTTTTACAATTTTTTTTATCCTAGCTCAACTACTATAATGTGAGATGGCGTGGGGTTGTTTAAGCATTAGATTTCAAAACAAAAATCACAAGATTTGAGTGAGAAAAGAGAGAAAAATCGTGAGAAAGAAGAAAGGAGAAGGAAGGAAGAAAGTTTGGTTTGTGATTTTGTATTTTTAGTTCTTTCTATACTTTTATCTTTCCTAAGTTCATGAATTTTGTGTTTATAATTTTTAATATTAAGTTTATTATGAACTAATTTTGTTATTCTAAGGCTACGATGTAGCTTAAGTTGTAATGTACTCTTAATTCTAATTCAAAGTATTCAATGTTTATGTTATTATGTTGTTAAAGTGTTTATCGTTGTTCTTCATGAGTTTTAAATGCTTGATCACAATTTAGAGCCTATAATGATTCATAATGAGTCCAAGAGGAGATTTATGATGATTGCTTAGGTGATAAGCACCACAAATTGGGCGAATGCCCGAGAGAGATTAACGTGATTTATATGGTTTTCAAAAAAGAAAATCATAGAGCTTTAAAAAATATTTTCTTATTCAAATTCATGCACAAGAGTGATGGATTAATATGTTAAAGAGTATGCTAAATGTTGCTCGAGAGAAAATATTTCGTAAATTAGGATTTTCAACCATCAACACACAGTAACAACTTGAATATCGAGAGTAAAAAATGCGTATAGATGCAACTAAGGTGAAATCGGATGCCTTAGACTTTATAAACTGATAAAAACCAACAAAAAATTAGCACACTCTAATCTCGTTTTAACTTTTATTTCTTTATATTTTATTTTAGTTTATTTCATATCAAAATCCTAAATTTTTCGGTCTTTCAAATAGTATTGAAGCTACTAGTTTTGGTATTCATTCAATACAATCCTCATGGGGATGATACTCTACTCACTTCTATATTACTTGGTACAACTAGTGCACTTGTTAACGCATACGCAAAGTCTGCATCAAGTTTTTGGCGCCGTTGCTGAGGATTGTCTCTATTTGAGTGATATCGATACCAACTAGTTTTGGTGCTAATTTGAAATTGTTAATAATTTGTAAATCTTGTTAAATTTAAAATATAAATCTCTTTTCATTCATTTATTTTATTTGTAAAGATAATTCTTAAAAATAAATAAATTAAAAAAAAAAGAGTGATGGCTTGTTACAACTTTATAAGACCTCAAAACCAAGCTGTATTTGATGCATTATCTGCTCCACTTTCACTAATTGAAGAAAAGATTACTGCTAGTACTCTTAGATATGAATTTTGTGCAGGTAGCCATACTAGTATGGAATGCCAAATAGGTAATAGGTTTTCTTCATTAAATTTTGAGCAATATAACTTTATGAGACCTCAATAGCAAGCTATATTGAAAAGAAAACTGAGCATTCGTGAATATAGTGAATTATCTGCTCAACTTTCACAAATTCGAGAAACATTAAATGTGATGATTGCTGCTCGTGCTCCTTGATGTGAATTTTGTGCAGGTAACCATGCTAGTATGGAATGTCAATTAGGTAATATCTTTTCCTCCTACGGTTTTGAACAAGGTAATTACATGTCAAATTTTGACCAACCCCAGTATAATCCCTACTCTAGCACTTATAGTCAAGAATGGATGGATCCTTCTTGGAATCGTCACGATGCATCTTAGTCACCCACTTATCCGTCTCAAGAAAAGAACAATGACTTAGAAGAGACCTTTAGGAAATTCATGGAAATTGTGAGTGACCTAAAATGCCGAAAGGCCTCCATTCCAAAATCCTGAACCTTAAGTAGGGACCACAATAGAGGAACATTCTATGAGGTCTGTTGAATTCATGTCTAGCAATACCATCTCTGACCTAGGGGACCAAACCAAGGCCATAACATTGAGGAATGAAGACACATTAGAAAAATCACCTCAATGTAACATAATCCCCTTAGTTAACTCAGAGCCACCAATGACCAAACCTATCTTTACCTACCCACCACCACCAATCAATGAAATAGAATGTCAAGCTTATCTAACATGGTTAGAGATTTTCGAAACCATGGATGCCTCAGTGAAAAATAGCAGAAAAAATCAGAAAAGGAAATTCAAGCTATGGCAAATTAGGCTTAAAGATCTCAAGATTAGAGAAGGCGGAGGTGGTCATGCAAAGGAGAGAACAGGGAAGAGTCATGGAAGAAAATGGACATTATGGATGGATGGTGGAAACTCTATTCTCCTTTAGGACACGGGATAGATCCACCCAGAAAGTCGAGCTTACGATTATAAACTAAGCGCTTCTTGGGAGGCAACCCAAATGTTTGTATTTTTATTTATCTATTTTTATTTTCCTTTCATTATTTTTATTTTTCTCATGCTTATTTTTTATTAAACAGGTATTTTGCAACAAGTTTGTGGGTAGCACAATGTCAACATGCACCATCAAAGAGCAATCCTCAAACCTGAGAAGTATCTCTCACCTAATTTATCTTTTTAGTTCTTTTTAAAAATAAAGTTTAGGGGTTGGAAAAGTAATGTTAACAATAATAATAATAAATTAAAAAAGAAAATTTTTTTTACGAAGTTTATTTGAAAAGTTTTCCTGTTTGATGTTTTAGAGTCGGCTTCAGTGCCTCCTAGAGTTCGGAGCCTTTGTATGGGCATGTAGAAAGTGTTGGCCAACAAAAAGATTGTCTGTCTTTTTTTTTTACATGATCATTAGTCTTTTTTTTAAGAAAAATTTATATAAAAAAAAGAAAGAACTTATCATCATGCTTTTTAGGCAATTTTTCTACTCTTTTTTAGCTCATTTACTTTTATTATATTTAAATAACCTGATAAGCAATTATTTTTGTTTTCTAATTGCAAAACACGATTTAATCTAAGGCGCTATCTTGATAAAACCATGGTATTTGACTTCACTAGTTAGCATGGCTGTTTTACTCTTTTTTTTTCTGGTTAAAAGATGCTCAAATTTGAATAGATTGCATAAGGAGTATCATTTACATAATAGATTTTGAAGAGTTATGCCTGAATCTAAAGAAAAATATATTAAAAATAGAGGGAGAGAATTACTAAGCACTGCTATCCTGTTAAAAAAACGTCTATCATTTGGATATGTGCTATGGTGTGATGGTTTCGTGCCTTGGTACCTCGAGCAAGTAAATCCGTAGGAGTGTTTCAACACCTAGTACCCAGGGCCAACTGGAACGGGAGTTGCTGCATTGAAAGCTCGCTAGAAGGGATACTTAGAAAGCTAACAAGGAACCAAGCACCGAGAAAAAAAAGAGAGGATCTCTAGCACCGCTATCCCACATAAATAAGATATGTGCTACCCGTTAAGAGGGCATCTCAGTGGTGGCTTCTCTTACTTATGGGTCATCGCCCAGGAGTCGGAGCTTGATTCTCACTGCAGATATGCTTATATTGACTTGAGTAAATAACTTCCTCCAAAGAAAAAAAAAAGGTGCAAAAATAATTAGTTTCGGGCATACTTGATAAGTCTTGTTATGAGTGGTATAATGTTTGTCCTCTATTCAGTTTGAATGTCATAAGATTAGAAAGTACGGATAAACTTAATTTATTTAGCTAACTTTTGAATTCGATTACCTAGGTAATAGACATATTTTTCCTTGGGAAAGATGGTTTTGCCTTTAGAACCTTTAACCTTGATTCTCAGTCATTCTTTTTTAATGAAACTGCACTTGCTTTAAATTGTGGAAGAATTCTTAAAAAGCATGAGCTCCCGCGCCTTAATGTTCACCCTTGCTCGAGGACGAGCAAGATTTAAGTTTGGGAGTATTTTGATAAGTCTAATTTTTTTATATAATTATTTTGTTATTTGGATTCATTTTTAACTGCTTTACTTTAAATTTTTATCGCTTTTGCTCGGTTTCGCTCTTTTTCGCTCATATTGCCATTTTCTTGCAAGTACACTTGTTTTATGCTAAATCTTGCTAGATTTTATAATTAACATCAACTAGTAAAAGCAAGATACACCAAACCAAAGAAAAAAATGGGCAAAACATTATAATTAACATGGCTAAAGGAAGAACATAACAAGTTCATGCACAATACAATTCAACTTGCAAAAATGGGTAACAAAATGCACAAATCAAGTGCAAGGATTAATTAAACAAAGCATTAACATGTCAAAGTTGATGTAAACTCCGAATTTAGGTGGGTCTGGCTAAAAAATTTGAAGAAAATAAGCAAAGAACAACAAGAATAGGGAAAATGCACCAAGCTCAACCAATCCATTTCAACTTGCAATTTTGGGTGGAAAAATGGACAAATAACATGAAATAATGTTATGAATGCGAGAATCCAAGGCATGGGCCTGTAGAGGTTGTGTTGCTGTGGGGTTCGCTGCTGCGAGTACTTGCTGCTGTTGTCATGCTATACGATGATAGTTCGGTGAATAAAGTTGTATTAAGCCTTAGTTGATTGCTTGGGTAATGCGTTGCAGCACCAGGTTATGTGGGTATTGTTTGTGTTGGTTGTCTTGGCAATAAGCTTAGAAGTTAGTTAGTAGATATTTTCATATAATTTAGATATTTTGGTAAGTTGGTTGGTTGTGATGTCTAGATCCAATGTATTATATCATATCTTAGAAGTAGTATAAGTAGGGAGGTTCTAGCTTGCAATCCGGACAACTTTGATGAATGACAAATTGATATCTTTTGATATCTCTCTCTACTTCTCATCCCCTTTCACTTCTTTCTCTCATCTAACTCTCTCTATTTTCTCATCTCCTTCTCTTCTTTCTCATCTCATACTCTCTTTATCTCAGGTTAAGATCAAGAATTAATCTCGACCTTAACAATTGGTATCAGAGCCTCGTTTCGCTTCCAATTCAAACGAATTTGATATTAAATATCCTTTGATTGCATTGCATTTTGCTTAAGAATTCAGTTCTGAATTCTATTGTAAATTGCAGAGAAAAGTTGCTTGAAAAACACATAAAAAGAGGTTCAATTGATGATCGGTTGCGAGTCCTTGAATTCAAGCTTGTGTTGATCTCATTGTTGACAGTTGAAACAGCAAAATTCAGTGATTGAAAAGCAAGTTTGGTTTGATCGTATATGTGATCAAAAATGAGAGTTAATTGCAGTACATTGATCACATTCAGTTGAGCAGCAGCGTGTGTTATTGATCATCAGAATTTATGAAGTTGCTGAATAAGGCTGAAGTGAGTATTGGATCAACATTACACTTGATCATAATTAGAAGATCAGAAACAAGCTGCATTGAGGTTAATTCTGATTCTACAATTCAGTAACAGTGGTTGAGGTAACGGTTTCTGAACTTCAAGCTGCAATTTGATGAGAATTTGTGTTTGTTGCTGGTTGTGATGAAATTGTGTTGATAAGCATAGAAGTGGTGAGAATTCATTAGAAACTGTGTTCATTTTTAAGAATTATATGTTATTCAGTGGAGATTTGCTTAAGCGAAAATCTGACAATGAACTAAGCACCAAAAGTGTTGAAATCCGATTTCGTTCCGAAGATTGCTTTGTGTATTGTGTAGAGGACTTGATTGCGATTTGGAATCGAGTTAATTCAGAATTGTAAGTCTGAATATTCAAGAAGGCATCTCTGTTAGGGTTTGATCGAAGTTAGGGTTCGTTCGCGAATTTTGCAAGTTAGGGTTTGTAGTTAGTGACGATTGTCAAACCGATAGCAAGGGATTGTTTGTGCGAACGAAGGAGTACAACTTCATTAAGCAATCGGTTGTTGAAGAGTTGAGAAACAAGTTTCACACCTCTGCGATTTTTGAACTTGGATCTGGCGAACTGAGCTGTTTCGGATTGAAGCTTGTTGTTCATTGCAAACATGGCTGATGGAGTGAGGACTCGTTCAGGAGCTGGTGGAGCCAATGCAGCTGCAGCTGTTGGTACTGATGGGCCTCACGCTGCTGTTGCTGGGCCAAATGCTACAACCGGGCCTGAGTATTTAATTACTGCTCGTCTTCAGGAAATTTGTGATCACATTATCAGTGCACTAAAGCAGGGATTAGATGATGTGGTTAAACCGTAAGAATTCAAGGTTGAGCACGAAGAGGAGGTGGAATCTGTTGCTGTTGGAGATGAACTCGACCACGGCAATGCCGAAATTGATGAACACATGTTAGAAGAATCGGAGTTTGAACGAGATGATCATTATGAAGACTCTTTGCTAGTGTGCGGAAATAAACAATATATTCGGATCTGAGTCGAATCAGATACCACGACAATAATGAGAAACAATCGGACTAAAAGAGAAACGAAACAATAGACACAAGGATTTACGTGGAAACCCACAATCAAAAGGGGAGAAAACCACGGGCGAAGATCGGAGCTTTTATTATTGAACAAAAGAAGAAGACGAATTACAAAGATTCCCTCTCAACACTCAATTTATTTTGGTGCGGCACCGCTCAAGGGAAGCCTCTCTTTGACTTTGGATGCCTAATAACGAACCCCTACGTTCATTTATATAGGCCGCGTAAACCTGTTTCTCGATCAATCGGGGGGTCCCGATCGATCGGTTCCTCACCGATCGATCGGCCGCCTCACTGCAGATGTCCTTTGTTTACGTAACATTCCCGATCGATCGAGCTCCACCCGATCGATCGGGGTCTTCACGACACTTCTTCTTAATGCACCAAGTAACTTTGAGACATATACCTAACAAATCTCCACCTTGGCTCAAAATCAACATCAACAATAAAACAAACTCCACCTTCTCCACAAACGCCCCCTTAATCGGGGCCAACATACATCAAACCGAAAGACCCACTAAATTCAAGCAATGCTCGAACTTGCTACCTGGTAGAACTTTTGTGAACATGTCAGCTGGTTTATCTTCAGTCCCAATCTTCCTCAACTCCACCTTCCGCTCATCAATCAGATCTCTGATAAAGTGATGCTTCACATCAATATGTTTCGTTCGGTCATAATGAGTCATCTGATCTTTTGCTAGGTGAATAGCGGACTGACTATCACAGTATACTCTAACTGTCCCTTGCTCGACACTGATTTCACTAATCAATCCTCTCAACTAGACGGCTTCTTTGAACGCTTCCGTTACTGCCATGTGCTCGGCCTCGGTAGTAGATTGTGCTGTAACAGGCTACAAACGCGCTCTCCAACTGATAGCTGTGTCACCTAAACAAAACACATACCCTGAAATGGACCTCCTCTTATCAAGGTCTCCACCATAGTCAGAATCTACATACCCAACCAAACAGCACTTACTTTTCCCATATTCCAAACACAAATCAGAGGTTCCACGAAGATACCTGAGAACCCACTTTACTGCATGCCAATGTTCTCTGCCCGGATTTGCCATGTACCTACTAACTCTGCTCACAGCAAAAGCAATATTTGGACTCGTACAGACCATCGCATACATTATACTGCCCACTGCACTAGAATAAGGAATCTGAGATATGTACCTGACGTCCTCCTCAGTCTGAGGCGAATCTAACGCTAAGAATCTGAAATGAGCTGCTAAGGGCGTGTTAACCGGGTTAACATCCTTCATATGAAACCTGTCTAACAACTTCTCATTATACTTCTCCTAAGACAAGTATAATTTTCCGGCTTCTCGGTCTCTATGAATTTCCATGCCTAATGTCTTCTTAGTGGCTCCAAATTCCTTCATCTCAAATTCACTCTTCAGCATTGATTTCAAATCATCAACGTCTTTCATATCTCGTGCTGCAATTAACATATCATCAATGTACAAAAGTAAATAAATAAAGCCTGAATCTGTCATTCTGAAGTACACACAACTATCGTACTTACTTCTGATGTAATCATGCCTTATCATGAACTGATCAAATCTCCTATACCACTGTCTAGGAGATTGCTTTAAACCATATAAAGACCATCTAAACAAACACACATGGTCTTCTTTTCGTTCAACAACAAAACCCTTGGGCTGATGCATAAAGATACTTTCTTCTAGTTCACCATGCAAGAATGCAGTTTTGACATCCAATTGTTCAAGCTCAAAATCATGCATTGCAACCAAAGACAATAATGCACGAATCGAAGTGTGTCTAACTACAGGTGAGAAAATATCATGAAAATCAACACCTTGTACTTGACTGTAGCCTTTAGCTACCAAACGTGCGTTGTACCTCCCATCTTCTACTCCAGGAATGCCCTCTTTTCTCTTGAAGACCCATTTGCATCCAACCAGTCTTTTCCCTGTAGGAGGCTTCACCAGTTCCCAAGTCTGATTCTTATGAAGAGACATCATCTCTTCATTCATAGCAAAGAGCCACTTCTCAGCATCTGATCTCGATACAGCCTTTGTATAATAAGCCGGCTCACTGTCATCTAATATTTCAGCAGTAGAGAGGGCATAGGCAATCATCTCCTCATACCCATATCTCTCAGGAGGCCTGATCTGTCGCCTAGGTCTACCACCGGCTATAGTAATATTCTCCATCTGCTGACCTGTTTCTGCATTATCAGTAACAACATCAGAAACCCGTACCTGAGGTGCTGGAATACTCTCAAGCTGAACAATCTACTGATCTGACTGTATCTCTGTATCATCAGGTGTCTCAACCTGAACTGTATCTCTATCAATGGAGGGTGTGTGTGGCGGATTAAGTAGAGCAGACTCATCAAAAGTAACATCTCTACTCGTCAAAAACTTCTGGACACATGGATCCCACAATCTATATCCCTTCACACTTGACGTATAACCAAGAAAGATGCACTTCTTGGCCACAGGCTCCAGCTTTCCATCATTAACATATGCATATGCAGGACAACCAAAAACTTTGATCTGAGAATAATCAGAAGTTGAACCAGACCATACCTCTTCAAGAGTCTTCATCTGTAATGAAGAATGCGGTGTCTTATTCACAAGGTAGCAAGCCATGTTAACTGCTTCTGCCCACCATTCTCTCTTTAAACTTGCATTTGAAAGCATACAACGAGCCTTCTCAAGTAACGTCCTATTTAAGCTTTCAGCCACTCCATTCTACTGAGGTCGACCTGTACATGTCATGTGTCGAACTATGCCCTGATCTTCACAAAATTTAGTGAAGTCCCCTTCGACAAACTCAAGACCATTATCAGTCCTCAACCTCTTGATCGGCTTCCCTGTCTGTTTTTCAAGCAGAACTTTCCACTTCTTGAAGATATCACACACTTCATTTTTCTGCTTAAGAAAATAGACCCAAACTTTGCGTGAGTAGTCATCAGTGAACATTAGAATATACCTGGACCCACCTTTAGAAGCCACTCTGGAAGGTCTCCACAGATCAGAATGTATGTAGTCTAACGTCCCCTTGGTCTGATGCATTGCTGCCTGAAAGCTGACTCTCTTCTGCTTCGCATAAATACAGTGCTCACAGAATCCCGTCAGTCCTGTTGACTGACCACAAAGAAGTCCCCTCTTACTCAGCTCAGACAATGCCTTGTCACCAATATGACCCATTCTCATGTGCCATAATCTTGTGATCTCTACATCTGTCATAGCAGATGTGGAAAAAACAACTGCACCTGTCACGGTTGTACCTGCAAGCTCATACAAAGTACCAACCCTATTTCCTTTCATCACAATTAACGCACCCTTACTGACTCGCATGACTCCACCTTCCACAGTGTATTTGTACCCATTAGATTCTAGGGTACCTAGAGAAATCAAGTTCTTTTTCAAATCCGGGATGTGACGAACATCACTTAAGGTTCTAATAGTTCCATCAAACATTCTCACATGGACTGTTCCAACACCCACTACCATACAAGCAGCATCATTACCCATCAAGACAACCCCACCTTGTATAGACTCATACGTGGAGAACCAGTCTCTGTTTGGAGTAACATTAAACAAACAACCCGAATCCATGACCCACTTATCTATGGACCTGGACTGAGAATCAGCAACTAATAGAAATTCCCCTTCACTATCCCCCTCTACAACACTAGCCTCAGCGGACTTGTCCTGACCCTGGTCACCCCTGTTACCCCCTTTTGATTTATTCTTATATCTGTAACAGTCTTTCTTTATGTGCCCCTTTTTGTGACAATAGTGACACGACAGGTTCTTATGTCTAGATTTGGACCTAGACTTATTCCCACCATTAGATCCCCTATGTTCTGATCGACCTCTCACATGTAAGCCACTACCCGAGTCATTCACAGAGTCAGACAATTCCTTATCTACCCGTTCTTTACTCTCTAGGTTTCTTTCTACTTCATCAACAGTAATAGTTGGCCTACCCCCGTATATCATGCTTTCTACGAAGCCCTTATACGCATTAGAGAGCGAACACAGTAAAATCATAGCCTGATCCTCGTCCTTAGGGACATCATCCAAAGCCTTTAATTCATGAATAATTGAGGTAAATTCGCTAAGATGGTTTTTAAGAGATGTACCTTCTGCCATACGAAAAGTGTTCAACCGCCGCTTCACTGCGAGTTTGTTGGAGACTGACTTGTGGCAAAACATGTCTAACAATTTCTCCCATAACTCCTGTGCAGTTTTAATCTCCAATACCTCTGACAAAACATCGTCAGCCAAACACATCTGTATTGCCGTGAGAGCCTTCTCATCCAACTCTTCCCACTGTGCCTCAGTCAACGTTTCTGGTTTCTTCTCTTTCCCCTCCAGTGCTTTCTTCAAGCCGTTCTGAGTCAGGAGTCCTTTCACACGGACTTGCCATAAGCTAAAGCTTCCCTGACCATTGAATTTCTCAACCTCGATTTTAATACCTGACATCATTGTATCAATTCGAAGAATCGGGCTCTGATACCAATTTGTGCGAAAATAAACAATATATTCGGATCTGAGTCGAATCAAATACCACGACAATAACGAGAAACAATCGGACTAAAAGAGAAACGAAACAATAGACACAAGGATTTACGTGGAAACCCCTTTACAATCGAAAGGGGAGAAAACCACGGGCGAAGATCGGAGCTTTTATTATTGAACTAAAGAAAAGGACGAATTACAAAGATTCTCTCTCAACACTCAATTTATTTTGGTGCGGCGCCGCGCAAGGGAAGCCTCTCTTTGACTTTGAATGCCTAATGACGAACCCCGACGTCCGTTTATATAGGCCGTGTAAACCTATTTCCCGATCGATCCGTTCCTCACTGATCGATCGGCCGCCTCACTGCAGACGTCCTTTGTTTACGTAACATTCCCTATCGATCGAGCTCCACCCGATCGATCGGGGTCTTCACGGCACTTCTTCTTAATGCGCCAAGTAATTTTGAGACATATACCTAACAGCTAGAGTTAGATTATTTTGAAGATGATGAGCTACAGCATGACATGCTTCAGGAATGGGAATACGATTTTCATGTCATGGGAATGATAAAGAATGCAAAGGGTAAAGTGAAGAGGAATCATTTTAACGACGCATTGAAAGATTTTTGGGGGAAAAAGAAGCTTACTAAGAAGAAATTGAAGCATGACAAGTCAGTGATTGAGTCATGGCCTCCAAAGGAGGGTTCGATGCTACAAGTGGATCACTATGAAGTCCTTGCAAGCAATCAAGCAGAGAACTATGCAGAACCGAAGTGTTTTGCTAAAAAAGTCGATGCTACAGCTGTAATACCAATGGATACATCATCAAATCTGTTAAGTGTTACTCCATGGCAAGCTGGTATGCAGAATCAAAGCATCTTCTTTGCTGATCTATCACATTCTGTTGAGAAATCAATTGTTGCTGCTGTAGTGTCATCGAATACAAATCAGAGTATGCTTAAGTTCACTTTTGGGCGTGCGGTTGTACTAACTCAGGACCAGAAGCTTGAACCCAACACTATCTTGGATGCTTTGCAAGGTTTTTTGTGTTGGGTGAATGATGACGAACTTGGAGCAGCTGAAATGCACTGTCGGCTGGACAATCGGCAAGATCGGAATGATCTATTTCCTTTTTCGAGTGGAGACAAAGAGTATTCCAATGCACACTCTTATGACGAGTTGCCTCCTGATCCGGGAAAAGATACGCAAGGCTATGTGGAGTTGAAAAGAGTTGATTTCATGTTGAATCGAAGTACTCAGGCTGCGAGAGTGCATTTCAGGATTCACAACAAGCAAAGCTTAGTTCCTATGCAAGCAATTGAGCTGATGGTTGTGTACAAAGGTTGTAATGTGGGGAGACAGATCTCTGATCAGATCCACATCAGTACAATAGGTGCTTTAAATGATATAATTGATGATGGCAGGCCCTTTGAACCGGGAAGGGATGAATTGCAAAGGATTGGAAAAGTTAGACCTATGGTGCTGCAGTTTGATGATGAACAATTCAGTGCTAGTGCAAGAAATGGTGGGCAAATGGTAGAGGCTGTGAGTCATGATGAAGTTAACATCAAAGCGAGCTTAGAGGGAAAGGATTTTACATGTTGCAAGCTGCATAATTTAGATCGTGTCATTGTAGTCTCAATTGTTCCAGAATTGGTGTCATTGAAGTCTCAATTGTTACAAAAGCTTCTCCTTGAAGGAAGGGTAAATGTTGTTAGTTGGTTGACGAATTGTGGATGGTTTGAAGCTATGTTGGGCTGCTGGTATGACCTCACAGCTGGTGCACGAAGCCAAGTAAAGACAAAGACGATAGCACTTGGTAATTGGAACAAACAGTAACTGAAAGGTGCTGATCAGATTCAGAACCTGAAAATGTTTGGGGTAATCTGTTGTGGTTGTTCTGAATGGAAAACTTATATGCACAAGCTTCAATATTCTCTTAATGTTTGGAAGGTAAAGGTCAGTGCAACATTGAGGATAATGTTTGCTGGAGTTCGAGTGGAAATCAGCAAGGGAGTTTGGAACGGATCAGCTCTAGATTGGGAAGAGTTTACAGCTGATCAAGAGTTCTGTTGGTGTCTCCACTTGTTATATTTGTTAGTCATGCTTGTGATGGTTGACAAGAAGGCAAAGCTTGGTCTTTTGAGGCATGTCTGATGGTTGGATGAGCATGGGATCCAAGGAAGTTTTGAGATCAGACTGGAAGTTGTGAGCTGCAGAATACAATCTGTTAATGGGGTTGCTTTGGGCTTTCAAGTGATGACCTTGCGTCCTTAAAATTCAAGTGTGACCGTGAGTACTTAATTTGGCAGAGCAAAAGTTCAGAATTTCAAGCCCAAGTCACAAGTGCTCAATTGATCAAGTTGGGACTGCAAGAATGCAAGGAAGCTGCTGAAAATTCTTGGTAAATTCCAGTTCTTTCACTGTCAGCAGTGAAAGAGTTGTTCAGATTGAGTGTTATTGGTGCTATTAAGGCTTTGGGAAGATGTAATAACTTGTTCGCATTGAGAAGCTCCCATATGGACAGAAATCGAGCTGAAATCTATCACTATGTGATGCATCGGTTTAGCACTACTGTAATTTTGAGTTCTGCAGCATATCAGGTGGAATTGGAAAGCAATCAAAAGTTTGTTGAGCTTGGTCTGAGATGGTTTAGTAAGTGGATGTTTAAGCAATGCAAATTTTGGATAAGATCCAAGATGAAGGAGTTGCAGCTGCATTCTTATAGAATTTCAAAGTGTGTTGTCATTAAGATCAAGTTATGGGGTCGTTTAGGCTGTAATTGGGAATTTCTTCAAGCTGATTTTGATCCTTGGTTCTCTTGGTTTGAGTTTGGAAGGCCTCCTGAGATGTTAAAGGGCTTCATATGTAGTCTTATGTGTTTAATGATATTTACATTCTGTTATGCAGCTTACTATAAGCAGGAATTCAGAAGCATTGATGCGTTTTATGGGTCTCGGCATCAAGATAGTGCTGTATGCTATATAAACTGCATCAAGTTGTGCCATGGGTTGGTTGTTGAGGTTTGGCTGGCCTGGTTTGATCAGTGTAGACCACCAGAAGGGGTACAACCCATCCACACAAAGACTTGTGCAGAACAAGCATTGTGTTAATGTGATCTGCTGCATTCATATGGAGTTGCTTCAGATGTCCTTCCAGTTGCAGATTTCAGCAAGAAGTTGAACACTTTAGCTATCTTTTCATAAGCTAAGTGATCTGCATTGTTCCAACTCTCTTCTATTCTTGAGGACAAGAATGTTTTCAAGGGGACGGGATTTTTATGAATGCGAGAATCCAAGGCATGGGCCGGTAGAGGCTGTGTTGCTGTGGGGTTCGCTGCTGCGGGTACTTGCTACTATTGTCATGCTATACGATGATAGTTCAATGAATAAAGTTGTATTAAGCCTTAGTTGATTGCTTGGGTAATGCGTTGCAGCAGCAGGCTATGTGGGTATTGGTTGTGTTGGTTGTCTTGGCAATAAGCTTAGAAGTTAGTTAGTAGATATTTTCATATACTTTAGATATTTTGGTAAGTTGGTTGGTTGTGATGTCTAGATCCAATGTATTAGATCATATCTTGTAAGTAGTATAAGTAGGGAGGTTATAGCTTGTAATCCGGACAACTTTGATGAATGACAAATTGATATCTTTTGATATCTCTCTCTACTTCTCATCCCCTTTCACTTCTTTCTCTCATCTAACTCTCTTTATTTTCTCATCTCCTTCTCTTCTTTCTCATCTCATACTCTCTTTATCTTAGGTTGAGATCAAGAATTAATCCCGATCTTAACAATTAACTTCTTGAAACTTCATTAACATGTTCAAGTTGATGTTAAAGCTGATTTTGAGCTGCACAAAGCAATAAAAAAAAAGGAAAAAAAAATTAGTTGAATAGCTATTGCATAATCTGGGCGGCAAGGGTGCAGGTGGTTGTACAATCAGCTGCAACTTGCATTTTGGGAGCAAAAACTCAATGCTTTTTACAAAAATTCATTTTACAAACATACTTTAACATGTCTTAACTCATCTTTTGCAAGTTTTGGGCGGTGGAATTCCGAAAAAATGAAAAAAAAAAAAAGGATGAACAAGCAACGCTGTTGCAGCTGCAGAAAATTGACAGATTTTGCACAACTTGCTTACTTTCTGCACTTTGGACGGCTATATTATGCTATATTTTAGCTCAAATTCACTGTATAAACCTTATACAACATGCGCATGATGCTTTTGTGTAGGTTTTGGGTGGTGGAATGTAAAAAATATTAAAGAAAACGGAGGGAGAATAGGGCTTCATAACACAGCTGCAGCTACCGTAAGTTTCAGCTAACGATGATGAAGTTTGAAGATTTTTTGCAATTTTTTTTAACTTAGCTAAACTACTATAAATAGGGGACGGTATGAGGGTGTTTAAGCATCAGATTTCAAAACAAAAATCACAAGATTTGAGTGAGAAAAGAGAGAAAAATCGTGAGAAAGAGGAAAGGAGAAAGAAGGAAGAAAGTTTGGTTTGTAATTTTGTATTTTTAGTTCTTTCTATCCTTTTTTCTTTCCTAAGTTAATGAATTTTGTATTTATAATGTTTAATATTAAGTTTACCATGAACTAATTTTGTTATTCTAATGCTACGATGTAACCTAAGTTGTAATATACACTTATTTGTAATTCAAAGTATGCAATGTTTATGTTATTATGTTGTTGAAGTGTTTGTCATTGTTTTAAATGCTTGATCACCATTTAAAGCCTACAATGATTCATAATGAGTCCGAGGGGAGATTTATGATGATTGCTGAGGTGATAAGCACCACAAATTGGGCGAATGCTCGACAGAGATTAACGCGAATTATGTGGTTTTCAAAAAAGAAAATAATAAAGCTTTAAAAACTCTTTTCTTATTTAAATTCATGCACGAGAGTGATGCGTTAATATGTTAAAGAGTATGCCAAATGTTGCTCGAGAGAAAATATTTAGTAAATTAGGATTTTCAACCATCAACAAACAGTAACAAATTGAATATTGAAAATAGAAAAGGCGTATTGATGCTACTAAAGTGAAATCGGATCCCATAGACTTTATAAACTGATAAAAACCAACAACAAATTAGCACATTCTAATCTCGTTTTAACTTTTATTTCTTTTTATTTTATTTTATTTTATTTCATGTCGAAATCCTAAATTTTTTGGTCTTTCAAATAGTATAGAAGCTACTAATTTTGGTATTCACTCAATACAATCCTCGTGGGAATGATACTCTACTCACTTCTATATTACTTGGTATGACTAGTGCACTTACTAACGCATACGCAAAGTCTGCATTAGTTGGTACATTAAGATAGTTACTTAAAACAAAAATAACGTTCTTTGACTTAAACTACTATCTTGTGGTGCCCTTATTGAAAACCCATTCACCAGAACACTAGTGAACTACTTACTAGTCACAACTAGAGACAAGATATCGAATACCCTGTCATTAGGCTTTTTGTCTTGGCAAAAATTGTATCAAACCACCTAAGCAATTCCTTTTTAAAAACTAATGTGTAGTTATTTTGTAAATGTGAAAACTATTTTGACTTATGTTTTATTTTACCCTCTTAAGGTTCCTAATTCCAAAGATAGACGTTTATGGTAAGTGGACTCTTTCTTTAGTTCTCTTGACACCTTTTCTCAAACTGTACTTTCAAATGTTCAAATAATGAGTAATCTGTATTACTCGATGTATTCAGTCAAAACTGATTGAAAGACCTCGATAGGTAAGTCAGGATCATATACTATTGAGATCAGCTACCAATATTTGCATCAAGAATTCTAGTTCAATAAGCCATCATCATATGACATGCTCTTGAACTGAACATTCTTAACACAGTGTTATGTCTCTCATCTCTCTCCTTAGCTGTTCTCATCCTTCCAGTTCTCTTGTCAAACACTTAATTTAAATATCTGACCAACTATACTATATTTGAATTTTCAAGTACCCGATACTAGAAACCATTCAACATCTATTATCTGAATCTTGCACTCGACTAACTCATTAGTCTAGTTTAACATTCCCAAAATTCTTTACAACTTAGTAGGTATATTAGCAGCAAACTAGAGAATTCTAAGCATCTAATAGTGCTCCACATCTACTAAGACATATCATATCGTAACGAGCATAACAGAACAGACAAGTAAGACATATAAGTATTGATCGCAATGTAAAATATAAAAACTAGTGTGAAATATAAACTGTAAACAAGTGATATAACATACGTGATTACTTTTCTTACTTTTATCAAACATTCAAAGTTCGGAGTTCAGAATCCGACACTTATATGTATGTCATGGCGATGCGACCAAACTATCCAAAACTCGCCTTCGGCGAGGATGAATTGAGATATTAGAAGGGTGAGAACATTTCACTAAATATGTTTTCTTGTAAGCTATTTACTTAACATATTTAACACACCACTCTACCCTCGGCCTCTAAGGTCATACAATGGAGCTCCCTAGGGAGGCTAACGTAGACCCTAGTCAAGTGTACACCGCTACCTCAAGATACATGTCCACAAAGTACTCCACGTCGGCGTTGCCTCACCTGCATTTCCTACACTTCACTTTGTCATAAAAGATCTAGCCTTGTAGTTTGCAAATGAACACTCTCCTTGGGGAGTCGCACCCACTTACTATAATGTCAGGACAGAAACCGAGGCCATAAGCATTCAATTAAAGGCTCATTCCCACTTGATGTTTTGAGACTTGTGAACATTTTAAAAATTTAGCAAACAAACAAAGCATGGAATCACCTAACTGTTTTCTTTATATGGGTGCAACGATGAGCTAACCAATATATCCGTTACTCCATGGGAGAGAGCGTAACGATTTATCAGTAAGGTGAGAATAATTATATGTTTCTCGAACATAATCAACTCATTGTTCCTTCATCTCTAATATAGTATCATAAGGCTTCCTATGAGACTATCATACTATCTTAGTCAAGTGTATACCATTACCTAGACTTTAGTACAAGTAAACAAGTTACACCACGAATACGCGCTCATATAAGTTTTGACGTACCTCCATCTATAGTAAAAGAAGCCTAACCCTATATTCCATGAATAAATGACCTCCTTGGGGAGTAGCGCCTATCCACTATACTATTAGATTGGCAATGAAAACCGTGAGAAATCAACTCCTGAACCTCGCTCCCACTTGAAATTTTTAATGGTGGATCTTTCTTTTAGTTTGATTATCTCATTATCAATATTAGAATCACATTCTAAATTCTATTTAACAAATAAACAAAACCCTAATCATATTAGGTTCCTTTAATTATTCAACCTACGTAATCTAATCTCATTAGAAGCATTATGAAAATTTTCCTTTCAAATAATTCAACTTTTGAATTTTCTAATCTCATTAGACCTATTTGAAAAATTCTTCCACTAGATAAAATTAAATATTTCACCAAGTTATATGGCCTTATAACCGTATTCACACGATACGTAATACTTAACTCATTTAAAAATATCAAATATGTGAACAAATTTTAATAAGCATCAGGTTATCAAACCTTTTGAATAACAATACTTAAGGCCTAACAAGGTTGGAGGAATTAAAGATTTTTCTAAAACACTTTTAGAAAAGATTATCGCATAATATTAATAAGAATCTCATTCTACTTAATTTTTTTGTTTATTCAAATTTTGTAAATAATACACTTTTGAAAAACATTAATTAAAAATGCGTGACATGGTGCCCAGCACCATTTTTTATTTTTTTTTTTAAAATAAATAAATAATTAAACTCGATATTAGTCTCCTTACATCGTAAACTAAAAATCTAATCCTATTAGATATTCTTTGTTTTGGATTATTATAAAGTATTCAACAATTGAATATTTCATACCTTGGCTCAAAATCTAATCTCATTGAATCTACGATCTAAATCATTCTACACTTTTAATCTCATTAGATTGAATTTTGAAAGATGACTCATCTAAAATTTTAAACTTTTTTAAACTTTAATTATCGTTCATTCTTGCTATTAAACTATTTCACAACAATTTTTAGGGTTACCTTTTTTCCTATAATAAAATTCCTAATTTCATATATTTGTAATTCTATATACTTCTTTTTTTTTTTTTTTTTATCAAACCTAATATTTTTACTATTAATTATGAATGTATTCAGAGTTAGCTATGATACCAATTGTTGGAAACCTATTTCAAAATTACTTCCCTAATTGGTTGAAGCGAAATACCAATTTAAAATTTTTAATTTCAAATCTAATGCCCCAACCTAATTAAACTATTTAATTAGATCTAGATCTTACTCTAATAGGTTCATAATATAAAAAACAAAAACATCGAATAAAACAAGTATAAACATAGTGTGTAGAATAAACGAAATAAAAGAAAGAAAATTAAATATCAAATACTTAATTTAGACATACTTGAAGCATGAATCTTAACTCCAACTTCAAGATCTAAAATTAGAAGAACATCTTAACACCTCAAAGTCTTCTTCGCAATGACCACTTCTATCACTGAGGATGTGGCCTCCCAAAAATATTTAACTTATGAAAAGTTTTGTTCCAAAATTTTTCCTTCAATCTTTCCCGAAAAAAAATTATGCTAAATAATAATTTAGAAAACCGCTAAAATAATTTTACGATTTTTGTTCTAGGAGAAAACCAAGTTCCAAAACTCTAAGTCATATAAATTCTCCACGGCTCATAAAAGTTTTTATATGAAAACAAAACAAAGCATATGTGTGTGTGTGTGTGTGTGTGTGTGTGTGTATATATATATATATGAATATTTAGTTTTATTTTATTTGTATGGTTTTTGTTTAAATTACGATATAATTTATCATATTATATATTAATCTCATGAATATTTGATTTGCCTAAAATTTATGTATCTCATAAATAAGTAATCCATCTCATGAATTTTTTTTTTTTTTTAATTTTTTCAAATAATGCTTGAGTTGAGACTTGCGAAGGGAATTTAGGGACAATCTAACCCTAACTCCGAATGAGTCAAATCTGATTATCATCTCATGTTAACAATTGATTACCATTTAGTCAAACTTTATGCCACTAAATAAGTTTTAGTACAGTCTAAAATTAAATATGTTCACTCAAGAGTTTACCAAATAACTTTTATTATGAAAATTAACCCCTCTATTAGATATATGTGAGCAAAAGTAACTTTAACTACTATCATTACTTTTCTTGCATCCCTCATTGTAGTTCCCAACTTGCCTTTCTCGAACAATACAATAATATTGAAACCACTTCCGTATTTAAACATATGGAATACTTTAGCTAAATATTCCAGAATCTGTTCATATGTTTGCGAATCAACTAAGGGAACATCTTTATCTTGTTAGAGACTATAGATTCCAGGTAAAATAACTGTTTCTACTACACTTCATGCTGTTACTCAACATACATAAGATTCAAGTCAATGCACTTTGACTAGTTTTTTTAGCACATCAAAGCTATGCGCAATCGATGCGCGAGTTCAGACTAGCTCCTAGATTTATAGTTATCGTCTCATAGAATTAATTATTTAGAATAGCAATTAAGAAACAAATAATTCAGGTGGTCTTTGTCAGTGCTCCAATCATATATTCAATACCCATATAATACTTTAGGATCCCTATGCACATAACTAGGACAAGCTATCTAAAGTATCATATTGTTGTCTTATTAGACAAGTTATCCAAACTCATCACCAACTAATGAACATATACTTTGACAACATATCACTTATTTGATTTAAGTCTATATGTGATTCAATCACTCATTGATCACTTAAACCAAATTCGACATGTCGTCCTAGACTATGTCCATCTCATGGAACATTTTAGAAAATAATCACACACATGTTTGACTCGTAAAATGTAATTAGGCAATAAATAAATATAACAATTTTATTTATTTAATATTTAAAACTAACTAATTGGGTTTTTGGGGACATCAATTTGAACACTTCGAACAGAAGCTGTAGACCACCTAGGCCAGCTGAACGGCCCAAGTCCCTTATGGCATATTGACAACGCAGTTGCTCCGGAAGAAGTGATGGGACCTCTTGATTCACTTGCACAAACACCTTCTTTAGAGCCTCAAGTGGTTTTGCAATGGTTGGAGCCACTCTAGGGTCCTCTTTTAAGGCCATCACCATCGAAATGGCTTCTTGGAAAGCAGCTCTCTCCGTTAGGGCAAGAATAGGGAGGTGTACAATCTCTCTCAGTCTTTGGAGTCTTGGAGATACTTGGTCTAACTGCTGGAAGGCCAGTCTTCCTCTTGCTCCTAGCGTCTTCAAAGGAGATGACATTCTTTCTAAGATTGGGGGAGGGATAACCCTTAGTGGCATGACCTAGAAAGGGAAACGTTAGAAGGAGTCTGACTATGTCCCAACTTTGGAAATAAACAAAGTTGTGAAGGGACTATTTTAATCTCCAAAACTTCAGTTGAAGGGTAGGAAGAATATTTGCTGGAACTACAGCCACTGTAATGCCTTCCTCAAGAGGGGCTTCTGAAAAGCAATACTTGTATGTTAGAACCAAATATGGTTTGGGCATCAAGAATTTGGGAGCCAAAGGGTGAGATCATACTATCAATGGTCTCTTCAATGGTTATGGAACGTGCCTCTAGAAAGAGTCATGGAGCCTTCACGAGACCCTGGTTGAAAGAAATTAGGAGGGAAGCTTCTTTAGGTGGATCACTTATAATTAGGTACGTAGCTGAGGTAGCTATGTCTCCTCCTTCTTCAGCACTTGAGCTTAATGATTCAACATCTTGAGGGAGCTTTAATGTAGTTTCTTAAGATTGAGAATCTAGAATCTCCACGATAACTGAAGCTAGTTCCTCTTGTAGCTGCAAAAAGCCAAGTTAGGAACAATTTTGGCAAAAGGTGAACGAAAGGGACACCAAAAGGCCAATACCTCTGATTCAGGGAGTCTGGCTCTCTTCTTTCTCACTAACTGTGAGAATGGTACTTCTTCTTCTTCTTCTACTTCCCCCATGCCTCTAGTTGGGAGAGCAGGGGGAACGTCACTCTTCTTACTCTTACTTGAGCTACCAACTTCATGGAATAGTGGAGAGGTTCTTGGAGGGGATTCCTCTAGCAACATTCTGATGAAACTCATGGTCCTAGCACTCCTAGGAATTTTTTGAACAACTGTAGCTACAAAAAAAAAAAAAAAAAAAAAAAGGGAACCAATCTTTCGTTCAGGCCATCTAAGAAGTAGAACTAAAGTATACTCTAAAGATGGTTGTTTACCTGTTCGTGCCTTTTATGGAGTCTGCCTAATGCTAATTAGATGATCTCATCTCGAGTTGGGACCTGCAAGCACAAGGGAAGGCATAAAATGTTAATTGGCACCTACAGCCACCAAAGAAGATCAATAAGCTTGGAACCAAGCTATAAAAGGACGTGTGGCACATGGGGCATACCTACAATCAATTGGGTACACATAGAGGGCTTTGACCATATGATTGGACTCACGAAGTTGTCTACATTAGGAGAGTTGGATGGAGATCCTTCCAGCCCACCAAAGGTTTTTAGTCCTTAGACTTGGAAAAGTGACGTCTTGGACCATTCCTAGTTGCCTGGCAGAAAACCAAGGCCTATAAGTCTCTACACTAGGATGAGTCTAGTCATAGAAGATGAGATCATGAGGGCACAAGATTGCCTACAAAATCTGAGAGTTGATGTCTATAGAGACATCGTGGTCAAGGTCTTGCTTCCTAAACCAATGAGGGCCAAGATTCCTCACATTGAAAGGAGTCTATTGGGTGCCTTTCCTACCTCTAGGGGACATCTGTCTCTCAAGAAATTGGTCAAAGGACCATCCTGGAGGTAAAAGGACATCGCAATGATCCAACAGCTCTCCAGAGCAAGAGACCCCTCACCTATGGGGATGTAAGGGCTTTTGAGGCAAAGCATAGAAAAAAAAGGCTTGGGCCCAAAGCCAGTCCCACCACAAAGGTCCTTCTATATGGACAAAAGCGTTGTTAAATATGATGTTCCTAAGGTATCCGTACACTTAGGCTAGAAACAATGGTCCTAGAGCTAATGAACCACTACTAAAGGCTAGGTTGATAGCCATGCTCTTAAGGAATTTAAGAACTAAATTGGAGGACTTAGCTAAGAAAAACTTGTTCAACCTTAACAAGTAAAGGAAGGCCCCTTTTTCCCTTGACCCTTGCCCAAAGTCATGTGCTTCTGTGACAAAATTCTTAACATAGGACTCATAACCACTAGGCAAGCTGGTCATAGAAAAGAAAGAGGCAAAGGCTTCAGCCATAGTAGAAATAAAAGAATCAAGCTGCAATTCTTCTCCTTTATAGTAAAAGACCTATCAAGGCCGCTATGTCCTCTATAGTGATACCAAAGTATCTCTCAGGGAGGATAAAGCCCTTATAACAAATGTTCCAAGAGCAGGTGAGTGCCGTTACAATGGGGTAGTCATACCTAAGAGCAATCTTGGAAAGCCTGATGGCCTCACAGATGTGAAAGTTCTTCCATTTCTGTCCATGGGTATGAATCAATCTGTCCACCCACTCGGCATACTACTTTGTGAGGAACATCCATCCTTTGAATGGCGCCGCTTCTTTACAAATGCGCCTTCCTTTGAAAATTGACCTGTAGAAGCTGTACGAAGCAAAGTAGATTCATCAGTATCTGGAAACACGACATGAAGACTGGGGACGTCATGAGAAGGGTTAAAGATGGGTCCTAGGGCACATGGTGCGAAGGGTGAAAAGGGATCATTTTCTGTCATCCAAGAAAGATCCTTGTTGAACCTGAAATTTTTGCAGTCTTAAATATTAGCCATTATAGATGGTATTTATTAAAAAAAATTTCTTTTTGAATCGTAGGGTTCTACCTTGAAAATTCTCAAGGGTGGGCCGAAATTATTCAAATACATATCTTAATTATAAAATGGGCTCAATATGATCATGCCCAAAATGTAAATCGAAGTCAAATTAGAATGGGCCAAAATTGAAACCCCACTAAAAAGTATTAAATAAATAAAAAAAAAGTTGGGCTAAGCCTATATGAGCCCAATTAACGTAAATCAAATCAAAAATCAAATAATAATAATAACAATAATTATTTTTATTAATATTATTATTATTATTTGTTTTTTAGAAAAAGGTATAATTAAAAAAAAAAACAAAACGAAAAATGGGGGAGTGGAGCAGTTAGCTCCACCCCTCACGTACAAACTCCCCACCCCCTATTATAAGATTAATGGGGATGGTGGGGTGTGGGGGATAAGTGAAGTCTCTTTTATAAACAGTAAAGAAAATATCAAAAGGAGGATATTAGAAGAAGGAAGAGAAAAGAGAGATTTGAGTTAAAATTTTTATTTACTTTGTTTGTGTCGACTTCTAAAAATTCAATTGTTGACACAAGTATACAATTTCTTTTCATAACCATCCATTCTATCTTTCATTTCTCCACTCTTGATTTTAGTCTTTTACTCTTAATTTCAAATTGATCTTACAAACGAGTTGATTTTCTCTCAAACGTATTTTTAAAAAATTATGTCTCTCTAAACTTAAGACAAATTTTTAACCCACGATGGATTTAAAAATCCTACGTAGCAGTGGCCCGAAAGGGTAGTAAATTTTAACCAACGATGAATTTAAAAATCCTATATGGGGGTGGCCCAAAAGGGTAGCAAATTTTAACCGATGATGGAAAAAAATCATACGTGAGGGTGGCCCGAAAGGGTAGTATATTTTAACCAACGATAGATTAAAGCATGGTGGTGGCCCAAAAGGGTTTTAAATTTTAGCACGCGATGGAATCGAAAGATTTTGCGTGGGTGTGGCCCGAAAGGACGTGTACCGTACCCTCTCCGCTCCAAACTTTTCCAAAAAAGAAAAAAAAGATTATTAGAAGGAAAAAGAAAATTAAGTGAAATAAAACATTTTCAGAACAAAGTAAGAAGAAAAAGAAATCAATTTCTTACATGAATTGAAAATTTCAAAAATATTTTAAAAAAAATTCGAAAATCTTGTGTCTTCGTCTTTTTAGAACCACGTTAACCTAAACCCGACAAGGGTACAAAAGAAACTTGAAATAAATAATATGGTGTGGCTGCAAATATTTAACAATTCAAATTCGAAAATCCCAAAGTTCTATTTTAGAACTACGTTAACCTGATCCTAAAAAGGGTACATTGGAAACCCGAGGTAAAGAATTAGGGTGCAGTTACAAATATCAAAAAAAAAAAAAAAAGATCAATTTTGGAAAATTCAATGTGCTATTTTAGAACTATATTGACTTGATCCCAAAAGGGTACATAGGAAACCTGAAGTAAAATTACAGGTGCAGTGATAATTACTAAATAACAAAACTGAAATGCCAGACTCATGTGGTTTGACCAAGAACAACCTAAAATTAAGGTTAATTTGACCGGGGGTACAAATGATATAAAAGGACTTTGAGCTCAAAGTTCAAACCAAAAATATATATATATATATATATATATATATATATATATATGAACTGAACTCAGAAGTTAATCGTGCTTGGGCGAGAGTAGTACCGGGATGGGTGACCTTCTAGGAAGTCCTCACCTTCAGGTTGGGGGCACTGGGAAACAACCTCTCTTCAGGTTGATACTCTGAAGGGGGAAGGCTGTGTACATCCATCCCCCTGGACCTTGCATAGGCGGGAGCCCTTGAGGCACTGGGTATATTCATTTATATAAATGAACTGAACTGCGAATGGCTTGATCCTTTTAAAGGGTACATAGGCAATTTAATTTAGGTGTATCCCAAATAATAAAACAATTTTTTGTTCTCTAGTGGGATTAATATTATATCAACACTCTAATTAGTTGACTTAATTCGATTTGACTCAGGCAACCTAAACCAAACAACTTCCATGTCTAATCCAAAACAAAATATCTCTATGTCCGGTCCAAGTTCCATGCCAAAACAAAATCAAGAGAGACTTTCTTGTCAGAACAAATTCGAAAAACGGACGGCTTCCAAGTCAAACTTTAAGCCAAAATAAATTTCATTTTGTACCGAATCCAAATTTATTGTTTATCAAGCTCAAACTCAAATTCAAAATAACCTGAACCTTAAATTGACTTGCATGTCATACTTAAACCTAAATAGACATCCATGTCATACCTAAAGTCATCTCGAACTTTATGTCAAGCCCAAGTTAAAAAAATGACCCTCATGACAAACTAAAGTCTATTTCAACCATTAAACCAAATTGACTTCCATGTCCTTCTTAAATCCAAAATCAACTTTTATGTCAGTTTCAAATTCAAAAGAGCTTCCATGCCAAACCAAATTTAAACTCAAAACTGAATTAGTTAGCCAACTTCTATGTCTAGTCCAAACTCAAAACCAAATCTCGCCTCAATTTCAAATCCTATATGCCAAGTCTAAGTCAAAATATCTTCCAAACTTAAATTCAAAGGACATTTTAGTCAATTTTAAGTTTGAGTTAGACCTCAAATCCAAATTAATATAGAGTCAAACCCCAAGTTTAAATTGATACCAACTCAAACCCCAAATCTAAATGAACTCCAAATGAATTCCAAGTCAAACATCGACCTAAAATGGCGTTCTAGTCAAACTGAAATTCTAGACTACTTTCAAGTCTAACAAATGGAGATTACTTCCAAGCAAAACCTAAACTCAAAATTCCATGTCGAACGTAAACCAAAGCCAAGTCACGTTCAATATTTTTTCTAGGTCAAACATAAACCCAAGTCAGACTCCTATTTAAAAAAGACCTCCTAGTCGAGTCCAAATCCAAAAAAAAAAAAAAGCTTTCCAATCAAATCTAAATAAGAATTACTCCCATCTAAAAACTAGACACATATAACCTTTAAGATGAATACAAAATACCAATAAACCTAAAATGTCTCTCGTAGACTTAAATCAATTAATCAGCCAGTCACCTCGTCGATTGATTAAAACCATAAACATAGTATCAGTCTGAACCAAAGGGCATTCTTCCAAGGGAGAAGTAGTTAAAGGTGCACATCACCTTGTATAGGGTCGTTTCCTAAATTAATAAAACTTATGTACACCTTGTATCTAGAAAAATTAATGTTTTGAAATTTTTATATTTTTGCACAACAATCCTCCTCGATTTTGCTGAGATTAATAGGGGTTTGAAGACTAATCAAAGACCATTGAAGTGTCCAATAGAACTAGACACACCAACTACTCGATAGGGCTATCATCCTAAGGAATGGGAGTAGAGATGGTGTGAGAGATTTGCGCCATCATTACTTGGTTTAAGAAAATGTAAAGGAACAAGAAGCAAATTGAATCAACAACAGTAAGGGATTCAAGAACATAGAGAAAGTGTTTTCGAAGCGCTTGGTTACACCAAAGAGAGAACAAAGAGCAGAGAAACTGAATATCTGAAGCCCTAACTATTATACTCATAGACATGCAGAAAAGAAGAGAAAACGTCAAACAGTGTTCTCCCAAGCTTCCTATAGCCATTGAGGGTCAAATCAAGTTGAGTTTTACCCATTGCGCATTTGAATTTAACAACGGTTAAAAGGCCAGAATTTATTTATACCCTGATTTCGAGGGAGTTGGGATGAAGTGCCACGTGCTTATCACCTGAGGTCCTCCCCAAGGAGAATTAGACCTTTAGTTACAGAGATAATGACATCTCAAGCCCAGCATCTTGAAACGTTTATTACCCTAATGAGGGTATCAGCGACTCGAGGATTGAGGTGGATGAAGGGTGAAGGGGGCTCGAGCTGAAGGGACTGCCATGAATGCCGCAATACAAGTGGTTTCCAAGCTCAAACAGTTACTTGGAGCATAATTTTATATGCATGGGTGCCAAGATTAATCCAAGAGAACAAGAATCATCGAGAAAAGGCTTAAGCTAAATATGCTCGAGTAGCAAATAAAGGGCACGGTCATTGATCATTCACACGCTAAAGGAGCTTGGTAGCTTAACTTAGGAAAAAAGTTCTGCAGAAATAGGGGGCAACCATGTTTAGTTTTTTTTATGAATAAGCGACTCTGTTGAAATCCAAAGTAGTTACACATATAGTCATACAACACTTCTACATGTTTTCTCTTTACAGCACACTTGCACTTTTTACCTTGTAGTAGCATAACTAAACTTAGTCTGGCATAGCATAGATCTTACGGTACTTGCTTCTTCATTGATACAGTGCTTCGAGCTTTAGGGATGAACACTCTATTTTAATTTGTTCCCAAATTCTACGAGTTAAGAATTACGGCTTTTGTTTAATTATTTGATGGCAGAGGCTTGACCTTGATTGCATTCCTCTAAACACTATTATCACTACATAAAACATCGGGCGAACTTACATTTTTGGGCTTTGAAGGCCTAGGCATGACCTTAATTGTGTTGGTCCAACTTTACTGACTTGAAAATAGTTTGCTCCATCTAAATCTTGCCAGATCTAAACTCATTCGAGTTATATAAGTTAAGAATGCCAGGCTTAAAAACCTAATTGACTCGGGTTTATGAGTAGACTGTTGAGCTCTTTGTTTGTCTCCACCCTAGTTCCTGACCTTGAAGTGTACGAGGAAAGGTATCTGTTGGATCTGCTCCATCATTGTAACTGCCACCTGTGTTAGAGCCACGTCCCTTTAATTTTCTATTAATAAAAATACATAAAAATGCACAAACAATATCTCAAAAAGTCTTCTTAATTGTGACATGAGAAGAACACATGTTATGACTGAAGTTAAATGCACAGAAATATCATAACCTTTTCTCTGAAAATGGTAAGTGGTTGAGATATATGATGTATGGTCCGAATTTAGGCTCGCTCCCTAGTTGCCGTGAGTTGTTCAAATCGGACTCAATTCAAACAAATATAGTAAACAGATCTCGAGCTCAAGGGACTTCCAAGAAGGCTGCAAGACAAGAGGTTTCAAACGGTGAGACAGTTACTTGGAGTGCAATTTCAGATGCTTGCGCACCAAGCTTAATCTAAGAGAATGTGGGGAATCTATAAGTGACTACAGGTGAAAATGCAGTTATGGGCTTCAAGAAACACGCTTGAGTACCAACAGGGGATCGTTCATTGATCATTCACGTGCCAAAGGAGTTTGGTGGCTTGACGTGGGAAGAAAATGTTGTCGAAATAGGGCAGCCGTTATTTCCTATTTTTCTATAAACAAGCGACTTTTTCTAGTCTAAAGTAGCCCACACACTCATGCAAAACTTCTTCTAGTTTCCTTTACAGTGCACTTGTGCTTTTTACCTATGAGTAGCATAACTTAACTCAGTTTAACGTAGCATAGATCTTGTTGTACTTACTTATTCACTAATACAGTGCTTCGGGCTTCAGGTATGAACTCTATATTTTAAATATGTTCCAAAATTTGACAAGTTAAAGGGCTTTAGTTTAAGGCTTTGACGTCTGAGGCTTTACTTTAATTGCGTTGGTCTTAACACGACTGTCACTGCTTAATAAGTCAGGTGAATTTAGGTTTGCGCCATGGTTTAGGGATTTGACAGCCAAGGCATGACATTGATAGGGCATTGATCCTAATCTAGTGACCCAAATACAGTTTGGTCCATCGAAATTTTGTCAGGCCTAAACTCATTCGAGTTACCATAAATATAGGGTGCTAAGCTTAAAAACTTGATTGATTTAAGCTTGTAAGTAGACTGCCGAGCTCTTGAGTATGTTTCCACCCTAGTTCCTGACTTTTAATTGTACAAGGAATGGTGTTTGTAGACCCTGCTCTATCATTGTAACTGCCAATTTAGTTAGCTCCATTTCCCTTTGACTTTTTGTCAAAAATGTATAACAAATCGAAAAAAATATCTAAAAAGTCTTCTCTATTGAGGCATATGCAGAACTCACGGAATAACCGAAGTTAGATACATCGAAGTATCTCTACGTTTTCTTAGAAAATGGTAAGTGGTTGAGGTCAAATGCTCACCATCCGAATTTAGGCTCATTCGCTAGTTGCGGTGGGTCCCTTTTTCACGTTTGTTTACATTTATATTTACGGGGACCAAATCACACTTGATAATAAACAAATATACAGACACACCTTTTTGCAACCATAGTGGGAGGCTTAAAACAAGACTTCATTGTCTTTAGCCTGTCGTGGATGGACGTAATCTCTGACCATTGGCCAACGGTATGAACCAGGAGGTCCAGTGCTACTAAGGGTGAGGAACTAGAAGCCTTAGCCCTGATTGACTCCCCGCTTAAGCATCTGCCTTAATAAAGCCCTATAACACAAAGGGCTAAAACCAGCCACAGCTGCGGCAATGAAAGCAGTGGTGATGATGACATCCGAGAAGATGAAAGCATTAGGCTAGATTTCGATTCTTAAAGGAGTTTCATGGCCATGCTCAAACACTGTTTAGAAATCACGGATAAAGGGGTTCAATAAACCTTGAGATAGGCCTACGAAAAATAACGTGCTGAAATAGAGCACATTCTAATGACCCAGTGCGAAAGCTCAACCACCATGTTAGCCACGATAAATGATGTTAGAACCATAATAAGTGAAATGCTTTGTTGAGAAACTGACAGAGTTTTAGCTGAGATGAACTTAACCTTTTCTTTTGCTGCTACCCTTATTACTAGGGACATGGGAAGAAAGACAATAGTTGATGTCAAACCTATCTTAGTTAGACAGGCTGAGGCTCATAATCACTTAGTCCAAGCCATTAAAGAAGACATCAAGCAACTTAGGCCTGTACTTGCTTTGTCAGTTCCAACTGGATACCCACGTGATGCTCTTTCCAGCTCACGGTTACTAGTTGCTCAAGTTAACTATATAGTCCCTTAGGGAATGGAAAACATATTTGTGGCTGACCCAAGTGTTACACCCATGGACGCCCATAGGAATGACAACATGCCCCTTAGGGTTGCTGGACCTTTGATTTAGGGATTCGCTTTGGCTTTGAGGGAACTCAATGCAAATGTGCCAATGTCACTTTTCCTCGAGACAGAAGGGCATAACCGTTCATAACCTTCTCAAGTTGGAGAGGTTGCCTCGAGGCCCACTCAAGGCCTTGAAATCGGTGTGCAAAGACAGGTGCCCACATTTAGGGGCTAGGCCTTTCCTCCTATACCTCTTCATACCTATCACATTAGGAGGCAAGCTAACCACCAACATCCTCAGGATCAGAACATGGGGATTGATCAAGTAAGATTAACTAACAGCCTGCTAATGTAGGTGTGCACTTAGGCATGCCATATAAGGGTTTGCTAGAACATACTTCATAGCAAATCAAATGCTCGGCCAAAATGATTAAGGGGGTTACCCAGGCTATGGGGGTCAAAAACCGCTCCCACACCAAATTGTAATGGGAGCTCAGAGGTATCCTGTTGATCCCCCTCCAGACCCTCAACCACTTAAGGGGGGTAATGGCAGGCACATAACATGTGCCTAACCTACCCCTCTATGACTAATTGGTCACCATTGACAAATATATTATGGGCTAGGCCTCGCGAGGGTCAATAGACCCTTGTCTAATAAGCCTTATCTTGACTGTATTGATGGGGATTACACTTTTTCTCGAGGATACGAAATCCATGAGTTTACCATTTTCTAGGGAGAAGGAACTGTATCTACCCTCGAGTATTTGGCAAGGTTTAATGGCCAAAGTAGAAAAGTGGCTGACAATCAGAGTCTTAAACTTAGGCTATTCCCTAGTTCTTTAATAGGGACCTCCGTTTAGTGGTATATTAGCCTACCACCTAATTCCATTTAATATTGGGATGACATGGCCAAGAAATTTTAGGCCCAGTTCCCAAGAATGGAACTTGGAAATTCATAGTGTGACTTGGCTTAAATGAGAAAAAAGCTAGGTGAATCAAAGGAAGATTACATGAATTGGTTCAAGAGAGCTCGGTTAAAATGCACTCCATCCCTTTCTAAGGTTGAATACTCCAAGCTAGCCTTGTATGGTGTTACGAATGCGAGAATCCAAGGCATGAGCTGGTGGAGGCTGTGAGATGTGTTCGGTTGCTGCTGCTATGCTGCTGCTGTTGTTAGTTGCTTTCAATTAGCAGTGTTAGTAATAAGTTGGTATTGGTTGGTTAGTTGTCTTGGCGCCAATAAGCTTTAGAAGTTAGTTAGTAGATATTTTTCATATGCTTTGGTTATTTTGGTAAGTTGGTTAGTTGTGATGTCTAGATCCAATGTATTAGATCAAATCTTGTAAGTAGTATAAGTATGACGTTTTAGCTTGTAATCCGGATAACTTTGATGAATGACAAATTGATATCTTTTGATATCTCTCTCTACTTCTCATCTTCTTTCACTTCTTTCTCTCATCTAACTCTCTCTATTTTCTCATCTACTTCACTTCTTTCTCATCTCATATTCTCTTTATCTTAGGTTAAGATCAAGATTTAAACTCGATCTTAACAATTGGTATCAGAGCCTCGTTTGGCTTCCAAATCAAACATGATTTGATATCAATTATCCTTTGATTACATTGCAATTTGCTTAAGAATTCAGTTCTGAATTCTGTTGTAAATTGCAGAGAAAAGTTGCTTGAAAAACACATTAAAAGCGGTTCAATTGTTGATCAGTAGTGAGTCCTTGAATTCAAGCTTGTGTTGATCACATTGATGACAGTTAAACAGCAGAATTCAGTGATTGAAGAGCAAAGTCAGTTTGATTGCATATGTGATCAGAATTGAGAGTTAATTGCAGTACTTTGATCACATTCAGTTGAGCATATCAACTTCTGTTTGCTGCATTATTCTTGTTGAATTCAGTAAGCTGAAGTGAGTGTTGGATCAATCTTGTACTTGATCAAAATCAGAAAGATCGGCTTTAGCAAAACTGAATTGAGGTAAATTCAGATTCTATAATTCAGAAGTTGAGGTTGAGGTAACGGTTCTGAACTTCAAGTTACAATTCGATCAGAATCTGCGTACGTTGCTGCTAAATTGAGATATAATTCATGTTAATAAGCATAGAAGGGGTGAAAATTCAGTTGATTCTTAAGAATTATATGCTATAGAGTTGAGATTTGTTTAGACGAAATCTGACAATGGACCGAGAAACAAAAGTGTTGAAAATTCGATTTTGTTCGTGAAGTTTGCTTTGAGTATTGTGTTGAGGACTTGATTACGATCTAGAGTCGAGCTTAATTCAGAAGTGTAAGTTGAATTACTCAACGAACATTGCGGTTAGGGTTTGTTCGAGTTTCCTCTGTTCAAAGTTCGTCAGTTAGGGTTTGGAATCTACGGTGGTTCTTAAAGTTGATCTTGAAATTACAAAAAGTTGTTGATCATAACTGGTGATGGTGTTGCGGTTAATTCAATCCACATTGTGAAGTTTAAGAGCGAATTATGGAGGGTGGTGATGCAATAGGCCGAAATTTGCTTACGAATGCATATTTGGACAGTAAGTTGAAGACAATGCTTGATCAAATCAAGCAATTTAACGCTGAATTGTTACAGCAAATGAATCAGCAAATCAATGGTAAGGTTGATCAGCAAGCTCAGCCGATTGAAGTAAAGAGATCTGATCAGGTCGTTCTTCAATCACAAGAATTGGAGGAAAGGCTTAACAAGCATTTTGATCAGCATATGCAGCAACTTGAAGAGAAATTAGCTGTGATTCGAGAGCAATTTAGAAGGCCAAATTCTCCTGCCGTTCAACCGGTGAGGTCTTTTGAAGAATTGAATCTTCTGGTGCATTGTGAGGCTGTTATCCCGCAGTAGCCGAGGTGCACATTGTGGAGCCACTTAATGTAGTTGAAGATGAATTGGACCAAGAGTATTTTGAAGATGATAAGCTACAACATGACATGTTTCCGGAATAGGAATACGATCTTCATGTCAAGGGAATGTTAAAGAAAGCAAGGAGTCAAGCTAAGAGAAGCCAACTCAATGACGCAATGAAAGATTTTTGGGAAACAAAGAAGATTACAAAGAAGAAATTGAAGCGTGAGGTTGTGTGTCAGCCTAAGGAGCTTCTGAATTCGCAAGAACAGTGTAATGGACAACCTGTGGTTGCCTTAATTGAGTCCAATTCAATTATGAAACATCGGGATGATTCACCGGTAGAAGTTAGGATGCTTGTTGATGAACAAGAACTAGCTCAAGAAACTGATTTTACCGATGTATATGTTGGTATATCACCAAATCGGTTAATTATGACTCTGTAGCAAGCTTATATGTAGAACCGAAGTGTTTTCACTGCTGAGCAATGTCATTCTATGGGGAAATCTATTATTGCTGCTGCAGTGTCATCAAATACAAATCCGGGTATGCTTAAGTTCAGTTTTGGGCATGCTGTAGTGTTAACTCAGGACCAGAACAACATTATCTTGGATGCCTTGCAAGGTCTCTTGTGTTGGGAGAATGGTTACGAACTTAGAGCAGCTGAAATGCACTGTCGGCGTGCCGATCGGCAAGATCGGGATGATCTATTTCCTTTTTCGAGTGGGGAAAAAGTGTATTCCAATACACACTCTTATGATGAGTTGCCTCCTGACCCGGGAGAAGATTCTCAAGACTATATGAAGCTGAGAGGAGTCGAATTTTTGCTGAAAAGAAGCACTCGAGCTGCAAGAGTGCGTTTCAAGGTTCACAACAAGCAAAGCTTGGTTCCTTTGCAAGCAATTGAGTTGATGGAGTTGTTTAAAGGGTGTATTGTGGGAAGATAGATCTCTGATCAGATCCACATCAGTACAATAAATACTTTAAATGATGAAATTGATGATGGCAGGTCCTTTGAACCGGGAAGGGATGAATTACAAGTGATAGGAAAAACTGGACCTCTGGTGCTGTTGTTTGATGAAGAAATGGTAGTGGCTGTGAGTCACGGTGAAGTTAACATTAAAGCAAGCTTTGAGGAAAGGAATTTTACCTGTGGCAAGATGCATAATTCAGATACTGATATTGAAGCCTCAATTGTTCCGGAATTGGTGTTGTTTCGGTTCAAACACAAGCATTTCCTTGAAGGGATGGTAGTTGTTGTTAACTGGTGGTTAGAGGATATGTTGGGCTACTGGTATGACGACACAGCTGGTGAACAAAGCCAAGTAAAGGCAAAGATGATGGCATTTGGAAATTGGAACGCACAGGGACCGAAGCTTGCTGATCAGATTCAGAACCTGTACATGTTTGGGGTGATATGTTGTGGTTGTCCTGAATGGAAAAATGATATGCACAAGCTTCAATATTCTCTTAATGTTTGGAAGCAAAAGGTCAGTGCAACTTTGAGGATAATTCTTGCTGAAGTTAAAGTCGAAATCAGCAAGGGAGTTTGGAAAGGATCAGTTCTAGAATGGGAAGAGTTTACAACTGATCAAGAGTTCTTTTGGTGTCTTCACTTGTTATATTTGTTACTCGTGCTTGTGATGGTTGACAAGGAAGTAAAGCTTGATCATTTGAGGCATGTTTGGGGGTTGGATGAGCATGGGATCCAAGGAAGTTTTGAGATCAGGCTGAATGTTTGGAGCTGCAGAACACAATCTGTCAATGGGGTTGCTTTGGGCATTCTAGTGATGACCTTGTGTTCTAGGAATTCAAGTGTGATCCGTGAGTACTTAATGTGGTGGAGCAAAAGTTCAAAAATGCAAGCCCAAGTCACAAGTGCTCAGTGGATCAAGTGGGGGCAGCAAGAATGCAAGGAGGCTGCTGAGAATTCTTGGGGAATTTTAATTCTTTCACTGTTAGCTGCATATCAGGTGTTAAGTAGACTCATGGATGGTACAACTGTGATTTGGAGAGGTCTTATGAACTTGCTGATGACAGGAAGCTCCTTTCTGAATCCAACTAGAACAGAAATTGGTGACAGCAGCAGTTACAAATTGCTTAGGGCCTACACTACCAAATACCATAGTTCAGCAGTTAAGGAAGTAAATTGGGAAGACATTGCAGTAAGAGATGAGCCTGGGGTGTATGAGCTTGGTAAGATAAAGTTTAAATATTACATATCATGGAGGAATTCTCCGGTGATCTGTTGGCTGCACTCTCCTTGGTACCTTATATGTGTCAACAACAAGATGTTATTGCTAGGTAATGTCAGTAAAGATTGGAGGATTTTTGAAGGCAATTGTGCTACTGGGTTCAATTGGTTTGAGTTTGGAAGGCCTCCTGAGAAGTTATTCTTATGGGTTTAATGACATTCAAACTCTGTTGTGCAGCATTTTACAAGCAGAATTACAGTGTTGTTGCTGCGTTTAATGATTCTGTGCAGCAATATCAAGTCTTGAGCTGTATTAACTGCATCAGGAAGTGTCTTGGATGTGTTGTTAATGTCTGGTTTGATCAGTGCAGGCCCCCTGAAGAGGATTATACATTCAAGTACAAACATTTTGTCATAACAAGAGACATACTCATGTATCTGTTGCAACTGAAACGAGCCAATGCTGAACTGACTCTGAATTGCAATAGATACATGAATGCGATAACATGATTTCAGCAGGACCAGTTGCAGTACCATTTGGTTCTTGTTGTGCACAGGTTACATACATGTTCTTGCTGTTGTAAGATTGCAAGGCAGTCAGCACACTTAAGCTATCTTCTATTGCATAACAAGTGAATATGATCAAGCTATCTTCTATCATATTCTCTCAAGTGATTTTCAAGTTCAGATGGGGCGCTTCGGATGTCCTTCCAGCTGCTGAATTTCAGCAAGAAGTTTAACACTTCAGCTATCTTTTCATAAGCTAAGTGATCTGCATTGTTCCAACTCTCTTCCATTCTTGAGGACAAGAATGTTTTCAAGGGGAAGGGAATGTTATGAATGCGAGAATCCAAGGCCTGAGCTGGTGGAGGCTGTGAGATGTGTTCGGTTGCTGCTGCTGTTAGTTGCTTTCAATTAGCAGTGTTAGTAATAAGTTGGTATTGGTTGGTTAGTTGTCTTGGCGCCAGTAAGCTTTAGAAGTTAGTTAGTAGATATTTTTCATATGCTTTGGATATTTTGGTAAGTTGGTTAGTTGTGATGTCTAGATCCAATGTATTAGATCATATCTTGTAAGTAGTATAAGTAGGAGGTTCTAGCTTGTAATCCGGATAACTTTGATGAATTACAAATTGATATCTTTTGATATCTCTCCCTACTTCTCATCTCCTTTCACTTCTTTCTCTCATCTAACTCTCCCTATTTTCTCATCTCCTTTACTTCTTTCTCATCCCACACTCTCTTTATCTTAGGTCAAGATCAAGATTTAATCTCGATCTTAACATATGGCTTGGATATTGAATTTAGGAAGAAGTTTGAGGACTTAAACTTCACGATGCTTCTATAGCTAGCAAAGTGTGCCACTAAGTATGAGGTTGTTTTTAGAGAAGATAGCCTCAAGAATATGGAACCTATGTACACAAATTAATTAAAGAGAATAAAGATATGCCTTACGAAATTGATGCTGTGAATATGTCAAAGGACCGCCTATGGTTTTCAATCCTTTGGTCAAAGCCAGAAAGTTATATCAATTCCATCACTTGAGGAAGTACTACTTTGACCTCTCAAGAGCTAATGTCATGTTGGATTTTCTGGAGGCAAATAACAAACTCAAGACTAAGGCCAAAAATAGAAAACCTGACCCCAATTCAACAAAGGGGAAGGTATACTGCAAATGGCATGATTCGCTGACTTGTTCAATGAAGAATTGTGTTGTCTTTAGAAACATGGTTGAAGATGCCTGTGAAGCAAGGGAATTAATTTTCCTTGGAGAAGGACAGATGGGTGTTAATAAATACTCCTTCCCTAGTCTAGTCCAAGTTAATATAACTAAGGTAGTAAAACCTTATAGCACCCATGATAGCAAAACTAATTATAAATCTATATGTAGGATGAGTAGAGACAAAGGGAGTCTAGTGGTAGCTAATGCATTGTTTGATTGGCTACTAAAGAAGGGGACATCTTTCCCAGAACCTTAATAGAATTTTTAAGGGATTACTGTAAGTGCCACATTATAGCTAAATATTAGACATGTGATTGTGCCAATTTTGGCAGATTCTAGAAAATGCAATAAAAGGAAGGGGCCATATTTCTTTCTTAAGAAGAAGATTAGCCATGGGAAAATCCACGAAGGACCATTGGCAAATAGTCTTTGCTACTAAGAAGCAAGCATCGAGGAAGCTCATGCGCCATACTCATGACCTTTGCAAAGGCTTTGGTCACTAGTTGGTGTCTAAGATGAAAAACTTAAGCCTTTTTCCAAGGAAGAAGCCAGCTCCCTCTAAGAGGACAACATTGATTGGACCAGCTCAAGGTCTCACATCAAAGACCCAGATCGTCATGAGGACTAGGCACTCAAAGAGAAATCCAAAATTCCACCTACCTGACATGGACACTAGTCAGGGACCATGATAGTCATGTCACCGACTGTTTGGGGTCAGTTTTCATAACGTCTAGAGAAGGAACCTCCTCAAGCATGAGGGTGCCAGTCTCTCTAGCCTTACTCGAACTCATAACAGAAGGCAGTTGTGAAAGAAAGCAGCACAACAAAGAGCTCTACTTGATACTTGCTTGACTAGACTCTCCAAAGGGGAAGCTAGAGTTTGTAAGGGCAAGCAAACCGAGTCCAGGGATCTCGAGGATCCAATAACTAAACCTAGACCTTTTACCACTGCTTGTCAAGGTGAGCCATGTAAGAAGCTTGAGAGATGGGCTACTCTCTCATGTTCTAAAGGAAAAGAATCTTGGCGGCATAAGCTTTTCAAGAATTCGTTGGCTTGAAGGTCATTAGAAGATGAGGAAAGTACAACTCCCTCAGCATCAATCTAGTGGAATCTCTGGACAGTTTTAAGCCAACATGATCTGACATAGAGAATGATTTCCGTGAAGAAAGGTTCCCCCCAACCTACGAAGGAATCCCAAACTCCAAGGGATGAGTAAAAAGGCCAATCTCTAGATCAGGACATGCTAACTAATGGCAGTCCTCGAGAGCAAGATCAGGATGTGCCAATGGATGGCAGTCCTAAGAAGGAAATATATCAAGGGGTCCAATTACAATTTGGAACACTCCCTTAAAAGGTTGATGTTACAACTGTCCTGCCCCTTCATTTGGAGTTCATGGACACTAATGCACAAGAAGGCCTTGTGGGAGATGAAATAACATTAGACAAGGATCCCTAGGTATAACTTGTAGCTAAAGTAGTAGCTACCAAGGCTAACCTTAATCCTTTCACTTTTAAAATTACTATCCCAACATCCAAGTGAACTAATGATACTCCTGACATAATGATGATGACGTTTGATGGGCCTAATACAACAAATAAACACATCTAGCCTCTACATATCAAGGCTGAATTCGATGTCATTCTAGTGAATAGGTTCTTTGTGGATAATGGCGCTGCCATCAATATCTTAACTTCATATATGTTGGGGGTAATTGGTACACCTTGAGATGACTTGATTACATCAGATGATACAATCTTTGGCTTTTTTGGGGCCACCACTAAGTATGAAGGGGTTATCCTTATTGAGTTAACTATTGGTAGCATAAGCAAGCTAACAACCTTCTTCATAGCGGACACTACCTTGAGCTACAATGCTTTGCTTGGGAGAGATAGGCTACATGCCAGTTACTGCATCCCTTCTTCACTTCACCAGCTGTTAATCTTATGAAACCATGAAAAATATGAGGTTGTTATGGCAAATAACAAGCCATTCATAGCTTGCTCTAATTATTTTGAGCAAAGTTCTGTGGAGATGGACTGAGATCACTTAATGTCAAGAAGAACCACTCCTTATTCTACTCAACACCAAGAAATAATAGCCATCATTGACAACCCGCTCACTGAAGCCGAGGTTGATAAAGTGAATGTGGAGTCAGAAGACTCTAAATTCTGGGGATGCATGAGAGCCCTTCTTGATGAAGGAGACCTCTGAGGTGCACCAAAAGCCTTATTCTAGGGAGTCAAGTCTTAAATAGAAAAACTTGTGACTTGGCATGCCAAGGATCAACTTTGGGCGGAGCAGACATTTGATGGTGTTACGATTCAAGATAGATCTTGATCATAACCCAGGGATAAAAGAGAGATAAAAGAGTATGAGATGAGATAAGAAGTGAATTAGGCAAAGAAGAATTAGGAGAAATTAGGAGAGAATAGAGAAGAGAAGTGAGAGATTTATAGTTGAGAGAAGAAGATAGAAATCATTATCATTCATCAATATGCCATTACAATGGAAGAACTCTCCTACTCATACTATACTTAGCACCATGACGGTTAAGAAGAAACATTGTACCAAGACTAAACTAACCCACCGCCAAACACCTATATGTTTCACCTAAACCTAACTTCTTAACTGCCTAATCCAACTACCTTAACTACCTTCTTCAAGTACAAGAATGAGACACGGCTTATACCATAAGAGAGGTAATAAATTGCCCTATCCTAATGATTTAACTACTTTATTACAACCAATGAATTATTATTACTTATCCCATTTCCTAGAATCATGAAAATACACCTCCGCCCCCCCCCCCCCCCCCCCCCCCCCCAATTTGAGATTCTTGTCCCAAGAATCTGTTATGATTCTCATAATAGGGAGCATATGAAATATAGTATAAATGTAATAAGGAGTGGAATCGAGCCTATTGAGTTGTAATAGCTAGTTGATATTGTAATTAGTAGCTTAAGCTTTGGTGAAGTCATGTAATAAGTGAAGTCTAGAGCTCAGGTGGTCAATGCCGGTCAATAGTGGCGGCTTAGTGGGTGGTTGGTGGTTATAGCATGAGTTAGATGCAATGTAATAGATCATATCATATAAGTAGTATAAATAGTAAGGCTTAGGCTTGTAATCTGAACTTTGATGAATGAATTGATATCCTTGATATCTCTCTCTACTTTCTCATCTCCTTTCCCTTCTTTCTGTCATCTAAACTCTATATACTTTCTCATCTCATACTCTCTCTATCCCAACCAAGGTTAAGATTCAAGAGAAATCCTTGAATCTTAATAATTGGTATCAGAGCCTTGATTTGGCTTTCGAATCAAGCTAATATTTGGAAAAAACAAATTACAAAATACGATTAATTATATTGCAATTAATCAATAAAAAAAATTGTGTCATTGATTTAATTCAGATTTTGTGATCAGAATTCAAATCTGAATTTTAAAGTGGATTTTGGCGGTGACTGCACCAGTTTTCAGCAAGTGCCTGGGAAGTGTATCTGTTGGGATTAAAAGTGATCGAATTACATTGAAGGAAGTTCAATTGTTCAGTATTTGTTGAGTATATTCAACATCAAAGTTGATTCAGATTGAATTCAATAGGATTGATCAAGCATTTCCTGCAGAAGTTGAGTGCTGAGGCAAGTTTAAGCTGCTGAAGCTTGGGGCTAAGATAACTGTTCTTGATCAATCACTCATTTGATCTGTTGTGAGGAAGTTACAAGTGAGCTAATTGATCCACATTGCACTTGATCATCATCAAAAGATCAGAAACAAGCTGAATTGAGGTTCAATCAGATTCTACAACTCAGAAATTGAAGTTGAGGTAACTGTTCTGAACAGCAAGTTCAAACTCGATCCAAATCTGCTTTTCTTGCTAAATTGTGATGGAATTGTGTTTATAAGCTTAGAAGTGGTGAGAATTCATCAGAACATGCCTTTGATTCTTAAGAATTATATGTTATTGAGTGGAGAAGTGTTAGGCGAAATTCTGACAGCGAAGTGAAAGTCTGACAGTGAACTACGAAACGAAAATTGTTGAAATTCGATTTCGTTCGTGAAGTTCTCTTTGAGTATTGTGTTGAGGACTTGATTGCGAGTTAGGGTCGAGCTAAATTCATAGGTGTGACTCGAATTACTCGACTAACATTGCGGTTAGGGTTTGCTCGAGTTCCCTCTGTTCGAAGTTCGTCAGTTAGGGTTTGGTAATCCGCGGCCATTACTTTAGTAGAATTAGAATTTGTAGATCGTTGATTCAAGGAATCAAGCATGACATCTGGTATGAGCTTCGCATCAGAACAGGATTTTCTTACACGTGATCAATTGAACATTATGATGGAAGAATTTATGATGCAGTTTAGGCAAATGCTTAGAGAAGTGGTATCTGTGGTTAAGAGTGGTGTTCCTCTGCAGTCTACTCAAAGTCTGATGCAAGATGAGGATGTAAGCACTCCAACTAGATGCACGCGAATAGTTCTTGCTGCTGAACCGCAGAGTTCAGTGGAGAAATCACAAGATCAGCTGGAAAGGGAGCAAAGATATGAGAAACAACTGTGTGAAGTACTGCAAGAACAGGATCGAAAGATGAATGGACAAATCAATGGTAGGGTTGTTCAGCAAGTTCAACTGATTGAAGTAGATAGATCTAATTAGGTCGTTTTTCAATCACAAGAAGAGGACCAAGGTCATGCCGAAATTGATGAACACGAGTTGGATGAACCTGAGGTTGAACGAGATGATCATTATGAAGACTCTTTGCTAGAGTTAGAGTATTTTGAAGAGGAAGAGCTACAACACGACATGCTTCCGGAATGGGAATATGATTTCCATGTCAAGGGAATGTTAAAGAAAGCAAGGAGTAGAGCTAAGAGAAGCCAACTCAATGACGCATTGAACGATTTTTGGGAAACAAAGAAGATTGCAAAGAAGAAGTTGAAGCGTAAGGTGATGTTTCAGCATAGGAGGCTTGTTGATCAACAAGATCTAACTCAAGATGCTGCTTTTACCGATCTACATGCTGGTATACAAGATTCTGGAATGTGTGTTGGTATACAAGGGTTGGGTGTAGCAGAATATGCGATTCCAACTGAAAAACTAGATGTTACTGCTGCAATATCACTGAATACATCTCCAAATCAGTTAAGTGGTACTCCATGGCAAGATGGAAGACTGAACCGAAATGCTTTCACTGATGAGCAATGCTATTATGTTGGGAAATCTATTGTTTCTGCTGTAGTGTCATCAAATATAGATCAGGGTATGCAGAGGTCCACTTTTAGGCATGCTGGAGTACTAACTCAGATCCAAAACAACATTATATTGGATGCGTTGCAAGGTCTCTTGTGTTGGGAAAATGTTTATGAACTTAGAGCAGCTGAAATGCACTATCGGCATGCGGATTGGCAAGTTCGGAATGATCTATTTCTTCATTTGAGAAGAGTTATGTCTTATCCAAGTGCAAGTTCTTGTGATAAGTTGCCTCCTGATCCGGGAGAATACTCTTAAGACTATATGAAGCTGAAAGGAGTCGAATTTTTGCTGAAAAGACGCACTCGAGCTGCAAGAGTGCGCCTCGAGGTTCACAACAAACCTTTGCAAGCAATTGATCTGAAGGTTATTGGGGGTGGTCTGTTGTGTTTGTGCTGAGTGGAAAAATAATGTGCACAAGCTTCAATACTTTCTCAATGTGTGGATGAAGGAGTACAACAAGAGAATAAGAGCAATTCTAGTTGAAAATATTTTACGTTTCAGCAGTGAAGATCAGGATGGAATTCCTCTGGTTCTGAAATTATTCTCAATAACAATGGGGTGTCATTTGTGTCCTGGTCTGTGGTTCATTTTCAAGGCTGAAGACAGGAACTCAATTGTAACCCATGAGTACTTGATTTGGTGGAGCAAAATTTCAGGATTTAAAGCCAAAGTTACAAATGCTCAATGGATCAAGCGGGGTTGGTTTAGCACTACTGCAAGGTTGGGTTCTGCAGCAACTTTGGTGCAATTGGAAAGCGATCAAGAATTTGTTAAGCATGTCATGAGTTGGTTTAGTATGTGGTTGTGTGAGCAATACAAATTTTGGATACGATCCATGATGAAAGAGTTTAGTATGAGTGTTGCTTTCATGATTAAGATAAGTGGTTGTGCCTGCTGCATTGGAACTTGTTTACAAGCAGAAATTGAAGCTTGGTTCTCTTGGTTTGAGTTTGGAAGGCCTCTCGAGAAGTTAAAGAACTCCATATGCATTCTCGTGGGTTTCTTGACATTTAGGTTTTGTGGTGTAGCATTTTACAACCTGAATTGCAGAATTGCTGCTGCGTGTTGGGACTTTCAGCAGCAAGGCTGGGTTGTTAGCTATATTAATTGGGTTATGAGGTGTCGTGAAAGTGTTGTTGATGTTTGGTTTGATCGGTGTAGACCTCCTGAAGAGTATTTTGCATTCAAACGCAAGCATTACATCTTGATAAACAACATACATTGTGCTTTGCTGATAATTCATATGGTAGTGCTCTGAGGTCCTCTCAGCTGCAAAATTCAGCAATTCTTCATCACTTCAGTTAAATTCAGATGGTGTTGATTTAGTTGCTATGAGCTGCTGATGCGTTCGGTTAAGTTGCTGCTGCTGGTGTATTTCGGCTACTTGGCTGCTGCTGTGCTGTTGTTGCTGATTATATTACTGATCTGCATTATATGGGTTCCTGGATGTTGCTGCATTTCTGTAGCTGCAGCTCTACAACCAATTTGCTGGATGTTTGGCTCGTGTTTCCTATTGTGGCATTTGTTCTTCAAGCTTCAACTTTCTTCTTGATTCTTGGGGACAAGAATCTTTTAAAGGGGGGAGTAATGTTATGATTCTCATAATAGGGGTCACATGAAATAAAGTACAAATGTAATAAGCCGTGGAATCGAGCCTATTGAGTTGTAATAGCTAGTTGATATTGTAATTAGTAGCTTAAGCTTTGGTGAAGTCATGTAATAAGTGAAGTCTACAGCTTAGGTGGTCAATGCCGGTCAATAGTGGCGGCTTAGTGGGTGGTTGGTGGTTATAGCATGAGTTAGATGCAATGTAATAGATCATATCATGTAAGTAGTATAAATAGTGAGACTTAGGCTTGTAATCTGAACTTTGATGAATGAATTGATATCCTTGATATCTCTCTCTACTTTCTCATCTCCTTTCCCTTTTTTCTCTCATCTAAACTCTATATTCTTTCTTATCTCATACTCTCTCTATCCCAACCAAGGTTAAGATTCAAGAGAAATCCTTGAATCTTAACAGAATCTTAGTAGAGAGTTTGTAGCTTCAAGACCCTTATTGGAGCTGAACTTGCAGCTTCAAAATTCTTATGGGTTGATATTACATCTTCAAAAAAACCCTGATCCAATCTGCAAATTTGTATTATCTTAAATCAACCAAGAGATCTCCACACCCTTAGTCACTTGAAGATCAACTATCGTTCAAATCATGAGCTCCTATTTCAGTATCTCATTTACTCCAACAGTAGTGGCTGAAAAGAGCTTGCAAATCTCCTCTAAAGTGAGAGGTTTCACTATGAAATCCGTAGCGCTCTTGAGGAAAATATCAAGTCTCTCAGTGCCTGGGCTAACCACTTGATTCCATTGCATTACATATTTCTTATCTGAAGCAGCCTAACACGGAATTAGCAGCAATAAAGACATCATTCAGTCCTTCCCAGCCCTGCTCAAATGTCCTAGGATTCTAAGATTGCAACTGAAGTCCTTCTAATGCTCCAAACACAATGTTGGTTGTCTTAATCTTGTGTTCTTAAGTAAAGCATTGTCCTGCAACGACACTTTCATCTATTATAGGGAGTAAAACACTTGGAGGTCTACCACTGTCATGCCAAATTAGCCATACTTTAACTCAATTAGTCCCGTAGATGACCCTCCTGTTGTGGCTGCTGTAAACCACAAACTTGTGGTGTTTGTCCGATGACCCAGGTTCAGGAGGCCTTTCTTTATCATTCACGGTTGAATAAACCCTAGCTCTCCACCATTTAGCTTATAATTTAATCTGATTTTGCAAGTTCCCCTGCTAAATTAGATCTGCTGCAAAAGAAAATTCTTTAGCTGAAGTTGCTTAGCTGAGTTTGCCTTTGAATTCAATCTTGAACTTGCATTTGCTTCAACTCATCCAATTCAAGCTGAATTCTTGCATTATCGACCTGTTGCACTGTTGTAAACTCAATTCTAGATGCCTCCTGTTCCTTGCATTTGTTCCTTACTTATATTTGAGTCTTTGATTCCACTCCCTTGATTTTAGGCTTGTCTTCATTCTCAGTCCTTTCCTTATGATGTGCATTCCTATCTACCAACTCCAAAGGCCCATTTGGAGAAGGAATTTTTTTGTTTCTCCAATTTCCTTACAAGGATTAAAAAATTGAATATGTAACACACAACAATTGTCATATATGTTTCTTCCATGTAGCTGAATGATTGCGGATGCAGCGTGGTTCCTTGAGGAATAGGTCACATATGCTTCAACTTCTAAGGTAGATATTGAATTGACTTCAATTTCTTCAATATAACCATAGGGACCAAAGACTTGGTACAGTATATGCTCGGCGATAGGATAAAGGATATTCAACATTTTTACCTAGAGTGTAGTTCCCTCAACATATGTTGCAGCTTGTGATCGAGTTGTAACACCCCTGCCCTATTTGTTGTTTGTTCCTTTCACACAATCATAGCCCTTCTTTCAGCAACTAATTATAGTTGCAAAAGTTAGAATCAAGTGCTGAGATTTGATTATGCAATGCAGCTACTAGTTGTGTTGTTGACTCAGTAAGTTCCAGATTAAACCAGCGAAATCCAACATAATCCAGCTAATTCGGAGAGCATGAACCATAACTTGTAGCTCAAACTTGCGAGCTGAGTTTGCTTGATCAATTTCAATCTCAACAACAAGAATTTAATTCCAATGCAGCACGGTTTGAGCAATGTAGCCTAATTCTTGATCAATATGATTTGAACACAATTTCCAGCACGATCAATGCTACTATATCAACGAATCCTCGAATTTTCTGCTGCGGGATAAATCTCAAGACCTCAACTAAATTATGCTCAACAAAATCTTGAGCTGAATTCTATTATATCGCATCAACTCAGCAGCTAAGATCAAAATTTTGTTGCACTAGATCATGATCAATTTTTGATCTAATATAATGTGATGGTAGTTCAAGCTAAATCAAGGACTCAAGTAGACAACTTATGCTCAAGTCAATCCAATCCGCAACAAAAAATTTATATTCACAAATCTAAACAATCAGTTCAAATACAATTTGAATTAAGTTCAATGTCAGCGTTGATCAATTCGATTTGAACTTGATCTTAAGCACAATATCCTTGATCAATTGCAACTTGATCATAAGCATGATATCAACTAAAGCTTTGATCTAGTTAACACAATCAAAATGAATGTAATTCAACTCAATTGGTAGCTAAACACAAGCTCTGATACCAATTTTTATGATTCAAGATAGATCTTGATCATAACCCCGGGATAAAAGAGAGATAAAAGAGTATGAGATGAGATAAGAAGTGAATTAGGTAAAGATTAGGGAGAATTAGGTGAAATTAGGAGAGAATAGAGAACAGAAGTTAAGAGAATTATAGTTGAGAGTAGAAGAGAAAAATCATTATCATTTATTAATATGCCATTACAATGGAAGAACTCTCCTACTTATATTATACTTAACACCATGCCAGTTAAGAAGAAACATTGTACCAAGACTAAACTAACCCACCGCCAAACACTCGTACCTTTCACCTAGGCCTAACTTCTTAACCGCCTAATCCAACTACTTTAACTACCTACCTCAAGTACAAGAATGAGACATGGCTTATACCAGAAGAGAGGTACTAAATTGCCCTATTTTAATGACTTACCTACTTTATCACAACTAATGAATTATTATGAATTATTAGTACTTATTGCATATCCTAGAATCATGATAGATGGCTTTAGAGTCCATATGACACAAAAAAAAAAAAAATAAAAATGGAGCTATTTAATTTAAGAGCAGCGTCATTTAAGATGGAGGATTTGAGGGTTGACGTTCAAGACTCCCTCCTCGAGGTTGACTTGGGCTCAATAAGGAACCCAAGACCTGCCTATGCAAGTGCTCTACTTTCTGAGGAGCAGAAAGAGATGTATTTGACCTTGCGTCATGAGTTCGATGGCTGCCTTGCTTGGGGCCATCATGAGATGTATGGCCTAAACAAAAAGGTGGTTGAACCTAGGCTTCCTATCAAGCCAGGCTCGAGGCCCATCAGTTAGGCCGAGCAAAGGATTGCCCACGAAGTAATTAATTTTGTCAAAGAAGAGATTGACAAACTTTTAAAGGCCAAATTCATCAAGACTGCTAGGTATGTTGAATAGATGCAAATTTTTTTCCTATCATGAAAAAGAATGGCAAAATCATAGTATGTATTGATTTCAGAGATCTGAATGCAAGCACCCAAAATGATGAATATCCAATGCCAATAGCTTATTTGCTCATTAATTCAGCCTCAAGGAATGAGATCTTATTCTTTATGGATGGCGATTATGGGTACTATGAAGTCATGATCGCTTCAAAGGATACCCACAAAATAGCATTCAGGTGTCTTGGATCAATAGCGACCTTTAAGTGGGTGGCTATGCCATTTGGCTTGAAAAATTCTGGTGCCACCTACTAGAGAGCCATGAACATGATCTTTTACCATCTCATTGGAAACACCATGAAAGTCTACATAGATGACATTGTGGTCAAATCAATGTCCTAAGTTAAACACTTCGAAGACTTAAGAGAAGCATTCCTTAGAATGAGGAGCCATAACCTCAAGATCAACCCATTAAAGTGTGCCTTTGGCCTGCGTCCTGGAATCATCTTTGGTTGTCTGGTGCACCAGAGAGGCATTGAGGTGGACATTAACTTAGACTAAGGCCATTCAATAGGATAAATCGCCTTCGACCAAAAAACAACTTTAACGCTACTTGCGGCACGACAATTTCCTAAGACGTTGCATTTCAAATGTCATAGGGAAATCCAAAGTCTTCTCTCCACTACTGAGACTCAATTATGAGAAGGTCTACAAGTGGGAGAAGCCACACCAAGCTGCTTTTGAGGCCATTAAAGAAAACTTGATTAGGCTGCCAATGTTGAGCCAACCAAAGTAGGGCAAACTTTTGAAGATTTATATCTCTGCTTTTGACGAATCAATTGGTTGTTTGCTTGTACAGGACGATGAGCAATGATTTGAACAAGCTGTGTTCTACCTTAGCCGTTGTTCGAAGGAATGTGAAATAAAATATTCTTCTATTGAGAAATTGTGTCTATCTTCATTCTATGCATCTGTGAAATTGAGACATTACTTCTTAGCATTAACACATACATGGTTACTCAAACAAATGTCCATAAGCACATGCTAGATAGACATTTGATGAGAGGGAGATTAAATAAGTAGAGTATTGCTGTTCTTCAATTTGAATTGGTATATGTGTCACAAAATTAAGTCAAAGGCCAAGCCTTAGAAGACTTTTTAGTTGACCATCCAAACATTCATACGAGCTTGGACTGTGAGTCAGACTAGCTCCTAGTGTGTTATTGATAAGTCTAATTTAGTATATAACTATTTTATCATTTTGATTCATTTTCAGCCGTTTTACATCAAATTTTTATTACTTTTGCTCGGTTTCGCTCTTTTTCGCTTATATTGCCATTTTATTGCAGAAACACTCATTTTATGCTAAATATTGCTAGGTTTTATCATTAAAATCAACAAGTAAAGGCAAGATACACCAAACCCAAGAAAAAAAAGGGCAAAACACAATAATTAACATGGCTAAAGTAAGAACACAACAAGTTCATGCACATTACAATTCAACTTGCAAAAAGGGGTGGCCAAATGTACAAATCAGGTGCAAGGATGGATTAAATAATACATTAACATGTCCAATTTGATGTAAACTCTGAATTCAAGTGGTGCAAAGCTTAAAAATCTGAAGAAAAACAGCTAAGAACAGCAAAATGCAGAGAATGAACAATAAACTTGTACTATTCACTTCAACTTGCAATTTTGTGTGGCAAAATGGACGAATAAGGTGAAAGAACTTCTTGCACACTTCAATAATATGTTCAAGTTTATTTTAAGACTGATTTTGGGCGGCCATAGTTGAAGAAAAATGAAGAAATAAGCAGCAAGTTGCAAACCTGCAGAATTGGCAGCAGCTGCAGATGTGTGGTGCAATGAGCTTTTAGCTTGCAATTTTTTGTATTTTTTTTAATTCCAACCTTATGTACTATAATTAGGGATGCTCTGGAGGTGTTTTAACATAATTCAATCTGGAAAAATCAAATACAAAGTGGAGAAATAAGGTAGAAATTCGTGGGAATAAAGGAGGAGAAAAGAAGAAGTTTGGTTTGAAATTTTGCATTTTCAAGTTCTTTTCTATCCTTCTCTTCATGAAGTTCATGAATTTTGTGTTAAATATGTCTTATATTAAGTTTAGCATGAATTAATTATTTTATTCCAAGGCTACGATGTAGCCTAAGTTGTAATATACGCTCATTTCTAATTCAATGTATTCAATGTTTTGTTATTGTGTGGTTGAAGTGTTTGTCATTGTTCTTCACGAGTTTTAAGTGCCTGATCATGATTTAAAGCTTATAATGATTCATAATGAGTCCAAGAAGAGATTTATGATGATTGTTGAGGTGACAAGCACTACAAATTGGGCGAATACTCAAGAGAGATTAACACGATTTGTGTGATTTTCAAAAAAGAAAATCATAGAGCTTTAAAAACTCTTTTCTTATTTAAATTCATGCGCGACAGTGATGCATTAATATGTTAAAGAGTATGCTAAATGTTGCTCGAGAGAGAATATTTAGTAAATTACGATTTTCAACCATCAACACACAATAGCAACTTGAATATTGAGAATAGAAAAGGCGTATTGATGCAACTAAGGTGAAATCGGATGCCTTAGACTTTATAAACTGATAAAAACCAACAAAAAATTAGCGAATTCTAATCTCGTTTTAACTTTTATTTCTTTTTTTTATTTTATTTTATTTCATATCAAAATTCTAAATTTTTCGGTCTTTCAAATAATATTGAAGCTACTAATTTTAGTATTCACTCAATACAATCCTCGTGGGAACTATACTCTACTCACTTTTATATTACTTGGTACGACTAGTGCACTTGCTAACGCATACGCAAAGTCTGCATCAAGTTTTTGGCACCGTTGCTGGGGATTGTCTCTATTTGAGTGATATCGATAACAACTAGTTTTGGTGCTAATTCGAAATTGTTAATAATTTGTAAATTTTGTTAAATTTAAAATATAAATCTAGTTTCATTCGTTTATTTTATTTGTAAAGACAATTCTTAAAAATAAATAAATTAAAAAAAAAATTCCTATATATATATACATCCCCCTAAAAAATATTAGTTTTGATACTCATTATTAATAGATTGTAAATTTTGTTTAAAAGTTTAGAAATTGATCTTCATCCATTCATTTATTTTATTTAATTTTGTTTTAGATTGTTGGTTTTTTACGTTTTCTGATTAATTTTAACTTTATTTTGACTTTTAATCTGTTAAGATAATTTTTTTAATGTTAAGTTTGTTATCTTTTAATTTTGTAAAATCTTTAGTATTAACACTTACCATTTAATATATATATATATATATATATAAAGAGTGATGGCTTACCAGAACTTTATAAGACCTCAATACCAAGCTGTATTTGATGCATTATCTGCTTAACTTTCACTAATTGAAGAAATAATTACTGCTTGTACTCCTAGATGTGGATTTTGTGCAGGTAGCCATACTAGTATGGAATGCCAAATAGGTAAAAGCTTTTCTTTATCAGATTTTGAGCAATATAACTTTATGAGACCTCAATATCAAGCCATACTAAAATGAAAACTGAGCGTTCGTGAATATAGTGAATTATCTGCTCAACTTTTACAAATTCGAGAAATATTAAATGAGATGATTGCTGCTCGTGCTCCTGTTGGAAAATTATGTATATCAGTGATTTAAAAATTATTATATTTCATATTATTTGCTTTATATGAAAATATTTAATACAAAAAATTAATTGTTATTTAAACCGTTACAAAGCCTTTTATTTTATATGGCCGTTGTTTAACGTTGGCATTCTCAAGAATTAAATTGCATAGTAATTGATTTGACCAGTGAATTACCATGGAAAAAAAGAAAAAGAAAAGGTGAATTTAAGTACTTGTTTAAGTACATATATATATATATATATATATATATATATATATATATATATATATATATATATGCTTGAGGACATGGGACTACTGACACAAGAAAAGAAAAACAAATATTTTATTATTATTACAATCCTCTATAATCTTTGATAAATTAGAGAGTTTGGTAGTTGTAGTTCGAGGATCTTTGATCGCTGCACTGATAGAGGTCCGACGGGTTGTTGAATCCTGGGAAAGGAACGCGTTTAAGCTTAATAGCAATACTCGTGCAGGAGGGGCATTTCTTTTCTAAGGAGAGCGTTCTCACGTGCCTCTACCCAAAGATATGTTTTCTAAACCCTTCCTCTGTTTACTTTGGTTTTCGTATATATAATTGTGTTTGTATTGATTTGTTGATTCATGATCTCATGAAATTTGGATGATGCCATATTGTATTTTCTGGTTCTACAACTATGGATGTATTGGTACTATTTCTTAGTTGATGTAGGTTGATATATTTCATGTTAATAATGTATTATTCGTTGAAATATTATAAAATATTTCCAACAGTCTTAGAAAGGAAAATTGCTTTAGTGTTATAAATATTTGAAGTCTTCATAATGCCTATTACAATGGCTTTCATGATACGGAAAATCTTAGACAATAGTTTGGACTAAACAATCTTCCTTGTATCTTATTTGCTAATTAGTGATGTTTATTAAAATGATAATTCTACTGCTTTGATCAAAATAAATAATATAAATAAAATAAAATAAAATAAGAGAGAAAGAGAGAGTGAAACACTTATTTGACAACATATTTGATTTAATAGATTTGTTGTCACTGTTTTATAACAATATTATTTTGTCCCTTAAGATCTTAGAAGAATGGAAAGAAGAAAATGACAACTGTTTCTTTACAACAAGATTAAAAAAGATTAATAAATTTAAGTGGAATCATCACTAATAGAATTCTACTTATTTCAATAATTTGTTGTTGTGTGTTGTTTCTATAAGGAAAATTTTGAAGCATATAAATCTCTTATATTGGCTCATGTGAATTAATTCACAAGTAATTTGGGTTATATTTTTGTGTGCCAATTATTTGGATTTACTTGTATCAATACTGATTATGTGATTTATTATTCTTGTATTATATTGAGATTGATGCATACTTGCTAAAGAATGTTGTAGGATAAAAAAAAAACAAAAAAAAAAAAAATATAATGTGATTTCATTCTCTATAAGAGAAAATGTTTAAGTGGTTTTCATACATATAAATAGTTGTAATTATATTACAATGTGCATGGACTTTATTACTTTAATGGGGTAATGTTAATATTACTTGTCTCTTTGGATCTCCGTAAGCTGTTTATAATTTTTGTTGATATGGCCTACTTTGATGGCTATGCATATCCCGATTCATGTTTGTAAGCATACAGCTAAAAAAAAAAAAAAAAAAAAAAGAGGTTCAAGCTCAGCCTCCTTTCTATTAGTTAGCAAGTTGATGGGATGTTGAATGCATATGTGAATTTCTTTATTAATGAAAACACTTAGAGACAAATGTGTCTCACCCCTATTGTTTTACAATTGAAGAAATTTAAAAGGAAAAACATAAATTGGTTAGTTTGTAAATAATCATGATGCAAAATCCATATTAGCCATTTTGAGGTGTTTGCTCAAAGAATATGTGCCGGTGGTTTTCACCTATGGTATATAATTGCATGTGTTGCGCAATGTATAAAAGAAGTGTATAATTCATAAAAACATGACATGTTGAGCAACATGTATATAATATTTGTGAGTATAATAAAATTTTTTTGATATTTGTGATTCTTGGCATGACTATAAAAATGTAGGGGTATTGTGAATCTTGAAAAAAAAAAAAAGGGAAAAAATATGCATTATGTTTTCTAAGGATATCAAATTAAGAACCAACTGTTATGTCAAAAAAAAAAAAAGTTTGGTTCTAGTTTGGATTTGGTCGTACATAACGTTGGCCAGTTCTTTACTTTGTATACAAACCATAAATTTATGGTTTTATGTTGCTTGATAAGTTGATGATCGATTTAACGTACCCAATCTTGTATGGGTGCAAATTGATGTGGCCAATCCTGGGCAATACTTTTAAGGTTATGTTAAATGAATCACCTTAGATTGTTTGAACATTTGAAAGGCATTATACATGTCTTATACTAAGTGGCTTTACTGTGTTATGAAAAGCATAGCATTCTAATTGATATTTGTTCCAGGTGAATAAAGATGATAATATTCACCAATGGCGTGCTATGCTATGGAACTCCACTGAATAGATGGATGACCAGGTCGCTGTACTATGGAGTCTAAAGAAAAGATTGCCTACATACAAAGAGCGCTCTACTACAAAGTCAACAAGCTATGATGCAAGTTGAAGTGAGAGAGTATATTACGAATTCGCTTACAAAAGGGCAGACGTGCCTATGAGTTGTTTATCATCGAGGGGAGTGGAACTGAATCCCATAAAATTAATCACCACAGTGGAAACCCATCCTCAGAGGTATGGTGATCCCATGAATGAGGTTCAACGGGTACAAACGAAACTGATGGGTGGTTGAAAAAGAGCACAAACTATTTTATTTATAGCGGGGTATTCCCGGGTCCCATTCCTAAGGTGAGGTGCTCTTTACTGTGATGTTTGAGGCAGAGTTTTTATACTCTAAATGAACCTGAAGGCATATTATTAGCGGGTTGTTGATCACAGATCACCCTTGGAGGGTTCACCTACGTGAGTGTGGTGGTGGGGTCGCCCCTGTGGGAAATGGTCATTCCCTAATGACACTCATGAGGCAGGATTTCATGTGCATGACCGTAAAGCATCCCACTGATAGAACTTTACAACTTTCAGTATTCTGTGTGTGTGATGGGTCTAAACCCGACTACAAGGGGCCTAGTTCAAAGCTCTTATGCTACTATGGTTTCTTCAGGTTAAAGCTTCAAACCCGAAAGGTACCTACATGTATTAACGGAATACAATGCTTACTAAGTTTTAAAATTTTTAAATCATGCGGGGGATTGTTGGGAAATTATGTATTTTAGTGATTTAAAAATTATTATTTTTCATATTATTTGCTTTATATGAAAATATTTATTACAAAAAAATTAATTGTTATTTAAACCGTTACAAAGCCTTTTATTTCATATGGCCGTTGTTTAACGTTGGCATTCTCAAGAATTAAATTGCATAGTAATTGATTTGACCAGTGAATTACCATTGAAAAAAAGAAAAAGAAAAGGTAAATTTAAGTACTTGGTTAAGTACATATATATATATGCTTGAGGACATGGGACTACTGACACAAGAAAAGAAAAACAAATATTTTATTATTATTACAATCCCCTATAATCTTTGATAAATTAGAGAGTTTGGTAGTTGTAGTTTGAGGATCTTTGATCGCTGCACTGATAGAGGTCCGACGGGTTGTTGAATCCTGGGAAAGGAGCGCGTTTAAGCTTAATAGCAATACTCGTGCAGGAGGGGCGTTTCCTTTCTAAGGAGAGCGTTCTCACGTGCCTCAACCCAAAGATTTGTTTTCTAAACCCTTCCTCTGTTTACTTTGGTTTCCGTATATATAATTGTGTTTGTATTGCGTTGTTGATTCATGATCTCATGAAATTTGGATGATGCCATATTGTATTTTCTGGTTCTACAACTATTGATGTATTGGTACTATTTCTTAGTTGATGTAGGTTGATATATATTTCATGTTAATAATGTATTATTCGTTGAAATATTATAAAATATTTCCAACAGCTCCTAGATGTGAATTTTGTGCAGGTAACCATGCTAGTATGGAATGCCAATTAGGTAATAGCTTTTTCTCATTGGGTTATAAACAAGGTAATTACATGACAAATTTTAACCCCCACTCTAGCACCTATAGTCAAGAATGGATGGATCCTTCTTGGAACCATTATGAAGCATCTTGGTCACCCACGTATCCGTCTCAAGAAAAGAACAATGACTTAAAAGAGACCTTTAGGGAATTCATGAAAACTGTGAGTGACATAAAAAGCCAAAGGAACTCCATCCAAAATCCTGAATCTCAAGTAGGGATTGCAATAGAGGAACAGGCGGAGAGGTCTGAAGAATCCCTGCCTAGCAATACCATCACCATTCTAGGGGAGCAAAGTAACGCCATAGCATTGAGGGATAAAGAATCATTAACCGAAGAACCTCAATGTGACATAATCCCCATAGTCAACTTAGAGCCACCATGGACCAACCCTATCTTTACTGACCCATCACCACCAGTCATTGAAATAGAATGTCGAGCCTATCTAACATGGTCAGAAATTTTCGAAACCATGGATGCCCCAGAGACAAATAGCGGAAGAAATCGGAAAAGGAAATTCAAGCTGTGGCAAATTAGGCTCAAAGATCCCAAGATTAGAGAAGGTGGAGGAGGTCATGTAAAGAAGGGAACAAGGAAGATCCGTGGAAGAAAATGGTCATTGTGGATGGATGGTGGAAACTCTATTCTCCTTCAAGACACGGGTTAGATCCACTCAAAGAGTCAAGCTAACGACTATAACCAAAAGCCCTTCTTGGGAGGCAATCCCAGTGTTTATAAATTTATTTATCTAATTTTATTTTTCTTTCATTATTTTTATTTTCCTTATGTTCATATTTGATTAAATAGGTATTTTGCAACAAGTTTGTGGGTAGCACAATGTCAACATGCACCATCAAAAAGCATTCCTCAAACACGGGAAGTATCTCTCACCCAATTTATCTTTTTAGTTCTTTTTAAAAATAAAGTTTGGGGTGGGAAAAGTAATGTTAATAATAATAATAATAATAATAATAATATAATAAATTTTTTTAACAAAGTTTATTTGAAAAGTTTTCATGTTTTATGTTTTAGAGTCTGCTTCAGTGCCTCCCAGAGTTCGGAGCCTTAGTATGGGGATGTAAATAGTATCGGCCAACATAAAGATTGTCGATTTTCTGCAGTTTTAATCTTTAGTCTTAAAAAAAAAAAAAATAAACAAAATAAATAAAAATAAATAAAAAAAGGAGAGAACTTATCACCATGATTTTTAGGTAATTTTTCTACTCTTTTCTTAGCTCGTTTACTTTAAATTAGGTTTGAATAACCTGATAATCAATTATTTTTGTGTTCTAATTGTAAAATATGATCTAATCTAAGGCACTATCTTGATAAAACTATGGTATTTGACTTCACTAGTTAGCATGGCTATTTTACTTTTCTTTCTGATTAAAAGATGCTCAAATTTGAATAAATTGCAAGAAGAGTATTATTTACATAATAGATTTTGAAAAGTTATACCTAAGTCTAAATAAAAGAAAAATAATAGAGGGAGAGAATCACTAAGCACCGCTATCCTGTTAAAAAATGTCTATCATTTGGATATGTGCTATGGTGTGATGGTTTCGTGCCTTGGTACCTCGAGCAAGTAGATCCGTAGGGGTGTTTCAACACCTGGTACCCTGGGCCAACTGGAACAGGAGCTGCCGCATTGAAAGCTCACTACAAGGGGTACTCAGAAAGCTAACAAGGAACCAAGCACAAAAAAAAAAAAAAAAAAAAAAAACAGAGAGGAAAACATCTCTAGCACCGCTATCCCACATAAATAAGATATGTGCTACCCATTAAGAGGGCGTCTCAGTGGTGGCTTCTCTTACTTATGGGTCATCGCCCAGGAGTGGAAGCTTGATTCTCTTTGAAGATATACTCAGGAGGTCATAATACAAGCATCTTAATGGTGGCTTCTCTTACTTATGGGTCATCGCCCAGGAGTCGGAGCTTGATTTTCTTTGCAGATATTCTTATATTGACTTGAGTAAATAAATTCCTCAAAAGAAAAAAGGGTGCAAAAATAATTAGTTTTGGGCATACTTGATAAGTCTTGTTATGAGTGGTATAATTTTTGTCCTCTATTCGATTTGAATGTCTCTAGATTAGAAAGAACGGATAAACTTAATTTTCTTAACTAACTTTTGAATTCGATTACCTAGGTAATTGACAGATTTTTCCTTGGGAAAGATGGTTTTTCCTTTAGAACCTTTAACCTTGATCCTCGGTCATTCTTTTCTAATAAAAGTCCACTTGCTTTAAATTGTGGAAGAATTCTTAAAAAGCATGAGATTCCGTGCCATAATGGTCACCCTTGCTCAAGGACGAGCAAGATTTAGGTTTGGGGGTATTTTGATAAGTCTAATTTAGTATATAATTATTTTATCATTTCGATTCATTTTTAACTGTTTTACATCAAATTTTTATCGCTTTTGCTCAGTTTTGCTCTTTTTCGCTCATATTGCCATTTTCCTGCAAAAACACTCGTTTTATGCTAAATCTTGCTAGGTTTTATCATTAGCATCAATAAGTAAAAGCAAGATACACTAAACCAAAGCAAAAAATGGGCAAAACATAATAATTAACATGGCTAAAGAAAGAACACTACAAGTTTATGCACAATACAATTCAACTTGCAAAAAAGGGTGGCCAAATGCACAAATCAGGTACAAGGATGGATTGAACAATACTTTAACATGTCCAAGTTGATCTAATATCTGAATTTAAGTGGCGTAAAGCTCAAAAATCTGAAGAAAAACAGCCGAGAACAGCAAAGTACAGAGAATGAACAACAAGCCTGCACAATTCACATCAACTTGCAATTTTGTGTGGCAAAATGGACAAATGAGGTGAAAGAACTTCTTGTACACTTTATTAACATGTTAGAATTTATGTTAAAGCTGATTTTGTGCAGCCAAAGCTGAAAAAAAGAAATGAAGAAAAATAGCAAAGGATAGCAAATTGCAGAAACTGAAAACCAACCTGCGCCATTCACTTCAACTTGCAATTTTGGGTGGCAAAATTGACGAATCAAGTGAAAGAACGGCTTAAACACTTTAATAACGTGTTCCAGTTGATATTAAGACTGGTTTTGGGCGGCCATAGTTGAAGAAAAATGAAGAAATCCGCAGCAAGTTGCAAACCTACAGAATTGGCAGCAACTGCAGATGTGTGGTGCAATGAGCTTTTAGCTTGCAATCTTTTGTATTTTTTTTTTAATTCCAACCTTATGTACTGTAAATATAGATTCTTAGGATGTGTTTTAGCATCATTTAATCAAAAAAAATCAAATACAAAGTGGAGAAATAAGGTAGAAATTCGTAGGAAGAAAGAAGGAGGAGAAAAGAAGAAGTTTGTTTGAAATTTTGCATTTTTGAGTTCTGTTCTATCCTTATCTTCATGAAGTTCATGATTTTGTGTTAAATATGTGTTTTATTAAGTTTATCATGAACTAATTTTTTTATTCCAAGGCTACGATGTAGCCTAAGTTGTAATATATGCTCATTTCTAATTCAACGTATTCAATCTTTTGTTATTGCGTTGTTGAAGTGTTTATCATTGTTCTTCATAAGTTTTAAATGCTTGATCACCATTTAAAGCCTATAATGATTCATAATGAGTCCGAGAGGAGATTTATGATGATTGCTGAGGTGATAAGCACCACAAATTGGGCGAATGCTCGTGAGAGATTAACTCGATTTGTATAGTTTTCAAAAAAGAAAATCATAGAGCTTTAAAAACTCTTTTCTTATGTAAATTCATACATGAGAGTGATGGGTTAATATGTTAAAGAGTATGCTAAATGTCGCTCGAGAGAAAATATTTAGTAAATTAGGATTTTCAACCATCAACACACAGTAACAACTTGAATATCGAGAATAGAAAAGGAGTATTGATGCAACTAAGGTGAAATCGGATGCCTTACACTTTATAAATTGATAAAAACGAACAAAAAATTAGCACATTCTAATCTCGTTTTAACTTTTATTTCTTTTTATTTTATTTTACTTTATTTCATATCAAAATCCTAAATTTTTCGGTCTTTCAAATAGTATTGAAGCTACTAATTTTTGTATTCACTCAGTACAATCCTCGTGGGAACGATACTCTACTCACTTCTATATTATTTGGTACGACTAGTGCACTTGCTAACACATATGCGAAGTCTGCATCAGTTATAATTCAAGAACAATCTTGAATTATAACCTTGAAGAAAGATAGAATTGAGATGAGAAGAGAAGTGAAAGGGATTAGAGATTGAGAGAAAATTAGAGTAGAGAGAGAAAAGAGATCAAATTCCATTCACTAAAATCTAATTACGAGAGGATCAAGCTATTTATACTACTCTTAGATCAAACTAGATACATTGCATTTGGACATCCACATTAACCGACTTAAACTACCGTAGCCCCCACTATTGACTTGCGAACTAAATAATTGACTTCAGTGGCCAACTGCCACAACCAACTTTTACGCCAAAGTCTAATTCAAAGCTTAACATAACAATTAGCACCCAAACATAGCTCGATCATAACAATGCTCCCCACATGACGTCATACTTGCCTAAATTGAAAGAATGAAATTGACTTTGAATGAACCTTAAATTTGCCCAAGTAGAGTCTTCCTTTGCCGAATTAACCCATTGCACCAATACTTCTTCAACCTGCCTTCCTGATTGCTGCACTACCTGAGAACCCAATATAGTAGCTAGAGCTTGCAGAAGATCTCCCTTGGTTCTTGCCTCAAGAGGAGTAGAAGAACTAGGCATCCCTTTTTCCAAATACTTCTTCAAAAGAGACACATGAAATACTGGGTGAACATATGAATCAAGAAGTAGCTCTAGCTTGTAAGCGACCTTTCCCAAATTCTCAAGCGCCTTGTAAGGTCCAAAATATCGTGCGCTTAGCTTAACATTCTTGCGCACCGCCAATGTGGATTAACTGTATGGTTGAAGCTTAAAATAAACTAGATCTCCCACCTCAAAAGATTTATCAGAATGCATCCTGTCAGCATAGTACTTCATTCTTGCCTGAGCCAGTTGCAAATTATCCTTGAAAAGCTGCACCAATTGTTTCCTCTAAATCAACATATCGAATACTTTAGAAAAAGAAGTTATGACCTTTTGCAACACAATAAAAGAAGGAGGATCATATCCCTAATGTGCCTTGAAGGGTGTGGTGCCCAAAGTTGAATGAGCATGAGTATTGTATTGAAATTCAGCTAAAGATAGCCACCTACACTAATTCTTAGGGTGACTGAATGTCATGGTCCTTAGATATTGTTCAATACACTGATTCACCCTCTCAATCTGTCCATTTGTCTGTGGATGATGAGATGAACTCATGGCCAAAAAAGTTCCCAAGAGCAAAAATAATTCACCCCAAAAGTGGCTAGTGAAGATCCTGTCACGATCTAAAATGATGGAGTGAGGTAAGCCATGAAGCTTGTAGATGTTATCCAAGAATATTTTTGCAAGTTTTTCAGCAGAGATTGGATGATTTAGAGCAATAAAGTGACTGAATTTGGTGAATCAATCTACAACCACCCAGATGACTTCTTTTCCCTCAGACTTCGGCAACCTTTCAATAAATCCATACTTATGAGTTGCCAAGCACAATCTGGAATTGGCAGGGCCTATAACAACCCTTGATACTACTTGCCATCTGCTTTTGTACGATGACATACTTCAGAAGTTTGAACAAATTTCACTACATCCTTCTTCATACCAAGCTAACTGAAGTAATTCTTGAGCCTTTGGTATGTTCCTTCAATGCCAGAATGGCCTCCCCAAGTAGAATCATGGAAAGCCTCAATGATTTGGCTCCTCAACTATGTATACCTTCCCCTTCACTCTAATGATCGCCTTTGCCACTTTGATGTCAGCATCTTCTGCAGGAGGAAGTTTACTGAGGCTAAAAGCTGTTACACATTCTTTTGAAAACTGTCTTCCTCATAAGACTTATGTACCTCTTCCATCCAAGCAAGCAACACAATTGACATAGCATAACAGGATCCAAATTTAGTTTCTTCCAGTCTACATGACAGTGCATCTGCTGCAAGATTTTCCTGTCCCTTGAAGTACTTAATAGAATAGTCCAGCCAAGCCTCTTAATTAAGCCCTTGCGTTCCACTCTTGTTGTAATTTTCTGCTCCAATAAGTATTTAAGACTCTGGGGATCAATTTTAATGATGAAATGAAGTCCATCTAAGTAATGTCTTCATTTCTTAACTGCCCTAAGTGCCATGATACTATGATGTTTTAGTGTGTTTTGGCTTTTCTTGATTTGGCTTTAGTGATCTCTTACTGTTAAGAGGGTTGTAAGCCTTAATTGTTTGAATTGTACCTTTGGCGGGAAGGGCGTTTGTTGGTAGTCAGGAGCTCAAGTCATTGTTTAGTGCTTTAGTCGAGTTTGGTGGCTGATTTAGCTTAAGTCGATGGATGTTCTTGTCCAAATGCTTTGTATTTAGTTTTAAGTTGGTATAGCATAAGGAGTTGACATTCTTGTAATGGAAGATTCATTCAATGGAAAATATGTTCAATTCCCTTCTCTCAAATCTTAACTCTCTCAACTTCCTCTCTTTCTCTTTAATCTGTCATCTTAATCTCTCTCTATCTTAAGTTATGATTCAAGTTTGATCTTGAATCATAACAATTGGTATTACAGCTTGTGATTTTGCTTCCAGTTATGTAGAATTGAAATCAATTTGGTTGCATAAGCACTAAACAACAACTTGAGCTCCCAACTACCAACAACCACTCTTCCCGCCAAAGGTATAATTCAAACAATTAAGGCTTACAACGCTCTAAACAGCAAGATATCACTAAAACCAAATCAAGCAAAGCCAAAACACACTAAAACAGCTTAGTATCATACCACTAAGAATAAAAAGATACTCCTCGTACATGGATAGCTCCAAATGCTATGGACTAAGGGTTTGGCTAAGGTAAGCAACCGGTCTTCGTTTCTGAGATAAAACAGCTCCAATTCCTTTGTAACAAGCATCTATCTCCAATACAAAACTCACACTGAAATTTGGCATAGCCAATACGGGTGCTGCTTTGAATGCTTCAAATGACTCTTGAGCTGCAACTGACCAATGAAATGCATATTTCTTTAAAAGGTCGGTTAATGGTTTAGCAATTACACCATAGCTTGCCACAAATTTCCTATAATATCCAATCAAACCCAAGAATCCTTTTAATTGCTTCAGTGTAGAAGGTGTTGGGCACTCTTTCATGGCCAGAACATTTGAAAGATTTGGGTATACTCCTTCATAGGAGATGACATGACCCAAATATTCCACTTAAGATTGGGCAAAAGTGCACTTAGTGAGCTTGGCATAAAGCTTATGGCTGCACATGATGCTAAACGCTTGTCTCAGATGGGCCACATGGTCCTCAAAACTAGAATATCATCGAAGAAAACCAATACAAACTTCCTCAGAAATTCCTTGAACACATCATTCATCAAAGCTCGGAATGTAGCCGGGGCATTTGTCAATCCAAATGGCATCACCACAAATTCATAATGCCCGTGATGAGTTCTAAAGGCAGTCCTGTATATGTCTTGCTCCAATACTCGAATTTGGTAATACCCCTATCATAAATCCAATTTAGAGAACTAATGTGACCCATGAAGCCCATCCAACAGATCATCAATGATCAGAATTGGAACCTTATCCTTGATTGTAAGTGAATTGAGCTATCTGCAGTCAACACACTTGTAGAAGTTCCGTCTTTCTTCTTAACTAATATCACTAGTGAGGCAAAAGGGCTATGACTACATCGAATAAAATTGGTCTTGAGAAGCTCCTCCGCCTGCCTTTCTATCTCACTTTTTTGTGAATGAGGATATTTATAAGGTCTCAGATTAACTGGTTTTAAATTTGATTTCAAGGGTATTGCATGATCAAGAGTCCTTTTTGGGGGTAAATTGATAGGCAGTTCAAATAAGTCTTGATATTCCTCAATTAATTTGCTAATTAAAAGATTAGAATGCACCTGAGCATTGAATGGTGTGGCAGATATAGAGAACAACTACCTATCCATTGATAAGTTCCTTTCTTGATCACCTCCTCTAGCCTTTTACCTTTCATCATTTGCAATTAAGCTTGTTTTGCAATCCCCAACAATCTAACAGTTTGGCCATGCATCTTGAAAGGGATTGATAACAGCGAGAAATAAAATGCCAATGGGCTGATTGTCTTCATCCAATAAACCCTAAGAACCATCTCACAGCGTCCCAATTCCAAAATTCTAAAGTCATACACAAACTAGTGCTTCTGCATCCGCCAACGGAATCCTTGACATTTGGTTTGAGTGAGTATTGAATTTCCATCTGCCACAGTCACAGCTAGAGGTCTTGTCTTAATCACTTCATGTCCCACTCTCCTAACAACTTTGTGATCAATAAAACTATGAGTACTTCCACTATCAATTAAAATTAAGATAAGCTTGTGACCTGCTTCCCCTTTAATCTTTATGGTGTTATGAGATCGATTCCCAGTCAAGGCCTTAACAGATATTTCCATTATTTCGCCTTTCATGGACTCCTCTTGCACTTCCTCTTCCTGTTCATTCAATCCGGCCTCCATATACAGATCTTCAATGTCCTCAGCCTCTGGTCCAGTTACTTACATAAGGAGCTTTGCATTACACTTATGCCCAAAGAAATACCTCTGATTACATTTATAACACAATCCTTGAGCCTTGTTTTCTTTCAAGCTCAATGACTAGGGCTTCACAGTCGAACATTGTTGTTGAGAATTAGCGGAACTTCTACTTCTCTGGCCATCAGAAGCTACTAACAAGTGGATTCGAATAATTGTGCCTTTGCATAGGCCTTGGACAAAGTAGCGGGACTCAAGGCTTTGACAAGATTTTAAGTTTTTGGCTTAAGACCTCTAATAAAGCTAGAGACATAATATGCTTCACTAGCCCCAGAATTGATAGCCATCATTTTTGTTTTCAAATTTTTAAATCTTATCATGTACACTCTCGCTGAAGGGATCTGCACATCCTTATTGAAATTATCCACAATGTTACCTGGATCATCATCACTATATCTCTCACATAGCTCCTTTTCAAATTCAGGCTAAGTGAGAAAAGGATTACTACAGATGAGACTATGAAACCACACCTCTTAATCCCCATGAAGGTACACTACTGCTAATTCCACCTTCTCTGCCTTTGTCATGTGATAGAAATGGAAATATCTTTCACATCTTCTTATCAAAGACTGTGGTTGCATTCCATCAAATGGCTCAATTTCCACATGAGGCTGTCCAAATCCTGAATTCCTAGACACACTAATTCCAACACTGCTATCCTCAATCACCTGCTGCTGCATAGGACTTGGTGGAATAGGATCAAGTGGCCTTGCGTTTTGGGTAGCAGCTAACACCTAGTGCTGCATAGGACCTAGTGGAATAGGATTGAGTGGTCTTATGTGTTGGCTAGCAGTTGACAAAACTCCACCTCCAACAGGTAAGCTTTGTTTATTAATCTGCTCTTCCAATCTATGAATCTACTATTGTAACTGCTGCGAATGCAGACCTAGTTTTTGATCCAATTTTTATCCAACATTTGATCCAGTGTTGTTATGATTTTCTCTTGCATCTCATGCTTCCATTGCTCAAACTAATTAGCTTGAATGTCTCCCATTGCGCCAGCAACATGAGCAGTAGCTCCAATGGTAAGTCTAACATAAGTAGCAGCCTATGCTCTAGTTGTCACTCCACCAGCCCAAAGCTTCCTTTCGTCTAGCCATAACAAATCAAACAGGTTGCAATCAAATGCAAGCAACCACAAGCTCTGGTAGCAATTGTTATTATTCAAGAACAATTTTGAATTATAACCATGAAGAAAGATAGAATTGAGATGAGAAGAGAAGTGAAAGAGATGAGAGATTGAGAGAAATTTAGGGTTGAGAGAGAAAAGAGATCAAATTTCATTTATCAAAATCTAACTACGAGAGGATCAAGCTATTTATACTACACTTAGTTCAAACTAGATACATTGCATTTTGACAACCACATTACTCGACTTAAACTACCTTAGACGCTACTATTGACTTGCAAACTAACTACTGACTTAAGTGGCCAATGGCCACAACCAACTTTCATACTAAAGCCTAATTCAAAGCTTAATAGAACAATTAGAACCCAAACGCAGCTCGATCATAACATAGTGGTGGAAATGGCCCCTTGGAAATCATACTTTGATGGATCAAGGACCAATTCAAGCACTGGAGTCGAGAATGTGATTGAACTCCCTGCTGGGATCATCACATAGATAGTTGTTATCTTGGTTTGCAAGTGCTCTAACAATATGGCAGAGTATGAGGTATTGATCATGGGCCTACAATCTCTTAGAAATGCAAGTCCCTAATGTTATTATTAGAGGGGACTCACCTTTGGTCATTTCCCAAGTAAGAGGGGTATTTCAGTGTTTAGGCGATACCTTGAACGAGTACACCACAGTGGTGCAAACACTATTGAGTAAGTCTAATAGCATTCAATTTTAACATATTCCCCGAGAACAAAATAAAGCAGCTAATGACTTGGCTCAGTTATCTTTAGGATACAAGCTGCTCAGGACTTAGTTTGTAGAGACCATGATCATTAAGACTAAAGTTTTTTATACCATGACATTGAATTCATTGAGTCCTTTTGGTTTTGAGAGTGAAGTTATGCTAAGTAGATGCTTGGATTGGTTTGAGACGCATCAAACTATCACAAGTCAACATGAGGACATGAGGAAACCTTTAATAAATTACTTCAAGAACCCTCAAGACTATGTTAATAACAGAAAGATGAAAGTGAAAGCTCATGGATTCCGCCTAGACGATGAGTATGGAGAGTTAAACAAAAAGGACGCTAGTCGAGTGCTTCTCATGTGCCTTGACTTAGATGAAGCAATGCTAGATATGGTAGGAGCCCATGAGGGTATTTATGGATCAAATTTAGCTAGCAATAAGATGCATTAGCTCATTAGGCATTATGGCTATTACTTGCCATCGATGATGGATGATGGCATTAAATATGCCAAGGGGTGTAGAGCATGCCAAAGATGTGGTCATGTACTAAGTGCCCTACAGCTGAGATGCATGCTATTGTCAAACCATGGCCCTTTGGAGAATGGGCAATGGAAATCATAGGGGAAATTAACCCTCCTTCTAGCAAGCAACACTCTTACATTCTTATGGCCACATACTACTTCACAAAATGGGTGGAGAATAAACCATATATGAATGTCAATCAACAGGATGTGACTGATTTTATTAAAGAATACATCCGATGTAGGCTTGGGGATCCCATAAACCATTACTGTGGACAAGGATAAGGTGTTAAATTGGGCTAAGGTTAAGGAGTTCACTAAGAGTTTTAACATAGAAATCTTGAGCTCAACCCCTTATTGTGCTCATGCTAATGACCAAGAAGAGTCTACCAACAAGATTCTAATGGCCAATATGGGGAAAATGTTTGAGGATAATCTAAGAAAATGGCATGAACTGCTACTTAATGCGCTTTGGACTTACATAACGTCCAAACGTGATGCAACGAGGACAACCCCCTTTGATTTAATGTATGGCCAAGATGTTGCACTCTCAATGGAAGTGACAATTTAATCTATTAGGCTGGCTTATCAAGGGAGGTTTTTTTTTCTTTTTTTTTTCTTTTTTTTTTTTTTTTAATCTTATAACTTGAGTATGAGCAAGCTATACTGGATGAGCTAACGAACTTGGACCAAGTTTGGCTTGACACCCTTCACAAGCTAGAAAAAAAAAAGAAACGGGTGGCCAAAGCCTACAACAAGAAGGTCAAAACTAGGTCTTTTGACTTGGGGACTTAGACGTGGTTCTACCCATTGGCCACAAAGATCGTGTCTTTTCGAAATGGCCCCAAAACTGGGAGGGCCTATTCAGAGTAAATAAACAAACAAATATAGCAAACACTAAGCTGAACTAAGTTACATAGCTTCTAGGTAAAAAACATAGGGTTATTGTAAAAAAAACTTGAAAATGTTTGTGTGGTAGTGCTGGATACTTTACAACTGCAATAGTGTCTCTTATTTATAAAAAAGAAGATAACTATTGCATGCTATTCTCCTAGCATTTCCTTCCCATGTCTGCCTCAATGCTTCCTTGGTGCAGTGAATTGACATTGATCATGCCATGGAAATGTGTGCTCGCGCATCTTTCTGGAAGCCCCACGTCAATACAAATCATTGGAGTCCCTTCTAGATGCCCCTCGTTCCTTTTGGATAGACTTGAGGCCCACGTGTCTTGAAATGCACTCCAAGTAATTGTCTCGAGCTTTTGAACGTCTTGCCTTATAGCTGTTGGGGAAGTCCCTCGAGCTCGAGCCTTCATTACCCTGACAACCATCTCGAATGGTTGATATCCCTTCAAGGATTTTAACCATCCCAGTTCTGGGCTGGAGATGCCATTGTCTTAACATCCAAAGGCCTAACACTAAGCAAAGCAAATGATGCATGGAATCCTCCAAACTCCAACTCTAAATCATCACCTAGACAGAATTGGCAGTGAATTTCCCAAAGGGATCACCCATCCACTTGACTTCGTCTGTAACACCCGAGGGTTAAAATCCACCATATTTGAAACCGAGGGGAGCTTAAAACAATCCTGCAAAAATCTCCACTGATCACCATTATATCTGAGGCTTGTAAGTCCCAGCAAAAGTAAGAAAAGGTGAGTAGGCAGAAAGGAAGTGCTTTGAAAGATGGTTGCACAGCAACCAAAAGTTTATGGAGAGGGTCATATCAAGTCCATCACTATTGACATGACAAAAAGCTCTTGAACAAAGATTTCGAATGCAAAGAACTTGCCTCCAGCACATGGAGGCTGAGCTTATCACCCGGACCTTCATGAAATTCCTCCCTCTAAGGCAGTTTCGTTGAACACAGTGAGGCCATAAAGATGAGGGATTTGAAAAAAGAAATCACATTTGCTTCATGATCGAAGCCTAGTTCCATTCAAAAAGGCGGCGGATCCCTAAACTAAGCACATGTCCAAGATTACATATGTGCCTCTGAGCAACATTTGTGCCCCACACCCTGAGGTGCCTCTCCAAACCAAAGTAGCAAGAGTTGACTTTGTCTTCCTATTCATCATCTTTGAGAGCATGATGATCAATTACCAATAGACTTGAATGGAAAAAAGAGCCGATATGATAAGCTGGAGGCAACCAACATATAAGAGAGAACACGATGTCCCAAGGCGGATTTAGGAGACAATAAGGTTCAAAAGCGGCTTAGAGTCTATGTAACCTAGGTGGGAAGTCATGAGAGGTACATCTGGGTACCTAACTGGACACTGCCATAGACTAAACAAATCATCAAGAGTCTAATGCTAAACCCTAGAATCAACATCAACGAGGAACATCGTACTCTTTGCTGCATTTAAGGAGACCCTTGAGAGTGCAGCAGAGCGTTTAACAACATGAATAATAGTAACACTGCCTATATCAGCTTTGCTGAAGATCATAAGATCATTAGAAAAGTATAAGAATCTGAACGGAGTGAGATGATAGCTCAGATGATAACGAAAAATGCGGGTCATCAACAGCTCGATGAAGAAGTCCACAAAGACCCTCCATATCAATCACAAAAAGATAAGAAGATAGTGGATCATCCCAACAGACACCACGACTAGAGCTGAAGAACCCATATAGTTCACCATTTATGGTAATAAAAAAAGAGCATTAGAAAGATGCTCCTAAATCCACCCAATCGCAGCCTTAGAAATCCCCATGCACTTCACGCCAGCTAAGATAAAATCCCAATGCACCATGTCAAAGGATCTACGGATATCAAAATTCAAGGCATAACGCAGTGAAACAAGATGGTGATAACCATGCATAAGCTCATGGGTCAAAAGAATGTGGTCAGGGATCCTCTCGCCCGGAACAAAAGCAGTTTGAGCGTCATCAATCAATTCTAGGAGGACTCCTTTTCCTGTTTGCAAGGATCTCGGTTATGCACTTATAGATCACATTGCAACACAAGATAGAGGAAAAATCCCCGAAAGTGGAGGGATTCTCAATTTTCGGAACTTAATTAATCCTGGTGGTATTCAAGTCTCTTGGGATGCGCCCTAAGGAAAAGAGGAATTGCACAGGTATGATAACATCTCCACCTACGGCCTTCCAAGCCCTATTATGTTCATAGTGGTATAACTACATATGCATAATAAACAGGTAAATTAAAAGCATAAAAAGAAATGTGGAAATTAAAAGAAAGCTGAAAAGAAAGGAATTAGAAATACATGGAATGTAGACCGCAACTCTAATTCGTGAGGAACTATTGAGATCGTGAGACCTTCTCCGCAATGACCTCTTAACACTCGGAGTGTGGGCTCCAAAAGTATTTAGTTTAAGTAATTAATTTTTAAAAAAATTAATGTGTTATAAAATTTAGGGTTACTAAACTGAGTCTTCAAGACCCATATCTATAATAAGCTGTACGGTAGTAGCCTGTTTTCAAAATTGATGTCGGATTCACTTGAAAATTGAAAATGTGTTTTCTATCCAGCAACAACAACGTTGTCCCATTTAAAAAGAAATAACACAGCGCACACTGCACGAGATGCTCCACGTGGCACATGTGATTGGCTGCGTTCTTTAGACGTAGATGGTTAGGTAAGAGGCCCCGTGTTGCGCGCTACTTGGTTTGTTACTTGGACTGCTGATAGTGACTCAACGTCTCAAGGTGCGACACGTGTCTTGCCGTGATTGGCTCCAGGTGAACAACATGGATAGTGAATGCTGTGCATGGGATTTCCACATGTATAAATTCATATTATGAACAATATCTGGTAAAATAAATTAACTATTCTTGTGGATAAATAATTCATTTAATGAGTTATTTTAGCCATCTAATTTATGAATAGTAATCCATCTCATGAATTCATCTTAAATACTTTTTAACCTATGTATTTTTAGACGCTTGCAAAGATACCTAATGGACAATTTAATTCTAGATCTAAATGGTTCAAATCTAATTATTATGTCATAACAATATTTGATTGCCTTTTAGTAAAACTTAATTCTACTAAGTAAGTCCTACTGCATTCTAAAATTGAGTATATTTATCCGATAATACCAAATAACTTTATATTAACAATTAACCTATGAGAAAAATAACTCTAACTACTACCCTTATTTTACTCATAGCTTTTTTATTTAATTCTCAGCTCTACCATTTCAAATAATTTGTTACTACAAAAAATATTTATTGTATTAGTTGCAATGTCAAACACTTGTAACACTTTGGCTAAAGTTTTTCAAATTTATTTGAACATTTTCGAATCAACTAAGGGAATATCTGTATCTCCAAAGAGGTTATAGATTCGACGTTGAACACCTGTTCCTGCCACACTTTATGCTGTTATTCAGGACTTTGATTAGAATTAGAGACCTAACTTTTGAGTACAACACGATAACTAACACGTCATGCATAGGTTTAGAATGTTATGAGGATTTGGGGTTATCATTTAAATTGTGGAAGATAAATTCCCTATTTTTTATAATAGTTTAGATACTAGTATTTCATATGGTCGTGTTTAGTGTATCAATCTAATTGTAAACTCTTTTGAATCCCCATCTGTACGACCAAGAAAAGTCATCCAAATTGTCATATTATTGTCATATCAGACAAGCAGTCCAAACTTAACACCGACTACAAACATACTTCCTTATTCAGACAAGTTGTCCAAACTTATCACTGACTACAAACATACTCCAATGGCTTAATCTCATTGACCACTTAAACCAAACTTCACATGTCGTCTTGGACTATGTCCATCTTATATAACGTTTTAGGAAACATTAAGAGACTTGACTCGTAAAACATAATCAAATATCTTGAGCATCTTTTCATAGTTGACATTATAAAGTATTTTGTACTAGAACACGTTCGGCATCTAATGTCCGAATCTTGCATACGACTAACGCATCAGTCTAGTCAAATGATCTACACGTTCTTTCAACTTAGAAGACATGGTAGCAAAAAAAACTAGAGAACTATAAGCATATATTAATTCTCCACATGTACCATGACGTATGAAATATTTTTAAGTGAGCATAACAAAATAGGTAAATAACATATATCTTTATTGATTGTAATGCATTATAAAGCAACAAAAATAAGCAGTTTGAAATCTAAAAAATAATAAACAATCATAAAACATACAAGAGTATTTTTCTTTCTTTTAGCATACAATCAAAGTACGGAGTTTACAAACCGATAATTACGTATACGCCATGGTGACCCAACCACACTACCCAACACTCCCTAGTAGCGGGATCCAATCGCGATATCAGTAGGGTGAGAACATTTCTAAATTAATATGTTTTATTGTAAACTCGTATTAATCATGATTAACACACCACAATTACCTCAGTCTCTAAGATCATATCAGTACAGATCCTCGGGGAGGCTAATGTAGCACCCTAAACAACCGTACACCACTACCTAGACATTCATAAGTCCGCAGAGTACTCATGGCGATGTGATTGTATCCATCTACCTGCACTTCAAACTATCTCTAAAATAACTAACCTTGTACCCTGTAATTAAGCCCACCTCAGGGAGTAGTGACCACCAGTCATACCGCTAGATTGATAACAAAGGCCACGATTGTTCATTTGTAAAAGCTTTCGTCCCCTTCATGTTTTGAGTCTAGTGAACCTTTTAATTAAAATTTAGAAGACCAAATATGTATGGAATCCACCTAACCATCCTATATTTGTGCAACGATGACCTAACTAATCTACTCGTTACTCCTCGGCAATGGGGTCGTATCATGTTATCAGTAAGGTGAGAACCATTCTCAATTAATGTGCTTCCAAAACATAATTAACTCACCATTCCTTCCTTATCTTCAAGATAATATCAAAATTCTTCCTAGAAGACTAACATACTATCATGGTCAAGTGTATAACATTGCCGAGGTATTGGCACAATTCAACATGATACTCCACGGTGGCGTAGTCACCTCTGTTTTGTGTGACCTCCATCTATCCTAAATGTTAGCTATATTTATTTTTTAATAAGTGTGATGTGGTCGTGTAAATACAAATGTCACCATTTTTGGAGAAAAGGAGCCAATATTTTGGTGTATTTAACTTCGGTTAATACTGGAGTTCAGCTGATGCTTCAATTAGGAAGACCTTTATAATATATTTTTCATTAATTTTTATATATTTTTTGACAGAAAATTAAAGGGATATGGACCTCACTCAAGTGGAAATTACACTGATGGAGCAAGGGCCAGAGCTACCTTTCCTCGTACACATAAAAGTCAGAAACTGGGGTTGAGACATACTATTAGCTTCCCAAAATTAATTTGGAAACCTAACCTTGTAGAAGAGAGTTTGAGATTAGAAAAGAAGGGAAGGGATGAGAAAATAGAGAAAGGAGATGAGAATTAGAGAATTTCCCTTAGGAATAAGATTTCATTTCATTGGATAATCAAAAATACACTTTAAGCTCTCAATTTATACATGAAATCAGATCAAAATACCCTAGCTGGAGCATCTGCGACATATCCCTTGCTGTAACCAACTCTAACCGAATCAGCACAGGGTGGCCAGCGTGTGCATTGCTTGATATTTGATGCCTAAATCAATTTTAACCGGTGCTACTTTAATTGTTGTTACATCATATAGACTCTAATTAAAAGTAATACTAAGTAATTAAAATACATTACAAGTAAAATTTATTAATTCGTAACACAGACCTAGGAGCGCAACTGTCCAGTTATAAGCTCGAGTCTACATATTTTAGGCCTTGCACCCTTGACTTGTAATAACTCGAATGATTTAGAGTCTACTATAATTAGATGGAGCAAACCATATTTGGGTCACTGGATATGGACCAAAGCTATCAAGGTTATTTTTTGACCGTCAGAACCCTTAAATAATGGCACAAACCTAAGTTCACATGACTTATTAAACAGTGATAGTAGTGTTAAGACCAACGCAATCATGGTCAAGCCTTGGCCGTCAAAGCCTTTAACTAGAACCTCAATTCTTAACTTGTCAACATTAGGAAGATATTAAAATAAGAAGTTCATATCTGAAGTTCCGAAGCACTGTATTACCGAAGAAGTAAGTACAACAAGATCTATGCTATGCTAGGCCAAGATACGGTACTCCTAGATAAAAAATGCAAGTGTGCAGTAAGGAAAACTTAAAGAATCTTGTGTGAGTGTGTGTACTATTTTGTACTACAATATTGTTATGATCCGAGAATCCGAGGCATGAACCCGGGGTGGCTGTGATGATGTCCTGCTGCTGTGTTGCTGCCGTTGCCGCTGCAGGGGCTATTTTGCTGCTGTTAGCTGTTGTTTAGGCTGTCGTACTGTTGCATTGTGATCTTTTGGGCAGTTTGAAGTTGTATTAGAGTGTTGGTATTGTAATGGGTAGCTAAGCTTGGTTGTGTCATGTAATAAGTGAGTTTAAGTTGGCCTTGGCTCCAAAATATCTTAGAGTGAGTTAGTGTTATGTTAGTTAGATAATCTTAGTTGATTTAGATATTTTTATTGCTTTAGATCCTATCTTGTAAGTAGTATAAATAGGAGGCTCTAGTTTGTAATCCATAACTTTTGATGAATGAATTGATATCTTTTGATATTTCTCTCTACTTCTCATCTCCTTTCCCTTCTTTCTCATCTAAACTCTATATTCTTTTCTCATCTCATACTCTCTCTATCCTAACTAAGGTTAAGGCTCAAGAAAAATCTTTGAAACCTTAACAATTGGTATAAGAGCCTTGATTTGGCTTCTGAATCAAGCTCGTATCCGAAAAAAATTATAAAATCTAATTAATTGTGTTGCAATTAATCAACAAAAAAAGGTTGGTACTGATTTAGTTCAGATTTGGTGATCAGAATTCAAATATGAATTTTGAAATTGTTTTTGGCAGTTACTGCACTAGTGGTCAGCAAGGCCTGGGAATTTGCTTTCGGTTGGGATTAAAGGGATCAAATTGCATTAGAGAAAGTTCAATTGATCAGTATTTGGTGAGTACAATCAACATTATAGCTGATTCAGATTGAATTCAATAGAATCGATCAAGCATTTGCTGCAGAAGTTGAGTAATGAAGTAAGTAGCAGTTGCTGAAGCTTTGTACTGAGCTAGCTGGTCTTGATCGATCATCCATCTGATCGGTTGAGGAAGAAGTTATAATTGAGCTATTTGATCCACATTATACTTGATCATCAACAAAATAGCAGAAATCATATGAATTGAGGTGATTACAGATTTTGCAATCCGGATGTTGAGATTGAGGCAATGGTTTCCTGAACTTCAAGTTGCAATTCAATGAGAATTCATGTTTGTTGTTGGATTATGTCGAAATTGTGTTGCTAAGCATAGAAGTGGTGAGAATTCATCAAAATCCACGGTGATTTTTGAGAACTATATGTTATTGAGTCAAGATTTGCTTAGGCTGAAAAATTATAAGCGAAGGCGAAAACTAACAGTGGAAGGAGATTTCGTTCTTTAAGATCGCTTTGAGTATTGTGTTGAGGACTTGATTTTGAGTTAGAGTCGAGCTTAATTCAGAAGTGTAAGTCGAATTACTCAACTAAACGTTGCTGTCAGAAATCATTCGAGGTTAGGGTTTGTTCGAAGTTTTGTTCGAAGTTTATCAGTTAGGGTTTATAATCATTGACGATTATCGAACCGATAGCAGTTGATTGGTTGTGTGAACAAAGGAGTACAACTTCATAAAGCAATCGTTTGTTGAGGAGTGCAAACAAGTTTCACACTTCTGCGAGTTTCGAACGAAGTTTTGTTGTTCATTACAAACATGGCTGATGGAGTAAGACCAGATCAGGAGCAAATGTTTCAGCTGCGGTGACAGTTTCTGGTGCTGTTGCATCAATTGATCACCACCGGGAGTTGAATGACAAGTTCGAACAGCTGAATGCTAAGTTTGATTAGCGGCAAATCGAGCTGAATGCTAAGTTTGATTAGCATAGCTTTGAGATTAAACAACAGAATGACAGCATTCAGCAAATGTTGAAGTTGATGTTGGATAATGATGCGAATAAGGAGGAACGATTGCAACAAATTGAGATTATTCCACCTACTGAAGTGGTTCTACCGCAAGAGTTCTTTGTTGAGCAAAAAGAGAGGGTGCAATCTATTGTTGTTGAAGATGAACTCGACCACGACAATGCCGAAATTGATGAACCCAGGCGTGAAGAACCTGAGTCTGAGCGAGATGATTTTTTTGAAGATTCTTTGCTAGAGTTAGAGTCTCTTGACGATGTTGAGGTACAATATGACATGTATCCGGAATGGGAATATGATTTTCATGTCATGGGAATGTTAAAGAGTGCAAAGAGTAAAGTGAAGAGGAATCATCTTAACGATGCATTGAAAGACTTTTGGGAAACAAAGAAGATTACAAAGAAGAAATTGAAGCATAAAGTTGTGTTGCAGACTATGAAGTTGGATGATCAACAAGAGCTAACTCAAGATGTTGCTCTGACTGATGTGTATGTTGATATACAAAGATTGGTTGCTGCAGAAAGTGTGACTCCATGGCAAGCTGGAAGATTGACCCAAAGTGATTTCACTGCTGAGCAATGTCATTTTGCTGGGGAATCCATTGGTGCTACTACAATGCCTTCAAATGCAGATCAAGGCATGTTTAAGTTCACCTTTGGGCGTGCTGTCATGCTAACTCAGATCCAGAACAACATTATATTGGATGCCTTGCAAGGTCTCTTGTGTTGAGGGAATGCTTATGCACTTAGAGTCGCTGAATTATACTATCAGCATGCCGATCGGCAAGTTCGGAATGATTTATTCCTTTATGTGAGTGGAGTTGTGACTTATCCAAGCGCGAGTCCTTGTGATAAGTTGCCTCCGGATCCGGGAGAGGATTCTCAAGACTATATGAAGCTGAGAGGACTCGAATTTTTGCTGGAAAGAGGCACTCGTGCTGCGAGAGGGCATTTCAAGGTCCAACAAAGGGAAAGCCGTGTATCTATACAAGCAATGAAGTTGTGGGATGCGTATAAATACAGTAATATGCAGAGACCATATTCTGATCAGTTCAGAAGCTGTCCAGCAGATGTTTTAGCTGATGAAATTGAGGTTGAAAGTCCCTTTGATCCGGGAAAGATAGATCATGATTGTAGCAAGCCGAAACATGAGGATGAGTGGGAGGAAAAGTTTGAGCAAGCTGCTAAAATCCTTTGCCGAGGTCAATTTATGCCAAGACTAATTTCTGAAAGCATTCTTAATATGTTAGAAGTTCACAAATGGGGTATTGAACTGAAAATGGGATCTAATCAACCAAGATCCATTGGCATTGAAGGTCTTTGGGGTATTTTTGATAATGGTCCTATTCTGGTGCAGAATCTGGGTGAGTTTTGGGTGATCTGCAATGGGGTTTCGGAGTGGAAAAATCATATGCATAAGTTTCAATATCTTCTCAACGTGTGGATGGAAAAGATCAATGCAACACCAAGAATAATCTTAGCTGAAATTGTAGTGCATATCAGCAGCAGAGTTGGGGGCAGAACATTTCAGATGTTAAAGAAATTTACAGCTGTTCTTGAGTCCCTTTGGTGTCTTCACTTGCTATATTGGTTACTCATGCTTGAGAAGGTTGACAAGGAAGCAAAGCTTGATCATTTGAGGTATATTTGGTGGTTGAATGAGCTTTCGAACCATGAAATATTAGAGAACAGGCTGGAATGTGTGAATTGCAGTAAGGACAGTATCGATCGGGGGGTTTTGGGTGTTCAAGTTATGTCATCGTGCACTTGGCATTCAATAATGGTTTATGTACTCCTAATTTGTGTGTTCTATGCAAGAGTTTCGGAAGAAGTGGCTAAAAATTTTAGATCTTGCAAGTTCTCAATTAAGACTCAAGCAATAGAAACCGCGGCTGCTAAACATTCTTGGAAATCTACAATCCATTCATTGTCAGCATTAGATGAGCTGTTCAGATTGAGTTTGGTTGGTGTTAATATGTCTTTTGGAAGGTGTAATAACTTGTTCACATCAATGAGCCTCCATGTGAACAAGAAACAAGCAAAAATCTGTCGATGTGTTTTGCATCCCGGTTGCATTGCTGAATTACTAGATTATGCAGCAAATTATGAGCAATTGGGAAACAATTAGGAATGTGTTGAGCATGTTATGAGTTGGTTTGAGTTTGGAAGGCCTCCCGAGGTGTTAAGAGACTTCAAAGGCATTTTTGTCTGGTTAATGATGTACCCAATCAGTTGTGGAGCATTCTATAAGCTGAAATTCAGAAGTACTGATGCATATTGTGATTCTCAGCAGCAAGAGGGACTTTTGAGCTGTATTAGCTGCATCAAGAGGAGTTGGGAATGTGTTGTTGATGTTTGGTTTGAACGTAGCAGACCTTCTGAAGAGTACTATGCCCTCAAATGGAAGCATTGCATCGAGATAAGCAAAATTCAGATGGAGTTGCTTCGTGGTCCAACCAGCTGCAGAATTGAGCAAAAAACTTCATCACTTCAGATATATTTTCATATGCATTAAGTGTTCTCATTGTTATAACTCTCTTCCATTCTTGAGGACAAGAATGTTTTCAAGGGGAAGGGAATGTTATGATCCGAGAATCCGAGGCATGAACCCGGGGTGGCTGTGATGATGTCCTGCTACTGTGTTGTTGCCGTTGCCGCTGCAGTGGCTGTTTTGCTGCTGTTAGCTGTTGTTTGGGCTGTCGCACTACTGCATTGTGATCTTTTGGGTAGTTGGAAGTTGTATTAGAGTGTTGGTATTGTAATGGGTAACTAAGCTAGGTTGTGTCATGTAATAAGTGAGTTTAAGTTGACCTTGGCGCCAAAAAATCTTAGAGTAAGTTACTGTTATGTTAGTTAGATATTCTTAGTTGATTTAGATATTTTCATTGCTTTAGATCCTATCTTGTAAGTAGTATAAATAGGAGGCTCTAGTTTGTAATCCATAACTTTTGATGAATGAATTGATATCTTTTGATATTTCTCTCTACTTCTCATCTCCTTTCCCTTCTTTCTCATCTAAACTATATATTCTTTTCTCATCTCATACTTTCTGTATCCCAACCAAGGTTAAGGCTCAAGAGAAATCTTTGAAACTTTAACAATATCATCCCTTATTTATGGAAAAACAAAAATAATGCATGCCCCCTATTTCTGCGGCATTTTCTACCCATGTCAAGAGCATTAAACTCTTTTAGTGCGTGAATGATTAATGACCATGCCCCTGATTTTGTGCTCGAGCATATTTCTTGAAGTCAACGTCCACCGTTTCAGCTAAAGTCTGTTCTGGATGCCCTATGTTCTCTTGGATAAGCTTGGTGCCCACGCATTTGAAATTATACTCCAAGTAACCATATAAAGCTTTGAAACCACCTGCTTTGAAACCTTCTGAGCAGGTCCTTGAGCTTAACCTCATTTTATCCTTTAACTATCTATGGCCTCGAGTGGCGGATACCCTTGTTAGGGTGACACTTCTCAAGAAGTTGGGCCCAAGATGTTGTTCTCTCTGTACCTAGAGATCTAACTTTCCTCGTGGAGGTGCTCATGTGATAAGCATGTGGAACTTTGCCCAAAACAACATCATCTCAGCACTCTCTAATTTAGGGTGTAAACAAATGCCCCCTTTAGCCGTTGGTCAAATCAAATTTACAATGGGTAAAAAATCTGCTTTATTTTACCTTTAACGGCTACAAGAAGCTTGAGAGAACATTGTTTGACATCTAGCCTTCTTTTTTGCGTGTCTATATTAATGCTTATAAGTATGAAAATTAGGGCTTTGAATCTTCACTTTCTTCCCTATGTGCTTTCTCTTTGGCGTAACCAAGTGCTTGAAAATAGTTGCTTTCTATTCCTAAATCTCTAATCACTATTGTTAATATGTTCCTGCATCTTTGCATTTCTTCAAAGCAAGCAATGATATTTACTCCATCTTTACCCCTACTCCTCAGGCTGTCAACCCTATCGTGCAATTGGCACGTCTTGTTCAATCAAATGTTTCAATGGTCTCGCATAGGCTTCAGAGCTGATGCTTGGTGTTTTTCTTAGTGCACTAAGTCGTATCAAGTAATATAGAATGAGTAGCACGAGGATTTTTATTGAATGAGTATCGAAATTAGTATTTTTAGCGCTATTTGAAATATCAAAATTTGAAGTTTTTGATTTGAAGCCAAACAAAATGAAAAAGACAAAAATGGTAACTAATTTTATGAAAGGTGTACGGATTTTATATGATTTTTATAATTTAATCAGATCCAAGGCATTCGTTTTCACCTACTTTGCATCAATACGCCTTTTTGTTCTCAATATTCAAGTTGTTATTACTTCTTCATGGTCGAAAACCCTAATTTACTAAATATTCTCTCTGGAGAAATATTTAGCATGCTCTTTTACATATTAACTAACCAATCTCTTGCATGAATTTAAATAAGAAAAGAGTTTTGAAGATCCATTGTTTTTACTTAAGACTACACAAATTGCGTTAATCTAACCAGCATTCGCTCAATTTGTGGTGTTTATCACTTTAGCATTCATCATGAATATCGTCTTGGACTAATAATGAAGCATCAAAGGCTTGTAATGGTGATCAAGCATTCAAAACTCACGAAGAACAATGATAAATATTCAAACAGCGTAGTAAAAAACTTTAAATACGTTGAATTAGAAAAAAGCGTATATTACAAAAGGCTACATCGTAGCCTTAGAAAAACAAAATTAGTTCATGGTATACATAATATAAAGAAAAACTAAGACAAAATCCATGAACTTAAAGAAGAAAAAGATAGAAAAGAACTAGAAAATATGAAATTGCAAACCAAACTTTCCTTCCTTCTCCTACAATTTTCTTAAGTTTCCTACTACTTTGTTTTGAGTTTTTTTGGATGGATTTATGATAAAAGACCTCCCAAATACTAATATTCATAATGTTTGAGGTTGCAAATTCAAAAATTAAAAAATTACAAAAGCTTTGCTCTCATTTATTCTTCTTGCCACCCCTTGCCGCCCATGTTCAGCTTTCTGAATCAACTTGGTAATTTCTTCAATTTTTCTTCAGCTTTGCCACCCAAAATCAGTCTTTACATCAACTTGAACATGTTATTGAAGTGTACAAGAAGTTCTTGCACTTGATTTGTCCATTTTGCTGCCCAAATCTGCAATTTGCAACAAATTATACAAGTTTGTTCATCCTTGCTGTAGCTACTTAAATTGATGTCTTTAGCCCACCTTTTACTTCTTCTTTTTTTTTTTTATGTATCTTGCATTCACTTGTTGATGTTTATGATAAAAACTAGCATGAATTAGCATAAACTGAGCATTTTTGCAAGAAAATAACGATAGGAGCAAAAATGAGCAAAGCGAGCAAAGCTTTCTGTAAAATGGTTTGAAAATGAACCTAAATTATATGAATAATTATATAATAAACTAGACTTATCAAAATCCCTATTGATCTTGTTGCCATCAAGGAGGATCTTTCTTGGTTATCTGGAACTAGCAAGCCGAGTGCCATTAGGTTCGCCCTCCATTTCTACTTGTAAAACCCATCTGACAAGTTTTGGCGTCCAAGCTTATGGCCCTCTTCAAAGAGCCACATGCTAGCGAAGACTTTTCTTTGCTTGAATTGGGTGAACAAACTTCCATGGCCCATGAATTGGGTAGTATTTCTGCTCCCTTATTGAAGTGATCGCTTTCCCAGCTTCGATGTGAATTCGCAGCACGTCTGCTTGGTAGTGCAAATCCATACCCTAGTGGTTTCACAGTCTATTATGGGCAAACCCTCCTTAAAGTCCTCAAGCATCTACCTGCCGGCCATACACCCTCCCCTTTTTTATTTTCATATAATTTCTTAAGAAACATAGCATAGGCACGAAGTGACATCGTTATAAGCATCAAAAGTCTCACTTTCATAACTCACTAAGGTTAAACAAGGTAAGCAAACCATTTTCACATCTTGGCATTCTTTTAGAACTCTAAGGGAATACTAACAGCTCTGTTTCTCTCACATTTTATATGAATTCCTTGAACTTCAAAATAGGAGGATCTGATCTAGTATTAGTAAGAGCGTTTAGATCCTTGCTAGGAGAGACCAGCTTCCTTGACCATTGGGGGAACGAGGCTACCAACCATATCTTGCAGAAACATCCAAATAAAAAGTCCTTTGCCAAGCTTAGGACTTTATTTTATTTGATGTTGTAAAAAGGCTATTTGGTCATACAAGTGGCTTACTTGTATTTTTGTTTTGTATGATTCATGTACTCAATAATATCAATGAGATGCGCATTTTGTTAAATATGTTTCTCACCTCAGTAGTTTCTTTTCTTTTATTTTTCTAGATCAAGGATCATGGTGTTGGTCCTTAAGACATTGATATTGAAACTGGGTCCATAATTTAGGGAGTCTCAATTTAAGGACTTCCTTATTAGAATTCCAAATCGATGGAACATATTTCTTGAGGAACCTTCCATTAATAGCCTTCGGGTGAGTTCTTCCATGTAGGTCTTGAACTAAGTAAGCATTTCCCCCAAACACCTCTATGACTTTGAGTGGACCCTACCAATTTGGAGACATCACAAAGATGCAATCTTTCTGGCAAATGGGCGAAACTACTTTCCAAACAAAGTCCCCCAAGTCAAAGGACCTATGTTTCGCATTTTTTTTAGAGGCTTTGGCCTCCTTCTTCTTTTGTTTTTCTAGCTTGTGAATGGCATCAAGCTTAACTTGTTCCAATTTAGTCAACTCATCCACCATAGCTTGCTTAGACTCAAGTTCATAAAACCACCCTTGATAAGCTAAACTAATGGACTGAACTGTGCCTTCCACTAAGAGTACAAGATCATGCCCATATGTTAAATGAAGGGGGATTGTCCTAGTTACATCACATTTGGACGTTCTATAAGCCCAAAGAGTATTAAGTAGCAATTCATGCAAATTTTTGGGATTATCATGAATCTTTTTCTAAATATTAGCCTTTAAAATCTTGTAGGTAGATTCTCCTTAGCCATTAGCTTGAGTATAGTCGGGAGTTGAGTTCAAGATTTCGATATTGAAAATTCTTGGTAAACTCCTTAACCTCAACCCCATTATCTTGGTCCATAGTAATGGTTTCTGGGATTCCAAACCTGCATAGGATTTATTCTTTGATAAAATCAATCACATCTTGCTGATTGATTTTCCTATATGGTTTAGCCTCCACCCATTTTGTGAAGTAATATGTGGCCACAAGAATTTAAGAGTGTTGCTTGCTAAAACGAGAGTTAATCTCCCGTATGACATGAATTACCCATCCTCTCAAGGGCAATGGTTTGAGAATAGCATACATATTAGCTACAGGGACTCTTGGTAGATTACCATGCCTTGGGCATGCTCTACACCCTTTGGCATACTTAATGCAATCATCCATCATTGATGGCCAACAATAGCCATAATGCTTGATGAGACAATGCATCTTATTGCCAGCCCAATGGGATCCTTAGATACTTTCATGGGCTCCTACCATCACTAGCATTGCTTCGTTTAAGTCTAAACAATTGAGAAGCAATCCACTAGCATCCCTTTTGTATAACTGTCTAGACTCATCACCTAGATGGAATCCACGAGCTCTTATTTTCATTTTTCTGTCTTTAACATAGTCTTGAAGGTTCTTGAAGTAATCCACTAGGGGTTTCCTCCAATCCTTGTGTTGACTTGTGATAGATTAATGTGTTTCAAAGCAATCCAAGGGTTCACTTGTAATGACTTTGCTCTTAGAACTAATGACTTAGTGAATTCAACGTCACAGTCTAACACTTCAGTCTTAAAGACCATGGTTTCTTCACACCAAGTCTTGGGTAGCTTATACCATGAAGCTAACTGAGCGATATCATTTGCTACTTTATTTTGCTCCTGAGGTATGTGTTCAAATAGTACACCATCAAACTTTTTCAATAGCCCTTACACTAATGAGATGTACTTGTTTGAAGTATTGCTTAGTAAGCAAAGTAAGCAATAGTCCCAATGCCCCAAGGGCTCCCACCTAAGTAGGGTCTAGGGGGGTGGATATACGTAGCCTTCCCCCTTTAGGGTGCTACCTTAAAGAGAGGCTATTTTCAAGTACCCCGAACTTGAGGGGTGAGGACTTACAAGGAGGTCACCCATCCTGGTACTACTTTCACCCAAGCACGCTTAACTTCAGAGTTCTAATGGAATCCAATGCTTACGTGTTGGTACCATATTAGGTTTGAGGTATCACTTAAACACTGAATTAAAATTCTCCTTTTACTTGGCATATGACCAACTGCAAATCCCCTATTATAATAATAGTAGAGACTTGTATTTCTATGAGAGCTTGTAGGCCTGTGATTGATGCCTCATACTCTACCATGTTTTTTGAGTGCTTGCCAAGCAAGGTGACAGTTAACTTGGTGATGATCCCAGCAAGGGATTCAATCGCAATCCAAACCCTACTGCTTGAATTTGTCCTTGATCCATCAAAGTATAGCTTTCAAGGGACCATTTCCACTACTAGGAGCTAGTCTGGCTCATAGTGTGAAAGGTTGAATACTTAGCTAAAATGTCTGCTAAGGCTTAGCCTATAATTAATTTTTATGACACATATACTAATTCAAACTGCAGCACAACAATACTCCATTTGGTCAATGTTCCTCTCATTAGAGGTCTATCTGGCACATAACCTAAGGACGTCTACTTGAGTAACCACGTATATGGTAAATGCAAAGAAGTAATCTCACAATTTCACAAATGCATAGAATAGACATAGGCACAATTTTTGAATACAGCAGTATTTCATTTCACATTCATTCGAACAATGGATTAGGTAGATCCCAGCTTATTCAAACCCTTGCTCATTGTCTTTGCAAGCAAACAACTATTTGATTCATCAAAAGTGGAGACATAAATCTTTAAAGATTTGCCTTGCTTATGTGGAATCAATAGTGGTGACCCGACCAAGCACTCCATGATGGCCTCAAAAGCCACTTGATGTGGCTCCTTACATTTGAAGTTTTCCAAGGCATGAGTCTCAACAGTGGAGAGAAGACTTTGGTTTTCCCTATGACATTTGAAATGAAATGTCATAGGATATTAACCTGCCCCAAGATGCATTGAAGCTACTTTCGGCATAAAGGAGGTTTTGCCTCTTAAATGGCCTTAGTCTTATTTATGTCCACTTCAGTGCCCCTCCGGTGAACTAGAAAACCAAGGAAGTTTCCAATGTGCATGTCAAAAGCACATTTCAATGGGTTCATCTTGAGGTTATGGCTACACATTCGAAGGAACTCTCCTCTTAAGTCTTCCAAGTGTTTGACTTGAGACTTTGATTTAACCATGATGTTGTCTATGTGGACTTCCATGGTCTTGCCAATAAGATCATGAAAGATCATGCTCACGGCTCTCTGGTAGGTGGCACTAGTGTTCTTTAAGCCAAATGTCATCGCCACCCACTCAAAGGTCCCTATTGATCCATGCCATCTGAATGCCTTTTTGTAGGTATCTTTGGAAGAAATCGTAACTTGGTAGTACCCACAATAGCCATCTATAAAGGACAAGACCTTGTAGCTTGAAGCTGAATCAATGAGCACATCAGCTATTTGCATTGGGTATTCATCATTTGGGGTGGTTGCATTTAGATAACGAAAAACCATACAAACTCAAATTGTACCGTTCTTTTTGATAACAGGAACAATGTTTGCCAACTATTCAACATGCTTGGTAGTCCTGATGAATTTGGCATTTAAGAGTCTCTCAATCTCTTCTTTGACCAAATTAATTAGTTCTTAGGACATCCTTCTCTTGGCCTAAATTATTAGCCTCAAGCCTGTCTTAATAGGAAGCCTATACTCATACGCCTTTCTATCCAGGCTAGGAATTTCCTGATGATCCCAAGAAACGTAGTCCTTAAAGTAACGGAGCAAGGTCAAATGTTGCTTCCTCTGCTCTTCAGAAAGTAGAGCACTCAAAACAGGTAACCCATGGGTCTTTCATTAAGCCAAAGTTAACCTCGAGGAGGGGGTCTTAAACTTCAGCCCTTAAATCGTCAAGCCAAGTGGCCTTCGAGCAAAAAGGAGCTTCAAGGCTTCCTGGGGTAGGTTAATTTTCTTATACGCTTCATTTCAAATGTCTCAAGGAAAACTAAAGTTTTCTCTCCACTGCTGGGACTCAAGTCTGAGAAAGACTTCAAGTGTGAAGAGCCACACCAAGCAGCTTTTGCGGTCATCAAGGAGTACTTGATCAGGCCACCAATGTTGATTCCACCAAAGCGAGGCAAACCTTTGAAGATTTATGCCTCTAGATCTTATGAATCAATTGGTTGTTTGCATGTATAAGACAATGAGTAAGGATTTGATCAAGTTTTGATATACCTAAGTTGTTATTTAAATGAATGTTAGATAAAATATTTCCTTTATCGAGAAATTGTGTCCATTTCTATTTTACGCATCTATGAAATTAAGACATTACTTCTTAGCATTTACCATGTACGTGGTAGCTCAAACAGCTGTCCTTAAGTACATTCTAGATAGACCTATAATGAGAGGAAGATTAAACAAGTGGAGTGTTGATCTACTTCATACTGAATTGGTGTATATGTCCTAAAATTCAATCAATGGCTAAGCCTTAGCATACTTCTTCACTGGCCCTCTAGACATTTACACTGGCTTGGACTATGAGCCAAACCATCTCCTAGTGGTGGAAATGGTCCCTTGGAAGCTATACCTTGATGAGTCAAGGACCAACTTAAATGCTGGAGTGTGATTGAGCTCCCTGCTAGGATCATCACCAATTTAGATGTCACCTTGGTGGGCAAGCGCTCCAACAACATGGCAGAGTGTGGGGCATTAATCACAGGCCAATAAACTCTCCTAGAAATGTAAGGCCCTAATGTTATCATAAGAGGGGATTCGCAGTTGGTTATTTTCCAAGTAATAAGGGAATTTCAATGTTTAAGCGATACCTCGAACAAGTACATCTTAACGGTGCAAGAACAATTGATTAAGTTTGATGGTGCTAAGTTTGAACACATTCCTCAAGAACAAAACAATGCAAGCAATGACTTACCTCAGTTAGCCTCAGGCTATAAGCTGCCTAGGACTTTGCGTGAATAAACCATGGTTATTAACACCAAAGTCTTAGATTATGACACTGAACTCACTAAGCCCTTCAGTTTTGAAAGCGTAGTCATGCCCATTAGTCGCTTGGATTGCTTTGAGACACATCAAACTATCACAAGTCAACGTGAGGATTGAAGGAACCTTTAATGGATTACTTCAAGAACCCTCAAGACTATGTTTAGGATAGAAAGATAAAATTGAGAGCTCATAGATTTCATCTAGATGATGAGTTTGGAGAGTTATACAATAAGGACGCTAGTGGAGTCCTTCTAAAGTGCCTTGACTTTGAAGATGTGATGCTAGTGATGGTAGGAGCCCATGAGCGAATCTGTGCATCCTATTTAACTAATAATAAGATGCATTGGCTCATCATGTGTTATGGCTATTACTAGCCATCAATGATCGGTGGTTGCATTAAATATGTCAAGGGGTGTAGAGCATGCCAAAGAAATGGCCAAGTAACAAGAGTCCCTACAATTGAGGTGCATGCTATTGTCAAACCATGGCCCTTTAAAGGATGGGCAATGGAAATCATAGGATAGATTTACCCACCTTCTAGCAAGCAACACTGTTACATTCTTGTGGCCACATACTACTTCACAAAATGGGTGGAGGCTACACCATGTTGGAAGATCAATAAGCAAGATGTGATTAATTTTATCAAAGAATACATCCTATGTAGGTTTGCAATCTCATAAACCATTATTGTGGACCAATATTTAATGGGACTGAGGTTAAGGAGTTTACCAAGATTTTCAAAGTAGAAATCTTAAACTCAACCATGTACTAAGCTCAAGTTAATGGCCTAGCAGAGTCTACTAACAAGATTGTCAAGGCCATTATTGAGAAAATGATTGAGCATAATTCTAGAAAGTGGCATGAAATGCTACTTGGTGCCCTTATGGCTTATAGAAAGCCAAAATGTGATGCAACTAGGATAACCCACTTCCATTTAACGTATGGCCATGATGTTGTACTCTTAGTGGAAGTCACAATTGAGTCTATTAGGCTTGCTCATCAAGGAAGGTTTTTCTGAACTTGAGTATGAGCTAGCTTGATGAGTTGACTAACTTCGACCAAGTTAGGCTTGACACCCTTCATTAGCTAGAAAAACAAAAAAAGAGGGTGGACAAAGCCTACCACAAAAAGGTCAAATCTAGCTCCTTTCACTTGGAGGACTTAGTCTTGAAAGTGGTCCTGTCCATTCCCAAAGATTGCATCTTTGAAACATGGTCCCCAAACAAGGAGGGTCCATTCAGAGTCACAGAGGTATCTGGAGGAAATGTATATTTACTCCAGGACATAGATGAAAAAACTCACCTAAGGGCCATCAATGGAACGTTCCTGAAAAAATATGTGCCATCAATTTGAAATCAAATAAGAAAGTCATTAAATATAGATTCCTTGAATTATGGGCTTAGTTCCAATATCAATATCTTGAGGATTAACTCAATGATCCTTGAGTAAGAAAAATAAAGGAAATGCTTATTTCATTAATAATTTTGAGGAGTACATGGCTTACATAAAACGATACAAGCAAGCAACTTATATGGCTAAAAAACTTATTTACAAGAGAAAATCAAATGAGTTAAGTCCTAATTCTTACTAAGGATTCCTCTATAGCTGACAGCTAGCTAGTTGCTTCATTCAGCTACTGGTCCAAGGGGAGTGTCCCTTCTTAAAGGACCTTATTGCACCTTTGAGCCTCTATGGTAGCTTGCTCAAGCCCTCCAACTACTGATCCTTTAAAGATTTGTTGTCACCTGAGAGAAGATAGTTGTCCCTTCAGATGACTCAGCCTCTCCTCCAAGTGATGAATTTCATCCAATAAGCCTTTGATGTCTTAGGCATGTTGACTATGGACTTTTTTTGGCTACCTGGAGTTCTTCAAAAAAAAGTTGTAGGCTTCCTAGGTCAGCTGAACTCCCCAGGTCCCTGATAGTAGCTTGACAAGCTTCTTCTGAAGGGGTGTTCATTTTGGTGAACACCTTCTCTAGAGCCTCGAGCTCTCTTGGAATGGCTAGGGCAACCTTGGGATCTTCCTTTAAGGCCTTCACCAGAGAAGTTGCTTCTTGGTAGGTGGCTAAGCAAGGACTAGGAGGTGTGCGATTTCCCTCTGCCTATGCAGTCATGGAGATACTTGGTCCAATTGCTAGAAGGCCGATCTCTCACTTGCCCCTAGCTTCTCTAAGGGGGATGCCATCCTCTCTAAGATTGGGGGAGGAATAACTCTTGTTGGTATGACTTGAAAAGGGCAACATTAGAAAGAGTCAAATTAAGTCCTAACTTTTGAATTAAACTAGAGTGTGAAAGGACTATTTTTACTTCTAAAACTTTAGTTAAAGGGACATGAGGAACCTCTACTGGCACTTCAGCCACTAGAATGCCTTCTTTGAGAGGGGTTTCTTGAAAGAAATACTTATATGTTGGAACCAATTAATGGTTTAGACATCAAGGATTTATGAGCCAAAGAATAAGGTCATATCTTCTTGGATCTCTTCAATGATTATAAGGGGTACTCTTGAAAGAAGGTTTGGAGCCTACACCAGACCCTGGTTCAATGGGGCTGGAGTGAAGCTTCTTCAGGGGTTCGCTTATAGTTGGCTCTATAGTTGATGTAGCGATGTCTCCTCCTTCCTTAGCGCTTGAGCTCACTGATTCAGTTTCTTGAGGGAGCTCTGGCATAGGCTACTAAGGTAGAGAGTATGTGATCACATACCTCTGATTGGAGAAGCCTTGCTCCTCTCTTTCTCAATAGCCTTGACATGGGTACTTCTTCATCATCTTCCTCTACTTCCTGCATGGCTCTTGTTGGGCGAGTAGAGGGGACATCTCGCTTCTTCCTTTTCTTTGAGCCACCAATTTCAAGAGTCGGTGCATAGGTTCCTAGAGGGGACTCCTCTAGCAACATCCTAGTAAAACTTCTGATCCAAGAACTCCATGGAGTTTCTTGAATAACTGTAGCTACAAAAGAACAAGAGCCATTCTTTGTTCAAGCCATCTGAAGGACAAAATAGAAGTATACTTCAAAGATGGCTGTTTACCTAGTAATGTCTTCTATGGAGTCTACCTTATGTTGTTCGGCTGACCTCCTCATGGACTAGGACGTGCAAGCTCAAGTGATGGCATAAAATGTTGCTTGGCGCCTCTAGCCTCCAAAGAGGTCCAATAGGCTTAGAACGAAGCTATAAAATAGGTCGTGGCACATTAGAAAGTACCTACAAACAACAGGGTACTCATAAAGTGATTTAACCTTTTGGTTGGACTCATGAAGCTCTTGACATTAGGAGACCTAGATGGGGATCCTTTTAGCCCCCCAAAAGCTTTTGGTCCTTAAACTTGGAAAAGAGATGTGTTAGACCATTCCAAATTACCGACGAACAATCCAGGCCTGTGAGATTCTACACCAAGATGAGTCTGGTGACAGAAGATGAAATCTTGAGGGCACAAGATCGCATGTCAAGTCTAAGAGTTTATATCTACAAAGACATTGTGGTGAAGTTCCAACTTCCTGAACCAACGAGGGCTAAGGTTCCTTTCTCTAACTAGAGTCCATTGAGTCCCTTTCCTACCCTGACAAGACAAAAGTCTCTTAAGGAACTAGTCAAAGGGCCATCCTAGGGGTAAAAGGATCTCACATCGAGTAAACTGCACTCTACAGCAAGAGACCCCCTCACCTATGGGGACATAAGGGCCTCTAGGGCAGATCTTAGGGAAGTAGGCTTGGGCCCAAAGTTGGAACCACCATAAGTTTCCTTATATATTCATAGCATAGTTCTTGACTATGATGTCCCTAAGACATCCACATACTTGGGCAAAAAACAATGGTCCTAGAGCCTATGGACCAATGCTAAAGGCTAGGTTGATCAACATGGTCTTATGGGACTTAAGGACTACATTGGAGGAGTTGGCAAAAAAAAACTTGTTTAACCAAAACAGGAAAAAAGCAGACCTCTTCTTCCCTAGACCCTTGCCCAAAGTTATGTGTCCCTATGACAAAAGTCTTAACAAAGGACTCTTAACCACTAGGCAAGTTGGTCACAAAGGAAGAAGACACAATGACTTCAGCCTCTGTGGAAATGAAAGAATCAATAACCAGCTCCTCTCGTCTTGGGGAAAGGCCTACTAAGGTTGCTATGTCCTCTAGAGTGATGCTAAAGACCCATGCGGAGGACAAAAGCATTATAACAGATGTTCTAATAGTAAGTGAGTGCTGTCACATTGGGGTAATCATACCTAAAACGGTTTGGACTGAATAATTGGGTTTGTAGATTTGTGGGTAATACTTATGTCTACAGTTTTGAATTTTAAGAAAATTGAGAAATTGGAATCACTTGAACGCATTTTTCAATTTTCTCTATTGGAAAACTCTTACTGAGTTTTCATCCATAAACATGTTTTCAAATCAGAGAACAACAGAGAAAAATTGGAAATGAAAAGGAAAACTGAAAATGGAAAGTGGAAAATGTAAAATTTTCTCAGTTTTCCTGCAGGGCCTATTTGTTGGTAACTCTGTGTTATGAAAGGTAAGCATGTAACTTTTAGTTACTAAATATAGAAAATTGTTTCATTGATTTATTTTATGTTTGTGTTTTACATGATACACATACATGTGAGTATTTTCTAAAACCTGACATGAGATGGAAAGTCTCTAAAATGACATATGAAAATTTGATTTAAGTGGAAAATGAGATTGACCCATAGATAGTAATCGACTTTAAGTTTGTAGTTAATGTGATACTTTTTGACTATTTACCTGATAATACTATAATGTGGTATATGTGATGGCTTGTTTTGGTCATATGGATAGAACTCCAGTAATATCATATTGGTGTCTTTTAATAAGATTGAAAATCTAAACCGAACCACTTAAATTTTTTATTTCTCAGCTACTATCAAAAATAAATAATTCATATTATTTTCTAAGCAATTATTCTAAATCACGAGGATGTCCTGAAAATGTGCATGCAATGTATACAACTTTGGTGTACTCAAAAGTGAGGCCTTTTAAAGTGGCTGACATCCTTTATACATTGGGTGCTAGTATAAACTGTGACAATAACAAACATTTAATATGAAATTTATAGTCTTTTCTCAAGAGAGAGATGTCCCCTTGAGTAGATTTGCTAGTGTTCCGAAATTATAAATCTTTGGCCAAAGTATTTCAATTAACAGGAAAAGCTCAAACGACCTTTAATAAAAGGTACCTATGTACAACACCAACACAGGCGGGTTTCATTGAAATATGATATGAGAGAAATATTTTCATATCATAGAATTTTCGAAAAGGACAAATCAAAAATTTAAGGAAAAGCTATGGAAATATACTGATAATTGTTAATGTAATTTTTCTTATGGATATCTAGTAGAGGGGTCGGCCATCATGCCATGACAATATGGGGATTCTTGAATAAATATTTAATTCTAAAAATTAATAATATTTATTTAGTGGAAATAAGCAATGCTAAATGGTTATTACATATTACCATATGATGATACTTTCACTTGGAGCCATTTAAACAAAATGTTCTTGAAACGGTCTAGAGTGCCTATATCTCACTTTCCGTAGCCCTTGACTTTGTTTAGCCCATTGAACTCAAGAGTAACTCTCGGGACGGGTATCCATCAAGATTTGTACATATATGAATGGGCTTAGGCCCTATTTCCTCCGATGTACCACAATTTATTTTCCTTGCAAGGCCTTTCGTCAGAAGACTTGCCATATTCTTCTCACTCCTTATGTACTTGAGTGAGGTTATGTTATTTGCAATGAAATGTATCACAACACCATGTTTAAGTATGCCTCTGCTTGACATTATAACCGCCAGCTTATGCCACTCCAATGGCTACTCTTCAGTCACAATATAATGATATGGAAGGTGTGGAATTCCCCCACAATGGAATGTCTTCCAGCCCATTCCTTAGCCATTCAGCCTCCAGACCTGCAACATTTAGAGAAATAAATTTAGTCTTCATGTTTTATTTAGCAATACGTGTTTGCTTATTGATTTCCAAGATATAAACCATTAGCAAGCATAAAGACGTCGCTACTAGTGAAATGAATTTCATCAAGATTAGACATAAAACTAGCATAACAATGTCACTCTGACACCACGTGGAACCTTTTATAGTGCAAACCCGAATCCATGGTACCTCGAAGATAACTTAAGATCATAGTAAAAGCACCCCAGTGCTCATCAATTAGGTTATGGGTATAATGGCTAAGTCTACTAACAACAAAAGCAATATTAGGACAAGTGTAGCTCGTCAACAACATTACACTACTAATTGTCTTGGCTTACATAGCTTGGTATACATTGTTATGATTCAAGATAAATCTTGATCATAACCTAGGGATAAAAGATGGATAAAAGAGTATGAGATGAGATAAGAAGTGAAATAGATGAAGATTAGAGAGAATTGAGAAGAGAAGTTGAGAGAGAAAGAGATATCAATTATCATTCATCAATGAGTATTACAATAGAAAGAACACTACTTATACTAATCCTAGCTTAAGATTGCAAGAAAAATATCTAACAATTTACTTCACCTAGACACAACTAAACTACTAATAACTAACACTTAACTACACTAATAACTGACTTTCCCTCCTTCACATAAAAGATATTGGCTAATGCACTAAAAAATGGATTAATGTGACTAATACTAATGTGTTAAACTACTTTATTACATTACTACCAATGAATTATTACTACTTAATTCCATATGCCCCATCTTCTGGAATCATGGCAATACTCTTCCCTTTAAAGATTCTTGCGCTCAAGAATCTAAGTAGAGAAGAAGTAGCTTCAATCCTTCTAGTGATTCTGGATGTACAACTTCATCTTTTTATTGGATTGGTATTTATACTTCAAGACTCTTGTCCATTCTGCCAACAACCTTGCATCTTGAATCAACTATCCGATCGTCCACCAATAACCGCTAAAAGTTTAGCTCTAGTTCGAGTTTTGTCTTCTCTCCAGCGGTAACTATTGTCAAGGACTTGCAAATCTCCTCCCACTTGTGAATATTTACTATGAAATATTGAAGATGCTTGAGGACAACTTGAAGTCTCTTGAAGCCTTAGATGAAATCTTGATTCAATTGCAGCACATATTCCTGTTCTGCAGCAACCTGATTCACTACTAAATTATCAGCCGAGTTCTTGTCAATTTGCCTTCGAATGCCTTGAATTATTCTCTTGATCCAAGTGTAAGCCCCACGTCCATAAATAACCACTTCACCCTCTTAGGTTGCCTCAATTTTAGGTTCTTGAACATGTAAAGCTTGAGAATCACTTTATTTGATTTGAGAAATGGGAAATCTGGAGGTCTCCCATGATAGACCAAGATTGACTTTTCTATTATTCCTAATCTTTTGCTTGAATAACATTTCTTGCACTTTAAGTGAATGACCAAGCAGATCTCCAAACCTTGATTTAATGCAAGCTTTAGTCGTAGCTTTTTAATGCTAAAAAACTTACTAAACACTTGTAATTTCTGCTGCAATTTTCGGTGGCATGAAACCTTGTTCAACAGCTTGCATTAGTTCCATTTCATCCTGAGATGAAGCTAAACCCGCTGTAATAAACTACCCAACAGCAATATATGATGCTTGTCACTGCCTTTTTTGATATTAGTATTCTGCTTTTCTATAGTTACTGCTGAAAACTTCATATTCAATTCAAGAACTTGTATTGTCTTCATCTCATCCAGCTCAAGCTGAATTCTTGCATCATCAACCTCTTTTGTTGTGGAAGATTCCTTATTCAAACTGACTTCATCATCACCAGATCCCTTTTGCTTGTTAGCTTGCTCACATTTTGTATGTAAGTGTTGATTAACTTCTAATGTAGCCCTAAACTCTTCTTTCCTTTGATGTGCACTACCATCTACCAACTCCAAAGGCCCATTTGGAGAATTATTTTCTTTTGTTTCCCTAAGTTCTTTACAAGCATTGAAAAATTGAATATCTAACCTACAACAATAATCATAGATATTTCTTCCATTTAGCTGAATGATAGCGGATGCAGCATGATTCCTTAAGGAATAGGTCACATATGCTTCAACCTCCAAGTTAGATATTGAATTGACTTCAATTTCTTTAATATAATAATAGGGGTAAAAGACTTAGTAGAGGATATCTTTGGTCATATGATAGAGGACATTCAAAATTTTTAACAAAAGTAGTTCCCTCAGCTGCTGCCGCATATGTGGCAGATTGTGATCGAGTTGTAACATGCCTAGCCATTTTCTAATGTTTCTTTGTTCTTGCCAAATCGTTGGACAATGCAATTACTAACTCCTGAGTTCAACCATGCTTGATGTAATTTAGCTAAAACGAGTTTACTTCAGCATAGAACAAGCACTTCTGCCAGCAGCTAGTCACACTCGCTACATTTCATGTTAAGACTAAGTGCTTAGACTCTTCTATGAAATGCTATGGCCTGAATTTTTTTATTTTTTTTTTTTGGGGGTTAATTCTGCGGTGTTCAATAAGTGGTATGTTGATTTGAATACAATTCCTACTAGATTGGTTTTGCATGTCACCAAAGAATGAACTGCTGCCGATCAACTTTAGGACTAAAATTGAAGCTAAGTTCCTAAATTTAGAACCTTTCCTGAATAGAATCCAATGACCGAATTCCCTTATACAAAATTTAAAGTAGTGAGAATTGTTCGATGCTAATTCAACAAGTTCACTTTGGAATTAGCTGAAGTGATTGCAATTTTAGCTCGATCAATGTTTTAAGACCACAAGAACCAAGTGTGCGAGTGTACTGCAATTGTCAAGAGCAGCAATTTAGCTTGCAAGATCTCAAGAATGTGGCTCAATCTAAAGAAAATTCAGCAAATTCACTCTGAAATCTTGATCCACGCAATCTGGAACAGCAAAGACTTATATTAATGTAGCACGATCTGAACAATGTTGCATAATTCTTGATTAATTTGATTTGAGCAACAAAATCTAGTATCAACGCAATAAAAACTAAAATTCAAAACAATTTTAAGCACAATTCTTGATCAAACACAATCGAATCAAGAACTTGATATCAATTTAACTTGATCTAATGCTTGCAACCAAATCAAACTTAATCAATTAAATTGGAAGATCATAACCTAGGGATAAAAGACGGATAAAAGAGTATGAGATGAGATAAGAAGTGAAATAGATGAAGATTAGAGAGAATTGAGAAGAGAAGTTGAGAGACAAGGAGATATCAATTATCATTCATCAATGAGTATTACAATTGAAAGAACACTACTTATACTAATCATAGCTTAAGATTGCAAGAAAAATATTTAACAATTTACTTCACCTAGACACAACTAAACTACTAATAACTAACACTTAACTACACTAATAACTGACTTTCCCTCCTTCACATAAAAGCTATTGGCTAACGCACTAAAAAATGGATTACTGTGACTAATACTAATGAGTTAAACTACTTTATTACATTACTACCTATGAATTATTACTACTTAATTCCACATGCCCCATCTTCTGGAATCATGACATACACTATCTCCTGTCTTGGCCATATGGAGTTTTAGCACGAGTGTTAGCAAAATTACCAAACTCTCTTTATATTTTATCCCCATAGTGGACGAACTAAGTATCAAACGCTTAAGGTTCTTGTTATTTTTGCCTAAAGTATCATATCAGCCTCACCTCGGTCTTTCATTTTAAAATATGAACTCAAGAAAGACATCGTAATATTTACAATATTTATAATTATGCCAAAGATAAGCATGTCATCAACATACAAACAAATAATCACACAACCATTATCATCATGCTTAGAATATACACACAAGCATCACCAATGTTTAAACAAAAGTCATGCACGAAAAAATACAATCAAAATTTTGATGCCGTTGTCTAGGAGCTTGTTAAATACTATACAAGGTTTTACAAGCTTACATACTTTATGCTCCATACCAGGAACTTTAAACCCCTCAAGATGTCCATATAGATTTTCTCCATAAGGTCGCCATTCAAGAAGACAATTTTTATGTCCATTTGGAATAGTAAAAGATTATGTTGGACGTTGTAGCTAGCAAGGCTCTTGTTGTGGCAAACATTAGTTACTGTCAAGTAAATATCAAAGTTATATTCCTTGTTTCTGTGTGTATCTTTTAGCCACTAGTATCGGTTTATATTTGTCTATAGACCCATCAATCCTCAACTTCTTCCTAAATAGCAATTTACGCCCAATTGGCTTGCATCCCCTGGGAAGCTCCTCTAACACAACAGTGTTATTACTCATTATAGAGTTTAATTCCTTTTTAATGGCCTCTCTTCACAATGGAGCAATTATAGTTTGCATGGCCGCATCATATGCTCTAGGATCTTCCTCAAACATGAATGCACTAAAAACACGCTCTTCAAAATCATGATGTTAAGACAAGAAAGTAGTGATGAAGTCAAGTCAAAAACCAGTCTTAGTCTGAGCCCTCTTACTTATTTTAACTTCCTGAATATCGAGTTCAAGGGGCAAGTAACTAGACGTCGAGGTAGATGTAACAGGTAAAGTAGCAAGTAATGAAACGTACATAGATTCTTTCATATGAGATTTATGCTCAAAGAATTCAATCATATGAAATTTATGCTTAAAGAATTCAACATCTCAAGATTTAATTATTTACCAAGCCTAGGGCTTGAGTCATTTATCAACATGAATCTAGATGTGGCACTGTTCATAGCATAATCAACAAAGATGGCTTCTATAGTTTTAGGACCTATTTTACTTGTTTTTTTAACTCAAGAACCCCAACTTTAGCAAGATACGCCCGCACTTTGAGGTATTTATGGTTATGTGCATAACCCTTAACACGTTCATAAGGTGTTTTATCTAACTTTTTATCTGAAATCCTATACGTGACATTTAGATAGCAAGGCTTCCCCTTACAACCTTGAGTGTAAGCCTTAGCTAGTTAGCATGGCATTTATCATGTCATTGAGGTTCTATTTTTCCTTTCATCTATACCATTTTGTTAGAATGTATAGGGGCTAAGAATTTGTGAATTATTCCAAGTTCTTCACGATGTTTATTAAGGAAGATGGTATCATACTCATCTCCTCTATTACATCTAATCCTCTTGGTCATATAGTCTAGTTGGTTTGAACTTCAACTTCATATTTGGGGCATATTCCCTTGGCCTCATTTTTCGTGCTTAAGAGATACACCTTCGTGAATCTCAAGTAATCATCTATGTATGTGATATAATATCTATTACCACCTCCACTTTAGGTTTTATTAAAATGATCTCGATCACTATATACCTAATTAAGAAGGTTTCTATCTACCAATTTGTTAAATGCCTTTTTAGGATGCTTAGCATTGACACATATTCCACATTTGTTAGATTTCTTAAGACTATAATAAATAACTGAACACATTTGTTTAAGTTGTTTAACCGAGTTGTAATTTACATGTCCGAGCCTACCATACAATAGATCTAAGGATTCAACGATATAAGAAGCACTAGAACCTATTTTGCTCACATATCAGAGCATCAAGTACAAAAATGCCACCATTATGAAAACCTTTTCTAATGAATTTGGTGGGTTTTTTGTGAGCATAAGTTTATTAAACTCAAAAGTTAACTAAAAGCCTTCTTTATCTAGCAAAGCGCCCGAAACTAAGTTTCTACTCAAGTCAAGAACATGAAACACATTCTATAAATACAAAAACATTCCAAAGTTGTGCTTAAGAAAGGTCTTTGCCATGGATAGGGACTAAACTGGAGTTGCCCATGAACACATTCTTCCCCACCTTGGCTTTCTCATACTCTTGGAGCAAGTTCTTATTGGTGTAGATGTACCTCATGGCACCCGTATCTGCAACCTACTTCACCGTATTCCTAACCATATTCACCTTGGTCACATTTGCCTTGGTCCTGTGTTATTTGAGCAATCCTTGCCTTTATTCCTTCTTGCAATCCCTTGAGGTGTGGCCTCTCTCGCCACATGTTTAGCATGTCCCCTTGATCCACGGATCTTACCTTTGTCAGGATTACATTGGCCTCTTTCTTCGAAACTGGCTCTGCTTGCTGCTAGAACCCCTCCTCCTAACCATTAGATCTTCTCTTATTCCACATTTTCCAGTAGTTGCCCTTGTTTTCCATGCATTTCTCGATTCTACAAGGAGTAGAAAACGAGGAAATGTTTAGAGGAATTCCCCTTGGTTTGTTTTCAGATATGATTAGGTCCTGTAGTGTCATACCCCATTTCTTGTCTTTTATATTGATATCCTTTTTCTTGTGTTTTTGATTCCACAATAATGTGTTTCAAATTACAATCTAGTTTGAGCGTTCAACCATCATGCAACTCGTTCCCCGTCTATTTTGATGCAATTCTAATTTTATATATTTTGTCTTCACACATCTTATAGCTATGTAGGTTTCGGAGATTTTGTACATTGTTTTGATTCCACCTTTTGCTAATCCTGATCATAATCTTATCTTTTCCTTATATTTTGCTATACTCACCTCCAGTCTGAAATTCAAAATGCTGTATTTATCATCCATCATGTGTATTTTAGAATTTTGACCAAGATTTCCAAGGGTAAACATATATAATTTTAAATATATTCACATACTATTTTTGTTCTATAATTAAAGAATGTAATAAAGCCAGGTCATTTGATCTATGTTGGACCAGATTCTCAGGTCGGGGTCCTAGGAAACAGCCTCTCTTCAGGGTAGCCCCTTGAAGGGGGAAGACTGCTTACATCTACCCCCTCGGACCCTGTTTATGTGGGAGCCCTTAGAGGCACTGGGTTTGTTGTTGTGGTTGTTATTGTTGTAATTAAAGAATGTAATAAAGGTATTGAGGATAGTGATAGTCGCCTAAATTATTTAGCCAAACAATGGCCTAGGTTAAGGGCCACCCTTGCCCGTTCTTGAGTTTTATTGGCTGTCTTGTAATGTATTTATTTCAAGAACTCGTACTCTAATGCAAACATCTTCAAATTGCCATGATTGGTCTCTCGTAAAAGCAAAAATAAAAAATAAAAAAAAGGAGCCCAAAAAAGGCAAACTAAATGGCAACTTTGGAAACAAAATCAAATGGAGATTATCTCATTCCCACTTTCAAAAGAGCAGCAGTCATTATTGGTCAAAAAGACAATAGATTGGCATCTACTAAGGCTGGAAGATTATCGAAAAGTGAAGAGAAAAAAAGTAGAAAGAAATACAATGCAACAACCCCTCTAATTCCTATAAATAATGTTCCAATGTATTCATTAACAACAGTGTTATCTTTCTTTTGATGAAAAGGCTGCCTTTTTGCAACATAAGATATATATATATATATATATATATATATCACCCAAATAAATACAAGAATATTTAAATTCAGTTTAATGGAAATTCCCCTTTTGCAATATTTGTTTGCAAGAATGAGTAGCGAAAATGGCTTAAACGATAATTTCTTTTTCCGTGCAAAATGAAATTAACTTCCTGTTAGCCTCAAATCCAGCATTTCTCACCTTAATCTTAAGTGGTCTAAACTAAAATCTAATATAAAGTTATATGAAGAAATATATTATTTAATAAAAAAAAAAAAAGACCAGGAAAACTATTGATTTCCAGATGAAAGCATTTACGCAAAGAATTCTCGAGAGGAAAAATATCTTGTCTCAACCAAATAAAACCAAAGAATTAAAAATTATACCTCAATAGCTGTAGCATACTGTATATGCATAATGACGCATCTTGAGTATGGCACTGATAAATATGAAGGGAAAGCTCAATAATTACACCTGCTTTTTAGATTTCACATCCCATTTGATTTAGTTTGTTGGGTATTTTTATGGAGTAAATTACGAAAATGGCATAATTCAAAAAACAAATTAGTAAAGTGGCATGTCAGGCAAAAAATTAGCAAAATGACATAGTTTACTATTTATTCTTTATTGCACATTGTTTCCAGCGGCGTTCATTGACGCACAGAAATCTGTACACTGTTACAAACGGTGTGCAACGAGGTCGTTCATTATTGCATGTCTTTACAAATGTTGTGCAACTTTCTCGTGACCCCTACTAGGGGTGTAAACGATCCAAGCCACTTGCGAGTAGCTCGATTAAAACTCGACTCTAACTCGAATTAACCGAGTTCGAGTATCAAATGATACTTGATTAATAAACGAGTACGAATCGAGTAATGAACTGCTCGACTCGATAGTCGATTAAATACTCGACTCAGTGGTCAAATAAGTACTCGACTAGATGCTCGATTAAATACTCGATTAGATGTTGGATTAAATACTCGACTCAATACTCAACTCGATACTCGACTCGTATGAAGTAGTTCTTGTGTATTATTTTCTTTTGAAACGGATGGCTTGTGACATTAATAGTAGAATGAAAGAAGGGAGATCGAATTCCTTGTAAAAGATGACATGTTATATTTGTGATAGAGTGAAAGAACTTGTATTTGGTTTGCTTTATTGAAACTTAGGTCATATTTGCTATTAATATAATAGAGATTTATGGTTGTACATATTAAAATATAGTGTAGACAATAACTGAGTATTCAAATTGAGTATAATTAATGTTCAAGTGCATAGAATAACATTATAAATGAGCTAATTTATTGAAGGTTCATATGCACAACAACGAGTACTCAAGTCAAGTCGAATACTCAAATAGTTAATCGAGTACGAGTTCAAGCAAAATTAACCACTCGAATCTAGTTCGAGTATGAGTTCGAGTACCCGAGTAGTTAATCGAGTTCTAGTTCAAGTAATGAGATACTCAGCTCGGCTCGACTTGATTATACCCCTAATCCCTAGCATCCCCAATTCCTCATTCTCACCCGTGACCCCTATCGAGATTCCCCTACGTTTAAAAATGATACAAGCTGACCTTTAGTTTTCAGGGGGAGTTGTATCCACATTAGAAAAATTGTGCAGGTGATCCTTTTCTTAATGGGTATATTTATTTTTCGTGGAAAAATTTTACAAGACCCGTTACTCGCCATTTACTGTAATTAATTATGACCGTTGGAAATTCATAAGTAATTAAACAATATAACCGTTGCAATTCATTGCATCCGTTATTTTATAGTTGCAATTCATTACGTCCGTTATGGCCGTTGGGATTAATGGTTGATTAAATATTTTGTAACCACCATCGCAATCCCTCGCTATTTAACTCTTCTCTCTCGCTCTCTCTTTCTCTCTCTCTCATTTAGGCCTCCTCCGGTCTTCCATTTCCACTCCATATCACACCCCTAGTTAGATTTTGTATTGCTGTAATGTCTAATTATCCCTCCATTTTCTCTCTCTTCTTCTTCTTGATTCTAATGTGTCTTATCTCCTCTGTTTATTCTTTCACGGTGCCCCAATTTTCCCCGATTGACCCTTTTATGAGCTCGGCTGTTAGGTTCCATAAAGCCGACCCGTTGCGGGGTTCAAGTATTATAATGGTGGGTCTGATCTCAGAGACCCCGACATTACTGAGCTAACTTTGAGAAAATTGGCATCTCCTTCAACAATTTGAGCTTCTTCAGGTTACTCTTTTTCCTTAAAATTTTGGCAAAGTTCAAGGCACTCCTACCTGGCAATTAACAAGTGCATGTTAAGAATCGGATCGCGTTAATCCTCGAGGATGGCTATCGGGTATACTGTGTGTACCAGAGCAACGGCGAAATAGTCTTTTAGGACAGTGGTCTCTACCACGGCGCGATATCATCATTTTTTTATGATCTTTGTAATGCTCTCTCCTTCGATTCTATGATTGAGTATTAGTCAATTTTTCTAACAATCTAAAATATGATTTTACATGTGATTAATTAGAGCTGTTCTTTTTGACTAGATCTGAAAAAGTTAAAGAAACTCATGTGTGTGTTCTATCAAAATTAGGTTGTAATTTTTTATTTTTTTCCATTTGGCATATACCATAAGTTTTCTATGAGGAAAGAGACAACAAAGACGTTCATATTTTAGTAAACGTGATTCATACATCAAGAAAATTTCAATGGCTCATTAAAACTAGTGAGAAGAAAATGCAATGGCAGCGGTGTTTAATTTCCGGCGTCCGTGGTCACATCGATTGAGGATAGAGCCATGAATGACTGTGCTACCTGACAAAGGAAAAAAAAATTAAAATAAAATAAAATAATTTATTACTTCATTAGTTACTTAGAAAGAAATACCTAAGAATGAACGGTTGTGGTTTCTCTGTGCCCGGCTCGTATAGACTAAGAGGTGGCTAAGAGAAAGTGGTCGTTGGAGCCGATGGTTGCCGTGGCTAGTGACAGTTCGTGGCCGTGGATTGCACTAGCAGCTTGAGTTGATGGCCGCCAGAAATGCCTTGAATATTGTACTACGGCGGAATCACGTGAGTCGTGATGACAAATATGCCACTCGTTGTGTGTCTGGTAACACGTTGGTGGTCCACCAACGGCCTCGGAGATTCAACCTTTTCTGGTGGCGGGAGGCTAGACTGTGGGAAAGAATGAGTTAGTGAGGTCTTGAACGGGGTAGGAGGAACCCTTGACTCATATGGGATAAATGGGCCTTTTAATCGAAAAACAAGAAGGAAAAAGACCATTGCAGGGTCCATTTAGATCCCTTGGCCTGTTAGAGCACTATTAAATGATAGACTCCTTTTAATAAGAGGAAAATATATCACGTCCAATTAAAACAAGATTTAGAATACAACAATAATAATCAATAAAAAAACATTGGTTTGGTACTTACATGGTTTGGGCTAATGCTTTTGAATGCCGACAATGGAACATTGCCTAAATTGTGTAGACATATTTTTTGAAAACTTTTGTACTTTAATAATTATATTCATGTGATATGTTTTTTGGCATGCATGTTATGATTAGAATAATTATTGCCAAATTTCATGTGGGAAAAATTTTACGTTTTGATTATTTATCTAGCATATCTGATGGTGCCTAAATTGCCTAATGGATGTGGAGATAATTGGCTGATGGCGAGATCAATAGGTGCGAAAATAGGAGGCATGACAGAGACGAAAAATCAGAAATTTAGGTTTTACTTTACAATAAGAACCGGGGCTGGTTTAGGTGCTGGATGCTTTGCTTTGACCAGGATTAAGGACTTTTATTGCCCACTTTGGATTTAAATAGGTGGTGCAGTGCTTGGGGTAGATGTTTTCTTGAAGGGTTGTTGAAGGATAAATATCCTGGTTCTAGAGCATTAGATATCCCTAAATGATTGAGAAAACTTGGTTTTCTTTTGGAACCTTAGAAGTGTCTAATTGGTTAGGATCTTCTTGAACTCCTTAGTTGTCACTAGTCGGGTTGGACTAGTTTCGGAGATGGGTCATTACTGTTTAAGCATCGGACTACGTCTAAAGCCCTAGTTTGTCTCCTACGTGGTGGTTGAGACGAGTTTAAGTGTCCTAGTTTTTTGGACACTCGATTAGGTGGCCTAGGTAGTACGGATTTCTCACTATTTTTTGAACATCCTTTGGTTTTCTCTTTGTGAAAAGGATATTTATACTTGAGATGTACAGTTTGTCTTGAAGTGAGAAAGCTCTAGGTACATCTGATCAGTAGAGTGGTTCGGTGATTGTTACTTGTTACTTGTTCGGCCTCATGTATGGTCAGTCGTGAATCTAGTGTAGATTCTTGTTTTAGTGGATCAATTTCTGAGCTAAATAGCTCAAGCCTGATCCTGTTCGTGGTCGGAGAAGAGTTTCTGGTTTGGATTCTATGTTGTTGTTGTTTTGAACACCTATGCATGGCGCTAGTGCAGCTGTTGTGTAGCTGACTGTGCTGTATGAAAATTGAATTGTGTGCTTTTCAATTTTCTATGTGATTGTTGTGGTTAATACGTGTTTCATGCTTGAGGTTAATTGTGAACTTGAGCCTTGAACATAGAATTTGCAAACTCTTTTGCTAGGTATGTCTAGTTATACAATCTTGAATCCCATTGTGTCAGTAGAATATTGAATGTTTTGAGTTTTAACCATGGATTAGATCTTATATGTGAGAATTGAATTTTCTTGCATATTTTGTGTGGCCTAAGTGAAATAAGTTGATTCTTGTAAAAGGGCTAATAGGACTTGTGAGTTTCTGGCGATGTATGTGTAATTTTTGTATTAGTCCCCATGCTGATGTGTCGCATGTATTTCCCATGGCTATGTTTGAAGCAAGATGAATATGTTGTTACTTGTTGGTTAAAGTAATGATAAATATGTTTATGGACTTTTACTTGCAGGATTTTGCAGTACTGGAGTAATACTTATTGTTTATGATGTGCAACTATTGTATGTTGTGTACATACGTCAAATTATTTCATTTAGCTGCTAAATGTTGCTGTCCATACTGGCATTATGCTGGTGTTTTGGACTGTTTTGCTGAATTTTTAGTTTGAAGCTAGGAAAGCACAATATGTTAGAGTCATATGTGGACTTGTGTTATCTTTGGAAATTATTATGCCCTTAGCATCATTATTTCATGCCTTCTTTTCTAGTTTTCGGGAAAAAGGTAAGGTGTTGGTCATCTGAGAAACCATGATTGACCTTAGAGTTTGAGTTGGCGGGTAGAAAAATTGAATGCCTTAGTAAGGTAGTGTGAGACATTCCATTGTGGGGGTTTTGTGATACCCAAGAGCCTATGATAAACGCTAGTTGACTAGAATCTCTTGTGAATATTGTAGTTCCATCGACGTTTGCTAGTTATAGCTAGCTTATGAAAGTTGATTATGGTAGAAATTGTCCAAAGTCAGTGTGAATAGCTTCATGATGCTAACACTTGGGCTCAAGAGCCTTGTCGAGGCTTGGGTTGCCTTAAGTTAAATTAGAAAAGGCATCTTAAGAATTGTGGTCTTTTGTACTTTTTTTTCTTGATATCACCAAAATTTAATACAATATTGTTAGTACATGGACCGCCCTTAATAGTCGTAATGCATGTACTGTAAGTACGATAAGAATGGGTATATGGTCTTTTGTGACCTAAACTGGTGGTGATCCAACTTATTTGAGATGATAATATTTCACAATTGTGATGGTATGTGAAATTGACAAATTTGTCGTATATGTCTTTTGCGCCAACTGTATATATGATATACGTACGATATGTATACTATATGAGTACTTGGTGTGGATACATGATTTTTGTTGCGCTCGGGCTTGAACCACGAACGTAAACTAATATAAAATGAGGATAGATTGAGAATATGAGATGAGAAAGAATTGAAATTGAGATGAGAAAGTAAAGAATTAGAGTTTAGATGAGAGAAAGAAGGGAAATAGATGAGAAAATAGAGAGAGTTAGATGGGAGAGAGAATATTAATCCCAAATGAGACTTGTGTTGATACTTTTGATTGAATTTGATTGAACGAATCAGATTTACATTTGATCCTCTTATTTATACACAATGCAAGACTTTGAACCTAGACATATAAACAACCAACTTAGGAACAATCTAGAAGTATCTAGAACTAATGCTAACTAACATTTAATTCCAATTATTGGGGCCAAAACACAAGTATAACAGCAGCAGTAGTAATCGTGCAGCAGCAGCACACAGCAGACCAGCAGCAGCAGCAGAAAGCAGTAGAAGAACAGAACAGCAAAGGTCCTTGAACAGATTTAACAGATTTTTAATCCCTTAACTGATTTTCCCGCCAAGTGCCCATTTAACTCAAGCCTCGGATTCTCGGTTTGTAACATTCCCTTCCCCTTGAAAACATTCTTGTCCTCAAGAATGAAAGAGAACGATACTCGAAAATCACTCATTGGAAGCATTACCCTTCCGAAACTGAAGTTTTTTGGACTTATACAACTTCATAGTGAGGTCGTGCAATTCTTTCCTCCGAGCTATTGGATCCACTTCATCCTCACTGCCATGGTCCTGATCGGACCCTTCGTTTTCAGCGTCATCTTCATCACTTTCGAATTGCCCTTCAACATCGACTCCTCTTGCCATCATGAGAAGTTTAGGATCGCACCTATAACCTGGTACATAAGGTTGATGGCATTTAAAACAGCGGTTTCGGGACACCTTCTCAAAGTTTTGGGGGTATTTACGCTCATCCCATTTCTTGTGGTCTAACCCCTTGTGAGGGTGTTGGAAGTTCTTTTCTCGATGCTTGGGCCGATCGAAAATCGTTAAGTCGGAGGCCTCAATCAATTTTTCCTTGGCAAAGGCTTGTGACAAAGAAGCAGGTTCAAGAGCCTTCACCAAGTTCTTGATTTTCGGCTTTAACCCACTGATGAAGCTCGAGACATAAAAGGACTCGGGGGCTCGAGGTGCGATTGTAATCATACTTGCTCGGAGATTTTCGAATTTCGTCATATAGTCTTTCACGGTAGTGACTTGAGTTAGCTTGTTGAAGCTCTCCACAACATCACCCACTTCTTCATCACCCTAGCGCTCGCATATCTTGGACACGAATTGGTCCCAAGTAAGAACGGGGTTGCTCTTTAACAGGCTGTAAGACCACACTTCATGATTCCCTTGGAGATAAACCGCGGCCAAGTCCACCTTTTTGTCATTGGGAATATAATAGAAATGGAAATATCGCTCGTATCTTCTTATCCACGAGTGAGGTTGCTTCCCATCAAAATTTTCAAGTTGAACTCGAGGTTGTCGGAAGCCATTGTGTCCATTACCATAAGAGGCTTCATTGCTTCGATTATTAACGAATTTTGATGCATTTTGACCCACATTATACTGCTGGACAACTTCGGGGCCTCGCACATCATGCTTGGCACTGAAATCAACAGATCGTGATCGAGATGGATTATGAAATGGATCAAAGTGACCTGTTTCTGCAGCATGAAACCTGTTCGGTACAGCAGCAGCCTCTGCAGGTCGATAGGGTGGATCGGGAGGGTGATCTTTTGGTCCAAAAATCATACTTACATCTCGGCTTTGCCTCGGATCTTTAGCTTGCTCATGAAGGTCTTCAATGTTGATGAAATTCCTCGAAATATTAGCTCAGTCTGCACCAAATTGCTTTGGTTCTGCATCAGGTCGCTTTGGTTCTGCAGCAGCGTTAGGTGATCTGATTACATGACTCGCAGGTAGTAGAGGAGCTGATTTGGTAGGCACATTTTGTAACTCCTTAATCTTCTCTTCAATGTTCAATGCTTGTTGGTTTACTCGATCGGTTATCATTTCCTCGAGTCCTTGCCATTGTTGAGTTACACGAGCATCTATTGCCTGTCTATTAATCTCATTGAACCTCTCCTCAAAATTTTTTAGTTGTCGGTTCAAATGCGCATCGATCCTACCATCAATCTCGTTCACTTGCTCATTCAATTGGTTGGCCATTGCCTCCTCAATTTGATGCTTATGTTGATTAAATTTCTCCTCAAAGCTCAGAATTTGCAAACCAAAATGCTCATTGAACTTCTCATCCTGATCTTGCAACCTCTTATGCAAACGTTCCTCCATTGCTCGCACGGTCTGATTCGATTCCAGTATTAATTGATTCATTTGAGCCATTTGCTTCATCAAGGCTACCAATTGAGCACTCACTCCATCACCAATGCTTGTTTGAGGTTCACTCTCAACATTTCCACAAACAACTTCAGCATATGACTGATTTGTTGCTGCACAAGCAGCTGCAGCTCGGGTAAGAACTCCACCAGACATCACCACATTGCCTAACTCCATTCACAACCTCAACCGCAAGCACAAATTCCGTGTTTAACCGAATCTGAATGAATTGGTACCTGATCGGGACGATCCTGATTTGAATTTGGTAATTGCTGTTGAATTTTGATCTTGCTGATTTTCGATCTAAACTGGATCAATTTGTCCTCAACAAATCTGAATTCGCTGAACTCGAACTTGTGCCGAACCGCGATTTCTTTGTCCGGATCGGAACAGTTTGCAGAACCGCAAATCTTCAACAATCGATTGCTTAATGAAGTTTACTCCCTCGAACGCACGAACGACCCCTTGCTATTGGTTCGACAATCGTCACTGATTTCAAACCCTAGCTTGCAGAATTTCGCGCACAACGAATTCGACAAACCCTGACTTCAATCGAGTTCTGACAATGATGTTTTCTTGATTAATTCGTACTGAGAATCCGAAATAGGTTCGATTTCTATCTATAGTGATGATTCAAACACACGGAACACAACAATCCTCAAGAACAATATCGGATTTCAATCACCTGATTTCGCTTGTCAGAAATCGCCTCCTGTCAGAATTCGCCACCTTGTCAGATGTCAGAAATCGCCTTCACTGACAAAAATCTGAATCGAACTTGAATCTGCACTTTGATCAGCACTAATTTTATTCTTTGAAATCTGCACAATCTGATCAACACCAATTTGATTTCTGATAATTTTTTTTTTAATTTTGATTACGCACTCGATCGGATCGAGGCTCTGATACCAATTGTTACGCTCGGGCTTGAACCACGAACATAAACTAATATAAAATGCGGATAGATTGAGAATATGAGGTGAGAAAGAATTGAAATTGAGATGAGAAAGTAAAGATTTAGAGTTTAGATGAGAGAAAGAAGGGAAATAGATGAGAAAATAGAGAGAGTTAGATGAGAGAGAGAATATTAATCTCAAATGAGACTTGTGTTGATACTTTTGATTGAATTTGATTGAATGAATCAGATTTACATTTGATCCTCTTATTTATACACAATGCAAGACTTTGAACCTAGACATCTAAACAACCAACCTAGGAACAATCTAGAAGTATCTACAACTAATGCTAACTAACATTTAATTCCAATTATTGGTGCCAAAACACAAGTATAGCAACAACAGTAGTAATCGTGCAGCAGCAGAAAGCAGTAGAAGAACAGAACAACGAAGGTCCTTGAACAGATTTAACAAATTTTTAATCCCTTAACTAATTTTCCCGCCAAGTGCCCATTTAACTCAAGCCTCGGATTCTCGGTTTGTAACAATTTTATTGGTATGATATTTCCTCCACTATTGTGTTATATTGACTCTTGTTGAAGTTGGCAAGCAATGGAGCAAGTTATTTAATAGCTCGTTGCAAATACCTCAATGTGAGGGTAAGAGTAACTTGTGATTGATGTTGGCAGTGGTCAACTCTCAAGTACCGCTTTATTCCAATAAAGTGTTGAAATGCCATTTACGATAGTTGAGCTTGATGCTTCAACCTAACCATAGTCCGTAACTGATCGTGTAAACACTGCACACTTGATGGGTTTGGCAAGCGGAGTCCTATTCGTCTCAGGCTCAAGATCATAAACAATCTACTCGAAAGAAAGTGATATAACTAAATTGTGTAAGGTCTGAAAGGAACCTTGTGGATCCATTGATAAAGACACTATGTCGAAAAGTGGTTTTGGAAACATCGAAGAGGATGGGACTAAAGTCTATGTATGAATGGACTATGATGTATCTAACCTAGTTTTAACATGCTCAATGTGAAAAGTCATAGTTATTCAAGTAGTGCACTGAATTTTATGTTTTCCCTCTCTATGGTGTGATAGTGCAAAGCCGGGTCCATAGCCATATGTTTGGTGGTGTAAGTGAGGCTTGCACTTGATGGACAGGTGTAAGTGAGGCTTGCACTTGATGGACACTGTTGTTATGTTACCAAGGGGTGAGGGGCTAAGCTTTAGCTCTTAGTGGACCCATAGACATATGTTTGGTGGTGTGAGGTATCACACACTTAATGGGATCCACCTATGTAGTTGTGGGAGTTTAGCCACTCCATATGAAGGTTTCAGACTTTCCTTCTAGAGCATCTATGAATATCCAAGACGAGCACATGGCCGATAAAACATGCCAAACTACAAGAGTTGCCTAGATCTGGAGTTTGGTATGTGTTCGAGTGGAAGACTATACAACACCTTGTAAGGTTCAAGACGAAAGTCACCTCACATGCTGTAGGTCCTAAACTTGGGTTGCACTAAGTGATGATTCAAGTTGCAAGACATCGGCACTGAAAAACTGAACTCCCTTTTCCCAATCAATTCCTCATTGTTCTATTCCGCTTGTATCCTTTGTGGAGTTTTTTTGAAAAAATAATACAAGCTAGCCTTTAGTTTTATGAGGGAGTTGGATCCCACATTAAAAAAACTGTGCGGGTGATCCTTTTCTTAATGGATATATTTTTTTTTGGGAAATAATTTTCCAAGACCAGTTACTAGCCATTTACTGTCACTAATTGTGACCGTTGGAAATTCATAAGTAGTTAACAATATAGCCGTTGCAACTCACTATGTCCTACATTTTACCGTTGCAATTCATTCCGTCGGTTATGGCTGTTGGGATTAATGGCTGATTAAATTTATTTTGTTACCACCATCACAGTCTTCTCTATTTAACTCCTCTCTCTCTCTCTCTGTCTCTCTCTCTCTCTCTCTCTCGCACACACAATTTGGCCTCCCCCGTTCTACCATTTCCACTCCAATTCACACCCTCAGTTAGATTTTGTATTGCTGCAATGTCCAATTATTCCTCCATTTTCTCTCTCTTCTTTTTCTTCTTTCTTCTCGGTCTTATCTCCTCTATTTGTTCTTTCATGGCACTCGCCCTCACCCTAGTTGACCCTTTTATAAGGCCAGTAGTTAGTTTCCATAGACCCGACCCATTGTAGGGCTCGAGTATTATAATGGTGGGTTTGATCTTAGTGACCCGCATTGCTGGGCTAACTTGGAGAAAATCGATATCTCCTTAAAAAACTTGAGCTTCCTCAAGTCTCTCTTTTGAAAGTTTGGGCAAAGTTCAAGGCACTCCTACCTAGCAATTGAAGAGTGCTCGTTGAAAGTCAGATCACGCTAATCCTAGAGGACGGCTGCCTGCTATACTGTGTGCATAGGAGCAGCAGCGAAATCATCTTTTAGGACAGTAGTCTCTACCACAGCGCGATATCATTATTTTTGTAAGATCCTTCTAATGCTCTCATCTTTGATGCTATGATTGAATATTGGTCAATTTTTCTAACACCCCGCATCCCTACTTCCCCATTCCTCATTCTCACCTGTAACCCTACCATCTCCCATTCTTCCACTTTGCTACTTCCTCTCTTCCCCTCAACCACCCTTGAACCCTGTCCTCCTCTTTACTTCTTCTTCAATCTCTTACCTCCTCCTTCCATATATTTTACAATACTCATTTACTTACATATATCTTTTCTTCTTCTTTTATTTAAGACTTTCACTCTTCCTTTCATTTTCATGCCTACGTAAGTCGTTATTATCGTCATTTTTTAGTTTTAATTTTATTAGATTAGTTTTACTAATATGCTATATTTAATATAGAGAATAGTATATCATAAACTGTGTTAGTTAATATATACTAAATAATCTATTGTTAGAAAAATTATTATGTTATATATTTGCATGATATATTTCAATATACTCATGATTTTGGTAGCTTCTTTAATTCTTTGGTGTTGCACTTTAATATAACATCATTAATATCCATTTATTTTTGCTAATATGATATTTAAAAACTTAATTTTTCAAATATAAAATTATCTTTTAAATATTTATAATACTTTTACATATTTAAAACGTTATAATTGTTTCAAAGTGACCTACAAGTTTTATAAATATTTATATTTAATTTTATAAATATTTTTTATATTTAAAATTATTGTTTATATATGTTATAATTATTTTAAAGTGAAATTGAAAATTTTAACATATTAAAAGTTTAGTTTATTGATTTGTTAGATATTTAAATCTATTTGAGAAAAAACTAACAAATGTTAGTGTTGTTAAGATGAAAGTATAATGTTGTTGTATAATTTGTTGTGTGTGTGTATATATATATATGCAGTTAACTCAATAATACATTGTTAGTGGGAAAAAACTAACATTCAAATAAAATGGCTATAGGTATATGACTTCAAATATAACAAACAATATAGTGCGACATAATTCATCTTCATCTGGAGCTGGCCGATCTTGGTCTAGCTCTTCTAAGAAATATTAGTCTGCATTCTATGAAAGTGTTGAATGCTTAGAACAGGAGAAAGAAACACATGGCTAAACCTCAGAAACTCATCGAAGATTGCAAGGCAAACCTAACGTTGGCCTCCACCAATAAGGCACCTCGAGTGATGAACGAGGCTAACTTGGTGGCTGAAGAAACAGAGGAGGTGATGGAGCAGAAAATGCTTGTAAAGAAAGAAGAAACGGGGGCCGAGGATCGAGTGGATGAAAATAATGTTGATGTTGAAGTAAAAGGTGGGGATAGAATGCACATTCAACACTTGTCAGAGTTTTTATGTCAGAAGGTTAGCCATGTGTTTCTTGACCCTCTTGTGTCTCTTTCAAAACTTTTATAGAATGCGCACCGACATTACACATCTCACACCAGAACTTCAATTTTGGGTCGTTATTCATTTCTCGCATTGATACCTTGTCAGAGTTTTCTTTGACTATTTCTTGGAAGAGCTAGAACTAGATTGACCAACTCAAGATGAAGATGAATTATGTGTCATTATATTGTTAGTTTTATTTGAAGTCATATACTTATAGTCGTTTTATCTGAATGTTAGATTTTTTAGTTTGAAAGTTCTCTTGATGTATTGTATTAAGTAGTAATGGATGGTATGCAACTTATTGATTTTTCTCCGATGGTTTTAAGACAAGCAATTAAAGCAATTAAGATATCCTGAATTAGGCAAAATAAATTTAAAGAACTTTGTGATGCACACGGTGTTCCTTTTTATTTTATAAAATATATTTGTAACTATGATTGTATTGTATTGCATCATATAATTTGTATGTTATATTATTTGGAAAAAATGATTATATATATATATATATATATATATGAATATTATAAATATAGATAATTAAGTTAATAATAAATTGTTGCATCATAATGGATCTGATAATTATATTACTGGTTTTGTTTATTCCACTTTTGGGTAATCAACCTAGAATTTATGGCGTGCAATATAGTGACATTGTTATGTCATTATGATGAAAATATGGTGCAAAATATTGATGGTGATGATTACATAGGTGGAAGACAGCTTGTACTTAGGGCACGGTCCATAATTTCTCTTCCGAAGTTGAAGGAAATGATGCATGAAGCCACTAGGTGGGATAGTAACACAATCGATATTGTGATTGTATGGAGAAGGTTGTTATCCCAAAATCATATGAGATATACACCTATTGAGTTCACTTGTCCAGTGACTGTGAGGTATATGTACGAAGTGGCTTTAGAAAGTAGAGCGACATGCGTACAATTATATGTAAATGCTGGGGATGTTGCAGGAAAATCTCAACATCATGTCTCGCATTTTCAATTTGAAGCTTCTAGCCCGTTTAGAAGTCCCGATGTGGACGTTTCATTGGTAGTTGGAATCATTGCGAACAAGAATAAAAGCATGTTTGATGGGGCTTATGCCAACAATGATTCCGAGGCATCTGATGATGTAGATGTGGGTATTAATGCCTGTGAGACTAAAGCAATTAATGCTGATGGGCCATCAGTTGCCCAAGCCCCTGTTCCTGAGTTTTAAGATGTTACTTGGGAAGACTAGGTAGTCTATTCTAACTTGAAGGAAAGTAGAAGACAGGGGTCCACAAGATTTGACTTGAAGGAGGGATAATTGTTCCCAACTAAGGAGGACTTAGTAAATGCTGTAAGCTTGTGGCACATTAAGAACAAGCTGTAATATGTGGTGTACTTGTTGAAGCCTCAATATGTAGCCCTAAAATGTATACAAGCACCGCAATATGAGTGGTATTTGCGTGGGGCGCTAAAATAACGGATAGGGCTATTTGAGATTTCAGTTTTGAAAGGGCTATATGCATGTTCTACCACTATATTGGTAGAAAACTACTATCACCTGACCTCAACATTTGTTGCAAATGTGATGTTACCTATTATGTTTGTTGATCCTAAAATGAATATTACAATAATTCGAGCAGCAGTGAAACAATAACATGGGTACACTATTTCGTATTACAAGGCATGGAAAAAAAAGCAACAAGTGCCTAAGCGTTTGTTTGCCTCGCATGAGGAAGCATTTTCGATGCTGCCCAAGCTACTCATTACATTGCAACAACAAATCTAGGCACTATTGTCGACTGCCAGTTTAAGAGCCAAGCAGCTGAGGAAGCATTATTTCGCAGAGTTGTTTGGGTATTTGGGGCATCCATAGAGGGATTCAAATGTTGTCGTCCATTGATCAATGTTGACGGTACCCATTTGTATGTGAAATACATGGGGAAGTTGCGTTTAATGCTAACAACATTCTATACCTATTGTGTTTTGCTTTGGTGGACAAGAAGAGGCCATGGAGTTGGACTTGGTTTCTATTTCGTCTACGGACCTATGTGATAGGTGAGCGCTTCCCAATGTATATAAATTCTGATGGACACACTTGAATCAAGAATGGGATGTCAGCCATTTGGCCTAAGCCTGAAGGGCAGCATCGGCATTACACCCACCGCCTAGTTAGCAACTTCAATCACAAATTCAAAAAATCATTCACTAAAGAAAAAGTTGAGCTCAATGGAGAGGGAACCTTCCAGGAAGAACTTTGATGCTTCGTATGATCATTTCATACACGTTACTGATGAGGTTAGAGAGTGGATAGAGGGAGAGATGATGCTTACTTGGTGTTTGCTTGGCAAGTTTAATAAGTCATATCAAGTAATACAGATTGAGTACAATATCATTCCTGTGAGGATTGTTATTGAATGAGTACCGAAATTAGTAGTTTCAGCATTATTTGAAAAACCGAAATTTGTAATTTTTGAAATGAAACAAACCAAAATAAAAAGAACTAAAATGTTTACTTATATTTTTTAAAATGTATACCAATTTTTGTATGGTTTTTATTTATAATACGATCCAAGGCATCAGATTTCACCTAGTTGAATTACTATGCCATTCTATTTTCGGTATTCAAGTTGTTATTACATGTTGATGGTCGAAAACCCGAATTTACTAAATATTCTCTCTCGACCAACACTTAGAATACTCTTTTACATATTAACTCATCAATCTCTTGTATGAATTTAAATAAGAAAAGAGTTCTAAAGATCCATGCTTTCACTTAATACCACACAAATCGCGTTAATCTCTCTCATGTATTCGATCAATTTGTGGTGTTTATCACCTTAGCTATCATCATAAATCTCCTCTCGGACTCATTATGAATCATTATAGGCTCTAAATGGTGATCAAGCATTCAAAACTCATGAAGAAAAATGATAAACACTTCAACAATGCAAGAACAAAATATTGAATATGTTGAATTAGAAGAGAGCGTATATTATAACTTAGGCTGCATTGTAGCCTTGAAAAAATAAAATTACTTCATGGTAAACATAATATAATAAAAAACTAAGACAAAATCCATGAATTTAAAGAAGAGAAGAATAGAAAAGAACTTGAAAATGCAAAATTACAAACCAAACTTCTTCTTTTCTCCTCTTTCTTTCTGCCTACGAATTTCTAAACTATTTCTCTACTTTGTATTTAATTTTTCGGATTTTGGTTCATGCTAAAACACTCCTAAGCAACCCTATTTATAGTAGGTTGGAATTACTTAATTTAAAAAATGCAAGCTTTGATCTCATTGTACTACACAATGCCATTGCTGTCCAAAATTGCAGAATTCAATCAACTTGCTGTTTTCTTCCCCCTTTTTTTTTTTTTTTTTTTGGCTTTGGTGACCCAAAATCAGTATTGACATCATCTTGGACATGTAAATGAATTGTTTAATCTATCCTTGTGCTTGATTGGTTCATTTTGCCACCCAAATTTGCAACTTTAACTGAATTGTGCAAACTTTTTGTGCATTTTCTACAGCTGCTATCTTGCTTATGTTTCTTAATTTTTTCTGGATTTTTCCGCAAGAACTGAGCCTTGACATCATTATGAACATGTTATAGAAGTGTACAAAGCATCCTTGCACTTGATTTGTTCATTTTGCCGCCCATTTTTGCAAGTTGAAGTGAATTGTTTGTGGTTGTTGCACTGTCTCGACATTTTTATGTTCTTTGCTTTTTTCTTCATTTTCTCCACCTTTGCACCACCCAAATTTGGAGTTTACATCAACTTGGACATATTAATGCATTGTTTAACCTATCCTTGGTCTTGATTTGTGCATTTTGCCACCACTTTTTGCAAGTTGAAATAAATTGTGCATGAACTTGGTGTGTTCTTGCTTTTTCCGTGTAAATTGTTATGTTTTGCCCATTTTTAGCTTTTCTTTAATGAATCTTGAATTCACTTGTTGTTGAGAAAACCTTGCAAGATGTAGCACAAAATGAGTGTTTTTGCAAAGAAATGGCAATAGAAGAAAAACAAAAAGCAAAAGCGAGCAATAGCGATAAAATTTGATGTATAATGGTTAGAAAATGAACCAAAATAACATGAATAATTATATACTAAATTGGACTTATCAAAATACACCCAAATTTAACTCGTCCTCGAGCAAGGCTAAGCATTAAATTGCAAGATCTCATGCTTTTTAAAAGTTTATCACAATTCAAAACAAGACTACTTCTATTAGAAAAGAATGACTGAGACTCAAATTTTTAAGGTTCTAAAGGCAAAACAGTATTTCCAAGGAAAGACCTGTCAATTACCTAGGTAACTGAATTCAAAAGTTAACTAAGCAAATTAGTTTATCCGTTCTTTCTAATCCAATGACATTCAAATTGAATAGAAGCCAAAAATCATATCACTCATAACAAGACTTATCAAGTATGGCCAAAACTAAAATCATACACAAATTTTTTTCTTCTACTCTCTCTTTATATATATATATATATATATATATATATATATATATATATATATATGTATATATATATATATATATATATATATATATATGTATATATATAATGACGAAGTGATCTACCCAAGTCAATCTCGGCTCATGAGTATATCTTCAGCGACAATCAAACTCCTAACCCCTGGGAGATGACCGCTTGGGTAAGAGAAACCACGACTGAGACGCCCTCAATATTATCGTGTGAGTATATCTTCAGCGAGAATCAAACTCGTAACCCTTGACCGATGACTGCATAGGTAAGAGAAGCCACCTCAAAGATGCCTTCATTATGACTTCCCAAGTACATCTTCAGTAAGAATCAAACTCTTGACCCCTAGCCGATGATCGCATGGGTAAGAGAAGCCACCACTAAGACTCCATCATGATAGATAGCACATATCTTAAAATGTTTATATGGGATAGCGGTGCTAGAGATGCATCCTCTATATATATTTTCTTCTCATATTTTTCTTTAGATTTAGGCATAACTCTTCAAGTCTATTTTGTATAAGATAATCTTAACACAATCCATTCAAATTTGAGCATCTTTTAATCAAAAAGAAAAGTAAAACAGCCATGCTAACTAGTGAACTTAAATACCAAGGTTTTATTAAGATAGTGCCTTAGATTAGATCGTGTTTTGCAATTAGAACACAAAAATAATTGATTCTCCGGTTATTGAAATCTAATTAAAGTAAACGAGCAAAAAAGACTAGAAAATTTGCCTAAAAAACATGACGATAAAGTTTTTTTTAAACATGGATTCAAAAATGAAAATTTTAAAACTAATGATCTAAACTGTAGAAACTAGACATTCTTTTTGTTGTCCGACACTATCTACATCCCCATACAATGGCTCTGAACTCTGAGAGGCACTAAAGCCGACTCTAAAAGACAAAACAAGAAAGCTTTTCGAAAATTTTGTTCACAATTTTAAAATTTTCTCTTCCACCCCCAAACTTAAAGTTAACATTGTCCTCATTGTTAAAAGAAAATATAAAGAATGAAACAATAGGTGAGAGATACTTCATAGGTTTGAGGATGTTACAATTAAGAACAATCTCGAGTCATAACCTAGGATAGGATAGAGTTTAGATGAGAACAGAAGTGTAGGGAGATGAGAAATAGGGAAAGAGTTAGATGAGAGAGAGAAAAGATATCAAAAGATATTTTCATTCATCAAAGTTACGAGCTTGCAAAGAAGAGATTACAACTGTGTACTAATCCTAAACTAATGGCGGTTAAGGCAAGAGCAATGCATCTAGACAACATCCTACAATTGACTTACCTAACCTAGTTGCCAAGATTTACCAAGAATACAACTAGCTTGACCGGAATCTACTTAGAATATTACCTAAGACTTATACTAATTACAATCAACCTAATTATACTCACTTCCACATGCTCTATCTTTAGGAATCATAACAATACTTCCCTCATAAAAGATTCTTGTCCTCAAGAATCTAAGAAGAGAGTTAAGACCTTGAAGAACACTTATCCCTATTGAAGAAAGCTGACCGCTCTAAACTCCCTTGCTGAAACTCACAGCTGCAGAGAACTTGTGATGTAATGAGTACATCTAAAGAATTACCCCTTAGGCCTGAATTTGAAACGCAGTTGGAAACTTGTTTTATCTTATTAGAGTACTGTTGTGAATGTTATACATTTTAGTATGTTTCATGTTTCTACCCATAATGTTTGCATTTGAATGTAATGTACTATTCCTGAGGTCTACCCTGACCAAACCAAATCAGCCAAACACCAACACCAGCATCCACTCTTAAGAACCTCTTGCTACAACTAAGGCAGGCAAACATCCACTTCTTGAAGTTATTAAGCACTGTTGACCCTAAATACTACAGCTGACGCCACAAATTGTAGATCTACATCTCCTGTCTTGAACTTGAACTGTCTAATTATGCAAAACCCAATAGCTATGCTGCCACTGCTCATACAGAACTTAGCTTTTGTCTTGTTCAAATAAAAGCGTTCAGTTGTTCTCAAGTTTCTAAGGCTTCCAAAGGCCGAGCTTGCATATGCAATTGACCAATTAACATTCCTAAATGTTGCTGCTAATAAAAGCCATGAGCTATTCCATGAACCAACAACAGCTTCTTTGAAATCTGCTTGTTGTGTGTCAAGTTTGATCATGGATGGTATGGAAGTCTCTGCCCCTTTTTACAAAACTCTTGCACAATTAACCATAAATCAACTATGATCCTTGCTATCTTCAATGTATACTACCACTCTCTTGTCCTGCCAAAACATGAAGGGAGTACACAAAAAACTCCTAGCACATTGCTTCCCACTGCAACATTCCAGCTCAGTCTGTTGAACAATTGAAACATTGGCTTGCAAGCTTGGAACTTTGCTCTAGCAAGCTAAGTTCTCAAAAGTCAGAGTTGAACTCCTAGGAAATACTGTCACAATTTGGACTCTCAAAGCAGCCCAAATGATTTCCCTATGCTACAGCTCACAATTTCCCGATTGTTCACCAAAACTTTAGCTCTTGTTTGAACCTCTTTTAGTTTCGTGCATTCAGTTGATATGCTGCAGCTAAATTGATTCAAGGGACCCTGTATTCCATGTTCTTCAAGCAACCAATCTCGTCTCAACTGAGCAAACATTGATCCCCTATCAATAAGCTTAAGTATGACTACGAAATACACCACCCCATGAAACCAACGGAACATCAGAATAGCTATGAACATCCCATGAGCAAGGATGGTCTGCTCTTCACTCTTCTGCTAAGGTATATACTGATTTCAGCTGGAACTGATCTTGATCTTTCGTAGAATTCTTTAACTAAAACGTTTCGATGACATTAAAGCTTTTGCATCAGCCTTCCCCATTCATTGCAACATACTGCAGTAATGCTTACACAACGATCACAACGTTCGAATTTAGACCTTGTCTCCATTTCCCAACAGCAGCTATTCTCCCTTTGTTCCAATACTCAATCCAAGACTCAATTGCTATCATCTGCATCAATACTTGGCTTTGTTTACTAGTTTTAGGTGCAACCCAGAAGCAAACTACTTCTTCAGACCACTATCTATCCCACAGCAAACTAACAACAAATGCAATCAAATCAAGAGAATACCTTCGTGTACACCAAATAAACATATATTCTGGAGCAACTAAACCTTTGGCTCAAAGATTATAAACTTTATCCAACCAAGACAAGCTTTCAAGTGCCGTAGTTAGACTCCAATGGAATTCAGTTATGTTTTGAGCTCCCACAAGAGCCCAACTATCTGAATTATCCAACTTGCAACACATGAATTCCAATTCCATCCCATAACCTTTAATTCCTGTCTGATCCTGCTGTTGCTTCCTGTATTTATTGAATCACTCAGATTTGTATTCACTTCGAAGTACGGTCTAAGAAATCAGCAAGGTCCAAGAATTTCTGATCAGTTTCCTCAATGCTTATGAATTCTTGGAGCATATTAAGATCAATTTCAGATGCGGTCATCTTGTCCCTGCCGCACTGCTCAACGGTAACATCATAACTTGCTTTTGATCTCATATAGAGCTTACCAACAGGGCGCTTTTCTCCTAATTCTGGAGGTCTTACATTAGCTTGTATCCTTGGAAGATGCTCTATACTCTTCATCTTGGCCCAACTTGATATGCCTTAGCATACCTTCAACACTTATTCTGAAGCTTAGAACTTCTAAGTTCATTTGCACTTTCCGAGTTGAAACGTCAATGCCTTGTTCGATGTCAAGTCCTCGATGTCCAAGTACACCTCCCAGTTCCCAACTAATTCGTGCACTGTTAATTGAATTTCACCACAATTTTTTATCAATGTTATGCTGCAAATTTTGGCTATCTTTCCTACAAACAATCAATTCCTCTTTACTTAGATCAAAGGGTCTTAACCCTGCTTGATAAGTTACACTATTAGCCTCTAGAGTGCACTTAGCATGACCTTTTCTATCATAACCTCTTGATAACTCTTAAGCATGCTACATAGAAACAACCTTCACTGCTGGAGTTCTTCCCTGATGCAATTGAACTTACTGAAGATGAAGACATTGTAAAGGTATCACATCCTCTTAAGTAATTGTATTCTTTTCCTTTACACTTGCACTAGAACTTATAGCAGAATTCAAACTTCTTGTGATCGTGCTCAGCATAAGATCTGCCTTTATACACAAACTTAGGACTTGACTTTGAACGTGAGATGCTTCCTTTGGGGCTTTATCAATGCCCCTACATATCACTTCCACTTGAGGACTTGCTTCCATTGAGGAAGTTGAATATCAAGCTATTCTTGTACGCCATTTATCTGCAGTTGCAATTGTTGGAAACGCTGATTCAACTTCTGATCCAATTCTTTCAGTTTCTGATCCCATTTCTCTTATTAAGAACGTTACATTGATGAAACCACTCTTGCATCTGAATTACTATTAGTACTAGTGATGAATTTGGAACTAAAACCAAGGTAGGGCATTGTATACAGCTAACAGTAGCATCAACACTAGAATTAATGGCTGTTTGTTCTGTATTTGAAAGTTTCGTTGCACAAACTACTTGACTTAATGCTAAACTTGTGCCTTGGTTGCTAGACTTTTATCCTTCTTTGGCCCTCTTGATACTTCTTTGGATCCAAGAACTTGCTTCAAGCCTATCAATGGATACCAACAATACCTTAGGCTGCTTCCTTCCCAACTTCATGCACTCATATAGCCTTCTAAGGACTTCTTCATTTGCTTTTAGTTGTATAAAAATCTGGTGCAACTCCTTGAAAAACTAAGATTGGTTTCTCCAATGCCCTTATCCTCTTGCTAGAGTAACACTTTTTATGATTTAAGTAGATGATCAGATTAATATCCTTGTTAAGTTGAGATGTGAACTTAACTCTCAACTTCCTTATGCTTAAAATCTTAATTTGCTTTTGCGTATTGGATCTCAGTACAAGAAATTAATCCCACATCATGCACTTCAGGCTGTAGTACATCTATTCCAAACACTTCACGAAGTAATGCCTCAATTTCAAACTATAATTCATTGATTTGTGGTCCAGAGGCTCCACTTACATCCTCACTTGAAGTTGATCTTGCATTTCTTGGCAATCCAATAGCAACTTGTTTGATATTAGGCAGATTCCAGCTCAATCGACCTTGTTTACCCTCAAACACACCAACTTTGGCATCAATGTTCCCTAACAGACCATCACAAATGACTTGATGCACTAAATTTACACTAAACCGACTCACATCTGCCACATTCACATTCGATTTCATTCCAATACCAACCAAGTCTACGCCAGAATTTTGGAACTATTTCTCCATGAGTAATTCCTTTCACGTGCACTGAATTCGACTGAATTTCTACATTTTTGTAAATTTATTACTGAAATTTCTGCTGTCTCTACACATACTACCACTGAGAATGTTGCAAGGTGAGCTTGTAATCTTGTGTGATCCACTACTGGTGCTGCTGAACACGAGCAATATGTTCTTGTTGCAACGCATCAACTGTAACATTACCTGCTCCAACTGCTAAGCTCATGCTGTAAATCATGCTTGATTCAATACAAACTCAACTTAATTGAAGTAAATTCAACTAAATCAAATGCAAATCATCAAGCATCCACGAAGATGTAGCTAAATCAGGTTGTAACCACAAGCTTATTAATGAAGAATTCAAAATTGAACTTCTAATCAATTTGCAATGCAATATGGGATATTTGATATCAATTTACGCTTGATTTGAAAGCAAATCAAGGCTCTGATACCAATTGTTATGATCGAGAACAACCTTGAGTCATAACCTAGAATAGGATAGAGTTTAAATGAGAAGAGAAGTGTAGGGAGACGAGAAATAGAGAGAAAGATAGATGAGTAGGAGAAAAGATGTCAAAATATATTTTCATTCATCAAAGTTATGAGCTTACAAAGAAGAGATTACAACTATATACTAATCATAAACTAATGGCGGCTGAGACAAGAGCAATGCATCTAGGCAACATCCCACAACCAACTTACCAAACCTAGCTGCCAAGATTAACTAAGAATACAACTAGCTTAACTGGAAGCTACTTAGAATCTTACCTACGACTTATACTACTTACAATCATCCTAATCCTACTCACTTCCAATTTCTTTATCTTTAGGAATCGTAATAGAGGATTGCTTGTTTGATGGCGTATGTCATGACCTAGTTACCCCCAAACATGTTTCCAAAACCTGTTGAAAAAAAGTATAAAAATATTATAAACTAATAAAAATGAAAACAAAATTGAAAGAAAAGGAGTAAGGAAATGAAAACTTCCGTTGCCTTCTACGAAGCGCTTAAGTTATAGTCATTAGCTTGACTTTTTGGCAATGATCTATCCCATGTCTTGTAGGAGAGTGGAGTTTCCTTCGTCCACGCTCAATGACCATTTCCTTCCATGTATCTTCTTCGTACCCTTCTTTACATGACCTCCTCCATCTTCTTTAACAACGGGATCCTTGAGCATGTTGTGCCACAACTTGAATTTTCTTTTCTGATCTTTTCTACATTTTTCAATAAGTCATCCTTGGCTCCAAAAGCCTCTAACTTCGTTAGACAAGCTTGACACTCTGTTTCAATCGCTAGTAGTGGTGATTTGTTCAAGATAGGTTCGATCATTTGTGGTGATTGGTTGATCAAGGGGGTTATGTGACATTTAGGTGGTTCTTCTAATGTGTCCCCATCCCTCAATGCTATTGTATTAGTTTGCTCCCCTAGGTCGATGACAGTATTGCTAGGCAAGGAATCTTTGTACCTCTCAGAAAGTTCCTCTAATGTAGTCCCTACTTGAGGTTTTGGATTTGGGATAGAGGCTCTTTGTTTTTTTTAAGACAGCCATGGTTTCCATGAACTCCCTAAATGTCTCTTCTAAGTCATATTTCTTTTCTTGAGATGGATAAGTGGGTGGCCAAGGTGCTTCATACTGGTTCCAAGAAAAGTTAGCAGGGTCTATCCGTGCTATAGTAGAGATTGTATTAGGGTTGGTTATAGTTTGACATGTAGTTACTTTGTTCAAAATCCCATGAGGAAAAGCTATTTCCCTTTTGGCATTCCATACTAGCATGGTTACCTGCACAAAATTCACATATAGGAGTACGAGCAGTAATCATGTCATCCATTTATTTTTGAATTAATGAGAGTTGAGCAGATAATGCATTAATTCAACAAATGCTCAATTTTCATTTTGGTACAGCTTGATATTGAGGTCTCATAAAATTATCGCAAGCCATCACTTTCAGTTCTCCTTCTTTTTTTTTTTTTTTTTTAACAAAATGCAAAAAAAAAAAAAAGAATAAATAAATTAACTTAAAAGTTGGAGAAAAATTAAAATTAGTGAAAATGCTTAAAAATGCAACAATCTTGGAAAACCAAGTTAAAATTAAGAAAACACAATTTTGGAAAAATTTAAAGATAACAAACTTAACTTTGAAAAACTTATATAGGTGAATTAAAAGTTAAAACAAAGTTAAAATTAATCAAAAAACTTAAAAATAAAACAATCGGAAACAAAAGTTAAGAAAAACCAAAAACTTTATTTTTTTTTAAAGAATTCATTTTAAAGATGAATTAAATGAATGAAAGGATATTTATTTTTTAAATTTTAAACAAAATTACAAATTATTAAGAATTTCAAATTAGTACTAAAACTATGTGGTATAGATGTCACCGAAATGTTGACAATCCCTGGCAATGGCGCCAAAAACTTGATGCTTACTTAGTGTTTTCTTAGAAAGTGCAGTAAATAGTATTAAGTAATACATAGTGAGTTGAGTATTATTCCCTCGAGGATTATTATTGAATGAGTACTGAAATTAGTAGTTTCAGCACTATTTGAAAAATCGAAATTTGTAGTTTTTAAAATGAAACAAACCAAAATAAAAAGAACTAAAATGTTTACTAATTTTTATAAAATGTGTACTAGTTTTTGATGGTTTTTATGATAATAAGATCCGAGGCATCGGATTTCACCGAGTTAAATTAATACACATTTCTATTCTCGGTATTCAAGTTGTTATTACATGTTGATGGTCGAAAATCCGAATTTACTAAATATTCTCTCTCGACCAACACTTAGCATAGAATTTTACATATTAACTCATCAATCTCTTGTATGAATTTAAATAAGAAAAGAGTTCTAAAGATCCATGGTTTTTACTTAAGACCAAACAAATTGCGTTAATGTCTCTCGAGAATTCGCTCAATTTGTGGTGTTTATCACCTTAGCAATCATCATAAATCTCCTCTCAGACTCATTATGAGTCATTATAGGCTTTAAATGGTTATCAAGCATTCAAAACGCATGAAAAACAGTAATAAACACTACAACAATACAATAACAAAATATTGAATATGTTGAATTAGAAGAGAGCGTATATATAAAATTAATCCATGGTAAATATAATATAATACAAAACTAAGACAAAATTCCTGAACTTAAAGAAGATAAAGATAGAAAAGAACTTAAAAATGTAAAATTACAAACCAAACTTCTTTTTTTCTCCTTCTTTCTCCCTACGAATTTCTACCCTTTTTTTTTGGGCTTTGGCCATCCAAAAGTAGTGTTGAAATTATCTTGGACATGTAAATGAAGATTTTAATCCATCCTTGGACTTCATTCGTTCATTTTGGCACCCAAATTTGCGAGTTGAACCGAATTGTGCAAGCTTGTTGTACATTTTTTGTAGATGTTGTTCTTGCTTATTTTTTTTCTTTTTTTTTTCCGCCCAAAACTGAGCCTTGACATCATTATGAATATGTTATTGAAGTGAGCAAGCATCCTTGCACTTGGTATGGTCGTTTTGCCACCCATTTTTGCAAGTTGAAGTGAATTGTTCATAGTTGCTATACAGTCTCTGCATTTTTCTATTCTTTGCTATTTTTCTTAATTATTTCGAGCTTTGCACCACCGTAATTCAGAGTTTACATAAACTTGGACATGTAAATGCATTGTTTAACCCATCCTTGGTCTTGATTTGTGCATTTTACCATCCCTTTCTGCAAGTTGAAATGAATTGTTCATGAACTTGTTGTGTTCTTGCTTTAGCCATGTACATTGTTATGCTTTTCCCATTTTTTCATTCACTTGTTGATGTTGACGATAAAACCTAGCAAGCGTTAGCAAAAAATGAGTGTTTTTGCAAAGAAATGGCAATAAAAGTGAAAAAGAGCAAAAGCGAGCAATAGCAACAAAAAATTAATGTATAATTATTAGAAAATGAACCACAATGATAAAAATACTTATATACTAAATTGGACTTATCAAGTTCCTGAAGAGCATTGGGCGCTTTCGTACAATGGTGGCTATCATTACGGTAACATGAACACTAATATGTCAGAAGTCTTCAACAGTGTTTTGAAAGGGGGACGAGAACTCCCAGTAACTACCCTTGGGCAACTGACATTTTTTTGATGCAACAAATACTTTGTCAGTTGCAAGGATCTTGCCAGGGAGCATTTTTCACGGGGCTTTCTATGGCCACCTACTATCTTTGCTGAAATAGAGCGTGCCACCATGAGATCAAGGATACATACGGTGACACTGTTTGATCAAAAAACCATGGAGTTTCAGGCAATAACTCATAGGTGTCAGACTGAATCCGGCTTTAGCGGGGAGATTCACCGCAATGTAATGTTGAATGAATGGAGTTGCACTTGTGGTACATGACAACTATTTCATTGTCCATGTTCACATGTGATGGCATGTTGTACCGCATGCAGGATCGACTACAAACAATATGTTGATCCTCTGTATGGCCTTAGCACGTACACAAGCGTGTATGCTCCATTGCTTCAGCCTCTTTCTGATCAATATTTGTGGACAAAGTACACTGGGCCTACAGTGGTTGCAGATCACACTAGGTGGAGATTTGGCAGAGGACGGCTGAAATTAACCTGGATGCATAATAAAATGGACGTTAGGAAGGGCATGTCCAAGAATAAATGTAGTATATGTGGTCAAAGAGGCCATAATAAAAAATAAAAAAAAACCCTTGCCATAATGGACAGTGGTGATTTTGTAATTAAGTTCATAGCTTGATGTCTTTCATTTTTTAGTGCAGCATGTTGTAATACGTACTATTAGCAATTGTAATTAGATAGAATATGTATTATTTTATTTTTGTGTTGTGATCGATTAGAATGTTGTAAGACTTTTAATTTTATTTTTAGCCCATGGATATTGGTTCCCATTTTTAATTTTTCTAGAAAGATGGTAAGAGCACAAGGACGACATGCTTCGAGCAGTTGATATGGTGAGCAGAATCCGGGTCCAGATGACGCATCAGTGTTGCATCTTTAGGACTAGCATTGGTCGTAGGATGTTTTGCATGGAGCCGTATGTTAATAATCAATGTTTAGCCATAAAATATTATGTTTTAATAATTCAAATAGTTGAATGATATATTTGATGCCTTGTGTTACAGATCAATGATGAGATCAGGGTGTGGCAGCACCATGTGTTACTCCTTCACCCATCAGTACGACCTTATGTCGTACAGGCCAGTTTCATTGAAGTGACCCAAATAGGTCATTTTCAAATTGATAACTCCTTGGTTAGTGCTTTGGTAGAGAGGTGGAGGTCGGAGACTCACACATTCCACTACGTGCTGGTGAAATGACACCGACACTGCAAGATTTTGCCGTTTTACTGGGTTTACGTATAGATGGCATGGCAGTCACTGGTACTTCTAATTATGATTGGAGGAACCTCGACCATGATTTATTGGGCAAAGCTCGCCCTCAGGGGCAATTGCGTGGCAGCATGATCAAAAGTCGATGATTGAAGGGACTATTTCAACATGGTCCCCCCAGTTGACACTAATGAGCAAGTGTTATTGTAGAAGGCTATATGCTACATCCTCCATTTGATTAACTCTGTGCTGTTTACAAACAACACTGGTAGTTGGATATCGTTCATCTTCCTACCATTGCTTGAAATGATGGAGGATTGTAATCAGTACTGCTTGGGGTTAGCAGTGCTCGCCAACCTTTACAAACAACTATGTCGATGTTGCATGAGGGGCAGCAAGCAACTCGACGGATGTGTTTTATTGCTCTAGATATGGACCGCAATGATATTCATGTTTAATTTGTTTAATGTGTTAAATTCCTAATTTTTATAATTTATCATGTGTTGCTATGGTCATGGGTGCATTTACACATTGGTCAACGAATTATCTCTGCCCCCCATCAAAATCAAGTTGCAGCCAATGATCCGTCACGGCCACCATTGGGCACTCAGTAAGAAAAGATATTTTCGTACATAGTACTTTAATGTATATGCAATATTATGCATGTTGTAATATGATTCACTGCATACTTGATCAGCTAGAATGCCACCTTGACATTCCACAAAAATCAAAGGCAATGTCCGTCCTTCTATAGTGACCAATTTGATGTCCAAGAACCTTATCAAGTGTACACATGAAAATAGGCAAATTTTTTTGTCTTTTAATATTTATTACAATAACTAAGTTATTTTATCTATTCTTAGGTTAATTGGACGCCGTACTAACAATCCCGGTTAATCTCCTTGCCCAAGTTTTGTGCTGAGGGTCTTGACATCTGGCGATATGTAGGACATTGATGTGCTTTGGTATTGTAGAATTACATTATCTTGACAGAGTGTTGCGTCAGTTTGGATTGACGCTGCATATCCCATATCCTATTGGCACTCTCGAATCCTTGCGTACTACATCTCGTTTGCGCAGGTCCAATGAGAACTTGGCTGTCTACCATGGGAACTAGCCCGAGGTGTGGAACACACATAAGCATCATATTGCCAACGTGCATCATCCTCCTATATCGCCTAGGGTGTACATGCAATGGTACTTATCTATCACTAGGCGTGCCATCGCATGGCATGAAATGCATGTTCCGCGTCGCCCCTGGCTCAATTTTGACCCAAGTGAAAATGGTATTCAATGAGTGGTAAGTACTTTGAAAATATTAGTCCTGTTACTTATTCTACATTACGTCTTATTAACATTTAAAAGTACTATCTGCTGGGTTGATCTTCTCAAAAAGCAGACTACAAGGGCTCAGGCGCTAAGTAACACTGTTGGCCTCACTGTACAATATGTCTCCACAGATTGGCTGATTAGTTGCAGTATCTTAATGGATGCTGTCGGTGAGGAGTAGGAATTTGGACATATTCTACATGAAGAAGGTTTTGACTACCATTCTTTACCTACTGTGGAAGGAAGTAGATGTGAACTTCCTCCACGACATAGTTTTTCAGTTCACACGGAGTTCACATCCTCACAACATCATGGTGATCCTAACATAGATCCACGTCACATTTTGTACCATAATTTGTATTGCTTATTTTTATGTATTTTGACATTCTAATATATTTTTTTTTCTGCTTAATACTCAATGTATAGATGACCTCAACTCTTTACTTATCTCTCTCATCTTCTTCAACCTCTTATGTCCTCTTCTTCATATGCTCTTCAACCCTCTTCCTCCCATCTACCCCTTCCTTCTCATCCTCCTTCATATATGACAACTACATGAGTCAGGCGTTACACCAAATGACATTTTTACACGTTATGATATCTTAACAAGAGAAACTAACATACATGGTGCAACACCCGTGACTGTCCTTGAAGATGTGCACAACACGAAGTCCAAGGTTCTTCCGTTGAAAAGAAACGTGATCCTCTTCCTGAACAATCCTTCTTCCATTGGGAACTCCAATGGTGGTATGTCACCTCCTTGATTAAACAATTTGGGAACTCCAATGGAATAAGGAATGTTCCGGGAGGATTGTGTTTCTCTTCAATGGAAGAACATTGGACTTATGTTCTGCACATCTTCAAGGATGGTTATGGGTGTTGCACCATGTATATCAGTTTCTCTTATTCAGATATAATAATGTGTAAAATATCATTTGGTGTAAGGCCCAACTCATGCAATTATTACATATAGAGGAGGATGAGAAGGAAGGGGTTGATGGGAGGAGGGTGATGAAGAAGGAATGCAGAAGAGGGGGTAAGGGAATGAAGAAGATTGGAGGGAGAAGCAAAGAGGGAGTTCACGGGATGAGGATGAAGGAGTGATGAAATGGGTTGTAGGGAATCTGTTACGATTCTAATAGATGGTGCATATGGAAGTGAGTATGAATAAGTCAAGATTGTAATAAGTACTATAAGTCTTTAGTATTAGCCTATTTGGCACTTCAATTGGGATATATGAACGGTGAGTAGGTGAGACTAGTTACGTTTTAGTTGTTAAGTCAAGAGTCACGTCAATAATGGCAGCTAGGTAGTTAAGTAGGTTAGAATCCTTGTCCAAGCTCAATGTATCTTCAAGTCATGTAATTAGTATAAATAGGTGAGTCTTCTCCTATAAGAGGATATTAATGATGAATGAAAATACTTGATTTCGCTCTCTCATTTAAACTCTCTCTCTATTTCTCATCTCCTTTCACTTCTCTCTCTCATCTCATATTCTATTATCCCCTATGTTATGGTTAAGATCATTCATGAATCCTAACAATTGGTATAAGAGCTTGTGATTTTTGCTTCTGATTAAGTTTATTTAGTTCAATTTAATTGTTTGAGCTTGGATCAGGCTTAAATTGATATCACGAACTGAAATTAGCTACTTCTGCATAGTAATTTGAGGATTTGCATTTGACTTAGTTGAATTTACTTCAATTAGGTTAAGTTTGTATTGAATCAAGCTAGTGGAGGTTAGAATTTGGAACAGATATTGAGTGCTTTGAAATTCTTGTGTAAAAGCTTGCGTTGGCTCAAAATTTCATAGTGAACTTGTTGAATTATCTTTAGATTGAGATCAGGCTCTGTTTTGGTGGTGTTTGATCAAGAATTATGCTAAAACTGCTGGAATTTCAGTTTCTGCTACATCTAGCTTGGTCTTGCTGCTCAAAGTTACTGTTACGTTTGTGAACGAATCACAAACGTAAGCTAAGATAAAGAGAATATGAGATGAGGAAGAAGTGAAGGAGATGAGAAAATAGAGAGAGTTAGATGAGAGAAAGAAGTGAAAGGGGATGAGAAGTAGAGTGATATCAAAAGATATCAATTTGTCATTCATCAAAGTTATGAATTACAAACTAGAACCTCCTACTTATACTACTTACATGATATGAGCCAATACATTGGATCTAGACATCACAACCAACCAACTTAAAACAATATCTAAAGCATATAGAAAATATCTAACAACTAACTTCTAAAGCCTTTTGGAAGCAACTGACAGCAGCAGCATTGCTCAGCAACTGAACACAGCTCACAACCTCCACCCGCACATGCCTTGGATTCTCGCATTCATAACAATCCCTTCCCCTTGAAAACATTCTTGTCCTTAAGAATGGAAGAGAGTTGGAATAATGCAGATCACTCAGCTTATACAAAAGATAGCTGAAGTATTGGACTCCTTGCTGAAATCAGCAGCTGAAGGACATCTGAATCACCCATCTGAACTTGAAAATCACTTATTGTGCAATAGAAGATAGCTTGAATGCACTGACTGCCCTGCACTATCAAACAACAGCAAAAAAAGTATGTAATCTAAGTAAATCAAGGACCAATTGGTACTGCAACTGGTACTGCTGAAATCTATTGCAACTAAAATGAACCCATGCTGAACTGACTCCGAATTGCAGTAGATTCACGAGTATGTCTCTTGTTACGACAAAATGTTTGTGCTTGAATGTATAACCCTCTTTAGGGGGTCTGCACTGATCAAACCAAACATTCACAACCCATCTAAGACACTTCCAGATGCAAATAATACAGCTCAAGGCCTGACATTGCTGTAGAGCCGTAACAACTCAGTAATTCTGCTTGACAGATGCTGCATAACCAAATTTGAATGTCTTAAAACCCATTAAACTGCATATTAAGTCCTTAAACATCTCATGAGGCCTTCCCAACTCAAACCAAGAGACACAAGGATCAATATCAACTTGAAGAAGTGCCCAATTACAGCCTAAACGACCCCATATCATGTCCTTAGTGACAATACAAGTTGAAATCCCATAAAATTGCAACTGGAACTCCTTCATCTTTGTTCTTATCCAAAATTTGTATTGCTTAAACATCCACTTACTAAACCATCTTAGACCAAGCTCAACAAACTCTTGATTGCCTTCCGATTCAGCCTGATGTGCTGCAGAACTCAACATTGCAGTAGTGCTACCCCGACGCATCATAGACTGCCAGATTTCAACTCGATTTCTGGCCATATGGAAGCTTCTCGATGCAAACAAGTCACTACATCTTCCCAAAGCCTTAATAGCACCAACCACTCTTACTCTGAACAACTCTTTCACTTCTGACAGTGAAAGGATTGGAATTTCCTCAGAATTTTCAGCAGCTTGTAGTGAAAGGATTCCATGCTCATCCAACCACCAAACATGCCTCAATTGATCAAGCTTTGCTTCCTTGTCAATCATCACAAGCATTAGTAACAAATATAACAAGTGAAGACACCAAAAGAACTCTTGCTCAGATGTACACTACATCAAAATTAGATCTGATCTGTCTCCAACTACCCTGCTCATGTTTACTCTGATTTGAGCCGGAGTTTTCCTCAATCTTGCGTGGATCATTTCCATCCAAACGTTAAGAAAATATTGAAGCTTATTCATATGATTTTTCCATTCAAATCCACCACATCAGATCATAAAAAATATGCTCAGATTCTGAATCTGATCAGCAAGTTTCAATCCATGTGTGTTCCAATTTCCAAATGCCATCATCTTTGTCTTTACTAGGCTTTGTTCACCAGTTGTGTGGTCATACCAGCAGCCCAGCATATCCTTAAACCACAAACTAACAACAACTACCATCCCTTCAAAGAGATGCTTGTGTTTGAACCGAAACCACACCAATTTCGGAACAATTGAGACTTCAATGTCACGATCTGAATTTTGTAGCCTGTAACATGTATAAGCCTTTCCCTTAAAGCTTGCTTTGATGTTAACCTCATCATGACCCATAGCCTCTACCATTTTTTCACTAACGCTTGCACTGACACCGAACTTTTCATCATCACACAGCAGCACCTGTTGCCAAGCTTCTCCAATCACTTGTGATTCATCCCCTCCTGGTTCAAAGGACTTGCCATTATCAACTATATCATTTAAAGCACCTATGGTACTAATGTGGATCTGATCAAAGATCTGTCTTCTCACATTACAACCTTGGTACACAACCTTCAGCTCAATTGCTTGCAAAGGAACCTAGCTTTGTTTGTTGTGGACCTTGAGGGGCACTCTTGCAGCTCGACTGCGTCTTTTCAGCAAAAATTCGACTCTTCTCAGCTTCATATAGTCTTGAGAGTCTTCTCCCGGATCAGGGGGCAACTTATCATAAGAACTTGCACTTGGATAAGTCACAACTCTATTCAAATGAAGAAATAGATCATTCCGAACTTGCCGATCGGCATGCCGATAGTGCATTTCAGCCACTATACATTCTTAATCATTCACTTAACACAAGAGGCCTTGCAAAGCATCCCAGATGGTGTTGTTCTTGTCCCGAGTTAACACTCGAGCATGCCCAAAAGTGAACTGAGGCACACCCTGCTCTGTATTTGATGACACTGCAGCAACAACAATGGACTTTCTAACATAATGGCATTGTTTAGCAAGGTAAGTGCTTCAATTCTGCAGATAAGCTTGCCATGGAATAATCCTTAACCGGTTTGGAGATGTTTTCAGTGATGTCTCGGCAGTGGCATCTAGTTTTTCAATTGGAACCACAATTTCTGCTGCAACCAATCCATGTATACCAACATACCTATCTGAACGTGGTATACCAGCATAGACATCAGTAAGAGCAGCATCTTGAGTTGGTTCTTGTTGATCATCAAGCCTCCTAGACTGAAACACCACCTCACGCTTCAACTTCTTCTTTGTAACCTTCTTTGCTCCCCAAAAATCGTTCAACGCGTCATTGAGTTGGCTTCTCTTTACTTTACTCCCTGCTTTCTTTAACATTCCCATGACATGGAAATCATATTCCCATTCCGGATGCATGCCATACTGTGCCCCAGCATCAACAAGATACTCCAACTCTAGCCACAAGTCTTCAGAAGGATCATCTTGTTCAAACTCAGGTTCTTCTAGCTTGTTTTCATCAATTTCGGCATTCTCGGGGACGAGTTCATCCCCAACGGCAACAGATTCCACTTTCTGTTTTTGCTCAACATTGAAATTTAGTTGTTTAACGCTATCCACTAACTCCGGAAACTCATTTGCATCAAGAACCCCCGCACCATCAAACTGATGAGATGAACGATGCAGATTCACAGTAGGAGAAATTGGCCTTCTAAATTGTTCTCGAATCTCAGCGAATTTCACTTCAAGTTGCTGCATGAATTTCACTTCAATCGGCTGAGCTTGCTGATCAATCTTCACATTGATTTGCTGGTTCATTTGCTGTATCAATTCAGCATTAGATTGCTTGAGTTGATCAAGCATTGTCTTCATCTTATTGTCCCAATATGCATTTGTAAGCCAATCCGGACCTGTTGCATCCCTACCATCCATAATTCGCTCTTGAACTTCACACTATGAATTAATCTGAATGATTTTCGAATTAACAGTAGCACAAATTGTTAATTCAAGATCAGATTTAAGAATCACAGCAGATTCCAAACCCTAACTGATGAACTTTGAACAGAGGAAACTTGAACAAACCCTAACTGCAATGTTAGTTGAGTAATTTGACTTACACTTCTGAATTAAGCTCGACTCTAACTTGCAATCAAGTTCTCAACACAATACTCAAACAATCTTCACGAACGAAATCGGATTCCAACTGTTTCGTTTCTAAGTTCACTGTCAAATTTTCGTCCAAGCAATTCTCTACACAATAACATATAATTCTTAAGAATTAAGGGCAGATTCGATGAATTCTCACCACTTCTATGCTTATCAACACAATTTCATCACAATTCAGCAACAAACACAAATTCTCAACAAATTGCAACCTGAAGTTCAGAAACCTTGACCTCAACCTCAACTTATGCATTGTAGAATCAGAATTAACCTCAATGCAGCTTGTTTCTGATCTATTGATTATGATCAAGTGCATTGTGGATCAATTAGCTCACTTTTAACTTCTTCTCCAACCGATCAGATGAATGATTGATTAAGAACAATTAAGCTCAATCTTTAACTAATGCTTTGCTCAGCACTCAACTTCAGCAGCAATTGCTTGATCGAATCTACTGAATTCACTATGAATCAGCTCTAATGTTGAATGTAGTAAGCAACTACTAATCAATTATCCTTTCCTCAATGTATTTCAATCGATTTTATCCCAACCGAAAGCAATTTCCAAGCACTTGCAGGTCACTAATGCAGTAACCGCCACCTTTTGATTTCAAACTTCAGAACTGAATTCTGATCAACATAATCTAAACTTATTTGTATCACAATCGTTTTTATTGATTAATTGCAATGCAATCAATCAGATTTTGCAATTTTTTTTAAGATATGAGCTTGATTCGAAAGCCAAATCAAGGCTCTGGTACCAATTGTTACGTTTGTGATCGAATCACAAACGTAAGCTAAGATAAAGAGAATATGAGATGAGGAAGAAGTGAAGAAGATGAGAAAATAGCGAGAGTTAGATGAGAGAAAGAAGTGAAAGGGTATGAGAAGTAGAGTGATATCAAAAGATATCAATTTTCCATTCATCAAAGTTATGAATTACAAACAAGAACCTCCTACTTATACTACTTACATGATATGAGCCAATACATTGGATCTGGATATCACAACCAACCAACTTACAACAATATCAAAAGCATATAGAAAATACCTAACAACTAACTTCTACAGCCTTTTGGAAGCAACTGACAGCAGCAGCATTGCTCAGCAACTGAACGTAGCTCACAACCTCCACCTGCACATGCCTTGGATTCTCGCATTCATAATAGTTACGTTGGATCACGATTTCGTGTTAGCTATCCAGATTCTCAAACATTGCTGCATCGGTAACAAATTTTTATGGTTAGGTTATGCTTGATCGTGAATTTAGTTCAAAATCCTTGCTGTTGGTGTTGCGGTAGTTGATTCTTGTGATATTGTGAACTTAAGTCATTGATTAAGTTAGATTTGGATTCAATCGAGCTGATTACATATTGAACATCCTGAAATTGATCTCGAACTAAGCTCCACTCTTGAGATCTTGTTGGCTAATGTGTTATTCTAGTGATCAAGTTGCTGAATCAGTTGGAGTTGTTGATGTACTTGACCTCACTGGATTCTATTCAAGTGCTGTCAACATGTTACGATAGGCAATGCCGCATTGGCTCGATCCAGCTTCGGTTCAAGATGGTAGACTTTTGGTCAAAGTTTTGAAGCCTCTTGACCATATAGATGAGGATGTTCTATATCAAGTATTTTGGCCTTATGATTCTTTTATGAGTATGACGGTGATCTCATCTTCCATTAGTGAAGTAATTGCTCATATTAGTTATTACACGAGATGGAGTGCCGATTTAGCCTTCAATTCATTGCACGGGAGAAACATTTATGATGGATGTTGTGTTTTAGACATAAGCTGCATCCAGATGTGTAATGATATGGAAGAGGAGCTAGAGGTGATAGGGCCCAATAATTGTCAAGCTAAGGGGCCAGATTCTATGTCATTAGATCAACTTTCTCAAAGAGAAAATGACATTTTGAGATTTGCGAGTGTTAAAGAATCAATGGCTGATGTAATTGAGGAGTTTGAGCAAGAATTTGAGCAAAACGTGGTTGATTGTGCTGGAATCAGATTGAATCTCGAATGCGCAGCGACAAATCAGGTTAATGAGGCATATTTGCATTCATTGGATTAGATGAAAGTGGTACTGGAAGAGATTGAAGTGGTACAGTAGCAACGTGATCTGAAATTTCAAGGTGAGGTTGAAGAAGTAGCAGTGATTGATGTTGTAGCAGAGCAACATATGTTTGATCCTTCAGTGCTGCAAGAAGATGATTTTTATAGCCACAAATTAGGTTCAAATGAGACCACTTGATCCAGGAAAGGAGATCATTAACAGCCCTTGGTTAAGAACCCAGCAAATGCAGCAAGAAGTGGAGCAAAATGTGAATGGTGGTGTGGAAATTGGCTTGAATCAGGGAGCTACAATTGCAAATTAGGCAACAATTCAAAACAAAATTGTACCATTGCAAGTTGTAGAGCCACTTAATTTTGCAGCTGAGAAATTGCAAGTACACATAGAAATTTGGAGCATCAGAACTTTGAGGTTTAAGCCCATAATGCAGCAGAATATTTAGATCAAAGCGGTAGTTTGCCTTAACCATAAGAAGTGTTATTCAAGCAAGAGATTAAGACCCTTGCTCAAGCCAATCTTAACCTGCAGTGGAAGACCTCTATGTTAGGAATAGTGTCTTGAAATCCAGATTTATTCTGGATATATTATTTTAGTTAATAAATAAAATTAAAGTTCCAGTCATTTCCTAGTTAAATTTGTGTATGTAAGCATTTATGCTGCATGTGATTTTATTTTTGGGAGACATCCATGAGATGGTTGTAGTCCTCAGACTGCAATTAACATGTTTGTTCTAAGTGGTTTATGAGACGAAGCCACAGATAGACTTGGAACAAATAGTATGGATTGTTGTTTGAAAGACTCGTAGTCGAAGACAAGTTTGGACCACTTGTATGTTAAGACTATAACGTGACACTTTAGATGACTTGTCTTGGTCATGTTTAGGAATGACAATGGGGTGGGTAAAACCCGTTACCCGTGGGTATCCGCCCCGTTTGGGGCGGTTATGGCTATAGATGATGCGTGTAACGGGTACGGGTAGGGTGCACATTTTAATACCCGTCACGAATATGGGGCGGGTACGGGTATAGGCTTGTACCCGCCCCGCCCCGACCCGCCTCGTACCCGCATGTATCAAAAGTGATAGGTTAGTATGTTTAATAAGATTGACACAATGAGTTGGACCATGTGGATTACTTATTTCTAGACTACTATCAGAGATAAGTGATTCACGATCTACTATTTGAACGGTGACTCTAAATCCTGAGGGTATTCTAGGCTTGTGTACGGAGCGTTAGTTACTTTGGTGTACTATAAGCAAGGTCTAAACGAATGACTGAAATCCCACGTACACTGGGTAGCGGCGTGCAGTGTGATAAGTATCAGGTATTTAATAGGGGATCTATAGTCTCTTATGTGATACAGATGTCCCCTTAGTTGATTCGCAAATATTTAAATAGTTCGGAAACTTTAGCCAAAGTATTCTTAGTGTTTGACATTTGAAATTTATACTGTGAATATGTTCAAGTAGAAATTAATTATTTAGTGAAGGGCGAGTAGGTAAGTAATGGAGAAGATGTGAGATGAATAATGGTAGTGGTTATATTTATCCTTTGTCATGAACAGCTAGCGAAGGGGTTGTTGTCATCAATACAGTCTATTAGGGAGATATCGAATAAATAAATTAAGCCTGGAGTGCAGTGAGATTTATTTAGTAGAATTAAGTCTCATTAAATGATAATTAAATTATTTCATGAGATAATTAATTTAATCCATTTGGAGCTAGATTTAAATTGTCCCTGAGATCCTTGCGCAAGCCTCTATATTTTATTGTCATGGAAAGAATATTAAAGAATTCATGAGGTAGGTAAATTAATTTTACCAAATATTATTCATGAGATGAATAAAAATTAAAAAATTATAATATAAAATAATTTTGAAAAATTAAAATTCATGAGATGAATGTTTACATATGGAAAACAAAGCAAAAAAAAAAAAAATTACAAAAACTGTAAATGCACAGCTGCTATCAGTGTCAAACATCAGTGACCAATCAGCGTGCGACACGAGGTCAACTCGATTTTCTTGGTTTTCTTTATTATTGGAGCAATTCCAGATATGTTCTTCTTTCTTTATTCTTTTTCACTTTTCTATTTATTTACTGTATTTGTTATTATACCTGTTTATGTATTGTTATAAATGTATTAGAGTAAAAGGCCTGTAAATTTAGATTTGTTGATTTAAACTATGAATTTATGTCAGTAGATTTGAAATTAGTAATTTTAAATCGACCCTAGGTTTAGAGTTATGAATTCTAAACCTATTCTGCAGCGTAAACTTTAGGGCGAATTTTTTAAATTCATCCCAACAACCGATATTAGGGCAAAGGGTTTATAGAGATAAACATATTCTCGGGAACTCTCGCACGTGAGGCGTCACGAAGCGTGACCCTCTGACCGGGGACTTAGGTAGAGAGAAGAGTCTCCTACGCTAAGTGCTCTAATAGGTGCCTATTGTTGTGACCATAGTTGAGAACTGTGAACCCAATAGCCGGCATCAGAGTTTATTTTCCAACACAATTCACATCCTTTCCTAACAATTGGTATCAGAGGCAGCCTCTGATTACATTCATAATGTACATGACTAGGTATAATAAGATCAAAATAAATAGATTTGCAAATTAATAAAATAGAGATTTTATTAAGCAGGAAAATTAGTTAAATTTGATGTATCCATTTAAATTTGTTTAAATTGATAATGAATTAATGATTTATTCAGATGATTATTTGTATTTTTGATTTAAATTATTTGAATCATCAAATTAATTGACTGTTAATTAGATTATTTTAATGTAACGATTTAAATTGTTTAAATAGGTTAAAAGTGTTAATAGTTAACTAAGTTATTTAAAGTATCGATTTAAATTGTTTAAATTGGTTAAAAGAATTAATAGTTAACTAGGTTGTTTAAAGCAACAATTTAAAATGTTTAAATCTTTAATGAATTATCGTTAATTTGAAACAACCCATAAATTTACGATTATGTTGTTCGTATAATGAGATTGTACTTTTTCTATCATGATTTATGAAAATGGACAAAATTGATCGAATAGGATTAGATTCAAATATTTTTTTTTAATGATGGATAAAATTGACCTAATTAGATTAGATTCAATTAATTTTAATAAAATTGGATAAAGTTGATCTAATGAGACTAGATTTAATTATTTTATACAAAATCGGGTAAAGTTGATTTAATGAGATTAGATTCAATTTATTTTAAAATTAAATATTTTAATTTTGAAATTTAAAAAAAAGTTATTTTGTCAGCAGACTTAAAGCCTCTTGAATTTCTTTAGTCTAAATTCCAACTGCAAGAAGTTGTTCATGGAAAAATGATAAGTTTTCCTTGGACGCAACAAGCTGATTCTGAAAATGATTGAGGTGAGGTAATTGTTCAGCTTGATAGCACTCACCAAAAGGATTCTGTTGGGAAATTCAATGTGCACTCAGGATCAATTCGAGATGCTAGCAATGTATAGTATAAAAAGGGAATTAGTAACACAGCAATTGTTGATTTAGATGGTTTCAAGGCTGTAATTTTTGAGTCTCAGCTGCTGCTCTCAAGGTCATCAATATAAAACAAATGCTAGGTTTTTAATATTGGCTATAATCAAGGAACAACAAAAGGTCACTGGAGAACAACGAATGAGGGCTCAAGTAGATGGACTAAACCGGTTTTGGAAGCTTGCGAGGTTGATTACACTATTAGTAATTCAGACATTGGTGCAGCAAGTTGGGAAGTTTTTAAGTGGAAGATAAAGATTAGTGTTCATGTCAAGATCATGGTGATGCGTCTCATATTTACACATCTTTTAATTGATATTTTAATTATTTTGTACCTGATTAATTATGGTTCTACACTCATTTTGGCAATTTTTATGTTTAGCAGGTTTGAAATTAAAGTTTCGAAAATTGTCAAATTTTGGTGCAAATAAGTCAAATTCGATACGTAAACAATTATATCAAGTCAATCGAGATTCAGGACTAGAACATAAAAGCTCGACCCGCACCGTTACAGTACCCGAGCCGCACTGTTCATCATCCCCTACCTCCAGCCCAACACCAGCAAACCCACCAGACCTCCGGCCCACCAACAGCATCACCGGCACCAGGCCCATCACTGTCAACAGCCCGAGCTCACCACCATCTTCACTAGCACCAAGCCCAATACTGACACCAGTAAGTCCGGCCTAGCCCGTGCTCCCTTCTAAACCTCGCACGCTGACGCCCCTGTTCAGCCCAAACCCGCACAACACCTCAGCCCAACTTAACATCTAGCATAGCCCAGATCCGGTAGGGCTTTGAAAGAATGAAAGAGGGTCAGTTTTGGGGGGTGGATTTAAGCTCATTTTGGGTCTTTGGTTTTTTGGTGCTGGTTCACCGCCTCTCTCTGGCTGGGGATCGCCTCTCTCTCTCTCTTCCCCAGTTCATTCAGCTTTCTCTTATATTTTTTTATTTTATTTTTCTTTCTTTTTCATTGAATTAGAACGACAGCGAAATTAGCGTGAGGACCGACATGAGTTCGTTCATCTCCTCCTTCACCGGATCGTCCTTGATGAAGAGCTAACTTGCTCTCTAGGGTTAGATGAAATCTTAGACTTTACTTTTGTTTACCTTTAATTCGAGTTAACTTAATTGTTTACATGAATTGCTTGGTTGAGATAAATACTTTGAAGTATTAAGTTTTTTATTGTTTATTCAATTGCTATGATTATTGAGTTCGTAACCTTTAATTGTTGATATTGATATTTATAAATTAATTATTTGTGCTTGTAGCCTTAGGATTAGTTAATCAAGTAATAGTATTAACTGAATTGTTAATTAAAGTCTATCTTCCCTATACTTTAGTTAGATAGGGTCAATACGTGATAATTAAAAATACGTTAGGTAGAGCCTATTTTCCTTATGCTTTAGTTAGATAGGGTCAATACGCAATAGTAACAACATTTCTTATTAGGTTGAAGCTTGTAGCCTCAACCACTACCCATGTAACAATCAATAATCCCAATTTAAGAGTTAATGCAAAAATAATTGGCTAACGATGGATTCGAAACCCTAGGTTCCAATTTAATACATTTTTCCGATTAGTAGTAGATTCCTTTAGTTTGATTGTCATTTTCTAGATTAATTAACACAAAAATATTACTTTTCCTTGAATAAATTTAGATCATAGATTAAATTCACGCACTCTTAGTCCCTGTGGTTCGACACCCTCCTGCCCTATACTTCAATTTAGGTGTGTTTAATAGATAGGGTTTTATATTAAATTTTGATAAACGTAGAAAAACACATCAAGATTTTGGCGCCGTTGCCGGGGACTAGGCAACGTTCGTGATTTTATTTTTGTGACTTTCTTTGATTTTTAACTTTCAATTCCTTCTTTAACTTTAAATTAATTTATTTTATTTTTCAACCCAAGATTTGAAATCTTAATTTGATTCTTAATTTAGAATTTTTAATTTTTAATTCTCTTTAATTGTTATTGTCTCCTTTCCAAAAAAAAAAAAAAAAATTCTTTTTATTGGCATTATTTTTTTCTTGTGATTTTCGTGCGTAAGTAGATTTTAGGGTATCTTGTTATCTGTCTTTTTTTAGTATTTGTTTCATCTGTGTCATTTTTTTTTTTATTTAATTTTTTAATTTACTTGCTTTTTGTGGTTAATTGTTCATGCACGGTCGTCGCTCTTTATCTCTTGACCTTACTAGATTTGACCCTAAAATTGAAAAAACTTGAAGAGACCTTAGAGCCCAACATCGAGCACAAATCGTAATGGCTGACGAACAACAACAACGTACACTTATGGACTACTTTACTCCCACCACATACGCTTCACCCTCATGCATTAGGTCCCACCTGTAGCTTATCAGTTCGAGCTTAATCCACATACCATACAAATGCTTCCTTCATTCCATGGCTGAGGCAATGAGAACCCGTACACACACTTGGACAGTTTCATGGAGGTTTTCTCATCCTTTAGGATTCCTAATGTTAGCGATGGCGCCATCTTACTCTGCCTCTTTCCTTTCTCTTTAAAGGAAAAGGCTAAGTATTGGTTAGGCACCTTACCTAGTGGAGCGATTAGTACTTGGACTAAAATGCAACAAGAATTTCTTAAGAAATTCTACCCCATTAGTATGACTAACGCTGCTAGGAGAGCCATTAACACCTTCGCCCAACTTCTTACTGAAGAGTTTCACAAGAGTTGGGCTAGGTTTAGGGAACTCTTACGAGCTTGTCCACATCATGCTATCCCTAAATGGCAACTAGTCCCAAACTTTTATTACGGGTTGAATGAAAAGTGTCAACAAACTGTTGATGCCTCGTGTGGTGGTCAGTTCCTTAGAAAGAATGAGGATGAGGCGTGGGAACTGTTTGAACTTTTGAATGAGAATTCACAACAATCTGCCGCACATGCACGTCTTAATGCTACCAGGTTAAATAGAGAAGTAAATGAGATTGCTCACACCTCCATCTTAGATAACAAAGTAGACTCTCTTGCCTCTTCTGTAGAGCAGTTAACTTCCCTATTTAAGATGACACTTGCCCCGTCTACTGTACCTAATGAGTCTCATGTTTCAAATGTGATAGTGCTTGCTCTTCATGTTCTAGTGTCTCTCATTCTACACATGACTACCCCTCTGCTTCACCTTATGTGGAGTGGTTGGGGGAACAAGTCAATGCAGCCCAAGGATTCTCTCGAAATGACCCATACTCTAATACGTACAATCCGGGCTGGAGAAACCATCCTAACTTCTCCTGGTGGCAAGGAGGAGAAGGACAATTTGTGCCCCAACAGTCTCACCCACTACCTCACTCACCGGGTATGACACGACCCTTCGGTTTTCAACCATAAGGGTATGCTTCCAACTGCTCTCAACCTCTTAATTTGAGCTCTAATTCAAATTTTGAAGAGAAGGTTTTGAGTGCGCTGAAAGGTTTGGAAGCTAATTCCCAATTCCTCTACTCCCATACACATTCGATTGCAAAGCTAGAAACTCAAATAGGTAAATTGGCTAACACTCTGAGTACGAAAGATGAGGGAAGACTCCCTAGCCAGGCTGTAGAAAACCCTAGGAATTGTGTAAGACAAGACAACTATCCTTCCCAGCAAGAACAAGCAAAATCCATTATAGTGTTGAGAAATGTGAAGGAGGTTAGCAATGGGGTGAGTGCTGAAAGTGAAGTACCCATGAGTGGTAAGGAAGAAGAGAAGAGCAAGGAGAGAGAAAAAGAGACTGATGAGGTCACGCACCTTTCTCCCACTCCTAAAGCTTCTGATCTTCCCCCGTCATATGAACCAAGAGTACCCTTCCCCCAACTTTAATTGCGCCACATCCAAATGGGAAGGACAAGAAGTGGGAAGACACTTTGGAGACGTTTAGGCAAGTAAAGATAAACATTCCCCTTCTTGATGCGATTAAACAGATCCCGGCCTATTCAAAGTTTATTAAGGACCTTTTGAACCAAAAGAGGCGATCTAGAGCACATCTGCCGAAAAAAGTGTTCTTAGCCGAGAAAGTGAGCTCTATTTTGAAGTGTGACACTCCCGTTAAGTACAAAGACCCTGGTGTCCCCACCATCTCTTGTTCACTTGGAGACTGCCCGATCGATAAAGCCTTACTGCACTTAGGAGCGAGTGTCAACATTATTCCTTACTCGATTTATGAGGAGTTAGGGGTGGGAGAATTGCAACCTACTACGGTGACCTTGTAATTAGCAGATAGATCAACTAGGATTCCCCGTGGTGAGCTGATTAACATGCTAGTGAGAGTAGACAAAGCCTTGTTTCCTGCTGATTTCCTCGTGCTTGATATGAAACCTTCTAGTCATTCAAAAAACCATGTCCCTGTCATTCTAGGCCGGCCTTTCTTAGCGACCGCCAATGCTACCATTAATTGTAGATCTAGGGTAATGGATGTTAGCTTTGCCAATATGACTATTATGTTAAATATTTTTAAGGCTTCGTTGTCACCCACTAGTGAGGATGAGCCGGACTGTTTCTGGGTGGATATTATGGATGATTTGGTGGACCAAACACTCCCTTCTATCCTAGTTAGTGATTCCCTTGAGCGAGCGCTAGTATACGATTGTTCTGATGATTTTGAGATTGAAAATGACATTAGAGAGATGAATGATTTGCTTAAGATGTGTGCCCCTTTAGAGAAATAGAAGCTTTACCTACACTTTCGGATTCCCCTGCCTTGCCTTCCATAGTATCACCAGCAAAACTTGAACTTAAGTCATTGCCATCTACTCTTAAGTATGCTTTCTTAGGACCTGATGAGACTTTACCTATGATTATCTCTTCTCAGTTGTCTAGGGAACAGGAGGATGCATTGATGATAGTGCTTAGTGAGCATAAGAGTGCCATTGGGTGGTTTGTGGCCGATTTGAAGGGTATAGACCCTTCCATTTGTATGCATAGGATTTTTCTTGATGAGAATACTAGATCCACTTGAGAGATGCAAAGGAGGTTTTACCCTAACATGAAAGAAGTGGTAAAGAAAGAGATTGTGAAGTTGCTTGATGCGGGTATCATTTACCCAATTTCTGATAGTAGGTGGGTTAGTCCTGTTCAGGTTGTCCCAAAGAAGTCGAGCATTACTGTGGTTCGGAGTAGTGATGGAGAGTTGGTGCCCACTAGAGAGACCACGGGCTGGAGAGTTTGTACTCACTATAGGAAGCTTAACTCTGCCACTAGGAAGGACCATTTTCCTCTACCATTCATTGACCAGATTATGGAAAGTTAGTTGGTCAGAGCTTTTACTTTTTTCTTTATGGATATTTAGGATATAACCAGGTAGCAATCTACCCAGAGGATCAGGAAAAAATGACTTTTACATGCCCCTTCGGCACATTTGCCTATTGCTACATTTCAGAGATGCATGATGTCTATCTTTTCTGACATGGTAGGTAGATTTCTTGAGGTTTTTATGGATGATTTCTCTGTTTTCGGACCTTCATTTGATGAATTTTTGCAGAATTTAAGGCTTGTGCTAAAAAGAAGTGAAGTGACCAATCTTGTTTTGAGTTGGGAAAAGAGTCACTTTATGGTTCAAGAGGGGATTGTATTGGGTCATAGAGTGTCTAAGAAGGGTATTGAGGTTGAGAAGGCTAAGGTAGATCTGATTGCAAACTTACCCCCTCCCTCAAACGTGAAGCAAGTTAGATCCTTTCTAGGTCATGTAGGTTCCTATAGGAGATTCATTAGGGACTTTGGGAAGTTAGCCAGACCATTAACTAGCTTGCTAGCTAAGGTGACATCATTTGAGTTCGATGAGTCTTGCCTAGACGCTTTTCGAAAACTACGGTCATTACTTGTTTCGGCCCCCATTATGCAGCCCCCAGATTACTCTCTTCCTTTTGAAATTATGTGTGACGCTTCTAATTTTGCTATAGGTGCTGTCCTAGGTCAAAGAGTAAACAAAGTGCCTCATGTAATTTACTATGCCAGTAAAACTCTTAATGATTCACAATGCCATTACACCACCACTGAAAAGGAGTTGCTAGCTGTTGTGTTCGCTCTTGAAAAGTTTCGTTCCTATCTTTTGAGGTCAAAGGTCATTATCTATTCTGACCATGCTGCGTTGAAATATTTGCTCTCTAAGAAAGAAACGAAACCTAGGCTCATTAGGTGGATTCTTCTACTTCAAGAGTTTGACATTGAGATTAGAGATAAGAAACGTGCAGAGAATGTGGTAGCTGACAATATCTCTAGGATTTTCTTTGAGCATCATGTTCCATCTATTTCAATGCATGACTCTTTTCCGGATGAGCAACTTTTTGTTGTCTCCCATTCACGTGGCCCTTGGTTCGTAGATATTGTTAACTTCCTCGCTACAGGTGCGATTCCATCTACTTAGTCTAAGCAAGAAAAGGATAGGTTTTACTCTCAAGTAAAGCACTTTTACTGGGATGACCCTGACTTGTTTAAACATTATGCAGACCAAGTAATTCGTAGATGTGTTCCAGAGTGTGAGTATCATATCATTTTATCTTTTTGTCACTCATATGCATGTGGAGGGCACGTTGGAGGTCGTAGGACTACGGCAAAATTCCTACACTGTGGTTTTTATTGGCCTACTCTGTTCAAGGATGCTCACAAGTTTTGTCTTGCATGTGAGCATTGTCAACGCGCAAGCGCAATGACGCATTGAGATATGATGCCTTTGAACCCCATTTTAATTGTGAAAATATTTGATGTTTGGGGTATTGACTTTATGGGACCATTTCCCCCATCTTTTGGATTTGTTCATATACTTTTAGGGGTTGACTATATGTCCAAATGGGTTGAGGCTATACCTACTAGGACCAATGACCACAAAGTGGTCATGTAGTTTGTCAAGGACCACATTTTTAACCGCTTTGGTACCCCTAGAGAACTCATTAGTGATGGTGGTAGTCATTTCATTCATAGGTCATTTGAGGCACTTTTTAGGAAGTACTCAGTGCATCATAAGATTGCCTTCCCCTATCATCCCCAAGCTAGTGGTTAAGTAGAGCTTTCAAACTATGAGATCAAGTCTATACTTGAGAAAACGGTTCGTCCTGATAGGAAAGATTGGTCCCTTAGGCAGAATGATGCTCTTTGGGCTTACCGCACTGCCTATAAGACCCCACTTGGTATGTCACCCTATAGGTTGGTCTTTGGTAAAGCATGTCCTTTACTAGTTGAGCTAGAACACTGTGCTTATTGGGCCACTAGAGCTTTGAATTTTGACTTAGACCAAGCTAGATCTAACCAAAAGCTGTTGACTTCAGGCCCCGGCCGGGGGTAGCTGATTGTGTTCGGTGGATGGGCGACCCATCTGGGGTCTTCTCCACCAGGTCGGCTTGGGAGATGATTCGTAGTTGGAGGGAGGAGGACTCCATCCACCATCTCCTCTGGTTCCAGCTGCATATTCCGAGGCACTCCTTCATCCTCTGGCTTGCCTCTTGTGAGTGGCTTTGGACGTTTGACAAGCTACTGAGACATCGAGTGCAGGATGTTCGGGCTACTTGTGTGTTGTGTGGGTCAGATGATGAGTCGCACAGCCATCTCTTCTTCAGCTGCAGCTTCTCTGCTACTATCTGGTCCAGGGTGTCTTCTCGCACCTCTTTCGCATGGCCTTTGCTTCCTTGGCATGAGCTGGTTCAGTGGGCTGCTTCTAGACTCCGTGGTCGCGGGGTCGATCGGATCCTTGCCCGCCTTTGTCTTTCAGCGACGGTTTACACCCTCTGGTACGAGCGTAACCTGAGGATCCAACTCTCCCAGTCCAGGCCTTCTGCAGTCGTCACTGAGGAGATCATAGGATTGGTTCGCAGCCGTCTCATTGCTGCTCCTATACTTCGTGGTGCTCATCGTCACTCACAGCTTCTGCAGGAGTGGGGGATTGAGTGCTAGCTTTATATTTTTTTTGCTTTTTGGCTTTGTCCTTTTTGTTTGGCCATATTGACTTTTGATTTCGTTGTTTTGATTTTTTTCTTCAGATTGATTCATTGATGTAGGCCTTGGGCCTTGGCTTGGGGTTTGCCCCTCGTAGACTTGCACATATATTTGTTCATATGTGATATTTTCACACTGACTTACCAAAAAAAAAAACCAAATAAAAAATCTAACCTAAAGCTCCAATTGAGTGAACTTGAGGAGTTGAGAAATGAAGCTTATGAGAATGCAAAGATTTATAAAGCTAAAACCAAAGCTTTTCATGATAAACATATTTTGAGGAAAACATTTGCTTCTGATCAAAAGGTTTGGCTTTTTAATTCTAAATTGCGTCTTTTTCCAGGTAAGTTGAGGTCTAGGTGGGATGGTCCTTTTGTGGTTAAGCCATTATACCCCTCGAGTGCTATTGAGATATACCACCCTAAAGATGGTCGTGCGTTCACTGTAAATGGTCAAAGGCTTAAAACTGTAGTTGAGTTGGATGGCATTGCTGATGGACAGCTTATTGAAGTTGTCACTTTGATGGACACAATGACTGATACTTGAACTTTGCTTGATTCACTGCGCCTGGCTGAAGGCGTAAAACTTAGCGCTCCTAGGAGGCGGCCTAGGTCTGTTATTTTTTTGTTTTAATTTAGCTTTGACCTAATTAGTTGCTTCGAGGCTTGTTTTCTCTCTTTTCAGGTTCTCGTGCCAGGCTGAAGGAATCATATATACATGTCCATGCCGTCTTGCCAGGTTGTATTACTCCATCTCACCTATCTCTTGTGCTTTAATGATTGATATTGTTGCATTGAGGGCAATGCATGATTTAGGTGTGGGGGTGAGGCTCATTTGCATTTGCTCATTTTTGGTCAAATTTTTAAGATTTTGAACATCTTTTTGTGCATTTTGGGTGTGCATTATAACCGTTTAGCCAAGTTTTCCTTGATCGACGCGCATGTTATGATGACAGTGGGATTTGTTGTTTATTTCGTTCTCTTAATTCTTTGAAATTAAATGATTCTACTTCATACTTGTTAATGAGTGTTGTTGATTGTTGTTGATATTAATGGGTTCTACTCGTGCCGCTCACATATTCACTGAGCATAGGACTTTCATGTTGCGAAAAATCTGAAGAATTTGAGTAAACAACCTTATATATCTTAAGTTTTGCAAGCCTGCCCTATTGGCTTATACTAATCCTTACCCTTGATGTTATGTAAAGTACTTGTTGGTCAATGTCAATTGTAATGATGAAGTACGTGTTATTAAAAAAAAAGTCCAAAAATGGACAGAAAAGAAGGAGGAAACAAAAAGAAAGAAAATGAAAAGGAAAAAAAAAAAGACAAAAAAGGGTTTCCTCCAAAAGAAAAAGGCAAAAGAAAACAAAAAAAGTGAAAATTGGTATATATTCATGACAAAGAAGTTTTTTTTGTGCTATATCATGGTCATAATGTTGTAAAGTGATCACTCATATGCCATTTAAACTTTCTCTATGTATAGGCATGTGTTTAGGTGATTCAATGGTGCGGGTGCACAAAACCTTTATATATTTGGTTGGAAGCGAGAATTTGAGGAGATTCCGTGGCAGGAAATCCTAATCACTTTCACTTGTGCACTTAAATTGCTTGAGTAATTCCTATTAGTTGATACAAGGTTAATGAAATTCTATGACGAGTTTTGAAGTTCAATTATCTGAATTCATGGAATTGAAGAATGCTCTAAATGATTTAATCTTGTCTTGAATTGTAAAATAGGTGATAATCTCGAAAAACTGGGTGAAGGTTGGGTAGTTGGTCACTTTAGTCTTTATGTTAAATCATATACTTTGCTCGAGGACTAGCAAAGGTTAGGTGTGGGGGCGTTGATGCGTCTCATATTTACGTATCTTTTAATTGATATTTTAATTATTTTGTACCTGATTAATTATAGTTCTACACTCATTTTGGCAATTTTTATGTTTAGCAGGTTTGAAATTAAAGTTTCGGAAATTATCAAATTTTGGTGCAAATAAGTCAAATTCGATGTGTAAACAATTAAATCAAGTCAATCGAGATTCGAGACAAGAACATAAAAGCATGACCCGCACCGCTACACTACCCGAGCTGCACTGTTCATCATCCCCTACCTCCAGCCCAACACCAGCAAACCCACCAAACCTCCGGCCCACCAACATCACCGACACCCGGCCCATCACTGTCAACAGCCCAAGCTCACCACCATCTTCACCAGCGCCAGGCCTAACACTGACACCAACAGGTCCGGCCTAGCCCGCGTTCCCTTCTCAGCCCCGCACCTTGACGCCCCTGTTCAGTTCAAACCCGCACAACACCTCAGCCCAACTTAACATCCCGCATAGTCTAGATTTGGTAGGGCTTTGAGAGGACGAAAGAGGGTCAGTTTTGGGGGGTGGATTTAAGCTCGTTTTGGGTCTCTGGTTTTTTGGTGCTGATTCACCGCCTCTCTCTGGCTGGGGATCGCCCCTCTCTCTCTCTTCCGTTGTTCTCTCAGCTTTCTCTCATATTTTTTTATTTTATTTTTCTTTCTTTTTCGTTAAATTGGAAGGAGAGCGAAATTAGTGTTAGGACCGACATGGGTTCGTTCATCTCCTCCTTCACCGGATCATCCTTGATGGAGAGCTAACTTGCTCTCTGGGGTTAGATGAAATCTTAGCCTTTACTTTTAATTCGGGTGACTTGATTGTTTACATGAATTGCTTGGTTGCGATAAATACTTTGAAGTATTACGATTTTTGTTGTTTATTCAATTGATATGATTATTGAGTTTGTAACCTTTAATTGTTGATATTGATATTTATAAATTAATTCTTTGTGCTTGTAGCCTTAGGATTAGTTAATCAAGCTATAGTATTAACCGAATTGTTAATTAAAGCCTATCTTCCCTATGCTTTAGTTAGATAGGGTCAATACGTGATAATTAACAATACGTTAGCTAGAGCCTATTTTCTTTATATTTTAGTTAGATAGGGTCAATACGCAATACTAACAACATTAACTTAGTAGGATCACTGCCCGTGTAACAATCAATAAATCCTAATTTAAGAGTTAATGCAAAAATAATTGGCTACTGATGGATTCGAAACCCTAGGTTCCAATTTAATACATTTTTCCAATTAGTAGTAGATTACTTTAGTTTAATTTTCGTTTTCTAGATTAATTAACACAAAAATATCACTTTTCCTTGAATCAATTTAGATCATAGATTAAATTCATACACTCTTAGTCCCTGCGGTTCGACACTCTCTCAACCTACACTTCAATTTAGGTGTGTTTAATAGATAGGGTTTTATATTAAATTTTAGTAGACGTAGAAAAACACATCACATGGAACTTCACGTAGGCATCGTGCAACCTTAGAATTTGGAGGATATTGTAGGTTGTTCCCTCATAATGCAGCAGCAAGATTTGTAACAACAAAAACAACATGACTTTGGCATGAACTAAGCAAGTTACAAGATGCAGTTCAGGCTCAAATCCAAGGGTTCAAAGTCTAGATGTACCCATTGCATCGACAAGCTCTCTTCAGCTGCAAATTTCGACAAGCGGTTCATCAAATTCAACTCCTACTTGTAAGAAAATAAGTGCTCCAAAGTCTCCACTCTCTACTAAGATTCTTGGGGGCAAGAATCTCTTAAGGGGGGAGTAGTGTTATGATTCTAATAGATGGGGCATACGGAAGTGAGTGTGAATAAGTCAAGATTGTAATAAGTAGTATAAGTCTTTAGTATTAGCCTAATTAGCGCTTCAATTGGGATATATGAGCTGTGAGTAGGTGAGAGGCTAGTTAAGTCTTAGTTGTTAAGTCAAGATTCAAGCCAATAATGGCGGCTAGGTACTTAAGTCGGCTAGAATGTTTGTCCAAGCTCAATGTATCTTCAAGTCATGTAATTAGTATAAATAGCTGAGTCTTCTGTTGTAAGAGGATATTATTGATGAATGAAAATACTTGATTTCTCTCTCTCATCTAAACTCTCTCTCTATTTCTCATCTCCTTTCGCTTCTTTCTCATCTCATATTATATTATCCCCTAAGTTATGATCAAGATTGTTCTTGAATCATAACAGAATCTTGTAGTTGGAATGGTATGCAAGTTTGCACTTAACGGCGTGCAACGATGAATGTAGAGTAAATAATGCCACTTTGCTATTTTTTTTTTCTCACATGCCATTCTCCCAAATTTTTTATTTTTATTTTTTCAAATCAGCGCCATCTTGCTATTTGTGTTGAGGGGAGAGGGTAAATAGGGGAAAACGACATGCAATAATGCAGGATCCTGTTGCACACCATTTGTAACGACGTATAATTTTTTGTGCATCAATGAACGCCGTTGGAAGCCGCTTTCAACAATGAATGAATTGTAAACTGGACCATTTTGCTATGCTTTTTGCCTAAACATCCCACTTTACTAATTTTTTTTTATAAAATTTTTGCCATTTTTCTAATTTACTCTTATGAGAAAAAATTAGACTAATTTGGCGAATTGGCACCGTTTAAAATAAAAAATTTAGGAATATAACATGTTAGAAAAAAAAAATTTAAACAAATGGGACACTTTACTATACAAGTATTGCACACACCATTTGAAATAGCTTGCATACACTGCACTATATTATGTACGCCATTTGAAATGGCATGCAATGTATGCATGCCATTTTAAATGGTGTGCAAAGCTTGCATGCCATAACACCTCTCTTCACTCATTTGCAGTACATCCATATACCCCTCTTGTCACTCCTGTCATCACTAACCTCCCGTGAACCCTATTTTTCTACCTCATATGCAGAGAATCTCCACAAAATTCCGACCCCCCCGCCCCCCCCCCTCTCCCCCCCTCTTCCCTCTTGTGAGTTTTTTAACCTCACCGCCTCTTCTTTATCACTTTCGTGCCCTCTTCATCAACACTCTCCTCCCATAACCCCCTCCCTTCTCATCCTCTTTTATATATACCACCTCCTCCAAAAACTTGCACACCATTTCAAATGGCATAGTATCATGACCCTCTCTTGACCCCCTATCACTCTCTCATGAACTTATCTTATTGGTGTGAAATGTTTAATGTTGATGCTCATGGTGTACATAAGTGATCAGAGTTATTGATGTATATAACTAAATGAGTGTCAAAATACAGGATATTTATATAGGATAACGAAGAAGAAAGAAATATGTATTATAGAGTCAAAATACGTAAAAAAATAAGTAATATAAAGTATGGTACAAAATGTAATGTGGACCTTGTTGTGAAAAATAACTCGGATGCCAACTGTTAGGTTCAAAGTTCTCAACTATGGTCACAACAAAAGGCACCTATTAACGCACATAGAGTAGGAGACTCTTCTGTCTACTTAAGCCCCCGGTTGGAGAGTCACGCTTCGTGGCACCTCATGTGCGAGAGCTCCCAAGAATACGGTTATCTCTATAAATCCATTTGCTCTAATTTCTGCTGTGGGATGAATTTCAAAATTTCTCCCTAATTTTATAAATTTCACGCAGCGGAAGGGGTTTTGAATTCATAATTCTAAACCTAGGGTTGATTTAAAATTCATAATTTTAAACCTACAAATTTAAATTTATAATTTAAATGTAAAAATCTAAATTCCTAATTTAGATTTACAGGCCTTTTACTGTAATATATTCATAACAATATATAAACTTAAACAAGCATAATAACAAATACTATAAATAAATAGAAAAGCGAAAATCAAAAGTAAAGGAATGAAAGCGTACCTAGAATTGCTCTAATATAAGATTTCCTGAAACAAAATAATCTTCTTCAAAAGAATACCAAAATCGAGATCCCACGATCCTTTACGCAATGACCTCGAGCTGCGCGGAGGGTAGGCTCTGATAAATAGTAAACTAGGAAAGAAAAAATTTTAACCAAAATTTTTCTCTCTAATTAGGTCTTCGAAACAATTCAAGAAACCTAAAATAATTTATTTCAATTCATTGCCAAACTCTAAAATTAGGTACCTCTATTTATACTAGGCTACCGAAGCAAAAAATAGCAAATTCGTCGCTGTACGATTCGCACAAATAACCCAGTAAAGACAAGCAAAACCCAACGTTTAAGTTAAAAACACTAATAAACGACGCGTTGAATAGTTAGGATGAGCCCACATGTCACTGCCAATGAAACGCTGCGACATGGCGCAGCATGATTCGTCCCGGCGAGGAGGCATGGATGGCCACAGGGGAAGTTGTGTCACGCACTGATTCATCAAATCTGTAGCACACGGATCGCACTGTACACGGGATGTTTCTTTTCTTTTTTTTATTTGCTTTGTTCCCGCATATAAAAATTCATCTCGTAAATTTTAGTTCTGAAAATTACTTTATGTTATAATTTTTGACTTTTATTCAACACATGAATAATGTTTGACAAAATTAAATTTACCCATCTTATGTATAAATAATTTATCTCATAAATTCTTTAATATTTTTTAGATGCAATAAATACAAAGGCTAGTGTAGGACCTCAGGGACAATTTAAATCTAGCTCCAAAGGATTAAATTAATCTTCTTATGAAATAATTTGATTACCATTTAATGAGACTTAATTCCACTAAATATATCTCACTACACTCCAGACTTAAACCATTTATTCAATATCTCTCTAATAGACTATATTGATGACAACAACCCCTCCCTTAGATGTCCATGATAAGGAATAAACATAACTACTACCACCATCCTTCTCATAACTTCTACATTAGTTACTGACTCACCCTACACTGAATAATTCATTTATACTTGAACATATTCATAGTATAAATTCCAAATGTCAAACACTTGGAATACTTTGGCCAAAGATTCTGAACTATTCAAATCAATAAAAGGGACATCTGTATCTCATAAGAGACTGTAGATTCCCTATTAAATACATGATCTTTATCACACTTCACGCCGCCACCTAGTGTACGTGGGAATTCAGTCATGCGTTTAGACTTTACTTATAGTACAATAAAGTAACTAACACTCTATGTATAAGTCCAGAATACTCTCGGGATTTAGAGTCGTTGTTCACACTGTACTACATGAATCACTCATCTCCAATAGTTGTCTAGAAACAAGTAATCCACATGGTCAAACTCAGTGTGTCAATCTTATCAAACACACTAAGCTAGCACTTTTGGATCACCATCCACATGAGCAAGACAAGTCATCTAAAGTGCCACGTTATAGTCTTAGCATAAAAGTGGTCCAAACTTCTCTTCGACTATGAGTCTTTCAAACAACAATCCATACCATTTGGTCCAAGTCTATATGTGGGTTAATCTTATAAACCACTTATAACAAACATGTAAATTGTAGTCTGAGGACTACACCCATCTCGTCGATGTTTCTAAAAAGAAAATCATATGCAGTATAAATGCTCGCTTACATAAATTTAACAAGGAAATGACTGGAACTTCAATTTTTTTCATTAATAAAATAATATTAAAAGAATAAATCTGAATTTCAAGACATTATTCCTAACAATCTCCCACTTGTCCTAAATCTAATTTGTTATAAATTTTATATTCATCCTTTTTATGTATGAACCAAAAGTCTACTAGGTCAATTATTTTATTTGAACCAACATGCCCTTTATGCAGCTTCTGAAGCTACAATGTATTTAGCCTCTATGGTGAAGTCAACAATACAATACTGCTTGACATTTCCTACTCCAAGTTTAAAGACATGCCCAGACGTCATATGCCTAAAATCTCAATCTAACTGAAAATCTGAATCCATATAGCTAACTGGAACTACCTCACCAAATCTTTATAGCTGAGAACATCCCTATGTCATTCCTAAAGAGTAGTATATCGTCGACGTATAATAATAAGAAAGTTAATACTTTCTCTTGATGCTGCTTGTACACGGATGGTTCGTCAACCAATTACTCAAAACCATAAGACTTAATCAGTTTATTGAATCTAATATTCGATGAGCATAATGCTTGTTTCAGTCCATACATAGACTTCTTCAGTTTGCATAACATATGCTCCTAATTTTTACCAATGGAACTGTCTGGTTGCACCATATAGATATCTTCTACAAGATGACCATTCATAAGGGCCGTTTTTAAAATCCACAAAAATAATTAACAAAGTCTTCTTAATTGAAGCGTAAGCAGAACTCACAGTATAACCGAAGTCAGCTATACCAACATACCACAACCGTTTCTCCAAAAATGGTCAGTGGTTGAAATCAAACACGTTTGGTTAATAATTAGGCTCACTCCCTGCTCATGGTGATTCCCTTTTGCATGTTTTTTTTTTCACATTTATGGCAACCATACACACATCACTGGAAACATAATAGAGTAAATAGGTTGCCTTTAGGCATGCCTCCAACCCAAGGCTCTGTTAGTCCTTATGCAATGGCTATAAAACTAGCTGGCCATATAGACTAGGAGGTATAATTCTACTTATGTAGGTCAACACTCGTTTCCTAACCTGATAGTCATGGGAGCTCAGGGATGTCCTGTTGATCCTCCTAAAGATGCTCAACCCCCTGGGCAATAATGGAAGGTGCGTAAACAAGCACTTATCGTGCCCTTCCAAGATCAACTGGCTACCATCATTAAATAAATATATGGCCCATGCCTTCAAAGGAGGCCAAGCCTTGATTAGATTGACGGGGGAAACCCATTACATAGAGTGTAGAATATACCTGAATTTGCTCTCATCACAAGAGAAGGGAATGTGTCTGCTCTCGAGCACCTGCCAAGATTCAAATTGTCAATGCATAGAGGCGACTGATAATCCTGACCTAAAACTGACTACTCCCTAGCTCTTTGGCATTGACCACTTTTTAGTGATATATAAGCCTATCACCTCTAATTAGGATGACATGGCTAGATAATTTTTGCCCCAATTCCTAAGAATGGAACTAGGCACCTGTATGAAGGACTTGCTCGAATGAGACAAAAGCCAGGAAAAATATGCAAATGATTATATTACTTGGTTTGAAAAAGTGAGACTGTAATGTACAGTGGCTCTCTTCGAAGTTGAATATGCTATATTGGCCATAAACAATTTGGATACTAAGTTTAGAAAGAAATTTTAGGAATAAAATATCACCAATCTGTTTCAACAACCAGAGTGTGTCGCTGGGTATGAGGCTGTCTTGGAAGAAGAAAGCCTCATAAAGAACATTGTATATGGAACTTACATGTACAAGGTATTAGATGAGGAAGAATCCCATCTTTTTGAGATCTAGATATTGCTGAATACGTCAAGGGACCTTATGTGATCTGTAATCCTTCTAGAAAAAGGGATATTAGGGCTATGAAGTCTAACAAATTCGAAGACTTAAGAAACTATTAATTTCACCTCTCAAGATCTGATATAACATTTTATTAGCTCAAGGCAAATAACAAACTAAAAGTCAAGGACAAACATGAGAAACCTGATCATAATTCCTTGAGAGAAAAGGTTTGCAATTAGTGGCATAATTCATTCACCCTCTCAACAAAGACTTGCGTCACCTTTAAGAATGCGGTCTAGGATGCCATTGAGGCAAGGAACTTATTTTCCCTACAAAGGGAAAATGGGTGTTGATAAAAATCGATTCCCATGTCCTGTATCAGTAAATGTTATGGAGGTAGTCAAGATCTAGGCATTAGTAATGCTCAAACTAACACAAAACCTCCTTGCAAGATGAATACACATATGGAAATGGTAGCTATAACAACTTCTTATTTGAAAGACTTATGAAGCAGAGGGTACTAAGGTTCCCAAAAGTTTTCGTTAAATTAGGAAATGAGTTCTGTAAGCGGCACATTACAATAAAACACTTGACTTGTGAGTATGCAACCTCCAAAAGGTTCTTAAAAAGGCAGCTCGAGAAAGGAACCATCCTTTTCTCGAAGAAAGAAGAAATATACAAGGGTATATCCTCTAATGATGATAGGAAAATGATCTTTGCCACCCAGAAGGAGATAACAAGGAGGTTCATGGAGCTTATTTAATCTCTCTGTGGGCGCTTTGGGCACATACTCATTTATGAGACGAAGACTCTGGAGTTATATCCAAAGAAGGCAGTAGCCCCAAACAAAGTCCCACTCATTCAGCACATCAGATACTCCTTCCAAAAATCTAGGTTGATCATGAAAATGAGGCATCCTAAAAGGAATCCAAAATACCATCTTATTGCAGTGGAGACTAATTAGGTTCCATGATGAGCAAGATAACAATCCTGAGGTGTCGGCTTTAGTAAGCATAGAGAGGGAACCAACTTGATCAAGCAAATGGTGGACCTGCCAATCTTATCATAACACTGAAGAGGAAGTTGTTGTGTAAGAAAGCAACAAAGAAAACATCTTAGCTTGACTCTGGGCTTGACAAGGACCCCACTAGAGAGGGCTCCAACCACAAAAACGATGAGGTAGATGGCTCAAAGCCCATGGATCTCGAGGTTCTAAAGGGCAAACATATCTAGGTGCCGTAAACACAAGGAAAGAACCTCGTAGGAAGTTTGAGAGATGGGCTAGTCTGTGATCTTCAAAGGGCAATGAGTCTTGATGGGACCAATTTGCTAAAGAGTCATTGGCTCGTAAGCTATTTGATGATGAGGAGAATAATAGTCCTCCCAGCGTTAATTTAATGGAACCTATTGACCGCTTCAAACTAACATTATTATATACAGTGAACAATTTCCACAAACAGGACTACCCTAAACCCATTGAGGGGTCAAATGCTTAAGAGGGTGAATGTATAGACCAGCCCTAAAATAAGACATGTAGACTGATAAGGCTCGAGAAGGAAATGGATGAGAAACTCCACATCCATTTTGTGTTCTTACCTAAGTATGTTGAAGTTAAAACCTCCTTATACATGCCCTTGGAGTTCATGGACAAGGCCCATAGTAGCCTGAAAGGGGTTGTAGTGGTGGCAGATGAAGTGTCCCAGGTTGAGCTGGTGGCCAAAATAGAAGATCCTAAAGGTAATCCCAATCCCTTATACTTTAAAGTTGAATCTACAATATTCAAGATCAGCTTGATGTAACGAAAATGATGTTTGATGGGCTCATCATAACCAACAAACACATTAAGCCCTTGTGTATGAAAGCCAAGTTTGATGGTTTCTTTCCATAAGACATGCTAGGGGTCATTAGTAAGTGTTTACGCCCTAAACTTGAGGGAGTTAGGACGATGCCGTTTTGGGACAAAGTGCCACGTGCTCATCTTCTTAGGCCATCTTTGAGGGAGATTAAGCCTTTAGGTGCCAATGTAATGGCATCTCGAGCCCAACGGCTTGAGGAGCTTAAAACCCTTTATAAGGCATCAGCCACTCGAGGTGGTTGAGGGGTAAAAGATACTTGAGCTCAAGGGACTTCCTAGAAGGCTACAAGGCAGGTGGTTTTCAACCTCGAGGCAGTAACTTGGAGCATAATTTTGAATGCATAAGTCTTAAGCCTACCTAATGGAGTGTGGGGCATCTACAAGGAACTCTAGTAGAAAAAGTGGATGTGTGTTTTCAGAAAGATGCTCGAGCACACCAACTCAGGGCACATCCACTATCCATTCAAGTGCCAAGCGAGCTTTAAGGCCAACATAGGAAGAAAATGCTGTGGAATTAAGGTGCATCTATTATTTCTATTTTCAATCAATAAGAAACACTATTATCATTGTAAAGTGTCCAGTACTACTCATACAAAATCCTTCAAGTTTCTTTACAGCACACTTGTGCTTTTTACCTACAACTAGCACTCTTAACTTAGCCTAGCGTAGCATAGATATTTGTTGCACTTGCTTTCACCAGAGTGTCATAGTACTTCAGGTTTCGGGTATGAACTCTCTATTTGAATCTATTCCAAAAACTGATAAGTTAAGAATTAATGTTTCATTTAAGGCTTTGACAGCCAAGGCTTGACCTTGATTGCATTGGTGGTAACACTACTATCACTGCTTAACAAGTCAGGCATACCAAGGTTTGTGTCATCGTTTGAGGGTTTCGATGGAGAATGCCTGACCTTGATTGGGCTGTGCCCATCCAGTGACCTAAATACGGTTTGCTCCAGCTCAATCCGATTAAACTCAAACTTGTTAGGAATAGTATTCTGAAATCCAGATTTATTACGAATATATTATTTTAATTAATAAATAAAATTGAACTCCCTGTCGTTTCCTAGTAAAATTTGTGTAAGAGAGCAAAAAATTGAACTCCCTGTCGATTCAATTAATTTTATAAAATAGGATAAAATTGATCGATTGACATTAGATTTAATTAATTTTAAAATTAAATATTATATCTGACATCAGCACAAAAAAAATGTTAATTATTTATTTTATTAATTAATTTTCTTTTAGATTAAGATTCTAAATTGGATTATATGATTATATAAGTTATGAATCAGTATAATTTTATTTTTAAATTAGCCTTAGAATAAGATTCTAAAAGAGACTATGAGATAGTCTAAATGGTTAATTTTATTTTTAAAATATTGTCTAAGCCTATTTAACTTTTAGAATGAGATTCTAAAGTAGACTATGTGATAGTCTAAATTTTAAGACGTTATTTATTTTAAATAATAATAATTTTGTTAATTAATTTAATTTTAGAATTACATTCTAAAATAGATTATGAGATAATCAAAATTTCGGTATTATTTTAAGTAGAAAAAAATTAAATTAATTTATATTAATTTATTTAGTTTTTAGAATGGGATTCTAAATAATAGGTTGTGAGATAATCTGTGGTACCGTTTTTAAAAGTTAAATTAACTAATTATTTTTATTGAATAAATTTAGAATAAGTTTCTAAAGCAAGATTATGAGATAATAGATATTGTAAAATAATATATTTCGAATTAATTAATTAATTATTTTTGGTTAAGATTAGAACGAGATTCTAAAAGGGGTTATGAGATAAATAGGTTCTAAATACAAGTTAATAAAAAAAAAACCACTAGTCATAAAAATCAAGTGGGAGCGAGGTTTCAATTGTTGTAATCTCGCGGTCTCCATTACCAGTCTATCAGTATAGTCGATCGATAGACCTCCCTCTGGAGGATGTCAGTTTATAGATTACAGGGTTAGACTTCTGTTGGTATGAATCGAAGTGCAAGGAAGCGATGCGATAACGCTACCGTGGAGTATTTCGTGTATTTGTATGGAGGTTTAGGTAAGGTTTACCCTTGACTAGCATGGTGCATTAGCCTCCCCATGGAGCTCTGCTACGTTCTGTTAGGGACTAAGGTAAAGCGGTGAGTTAATCATGTTTAGTGAGAGTTACAATAAAACAGGTTAACTAAGAATAATTCTACCCAAATTGGCTTCCTACGACCCTGCTGCAGGGGAGTAAGAAGTGGTGTGTTTGGGTCATCATTATATGCATGATAGTACAGTTTGGTAGATATCTGACTTATTGTGTATGCTAAATTGAAAGAATGCATATCACTGCATTATACATGACTCTTGTAAGATAGTTACACATTTATTTGCATTTACAGTTTTTGAAATGGATACAGCTGGTGAACTTCATTTGATTTCGAATACACAATGTACTCACTAGACCAAATCACTTTGCCTTGAAAAATAAGTTAGACTTACTCATTACTCACAAGGGACCTATTAGAAAGAAAGGAAAGGGCAAGGTTGCTATTGTAGCAACCAAGTCTATAAGGAAGTCAGTAAACGAAAAGTGTTTCTTTTGCAAGAAAACTATGCTACTAGAGGAGAAACTACACTAAGTACATAGCTACTCTCCCTGCAAAGACTGCTAAGCCATATCGTGGAGATATGTTGATATCTCACTTAGTTGAGTCATGCGCAGTTAAGAGTCCACCAAGTTCCTAATGGGTGGATTCAGGTTCAACTAACCATATGTGCAATATGCTACAGGAGCTCAGGCTAAGCTAAAGGCTACATGATGGGTGTTGTGCCAGATGGTCAGGGACAGTATAATAATAGTGGTCTTTAGTGTAAAGAGATGTTAGCTTAGACTTTAGTGATAGAGTTTTGTTTTTAAAGGATTAATTATTTAAACCTTCGCTATATAGGAATTTGATTTCTATATTTTGGTTAATGGATAGTTGTTATTCAGTTGATTTTGATAACGAAAATTTTAATATGAGAAATAAATTATTTATTTGCACATGTACAAGAATAAATTGTTTATTCATGTTATTTCCTTATCAAAACTTTGGTATTTGTTTAAAAGAATGTAACACAAGCTCACTTGTTCAATCTCCTAAAAGAAAACACCCTGAAAGTGATAATGCCTACACCTCGCACCAATGTTTAGGTCACACCAATTCGAACAAGATCCAAAGACTGGTAAAAGATGGACTGATAGAGGTTTTGGACTTGAGGTCATTACCAGTCTGTGAATCCTGCATATAAATAATGATGATGAAGTCTGTCTTTATGAGTAAAGTCAACAAGATAGGTGACTTGCTTGAGCTAGTTCACATAGATGTATGTGGACTAATTTATGTTCAAGCAAGAGGTGGGTATGGGTACTTATCTGCATTTGGTGATGATTACTCAAGGCATGGATATGTTTACCTGATAAGACATAAGTCGTACGTTTTTTTGGAGAAATTCAAAGAGTAGAAAGTTGAATTTCAAAAGCTATTAGGTAAACAATTTAAGTCACTTCGATTAGATTGAGGTGGTGAATAATTTTTGGGTGAGTTTTTGGATTTCCTAGCTATAGATGAGATAGGATCTCAGCTTTTTGCTCTGGGTACACCGCAGCAGAATGGTGTTGCAGATAAAAGGAACAACGACAGTCTTTTCTACAATTTTTTTTTTTTTTTAATGTAAAAGCTCTTTTGTAAATACAATGCAAAATGCTTAGTGAAGCATTTTGTAAGTAAGCTACAAAAACAAAAACAAAATAGTATTAAAAGAATATGACACTAATTCTAAATAGATAGGCATAACTCAAGACATAATGCATGCATTAGATGCACCTACTTATAGGAACAAAAATGTTCCAGGTACACGAGAACTTAGGTGCGGTGGGAGGTTTGTCAGGACACCTTACAAGTTCATAGCGGGAACCTATGTGATAGACCGTGGCATTGAATCTAATCCTTTTAGCCATAATGAAGTAATTAAGTCTTACAGTTTTGTGCAATCAGTAGCTCAAATTATGCATGTACAAATGATATTAAGAGAAAGTGGTGACCTTCTTAGTATTATATGTCAATGATACACTACTAATTAAGAATGATGTAGGAGTGTCAATAGCTTTAAAGGTTCGGTTATCAGTATAGCTCGATATGAAGGACATAGGAAAAGCCAGCTCCACCCTTAGGATTAAGGTTCTGCAAGGTCATCACAATAAGATGTTATGTCTCTCTCCGGCCACTTATATTGAAAAGATGTTGTCAAGATATAGCATGGAGTCCCTTTTTTTTTAGCAGTGTTCTAGGACACCTCAAGAGGAGGAGCAATTGAGGAATATTCCATATGCTTTGGTAGTGGGAGCCTCATGTATGCCATGTTATGCACAAGACCAGATATTTGCTATGTTGTGGTATAGTAAGCAGATGTAAGTCTAACTCAAGTTCGATGCACTAGGTGGCTATGAAGCGTTTTCTCTAGTACTTAAGAAGGACTAGAGATTATGAGTTGATCTTTCAAAGTCAAGAGTTGGTTCTAGTTGGCTATAGAGATTTAAGATTTCCATTCAGATTTAAATGATAGACATTGGACATCTAAGCAGGTCTTTACCCTTGGAGTGGGAGCCATTCGTGAGAGGAATGTCAAGCAGTATTGTATTGCTGACTTCACAATAGAGTAATTAAGCTCACTAAGGGTTAGGCTCAGTGGACCTTTGGTTCAAACTTAAAAGGGGTGAGTATGGACTTTGTCATAAATTGGATTTAGGACAAGTGGGAGATTGTTGGGAAAAGTTTCTTGAAATCCAGATTTATTCTAGATATATTATTTTAATTAATAAATAAAATTAAAGTCCCAATCATTTCCAATTTGTGGAAGCGCGCATTTATACTGCATGTGATTTTCTTTTGAGAGACCTCCATGAGATGGGTGTATTCCTTATATTACAATTTATAGGTTTGTACTAAGTGGTTTATGAGACTAAACCACAGATAGACTTGGAACAAATGGCATGGATTCTTGTTTCAAAGGCTCGTAGGCAAAGACAAGTTTGGACCACTTGTATGCTGAATATTATAACGTGACACTTTCAATGACTTGTCTTGGTCATGTGGACAAAGATCCAAACGTGTTGGGTTGGTGTGTTTAATAAGATTAACACACTGAGTTACACCATGTGGGTTACTTATTTCTAGACTACTATCGGATATGACTGATTCACATTTCGATGTTTGAACGACCACTCTAAATCTTGAGGGTATTCTCGACTTGTGCATGGAGCACTAGTTGCTTTGGTGTATTATAAGTAAGGTGAAAACGCATGTTTGAATTCCCACGCACACTGGGTAGCGGCGTAAAGTGTGATAAGGATCAGGTATTCAACGGAGAATCTATAGTCTCTTATGAGATACAGATGTCCCCTTACTTGATTCTCAAATATTTGAATAGTTCGGAAACTTTGGCCAAAGTATTCCAAGTGTTTGATATTTGGAATTTGTACTATGAATGCGTTCAAGTATAAATGAATTATTTAGTAAAGGGTGAGTCAGTAACTAATGGAGAAGCTATGAGAAGGACAATGGTAGTAGTCATCAATACAGTCTATTAGGGAGATATTGAATACGTGGTTTAAGTCTTGAGTGCATTGAGATTTATTTCATGGAATTAATTCTCATTAAATGCTAGTTAAATTATTTCATGAGATAATTAATTTAACTCACTTGGAGCTTGATTTAAATTGTCCCTGAGGTCCCTGCTTAAGCCTCTGTATTTGCTTCCATCACAAAAATATTAAAGAATTCATGAGATGAATTCTTTATCCATAAGATGCATAAATTAATTTTGCCAAACGTTATTCATGAGATGAATAAAAATTTGAAATTATAATGTGAAATAATTTTGGAAAATTAAATTTGATAAGATGAATTTTTACATGTGGGAAACAAAGCAAAACAAAACAAAAAAAAGGGAAAATTGCGTTAAAAGGATCAGCATCCGAGTATGCGTGTACTGGCCATCCAACGCGCGACATACTAGGGCCACGATTCGCACCTTCAAGCGCGGATCAATAGCGTGTTGACATGTGGCACGTGTTTTAAATTTAAAAATCATGCGGTTTTTGAACTGTTATGAAATGTTGTGTTTTGTGTTATGTTTTTAATTAAACAACACGTTTTGTTTTAAGCTGGGCAATCCCACATAGAAAAAATCAGTTGTTTTCTCTCCGGTATACTCCTATAAATAGAGGTACTTATTTCATAGATTTGATATTCAATTGAAACAAATTTTTTTACGTTTCTGAAATTATTTCAAAGACCTAATTGGAGAGAAATTTTTCCGTTAAAATCTTTCTTTCCTTGGTTTATTATTTTTTAGGTCCCCTCTCCAGGCAGTTCGCGGTTATTGCATAGAAGATCGCGTGGTCTCTATTTTCTTGGTAATCTTTATTATTGGAACAATTCAAGGTATGTTCTTCTTTTCTTTCTCTTTTAGTTTTTACTTTTCTGTTTATTTACAATATTCGTTAGTATACCTGTTAAAGCTTATGTATTGTTATGAATGTATTAGAGTAAAAGGCCTGTATATCTGAATTAAGAATTTAGATCTATAGATTTAAATTATGAATTTAAATCTGTAGATTTGAAATTATGAATTTTAAATCAACACTAGGTTTAGAATTATTAATTCTAAACCCCTTCCACTGCATAAACTTTATTGAACTAGGAGAATTTTTGACATTCGTCCCAACAACTGGTATTAGGGCAAAGGGTTTATAGAGATAAACCTATTCCTGGGAAATCTCGCACGTGAGGTTTCCCGTAACATGACTCTCCGACCAGGGGCTTAGGTAGAGAGGAGAGTCTCTTACTTTAAGTGCTCTAATTGGCGCCTATTGTTGTGACCATAGTTGAGAATTGTGAACGCAGTAGCCGGCATCAGAGTTTATTTTTCCAACAAGAATTTATATCTTTTCCTAACAAAACTCATTCAAGTTAGTATACGTCTAGGGTGCTAGGCCTTATAATCGGATTGACTCGAATTTTTAAGTGGACAGCTGCACTCTTGAGTTTGTCTCCACTCAATTTCTTAACTTTTAAGTGTACAAGTAAAGGTGTTTATGGGCTTTAGTCCGTCACTGTATCGGCCAATTTAGTTTGGTCCATATCCCTTTTAATTTCCTATCGTCTTATGTAATGAGAAATCCAAAAGAAATCTAAAACTCTCTTTAATTGGGCCATAAGTAGAATCCACGTGTTTATTGCAAATTGAAGTTGAATACACCAAAAGCACCGCCCTTTTTCTTCAAAAATGTGAGTTCTTGAGGTCAAAGTCGTGCTATTTGAAGTTAAGGCTTGCTCCCTAGTCGCGACTAGTCCCATTTGCACGCTTGTTTGTATTTCGTATTTACAGCGACTACATTCCCACATTTGACAGACAAATAAAGCAAACATGCTTTCTGCCGACCAAAGTGGGAGACTTAATATAAGCCTTAATTGTTTTTAACCCCCATCATAGATTATCAAAATATAATATTAGACCATTCACTAATGGTCAGAACAAAGAGATCTAGTGCTCTTGAACATAAAGAACCTAATGGCTTACTATTGATTGGGTCCCCACTTAAGCACCATCAAGAACAAAGTGTTGCATTAGTGGGGGATGAGACCAGTCTTAACCATGGCAATGAAAGCGCGGTGATGGCTTGAAGGATATTCTAGCAAGTGGTTTATGGCCATGGTCGAACATCGTATGGAGCTCCATGATCAAAAGATTAAGCAAGGCATGGAAGAGGTCTACAACAAACAATGTTCTAAAATAGAACCCATTCTAGCAGCCCAACGTGAAAACTTTGCCACAATGAGAGCTATAATCAATTACATTGGAACCTCAATGAAAGAAAAGCTTCATAGAGAAACTGACAGGGTCATAATTGAGATGAACTCAACCTTGTGTTCTATTGCCACCCGTATTGCTAAGGATCGGGCAAGGCAAATAGTAGTTGAAGTCGAGTCTATCTTATTAAGGCAAGCTCAGACTCATAACGGCTTAGTCCAAGCCGTTAGGGAGCATATTAAGCATCTTAGGCATGTTTGTCCTCCTTTAGCTCCAACTAGGTAGCCTCATGATGTTATTTCAAGGTCACGGATGCTAATTACTCAGGTTAACAACAAAATCCCTAAAAGAACGGGAAACTGAACTATGGCTAATGTAGGTGTTGCTCAGATTTTGGCCATAGAGTTGATAATGCATCCTTTGGGGTTGCATGCCCTTTGTACAAGGGATACCCTATGGTCTCGAGGATTCTCAATTCCAATGTTCAAGTAACGCCAATCCATGAGACAAGGGGTCATAGCCCTTCATACCCTCTACATGCTAGATAGGTTGCCTCAAGGCCTAACCATGGCCTTGGAATAGATGTGCAAGGACAAGTACACAATCCCGAGGACTAAGCCCTTCCTCCTTAACTCTTTCCACTTATAGCATGGGGTACCAAATTGACTACCTACATCCTAAAGATCAAAACTTGGGGATACATCAAGCAAGGATGGCCCAACAGCCGGTCAATGTAGGTGTGCTTTCAAGCATGCCATATAATCAAGGATCTATTGGAACAAGCTTTATGGCCAATCAAACAACTAAACAGAATGATCAAGGGGTTGACTACGCTGCGTATGTGGGGCAACAACTGTTCCCACACCCACTTGTAATAGCAGCTAAGGGGTATCATGCTGATCCCCCTTAAGATCATCAGCTACTAGGGGGGCAATGGCAAGAGCATAGCCATGTGCCAAACCTACCCTTCCAAGACTAACTAGCAGCCCCCATTGAGTAGATGTACAGGGCCGGCCCAAGCAAGGTCAACATATCCTTGTATAGTAAATTACACCATGACTACTCCAACAAGAATTACACTTTTCTTCAAGGTTACAAAATCCCTGTGTTTAGGAAGAAATTTGAAGGCTCAAACTTCATAACTCACCTCCCGTTGGCCAAATGTGCTGCCAGATATGAGGTTGTTATGAAAGAAGAAGGCCTCAAGAAAAATAGCATGCATGCAACTTACATTAATGACTTAATTGATGAGGTAGAAGGTCCTCCAAATGATATTGATGTTGTTGAGTACATTTGGCTAGAGGAAAAGAGTACACTCAAGATTAAATTAAAAAATAAAAAACCCGATCCTAATATGCTAAAGGGGAAGGTAAACTATAAATGGCATGATTCGTTGACTCATTCAACAAAGAACTACATAATCTTTAGAAACGTGGTCCAAAATTCCACTGAGGCACGGGAATTGATCTTCCCTGGAGAAGCATAGGTGGGTACTGATAAAGACCCCTTCCTTTCCCTATTCCTAATGGCAGATCTCATTGCAGGATGAGCAATGAAAAGGAAAGATGGGCAGTGGCCATGCTTTGTTTAACAGACTGCTTGAGCGATAGGCACTCAGGTTCACCAAAGCCTTTGAATGTGCGGCTATGCTATTTTGTTCACAAGACTATGGATTTAAACCATGACATTGTGTTCACTAAATCTTTCAGTTCTTAAAGTAGGATAATTACAAGAGAACACTTGGATTGCTTTAAGGTATAACAATATGTCACAAGTCAGAACGAGGATTGGAGGAAACCCTTGATGAATTACTTCAAAAACCCTCGTGAGTATGCCAAAGATAGAAAAATGAAAATAAGGGCTCCTGGATTTCAACTTGATGACGAATTTGGAAAATTATACAAATGGGATGCTAGTGGAGTTCTTCTTAAGTGTTTGGACTTAAACGAAGTAATGCAAGTTATGGCTGGGGCCCATGAGGGTATCTTTGGATCCCATTTGGCTAGTAATAAGATGCATTGGCTCGTCAAACATTATGGCTGCTATTAGCCATCAATTGTAGATGATTGTATCAAGTATGCCAAAGAATGTAGAGCATGCCAAGGACATGGTCATGTACCAATGGCTCCTGATGATGAGATGCATTCTATTATTACACCGTGGACCTTTCAAAAATGGCCGTTAGATATCATTAGAGATATCAACCCTCTGTTTAGCAAGCAAAATTCTTATATTCTAGTGGTCACGTACTATTTTATAAAATGGGTGCAGTCTATGCCATATAGGAATCAATCAACAAGATGTGACTGATTTCATAAGGGAATATATCATTTGTAGAATTGGAGTTGCAGAATCCTTAACTATTGACCAAGCCAAAGTATTCAATGGAGCCGAGGTTACAAATTTTAACAAGATTTTTGACATTGAGATCTTGAACTCAGCCCTTTATTATACTAAGGCAAATGGCTAGGCAGAATTCACCAACAAGATAATAAGGTCAATATTGAGAAAATGATTGAGGACAATCCTAAAAAGTGGCATGCGTTGTTACTTGATACCCTTTAGGCCTATAAAATGTCAAAATGTGAAGTAATTGGGACAACCCCCTTCCAATTAACGTATGTCCATGATGTTGTACTACCAATGGAAGTTACAGTTCAGTCAATTGGGTTGGCTCATTAAAGGAAGTTTTTTGAACATTATTATGAGTAGGCTAATGTGGAGAAATTAACTAACTTAGACCGAGTTAGGTTTAGCACCCTTCATAAACTAAAAAACCAAAAGAAGAGGGCGGCTCAAGCCGAAAACAAGGAGGTTAAACATAGGTCCTTTGATTTGGGGAGCTTAGTTTAGAAAGTGGTGTTAGCCATTGGCCCGAAAGATCATAACTTTGGGAAATGGTCTCAAAATTGGAAGGCAACCATTCAGAGTCATGTAGGTATTTGGAGGAAATGCTTACTCGACCTAGATGGGAGAACTCACCCAAGGGCCATTAATGAAAGGTTCTTCAAGAAATGCGTGCCTTCAATTTGGGATGCTAACAAGAAGTTATTAAATTTGGAATTCTTGAATTATGAGCCCAATTTTAGTAATTATTGTCTTGAGGATCAACTCAATGATCTTTATGCAAAAGAAACAACAAAAATGAATAAAAGGAACTACTAAACACAGAGACATATGTAACAAATGTATATTCATTAAGAATTTCAAAGGAGTACGTGGCAAACATAAAGCAATACAAGTTGCATGTATGGCCAAAAAGTTTATATACAACATTAGAAGAGTTGGGTCCTAATCCTAACTAAGGACATCTCTATTGATGGCAATTCACTAGTGGCCTCATTCAGTTGTTAGTCAATGGAAATGGCCTCTTCATGAAGGTTTGATGTGCTCTTTGGGCATCTGCGGTTGCTTGCCCGAGCTCTCAAACTCTTAAGCCTTGAGAAGTATGATGTTGCTTGAGAGATGTAAGTTTCTCCCAAAGCTAGCTTAATTTCTCCTTTAGATGATGGATTCCATCTTCTAGGCCACTAATGTCTTGAGCTTGTTGACTCTTGACTTCCTTGGATATTTGGAATTCCTCAAAAGAAATTGTAGGCCTCCTAGGCCAGCTGAGCGGCCTAGGTCCTTGATAACATCTTGACATTGCCACTTCTTCAAGGTGTCATAGGAACTCCTAGTTGATTCTAATAAGAACCTTCTCCAATACTCAAGCTCTTTAACAATGGTAGGTGCTAACTTGGGTTGTTCTTTCAAAGCTTTCAACAGGGAAAAAGCTTCTTAGTGGGTGGCATTCTCAGTCAAAGAAAGGATGGGGAGGTTTTTCATTTCCCTCAATCTTTATAAGGCCAATCTCCTACCTGCCCCTAATTTCTCTATAAGAGATGCAGTTCCCTCCGGGATAGGAGTGACTCTTGATGATGTAACCTAATTAGGACAACATTAAGGAAGTTATATTAAGTCCCCAACTTTGGAGCTAAAGCAGAGCAAGAAATGGCTAGTGTCTTCCTTTGGAACTTCAGCTGGAGGAGTAGAGGGGAATTCTATTAGTACCTCAGCCATTGGGTTTCCTTGCTCGAGGGTAACTTCTGGAAGATGATAGCTGTATTTTAGAAATAAATATTGGTTTAGGCATCAAGGATTCATGAGCTAGAGACAAGAGATGATATCTTTATGGATCTCTTTAATGGTAATTTAGGACATTCATGGAAGAAGGAATTGTGCTTGAACAAGGCCTTGCCTCAAAGGGGCCAAAGCAGGAGCTTCGCTGAGCAACTCAGCTGTAAGGTATTCTAGGACTGAAGTGACTACGTGCTGCCGTGCTTTGGCACGATCTGCCTAGAGACTCTGTTTCTTGAGGGTGCTATGGCACATGCTGTCATTGTTAAGAATATGAGAGTTTGTTACGATTCAAGATCAAACTTGAATCATAAATTTCAGATAAAAGAGTATGATATGAGAAAGAAGTGAAAGCGATGAGAAATACAAACAGAATTAGTATTAGGAGAGAGAATTATATCAATTTTCTTTCAATATCCCCCAATTACAAGATATGATGCTTATTTGTACTAAAGAAATAGACGGTTAGCTAAAAAGAAGGAAAACAAGCTAAAATCCAACTACAAGCATTTTCTTGCCAAAACACTCCTAGCCGGCTAACAATCTTACCCGCTTTTCCTGCCAGAAACATACTTTCAATTCAAATGAGAAATACACATCAAAAATTAACTAAAAATACATAAAATTATTCACGTTCATGACAATACCCACTCCTCAAAATCATTCTTGCCCCAAGAATAAAGAAGAAGGGAATTGGCTGTGCAAGAACTCCAAATTTGCCCAGCTAGCTTGTGTTAGATCCAAATTGACCCACTGAATCAGGACTTCCTTCTTTACTTTGCCTTGCTGCTGCACCAAATGAGAGCCTAGAACTACTGCTGGAGCTTGTATCAGAGTTCCGTTGCTTGCTGCTTCAGGAGGCTTACTTGAACAGTCTTTCCCTTATGCTCTATGTCTTTTCAAATGAGAAACATGAAATACAGGATGAACAAAAGAGTTAGGTGGTAGCTCAAATCCATAAGCCACATTGCCAACTTTCACTAGCACCCTGTAAGAACCAAAGAAACGAGCCCCTAACTTCAAATTCTTATGTACTGTAATAGAAGTCTTCCTGTAGGGTTGGAGCTTGAGATACAGCAAGTCTCTAACTACAAAATATCCATAAAAGCGCTTCTAATCAGCATAAAACTTCATTCTTGACTGAGCTAGTTGAAGATTGTCCTTTAATTGCTAAATTAGTTGTGTTCTTGGTGAAAGAAGATCGTTTACCTCTGCCACTTGAGATGTTACACCATGCAGCACCATTGGTGAAGGAAGATTGTACCCATATAAGGCCTTAAAAGGAGTGGTCCCCACAGTTGAATGAAAGTGAGTGTTATACCGGAAATCGGCCAAAGATAACCAATGAGACCGGTGCTTAGGATAGGTGAATCTCATGCTTCGTAGATACTACTGCACACATTGGTTCACCCTCTCAGTTTGTCCATCTGATTGAGGATAGTCAGATGAACTGAGAGTAAAAGTAGAACCCATCAACAAGAACAACTCCCGCCAAAATTGACAAGTGAACATTCTGTCCTGATCTGACACGATGGAGTGAGGCGACCCATGCAATTTGTAGATGTGATCAAGGAATAACCTGGCCAATTTCTTAGCAAAAATAGGATGACTCAAAGCAATGAAGTGGCTAAACTTAGTAAACCGATCCACAATGACCCAGATCACCTACTTGCCTTCAACCTTTGGCAAGCCTTCCACGAAATCCGTGCTTAGGTGCTGTCAGGTCCTGTCAGGAATGGGCAAGGGCTGCACTAGGCCTGAATACTAGACATGCTATGACTTAGTTCTTTGACGGACATCACAGCTCTGCACAAATTCATCAACCCTCTTCTTAGCTCTAACCTAGCAAAAGTACTTCTTCCACCTCTTATAAGTGCCCTCTATGCTAGAGTGACCACCTCAAGTAGAAGAGTGAAAGGCTTGAATTATCTACCGTCTCAAATTAGTGGAGGCTCCAACATATATCTTGTCTTTAATTCTCACAATTCCATTAAAAACGGTGACTTCAGCTTCTACATTGGATGAATTACTCACATTGTAGGCTTTAATGCAATATGTAGCAAACCTATCCTTTTCATAGGACTTGTACACTTCCTCCATCCAACAAGGTAAGACATAAGAACTAGCTGAGCAAGAGCCAGATTCACTTCCTCCCAACCTTTGAGAGAGAGCATCGCCAACAACGTTCTCTTTCCCTTTGCGATACTCAATAGAATAACTCAGTCCTAACATCCTCATAAGTCCTTTTCTCTACACTCTAGTGGTAATCTTTCGCTCCAGAATATATTTGAGGCTCTGGTGGTCAATCCTAATAATAAAATAATGTCCCTCGAGGTAGTGCCTCCACTTTTGCACTACTAACAGTATTGCCAAATACTCCTTTTCGTAAATCGAGAGCTGCTGATTTCTTGGACTAAGATCCTGACTAAGGAAGGCCACTGGCCTTTCTTGCTGAGAAAGGACTGTCCGAATTCCCATGATGCTGGCATCAATTTCTAGTACAAAAGGCTTCCCAAAATAGGGCACAGTTAGAACTGGCGCGGAGCACATAGACAACTTGAGACTTTCAAATGCCTCCTAAGTAACTTCAGACGATAAGAATGAATATTTCTTCAAGAGATTAGTCAAGGGCTTGGCTAACACTCCATATCTAGCAATGAACTATCTATAATATCTAGACAATGTAAGAAAACCCCTCAGTTGCTTGAGGTTTTGAGGAACAGGCCACTCCTTCAATGCCTGTATCTTGCTAGATCTGTGGCAACAACTTCTTTAGAGACTATGTGTCCCAATTATTCCACATGGGTTTGAGCAAACGAACACTTGGCAAGCTTAGCATTCAACTTATCCTTGCACATAATATGGAAGACTTGCGCCAGATGCTTGAAATGTGCTTCAATGGAGGGACTACAAACCAATACATCATTAAAGAAAACCAGTACAAAATTCCTTAGATGAGCTTTAAACACCTAGTTCATCAATGCTTGAAAAGTTACTAGAGCATTGGTCAAGCCAAAAGGCATAACCACAAACTCATAATGCCCGTGGTGTGTCATGAAGGCAGTAGGGTGAATATTTTCGTCCAACACTCGAATATGGTGATATCCTTGCCTAATGTCTAACTCGGAATAGTATTGGGAACCATTTAACTCATAGAGACGATCATCTATAATAGGATGTTATGATCCGGGAATACAAGGCATGAGTTGGTGTGCTGCTATGTTGAGGCATTCTGAGGGATTAAGCTGTTGTTGTTGGTTGCTGTTATATTGGTGTTGTTTAGCTTAAGAGTGATATATTAGATCTAGTTAAGATACCACATTCCATAAGCTGCGTTAGTGTAATAGCTTCAGTTAGTTGTTATGCAGCATGTCGTAGTTGTTTTGGCGCCGCGAGCTTAGTAGTTAGGTAGTTAGATATTTTCTTATGATTTAGATATTTTCCCTTAGTAAGTCAGATGCTTGATTTGTCTAGATTCAATGTTCTAGTTTGCTTATAAGTAGTTGATCTTATGTAATAATGATTCTTGGAATCATATATCCAAATATCTCTTATTGAGATCAAATTCTCTCTCTCATCTTACTCTCTACTTCTCATCTATAGTTCTCTAATTTCTCATCTCAATTCACTTCGTTTCTCATCTAAACTCTCATCTATCTTCATCTATCTTAGGGTATGACTTGAGGTTCAATCTCAAGCACAACAATTGGTATCAAAGCCTCATTTGGCTTCTAATCGAGTTCTTAATCAAGAAAAATTTGAAGTAAGATTATTGTTGCCGCGCAAGAGACTTTAGATGCTTTGCATTTGATTTAGTTGAATCAAATTCAACTAAATTGAGTTTGTATTGTATCAGGCTTTGGTGTTAGTTACAAAAAATCAACAAAAGCAGGTTTTTGGTGTTGTGTTGGTTTAGGATTCAGTTTAAATTTTATGAGATCAGATCTCTTTGTGATCAGAACCGTGAACAAAGTGCAGTACATTAATCATATTCAGCTTCGGCTTTTGTGCTCAAAACTGTAAGTGTTCAAAACAACTCGAGTTGTGTTAGTGCTGATTGAAGCTAAGCAAGATCAACTTCAGATTGCTGCTTAATCCTTTGTGAATTCAGTTAAAGAGACTGAGGTTAATTTAGTAACTAAAAGTGCAAAGAGCTTAACAGAATTGATGGAAAAATTTTATTTTTACTTTTTGCTGATAACTCGAATCATCTTCAATTCATTGAAGTTTTACATGATTTATCTTAAATTACATACAAGCAAGTTGTGGTTTAGCGATTATTTGAAATCGAGCCAGAAACATTCAAAATTTTGGATATCTGTTCGAGCTAGGGTTTTGAAGACCTTAGCTTCGGTTAGAGTTGGGGTTTGAGGTTCGATTATCAACCTCGGCAAAGCAGTGACATTGATTTGTTGGTGTCGAAGAGTTGGTTCATTGTTGCAAAGAATATGTGGCTATTAAAGTGTGATTCTCATCTTCAGTGAGCAGTGATCGTTGGTTCAAGGAATCGATCATGATATCCGGTACGAGCTTTGCAGCAGAGCATGAGGTAGTTACATATGGTCAATTGAGCATTCAATTGAAAGAATTGATGGCTCGGTTTAGGCAATCACAAAGGGAATGGGTGCAAGGATTGGTCCAAAAGAGTAATGAACGAATTAAGCAAAGGGAATAACAAACTGAGGAGAAGTTTGCTGATACACACAATCAATTTAGTAGACAAAATACTGAATCTTTGCTACAAGAATAGTGTGATCATCAACTTCCCCAAGGTGAAGCAAATCCTTAAGAGAAAGGGATATGTAGGGACATTGATGCAAGTGTAATGGAGAAGACAATTGCTCAAGTTGAAGTCGCACCTTCACAAAATCAACAAATGGAAGGGCAACATGTGGAATATGCAGCAGAGAAGGGTGTTCATGTGCAGCTTACTCTAGTGTTGACACAAGATTATGATGGAAACACTCAAGCCAAGTGCATGCAAGAAGTTCTTACAGCAAAAGTGCAGAGTCCAGTGAAGAAATCTCATGTTGCTGCTGTGATATCATCAAATGCAGACCAAAAGGTGCTATTGAACACTTCTGGACTTGCAGTTGTGCCAACTCATAACCAAAAGCATGAAAAAAGCATTACCTTGGATGCTTTGCAAGGCTTCTTGTGTGAGGTGAATGTTTATTCAAGCACAAGCCATGGGGAAAGATCTCGAGAAGATGAAGGTGAACTTGAACTTACTGAAGTTCACTGTCAGCTGGGTGAATTACAAGATTGGGTGAAGCTGCTTCCTTCTTGGAATGGAAATCTGACTTATCCAAGCACAAGCACTTGTGTAAGGCCTCCTCCGGATCCAGGAGAAGGAATTCGTAGGCCTAAGGAGCAGAAACAAATGGGAATCCAAAGGCTCATCGATAAGAATTTAGCGCAGCAGCATGTTGTTACTTATAAAGTGCAAGCAGTGAATTTATCAGAAATAGAGGCTGCAACATTGAAGTTTTGGTTGTGTATTGGAGTCAAGTTGGAAGGAAAAGGAATGTTTCAGAAGTGCAAGCAATGGTGAGGCACTAGAACATGTTGAGGAGATGCAGAATTACATGGATATGAAAATAAGATCTAAAATTTATCTTGTTGAGCTCCACAAATTCATTAGCATTGAGGAAATTGAACAAGCTTCCTTAGTCCTTGCTATAGGTCACTCTAATTCAGTAAGATAAGTTGTTAGCAAGAACACGAAGTATGCAAACTGGGAATTTGTGCTGAAATTGACTCAAGTCTTCTTCCAAGGCTTCAAGAGACTTCAAGTTGTCCTCAAGCATCTTCAATATTTCAAAGGGACACCTCTAAAATGGGAGGAGCTATGCAAACTCCTTAATCATTGTTGCGGCAGTGCACTAAGGAACTGGAATCTCAACTGCAAAATTCAGGTGCTAGGGCTGTATGGGTGATAAAATAAGACTCTTCAAAGGGTGGCTGATCTGGTATGAATTGGGCAAATCTCCTGATGTTAATGTTCAAACCGGATGCATATAATTGTAGTAGCACAAACTGCTGATCATAAATTCCAGCTGCAAAAGTCAACAGTCCCAGCAACAAATAAGAAATCTGCACCAAACTACTTCAAAATCTGCTTCAACAAAGTGTTCTGCTGCTGCTGCTGCAGCAGCAAAATTTCAGTATTTTTGAAGCACTCTTTAGCTATGGATTTCAACAAGAAGTTCTTGATGCTTACGTTGTGCATGCGTTAGCAAGTGCACTAGTCATATCAAGTAATAAAGAAATGAGTAGAGTATCATTTTCACGAGGATTATTATTGAGTGAGCACAAAAATTAGTAGTTTTGTTGCTATTTGAAAAATTAAAAATTGAGATGTTGATATGAAATAAAATAAAATAAAAAGAAATGAAATATGTTAACTTATTTCTAGGTAACGCTTATAGATTTTTATGAAGTTTTTATGATTTAGTAACATCCAAGGCATCTGATTTCACCCAGTTGCATCAATACGCTTTTCTATTCTCGTTATTCAAGTTGTTATTATGTGTTGATAGTTGAAAACCCTAATTTACTAAATATTCTCTCTCAAGCAACATTTAGCATGCTCTTTTACATATTAACCCATCACTCTCGTGCATGAACTTAAATAAGAAAACAATATCTAAAGCTCTATGATTTTCACTTAAAAAAAACACAAATCGAGTTAATCTCTCTTGAGCATTCGCTAAATTTGTGGTGCTTATCACCTTAGCAATCATCATAAATTTCTTCTCGGACTTATTGTGAATCATTATAGGCCTTAAATGGTGATCAAGCATTTAAAACTTATGAAGAACAATGATAAATACTTCATTAATGTAATAACAAAACAATTAACAAAACAATGAATACGTTAAATTAGAAATGAGTGTATATTACAACTTAGGCTACATCGTAGCCTTAGAATAACAAAATTGGTTCATGATAAACCTAATATAAGACATATTTAACAAAAAAATTCATGAACTTAATGAAGTGAAGGACAGAAAAGAACTTTATAATGCAAAATTTCAAACCAAACTTCTTCTTTTCTCCTCCTTCTTTCTTCCTACGAATTTCTACCTTATTTCTCCACTTTCTATTTGATTTTTCTGGATTGAATGATGCTCAAAACACCTCCTAAGCATCCCTTTTTATAGTACATTAGGTTGGAATAGGACAAAAATGCAAAAAATTTCAAGCTTAAAGCTCATTACACCACACATCTGCAGCTGCTGCCAATTCTGCAGGTTTACAACTTGCTGTTGATTTCTTCATTTTGCTTCAACTATGGCCACCCAAAATCAGTCTCAACATTAACTTAAGCATTTTATTGAAGTGTACAAGAGGTTCTTTCACTTAATTCGTCAATTTTTCCACCCAAATTTGCAAGTTGAAATGAATTGTGTAGGCCGGTTTTCAGTTTCTGCAACTTGCTATCCTTTGCTATTTTTCTTCATTTTTTTTCCAGCTTTGGCCGCCCAAAATCAGGTCTAAAAAAAATAATAACATGTTAATGAAGTGTACAAGAATTTCTTTCACCTTATTTGTCCATTTTGCGACCCAAATATGCAAGTTGGAATGGATTGCTCAAGCTGGAAGTACATTCTTTGCATTAGCCGCTCTTACTGAATTTTTTTCATTTTTTTCTGCTTTTGTAGAAACGCAGCCTTGACATCAACTTGAACATGTTAATGAACTGTTTAATTAATCGTTGCACTTGATTGTGCCTTTGGCCACCCCTTTTTGCGAGTTGAAGTGAATTGTGCATGAACCTGTTGTGTTCTTGTTTTAGCCATGTAAATTATTTAGTTTTGCCCCTCTTTTTGCCGATGTTTGGTGAATCTTGCAATCATTTGTTGATGTTGATGATAAAACCTAGCAAGATTTAGCATAAAATGAGTGTTTTTGTAAAGAAATGGAAATAGAAGCGACAAAGAGCAAAAGCGAGCAATAGCGATAAAAAATTGAGGTAAAATGGTTAGAAAATTAACTGAAATGATATAAATAATTATATGCTAAATTATACTTATCAAAATACCCCCAAACTTAAATCTTGCTCGTCCTTGAGTAAGGCTAAACATTAAAATAGGATCTCATGCTTTTTAAGAATTCTTCCACAATTGAAAGCAAGTGTACTCTTATTAGAAAAGAATGACCAAAGCTCAAAGTTTTAATACTCTAAAGGCAAAATCATCTTTTCTAAGGAAAAACCTGTCAATTACGTAGGTAGCCGAACTCAAAAGTTAGCTAAGCAAATTAAGTTTATCTGTTCATTCTAATCTCAAGACATTCAAACCAAATAGAAACCAAAAATCATTCCACTCATAACAAGACTTATCAAGTATGCCTAAAACTAAATTATTCACGAAAAGTGTCATTTTCTTTTTCTTTTCTCTGTTTTTCTAAGGAATTTTTTTGCTCAAGTCAATCTCGGCTCACGAGTATATCTTCAGTGAGAATCAAGCTCTGACTCCTGGGTGATGACCCACCCATAAGTATGAGAAGCCACCACTGAGATACCCCCAATACTACCATGTGAGTATATCTTCAGCGGGAATCAAGCTCCGACTCCTGGGCGATGACCCAAAAGTAAGAGAAGCCACCACTGAGATGCCTTCATTATGACTTCCCAAGTATATCCTCAGTGAGAATCAAGCTCCTACTTCTGGGCGATGATCTGTAAGTAAGAGAAGCCACCCCTAAGGCACCCTCTTAAAGGGTAGCACATATCTTAAAATTGTTTATGAATGGGATAGTGGTGCGAGAGATGATTTCCTCTCTTTTTTTTTTCTATTTTTTCCTTTTCTTTTTGGGTGCTTGGGTCCTTGTTAGCTTTCTAAGTACCCCTTGCAGCGAGCTTTCAATGTGGTAAATCCCGTTCCAGTTGGCCCAGGGTACCAGCTGTTGAAACACCCCTGCGGATCTACTTGCCCGAGGTGCCAAGGCACGAAACCACCACACCGCAGCACATATCCATATGATAGACTTTATTAACAGGATAGTGGTGCTTAGTGATTCCCTTCCTCTATTTTTATTATATTTTTCTTTTATTTAGACTTAGGCATAACTCTTCAAAATATATTATGTAAATGATAATCTTAATACAGTCTATTTAAATTTGAGCATCTTTTAATCAGAAAGAAAAGTAAAATGGCCATGCTAACTAGTGAACTCAAATGCTACAGTTTTATCAATATAGTGCCTTAGATTAGATCGTGTTTTGCAATTAGAACACAAAAATAATTGATTATCAGGTTATTCAAATCTAATAAAAGTAAACGAGCTAAAAAGAGTAGAAAAAGCATGCTTGATGCTTACTTTGAGCATGCATTTCCTAGTGCACTAGTCGTATCAAGTAATAAAGAAATGAGTCGAGTATCATCCCACGAGGATTGTCATTAATTGAGTACCAAGATTAGTAGCTTTGATGCTATTTTAACAACCAAAAAATTGAGACGTTGATATGATACAAAATAAACTAAAAAGAACCAAAATATGTTAACTGATTTTAGGAAGTTTGTATGATTTAATAATATCCAAGGCATCCGATTTCACCCAGTTGCATCAATACACCTTTCTATTTGCGTTATTCAAGTTATTATTACGTGTTGATGGTTGAAAACCCTAATTTACTAAATATTCTCTCTCGAGCAATATTTAGGATGCTCTTTTACGTATTAACTCATCACCTTCGTGAATGAATTTAAATAAGAAAAGAGTTTTTAAAGCTCTATGATTTTCACTTAAAAACCACACAATTCGCGTTAATCTCTCCCGAGCATTCGCTCAATTTGTGGTGCTTATCACCTTAGTACTCATCATAAATCTCCTCTCGGACTCATTATGAATCATTATAAGCCTTAAATGGTGACCAAGCATTTAAACCTCATGAAGAACAATGTTAAACACTTCAACAATGCAATGACAGAACAATGAATACGTTGAATTAGAAATAAGCGTATATTACAACTTAGGCTACATTGTAGCCTTGGAATAACAAAATTAGTTCATGATAAACTTAATATAAGACATATTTAACACAAAATTCATGAACTTAATGAAGAAAAGGCTAGAAAGGACTTAAAAATACAAAATTACAAACTAAACTTTCTCCTCCTTCTCTTCTTTTCCTTCACCCGTTTTCTTCTTGCTTCTTCTACACTTTGTATGGGTTTTTTGTTGAATGAAGGATGCTTAAAGCTTTCCCATAACACTCCTATTTATAGAGTTTGAAATCAGATAAAAAAATGAAAAAAAATACATCAAACTTGCATCCTATTTGCTATATGATGCGGTTGCTTCCCAATTGCCCAGTTCTTCATTTTTTTTATTTTCTTTTCAGCATTGCACCGCCCAAAACTGACAAAATTCAGATCATTGGATGTTATTTGGGTGTTATACAATGTATTTGAGAAACAAATTGGTGAAACTTGCGGCCCAAATGCAACTTGTTTGCAAAAAATGTGTTATTTTATGTAGGTTCATGTATGAACCATGTATTTTGGGTTGATTTTGCTATTTTATTGCATTTATTTGATGTATCTTGCATTAACTTGTTGATGTTAAATATAAAACCTAATAAGATTTAACAGAAAATGAGTGTTCGCAAGAAAATAGCAAAATAGTAAAAAACGAGCAAAACCGAGCAAAAACGATAGAAGTTTGATGTAAAATTGTTATAAATATATTAAAATGATATATATAATTATACACTAAATTAGATTTATCAAAATACCCCCATACTTAAATCTTGCTCGTCCTCGAGCAAGGCTAAATCTTGAAGCATAGGATCTCATGCTTTTTAAGAATTCTTCCACAATTCAAAGATACTCCAAATTAGAGAATAATAACTAAGGCTCAAAGTTGAAGATTTTAAAGGCAAAACCATCTTTTCTAAGGAAAAATCTGTCAATTACCTGGGTAATCAAATTTAAAAGTTAGCTAAGCAAATTAAATTTATATGTTCTTTCTAATCTTAAGACATTCAAACTGAATATAGGACAAAACTCATATCACTCGTAACAAGACGTACCAAGTATGCCCAAAACTAATTATTTTGCGCCGTTTTTTTTTTCTCTTTTCTTTGGAGGAATTTATTTACTTAAGTCAATTTCGTCTCATAAGCATATTCGCAGTAAGAATCAGACTCCGACTCCTGGGCGATGACCCATAAGTAAGAGAAGCCACCACTGAGATGCCTTCATTATGACTTCCCGAGTATATCTTCTGTGATAATTAAGCTCTGATTCCTGGATGATGACCCATAAGTAAGAGAAGCGACCACTGAGACATCCTCATAATGGGTAGCACATATCATTAAAATGTTTATAAATCGGATAGCGGTGCTAGAGATGATTTCCTCTTTTTTTTTTTTTGTGCTTGGCTCCTTGTTAGCTTTCTAAGTACCACTTATGGCGAGCTTTCAATGCGGTAGCTCCCGTTTCAGTTGGGCCAGGGTACTAGGTGTTGAAACACCCCTACGGATCTACTTGCTCGAGGTACCAAGGCATGAAACCATCACACCACAGCACATATCCAAATGATGGATGTTTTAAACAAGATAGCGGTGCTTAGTGATTCTCTCCCTCTATCATATTTTTCTTTTATTCAGACTTAGGCGTAACTCTTCAAAATCTATTATGTAAATGATACTCTTTATGCAATCTATTCAAATTTGAGCATCTTTTAATCAAAAGGAAAAGTAAAACAGCCATGCTAACTAGTGAAGTCAAATACCATAGTTTTATCTTGATAGTGCCATAGATTAGACTTGTGTTTTGCAGTGAGAACACAAAAAACAATTGATTATCAGGTTATTCAAATCTAATTAAAGTAAACGAGCTAAAAAAGAGTAGAAAAATTGTCTAAAAACATGACGATAAGTTCTCTGTTTTTTATTTATTTATTTATTTTTGAAATTTTGAAAGACAAATGATTAAAACTGCAAAAAATTGAAAATCTTTTTGTTGGCCTACACTATTTACATCCCCATACAAAGGCTATAAACTGTGGGAGGCACTAAAGCCAACTCTAAAGCACAAATCAGGAAAACTTTTCGAAATAATTATGTTTCGAAACTTTGAAAATTGCTTTTCCCACCCCCAAACTTAGAGTTAACATTGATCTTAATGTTAAAAGAACTACAAAGATTAAGTGACACGAGTGATACTTCCCTAGTTTGAGGATTGCTTGTTGATGGTGTATGCTGACATCTTGCTACCTCCAAACTTGCTGTAAAATACCTGTTTGAATAAAATATACATAAACATGAGACAAATAAAAATAATGAAAGGAAACAAAATAGATAAGTAAGGATAGAAACACTTAGGCTGCCTCCCAAGAAGCGTTTTAGTTATAGTCGTTACCTTGACTTTCTGAGTGGCTTATTCGACATTTTTGAGATGAATGGAAGTTTTCTGAGGCTCGAGCTCTCCATCGATGTAAGGTTTCAATCTTTACCCATTGACCTTAAAAGTACCCTTTTTCTCATTCTGAATCTCAACTGTGTCATATGGAAAAACACGGGTTACAATAAAGGTCCTGACCATCGAGAGCGCAGCTTTCCTAGGAAAGGTGGTATGCGGGAGTTAAACTGTAGAACTTTTTGTCCCACTATGAACTCTTTGTTTAGAATGTGCTTGTCATGCCATCTTTTAGTTCGGTCTTTGTAAATTCAATCATTTTCATAAGCCTCATTTCTGAACTCATCCATCTCGTTGATTTGTAGCAACCTCTTTTCACCTGCAGTTGCTAAATTGAAGTTTAAGATTTTTATGGCCCAGTATGCTTTGTGTTCCAATTCTACTAGTAAATGGCATGCCTTGCCATAAACCTGTCGATATGGGTACATTCCAATAGGTGTTTTGAATGATGTTCTATATGCCCAAAGTGCGTCATCTAACTTTTTCGACCAATCCTTTCTAGAGGCACTAACTATTTTTTCAAGAATAATTTTCAATTCTCGGTTTCAAATTTCCACTTGTTCACTTATTTGAGGATGGTATGGAGCACCCTCATAGTGTGCAACGCCATACTTACTCACTAAAGCTCTAAGTTGGCAGTCACAAAAATGTTTTCCGCCATCACTTATAATTGCTCCAAGAGTTCCAAACAAAGAAAATATGTTTTTTCTAACAAAGTTTACTACAACTCTAGCATCATTAGTCAGAAAAGCAGCTGCTTTGACCCATTTTGACACATAATCTACAGCAACAAAAATAAATCTGTTAGAAAATGATGAGGGGAAGGGGCCCATCAAATCAATCCCCCAAACGCCAAATAATTCAACAACTAAAATGTTATTTAGGGGCATTTCATGTTTCTTGGAGATGTAGCATGTCCTTTGACATCTATCACATTTATTAACAAATCTAAAAGCATCTTTAAAGAGTGTAGGCTAATAAAACCTAGATTGTAAAACCTTAGCTGCAGTTTTTGTCCCACCATGATGGCCACCAGTTTCAAGAGAGTGACAATGGCGCAAAATGTTCTCCATTTCCTCCTCAGGTACGCATCTTCTGATAATCTGGTCTGCATGGTGCTTATACAAGAACAGTTTTTCCCAGAAATAATTCTTTAAGTTAGCCAAGAACTTCTTCTTTTCTTGATAGCTTATGTCCTTGGGCAGTTCTTGTGCAACCAGATAGTTAACAATATCAGCGTACCATAGACAATTAGGATTCTCGCTTACCACCATAAGATCTTCATCTGGGAATTTTTCATTGATAGAGGGACCTTCATCCTCTCGTTCGAGACGTGACAGATGATCTGCCACAACATTTTCTGTTCCCTTTTTATCCCGGATTTCTAAATCAAATTCCTGAAGTAAGAGAATCAATCTAATTAGTCTTGGTTTTGCATCCTACTTTGCAAAAAGGTATTTTAGAGCAGAATGGTCAATGTAAACAATTATCATTGAATTGAGCAGGTAGGAATGAAATTTATCAAATGCAAACACTGCGGCTAGTAACTCTTTCTCGGTAGTAGCATAGTTAATCCGTGCATCTGTCAAAGTTTTACTACCATAGTAAATTATATGAAAATTTTTGTTCCTTCTTTTCCCCAACACAGCCCATATAGCCTAATCACTAGCGTCGCACATAAGTTCAAAGTGTAAAGTCCAGTCAGGTGCTACGATTATTGGTGCTGATACTAGTTTTTTCTTCAAGGTTTCAAAGGCATGCATGCAGTCACTGTCAAAGTTAAAAGGGACATCTTTCATCAATAAACTACAAAGAGGCTTAGCAATCTTAGAGAAGTCCTTAATGAACCTTCTGTGGAGTCCTGCATGTCCTAAAAAACTTCGAATGCCCTTGACATTGGTAAGGGGTGGTAATCGTTCTATCACTTCAGTTTTTGCTCTATCAACCTCAATTCCTCTTTGTTAAGTCATATGCCCTAATACTATTCCTTCATGTACCATAAAATGACATTTCTCCCAATTCAAGACAAGATTAGTGTCAGTGCATATTTGCAAAACCATAGAGAGGTTAGCAAAACAATCATCAAATGAGGCTCCAAAGACAGAAAAATTGTCCATAAACACCTCTATAAAATTTTCCACCATATCACTAAAGATTGCCATCATACATCTTTGAAAAGTTGCAGAGGCATGCATAACCCAAAAGGCATTCTCCTATAGGCAAAGGTACCATAAAGACAAGTGAAAGTGGTCTTTTTTTGATCTTTCAGAGCTATGGAAATTTGATTGTACCCTAAATACCCATCAAGAAAACAGTAATATGAATAACCCGCCAGTTTTTCTAACATTTAATCAATGAATGGCAAGGGGAAGTGGTCCTTTCGGGTGGCATCATTAAGTTTTCGATAATCTATAGAAACCTTCCACCCAGTGACAATTCTAGTAGGGATGAGCTCATTGTTTTCATTTTCTACTACAGTTACACCACCCACCCCCCCCCGCTCGCGTTTGGAACTACTTGCATTGGGCTAACCCATTCGCTATCAAATTTGGGATAGATGATCCCGGCATCTAATAGTTTGACAACTTCTTTTCTTACTACCTCTTTCATGGCAGGATTTTACCGCCATTGAGGTTGTACAGAGGGTTTGAAGCTATCCTCCATAAGGATTTTGTGCATCCATATGGAAGGGCTAATTCCCTTGATATCTGAAAGGGACCATCTGATTGTTGTTCTAAGCTCTCTAAGAACCCTAAGCAACCTTTCTTGTTCAATATTACTCAATGAGGCATTAATAATAACAGGATAAGTGTTAGAATTACCAAGATGGGCATATTTGAGATGTGGTGTCAATGGCTTGAGCTCTAAGTTCGGCATCTCTTCTTCTTCCATTCTCTACTGAATTTCAATTGCTCGAATGTCTTCCACTCCTATTTCGTGGTGTGAATTGAAAGGTTTGCAACTTTCCAAGTATTGGGCACATTCCCTTATTAACTCGTCTTCAGTGTTTATGGTCCCTGACTTTGTTAGACACGCTTCAAGGGGTAACTTGAGGAATGTGTCCCTGAATGTCTCAGTGACCAGCTCATCTAAAATATTAATCTCAAAACAAGAATCCATGTTAGTGGGAAACTGAATGGCATTAAAGGCGTTGAAGGTTACCTATTCATCTTGTACCCTTAGGATCAGCTTTTCTTGTTGGACGTCTATCAGGGTTTTTCCTTCAGCAAGAAATGGTAGGCCTAGAATAAGGGGTATCTCACGATCCTCTTCCATATCAAGCAGTACGAATTCAGCTGGGAAGATGAATTTTTGACCTTTACGAGGACGTCTTCAATTACACCTGTAGGATACTTGATTGCTCTGTCTGCAAGTTAGAGAGATACAGTGGTAGGCTTCACTTCTCTTAACCCAAGCTTCCTTAAAATAGAGAGGGGCATTAAATTTATACTTGCACCTAAATCACACAAAACCTTATCCAAACTAATGGAGCCCATTTTGCAAGGTATCGTGAAACCCCCGGGATCTTTTAGCTCGGAGTGCAACTTCTTTTGCAGTATGGCACTGCATTCTTTAGTAAGTGCTACCTTTTTAAACTCTCCCAACTTCCTTTTGTTAGACAAGATTTCTTTCATGAATTTTGCATATTCGGGCATATGTTCTAACATGTCAGCAAAAAGGACATTAATGTGTAACTCTTTGAAAATTTCAAAAAATTTAGCAAATTGTTCGTTCGCTTTTGTCTTTCTTAGGCGTTGAGAGAATGGGATCTTTGATTTGTAGGGTTGACATTCAACCCTTTTTGGTTCATTTTCTTCTTGGACTTTTGTCCCTTCCTTATTTTCCAATTTCTGGTTTACATTAGTGGACAAGTCAATTATGGGTTATTCAATTGGCATGGTTTGGTCTACCTGAGTTGGTTCTTTCAAAATTTTCCCACTTCATAATTCTATTGCTTTTACTTGCTCTCGTGGGTTAATGACAGTGTTACTAGGTAAAGAACCGTGAGAACTTTTAGAAAGGTGATTTGAAATTTGCCCAATTTGGGTCTCAAGGCTTCTAATGGTCACTTCTTGATTGCGAATTAAGGTCTCTTTATTTTGAAGAGTTGCTTCAATGTTTTGCATGAAACTTCTAGTATCTTGCATAAACTTAATAAATAATTCCTCAAGCTCAGTCTTTTTTTTGGGGGCTGAAAAAGTTATTTTTGTATCCGTTGATTATTCCACGAAAAATTTGGATGATTTCCTCACCCGTAATTATATGTGTTGGACTAGGGATTATTTGTTTGAAAATTTGAAACAAAATTGCCTTGCTCATGGGTTCATGGGGCGAAAGGATTTCCTGTTTGGAATTCTATGCTAGGATGATTCCCTGCTCAAAATTCACACGTGAGTACAGGAGAATTTATGGCATTCACGTTCATGTTCATCTATTTTCAAAGTATTGAAAGCTGGGTAATTAACTTTGTTATTGCATCTAGCTCGTATATTCCTGCAGTTTTTTTGGTTCAGTTGCCCTCGCATAGTTTTTGCTAGACATTACTTCTACCAATTCATACGCTTCATCTGGGTTTTGTGATTTAGGGATCCTCTCGCAGCCGCGTCTACCATCATTTGAGTGTTAGGTGTCAACCCTATTGTAAAAAGTTTAGACTTGCATCTAAACTGGCAAACCATGATGTGGGCACCGTCTCAAAAGTTCTTTGTAACTTTCCCACACCTCATACAAAGATTCTATATCGTATTGCACAAACGAGGTAATGTCATACCTCATCTTAGCTGATTTGGCTGGTGGAAAATATTTAGCAAGAAATTTTTGAGCAAAATCATCCCAAGTGGCGATAGTCCCTGGTGGTAGTGATAATAACAACGCTTTGGCCTCGTCTCTTAGTGAGAATGGAAACAGCCTTAAGCGAATTGCATCATCACTGACACCGTTATTTTTAAATGTATCGCATATATCCAATAAGTTAGCAATATGCTAGTTTGGGTCCTCACTAGGTAGACCACCAAATTGGATAGTTTGTTGAATCATTTGTATAATAACGGGTTTAATTTTGAAATTGTTTTCTTGTATTGGTGGACGTCGAATGCTGGAAGTGCACCCTCCAACAGTAGGCAAAGCGTATTCTTTTAAGGTCCTTTCATCATAATTTCCAACATTATTAGCCATGGTTTCAGTCCTTTTTGTTTTCCTGATTAGTCGAAGAGTTCTTTCAATTTTAGGGTCAAAATGAGTTATTTCTTTTCAATTAAATTTTTGCATACAAAACAAAAATAAACAACTAGAAAGTTAAAGGCAAGGATAACAATAAAGATAAATCTTTTAAAAGTAACAAAAGTATAACATAAAATTTTAACAAAGCCAAATTTTAAGGGAAAAATAGGTACTACAAAAGGTTTTGAAAAACTTAGAGATAACAAGTCTAACTTTAAAAAGCCTATTTAGATGATAAAATAAAATTAAAATAAAGTTGCAATTGATTAGAAAGCCTAAAAATACAACAATATAAAATAAAAGTTAACAAAACACAAATTCTAAAGAAAAAGAAGAGGGTAGTAACCCTAAAGTTTTTGAAAACTTAAAATTATTAAATTTAATTTCTAAAAACCCTAACAAAGTGAACTTAATTGCAAAATAAAGACAAAAGTAAAGATAAAATATAAGAAAAATAACAAAATAACACAAAACTAAAAAGAATTTATCTTTACAGATGAATTAAATGAAAAATTTCTGAAACTTAAATAAAATTTACAAATTATTAACAATTTCAAATTTGCACCAAAACAAGATGGTATCGATATCACTCAAATAGAGACAATCCCTGGCAACGGTGCCAAAAACTTGATGCTTACTTGGCGTATATGTTGGCAAGTGCACTAGTTGTATCAAGTAATAAAGAAAAGAGTAGAGTATCGTCCCACGAGGATTGTTATTGAATGAGTACCAAGATCAGTAGCTTTGATGCTATTTCAACAACCAAAAATTGCGATGTTAATAGAAATAAAATAAACTAAAACGAAACAAAATGTGTTAACTGATTTTATGAAGTTTTTATGATTTAATAATATCCAAGGCATCCGATTTCACCCAGTTGCATCAATACGCCTTTCTATTCTCGTTATTCAAGTTGTTATTATGTGTTGATGGTTGAAAACCCTAATTTACTAAATATTCTCTCTCGAACAACATTTAGCATGCTCTTTTACGTATTAACCCATCACTCCCATGCATGAATTTAAATAAGAAAAGAGATTTCAAAGCTCTATGATTTTCACTTATAAACCACACAAATCGCGTTAATCATTCTCAAGCATTCACTTAATTTGTGGTGCTTAATTATCACCTTAGCACTCACCATAAATCTTCTCTCGGAATCATTATGAATCATTATAGGCCTTAAATGGTGATCAAGCATTTAAAACTCATGAAGAACAATGATAAACACTTCAACAAAGCGATGACAAAATAATGAATACGTTGAATTGGAAATAAGCGCATATTAAAACTTAGGCTACCTCGTAGCCTTGGAATAACAAAATTAGTTCATGATAAACTTAATATAAGGCATATTTAATACGAAATTCATGAAATTAGTGTAGAAAAGGCTAGAAGGGACTTAATAATGCAAAATTACAAACCAAACTTTCTCCTCCTTCTCTTCTTTTCCCTCACCCGTTTTCTTCTTGCTTCTTCTACACTTTGTATGGGTGTTTTGTTGAATGAAGGATGCTTAAACCTTTTCCATAACACTCCTAATTATAGTGTTATAAATGGGATAATAAAAATGAAAAAAATACATCAAACTTGCATCCTATTTGCTATATGATGCGGTTACTTCCCAATTGCCTTGTTCTTCATTTTTTTTAATTTTCTTTTTAGCTTTGCACTGCCCAAAAGTGAAAAAATTCAGATCACTGGATGTTATTTGGGTGTTATACAATGTATTTGAGAAAAAAATTGGTTAAACTTGCCATCCAAATGGAACTTGTTTGCAAAAAATGTGTTATTTGATGTAGGTTCATGTATGAACCATGTATTTTGGGTTGATTTTGCTATTTTATTTCTTTTATTTGATGTATCTTGTATTTACTTGTTGATGTTAATGATAAAACCTAGCAAGATTTAACAATAAATGAGTGTTTTTGCCAGAAAATAGAAAAATAGTTCAAAACGAGCAAAACCGAGCAAAAACAATAGAAGTGTATGCAAAATGGTTAGAAATATATTCAAATGACACAAACAATTATATATTAAATTAGACTTATCAATGCTGATAAGTTCTCTTTTTTATATAAAATTTTTTTTAAAAAAGCAATGATCAAAATTGTAAAAAATAGACAATCATTTTGTTGGTCGACACTATCTGCATCCCCTTACAAAGGCTCTGAAATCTGAGAGGCACTAAAGCTTACTCTAAAAGACAAAACAAAGAAACTTTTCAAAAAAATTTGTTCAAAATTTTAAAAAAAATTGTCTCTCCCACTCCAAACTTAAAGTTAACACTGTCTTCAATGTTAAATGAAATATAAAGAACGAAGCAGTAGGTGAGAGATACTTCCCAAGTTTGAGGATTGCTTATTTGATGGCGAATGTTGTCACCAAGTTACCCCCAAACTTGTTTCAAAAACCCGTTGAACAAAAAGTACAAAAAATTAGAAAACAATAAAAACAAAAGGAAATTTAAAGAAAAGAAATCAGGAAAGAAAAACTTGGGTTGCCTCCCAAGAAGCACTTAAGTTATAGTTGTTAACTCGACTTTTTGAATATGATCTATCCCGTGCTCTGGAGAAGAATAGTATTTCCTCCATCCACCCTCAATGACCAATTAATGTGCCATGGCTTGAATTTTATTTTCCCCTAACTTCGTTAGACAAGCTTGACACTCTATTTCAATAAGTGGTGGGGGTGGGCAGGTGAAAATAGGTTTGGTCATTGTTGGCCTTGAGTTGATTAATGGGATTATGTCACATTGACGTGGATCTTCTAATGTGTTCTCATTCCTCAATGTTATGGCCTTAGTTTGTTCCCCTAGGTCGGTGATGGCATTGCTAGGCAAGGAATCTTTGGACCTCTCAAAAAGTTCCTCTAATATAGTCCCTACTTGAGTTTCTAAATTTTGGATGGAAGCTTCTTGATTTCTAAAGCTAGCCCTAATTTTTTGAGTAAAAAATTGTCCATTCATGCATGAACTCCCTAAACATCTCTTCTAAGTCATATTTCTTTTCTTGATGTGGATGAATGGGTGGCCAATGTGCTTCGTGATGGTTCCATGTAAAATTAGAAGCGTTCATCCATCCTTGACTGTAGGTGCTAGAGTAGGGATTGTACTAAGTTGGTTAAAATTTTACATGTAGGTATCTTGTTCAAAATCCCATGAGGAAAAGCTATTACCCAATTGATATTCCATACTAGCATGGTTACCTACGCAAAATTTAAATCTAGGAGTACGAGCAACAATCATGTCATCTAATTGTTTTTGAATTAGTGTGAGTTGAGCAGATATTGTACTGATTTCACGAATGCTCAATTGCCTCCTTGGTACATCTGAATATGAGGTCACATAAAGTTGTAGCAATCCATCATTTTCCTTTTAATAAATAAATAAATAAACTTAAAAGCTAGAGGAAAAATAAAATTAGTGAGAAAAATTAAGAATACAATAACCTTTGAAAACCAAGTTTTAAGAGAGGGGTGTCAGTAATACTAAAGGTTTTGATAAACTTAAAGAAAACAAACTTAACTTTGAAGAACTTATATAGGTGAATTAAAAGTTAAAACAAAGTAAAATTTAATCTAAAAACTTGTAAATACAACAATTTTAAAATAAAAGTTGAGAAAAGTATGGTTTTAGGGGGGCAAAAAAAAATAAGTGGGGTAGTAACACTAACGTTTTGAAAAATTTAAATAAAATAAAGATGAAAGTAAGGAAAAAAAACAAGAAAAATAATAAAATAATGCAAAACTAATGAATTTCAACAGAAACACAATTTTAGGGGTATGTTCTATGCAAATTTTTCTTCTTTTTTTTCCTAAGAATTTATCTTTACAAATGAGTCAAATGAAAAATTTCTTACACTTAAATAAAATTTACAAATTATTAGCAATTTCAAATTTGCACGAAAACTAGTTGGTGTCAATATCACTCAAATAAAGACAATCCCCAGCAACGGCGCCAAAAATTTGATGCTTACTTTTTGCACTTGTTAGCCAGTGCACTAGTCGTATCAAGTAATAAAGAAATGAGTAGAGCATCGTTCCCACGACAATTGTTATTGAGTGAGTACCAAAATTAGCCTCTTAGATACTATTTGAAAATTGAGATGTTGATATGAAATAAAATAAAATGAAAAGAAACCAAATATGTTAACTGATTTTTAAGTAAGGCTTACTGATTTTTATGAAGTTTTTATGATTTAATAACATCCAAGGCATCTAATTTCACCCAGTTGCATCGATACGCCTTTCTATTCTCGTTAAATAAGTTGTTATTACGTGTTGATGGTTGAAAATCCTAATTTACTAAATATTCCCTCTCGAGCAACATTTAGCATGCCCTTTTACATATTAACCATTACTCTTGCGCATGAATTTAAATAACAAAAGAGTTTTTAAAGCTCTATGAGTTTCACTTAAAAACCACACAAATCGGGTTAATCTCTCTCGAGCATTCGCTCAATTCGTGGTGCTTATCACCTTAGCAATTATCATAAATCTCCTCTCGAACTCATTATGAATCATTATAAACCTTAAATGGTAATCAAGCATTTATAACTCATGAAGAACAATGATAAACACTTCAACAACGCGATAACAAAACATTGAATATGTTAAATTAGAAATGAGCGTATATTATAACTTAGGCTACATCGCAGCCTTGGAATAACAAAATTAGTACATGATAAACTTAATATAAGGCATATTTAACACAAAATTCACGAACTTAATGAAGTGAAAGATAGAAAAGAACTTGAAAATGCAAAATTTCAAACCAAACTTCTTCTTTTCTCCTCCTTTCTTCCTACGAATTTCTACCTTATTTCTCTACCTTGTATTTTATTTTTATGAATTGGATGATTCCAAAAACCACTCCTAAGAATCCATATTTATAGTACATAAGGTTGGAATTAAAAAAAATACAAAAAATTGCAAGCTTAAAGCTCATTGCACCACACATCTGCAGCTGCTGCCAATTCTGCAGGTTTGCAACTTGCTGCTAATTTCTTCATTTTTCTTCAAATATGGCCGCCTAAATTCAGTCTTAACATCAAATTGTACATGTTATTGACTTGTACAAGAGGGTCTTTCACTTGATTCGTCAAATTTTCCATCCAAAATTGAAAGTTGAACTGAATTGTGCAGGCTGGTTTTCAGTTTCTACGACTTGCTATCCTTTGCTATTTTTCTTCATTTTTTTCCAGCTTTGGACACCCAAAATCAGCTTTAACATAATTTATAACATGTTAATAAACTGTACAAGAAGTTCTTTCACCTTATTTGTCTATTTTGTCACCCAAATGTGCAAGTTGAAATGGATTGTTCATACTGGTAGTACATTCTCTGCAGTAGCTGCACTTGCTGAATTTTCTTCATTTTTTTTGCTTTTAAAGCCCAAACCTCAGCCTTGACATCAACTTGAACATGTTAATGAGTTTTTTTAATTCATCCTTTCCCTTGATTGGTGCATTTGGCCACCCCTTTTTGCAAGTTGAAATGAATTGTGCATGAACTTGTTGTGTTCTTGTTTTGGCCATGTAAATTATTATGTTTTGCCCCTCTTTTTTCTCATGTTCGCTGAATTATGCATTCACTTATTGATGTTGATGGTAAATCCTGGTAAGATTTAGCATAAAATGAGTGTTTTTGCAAAGAGATGGAAAGAGAAGCGAAAAAGAGCAAAAGCGAGCAATAGCGACAAAAGATTGAGATAAAATGGTTAGAAAATGAACCAAAATGATATAAATAATTACATACTAAATTAGACTTATCAGTTCTCCTACATCAATAAATGATTTTCAAAGTCTCAACTCTCTTTCATTCATTAGGACAAGAATGTTTTCAAGGGGAAGGGAATGTTATGATCCGAGAATCCAAGGCATGAGTTGGTGTGCTACTATTTTAAGGCATTCTAAGGGTTTAAGCTGTTGCTATTGGTTGTTGTTATATTGGTGATATTTAGCTTAAGTGTGATGTATTAGCTCTAGTTAAGACACTACATTCCATAAGCTGCGTTAGTGCAATAGCTTCAGTTAGTTGTTATGCTACGTGTGGTAGTTGTTTTGGCGCCATTAGCTTAGTAGTTAGGTAGTTAGACATTTTCTTATGATTTTGATATTTTCCCTTAGTAAGTCGATTACTTGATTTTTCTATATTCAATGTTCTAGTTTGCTTATAAGTAGTTGATCTTGTGTAATAATGATTAATGGAATCCTATATCAAAATATCTCTTGTTAAGGTCAAACTCTCTCTCTCATCTTACTCTCTGTACTTCTCATCTATTTTTCTCTAATTTCTCATCTTAATTCACTTCTCTTCTCATCTATATTCATTTATCTTAGGTTATGATTGGCTCAATCCTGAGCATAACACAAGATTGGGAAACTTATCCTTAATGGTGAGAGAGTTAAGATGCCCATAATGCACACAGATTCGAGATGAGCCATCCTTCTTCCTGACAAGAATCACTGGAGAAGCAAAGGGGCTGTGACTGTGTCGAATGAAGTTTGTCTTTGGTAGCTCTTTAACTTGTCTCTCAATCTCACTCTTCTACAAGTGAGGGCATTTATGAGGTCTTAAGTTCGCCTTAAGAGGGATAGCATTATCCATATACCTCTTAGGAGGCAAGGTAGATGGTTGTGAAAATACATCCTCAAACTCATGTAACAACTATCCAACGGAGATATCTGAAGTCTCTTGAGCTGCATCAAAACCAGCAATGATAGAGAACAACTGACCAATCCATTGATACATTCCATTCCTGACCATCTTCTCAAGGCGTTTACCCTTCATCATTTGCAATTGGCCTTTCTCCATAATGCCTTGCAGGACCACCTTCTATCCTTCCCTTTCAAAAGATACAAATAGCTGAGCAAAATTGAAGATTAAAGGGCTAATGGTTTTCATCCAATCAACTCTAAGGTCCATATCACAACCTCCTAGCTTAAGTACTCTGATGTCATACTCAAATTGATGTCCTTGCATTCTCCAACAGAACCCTTTACACTTCATCTACGTGATCATGGAATTGCCATCAGCCACTATGACAACTAAGGGACTGGTTTTGATCATTTCATGCCCAACCTGCTTCATGATCTTAGGATCCACAAAGCTATATGTACTGCCGCTATCATTCCAAATCAACATATGCTTGTGTCCGACCTCTCCCATGATTCTTATCGTGTTATGAGTGCCATTACCAATGACAGCTCTAACAGAAATCTCCATCTCATCATTCTCAGGTTCCCCTAGACCTCCTCATCCTTCTCTTTAGGGACCTCTTCTATCTCCTGAACCTCAATGTCCTCACAAGCCTCTGCTCCAGTAACAATCATTCGCAACTTAGGATTACATTTGTATCTAAAGAAGTACCTCTGATTGCATTTGAAACACAGCCTCTAATTCATCTTCTCGTCCAAACCCAAAGTCCTTAGAGCACTAACCAAAGTAACTTACTGCTGAGATGATGATTGTGGAGCCTTAACCTTAGGTCCATTAGAACTAGCCAAGAGTAACTGTCAGTATCCTAGCTCTTCTCAAAACGAGTCATATTGTCTCTCACAGAAAAGTTTGAGTCAGTTTATTGAAGTGATCAATCACTTCACTAGGATCATCTTGTACATACCTCTCACATAATTCATTCACATATTCATTCCATGTCAAGCATGGACTGCTATGAACCAAACTACAATACCAGACTTCATGATATCCTCGGAGATATACGCAGTTAATTGTACCTTCTAAGTTTCATCAATATGATGGAATCAAAAATACCTTTCGCATGTCCTGATCCATGACTGAGGCTGCTTTCCATCAAATGTATCAATCACAACACGTGGCTGTCTAGATCCTTGAGTTCTTTCACTAGCAGATCCATTCTTACCGGATCCAGAGGACTAAGGTTGTATAGGATCAGGAGGACGATCATGTTGACTGGCAGCTGATAACACTCCTACTTCTGAAGGTTGATTCTATCTATTATTCTGCTACTGCAATCCATGTAATTTCAATTCAATTTTTTAAGAAAGCTGATCTAACATCTCAGCCAGCTTCAGATATTGCGATTGCTCCATCCTTGCAAACATTTCCTCCATTTGAATTCTTAATTGCTCAAATTGATCGACCTCAACACCAACTCCAGGATTTGCACCTATAGCAGCAGCATAAGTTTCATTTGCAAAAACATTTGCTCGAGTAGTTACTCCATCAGCCACCGATACTATTTTCTTGCATCTAGCCAGCTCTAATCAATTGATTAAACAATCAGTCGACAGCAAACACAAGCTCCGATACCAATTGTTATGATTGAAGATCAAACTTGAAATATAAACTTGAGATAAAAGAGTACAGGATAAGAAAGAAGTGAAAAAGATGAGAAATATAGAGAGAATTAGAGTTAAGAGAGAGAATTAGATCAATTTTCTTTGAATATCCCCCAATTACAAGATATGATGCTTATTTATACTAAGGAAATAGACGGCTAGCTTAAAAGAAGGAAAACAAGCTAAAATCCAGATACATGCATTTTCCCACCAAAACACTCCTACCCGGCTAACAATCTTACCCGCTTTTCTCGCCAGAAACATACTTTGAATTCAAATGTGAAATACACATCAAATATCAACTAAAAATGCATAAAATCCTTCACAATCATGACAGAGTTCCACCATAACTAGAGTTGTTGTTGCCTGTTCCTATGTAAAGCAGAGTCAGAACAATTTTAGCAAAAGACGAATGGAGGAAAACCCATCAACAGAAGTCAATACCTCGGGCTAAGAGAGTCTGGCCCTTCTTTTTCTCACCAATTGTGAGATTGGTACTTCTTCTTCATCTTTTTCTTCTTCTTTTGTTGTGTGAATGGCTCAAGATGGAAGAGTAGGAGGAGATTTTCCCCTAGTTCTGACTTCAAGGGTCGATGGAGAGGGTCCTAAAGGAGATTCCTCCAAATGCCTTATGGTAAAGCTCCAGGTGCACCTGGCAGTCCCCTAAGTAGCTGCGGCTACAAGAAAAGAACAGGGATGAGCCTTGTTTCAAGCCAACTTAAGGGAAAATCCCAAAGCCTGTGACAAAGGTGGTTGCTCACTTGGCAATGCCATTTTCAGGGTATGCATTTTTCTGACTGGTATGAGCTCATCTCGACTTGGGACCTGCAAGATTAAGGTAAGCCATAAAATAATACTTGGCACCTCTGATAAGTAAAGAATAGGGAACCCAAAAGTTGACTTAACCTCTAAGTTGGACTCATAGATCTCTATATACTAAAAAACCTGAATAGTGGCCTACCATAAGTTCTTGGCGTTAAGGCTTGGAAAGGGATTGTCTTGGATCATTCCAAACTGCCCGGCAAACTATTGGAACCAATGTCCTAAAAACCCAGTTATTTGTGTTTAAATATTAATGAACAAAATTGTTTTATCTATTTTGTTTCTGATTATGGTTTTTAGGTTAAATATGCATGTGATTATTTCTAAAGCGTTCCCTGAGCTGGATGTAGTCTGGTATAATATGTCATAGTTTGGTTTAAGCGCTTAATGAGATTTAGCCCCGGATAGACTTAAATCAAAACTGTGACATCTTGTCAGAGTAAGTTCATAGTTGGTGATAAGTTTTGGAAAACTTGTTTGATAAGACTATAACATGATACCTTATATGGCTTGTCTAGGTGATGTGGATAGGGATCCAAAACGTTACGCTCGGGCTCGAACCTCGAACGTAAACTAATATAAATTGGATAGAATTGAGAGTTTGGGATGAGAAAGAATAGGAAATTGAGATAAGAAGTTAGAATTTAGAATTAGATGAGAGAAAGAAGGGAAAGGAGATGAGAAAGCAGAGAAAGAACCAAAAGTACCAATTCATTCATCAAAAATTACGGATTACATGCTAATGTCCCTTATTTATACTATTTACAAGACATGAGCCTAATACATTGCATCAATACAAATGGCTAACCAACGTAAGCTAGAACTATCTAGAATATTCTAGAATACAACTAACTAATATTAAAATTATTATTATCGGTGGCAAACACAACAACTAACAGCAGCAGTAGTAAGTGCATCAGCAGTAGTAAGTGCAGCAGCATCTCACCAGCAGCACCCAGCAGCAGTAGAACAACACTTCAGCACAGGAGCAGCAGCAACAGATCAGCTCAGCAGCACGCAACAGCAGCACGCAGCAACAGATATGCAGAACAGTAACTAACTACCTGAATTTTAGCACCAACCAATATTCCCGCCATTTTCATCAATTTAAATTCAAGCCTCGGATTCTCGGTTTGTAACATTCCCTTCCCCTTGAAAACATTCTTGTCCTCAAGAATAGAAGAGGGTGAAGCTATGAACACACTCAATGTAGATCAAAATTGATTGGTACTGCAATGGACTTGCTCAAATTTGCTGCAGCTGAAACAGGCCAATGGTGCTCAAACTCTGTACTGCAGCAGGTCCTTAATATGAAGCTTGCTCTGTATAAGGAGATGTGTTGTACCATCTGGTGGTCTACACTGATCAAACCAAGCACCAACAACACACGTACAACTCTTCTTGCTGCAGTTAACACAGCTCCAAATCCATTCTTGTTGCTGTAATTTCTAACACGCAGTAGCAACTCCGCAAGTCAGGTTATAAAATGCTGCATAACAGAGTTAGGATGTCATTGAACCTATAAAACTGCATATGAAGTCATTCAATTGCTCGGGAGGCCTTCCAAACTCAAACCAAGAGAACCACGCATCAAATTCGGCTTGTAAACATTTCCCATTGCAGCTCCAACAGCCCAAACTCTTGATCAAGGCAACCCAACACATTGGAATCCCATTAAGTTGCAGCTGTAACTCTTTCATTTTAAATCTTATCCAAAATTTGTATTGTTCAAACATCCATTCACAATACCAGCTTAGACCAAACTCAACAAACACTTGATTACTTCCCAACTTCACACATTGGGCTGCAGAACTTCGAAACGCAGCAATGCAAACCAGATGCAACTCGTAATGATAGATAGCAGCTCGGTTTAACCTTTTCTCCGAATCAGCCTCAAGTTCTAGATTGTTATAAACATGATCTACCTTTCCCGGATCAGGAGGAGGCTTATCACAAGAACTTGCACTTGGATACTTCACAACCCTACTCAAATGAGGTAATAAATCATGCCGAACTTGCCGATCGACATGCCGATAATGCATTTCAGCCCCTATCCATTTGTGATCATTCACCCAACACAAGAGACCTTGCAAGGCATCCAATATAAGGTTGTTCGGGATCTGAGTTAGCACACCAACACGCCCAAAAATGAACTTAGGCATACCCTGTTCTATATTTGATAACACTGCAACATCAACAACTGATTTTGCAACAGAAAGACATTGTTCAGTGGTGAAGGCACTTTGATTCTGCATATAAGCTTGCCATGGAGCCATACTTACCCAATTTGGTGATATACCCACATATACCTCGGTAAAATCCTTATCTTGAGTTAGTTCTTGTCGCCTAGCTTCTTCTTATGGATCATCCCGATGTCCCATAACTGAATCGGACTTAAATAAAGCAACCACGGGTGATTCATTGTTCTGTTCTTGTGAATTCAAAAGCTCCTTAGGCTGACACACCACCTCACGATTCAATTTCAACTTTGTCGACTTCTTTTTTGTAATCTTCTTTGCTTCCCAAAAATCTTTCAATGCGTCGTTGAGATGATTCTTCTTCACTTTACTTTTTGCACCCTTTAACATTCCTCGGACATGTGAATCATATTCCCAATCCAGATGCATGTCATATTGTACCTCAACATCGTCAAGAGAATCTAACTCCTGCAAAGAATCTCCATAAGAATCATCTTGTTCAAACCCAGGTTCTTCTGACCTGTTTTCATCCATTTTGGCATTGTCGTGGGCGGTTTCATCTTCAACAACTGCAGATTGTACTTTCTCCTTTTGCTCAACATTGAACTTCCGTTGTCTAATGCTAACTGCTAACTCCGGAAACTTATTTACATCAAGAACACCAGCACAATCACCACTGATGTTAGCAACCGATTGAGCCGAATATTTTCGTTTCTCCATTAGCTGCTTACATTCTTGTCTCCATTCTTGAATTGCTTGTCTCCATTCTTGCATCCATTCTTCATGTGCTTGAATCCATTCCTGTCTCAGTTTTATTACATTCTCCAACAGCTCTTTCAACTCAACCATATCGAGAATTAACGACAACTTCGATCTGGAACACACAGCTCGCAGAAAACAGGTTCGAAAATCGCAAAAAATGTGAAACTTGTTTTGCACTCTATAACAATCGATTGCTTAATGAAGTTCTACTCCTATGTTCGCACAAATAATTACTTGCTATCGGTTCAACAATCGTCACTGATTACAAACCCTAGCTTGCAGAGTTTCGTGTAGATCGTATTCGACAAACCCTAACTTTCGAACGATGTCTGACAATGATGTTCTCTTGATTAATTCCGACAAAGAATCTGAAATTGGTTCGATTTTGGTCTGTAAAGATGATTTAAACTCACAATACATAACAATCTTCAAGAACAATATCGGATTTCAACACTTGAGTTCGCTTGTCAGAATTCGCCTCTTGTCAGAAATCGCCTCCGTGTCAGATGTCAGAAATCGCCTTGCTGAGAAAATCTGAATTGAACTCGAAATTTGCACTTTGATCAGCACAATCTGATTGTTTGAAATCTGCACAATCTGAGTAGCCCTAATTTGATTTCTGATTTTTTTTTTTTAAATTTTGATTACGCACTCGATCGGATCGAGGCTCTGATACCAATTGTTACGCTCGGGCTCGAACCTCGAATGTAAACTAATATAAATTGGATAGAATTGAGAGTTTGAGATGAGAAAGAATAGGAAATTGAGATGAGAAGTTAGAATTTAGAATTAGATGAGAGAAAGAAGGGAAAGGATATGAGAAAGTAGAGAAAGAACCAAAAGTACCAATTCATTCATCAAAAATTATGGATTACATGCTAATGTCCCTTATTTCTACTACTTACAAGACATGAGCCTAATACATTGCATCAATACAAATGGCTAACCAATGCAAGCTAGAACTATCTAGAATATTCTAGAATACAAATAACTAATATTCAAATTATTAATATTGGCGGCAAACACAACAACTAACAGCAGCAGTAGTAAGTGCATCAGCAGTAGTAAGTGCAGCAGCATCTCACCAGCAGCACCCAGCAGCAGCAGAACAACACTTCAGCACAGGAGCAGCAGCAGCAGCAGCAGATCAGCTCAGCAGCACACAGCAACAGATATGCAGAACACCAACTAACTAACTGAATTTTAGCACCAACCAATATTCCCGCCATTTTCATCAATTTAAATTCAAGCCTTGGATTCTCGGTTTGTAACACAAAAATATCATAGTTAGTGCACAATAATACGATTGAAGCATTGAGTGGAACCATCGGAATTGTTTATTTCTTAACTGCCATCAGAAATAAATAATTTTTTATTAGGCGATAACTCTTAATTCTGAGATTGTCTTTAACTTATGCACGTTGTGTTCGCCACTTTGATGTACTGAAAGTGAGGTCCTGTAAAGTGGCTGATAATCTACCTATGTTCAGTGACTGCATGAAATGTAGCAGGAGCAAAATAGTCGACATAGAGCCTGTAGTCTCCTACGATATACAGATATCCCCTTAAGTTGATTCCCAAATGTTATGAAAATTTCAAATCTTTTGCCAAAGTATTCCTAGTGTTCGTTAGTAGAATTGAATCAAAGATATGATCTCGTGTCACATAATTATTCAAAAAAGGGTGAGTCGGGAACTTAAGGAGAAGCGGTGAGAAGTACAGTGATGGTAGTTTTAATTATTAATTCCCATGGAGATCAGATGGGGGGGTTCATCGTTCTATTACCACAGATTGGGAATTATCGAATAAATAATTTAATGCTAGAGTATAAAAGGATTTATTTAGTGGAATTAAGTCCTATTAAATGGTAATCAAATATTATCATGAGATGATAATTAGTATTGACCCATTTAGAATAGATTTAAATTGTCCTTGAGGTCGTTGCGCAAGCCACTAATTTTGCGTGATCAAAAAATATTAAAAGAATTCATAAGACGAATTATTTATTCATGTGATGAATAAATTTAAATTTGCTAAACATTTTTCATTGGATGAATAATATTAAAATTATGAAATAAAATAATTTTGTTAAAACTCAGAGGCTGAATTTTTACATATGGGAAACAAAATGAAAAGAGAAAAGAAAAAGGACGCAAATCAAGTTGCGATCTACAACATGCAGAATGGACCAACCAGCGTGCGACACATCGTAAGGGGCGATTCACACATTTGTTTTTTCACTCCAGTAGCCTACTATAAATAGGGTCCTGGAATTATGGTTTAGCATTGAAATTTCAATTAAAATTAATAGTTTTCTGAAAGTATTGACTTTCAGAGAACTAAAAGAGGAGAAAATTTTGTTCAAATTTTCCTCAAGTTATTATTTTTCAGAGCCCACACTCTGGGTGTTTAGAGGAAATTGCGTAGAAGGTCTTGCGATCTCGATGATTTCTTGGAGCTACACTGTGTTCGACATCCAGGTTTTCTTCTTTCCTTTTCTTTTAGTTTCTACTTTTCTTTTTTTTTTTTAACAGTATTTATTAGGTTGGTTACTTATGTCATTATTGTGAATGTATTAGAATAGAGGCCTGTAGGTCTAAAATTAAGAATACTAAATATGTAGATTTAGAATTAGAAATTCTAAGTCGGTAGCAGGTTCGAAATTAGAAATGTTAAATTGTTCCTCGACGTAAATTATATTAACTTAGGGAATATTTTTAAATACGTCCCAATGCAAACAACTTAGGCCTATATGTTTCTACACCAGCATGTGTCTGGTGATACAAAAATAGATATTAGGGGCATAGGATTGCCTACCACATTTGAGCATTGATGTCGGTAGAGACATCATAGTGGAGGTTTAGTTCTCTGAACCAATGAGGACTAAGTTTTCTCTCTTCGAAAGAAGTCCATTAGATCCCTAATCTACCTCGAAGAGATATAAGCTTCTCAAGGCACCAATCAAAGGATCATCTTAGGGGTAAAAGGACTTCTCTTTGAGCAAATTGATCTCCATAACAGGTGACTCTGTCATCTATGGAGACAACGGGGCCTCCATAGCAGAGCTTAAGCAAATAGGCTTTGGCCAACAGTTGGACTAGCCATAGGGGTCCTCCTTGCTGGATACCATAGTTCGTGACTATGATGTCCCTTATGCATCCATATACATAGACCAAGAATAATAGCCCTAGAGCCAAAGGAAAAGTACTGAAGACTAGGTTTATAGCCACACCATTCTAAGATACTTAAGCATGGTATTGGAAGTGTTAGCAAACAAGAACTTGTTCGACTAAAACAAGTAGAAACAAAACTCTTCTTCCTTGGACCCTCGACCAGAGCTATGACTTTATGCGACACAAACTTTGACAAAGGTCTCATAACCATAGGGCAAGTTGGTCACAGAGAAAGAAGAGGCAAAGGTTTTAGACTCTTAAGAGACGAAAGAATCAAGAGGTAACTCATCTCTTCCTAGAGAAAGACCTGTTAAGGTAGCTATGTCCTATAATATGATCCCTAAAAATCCCTCAAGGAGGAAAAAATTGCTATAGTAGATGCTTCAACAGCAAGTGAGCATTGTCATAATGGGATAATCATACCTAAGCGCCATTGCAGAGTATAATAGCTTCATAGATGCGAAGTTTCCTTCATTTCTCTCCAAAGGTGAGGGTCAGCTAATCCACCCATTCTGTGTAATGCCTTGTCACGAACGTACACCCTTTAAAGGGGGCCACGTCTTGTCAAGAATGATGCACAAAGACTCTGCAAAGGAAAGGAGACTCGTTAGTATCAAGGAACATGCCCTCGAGGTTAGGTCACAAACGGGCCCTAGGGCATTGGCTGAAGGATCATTCTTGGAGAACGAAGAAAGATTATCCTTGATGCCACCATGGTCAATAAGGCTCTAAAGCCGATTAGAGACCATTGAAACATTTGATTGAATCAGACATGCTAACTATTTAATAGGGCTATCAGACTGTTATTGTCTAAGTAGAATCTTTGCTATAACCTAAGTAAGATAGAGGTTAGATGAGGAATGAAGTGAAAAGGAGATGAGAATTGAGACAGAATTAGAGATGAGAGAGAGAAAATATCTCAAGGGAGAAGTTATATTTCATTAAATGAATGAGTCTCACAAGAACACCATTATTTATACTCTTACAAGATATGCGCTTCAAATAATGAATTAAAACACTGACTAAACACCTAACAAAGAACACGCCGCCAAAAAGGACCAAGGCTTAACCGCTAAAGACCAAAGCACAACTAACATTCCTTCCTTATTCTATTTGAACAGTAAAACACCTCGGGGCTATGACATTACCCTCCCCTTGAGCTCATTCTTGCCTCAAGAATGGAAAGAGGGGAATTGAGACTTTAAGTACCACCAATTCTCCCAAGATGCATTCTTTTTTCCCAAATTGGCCCACTGAACTAAGACCTAATCAACCTCTACTCCTTGCTGCTGCACGTTCATCTTATCAAGAATAGCCACTGGTTCCTGCAGTACAATTCCTTGAACTGAAGCCAGTAGCCATTCTGTTGCACAAACTGACCCCTTGGCCACATGTTTCTTTAGTAGAGAGATGTGGAACACGGGATGAGCTAGACTGTCTGGAGGAAGCTCAAGACTGTAAGCCACCCCTCCAATCTTTTCCAAAACCTCGTAAGGTCCAAAATACCGAGCACACAGCTTAATGTTCTTGTGCACTGCCACAGAATTCTACCTGTAAGGTTGTAGTTTCAGGTATGCCAAGTCGCCAACTGCAAAGCTTCAATCAATTCTACCCTTACCTGCAAAATACTTCATTCAAGCTTGTGCAACCTGAAGATTATCTTAAAGCTGCTAGACTAGCTGTTTCCGCTTATTTAGAAGCTCATTGACAGAATCTACATGAGACGTTAATCCTTGAATCATCAAAGGTGATGAGGGATCATACCCATATAAGGCCTCAAATGGAGAAGTACCCAAGGAGGCATGAGAATAAGTATTATACCAATACCTTGCGAGTATCAACCACCTATTCCAATTTTTAGGATGTAGAAATGTCATCCCACACAAGTGTTGCTCAATGCACTGATTCACTCATTCTGTCCGTCCATCTAACTGAGGATGGTACGATGAACTTAAGGACAAGGTGGTTCATAATAGCAAGAATAACTCACTCCAAAAGTTGCTAGTAAACAGCGCGTTCCGATCTGAAATAATCAATTGAGGAAGTCCATGTAACTTGTACACATGATCCAAGAAGAGACTTGCTAACTTCTCAGCTGAAATAGGATGGGAGAGAGCAATGAAATGCCTAAACTTGGTGAAGCCATCCACAACCACCGAAATGATCTCTCTACTCTCGGATTTAGGCAAGCCTTCAATAAAATCCATGTTGATATGTGTCCAAACCCCTTCTAGAATAGCTAAAGGTTACAACAACCCCTTATAGGGTGTGTGCTTCACCTCAATCTGCTAGCAGACCTCACACTGCAGGACACGTTCATGCACTTCTTTCTTTAAACTAGGCCAATAAGAGTACTGCCTGACCCTATGATAAGTTCCATCCCTGCCGGAATGCCCTCCCCAAGGAGAATCATGAGAAGCTTCTAGGATCTATTTCCTGAGCCCTATGCTGTTGCCAATGTAAATCTTTCCCTTAACTCGCACAATGCCGTGTTTAACTGTCACCACAGTTTCTTCCTCTGCATTCTGTGGCTGAATCCAGCTAGGAATGACATACATCTGAGCATACACATCATTCTCATATGACTTAATGACTTCGTTCATCCGCAAAGGAACCACTTGAGTCACTACAGCACAGGTAGCTTCCTTTACATCTTCCTCTTGTCTCCTCGATAAAGTGTCTGCCACCAGATTTGTAGCCCCCTTCCTATATTCAATGGAGTAATCCTGCCCAAGCATCTTCATGAGACCTTTTCTTTGCACTCTAGTAGAACTTCTTTGCTCAAGAAAATACTTGAGACTTTGATGATCACTTTTAATCACAAAATGTTGTCCCTCCAAGTAATGCCTCCACTTTTGCACTGTTAACAGAATTGCCATGTACTCCTCATAAATCGATAGCTTCTGATTCTTGGGACCCAAGGCTTGACCAAGATAGGCTAATGGCCTCCCGTTTTGTGATAGAATTGCTCCAATCCCACTGCTACTCGTATTAGTTTCTAGCATAAAGGGAAGATCAAAGTTTGGCATCACCAGAACTAGGGCTGAGATCATGGATTTCTTAAGCTGATTGAAAGCTTCCCTTGCTGAATTATTCCAATGAAAAGAGTCTTTCTTTTTATTAAATCTATTAAAGGTTGTTCTATCAGTCCATATCCAGCTATGAATCTTCTATAATAACCAGTTAAACCTAAGAATCCTCTCAATGTTTAACCGATTTTGTTTCCGACCAATCCTCCATGGCCTTGATCTTGTTGGGATCAGTTGCAACTCCCTTAACAGTTACAATATGACCTAAATGCTCCACTTGACCCGTTTGCAAAGGTACACTTAGATTGTTTGGCAAACAATTTATGTTGCCTCATGACCTGAAACACCTTCTCCAGATGAATTAAGTGCTCTTGCAGCGTATGGCTGTAAACCAAAATATCATTGAAGAACACTAGTACAAACTTCCTCATGTATGGCTTAAACACGGAGTTCATCAAAGCCTAAAATGCAGCAAAAGCATTGGATAGCCAAAAGGCATCATAACAAACTCATAGTGGCTATGGTGAGTTCTAAAATCTGTCTTTGGAATGACCTGCTCTTGAACTCAAATTTGGTAGTACCCTTGCCACAAATCTAGCTTGGAGTAATACTGAGAGTCATGAAGCTTATTCAAAAGATCATCATGATAGGTATAGGGAACTTGTCCTTAACTGTCATTGCGTTGAGTTGCCAGTAGTTTATGCACATTCTGGAAGATCCATCCTTCTTCTTCATTAATATTACAGGCAAGGTAAATGGGCTATGACTATGTCTTATGAACTTTGTTTGAAGCAACTCCTCCACTTGAATTTCTATCTCATTCCTTTGAGAATGAGGGTACTTGTAGGACCACAAATTCACTTGATTGGTTACATCTTTCAGAGGAATAGCATGATCTAAAGTCCTCCTTGAAGGTAACACAACAGGCTGCTCGAATAGGTCACTATATTTCTACGGCAGAGAATCCAAGACTGCATCAAAATCATCTTGAGCCACTTCAGGAACAACTGTGACAGAATAAAGCTGTCCCACCCATTGATAGGCCCTCTTCTTAAGCAGCTTCTGTAGGCCCTTAACATCCATCAACTAAAGTTGTCCCTGCTCAATAGCTCCCTTCAATTGAATCTGCTCTGCATTCCTCTCAAAGGACGCAGCAAGATGAGAAAAATCAAAGAGAATGGGGCTAAAAGTTCTCATCAATCAACCCCCAATACCATGTCATAATCGCCCAACCTTAGAACCCTGAAATCATACTCAAACTTATGCCGTTGCATCTTCTAACTAAACCCCTTACACTTGGTATGAGTCAAGAAGGAATTGCTATCCGCAACAGTGATAGATAAGGGACTGGTTATAATTAGCTTTTGTACTATAGCTCTAACCACTTGAGGATTCACGAAGCTGTGTGTACTTCAACTATTGATGAGCATCAACAATTCTCTTTGTCACACTCTCCCTTTGATCCGGATGGTGTTGTGAGCACCACTCCCTGTTAAGACCTTCACCGAGATTTCTACTCCATTCTCCTCCTCAATTTCATCCTCCAGTATCACATTATCTTCCATAGGCTCAATGACATCACTTGCATCCTCATCTTCAGCAACTTCAACCCTGGAAGCTACCATCAGATATTTGGGATCACACTTGTGCCCAATGAAGTATCTTTGATTACACTTATAACACAGCTTTTGAGTCTTCTTTTTGTCACTAGTGCTTCCCCTATTGAAGGCTTGAGAAGGTCTTGTAGAAATGTTTCTGGAGCTAACAACCTTTTCTTTAATAGAATCAAAAGAATTTATCACTGTGGTCTCCACCTTCTAAGCTTTGGAATATTGCTGGGACTGTGTTTCTAGTTCAAAGGCCTTCACCATGTGCTTAACCTTAGGCCTGAGCCCACTCACAAAGTTGGAGACATAATACGACTCTGGAGCCTCTGGATAAACACTGAGCATGGGAGCTCTCAGTCCTTCAAAGCGTGTCATATAATCCTTCATTGAAGAAACTTGAGTCACCTTGTTGAAATTATCCACCACCTCACTCACATCTGCATCTCAAAATTGATCACAAAGTTCATTTGCAAACTCAGTCCATGATATTACCGGATTACTTCGCATCAAACTGTAATACCAACCCGCTAATTCACCATGCAAATAAACAGCAGCTAGCTCAACCTTTTCATGCTCTTCAATATTGTAAAAATGAAAGTATCTTTCACACTTCCTTACCTAAGATTGAGGCAATGTACCATCAAAAGGCTCTAATTCCACTCTAGGTTGTCTAAAATTGCTGCTCCTCGAGCTAGAATTACCCTCACTGCTTTAATCAGGAGTTGGCCTAGGTTCTGGAGGTCTTTCTTGTTGGCTAGCATCAGGTGTTGGCCTCGGTTCTGGTGGCCTTACTTGCTGGCTAGCAGGCTGAAGTATGCATGCACTAAGAGGATGCTGCTGCCTCTTAAATCTCTGCTGGAAATTGGACATCTACTGTGAGATTTACTGTGATATGTGCTGAGACTGTGTCTCGAATTTCCTCTCAATGTTCTGATGCGGAGTTTGAATTATATTTTGCATCATGGCCATTATCTGCTCCCAGTGATCATTCTGATTAACTCCACCATCAGCACTAGCAACTGCTGCAGCATAAGTAGAAGGGTTTCCAACTACATTGTGGGCCGCATTTTGAGCAGCATTGGCACGAGTTGTAGGTCCACCAGCCATGTGATAAGATTGTCTATGTCTAGCAAGATTTTAGCTCAACTTAATTCAGCACGATCAAGCCTGAGATCCTTGTAATTTGATCAAATTGAACTCAATTTGAGTCCGATCAATCATGAACGCAAGGCTCTGATACCAAATCTTATAGTCCAAGTAGAATCTTGCCTATAACCTAAGTAAGATAGAGGTTAGATGAGAAATGAAGTGAAAGGGAGATGAGAATTGAGAGAAAATTAGAGATGATAGAGAGAAAATATCTCAAGAGAGAAGTTATATTTCATTGAATGAATGAATCTTATGAGAACACCATTATTTATACTCTTATAAGATATAAGCTTCAAACAATGAATCAAGACACAAACTAAACACCTAACAAAGAACAAGCCGCCAAAAAGGACTAAGGCTTAACCGCCAAAGACCAAAGCACAACTAACATTCTCGCCTTATTCTATTTGAATCGCAAAACACATTTGGGCTATGACACAGATTGAGGAATCGGAGAAGAGACAGTGTAAGAAATTTCAACCATTTCTCAGTGGTTTTAACTAATCTTAAGATGCGAAGAACAAATCAGCAACAAAGATGACAGAAATCAAGAGCTGGGAGCAAGTGTTTTTGAGCACTCCATCACAATGGAGAGACAGAACTGAGCAAAAATTGAATTTTGAAAGCCCTAATTGTCATATATATATATATATATATGTATGTATATATATATACAGAAACACTAGAACGAAGGACGTCAAATAGTGGTCTCTCGAGCTCCTTGTAGCCGTTGGAGGTCAAATCAAGCATATTTTTTACCCGTTGGAACTATGAATGTACCAACGGCAAAAAGGGGATCATTTGTTTACACTCCAAACTCAAGGGAGTTGGGACGATGCCCTTCTGGGAAAAGTGGAATGCGCTTATCACATGAGGCAATCCTTCAAAGAGATTGGACCTTTAGGGGCTAATGTATAGCATCTCGAGGCCAACTACTATAGGAGTCCAAAACCTTTTCTAAGGTATCAAACCCTCGAGGTGGTTGAGGGGTAAAAGAAGCTCGAACTCAAGGGACTTCCCAGAAGGCTATAGGAGAGGTTGATTTCAAGCATGAGTCAGCTAGTTGTAGCGCAATTTCAAATGCGTGAGCCTCAAGCGTATGATACAGAACATGGGGCATCTAGAAGAAACTCTAGTAGAAAAAGCGGACATGCGCTATGAGAAAGAGGTTCGAGCACACCAATTTAGGGCACATTCACTATCCATTCACACGCAAAAGGTTCTTTAAGGCCAATGTGGGAAGAAAATGCCCTGGAATTAGGTTGCAGCCGTTATTTCTCTTTTCTATTAGCAATAGATACTATTGTTTTTGCAAAGTGCATAACACCACTCATACAAACTTCTTCAAGTTTCTTCGCAAGTAACAAAACCTAGCTTAGCGTCATGTAGATCTTTGTTGTACTTGCTTTCATCAGAGTAATACAGTTCTTCGGGTTTCAGGAATAAACTCTCTGTTTTAATCTGTTCCCAAAATTAACAAGTTAAGAATTGAGGCTTTAGTTTGAGGCTTTCGACGACCAAGGCTTGACCTTAATTTCATTGGTCTTAACACTACTTTCATTTCTTAACAAGTCAGGGGAACTAAGGTCAAGGGATTCGAAAGCCTGGCTTGACCTAGATTCCATTGATTCTCATATAGAGACCCAATTACGATTTGCTTCACCTTTGTCCTAGTTGACTCAAACGCATTTGAGTTATTACATGTCAACGCTACAAGGCCTTAAAATCAAATTGACTTGGTCTTGTAAGTGGACTGCTGAGCTTCTAACTTGTCTCCACCCGAGTTCCTGAATTTTTAGTGCACGAGAAAATGTGTTTGTGGGCCTGACTTCATCATTGGTACTGCCACTTAAGTTAGGTGCATATCCCTCTCAATTTCCTGTCAACTTATGTATTGAAAAATCCACAAAAAGAATGTAAAAGTCTCCTAAAATGGAGCATAAGTAGGATTCACGTGCTTATTGCAAACCGAAGTTCGATACCCAAAAAGCACCACCCCTTTTCTGAGAAAAGGTGAGTGGCTGAGGTCAAAGACGCGTAATTCAGAATTTAGGCTCGCTCTCCTGTTGCAGCGAGTCCCATTTGTTCTTTTGCTCAACTTATATTTACGATGACCACATTTGCACAATTAGATGACAAATAAAGTAAACATTAAGCATCAAGATGACTTGATAACATTTGAATTGGTAATCTATCACGTTTTTGTGACACAACCAAGTATGAAGGGGTTATGCCGAATGAGTAAGATGTTGGCAATCTCGGCAAGCAAATAGCTTTCTTTGTGGTGGATATTGCCTCATGTTTTAATGCATTACTTTGGAGAGATTGGGTACATGCCAATTATTATACCTTGTTTTTACTTCTCCAGTTATTATTTTTCTTGAACCATGAAAAATATGAAATTGTTATGAAAGATGACAAACCAATCATAGCTCGCTTTAAATTTGTTAAAGCAAAATTCTATGAGGACAGTATGGGATTGTTAATAATAACAAGCCTATCCACTTAGAACCCAAAAAAAATTTGTTTTAGCCATCCTTAAAAACCCACTCACTAAAGCTAAGGTGGACCATGCCGAGGTAGAGTCGGATGATTCAAACTTCCAGGGACATATGAAAGCCCTAATAGATGAGGGATAATTATAAGGCGTACATGATGCCTTATTGATGAAAGCCAAGCCTTCCCAGTAAAGGCCCAAAGGGTTGTCTCCTGAACCATTACAAAGTTAGTGGCCTGGCATGTTGAGGACCATCTGTAGTATGAACTGCCATCTACCTAGGGAAGTGGCTTTTAGATCCAAAAGCAACAAGAAAAAGAGTTGGAGTTGTTAGTCTTGAGAACATCACTAGCTAAGATGGATGATTAAGGGCAAAACTATATGATCTCATCTTCGTGGTTAACATTGGTTAAGAAGGAGATCCAAGGCCTACATGCGTAGGAGTAGTATGTGAGCTTACTTCTGGAGTTAAAGGAATTCTTTTCCTGGGAGCAACACAAGATGTGTCGCTTGGAATGGAAGGTGGTAGAGCATAAACTATCAATTAAGCCAGGCTTGAGGCCCATCATATCGGTCAATGAAGCATGTCCTGGGAAATTAAAATATGGTCAAAGAAGAAATTAAGGGACTCTTGAAAACTAAATTCATCAAGACGACCACATTTGTTGCATGGTTAGCCAACAAAGTCTCTATGATTAAAAAGAATGGCAGAATCAAATTTTTGTGTTGACTTTAGGGACTTGAATGCTGCTACACCGAAGGATATGTGCCTGTCATGTGGGACCACGCTCAAGGTATCATTGGCCATTAAAATAAAGACAATGGTGTCATTAGTCCAACTGCCTTATGAGTTCAAGAACAATTGAACATTAACAGCCTCTTGAGATGGTTGGATGAGGTAAGAGGGGTTCAAGCTTGAGGGACTACCAAAAAGCCTATGATTGTGTTGGCCTTAACACTAGTGTCACTACTTATTGAGTCAAATGAATTTAGGTTTGAGTCATCGTTTTACATCTTTAATTGCCAAGGCCTAGTCTTGATTCTTTTAGTCCAAATAGAGTGACTTGAATACGGTTCGCTCTATCTAAATCTTGTCAAGCTTTAACTCATACGGGTTATCACAAGTTAAGGATTCCAAGCCTCAAGATCTACAGACTTTGTGCTTGTGAGTGGGTGATTGAGCTCTTAAGCTTGTCTCCACTATAGTTCCTGGCTTTTAGGTGTTGGAGGTAAGGGGTGTGTGGGCTCTTTTTCGTCACCCCAACTACAACTTGAGCCAGATCCATATCCCTTTTTTATTCTATCACACACTTAAATTAAAAAACTTCCATAATATATAATTCAAGTCTCCTAAATTGGGGCGAGTTTGGAATCCACATTAGATTTGCAAACCTAAGTTGAATTTACCAAAAGCACCAACCCTTTTTAAAGGTGATTAATTGATGAATAACATGTGATTCGGTCTCAAGTTGAGGAGAGTTTTTTTTGCATGTTTGTTTTATTTGGTATTGACAACAATCACTCACACACACCAAGTAAAATAAAAGGAGAAAATAGGGACCTACATTATAAGAGCAAGGTTCATATCAGCGAAGCATTTCCCAAAAGCTTTATGCCATCTGTTAATGGCTTGGGGTTTTAGCTCTTTTTGTTTGCTTAGGGTGTGAATGTGGCCGTCCTCAGCACAAATCAAGCAAACATGCAAAAAGGGACTGGCAGCGACGAGGAGCAAGCTCGAATTCTTAACCACATGTATTTGACCTCAACCGCTCACCTTTTCGAGGAAAATGGATGGTGATTCTTCTGAATTCGAATTTGGTTTGCAATTAACTTGTGGATTATGATGCTCTAATTCAAGAGACTTTTAACATTTTCATGGATTTTAATATAAGTATCACACCAAATTAAAGAGATGTAGACCCAACTCAAGGGGCCATTACAGTAACGGAGAAAAGCCCACGTACACCTTTCCTTGTGCACTTAAAACTTAGGAACTGGGGTGGAGAAAATCTCAAGAGCTCAGCACTCCAGTTACAAGCCAAAGTCATTCATATTTTTGGGATTGGCACCCTTAAGCTCATCTTGAATGTCATGATAGTACTGACATATCCTAGAGCCACTAATATAGCACCTTCTAGGAATAGGCTAGTGTGGCCATATCTCATTTTTCCCGACCCTTTTACTATAGCTATCAAGACAGGTATCCATCAAGATGAGGACACACAAATGGATGTAAGCCCCATTCCCTCCGTTGTCTCATAAATTATTTTCCATGCAAGGCCTTTCAATAAAAGATCTGCCAGATTCTTCGTACTTCTTACTTCTTACAGACTCGACTGAGATTACGTTATACGTAATCAAATGTCTCGCGATAGTGTATCTAATGTGAATATGCCTCTGCTTACCATTATAAAACTCACTTTGTGCCACTCCCATGGCTGCTCGTGAGTCACAATGTGACGAGACGAAAGGCATGGGTTCCCCCGAAAAGGAATGTCTCACATCACATTCCTTAGCCTTTCAGCTTCCAAACCCTCCACCTCTTGTGAATAAATTCGTACACCATGTTTGATTTTGCAGTACAGGTTTATTTAGATGATTTCTAGGATATAACACAATTAGCAAGCATAAACACGTAGGCACTAGTAGAATGAATTTCATCAGTATTACACACCTAACTAGCGTCGCAATATCCCTCTAACGCAATATAGAATCTCTTGTAGTGTATCTCCCAATGTATGGTACATCTAAGATACTTTAACAGCTTAGTCAAAGAACATCAGTGCTAATCACTTGGGGGTGTAACAGTTAAGTCTACTAATAGCAAAGGCAATATCAGGACAAGTGTAGTTCAATGAAACATTACGCTACCTATTATCTTAGCGTATTCAGCCTGTGATATATTATCTTCTATGTTTCCTTTCAAGTGAACACTAGGATCATATGGAGTTCTAGCAAGATTATCATCATAACAATCAAACTTTCTTAATATTTTCTGTACATAGGGGGGCTGACAAGACTCGGTCTCTCTGGTGCTTTAGTTTTCTTTACCCCAAGTATCACGTCATCCTTAATAAGGTCTTTCATATCAAAATATGAACTCAAGAATGACATTGGAATTTGAAAAATATTTACACTCATGTGAAAAATTAGCATGTCATCAATATATAGACAGATAATCACACAACCATTATCACATGCTTATAATACAAACAAAGCATGACTATTGTTTATAGCAAAACCATGTGAGTCCAATGTACAATCACAGTTTTTTATGCCATTGTTCATGAGTTTGTTTAGGCCATACAAAGATTTCACAAGCTTACATACTTTATGCTCCATACTAGAAACTTCAAACGCCTTGGATCATTTCATATAGATTTTCTCCTTAAGGACACCATTCATGAAAGCAGTTTTTATTCATTTTTGTGTGCGACATAGACATATATGGACGCTAGAGCTAACAATGCTCTGACAGCAACAATCTTAGGCACAGGTGAGGGTGTATCAAAGAAATTCGTTCCTTGTTTCTGGTTATATCCTTAAGCCCCTGGTGGTCTTAAATTTGTCTACAGACTCATTAGTCCTCAACTTCTTCCTAAACACCCTCTTATATTCTATTGGTTTGCGTCTCCTAAGAAGGTCCACTGGAACCAAAGTGTTATTACTCATTGTAGAATCTAATGTATTATTAACACCCTCTTTATGGAATGGAGCATCTATAATTCTCATGGCCTCATCGTATGTTCCTGGATCTTCCTCTAATATGAAAGCACTAATAGTATGCTCATCAAAATCGTGATATTTAGACCAGAAAAAAGTTATCAAGTCAAGTTTAAAGCTAGTCTTTGTCCGAGCCCTCTTACTGCTCCTAAGTTCTTGAACCTCGAGTTCACGAGGCATATGACTACATGACAATATAGATGCAATAAGAAAAGAAGTAAGTAATGAAACATCCATAGATTCTTTAATAAGAGATTTATGCGTGAAGAATTCAACAACTTGAGACTCAATTATTTTACCAAGGCTAGGCTCGAGTCATTCATTAACGTGAATCTATATGCAGCACTGTTCATAACATAACCCACAAAGATGGCTTCTACAGTTTCAGGATTTGTTTTACTTCTTTTAAAATCAAGAATCCCACTTTAGCTAGTCACCCCCATGCCTTGCGGTATTTAAGCTTAGGTGCATAACCCTTCCATAATTCATAAGGTCCCTTATCTAACTTTTTTATGTGGAACCCCCCAAAAAAAATGGTAAGCCTAACTTATTAGCTATTGTTCACCATGTGTTAAGGGCTATATTCTTCCTTTGAGCTCTATTGTTTTGTTGGGGTGTAGAAGGGGCAAGGAGTTTGTGATTTATGCCAAGTTCCTCATGTTGTTTCTTAAAGTAGGTAGTGTCATATCATCTCCTCTATCAGACATAATTCTCTTAATTCTACATAATATTTGTTTTTCAACTTTGGCTTTATAATTGAGGAGCATTTCCTCAGCCTCATTTTTTTGCTCTTAAACGATACACCTTACTAATTCTCAAGTGATCGTCTGCAAATGTGACAGATTATCTTTTTCCACAACTACTTAAGGTGTTCTTGAAATCTCCTAAATCACTAAGTATTAGCTCAAGTAGTTAGATGTTCCTTCAGTTGATTTTTTTAATGCTTTTTTAGGATGCTTGGCTTTTTTTTTGTTTTTTTTTTTGGTAAGTAATTTTTTTTTAGGATGTTTGGCCTCAACACATATATCACATTTATCAAGTTTGATTTGATTTAGTAAGGAATTAAACTCATTTGTTTAATTCTTTTAACATAGTTGTAACTTACATTTCTTAGCCTAGCATGCCATAGATCTTAGGATTCAATGATATAAGTGAAACTAGAACAAGTTTTTTTTTCTTGTCTGTTGACACCCTAATTTTGTGAGGGCTGGGATGATGCCCTTTTTGGATGAAATGCCACATGGTCATCACGTGAGGTCCTCCTCGATGGGAGTCTGACCTTGAAGTGTTGTGTCCATGACATCTTGAACTAAATACTTGAGAAAATCATTACCCTTGTCAAGGGTAACAACCACTCGAGGCTTTAGATGGCTGAGAGGGTGACTAAAGCTCGAGCTAGAGAGGTTGCCGGGAGGGCTGCAAGAATGGTGGTTTTCGGGCTTGAGGTAGTTAATTGCGGCACTGTTTCTGCTGCTTGGGCCTTAAGCTTAATTTAGGAGAACGTGGGGCTTCTAGAGGGAACTTCTACTGGAAAAATATGAATGTGGGTATCAAGGATTTCCCTCCAAGACTCAAGACACATTGACAGAAACTAAATGCGAGAAAAAGAACAGCATAGTGGCCATATATGAATAAGTTGCCATGAAAATAGGAGCAGTCGTTAATTTCTCCTTTTATAAATAAAGGGCTTTGTGTCAGTTTAAAGTCGAAGATAAGCACTCACCAAAACTTCTTACAGCACACTTGTGCTCTTATCCAAGCAGTAGCGTAACTTAGCTAGGCGTAGCGTAATGTGGATCATTGATGTACTTACTTTCGTTGTAATACAAGTCTCGCGCTTTTGGTATGACTTTCTAATTTTAATCTGTTCCCAAAAATTGACAAGTTGAGATTTGAGGCTTTAGTTCAAGGCTTTGACGGCCAACGCTTTGTCCCTTGATTGCATTGGTCTTAACACTACTACCATTACTCAATAAGGCAGGTCAACTTACGTTCACGCCACTGATTAAGGCTTTGATGGCCAAGGCTTTTCCTTTGATTGCGCTTGTCCTAATCTAGTGACCTGAATACGGTTTGCTTCACCTTAATCTTATCAAACCTAAAATCATTCGAGTTATTATATGTGAAGGGTGCCAAGCTTAAAAACCAGATTGACTCAGGCTTATAAGTAGACTGTTGAGCTCTTAGGTTTGTCTCGACCCCTGTTGTTGACTTCTAAGCACACGAGAAACAGTGTCTATAGGCCTTGCACCCCTGTTGTTGACCCCTGTTGTTGACCCCTGTTGCTCCTTCACTTTAATTTTCTATCAGAAATACAGATAAAAAGTCCACAAAAATACTTAACAAAGTCTTTTTAATTGAACCATAAGAAGAACCCACTATATAAGTCAAATACATCAATATATCACAATGTTTTCTCTTAAAATTGTGGGTGGTTGAGGTCAAAGACATGTGGCTTGTAATTAGGCTAACTTCCTAGTCACGGTGAGTCCCTTTTGCACGTTTCTTTTGTTTTCACATTATACGTTGATCACACATACATCACTTGAAACAAAATAGAGCAAACATGGCTTTTAGCGACCATAGTGGGAGGCTTGAAACAAGACTTCACCATCTATAGCCCGTCATGGATTTCAAGAACGTAATTGCCGGCCATTCGCTGATGGTCAGAACAAAGCGATCAAGGGTCCTCGAGCACGAGGAACCAGAAGGCATAGCCCTTATTGGATCTCCGCTCGAGCGTCCTCTTGAGCAAAGTCCCATATCTAGAAGGGATGAGTTAAGTCATAGCCACAGTAGTGAAAGTGGCGATGACAATTATATCCCAAAGGATGAACGTATTGATCTTGATGGCCATTCTCACTGGAGTTTCCTACTATGCTCAAACGTCGTTTTGATATTGTGGATCAAAAAGTCTAACAGACAGTGAAAGAAGCTTTCAAGAGGCAACATGCTAATGTGGAACACAATCTAGTGGCTAAGCATGAAAACTTTGCCGTCCTGACAGCCGCAGTCAATGACATTGGAACTTCTATGAGCGAAAGGCTTCAGAAAGAGACTGATAGAGTCTTGGTGGAAACGAATTCAACCTCATCTTCTAATGCTACCCTTTTTGCTAGGGATGTAGCTAGGCAGTTGGTGGTTAAAGTTGAACCTATTTTGATAAGACAAGCTGAGGCTCATAATGGCTTGGTCTAAGCCATTAGGGAGTATATCAGGAAACTTAGGCCTGTACGCCCCACCATCAGTGCCGACTTGTTATCCTCATGAGACCTCCTTGAGCTAGTGGTTACAAGTTATACAGGTTGACCATACGGTCCATAAGAGAACGGAAAACCCAGCTGTGCCTACTCCAGGTGTTATAGGCTTGGAACCCAGCCACAGAAACGATAACATTTCTCGAGGAGTTGTTGACCCTTCTAACCATAGTTTTTCTCTAACTTCAAGGGACCTCAATCCTACTGCACCATCATTCCTTTTCCTCAAGATAGGGGGCATAGCCATGCAAACCCTCCTTAACTGGTAGAGGTGAGCTCGAGGCCCACTCTAAGCCTAGAACTAAAAGTACAAGGTTAGATCCCTATTTCAGGGAAATTGGCTTCTCAGCCAACACCGCTTCATTCCTACCACATTGGGGGGCAAAATGGGCAAAATAACAATCCACTTCCTCAAGATCATGACTTGAGAACAGATCAGAGGATGAACCAACAGCCTGTTAGTGTTGGTATGTTTTCAGGCATGCCACAAAACCTAGGTCCTATTGAGGCATACTTTATGGCCAACCAAGCACATGGGCATTATGATCAAGGGATTTATCAAGGGTTTTGGGGGAAACAACCATTCCCACACTAGATTGTGATGGGTGCTCAGGGGTATTCGACATATCCCCCTCAAAATCCTCACTCACTTGGAGGGTAGTGGTAGGCACATAATCATATGTCTAACCTTCCCTAACAACATCAATTAGCCACCCACATCTAGAAAATAGATAGGCCAGGCCTCGCAAGGGTCAACAGACCCCTGTATAGTAAACCTTACCCTAACTACATGGACTGGGAATGCCCTTTTCCTCCATGATACAAAATCCTTGAGTTTACTCTCTTTTCAAAGGAAGGGACGGCTGCTTCTCTCGAACACTTGGCAAGATTTAATTTCTAATGTAGGGAGGCAATAGATAGCTAATATCTCAAGCTAAGGCTGCTCCCTAGCTCATTGACTAGGCCCGCTTTCCAGTAGTACATCAACCTTCCCCCTAATTTTATCTACTGCCGAGATGGTATGGTTAGATAATTCCAAGCCCAATTTCCAAGAATGGAATTAGGAAATTCCATGCCAAACCTGGCCCGAATGAGAGAAAAGCCAGCCGAGGCAGTGGAAGAATATATTAACCAGTTCAAGAGATCTAGGTTGAAATGCAACGTTTCCCTTCCTAAGGTTAAGTATGCCAAGCTGGCCCTTAATGGCTTAGATACCGAGTTCAGGAAGAAATTTGAGGCTCTAACTTTGAGATTGCCAGAATGTGGTGCTAGGTATGAAGCAGTCCTAAAAGAAGAAAGCCATAGGAAGAACAGCGTGAATGGGACCTACGTACACGACTTGATAGAGGAGGAAGAAGATCCTCCATATGAAATTGACATGGTTGAATATGTCAATGGACCCCCGATGGTTTGCAATCCTTTGATCAAGAAGGATATCAAAGCAAGGAAGTCTTACTAGTTCCAAGACTTGAAAAAAATATTCGTTTGACCTTTCTAGAGCCGACATAATATTCTATTGGCTGGAGGAAAATAATAAACTCAAAGTCAGGGGTAAACACAGAAAACTAGATCCCAACTCAAGTAAGGGGAAGATATATTGTAAGTGGCACGATTCATTGACTCATTCAACAAAAAACTGCGTAATCTTTAGAACGTGGCTCAAGACACTGTAGAAGCAAAGGAATTAATCTTCCCAAAATAATTACAAATGGGTGTGTTAAGATCTAGATTGAATCTTGATCTTAACTTAAAGGAAGAATTGAAAGTAGATGAGGAAATAGAGAGATTAAGATGAGAAAAGAAGTTTATCTCAAGGAGATAGGTAAATTTCATTGAATACCTCAAAATTACATAAGATCACTCTATTTAAAGGTAAATTGAAAGAAGCCATCAAAATCCCTTGGTTAAACTAGACTCCCGCCAAAAACACTACCGGAAGCCAAGCCTAACTAACTTTGGCGCCTAAATTGCTTAATTCAAACCCGGCTAAGACTTAAGTGTTTTATTACATCAAAATATCAAAGGAAAATGTAACAAAGTGGCACGATTCATTGACTCATTCAACGAAAAACTGCGTAATCTTTAGAACGTGGCTCAAGACGCTGTAAAAGCAAGGGACTTAATCTTCCCAAAATAATTACAAATGGGTGTTGATACATACCCTTTTCTTAGTCTTCTTTAGGTTAACATTGTCGAAACCGTTGACAGAAATGTGCCATTTTGTGTCCGGACTAACCCTTTTTCTCTATATAGGAGGAACATGGTTCTCAGTGACAGTCACAAAGCGAGGGTTGCTAACCATCTTTTCGAACGGCTAGTCATTTAAGGAAGATTTGGATTCGCAAGACTAGTATGCATTTTAAATGAAGGGATATGCCGATTGCACGTCACTGAGCTTCACCATACTAATATGTTCATCATTTTTAAGCATCTATAGATCAAACTCTGAGATGATTCCACCATTACACGTACAATAGCAGAGGAGCCGGCTGTGGTGATTAGTGGTAATCAAGGATCTTCCCAAAATATAGCCAGTTGAGAGAATGTTTCTTGAGACTTGGAAAGATGTCGTATTCGACTTGTGAGCAGTTTTATGGAAGAATACAAGCTACAATGAGGAAACTGAGGCTGCTTCGCCAATATATATCCTCTGCCACTAGAATTGAAGATGCCATCTGAGAAATCTTGAAGAAGTGATTTGGTCATGGATTCTCCTTCGAAGACTCAAATCATTATGAGGATAGGGCACCCCTAAAGGAACCTGATATATACTCTACTAGACATGGATAGTAGCTCAACACCACGATAATTGGGGTACCAACAATTAGGCGTCAAGTTTGGTAATGTTTGAAGGAGAGATAACCTCGATCAAGAGATAGTCGGTCCTTCCAAGCTTACTTGGACTCAAAAAAGGAGATAGCTACGAAGAAAGCCAGCTCAACAGGGAGTTGTGCTTGAATCATGCCATGCCAACCTCTATCAAGAAGAAGCCAAGGTCCATAATAGCAAGCAAATCGAGCATATAGATCTTGAAGATCCAGTGACTGAGTCTAGGCATTTTACTACTAGTAGAGGGCCAACTCATGAAAAATAGGAAAGATGGGCTAGTCTCTCATCTTTGGAAGGGCGAGAATCTTGGTGGAATTACCTTACCAAGGATTCCTTTAGCACTGAAATTAGCTACGAATGATAAGGAGTACTCCCCTGTTAGCATAAAGTTAGTGGAACCGCTGGATCATGCCAGTCCAACTTGTTTTGACATCAAGAACGATTTTCGCGAAGAAAATTTTCCCCAGCCAATAGAGGAATCTCGAACCTAAGAGGTTGATCTTAAGGATAGACCTCAAGAAAATGACATGCTAACTAAAAGCAGTTCTCAATAGCAAGGTCATAATACTACCATGGTTAGCGGCCCTGAGAAGGGGGTGGACTAAGGAATCTAGAAATTCCGTATGCCGCTTGAAAAGGTTGACATCAGAACTGTCCTACTCCTTACCTTAGAATTCAAGGAAGGTGATCTTAAGAAGGTCTCGAGGGTGATGTGATAGCATCAAACGAGGAGCCTCAAATGGGGCTTGTGGCAGAAACGGAAGCCACTAAAAATAACAGGCTTGCTCCAACTATGTTGAGGCAAAATTCTATGAAGATGGCGTGGGACCACTAGATGTCAACAGGACCACTCTGCAACATTCCTAGCAACAAGTCACGATAGCCATATTGGACATCCCACTAACAGAAGATTAGGTTGGTCAAGTGGAGGTTGAGTACGAGGATTATAACTCCTGGGGATACATGAGGATCCTTTTCGATGAAGGGGACTTCCAAGGCACTCCAGAATCACAATGCGGAGGCACCAAGACCTCCCACTAATAGCCCAAGAGGCCATTTTTTCAGCATTAGCAAAACTTGTGGCCTGGCATGCTGAGGATCAGCTCTAGGCAAAACAACCAGTTCATGGTTTTCGGGTCCACACATCATAAGAAACGGAGTTGGAACTCTCTGAGTTAAGAGCAGCACCAGACAAAATGGAGGATCTAAGGGCCGAAGTCCAAGACCCACTCCTTGAGATAAATTTGTGCTCAACAGAAGACCCAAGTCTTACCTATCTGAGCGCTCTACTTTCTAAGGAAGAGATTGAGCAATACTTGACCTTGCTTCGTGAATTCAAGGATTATTTATCTTGGGACCACCATGAGATGCTTGGCATAGGTAGGAAAGTGGTTGAGCATAGGCTTCCTATCAAGCTAGGTTCAAAGCCCATCATTTAGGCACTAGAGAAGGATGTCCCAATAAGTAATTGGCTTGGTTAAGGAAGAAGTTCAAAGGCTTCTAAGAGCCAAATTCGTCACAACTGCAAGGTATTGAGTGGCTTGCTAATATTGTCCCTATCATAAAAAAGAATGGTAAAATCAAGGTGTGTATTGACTTCAGAAATCTTAATGCAGCCACCCCAAAGGACAACTATCTAATTCCTATTGCTAATGTGCTCATTGACTCAGCCTTGAGGCATGAGGTTTTTTCCTTTAGGGATGGCTACTACGAGTTGTCACTAATTTATGATAGCTTCAGAGGATACCCACAAGACAACATTTAGATGTCATGGTTCAATCGGAATGTCTGAATGGGTAGCCATACCTTTTGGTTTGAAGAATGCTAGCTCCCCCTATCAAAGAGCCATGAACATGATTTTTCATGACCTTATTGGCAAGTCCATTATGACATTATGGTCAAATCAAAATCCCAAGTTAAACACTTGGAGGACTTAAGGGATGCGTTTCTTGGAATGAGAGCCCGCAACCCTAAGATGAATCCATTAAAATGTGCTTTCAGTGTACGAGTTGGAAACTTTCTAGGCTTTCTGGTACACCAAAGGGGCATTGAGGTGGATATTAATAAGACCAAGGTTGTACAGATGGCCAAGCCACCTTCAAATAAAAAGGAGCTTCAACCCTTCTAAAGGCAAGTTAATTTCTCAAGACATTTCATCTCAAATGTTGTTGGAAAGAGAAAAGTCTTTTCTCCGCTGTTGAGACTCAAGTTTGAGAAGGACTTCAAGTTCGAGGAGCCACATCAAGTTGAATTCAGGGCCATCCAACAGTACTTGACTAGGCCGCTAGTACTTATTCCACCAAAGCAGGGCAAGCCTTTGAAAATCTATGTCTATGGTGCTAAGGAATCTGTTGGTTGTTTGCTTGTGTAAGACAATGAGGAAGGTTTTGAACAAGCAGTGTTCTACCTTAGACGTTGTGTAACTGATAGTGAAATAAAGTATTCTTCAGTTGAAAGATTGCGTTTATAGTTGCTCTATGCATCTACAAAATCAAGACATTATTTCTTAGCCTTCACTATGTATGTGGTTGCCTAAACAGATGTCCTTAAATATTTTCTAGATAGGCCATTTTTAAGAGGATGATTGAACAAGTGGAGCTTAGCTCTGCTTTAGTTTGAGTTGTTTTATATCTCGTAAAAGTAAGTAAAGGGGTAACCCCTAGCAGACTTTGTAGCAGACCACCAAACATTCAAACGGGCTTAGATAATAAGCCAAAATAGCTCCTAACAGTAGAACTACTACCTTGGAAATTGTTCTTCGATGGATCAAGGGCCAACTGTAGTGCTGGAGTAGGAATTGTGATAGATTTCTCGTAAGGAATCATCACGAAATTGGATGTCACCTTGGTGGGCAGATGCTTTAATAACATGGCTGAATACGAGGCTCTCATAATTGGCCTTCAAACTTTATGAGAAATGCAAGTCCACAAGTTTATTTCAAGGGAGATCCACAACTGGTGATTTGCCAAGTGAATGGACAGTTTCAATGTTTGAGTGATACCTCAAATCGATATTTGTTAGTAGTACAGAAGCTATTGAGTAAATTCAACGAGGTGCAACTCGAGAACATCCCCGAAGAGCAAAACATGGTAGCCAATGATTTGGCTTAGTTAGCATCAGGATACAAGTTACTCAGGACTTTGTATGAAGAAACTATAGTCATTAAGACTAAGGTTTTTGATCAAGAGATAGAGTGGGCAGACTCCTTCGATGGTGCGCCAAGTAGATGTTTGGAGCGCTATGAAGCACATCAGACTGTCCTAAGTTAGTAAGACGGCTGGAATAAGCCTTTAATGGATTATTTAAACAACCTTCAAGAATATGCTAAAGATAGGAAAATAAAATGAGAGCTCATGGGTTCCATCTTGATGGTGAATCTGGAGAACTATACAAAAGGGACGCTAGTGGAGTGCTTCTCAAGTGCCTTGACGTAGATGAAGCAACGCTAGTGATGGTTGGAGCCCATGAGGGTAATTATGGAGCCCATCTAGCTGGTAATAAGATGCATTGACTCATTAGGCATTATGGCTATTATTGGCATAATGGTTGAACACATGATGCATAAAGTATGCCAAAGGATGCAGACCGTACCAAAGGCGTGGACATGTGCCTAGGTTCCCTCCTGCTGAGATGCATGCTATTGTTAAATCATGGCCATTTTGAGGCTGGGCAATGGACATTATAGGGGAAATTAACCCTCCTTAAAAAATATATTGTGTGTAGGTTTGGTATTCCAGAAACTATCATAGTGTACCAAGCTAAAGTTTTTAATGGAGCTTAGGTAAACGGGTTTACCAAGAGTTTCAATTTAGAAATCTTGAACTCAAGACTCTATTATGCTCAGGCTAGTGGGTAGGCAGAATCAACTAATAAGATTCTAAAAGCCAACATTGAGAAGATGATTGAGGACAATCCTAGAAGATGGCATGAGTATATACTAGATGTCCTTGGGGCTTATAGAATTTCTAAAAGGGATGTCACTCGGACAACTTCTTTTCATTTGACATATAGCCATGATGCAATACTCCCCATGGAGGTAGTAGTTCAATTTATTAGATTCGCTCATCAAGGGAAGTTTTCTTAACTTAAATATGAGATGTCCATGTTGGATTAGCTTACTGATTTAGACCAAGTAAGGCTTAATGCTCTACATAAATTGGAAACTCACAAAAAAAGAGTCACCAAAGACTACAACAAAGGGTAAAACCTAGGTCTTTTGCCATGGTAGATCTAGTCTAAAAGGTGGTTTTGCCCATTGTCAGAAAGATCTTGTCTTCGGAAAATAGTCTCCAAATTGGGAAGGCCCATTTATAGTCATTGAATTATTTAGAGGGAATGCTTATTTACTCCACGATGTAGCTAGGAGGACTCATATAAGAGTCATCATGGGTGGGTTCCTAAAGAAATATATTCCATCTAGTTAGGATTATAACGAGGAAGGCCTAGATATAGATATCCAAAACTATGGGCTCAGTTTGTGCACCAATGCCTGGAGGATCAATCTCAGGATCCTTAGTTAAAATAAAAGGGGGAAAAAAAAAGAAGAAAGGAACCACCGAACAAAGAGATGTATTGAATAAATGTGTATTTCATTAATTATGTAAGAATACATGGCTTATAGACATTACAAGTAAAGAAGCTTGTGCAGCCGATGTCTATTTACAAAATTGAAAATCAAAAGAGTCAAGTCCTAACCCTCTCTAAGGACTCCTCAATTGAGGATAGTTGGTTGGTTGCATAATTTAACTCGTGGTCTAAGGAGAGAGCTTCCTCTTGAAGAACTGGACACTTCCTCTAAGTTTCTGCATGTGTCTCTCCAAGCCCACCAGCCACTAAACCTTGATAGACGTGCTAATTTCTTAGCTGCTTGAAGAGTTTAAAACTCTCATAAGGGTATCAACCACTCGAGCCCGAGATTGTTGAGAGGGTGAAAGGTGCTCGATCTGAAACTAACTTCCTAAAAGGTTGCAAGGCAGGTGGTCTCCAAGCTCGAAGCAGTTATTTTGAGCGTAATTTCAAATGCGTGAGCCTCAAGCCAATCTCACAGAAAGTGGGGCATCTAGAAGGAACTCTGATAGAAAAAGCAGACGTGAGCTTTAAGAAAGACGCTCGAGCACACCAATTCACACATTCAAGGGCCATAAGAGCTTCGAGGCAAATATGGGAATCAAATGTGGTGGAATTATGGAGCAACAGCTATTTCCTTAATTTTATAATAAATATGAGACTATTGTAGTTGCAAAGTATCGAAAACCACTCATACAAAATTCTTAAAGTTTCTTTACAGCACAGTTGTGTATTTTACCTTGGAATAGCGTATATAACTCAGATTAGCATAGTGTAGATCTCGGATGTACTTGCTTCCGTCAGAGTAATATAATTCTTCGAGTTTCACATATGAACTCTCTGCTGCAATCTATTCCTAAAATCGGTGAGTTGAGAATTGAGCGATAAGTCTAATTTAGTATATAATTATTTATATCATTTTAATATATATATATATATATATTTTTTTTACCATTTTACATCAACTTTTTATCACATTCTCTCGGTTTTGCTCGTTTTGAGCAATTTTGCTATTTTCTTGTAAAAACACCCATTTTATGCTCAATCTTGCTAGGTTTTATCATTAACATCATCAAATAAATGCAAAATACATCAAATAAAAGCAATGAAATAGCAAAATCAACCCAAAAAACATGGTTCATACATGAACCTAAAGAAAATAACACTTTTTGCAAACAAATTGCTTTGAGCAGCAAGATTATTCAATTATTTTAGTTCAAATACATAGCATAACGCACAAAAAAACATCAAATTGATCTGATTTTGCAGGTTTGGGCGGTGAAAAGTGAAGAAAATTCATAAAATAAACCAAGCTTTGCAAGTTGTGGGTGAACCGTGAGAATTGGCAAATGCCAATGAAGTTTGAAGTTATTTTTTACATTCTTTATTCACCCCTCAAACACTATAAGTAGAAGTTTTGTGGAATGAGTTTTCTATCCTTCATTCAACAAAAAACACATACGAAACGAAAAAGAAAGAAGAAGAAAACGGGTGAAGAAAAGAAGGAAGAAGGATGAAGAAAGTTCGGTCTGTAATTTTGTATTTTTAAGTCCTTTCTGGCATTTTCTTCTTCTAAGTTTATGAATTTTGTGTTAGTTATGCTTTACATTAAGTTTATCATGATCTAATTTTGTTATTCCAAGGCGACGATGTAGCCAAAGTTGTAATATACGCTTATTTCTAATTCAAAATATTCAATGTTTTGTCATTACGTTGTTGAAGTGTTTATCATTGTTCTTCATGAGTTTTAAATGCTTGATCACCAAGAAAGGCCTATAATTATTCATAAAGAGTCCGAAAGGAGATTTATAATGATTGCTAAGGTGATAAGCACCACAAATTGAGCGAATGCTCGAGAGATATTAACACGATTTGAGTTGTTTTTAGGTAAAAATCGTAGAGCTTTAAAAACTCTTTTCTTATTTAAATTCATGCACGAGAGTGATGGGTTAATACGTAAAAGAGCATGGTAAATGTTACTCGAGAGAGAATATTTAGTAAATTAGGGTTTTCAACCATCAACACGTAATAACAACTTGAATAACGAGAATAGAAAGGCGTATTGATGCACCTGGAAGAAATCAGATGCCTTGATGTTATTAAATCATAAAAACTTGATAAAATCAGTTCACATATTTTTTTCGCTTTTATTTTATTTTATTTCATATCAATATCTCAATTTTTCGGTTTTTCAAATAGTATCAAAACTATTAATTTTGGTACTCATTCTATAACAATCCTCGTGGGACGATACTCTACTCATTTCTATATTACTTCATACGACCAGTGCACTTGCTAATTCATACGCAAAGCAAGCATCAAGTTTTCGGCGCCATTGCCGGGAATTGTCTCTATTTGAGTGGTATCGATACCAACTAGTTTTGGTTCTAACTTCAAATTGTTAATAATTTTTAAATTTTATTTAAGTTTAAGAAAATTTTCATTTTATTCATTTGTAAAGATAAATTATTTTTTGTTTTCGTGTTATTTTGTTATTTTTCTTATATTTTGTCTTTATTTTTATCTTTATATTGCTATTAAGTTCACTTTGGTAGGGTTTTTAAAAGTTAAATTTGATAATTTTAAGTTTTCAAAAACAGTAGGTTTACTACCCTCCTCTTTTTCTTTAAAATTTTTGTTTTGTTAACTTTTATTTTATATTGTTGTATTTTTAGGCTTTTTGATCAATTGCAACTTTATTTTAATTTTATTTTATCATTCAAACAGTTTTTTCAAAGTTAGATTTGTTATCTCTAAGTTTTTCAAAACCTTTAGCAGTATCTATTTTCCCCTTAAAAGATTTGGGTTTTTACTTTATTGTTATCCTTTTGACCCTGAAATCGAACGAACTCTTTGACTAATTAGAAAAACAAAAAGGACTGAAACCATGGCTAATAATGCTGAAAATAATGATGAAAGGACCATAAAAGATTACGCTGTACCTACTGTTGGAGGGTGCACTTCCAGCATTTGACGCCCACCAATATAAGCAAACAATTTTGAAATTAAACCCCCTATTATACAAATGATTCAACAAACTATCCAGTTTGTTGGTCTACCTAGTGAGGACCCAAACTTGCATATCGCTGACTTCTTGGAGATATGCGATGCATTTAAGCATAGTGATGTCAGTGATGATGCCATTCGCTTAAGGTTGTTTCCGTTCTCACTAAGAGACAAAGCCAAAGCGTGGTTAATGTCACTACCACCAGGAACTATCACCACTTGGGATGATTTAGCTAAAAAATTTCTTGCTAAATATTTTCCACTAGCCAAATCAACTAAGATGAGGAATGACATTACCTCGTTAGTGCATTACGATACATAATCTTTGTATTAGGCATAGGAACATTATAAAGAACTTTTGAGAAGGTGCCCACATCATGGTTTGCCAGCTTGGATGCAAGTCCAAACTTTTTACAATGGGTTGGCACCTAATACTCAAATGATGGTAGATGCGGCTACGGGAGGATCCTTAAATCACGAAACCCCAGATGAAGCGTATGAATTGCTAGAAGTAATGTCTAGCAATAACTATGCAAGGGCAACTGAACAAAAGTAAACTGCAGGAATATCCGAGCTGGATACAATAACAAAGTTAACTGCCCAGGTTTTAATGCTTCAAAAACAGATGAACATGAACGTGAATGCCATAAATTCTCCTGTACCCATGTGTGAATTTTGTGCAGGGAATCATCATTGCATGGAATGCCAAATAGGAAGTCCTTTCGCCCCATCAACCCATGAACAAGCCAATTTTGTTTCAAATTTTCAAAAAAATAATCCCTATTCCAACACCTATAATCTCCGGTGGAGAAACCATCCAAATTTTTTGTGGAATAATCAAGGGATACAAAAACAACCTTTTCAGCCCCCTGAAAGAAAAACTGATCTCGAAGAATTGTTTAGTCAGTTTATGCAAGATGCTAGAAGTTTCATGCAAAACACCGAAGCAACTCTTCGAAATCACCAAACGTTGATTAGCAATCAGGAAGCAACCATTAAAAACCTTGAGACCAAAATTGGGCAAATTTCAAATCACATTTCTGAAAGATCTCAAGGTTCTTTACCTAGTAACACTGTCATTAACCCAAGAGAGCAAGTAAAAGCAATAGAATTGTGAAGTGGGAAAATTTTGAAAGAACCAACTCCGGAAACCAAGACCAAACAAAATGAGTAACCCATAATTGACCTGTCCAAAGATACTAATTAAGAAATTAAAAATGCCGAAGGGACAAAAATCCAAATGAAGACGAACCAAAAAGGGTTGAACCTCAACCCTACGAACCAAAAGTCCCCTACCCTCAACGTTTGAAAAAAGATGAAAACGGACGAACAATTTGCTACATTTTTGGAAATTTTCAAAAAGTTACACTTTAATGTCCCTTTTGCTGACATGTTAGAACATATGCTCAAATATGCAAAATTCATGAAAGAAATCCTGTCTAACAAAAGGAACTTGGGAGAGTTCAAAATGGTAGCACTTACTGAAGAATGTAGTACCATACTGCATAAGAAGTTGCCTCTCAAGCTAAAAGATCCAAGGAGTTTCACGATACCTTGCTCTATTTGCTCCATTAGTTTTGATAAGGTTTTGTGTGATTTAGGTGCAAGTATAAATTTAATGCCTCTCTTTATTTTCAGGAAGCTTGGGTTTGGAGAAGTGAAGCCTACCACTGTATCTCCCCAACTTGCGGACAAATCAATCAAGTATCCTAGATGTGTAATTGAAGACGTCCTTGTGAATGTTGATAAATTTATCTTCCCAGCTGACTTCGTAGTGCTTGATATGGAAGAGGATCCTGAGATACCTCTTATTCTAGGCCGACCCTACCCTACTACAAGAAGAACCCTGATAGACGTCTAATAAGGAAAGTTGATCCTAAGGATACAAGATGAACTGGTAACATTCAACGTCTTTAATGCCATTTAATTTCCCTCTAACATGGATTCTTGTTTTGAGATTGATATTGCAGATGAGTTGGTCACTGAGACATTTAGGAACACATTCCCCAAGTTACCCCATGAAGCGTGTCTAACAAAGTCAGGGACCATAGACACAAAAGACGAGTTAATAAGGGCATATGCCCAATACCTAGAAAGTTACGAACCTTTCGATCCGCACCACGGAACAAGAGTAGAAGACATTCGAGCAATTGAAATTCAGCAGAGAACGGAAGAAGAAGAGCCGCCAAACTTAGAGCTCAAGCCATTGCCACCACATCTCAAATATGCCTATCTTGGTAATTCTAACACTTATCCTGTTATTATTAATCCCTCATTGAGTAATATTGAATAGGATAGGTTGTTTAGGGTTCTTAGTGAGCATAGAACAGCAATCAGATGGACCATTTCTGATATCAAGGGAATTAGCCCTTCCATATGCATGCACAAAATTCTCATGGAGGATAGCTTCAAACCTTCTGTGCAACCTTTGTGGCGGTTAAACCCTGCCATGAAAGAGGTAGTAAGAAAAGAAGTTGTCAAATTATTAGATGCCAGGATCATCTATCCCATATCTGATAGCCCATGGGTTAGCCCAGTGCAAGTAGTTCCAAAAAGGGAGGGATAACTGTAGTAGAAAATGAGAACAATGAGCTCATCGCTACTAGGACTGTCAGCGGGTGGAGAGTTTGCACAAATTTTCGAAAACTTAATGATGCCACCTGAAAGGACCACTTCCTCGTACTGTTTTCTTGATCGATATTCAGGGCACAATCAAATTGCCATAGCCCCGAAAGATCAAGAAAAGACCACTTTCACTTGTCCTTATGGTACCTTTGCCTATACGAGAATGCCTTTTTGGTTATGCCATGCCCTATAACTTTTCAAAGATGTATGATGGCAATCTTCAGTGATATAGTGAAAAATTTCATAGAGGTGTTTATGGATGATTTTTCGGTCTTTGGAGCCTCATTTGATGATTGTTTAGCTAACCTATCTATGGTTTTGCAAAGATGCACTGACACTAATCTGGTCCTCAATTGAAAAAAATGTCATTGTATGGCACAAGAAGGAATTGTGTTAGGGCATATGATTTCAAAAAGAGGAATTGAGGTTGATAGAGCAAAAACTGAAGTGATAGAACGATTACCACCCCCTACTAATGTTAAAGGCATTCAGAGTTTCTTAGGATATGCAGGTGTCTATAGAAGGTTCATTAAAGACTTTTCTAAGATTGCCAAGCCTCCTTGCAATTTATAAATGAAAGATGTCCCTTTTAACTTTGATAGTGACTGCATGCATGCCTTTGAAACCTTGAGTAAGAAACTAGTGTCAGCACTAATAATTGTAGCACCTGACTGGACTTTACCCTTTGAACTTATGTGCGACGCTAGTGATTATGGTATACAGGTTGTGCTAGGACAAACAAGGAACAAAAATTTTCATGTAATTTACTATGCTAGTAAAACTTTGATAGAAGCACTGATTAACTATTCTACTGCCGAGAAAGAATTACTAGTTGTAGTGTTTGCATTTGATAAATTTCATTCCTACCTGCTCAATTCAAAAGTAATTGTTCACACTGACCATTCTGCTTGGAAATACCACTTTGCAAAACAGGATGCAAAATCGAGATTAATTAGATAGATTCTCTTACTTCAAGAATTTGTTTTAGAAATCCGGGATAAAAAGGGAACAGAAAATGTTGTGGCAGATCATCTGTCACGTCTCGAACGAGAGGACAAAGGTCCCTCTATCAACGAAAAATTCCCGGATGAAGGTCTTATGATGGTAAGCGAGAATCCTAATTGTCCATGGTATGCTGACGTTGTTAACTATCTGGTTGCACAGGAACTGCCCAAGGACATGACCCATCAATAAAAGAAGAAGTTCTTTGCTGACTTAAAGCACTATTTCTAGGAAGAACCATTCTTGTAGAAGCATTGTGCATACCAGATTATTAGAAGATGTGTACCGGAGTAAATGGAGAATATTCTGCACCACTGTCACTCTCCTGAAACTGGTGGCCATCATGGTGGGGCAAAAACTGCAACTAAGGTTCTACAATATGGGTTTTATTGGCCTACACTCTTTAAAGACGCTTTTAAATCTGTTAGTAAATGTGATAGATGTCAAGGGACAGGTAACATCTCCAATAAACATGAAATGCCCCTCAACAACATTTTGGTTGTTGAATTATTTGATGTTTGGGGGATTGTTTTCATGGGTCCTTTCCCTTCATCATTTTCTAATAGGTTTATTTTGGTCGCTGCAGATTATGTGTCAAAATGGGTCGAAGCAGCTGCTTTTCCAACCAATGATGCTAGAGTTGCAGCAAACTTTGTTAGAAAAAACATATTTTCTCAGTTTGAAACTCCTAGAACAATTATAAGTGATGGCAGAAAATATTTTCGTGGCCGCCAACTTAAAGCTTTATTAAGTAAGTATGGAGTTACACACTAGGTGGGTGCTCCATACCATCCTCAAACAAGTGGATAAGTGAAAATTTCAAATCGAGAATTGAAAGTTATTCTTGAAAAAATAGATAGTGCCTCTATAAAGGATTGGTCAAAAAAGTTAGATGACGCACCTTGGGCATATAGAACAACATTCAAAACACCTATTGGTATGTCTCCATATCAACTGATTTATGGCAAGGCATGTCATTAACCAGTAGAATTGGAACACAAAGCATACTGGGCCATGAAAAACTTAAACATCAATTTAGCAGCTGCAGGCGAAAAGAGGTTGCTACAAATCAACGAGATAGCTGAGTTCGGAAATGAGGCTTATGAAAATGCTCGAATTCACAAACACTAAACCAAAAGATGGCACGACAAGCACATTCTGGACAAAGAGTTTGTAGTGGGATAAAAAGTTCTACTGTTTAGCTCCCGCTTACGACTTTTCCCAGGAAAGTTGCGCTCTCGATGGTCAGAACCCTTTATTGTAACCCGTGTTTTTCCATATAGTACGGTTGAGATTCAGGATGAGAAAAAGGGTACTTTTAAGGTCAATGGGCAAAAACTAAATCTTACATTGATGGCGAGCTCAAGCCTCAAAGAACTTCCATTCATCTCAACAACGTCGAATAAGCCACTCAAAATGTCGAGCTAACGACTATAAACTAAGTGCTTCTTGGGAGGCAACCCAAGTGTTTTTATCTTTATTTATCTAATTTTATTTTCCTTTCATTAGTTTCATTTTTCTCATTTTTCTTTTTGATTAAACTGGTATTTTGCAACGAGTTTGGGGATAACATAATGTCAACATGCACCATCAAAAAGCATTCCTCAAACCTGGGAAGTATCTCTCGCCTCACTTAATCTTTGTACTTCTTTTAACATTAAGAACAATGTTAACTCTTAGTTTGAGCGTGGGAAAAGCAATTTTTAAAATTTTGAAACAAAATTATTTCGAAAAGTTTTCCTATTTTATGCTTTAGAGTCGGCTTTAGTGCCTCCCAGAGTTTGGAGCCTTTGTATGGGGATGTAAATAGTGTCGGCCAACAAAAAGATTGTCTATTTTCTACAGTTTTAACCTTTAGTCTTTTAAAAATTTCATTAAAAAAAAAGAGAAGAAGAAGAACTTATCATCATGCTTTTTAGGCAATTTTTCTACTCTTTTTTAGCTCGTTTGCTTTAATTAGATTTGAATAACTGGATAATCAATTGTTTTTGTGTTCTAATTGCAAAACATGATCTAATCTAAGGCACTATCTTGATAAAACCATGGTATTTGACTTTACTAGTTAACATAGCTGTTTTACTGTTAAAAACATCTATCATTTGGATATGAGCTATGGTGTGATGGTTTCGTGCCTTGGTACCTCAAGCAAGTAGATCCACAGGGGTGTTTCAACACCTAGTACGCTGGGCCAACTGGAACGGCAGTTGCCATATTGAAAGCTCACTACAAGGGGTATTTAGAAAGCTTACAAGGAACCGAGCACCCAAAAAAGGAAAAGGAGAGGAAATCATCTCTAGCACCGCTATCCCATTTATAAACATTTAAAGATATGTGCTACCCATATTGAAGGCATCCCAGTGGTGGCTTGTCTTACTTATCGGTCATCGCCCAGGAGGCGGAGCTTGACTCGTGCTGCAGATATACTTATGAGCCAAAATTGACTTGAGTAAATAAATTCCCCCAAAAAAAAAAATTTGACACAAACATAATTAGTTTTAGGCATACTTGATAAGTCTTGTTATGAGTGGTATATTTTTTGTCTTCTATTCGGTTTTGAATATCTTAAGATTAGAAAGAACGGATAAACTTAATTTGCTTAGCTAACTTTTGAATTCAATTACCTAGTTAATTGACAGATTTTTTCTTGGAAAGATGGTTTTACCTTTAGAACCTTAAACTTTGAGCCTCAGCTATTCTTCTCTAATTTAGAGTGCGCCTGCTTTGACTTGTGGAAAAATTCTTAAAAAGCATGAGATCCTACGATTTAATGTTTAACCTTGCTCGAGGACAAGCGAGATTTAAATTTTGGGGTATTTTGATAAGTCTAATTTAGTATATAATTATTTATATCATTTTAATATTTTTTTAACCATTTTGTATCAATTTTTTATCATTTTTGCTCAGTTTTGCTCGTTTTAAACAATTTTCCTATTTTCTTGTAAAAACACTCATTTTACGCTAAATCTTGCTAGGTTTTATCAATAAAATCAACAAGTAAATGCATCAAGTAAAAGAAATAAAATAGCAAAATCAACCCAAAATACATGGTTCATACATGAACCTACAGAAAAAAAACGCTTTTTGTAAACAAATTGCTTTGGGCAGCAAGATTATTCAATTATTTTAGTTCAAATACATTGCATAACACACAAACAACATCAAATTGAGCTGATTTTGCAGGTTTGGGCGATGGAAAGTGAAGAAAATGCATAAAATAAACCAAGCTTTGCAAGTTGTGGGTGAACCATGAGAATTTGCAAATGCGGATGAAATTTGAAGTTATTTTTTACATTCTTTATTCACCCCTCAAACACTATAAATAGAAGTGTTTTGGGATGAGTATTTCATCCTTCATTCAGCAAAAAACACATACAAAAAGAAAAAGAAAGAGGAAGAAAACGGGTGAAGGAAAGAAGGAAGGACGAAGAAAGTTTGGTTTGTAATTTTATATTTTTAAGTCCTTTCTAGCCTTTTCTTCTTCTATTTTCATGAATTTTGTGTTAGTTATGCTTTATATTAAGTTTATCATGAACTAATTTTGTTATTCCAAAGCTACAGTGTAGCCTAAGTTTTAATATACACTTATTTCTAATTCAAAGTATTCAATATTTTGTCATTGCGTTGTTGAAGCGTTTATCATTGTTCTTCATGCGTTTTAAATGTTTGATCACCATTAAAGGCCTATAATGATTCATAATGAGTCTGAGAGAAGATTTATTATGATTGCTAAGGTGATAAGCACCACAAATTGAGCGAATGATTGAGAGAGATTAACACGATTTGCGTTGTTTTTAAGTGAAAATCATAGTGCTTTAAAAAAACTTTTCCTATTTAAATTCATGCACGAAAGTGATGCGTTACTACGTAAAGGAGCATGCTAAATGTTTCTCGAGAGAGAATATTTAGAAAATTAGGGTTTTCACCATCAACACGTAATAACAACATGAATAACGAGAATAGAAAGGCGTATTGATGCAACTGGATGAAATCGGATGCCTTGGGTGTTATTAAATCATAAAAACTTCATAAAATTAGTTAACATATTTTGTTTCTTTTATTTTATTTTATTTCATATCAGTATCTCAATTTTTCGATTTTTCAAAAAGTATTAAAACTATTAATTTTGGTACTCATTCAATAACAATCCTCGTGGGACGATACTCTACTCATTTCTATATTACTTGATACGACTAGTGCACTTGCTAATGCATACGCAAAGTAAGCATTATTGACGCTTTATTTAAAGGGTTTAATGGCCAAGGCTTGACCTTGATTGTGTTCGTCTTATCATTATTGTCATTGCTTAGTAAGTCAAGTGAATTTAGGTTGCGTTGTTGTTTAAGGCCTTCGACGGCCTAGGCTTGACCTTGACTGTGTTGGTCTTCATCTAGTGGCCTGCATACGATTTGCTCTATCTTAATCTTGTTAGACTGTAACTCATTCGAGTTATTATAAAATAATAGTGCCAGGCCAAAAAATATGACTAACTCGAGCTTGTAAGTGGACTGCTAAGCTCTTTAGTTTGTCTCTAACCCAGGTCCTACTTTTAAGTGCATGAGGAAATGTGTTTGTGGACTCTGCTTTATCACAATAAATGCCACTTGAGTTAGATCCATATCCCTTTTAATTTCCTATCAACTTATATATTGAAAATCCAATATATATATGTCACTTTACAATTGGTGCACAAGTAGAATCCAAATATTTATTTCAAAATGAAGTTGGATGCACTAAAACCACCGTCTATTTTCTCCAAAAGGAGAGTGGTTGAGGTTAAAGACGTGCGGTCTGGAATTTAGGTTTGCTTCCAAGTCATGGCAAGTCCCATTTGCAAGCTTGTTTTGAATTTGTATTTAAGGCGACAACATTCATGAACTTAACAGAAAAATAAAGCAAACACATACCATTATTTAGACCGCAGTTTAACTTCTGGAAGAGAGATGACACTACCTAGACCTTCTCCCCAATCTCTTGAGAGATCGAGTTGAGTGGGCACTTGAATATCAAGTTATTTGAAAAGCATTTTCTCAGAGAAAAGAGACAACTGGCTTCTCTATTTTTTGTAATTTTTGAATGAATTGCTAAACAGATATGAAAGGAGAAAATTATAGATTGAATACTCTTTCTAGAAAGTAAAAAAAAGATATAAAACAACATATTGAATATCTTAAACGAATATTTTTTTTTTCTAGAAAACAAAAATTTAAACAAAATAAAACTATTAAAAATCAATAAAAAACGCATATAAAATGCCAAGTCAAATGTTGCGTTACCGCTTCCACATGGTAGCGTCTAATTGAGGACAATCCTAGAAAGTTGAATGAATTGCTATTGGATGCCCTTTGGGTCTGCAGAACCTCTAAATGGGTTGCCACTGGGACAACTCCTTTTCATTTAACTTATGGCCATGATGTAATGCTCGCCATGGAGATAATAGTTTTGTCTATTGGACTAGCTCGCCAAGGGAATAAACTTGAATATGAGTAATCCATGATGGATGAGCTTACAAGCCTAGACCAAGTACAGCTTAACGCCCCTTATAAATTGGAAACCCAAGAGAAGAGGGTTGCCAAGGCCGACAAGCCTTGGTCTTTTGACTTAGGGGGTCCTACTTGGAAGGTGGTTTAACCCATTAGCCAAAAGGATTGTGTCAATAAAAATGGTCCCTAGATTAGGAGGGTCGATTTAGATTCTTAGAAGCTTTTGGAAGAAATGTTTATTTGCTCCAAGACCTAGATGGACGGACTCACCCAAGGGCTATCAATGGTAGATTCTTACAGAAATACGTTCCAATCAATCTTGGACTTTTGATAAGGAAATCCTTAATTATAGATTCCCAGAGTTGTGGACCCAATTTCGATATCAATGTCTTGAGGATCAACCCCATGATCTTTGAATTTAGATAAAAAGACAAGAGAAGAACTACCAATTTGAGAGGCATATTGTGTAAATGCAGATTTCATTACTTAAGGAAAGAGGACATGGCTTACGTACACAAGCATAACAATAAGTAATTTGTTTAGCCAAAATCTCGATCACAATGACTGGAATTCAAAAGAGTCAAGCCCTGATCCTCACTAAGGACTCGTCTATTAAGGCCAGACAATTGGTTGTATCATTTAGCTCATGGTGTAAGGCAAGAACCTCTTCTTAAAGGGCTTCACTATTTCTCTAGGCTTCCACGATGGTTTCCTCAAGTCTTCCAACCTCTAAACCTTGGGAGACGCATTGTTGTCGCAAGGAGAGCAGCTCTTGCTTAAGTCATTATAATCTCTCCTCTAAGTGATGGATCCCGCCCTCTAAGCCTTCAATCTTTTGAGCTTGTTGATCGTAGATGCCTCTTGCTACTTGGAGCTCTTCAAGTAAAAGTTGTAAACCTCCTAGGCCAGCTAAATGCCCTTGATTCTTGATCACATCCTGGCATTGTCATTTTCCTTAAAGGAGGCCCAGGAGGACTTCAAGTTCCCTGTTAATAGAAGGAGCTACCTTTGGATCTTCTTTCAGGGATCTCATTAAGGACATGGCTTCTTCGAATGTGGCTACCTCAGCCAAGGTTAGAATAGGGAGGTGCACAATTTTCGTAAGCAGTTAGAGTTTTGGAAACGCTTGGTCGAGCTGCTGGAAGGCCAACCTACCACTTGCCTCAAGCATTTCTAGATGAGAGAAGGTTCCTCCTAGCCTTAGAGAGGGAATGTCCTTATAGGGAGTAAATTGAAAGAAATGAACAAGATCAGGTAGAGTTTTGGCTTTGGAGAAACAACCAAGGTTAAAATGCATATGCCTTTGTATCTGAGGCCTCAATTTGAGGCAAGCAAGGTGCCATTGCTGGTGGGCCTACTATGGGAGCATCTAGTGATACATCCATCATCGGAGTTTTAGTAGGATCCTCAGCTAATGAGATGACGGTTGGCTCTTGAGTCGAGGCTACAACTCCCTCAAGAAGAGTTTCTATAAGACAACAGTTACATGTTAAGACCAAGTATTGTTTAAAACATCAAGGGATAAAAAAATCAGATAAAGGTCTAACATTAGAGATCTCTTCAAAAGAGATTAAAAATCTAGGGCGGAGGAAAGAAGGCTAGACAAGGCCCTAAAATAAGGTAACTAGGGGAGAGACTTCTCCAAAAGGGTGACTGACAATTGGCTCCTTTGTTGAAATAGCCATGTCTCCCTCTTCTTCAGCAATTATACTCATTGATTCGGTGTCTTAAGGAGGCTCTAGAACATGGAGATGGAGAATCTGGAATCTCAGCGATATAGGGAGCCACTTCTTCCTGTGGCTATTGAAGGCCATGTCAGAAGACTAATTTAATAAAGCAAATGAAAATACCATTTAAGAAAGACCAATACCTTAGCTGCAAGAGCCTGGTTCTTTTTTTTTTTTTTTTTTTTTTCCTTCTCACTTATTATGAGATAGGTATTTCTTCTTTTTCTTCTTCTTCCTCTTCTACAATTGGGAAAGTTAGACAAACAACATCCTTCATCTTCTTCTTAAAGCTACTAACCCTAGAGGCAGGTGAAGAAGTTCCTGGAGGAGATTCCTTGAGGAGCATCTAAGTGAAGCTCCCGATCCTGACACTCCTTGGAGTCACTTGGATAGCTGCTCTAAAGTGGAAGAATAAGGATCAGATCTTATTCAGGCCATTGATAATTAAGGCATACTTTAAAGTGGCTTACTACCCAATTCTGCTTTTTGCATGGTAGGCCTGGGAAGAACTGGCCGGCTTCTCTTAGAGCTAGGACCTGCAATCTCAAGAGGAAGCATTAAAATGCTGCTTGGCACCTCTGGCCTCCAAGGACAACCAATAGGCTTGATATCAAGCTGAAAAACATTGTGTGGCACATGGGGTGTGCCTACAAGCCATATGGTACCTATAAAGGGCCTTGATTTCCTAATTTAAGGCACAATGCTCTAGGAGCTAAGCAAGCAAAAGTGAAATCCTCCTAGCCCACCATAGGTTCTTAGCCCTTAGGTTGGGAAAAGGAACATCTTGAACAATACCAAATTGCCTGCAAACAACCCAGCCGCTTAGGTTTCTACACCATGATGAGTCTGGTGATAGAAGAACAAATCTTAGGGGCGCAAAACACGCAAGATTCCTTGCTAGGTTTGGGAGTTGTTGTCTGCTGAGCCAACATTGTGCATGTCTAGTTTCTTGAACCATTTAGGACCATGATTCCTCCTCTTGAAAGGAGTCCAATGTGTCCCTTGACGGCTTTGTGGGGACAATAAAGCCTTAAGGAACTGGTCAAATGACCATCCCAGAGGGATTTAGACCTTACAATGAGCAAACCGCTCATCAATGCTAGAAACGCCTTCCCTTATGGGAGCATAGAGACCTCTAGGGCACCACTCAGGGAAATAGGCTGGGGCCTATAATTAGACCAGCCACAAGGGACAACCTACATGAGCACCGTCACTTTTGGTTATAATGTCTCTAAGATAGCCATACACTTGAGCCAAAAACAATAAACCGAAGGATAAAGGGCCACTGCTTAAAGCAAGATTAATGGCCATGGTCTTAAAGAACTTGAGAACTGAGTTAGAAGAGTTGGCAAAGAAAAACTTGCGTAACCAAAACAAGTAGAAGCATACCTTCTCTTCTCTGGAACCTTGCCCAAAGTATTGAGCTTCTGTTACAGACTTTTTGACCAAAGACTCATAAACTCCAAGAAAGTTAGTAATAGAGAAAGAGGAGGCAAAGGCTTCAGCCTTTGATGAAACAAAAGAATCAAGGGCTAACTCTTCTCCCCCCAGTGAAGGACCCGTTAGGGCTGCTATGTCCTCTAAAGTGATTCCTAAGAACCCGCCAGCAAGGACAAAAGCGTTATAACAGGTATTGAAGCAGTAGGTTAGTGTTGTAATAATGGGGAAATCATACTCGAGGGAAGTAGTTGAGAGTTTGATGGCTTCGTGGATGCGAAGTTGCTTTCATTTTTCGCCATAAGCCAACATCATCCCATCTACAAATTTATGATATCATTTGGTCAGAAATTTCCATGCTTTACAGGGTGTCGTTTCCTTGCAAATGCGTCTACCTCCTCACGAAAATCTAGAGGACATTACAGGTAGAAGAAGAGACTTGTCAGTATCTAGGAACAATCCATCAAGACTTAGAGTGTCATAAGATGGAGCAAAGATTGGCCCCATGGCACAAGATGGTAGGTTCCATGAGGAATAATGCTCGGACAACCAAGAAAGATCCTTCTCGATGACATTGCTACCAGTTAGGCTCTGAAGAACATTAGAGATGATTGGAATGTTAGATTGGAAAAATAGGGTCAGTTGCTCAATGGGGCTGTTCGCCTGGGACTACGCCTTTTTTGCGAAAAGTGCCACGTGGTCATCATATGAGGTTTTTCTTGAGGGCAGTTAGGCCTTTGGGTACTACAATAATTACATCTCGTGCCCAGTTCTAGGAAAAACATTATTACCCTTGACAAGGGTATCAGCCACTCAAGACTAGAGATAGCTGAAAGGTGAATAAGCTCAAGCTCGAGGGCCTGCCAAGAAAGCTGAAAGAATTGTAGTTTCCAAACTCGAGCAAGTTACTTAGAGCACAATTTCAGTTGCTTGGGCCTTAAGCATAATTCAAAGGCACATGGAACTTCTAGAGAGAACTTCTATTAAAATTACGGATGTGGGGATCAAGGATTTCCCACCAAAATAGAAGAAAAGTTGGTGAAGAATAAGTGTGCATAGAAGAAGAGCTTAGCGGCCAGATGTGGGTGACGTTTTGGTGAATATAGGAGCAGTGGTTTTTTCCCATTTTTATAAATAAAGGACTTTGCATCTGTCCAGAACAGGACACATACGCTCAAGACAAACTTCTTAAAGGTTTTTACAGTGCACTTATGCTCTTTTCCTAGCAGTAACATAACTTAGCTAAGCATAGCAAGGTAGATCTTTGTTGTACTTACCTCCATAGTAATATAGCTCTCAGGCTTCAGGTATGACTTTCAATTTTTAATCTATTCCCACAAATCGACAAGTTGAGATTTGAGACTTTAGTTTAAGGCTATGGTGACCAAGGCTTTGTCCCTTGATTGGTCTTAACACTATTGTCATTGCTTGATAAGCTAGTTGAACTTATGTTCATGCCATTGATTAGGTCTTTGACGGCCAAGGCTTGGCCCTTGATTGCATTGGTCCTAATCCCGTAACCTGAATACGGTTTGCTCCACCTTAATCTTGTTAGATCTAAACTCATTTGAGTTGTTATAAGTCAGGGGCCAGGCTTGAAAACCTGATGAAATTGGGCTTGTAAGTGGACTACTGAGCTCTTAGCTTTTTCTCCACCCCAATTCTTGATTTTTAAGTGTACGAGTTAAGGTGTCTATGAGCCCTACTCCATCACTGTAAATGCCGCTTGAGTTAGGTCCATATCTTTTGATTTTCTATCATGAAAATTACAGAAAATCCATAAAAATACTTAACAAAGTATTCTTAATTGAAGGGTAAGCAGACTCACCGTATAACTAAAGTCAAATACACCAACATACCACAACCTTTTCTCTAAATATGTTGATCATATTGCCTAGTTCTATGACAAAGTCCTCCACATCAGGGGATGTGGTGTGGCATGGTATGTCCCGAGCAAGGAGGCGTGGCTCATAACCATATAAGGCTCGGAATGGTGAAGTCTTCAATGAGGAGTGATAATTGGCATTGTACCACAATTTAGCTAAAGGCATCCATTGCACCCATAGCTTGGGCTTGAGGAGAGCCATGGCATGGAGGAATTTCTTAAGGCATTGATTAACTCGGTTCGTTTGCCCATCTAATTATGGGTGATAAGAGTTACTCATGTGCAAGTCCACTCCAGCTAGGCGCATGAGCTCTTTCCAGAACAAGCTCAGAAATGAAGAGTCTCTGTCTGATACTATGTCCTTTGGCAGCCCATGTAAATGATATATGTGGTCCAAGAAGAGCTGGGCCACTCGTGTTGCTGTGTAGGGATGCGCCAAGGTAAGGAAATGAGCATACTTGGTGAATCAGTCTACTACAACAAGGATCAGGTCTTTCCCTTAAGACCTTAGAAGGCCTTCAATGAAATCCAAGCTGATGCTAGCCCAGGCTAGCTCTGGCAAAGGTAGAGGCTGAAGTAAGCCGGAGTAGGGCACATGTTCCCCCTTGGTGCACTGACATACATCACAGCTACGCACCCAATCTTAAACACTGTCTTTGTGCTGTGGCCAATAGAACATGCTCTTGAACCTCATCAAAGTGCCAGTCATCCCAGAGTGTCCCTCCACTAGAGAATCATTAAGGGCGTGCAAGACCTTGTCCCTCACTACTGCGCCTTCACCCACATAGATGTGCCGTTGTACCGGATGATTCCTTGCTCAGGAGAAAACGGAGGTTACCCCTTGGGATCAAGGGCTAATTGAGCAAGGAGTTGGGAGGCTTGGGCATCGCCCTCATAGATATCGCTAACCTCGCGCACCCAAAGTGGAGTGACAGTGTGTTAAGATCGAGATTGAATCTTGATCTTAACCTAAGGAGAAGAGAGTAAGGGATGAGAAAGAATTGAAGGTAGATGACAAAATAGAGAGAGAATAAGATGAGAAGAGAAGTTTATCTCATAGAGATGGGTAAATTTCATTGAATACCTCAAATTTACACAAGATCACTCTATATAAAGGAAAATTGAAACAAGCCTTCAAAATTCCAAGCTTTAACTAAACTCCCGCCGAAACAACTACCGGGAGCCTCCCTAACTAACTTTGGCCCCAAAAGGCTAATTCGAACCCGGCTTACACATAAGTGATTTATTACATCAAAATATCAAAGGAAAACGTAACACAGTGGTTAGCTGGGACAGCGTTGCCTGGTCCGGACATTCACTGCTCTTGATAAGGCATCTGCGGCATGGTTCTCAACACCCTTGCGATATTGGATACTGTAGTTGAGCCCCATCAACTTGGAGACCCCTTTTTGTCGAGGCCTGGTGTTGATGCGTTGGTCCAGGAGGTGGCGCAAGCTGGAATTATCAGTTTTGAAGATGAAATGGTTGTCTAACAGGTAGTGCCTCCATTTTTGGACGGTCATGATCACATCCATGAGCTCCTTCTCATATACGGATAGGCCCAAGTGGCATGGGCTGAGTGCCTAGCTGAGATAAGCCAAAGGCCTGCCTCTTTGAGTCAAAACGGCCCAAATTCCCACATCACATGCTTCAGTCTCCAAAACGAACGGTTCGCTGAAGTCTGGCAGGTCTAGCACAGGCACTGTCATCATAGTTGACTTCAAGGACTCAAAGCCAACTTGAGCGACATTGTTCCATTGGATGGCCCCCTTCTTGAGGAGACTAGTTAAGGGCTTGCTCATAGTACCGTACCCCTTGATGAACTTCCGGTAGTATCCTGTGAGACCAAGGAACCCACGGAGGCTTTTGACATTGGTTGGCACGGGCCAAACCCTCATAGCCTCTATCTTGGCCACTTAAGTGGCCACACCTTCTTCTGAGATTGTATGTCCCAAGTACTCAACATGGTCCTATCCGAACGTGCATTTGCAGCGTTTGGCGTACAGCTTATGGGCACGAAGCGTGTCCAGGACCAATATCAGGTGTTTCAAGTGCGCCTACATCTCAGGGTTATATATCAATATATCATCAAAGAATACCAGAATGAACTTCCTCTGGAAGGGGGTGAAAACCTCGTTCATTAGGGCTTGGAACGTGGCAGGGGCATTCATGAGCCCAAAGGGCATGACACGGAACTCAAAATGCCCTTGGTGTGTACGGAAGGCTGTCTTATGGCAATCTTCATTCCTGACCCGAATCTGGTGATAACCGGCCCAGAGGTCTATTTTGGAGAAAACTGCTGCACCTTGGAGCTCATCTAAGAGATCATCAATAACTGGAATTGGAAATTTATCCTTGATTGTGATCTGATTGAGTTGACGGTAATCTACACAAAAGCGGTAGGTTCAGTCCTTCTTTTTCGCCAAAAGGACCGGTGAAGCAAAAGGGCTCCGGCTGGGCTGAATAATAGAGGTCTTGAGCATCTCTTCTACTTAATTTTCAATCTAATCTTTCTGATCGTGAGGGTATCAGTAGGGCCTAATGTTAACTGGCTTGGCCTCTGGCAACATAGGGATGCCATGATCATGGGTACGAGGTGGAGCCAACCCTTTAGGAATTTCAAACACATCCTCATAGTGGTGCAACAGGTGCGCTATGTCTGGATGAACCTCTGCTTCAGATTCTTCTACTCCCATGGCCATAAAGAGATGGCCTACGACACAACTTGCTTGCTTCATTAAGAACCGGGTGATGCCATGCTCAGAAATGGACTGCAAGGATGCTTGCTCAGCCATCCCTCGCAACTGTATTGCCTTGCCTTCCTTGAAGCAAGACAAATGGAGGTTTGTGAAGTCAATGGTCACAAGGCCATAACGTTGTAACCTATCAACTCCCAAAACCATGTCGCTACCCCGTAGCTCAAGCACACGTAGGTCATCAATGAAAGTGGTGCCTTGAACCTTCCACCTGACACCCGTGCACTTTTGGTAACTCATTAGGCTCTCACCGTTAGCTATGGTGACAGTCATCACCAATGTTGGCACTGTCTCGAGCCTCAACTCATGGACCACGGCTGCATCAAGGATACTATTAGTGCTCCCACTGTCAATGAGGACGGTCACCAACCAATTCTTGATGGATCCCCTTAGGCGCATGGTGTTATGAGTAATGCACCCCGACAGAGCATTAAGGGAGATCACCATCACCCTCTTTCCTCCTCTTGAGCATCTTCCTCCTCTTGGACCTCTTCCTCCTACTCCTCTTCCACTTCTTCTTGCCCCTCCATGCTTTGGAGTTGCTTTGGCTTGCAAACATGTCCATGGAAATATCGCTCCCTGCACTTGTAACACTAATGGGGCTCGCACCTTGGTGCACTGGGGCCTGAGGAAGTAGCTGGGCCTGACTTGGCCCCTCCAGACCTTGACACGGACCCGTAGGAGTGCGCTGGTCCCTGGAAGGACACAGATGGTCCGGTTCGCGCATTGGACACTGGCCTGACACTGGAACCAGACCTAACGATAACCGGTCCATACCCTCTAGTGCCACAGATCTCAGCAATAGCAATGTCTTGAAGCTTGGCTTGCTCAAACGCCAAACTTAAGTCATTAGGATGTGCGGCTTTGAGTGAGGCTCGAAGCATGGGCTTGAGGCCACTGATAAAGCTGGAGATAAAGTAGGCCTCCGTTAGAGATGGATGATAAATCAACAACCAACTCTTAAGTTCTTCAAAACGTATGATGTAGTCCTCCACTGTACTGTTTTGGACAACTTTGCTGAATTCCTCCACAATGTCATGAAGAGATCAATCACAAAGCCTTTTATAAAGTTCGTCAATGAAAAATTGCCAAGTGATCACCAGATTTTTGAGCTCTAGAGTTTGATATCAAGCGTCACTGTGATTCGATTGGTGGTTAGAAGCAAATTCCACCCATTCCTCCATTGGCACTTAACACCAACGAAAGTATTTAAGAAGTCTCCTGATCCAACCCTTTGGATTGGATCCATCAAAACTTGGTGGATCAAGTTTGGCCGTGTGATGCGAACTCCAAGTGCAGTTACTGCCATTGAATCCACTATTTTCTCCATCTTCATTTGCCGATGAGGGAACACGGTCGTTCCTGAGCTCCGGTGGCGGTGGCGGTGGAGGAATTAGGCCATTACCCCCCAAACGAATGTATTTTCAGAACCTCTAGCATTGGTATTAGATGTGGCGGCCAGTATTTCTACCTTCGGTCGCTTTTCTTGGCCGATTGTGAACCTCCTCATGGTGGCATTCAATGTTTCCAATGTGGACCTTAGATCCTTAGTAATTCGAGCTTGAGAATCTACAGATGACTTGAGCTCATGCTAATCTTGACTTGATTTTCATAGATCATCTGCAATCTCTCCAAACGTTTCTCTACGGACTCGATTCCTTGTTGAACATGAGAATTAGCCGTCTCCTCAAATGATGACATTATTGCAGCGGACCGTGTACTACGAGTGATGGCCAGCTTCGTGATCGGAACCTGGCTCTGATACCACCTTGTCACGTTCTTGATTTCATGACCTAAACTCAAGGATGAGGGATGATCAACGAATTTAGAGGTTTAAGAGAATTGAGAATTTTAGATGAGAAAAGAAGAAAACAGATGAGAAAGAGAGATAGAATTGAGACGGGTTAATAGAGAGTTTTCTTTAATATTTGATTGGATGATTATTACAAGTATGATCTCCTCTATTTATAACTACTTACATTCATTCAAAAAATGAGCGGGAAATAACCGTCATTCTAAAAAGGCAGGAAAAGGAGGAGCGGAGTTAGTTACCGCTTGTTCTAGGTGATTCTAGATTATTCTATTACATGACAATAATTCCAAGCGTGTTCATTTGTTTGAATTAATACCCAATATGTCCTAAACTCTATTAGGTGTTAAGACAAGCAAAAGTACCGGACCTAGACAGTGTCCTGACATAGTCGCCGGTGAACCTTGACAATGTCAGTGTATTCGACGAAGTCGAATATACTAACATACCATATCCCTTTATTTTCTGTTAAAAAAAAATTCAAAAATCCAAAAAAATTTAAGTCTTTCTAATTGAAGCGTAAACAGAATTCACGGTATAACCGAAGTCAAATACACGAACATATCACAACCTTTCCTTCAAAAACGGTGAGTGAGTGACGTCAAAGACGTGTAGTTCATCTTTAGGCTCACCACCTAGTCACAGAAGAGCCTCTATTGCATGTTTGTTTTGTTGTCACAAGTATTCAGCGACCACACACAACAATTGAAACAAAGTAGAGCAAACACGCCTTTTAGAAACCACAATGGGAGGCTTGTAACAAGACTTCATTGTCCTTAGCCCGTCGTGGATTGCCAAAATGTAATTGCCGGCCATTCGCGAATGGTCAAAACTAGGAGCTCTATGGCTCTCGAGCACGATGAACCAGAAGGTTTAGCCCTCATTGGCTCCCCACTCAAGCACCCTCTTGAGCAAAGTCCCTTGTCTCGAGAAAATGAACTGAGTCACAGCCACACAAGAGAAAGTTGCAGTGACGATGACATCCAAGAGCATGAACGTATTGGGCTTGATGGCCATTATCGCAAGAGCATTATTGCTATGCTCAAATATCGTGTAAAGATAGTGGACCAACGAGTCCAATAGATTATGAAAGGATCTTTTGAGAGGCAACATGCTGAAACAAAGTGCAATCTAGCAGCGCAACGTGAAAACGCTGCTGCCATGAGAGCCGTAATAAAAGACGTCGGATCGTCTATCAACAAGAGGCTTCACAAAGAAACTGATAGTCTTGGTGGAGATGAACTCGACCTTGTATTCCATTGCTACCTTTATTGATAGGGATGTGGCGAGACGGATAGTGGTTGAAGTTAAACCCATCTTGGTCCGTCAAAACACGGGTCATAATGGCTTAGTTGAAGCCAGGATATTAGGCAATTAAGGCCCATTCCCCCACCACCAGTACCTGCTAGTTATCCCCATGAGGATCCCTCAAGCTCGCGGTTCCCAGTTGTTCAGGTTGACCATACAGTCCCTAAGAGGATGGAAAATCCCTGTATGGCTACTTTGGTTGTTATACATTTGAGACCCAACCATAGAAACGATAACATGCCTTCAGGAGCTGTAAGTCCTTTGGACCAGACTATCTCTCTAGCTTCGAAGGATCTTAATCCTACTGCGCCATTGTTCCGTTTTCTTGAGATAGGGAGGCAAAGCCATACATATCCTCTTCAAGCAACAAAGGTAACCTCAAGGCCCGTTCAAGGCCTGAGAGTAGGAGCGCAAGGTCAGGCTCCCCACTCATGGGGCCAGGTTGCTCAACAAAGATCTCTTCATGCTTACCACACTGGGGACAAAGTTGGGAAAATGATAACCTAGTCCCTTAAGACCATGACTTGAAAGTAGATTAAGTAAGAATGAACCAACAACTAGTTGGCATTTGCATGCTCTCAGTTATGCCACATAATCCAGGACCTGCTGGGGCATACTTCATGGCCAATGAAGCACATGGTCGTTGTGATCAAGGGACCTACCCAGGGTTTGGGGGCCAACCATCATTCCCACACCCGATTGTGATGGGTAATCAGGGGTATCCGGCGAATCCCCCTCAAGATCCCCATGCACTTAGGAGGCAGTGGCAAGTGCATCATCATGTGCCTAACCTTAAGCTCCAGGACCAATCTTTCTATGGGCTGGGCCTCAAGAGCGTCAATAGACCCTTGTACAATAAATCTTAACCTTACTACATAGACTGGGATTACCCTTTTCTTCGAGGATACAAGATCCTCGAGTTTACCTCTTTCCCAGGGGAAGGGACGATTTATGCTGTTGAACACTTGGCAAGATTTAACTGCCAATGCAATGAAGTAGCAGACAACCCATATCTAAGGCCAAGGTTGTTCCCTAGTTCGTTGACTACAACTACTTTCTAGTGGTATATCAGTCTTCCTCCTAATTCTGCCTATTGTTGGGACAATATGGCTAGACAATTCCTACCCCAATTCCCACAAATTGAGTTAGGAACTTCCATATCAGACTTGGCTCGAATGAGACAAATGCCAGGAGATTCGATGGAAGAATACATTAACCGGTTCAAACGAGCTAGGTCAAGGTGCACCGTTGCACTTCTTAAATGTGAGTATGCTAAGCTGACCCGTAACAGCTTCGATATCGAATTCAGAAAGAAGTTTGAAGGCTCTAACTTTACAATGCTTCTTCAATTGGTAGAATGTGGTGTTAGATATGAGGCAATCCTAAAGGAAGAAAGCCTCAAGAAATATAACTTGTATGGGACTTATGTGCATGACCTGATAGAGGAGGGAGACGAGCACCCTTATGAGATTGACGTAACTAAATACGTCAAAGGCCCTCCTATGGTTTATAATCCTTTAATCAAGAATGATGTCAAAGCCAGGAAGTATTATCAGTCCAACATCTTGAGGAAGTATTCGTTTGTCCTTTCCATAGCTGATAAAATATTCGACTAGCTCGAGGTAGATAATTAACGCAAGATCAAGGGTAAGCACAGACAATCGGACATCAATACAAGCAAGGGAAGCACTATAAGAAAATTGGTCTTTAATGACCAAAAACAACGACTGGGTTTTTCTGGTATCGTTACAAATGTTAGTGCAGTGCCTAATTGTGACGGGAATAAAAGGCCATCATTATAGGGTGGTATATCATGAGATTCTAATGATGGGCATTTAATTGTGTCGTTAAAATACAATAAATTTGCTAATTTCCGACAACCTTTGACAACAACCAATTAAACCCGTCGTAAATGGTATGACATTTACAATGGGAATATAAGTTACTGGGGAATATGAAACTGTAAATCATTTATCTCATCTTTTAACGCCCATTGTAAATTAAGAGGTTTTGCCCATCACAGATATATTACCCATGGTCTATTAATGAGAGAAGTAAATATTCAAAAGATATCTAGTTCGATTAAGAAATGTAAAATTTGGAAAAACTAAAAAATAATTAATAACAAACAATATTTTGGATAAACATAAAATGTATGCAATCTGTTATTTAATTTTAATATTGAATACTAGCTTTATGTTTAAATTATTGTTAATTATGTAAATTATACATATAATTACAGCTTAAATTATAGAGGTACAAGACTCCTGCTAAACCATAATGAAACTTTTTGCAAATTCAAAAGAACTCAAAAAACTTAAATTTCGTTTTTTAATGAAAAGTACCAATTTCGATTTAAAAAGGGAAAAAAAAAAAAAGTAAAACCCAACCAAGTCATGTTGCCGCCTCTTTACTCCCAAAGCCCTAAAGCAAAATACAAATTTTCAGTCTACAAACTCTAAGGCTCATCGACTATGCATGTTACAATCTCAACAAAGAAATCCAAACCCTAAGGTTCAAATTTGTCCTCTCTCTCTCTCTCTCTCTATGTAATTTTGCTAGTTTTTCTTGTCTTAGTATATGCACTGCTCGGTTCTTCTCTCTCTCTATGTAATTTTGCTATTTGCTTTTTCTTGAGTCGGTAATGCCCCATGTTCTCGTTGTTTTAGTTCGCTTTGTGTTTGAGAATTGATGCAGTGTTGGGTTTTTTATTGGGAATTACAATAATTCGAAGTATATGATTGCTGATGAAGATGTTAATAAGAACACCAACTGTTTGATGAAATGCCTAAACTAAATTTACTAATGAATAATGACAAATTTTATTCTTAGAAAATGATAAATCTACTAAAGTATATACCAAAGAATTACTAAATTATGAAAATAATTAGAAGTTAATTGTTTTATTAATAGGAGATTTATCACTTAGGTATGCAGAGGTTTGGAGATCTTTCATCTAAGTGCCTCAACATTTCAATTTATATAATAGGCTATCCCGAGATTAAAAGATTTTATTACTCAGATACCTAGAGTTTAGAATTTTATCAATTAGATTCCTTATTCCGAAATTCGATAAATTTTTTTTTTTCAAAATTGTTAAGTTGGAACATAATTATAATAATGTATAGACTTCCCCTGTAATAATGTTCTAATTTTTTCCCCATAAAATGCTAATATAACACATTGTTTCACTTATATATCGTCAGGGTACCTCATATATAGGTGTCCTTAAGATATCTCATAGTATGCATTGAAATGTCAAGTTACCTAAGGTATAAGTGGTCAAACTTTAGAATACCTAAGTGATAGTTTCTTCTTTTAATAAGCTAGCAATTATAAGCTGGTGGTACTTGTCCCTTACTTATGTTATGGCACAGAAGCCAATTGCTTTATTATCGACTTGTTTACTATTGGGAGATTACCATGGACGGCATTAGTGGCAATTATGATTGAAGAAGCTAATTCATGTTTATTAGCTGAAAGATTGGCCTTCTAAATAGCTATGCTAAATGATGATTTATTTAAATACGTTTTTGCACAGGAACGAAGAAGGACAGCTAAGATTTCTTAGTTTCTATTACAGAGTGAAGCGGTACATGTAGTATTCTAGAAGTTGTCTTCGGGCCTCAATTGCCTTCATGCTAGTGTGATCTTAGTTTCTTGTTTTATAATTTTTAGTTTGATCTTTCGCCTTATTTTGTAGCTTTATTAATGATGAATATAATGTGACTTTTCAATAATTAAAATAAGGCTTTTTTGGATTTGGCAACTAGATTAAAAGCGTTGTTGATGGAGATCATAACAACGATTGAAGTACTCCATCTTATCTAATGAGTTGGATGAGCACACTGATTAAACATGATTAGGTAATTGGTAATCATCATCTTCTTCTTTTTCTTATGTGTAACCGTTTGCTCATATGTATTTAGTACAGTAAATGCAAGGGTTATTGTAGTTGAGATTTTTTCGGATTTATTGCTCTGTGATTGAGTTTTATAATGTAGACTTTGAGTTTGTGCTTTTTTTGTTACTAATTAAGAATACACATTGAATTGTTTGGAATTGTAGTGGAGGTTGAACTCTTTAATTGAGTTCTTTCTTGAGTTTGAGATTGTTGTGGATTTATGACTCTTTAATTGAGTTGTATATTGTGGACTATGAGTTATGACTGTTTTGCTATTCATTAAGAGTACATGACTTACATTAAAAATGTCAAATAATCTGAAGTCATAGAAAAGCACCAATGGAAAATGTGTGAGAAAGAACGGGGCATTGCAGGAACAATTCAAACACAATGCACAAAAAGATAAGATTTTACCTAAAAAGATCATGTTTTATCTAAAAATAGGTGGGAATTGCTAAATTTTAGTTATTAATTAGGCTTAATGTGTTATGATCCGAGAATCTAAGGCATGAGAAGATTTAGTGCTTGATGTGTGTGTTGCTGGTAGCTTCTGCGGGGTGCTGCTATGTTGTTGATTTAGTGGATGTTATGTGCTGATTAGTTAGTAGAATGTTGTGTGTATAGTAATAACCTGCAGTAAGCATGTTACGGTTGGCGTGTGGGCGCCATAGTAGTTTAATTGTCCGTTCAATTTGTCTTGGTGCCAAATAAGCTAGGAGTTAGTTAGTAGATATTTTCATATGTTTAGATATTTTAGGTAAGTCGGTTGGTTGTGATGGTTAGATTCAATGTATTAGATCAAATCATGAAAGTAGTATAAGTAGAAGGCTCTCGCTTGTAAACATCATAACTTTGATGAATGATAATTGATATCTTTGATATCTCTCTCTTTAATTCTCATCTCCTTTCCCTTCTTATCTGTTCTCAACTCTAAATTATCTCCTCATCTCATACTCTCACTATCTCAACCTAGGTTAAGATCCAAGAGTAATCTTGAATCTTAACAATTGGTATCAGAGCCTTGATTTGGCTTCTGAATCATGCTCTAAAACAGGAAAAATATAAAATCTAATTGATTGTGTTGCAATTAATCAACAAAAACAGTTTTGATACTGATTTAGTTCGGTTTATGTGATCAAGAATTCAATTTTGAATTCTGAATTTGAAGATTGGCGGTTACTGCCTTATTGATCTACAAATGCTTGGGAATTGCTTCGGTTGGGATTAATTTGATTGAGTTACGTTGAAGAATGTTTAATTGATCAGTATTTGTTGATTACATTCAACATCAAAGCCGATTCAGATTGAATTCAATAGAATTGATCAAGCGTTAGCTGCTGAAGTTTAGTGCTGTAGCATAGCATTGGCTGTTGAAGTTGAGTGCTGAAGCTTATTGATCTTGATCAAATATTCACCCAATCAGTTGGAGAAGAAGCTAAAGTGAGCTATTGGATCAGCATTACACCTGATCATAATCAAAAGATCAGAATATCAAGCTGATTTGAGGTATTTATGATTCTGACATTCAATTGAGGAATAAAGGTAACTGAATTCTGAACTTCAAGTTACAATTCGATCAGAATCTGTATTTGTTGCTGATTTGTGATATAATTCGTGTTAATAAGCATAGAAGTGGTGAGAATTTAGTTGATTCTTAAGAATTATATGTCATTGAGTTGAGATTTGCTTAGACGAAAATCTGACATTGAACTGAGAACCAAAAGTGTGAAATCTGATTTCGTTACGCTTTGAGTATTGTATTAAGGACTTGATTCTGTTCCAGAGTCGAGCCTAATTCAGAATTGTAAGTCTGAATACTCAAGAAACATTGCAGTTAGGGTTTGTTTGAGTTCTCCGTGGGTCGAAATTCTGCAAATTAGGGTTCTTATTCAGTGACGATTGAGGAACCGTTAGCAAGTGATTGTTCGTGAGGGAGTATAATTTCCTTAAGCAATCAACTTTGGAAGTGATTTAAATCGAATTATGTTCCTCTGTGAACTGAGTTTGGTTCATTTCGAAACGCTGCTTAACATTGCAAATATGGCTGGTTTGGTTGATGATGGCTCTTGTCAATTCGTGACAAGGGATTTTTGGGAGGAAATGAAGCAAATACTCAGACAAGAACACGAGAGGTTTTTGCTGGAAGTTAAGCTGGCGATGGACCTAGCGCATCAGCAAATTATGGATCAGTAATGTTCAACTCATCAATTTGCAAACATAAATCGAGATGGTGCTGGTGTTCTTGATGCAAATGAGTTCCCTGAGCAAGTGGATGGCGTTATACAATAAGAGTTCAATGCTGAGCAAAATTCTGCTGCCGTTGAAGATGAAGTAGACCATGATAATGCTGAAATTGATGAACACAAGTTAGACGAACCTGAGTTTGAACAAGTTGATCCTTATGAAGACTCTTTGCTAGAGTTAGAGTGTTTTGAAGATGATGAGCTACAGCAAGATTTGCTTCCGGAATGGGAATATGATTTTTATGTCAAGGGAATGATAAAGAAAGCAAAGAGTAAGGCGAAGAGGAACCATCTGAATGAAGCGTTGAAAGATTTTTGGGGTAAAAAGAGGTTGACAAAGCAGAAATTGAAGCAAGAGGTTGTGTTTCAGCCTAGGATGCTTGATGATCAACAAGAACTAACTCAAGATACTGATTTTACTGATGTATATGCTGGTATACAAGGTTCAGATATATATACTGGTATACAAGGATTGGTTACAGCAGAATCTTTGATTTCAACTGAAAAATGTGATGCTACTGCGGTAATATCACTGAATACATCACCAAATCTGTTAAGTATTACTCCATGGCAAGCTGGTATGCAGAATCGAAGGATCTTCACTACTGAACTATCACATTCTGTTGAGAAATCAGTTGTCGCTGCTGTGGTACTACCTGATGCAGAACACGGCGTGCTTTTGAGTGGAGAAAAAGTGTATTCCAATACACACTCTTATGACGAGTTGCCTCCTAATCCAGGAGAAGATACTCAAGGCTATGTGAAGCTGAAAAGAGTTGATTTTATGTTGAAACGAAGTAATCAAGCTGCGAGAGTGCGTTTCAAGGTTCAACAAAGGCGAAACATTGTGTTTGTACAGGCAATTGAGTTGTTGGAGGTGTATAATTTCAGTAAAGCGCTGAAACAGATTTCGGTTCAGACCAAAATCAGTATTATCGATACTTTAACTGATGAAATTGATGTTGGAAGTCCCTTTGATCCAGGGGAAGGTAGATCATGATTGTAACAAGCTGAAACACGAGGTCGAGTTGGAAGAAATTTTCAAACAAGCTGCTAAAATCATTTTCCGAGTTCAATTTGGGCCAAGTTTAATTTCTGGAAGAATTCTTATCATGTTAGACGTTCACAAATTGGGTATTGATCTGAAAATTGGGGTTATGTTTGATATTGGAAGACCCCCTGATGCTTTGGTGGAATCTGCTTTATGCAATTGGGCTGGAATGGCAGTGCTGGACAGTAATGAGGCAAGTGTGTTGAGCTCCAAATTCAGATTGTGCTTTAATCAAGCTATGGACAGAGAACAAGCTCCATTAAGGCAACCAAATGTGAGTCCTCTTGATGTTTTGGGGCTTGACGGTTGGTTTGATTCTGGGATACGAAGGCTTTTGGCAGGAATCTCAAAATTGTTGCAGTATGGGATCACATTACCAAATTATGGCTTATTTGTGATCTGCTGTGGTTGTTTTGAATGGAAAAATCATATGCACAAGCTTCAATACCTTCTCAATGTTTGGATGGAAAAGATCAATGCAACATCAAGGATAACTCCAGCTGAAATTAGAGTGAATATCAGCAAAGAAGGTTGGAACAGATCGACTCTGAGTTTGAAGAAGTTTACAGCTATTCGAGAGTTCTTTTGGTGTCTCCACTTGTTATATTTGTTACTCATGCTTGAGATGGTTGACAAGAAAGTAAAGCTTGATCAGTCGAGGCATGTTTGGTGGCTGGATGAGCTTGGAATCCAGGAAAGTCTTGAGGACAGGCTGGAAAGTGTGAGCTGCAACATTAAGAATGTCGATTGGAATGTTTTGGGAGTTCAAGCTACGACATTGGTTCTTTGGCATTCAACAATGGCTTGTGAAATCTTAGTTTTTGTGGCCTATACAAGAGTTTGGAAGGAAAAGGCTGAGACTTTCAGATCTTATAGGTTCACACTCAAGCTTCAAGCAATAGAAGTATTAGAGGCTACTGAAAATTCTTGGAGGATTACAATTCCTTCACTGTCAGCAGTAAATGAGTTGCTTAGATTAAGTGTGGTTGGTGTTATTATGGTTTTGGGTAGATGTATTAACTTAATCGCATCAAGAAGCTTCCTTATGGACAAGAATCGAGCTGAAATCTGTAATATCAGCAGCTATGAGTTGTCTTGGTTAATGCTGATGAAATTTTGGCCATCAGTGTACTTCCACTGCAACTTATTGAGAGTCTGTTATATAAGCATTGTTGCAGCAGGTTACATCGAATGGACGAGTCAGATGCATAAGTTGCAATGTCATCACAATGCCTCAGTTGAAGACATCAACAGGAAATCGAGATTAACTCCAACACAAATCATTAGATGCTTTAGCAGAGAAGTTAAGAACAAATCAGATCTTAAACCTGAATTATGCACAACTGCTTTGATGCTCCATTGGCTTCATGGGCTGGTGTGCTTTGCAAGCATACTTTTGCTCATTGTTAAGAGATCTACGTTCATTCATTTAAGAAGAAAATGGGTTCAAAACGAGCCTAGATTACAGGGTTCCTTGAACCAACATTGCTACATCATGGGGTGACGTGGATGTGTTGTTGATATTTGGTTTGATCAGTGCAGACTTCCTGAAGAGTACTACACATTCAAATGCAGACATTAGGTCGAAATAAGAGTCATACTCATGTACCTGCTGCATTTCAGAGTCGGTTCATCATGGGTTCGTTTCAGTGGAACAGATTTCAGCAAAATTTCAGTGCAGTACAATTTAGTTCCTGATCTGCATTGAGTGTGTACTTAGATGTTGAATTCGTAGCTGCATTGAGTGGTTCCTGATCTGCATTGGGTGCAAAAATTTCAGCAACCAGATGTTCTTAACTGCAGACTTCAGCATGAGTTCATCAATTTCAACTCTCCTTTCCACAACAATAAGTGTTCTTGAAGGTCTCAACTCTTTTCTTGATTCTTGGGGACAAGAATCTTTTAAAGGAGGGAGTAATGTTATGATCCGAGAATCTAAGGCATGAGAAGATTTAGTGCTTGATGTGTGTGCTGCTAGTAGCTTCTACAGGGTGCTGCTATGTTGTTGATTTAGTGGCTGTTATGTGCTGATTAGTTAGTGGAATTCTACATGTATTGTAATAACCTGCAATAAGCATGTTACGGTTGGCGTGTGGGCGCCTTAGTAGTTTAATTGCTAGTTCAATTTGTCTTGGTGCCAAATAAGCTAGAAGTTAGTTAGTAGATATTTTCATATGTTTAGATATTTCAGGTAAGTCGGTTGGTTGTGATGGTTAGATTCAATGTATTAGATCAAATCATGAAAGTAGTATAAGTAGAAGGCTCTAGCTTGTAATCATCAGAACTTTGATGAATTATAATTGATATCTTTGATATCTCTCTCTCTACTTCTCATCTCCTTTCCCTTCTTTTCTCTTCTCAACTCTAAATTATCTCCTCATCTCATACTCTCACTATCTCAACCTAGGTTAAGATCCAAGAGTAATCTTGAATCTTAACATAAGGATTTGATGCTTGGATAATAAGAAACTTCTAACACTCATGTTGTGCTTATTTTTTCAGGTATTGGAAGACTTGGACTTCAAATTTTTCTTTTTGTTCTACCATTTTTCTAAGAACTGTTGTTAGATTTGTAATTTTTGTTAAGTTATTAAATTACAGGCGCGATGTACCCTTTTAGTGTTTCCTAGATGTAAATTGTGGAAGTTAGTTGTTGGTTGTATAATTTTCATCGCTGAATTACCAAAAAAAAAAAATGTATAATTTTCATTGACATTTTTACTTTTATATGGAAATTCATTTATGTATTGGATTATTTGTATTTCTGTAAGTGTAGGTTAATACTATGTAGTGTACAGTTATAATAAGCGATGTGAATATTGTTGTCAAACAACATGGATGTACAAGTGTTATTAAACAACGCAAAGTTGCTGTTATATTACAGGAATATAGAGGTATTTGTGATCGTATTGATTCTACATAAATGTAAATGGTTTTTAATGTTGATAAGTGTTATTGCTATAATTTCTTTTTTTTTATTTAAATTTATCGTTATAATTGCGATTGATTGTGGAAAGCATGTTTAATAACAGATTTGTTGTTATTAATTGGTGAAAAATGCTTTAAGTACGGTCAGATGATGTTGATATTCTATTTTAATGATTATCTAGATTATTGTTACTATTTTCGATTAATAGCACGAAAAACTTTAATGACATTTTTTTCGTCGTTAAAACTTTTTTCTTATGAGGTTGTAAATATTTATGACAATGGAAGTTGCTATTGTTATACCTAATTCATTAATGATGGTGTTGCCTGACGCTAAAGAATTTATTTTCAACGACAACTTGTAGCGTCATTATTGATCTAACTTTTAATAACAGATGAAGTATACTATCGTCAATACTTTTTAACGACGGCTAGGTTTAGCTGTTGTTGATCTTAATTATTATTAACATCGAAAGCAATTACGACGGTGGACAACGGGAAGTTTCAACGGTAAATCAAGCTTTTAACGAAGAGAATCACTATTCTTAATGACCCTTTTTTTGTAGTGGAAGGAATATTGCAAATGGCAAGATTTGTTGTCGCACTCAACCAAGAACTGCATAATCATTAGAAATGTGATTTAGGATGTCATAGACACGAGGGAGTTAATTTTCCGGCAAGAAGGACAAATGAGTGTCGATAAGGACCGTTTCACTACTCCTGCTCAAGTCAAAACAAATGGGATAGCAAACCCTTATCGCCTGCACAATGGCTAAACTAATGGCAGGTTATATTGCAGGATGGACACAGACACAGGGGAAATTGCTGTCGCCAATGCCTTGTTTGGCAGGTTACTCAAGTCAGGAACCTAGAGGTTCCCTCGAACCACCCTGAAATTACCAAAGGTTCATTGTAGGTGGCACATTTTAGTTGACCACCCTACACATGATTGTGAAACATTTCAGAGGTTCACAAAAAAGCAATAAAATGAAGGCATTATACTCCTCTCTAGAGAAGAAGAAGTGGCCATGGAAATTCTAACTGATGGCCACTGGCAGACGGTTTTTACCCTAAGAAACAGGTGTCAAGAAAGCTTCTACGTCTCACTCATGAAATTTTTGAAGCATGTGGGCACAAGCTAGTGCTCGAGATGAAGAAGCTAAACCTTTTTCCATTAGAAAGTAGGAGGCCCTATGTGTAAACCTCATCGTTAGGATACTTGCCAGAGTCTATGCTAAAAACATAGATTGTCATGAGGCCAGGGCACCCTAAGATAAATCCCAAATATACCTTACTGGATGTGAACACAAGCTCGACACCACAACATGCAAGATACCAGCCTTGAGGAGTCAAGTTTGTTAATGTGTGGAGGAGGAATAACCTCAGCCAAGAGGTAGTTGGACCTTCCAACTTTACACGAACCAAGAAAAGAAGACAGTTGCAGAAAAGGTAGCATAAAAGAAAATGGCACTTGAATCTTCCTTGACGAAGCTCTCTTAAGAAGAAGCTGAGGTCCATAAAGGCAAGTAAGCAAAGCACATGGATCTTGATGATCCAGCTGTTGAGTCTAGACTCGTCAATATAGACAAGAAGCCAGCTCGCAAAAAGTTGGAAAGATGGGCTAGTCACTTCCCCTCAAAAGGGTAGGAATCTTGGTGGGACCACCTTGCCAAGGGCTCCCTAGTTAAAAATAGCAATGAAGACGATGAGGATTATTCCCCTCTCATCATCAACTTAGTGGAACCATTGGGTCATGCCAACCCAATGTGGCCTGACATTGAGAATGCTTTCCACGAAGAAGATTTCCCGTAGCCAAAGGAGGAGCCTCCAGCTTCAGAGGTTGAACCAAAAAACTAACCATAAGAGCAAGACATGCAGTCCAGTAGCAGTCATCAACAACTTGAACAAGACTCACCCATGGTAAGCAACCCCGATGAGGAGTTGGACCAAGTGATTTAGATTTAATTCGGGATGCCGCCTGAGTTGGTTGACGTCAGAACTGCCTTGTCTCTTCCTCTAGAATTCTTGGCAGCTGATGACTAGCAAGGTCTCAAGGGTAATGTGATAGCATTAGATAAGGAGCCTCAAGTGAAGCTCATGGCAAAAGTTAGAGCCACCAAAGCTGCACTCAATCCCTTATATTCTAAAATTAATGCTAAAACACCCAAATTGCCTAATGACAAACCGAGCATAATAAGGATGATATTTGATGGACCTAACACCGCCAATAAACACATGTAGCCCATATATATCAAAGCCAAATTTGATGGCATTTTGATAAATATGGTCCTAGTGGATAATGGCGTGCCATCAACGTACTGCCTTCATATATGTTGGGGGGCAATGGAAAGTCTCGCGAGGACTTGATAACTTCAGATGTGGCCACTTGCGGCTTTTACGGAGCCACCCCCAAGTCTGAATGAGTCATCCTGATTGACTTTATAGTTGGCAGCTTAAGCAAGTTGACAACTTTCTTTGCAGTGGAGACTACCCCGAGCTGTAATGCTTTGTTTGGTATGGATTGGCATGTATAACATTCCATCTTCATTACACAAGTTATTGATCTTCTAACCATGACAAATACGAAGTTGTTATGGCAGATGACAGGCCATTCATGGCTTGCTCTAGCTATGTTGAGGCAAAATTCTACGAAGATGGTGTAGGACCTTTGAATGTCAAAAGGACCACTCTGCAGCATGCCCAACAGCTAGAAACTGTACCTATCCTTGACAGCCTACTAGCAGAAGCTGAGGTTGGTCAAGTGGAGCTCGAGTCTGAAGACTCTAACTTCTAGGGATACATGGGCGCCCTATTTGGAGAAGGGACTACCAGAACGCGAATTTCCATGCGGAGGCACCGAGACCTCCAAATAATGGCCCAATAGACCATTTCCTTTGCATTCGTTAAGCTCATGGCCTTGCATGCTGAGGATCAGTTATGGACTGAGCAGCCTTTTCATGGTTTCCATGTTCACGTAACACAAGAGAAAGAGTTAAAGCTCTCTAATCTAAGAGCATTACCTGCCAAAATGGAGGATCTAGCAGCTGAAATCCAAGATCCCCTTCTAGAGATTAATTTGGGCTCTAAAGATGACCCAAGACCCACGTATCTAAGCACTCTACTTCCTAAAGAGTAGAGACCAGTACTTAACTTTGCTTTGTGAATGCAAGTATTGCTTCACTTGGGACCATCACAAGATGCCTGGTCTACACAGAAAAGTGGTTGAGCACAAGCTTCCTATTGAGCGAGGCGTGAAGCCTATTATTCAAGGCAAGAGGAGGAGAGGCTTCTAAAGGCCAAATTTACCAGAATCGCTAGGAATGTTGAGTGGCTAGCATATTGCTCCAGTGGAGCACTAATGTTTTGTGCTCTAACCCCTGCAGAGAGGACTCTGCATGTTGAGGGGAATAAGAAATCTGGCAACACCAGGCACCCTCATAAGATGTAGAGGATTTATGTTGAAGAAGTATGGTTTCATTAACCTCTGAAGAATATCAGGAAGATCTGGCTGTCAGATAAGGCTTAAACCATTTTCAGAAAAGGGAAAAAGGCATAAGATGCTACTAAGAAAGAGAACAGAGCAAAAATGAAGACTATTAGCCCTAACTGTCGTATTTATAGATGCAGGAAGAAAGGAAAAAAGGATGCGTTCTCTTAAGAGTGCCCTGTAGCCATTGAAGGTCACGTCAAACTTATTTTACACATTGTAAATTTGAATTTACCAACGGTTAAAAGGGGGTCGTTTCTTCACACCATAGTTTCGCTAAGGTAGGGACGACACCGTTTCAGACAGAATTCCACGTTGGCATCACGTGAGGTCAACCTCAAAGAGAGTCTGAACTTTGGATATTATGATCGCGGTGTCTCGAGCCCAGCAATCGAAGCATCTCTACCTTTGCTAAGGGTAATAGCCACTCGAGTCTTCATTTGGCTAAAGGGTGATATAAGCTCAAACTCGAGGAGATACTAGGAAGGCTACAAGAACGGTTGTTTCCAGGCTCGAGCTAATTACGTAGAGCAAAATTTGAATAGCTTGGGCCTCAAGCATAAATCAAGAAGACATGGAGCTTCTATAAAGGAGTTTTACTAGAATTTACATATGTGGGCATCAAGGACTTCCCTCCAAAACTCAAGGCACGCTAAGGATAACTGCCCGTAAGAGAGCAGCTTAGTGGCCATACACGGGTGGAGTTCCTAAAAAAATAGGAGCTTCCATTAGCTTTATTTTTCATCAAATAAAGGACTCTGCGGCAATCTAACGTGGTACACACACTCATGCAAAACTTCGACAAGCTTTTCGTCCTTTTTCTGCATCCTTGTACTTTTTCCACAGTTGTAGCATAACTTAGCAAGGCATAGCTTACCGTAGATCAACTGCTGTACTTACTTTCGTCTGTAATATAGTCTTTGGGCTTTAAGTATGACTCTCCAGTTTTAATCTGTCCCCAAATTTTGACAAGTTAAGAATTAGGGCTTTAATGATTAAAAAAAAAGAACTTAGGCTTTAGTTTAAGGCTATGATGGAAAAGGCTTAGTCCCTTGATTGCCTTGGTCTTAACACTACTGTCATTGCTTAATTCGTTAAATGAACTTAGTTTCACGTCATTCATTAGGGCTTTGACGGCCAAGGCTTTGTCCCTTGATTGCGTTGTTCATAGTGTAATGTCCACCTTAATCTTGTTAGACCTGAACTTATTTAAGTTATTACATGTCATGAGTGCCTGGCTTAAAAAACTGATTGACTCAGGCTTGTAAGTGGATTGCTGAGGCTCTTGGGCTTGTCTCCACCCCAGTTTCTGAGTTTTAAGTGTACGAGGAAAGGTGTCTATGAGCTGTGATCTGTCATTGTAACTGCCACTTTAGTTAAGTCCATATCCCTTTATTTCCTATCAATAAAAGAAGAAAAAAATCCACAAAAATATAAAAGCCTTCTTAATTGAAACATAAGCATAACTCACGGTATAACCGCAAACATATCAGAACCTTTTCTTTGAAAACAGTGAGTGAGTGAGGTCAAAGACATGTGGTTTGTCTTTAGGCTACCCCCTAATAGCGGAAGATCCCCTATTGCACGTTTGTTTTGTTTTCACACTTATATGGTTACCATATACAACACTTAAAACAAAATAGAGCAAAACCCACAGTAGCCATCCATAAAAGACAAAATCTCATGCCTTAAGACCGAGTAAATGAGCACATCAACGATCGGCATTGGTATTTGTCCTTTGGGGTGGCTGCATTCAGATTCCTGAAGTCAATACAGACCCTAATTTTTCCATTCTGTTTAAAGATACGGACAATGTTTGCGAATCATTCGACATACTTAGCAGTGCTGATAAATTTTCCTTTATGAGTCTTTCGATCTCTTACTTAACCAAATTGATAACTTGTTGAGACATTTTCCTCTAGGCTGGAATGACGGGCCTCATGCTTAGAGTGATAGAAAGCCTATGCTCAACCACCTTTTTGTCTAGGCAAGGCATCTCATGATGGTCCCTGGCAAAGAAGTCCTTGAATTCACAAAGCAAAATCAGATACTGCTTCCTTTACTCCCCAGAAAGCAGAGCGCTCAGATAGGTAGGCCTTAGCTTTTCTGTCGAGCCTCAGATAACCTTGAAGAGGGGATCTTCAAGTTTAGCCCTCAAATCCTCCATTTTGAATGGTGCTGCTCTTAAGCTAGAGAGTTCTAGCTCCCTTTCTTGTGTGGTCTGGACCTCGAAGCCATTGTACGGTTGTGCAATCCAAAGCTAATCCTCCGCATGCCAGGCCAGAAGGCTTTTCAATTATGAGGAAATGGCCTGTTTGGCCATTGATGGGAGGTCTTGGCTCCTCAGCGTTAGTGTTCTGGCATGCCTTGGAGATCTCCTTCCTCAAGAAGGACCCTCATGCATCCCAAGATATTGGGGCCTTCGTACTCTGCATCAACTTGACCAACCTGAACGTCAGTGAATGAGCTGTCAAGGATGGCTATTATGTTCTGTTGATGTCATCAAGTGGTCCCATGCCATCTTCCTAAAATTTTTCCTCAACTTAGTTGGAGCAACCCATAAATGGCCTGTTATCTACCAAACAACCTCATACTTGTCATGTTCTGGAAGATTAACAGCTGGTGTAGTGAAGATGGGGTACAATAATTAGTGTGTAACCAATCTTTTTCGAGCAGATCATTATAGCTTAAAGCCATTGGCTTGCTTAATTTTTCAACAGTTAAGTCAATCGAGATAGTAGCTCCAGAAAAGCCACAGATTGTGACATCTGAAGTAATTAGTTCATCGCGAGAGTTACCTATAATCCCCCACATTTATGAAGGAAGAACGTTGATGACCACGCCATTATCCACGAAGACCCTATTCACAAAATGCCATCAAATTTGGCTATGATGTACAGGGGCTTGATGTGTTCATTGGCAGGTTCAGACCCGTCAAACATCATCTTCATTATGTCAGGTGTGTCATCGGGCAATTATAATGTTGATGTATTGACTATAAATGACTAAGGATTAGGGCTATCTTTGGTGGTTGCTACTTTGGCCACAAGCTCCACTTGAGCATCCTTGTCTGACGCTGCAATATTCCCCTCGAGACCTCCTTGAGTATCAGTTGTCATGATCTCTAAAGGGAAGAGCAAGGTAACTCTAACATCAACTTTTCTAGGGAGCGTCCCGAATTGTATCTGGACCCCTTAATCGGTTTCCTTTTCAGGGCTGCCATGCCTAGGCACGTGATGATCTTGTTATTGAAGACTGCCATTTGTTAGCAGATACTATTCTAGAGGTTGGCCTTTAAGACTCCTCCATAGCTTCGGGGAAGCCCTCCTTGTGGAAGTCATTCTCTATATTAGACCATGCTGGGTTAACGCGGTCCTAAAGTTCCACTATATTGATGCTACGAGGGGAATGTTTGGCAACCTGATCCCACCAAGATTCTCATCCTTCAATGGATGAGAGACTAGCCCATCTTTCAAGCTACTTGTGTGTTTTCCCTTTACCAAAAGTAGCGAAAGACCTGGACTCAGTTGTTAGATCTTTAATATCTATGTGCTAAGTTTGCTTTCCATTATGGAACCTAGCTTCCTCTTAAGAGAGCCTTGTTAAGCAAGTATCGAGCAGCTGATTTCAAGTAAGAATGGAGGGACTAACCTCTTCTTGATGAGGGTGGTTTCTCCTCCAAACATTGTCAAATTGGACCCTTGAAGGCTGGTGCTCTAACTATTGCAGTGCCTGAATGGTGTACACGTCCAATAGGTGGTATTTTGAGTTTTTCTTCGGATGCTCAGTCCTCATGATGATCTGGGTCTTTAAAGTAAGACCTCGAGGAGGGTCTGTTAGTGACATCTCTATCGAGCGACCTGACTTTTCCATTAGGTAATGGCTTAGCTTCACCATTTCCAGCACCAACTTATGGCCACAGCCTCTGCATAGGTCATGTGTGAGGCATAAGAGTTTCCTCGATGCCTGTTTCTTAGAGGTAAAGACTGTCTGCCAAGGGTCATCATTAAGAATCCCCATGGGTAACTTTTCTTCTGTAGAGAGAAGAATAATCTTTCTTCTAATTGTTTTTTAAGAGCCTATTGAACATAACACAATCGTGTGTCAAATGTTTAACTGTAATGTGCCACTTGTAGTAATTTTCTGGCAGCCGCAGCGAGTTTCTGAGGAACCTAAATGTTCCTAATTCCTGCAATATGTTAAACAAAGCATTAACCGCAACAAGGTTGTGCTTGTCCGCATTCATCCTTCACAGAGATCTGCCATTAGTTTGGTTCTTTGGGAATTATAAGGCTTTTCTACCTCGATTATAGTAACTTAGGCAGGACTGGGGAAGGGGTCTTTATCAATGCCCATTTGTCCTTCTCCCAGGAAGGTTAATTCCCTTGCTTTTATAGAATCCTGAACCACATTTAAAAAGACCACAAAGTTCTCCTTGAAATGGGTTAAAGAAGCCATTTACAGTATACCTTCCCCTTATTAGAATTGGGCTCAGACTTTGTGTCTTTACTCATGATCTTGAGTTCATTATTTTCCTCCCTAATCGTATATTACATAGGCTCTTAATAGGTCAATTCACCAGTTTCCAAAGTCTTGGGATTGGTAAGACTTCCTGGCTTTGATGTCATTCTTGACCAAAGGATTACAAATCATAGGAGGTCCCTTAATGTGTTTACCGATGCCAATATCATATGGAGGATCTTCCTCCTGCTCGATTAAGTCGTGTATGTAAGTTCCATACACGTTGTTTTTGTTAAAGCTTTCTTCTATTAAGACGGCTTCATATTAAGCGGCATATTCTGCAAGCTGTAGGAGTGCTATGAAATTGGAGCCTTGAAATTTCTTCGTAAACTGAATATATAAGCCATTTAAGGCTAGCGTCGCGTATTTAACTTCAGGAAGGGCTACGATGCATTTTAACCTATCTCTTTCGAACCGGTTAATGTAATTTTCCACTGATTCACTTATCATATGTTAGGAACAGTGTCCTGAAATTCAGATTTATTTTGGATATATTATTTTAATTAATATATAAAATTGAAGTTCCAGTCATTTCCTAGTTAAATTTGTGCATTTGAGCATTTATACTGCATGTGATTTTCTTTCGAGAGGCATCCATGAGATGGGTGTAGTCCTCATACTACAATTTACATGTTTGTTCTAAGTGGTTTATGAGACTAAGCCACAAATAGACTTGGAACAAATGATATGGATTGTTCTTTGAAAGACTCGTAGTCGAAGACAAGTCTGGACCACTTGTATGTTAAGACTATAATGAGACACTTTAGATGGCTTGTCTTGGTCATATGGACGGAGATCCAAAAGTATTAAGTTAGTGTGTTTGACGCACCTAGTTGGACCATGTGGGCTACTTATTTCTATACCATTATCGGAGACGAGTGGTTCGCATTGTACTGTTTGAACGACGATTCTAAATCCTGAGGGTATTCTGGACTTGTGCATGGAGTGTTAGTTACTTTGGTGTAATATAAGTAAGGTCTAAAATGAATGACTGAAATCCCACGTACACTGGGTAGCGGCGTGAAGTGTGACAAGGATCAGGTATTCAATAGGGAATCTATAGTCTTTTATGAGATACAGATGTCCCCTTAGTTGATTCGCAAATGTTTGAATGATTCGGAAACTTTGGCCAAAGTGTTCCAAGTGTTTAACATTTGGAATTTATACTGTGAATATGTTCAAGTATAAATGAATTATTTAGTGAACGGCGAGTCGGTAATTAATGGAGAAGCTGTGAGAATGATAATGGTAGTAGTTATATTTATCCTTTGTCATGGACATCTAGTGGAGGGGTTGTTGTCATCAATACAGTATATTAGGGAGATATCGAATAAATAATTTAAGTCTAGAGTGCAGTGAGATTTATTTTGTGGAATTAAGTCTCATTAAATGGTAATTAAATTCATATCATGAGATGATTTAATTTAACCCATTTGGAGCTAGATTAAATTGTCCCCGGGGTCCCTACGCAAGCCTCTGTATTTTATTGCCATTGGAAAAATATTAAAGAATTCATGAGATGAATTATTTATCCATACGATGGATAAATTAATTTTGCCAAACATTATTCATGAAATGAATAAATATTAAAAATTATAAAATAAATATAATTTTAAAAAAAATTAAAATTCATAAGATGAATTTTTACATGAGTGAAACAAAGCAAAAAAAAAAAAAAAAAAAAAAAAGAGAAAAGCATTTTTATAGCCTACACAGTGACGATCCGCGTATATCAGATCCAGCCAACCAGCGCGCGACACGTGTCACGCGCGGGGACGCCAACTCTGGCGATCCGCGTGAGCTGCGACGGGCCAATCACAGTTCGAAACGTGTCACTCCAATTTAAAATAATAGGCGGTTGGACTGTTAATTAAACGATGCGTTTTAACTATGTTTTGAACTAAAACGCTGCGTTTTGGACTTAAAACTGCAATTTGTTTTGCGCGTCCCACATCGAATTTTTTTTTTTTTTTTGCTTTTTTCGCTCCTGAATATTTCTTTAAATAGATGGGCTTATTCCGAGGTTTGGCATTCGAGTCAAAATATTTCTTTAGGGTTTCTGAAATTGTTTTGGAGATCAAATTTAATATTTTTCGGAGCCCACCCTCCGGGCAGTTCGAGGTTATTGCGTAGAAGGTCTCGAGATCTCAGTTTTGAAGATTATTATTCTTTCCGGTTTTTCTTTTTATTGGAGCAATTTTCAGGTATGTTTTTCTTTCCTTCTTCTTTTAGTTTCGCTTTTCTATTTATTTACAGTATTCGTTATTATACCTGTTTAAGTTTATGTATTGTTATAAATGTATTAGAGTAAAAGGCTTGTAAATTTAAATTAAGAATTTGGATTTGATGATTTAAATTATGAATTTAAGTCAGTAGATTTAAAATTAAGAATTTTAAATCAACCGTAGGTTTAGAGTTATGAATTCTAAATCTATTCCGCTGCGTAATCTTTAGGGAGAATTTTTGAAATTCATCCCGGTAACAGGTATTAGGGCAAAGGGTTTATAGAGATAAACCTATTCCCGGGAACTCTCACACGTGAGGTGTGACGAAGCGTGACTCTCCGACCGGGGGCTTAGCTAGAGAGAAGAGTCTCCTACTCTAAGTGCTCTAATAGGTGCCTATTGTTGTGACCATAGTTGAGAACTGTGAACCCAATAGTCGGCATCAGAGTTCATTTTTCAACAAAATTCGTACACTTTTACCAACAATTGGTATCAGAGCCAGCCTCTGATTACATTCATAATATACATGACTAGGTATAATAAGATCGAAATAAATAGATTTGTAATTTAATAAAATAGAGATTTTATTAAGTAAGGAAAGTAAGTTTAATTTGACGATTTGATTTAAATTATTTAAATCAATAAAGAATTAACAATTAATTCAGATTATTGTTTGTATTTATAATTTAAATTGTTTGAATCATCAAATTAGTTAATTGTTAACTAGACTATTTTTAATGTAACGATTTAAATTGTTTAAATCTGTTAAAAGAATTAATAGTTAACTAGATTATTTAAAGTATCAATTTTAATTGTTTAAATCGGTTAAAAGATTTAATAGTTAACTAGGTTGTTTATAGTAACGATTTAAATTGTTTAAATCGTTAATGAATTAATCGTTAATTCGGAATAACCCATAAATTTGCATTTGTGTTGTTTCGTATAATAAGATTGTACGTTATCAGTCATGATTTACGAAATCAGATAAAATTGATCTAATAAGATTAGATTTAAGTTTTTATTTTTTATTATATATTGGATAAAATTGATCTAATGAGATGGGATTTAATTATTTTAACGAAATCGGATAAAATTGATTTAATGAGATTAAATTCAATTTGTTTTAAAATTAAATATTTCAATTTTAAAATTAAAAAAAAAAATTTCTGACGCGTTTTGTCAGCATCAAGCTGACGCTAACGTTAGCACTGAAGTCACGCTGACGTCAGCAATAGTAAAAAAAATTTATTTTTGGATGTAAAGACGTCAAGACTGATTTACATAATAATTGAGTTAATTGTTTTATTAACTAATTTCTTTTTTAGAATGAGATTCTAAATTAAATTATGAGATAATTTAAGTTGTAAATCATTGTATTTTAAATAAAAGTTCTTTGAAATTATTTTAGAATAAGATTCTAAGATAGAATAAAAGATAGTCTAAGGTAACTTTATTTTTTAAAATAAAAGTTAAATTTTGTTAATTAAATTTTAGAATAAGATTCTAAACTAGACTATTGGATAGTTTAAGCTTGTTTAACTTTAGAATAAGATTCTAAAATAGACTATGGGATAGTCTAAACATAAATCGCTACTGTTTTTAAAATTACTTTAATTTAATTTTGGAATTAGATTTTGAAAAGTAGATTATGTGATGATCTATATTAAATGTTGGTATTGTTTAATTAAAATTAATTAATTAATTTTATTGATTGGTTTTAGAATGAGATTTCTAATGCAAGATTATAAGATAATCTATGCTTGAAAACGATAGTGTTTTTGAATAAATTAATTAATTAATTTTGTTTAATTTTAGAATGAGATTCTAAAGGAGATTATGAGATAATCCTGGTTGTAAATGCAAGTTAATTAAAAACCACTAGTTATAAAAATCAAGTGGGAGCGAGTTTTCAATTTTGTAACCTCACGGTCTCCATTACCGGTCTAGCAGTATAGTAGATTGATAGACCTCCCCGCGGAGGATGTCGGTTTGCAGATTACGGGGTTAGACTTCTTTAGGATAAACCAAAGTGCAAAGATGCGGTGCGACCACGCTGCCGTGGAGTATTTCGTGTATTTGTATGGAGGTTTAGGTAATGGTTTGCACTTGACTAGCGTGATGCATTAGCCTCCCTGAGGAGCTCTGTTGTGTCATGTTAGAGGCTAAGGTAAAGTGGTGAGTTAATCATGTTTAGTAAAAGTTAGAAGAAAAACAGATTAATAGAGAATAGTTCTCACCCGAACTAGCTTCATGCGACCCTGCTGCCGGGGAGTAAGGAGTGGTGTGTTTGGGTCATCATTGTACATGACTCTTGTTAGACAATTACACATATGTTTGCATTTACAATATTTTATATGGATAGGGCTGGCGAACTTTGCTTGTTTTTTTAAATACATAATGTATTCACTGAACCAAATTACTTTGCCTTGAAAAACAAGTTAGACTTGATTATTACTCACAAGGGACCTACTGGAAAGGAAGGAAAGGGCAAGGTTGTTATTGTAACAATCAAGTCCATAAGGAAGTCAACAAAAGCAAAGTGTTTCTTTTGCAAGAAAACTAGGCCACTGGAGGAGAAACTACACTAAGTATAGAGCTACTCTTCCTACAAAGACTGCTAAGCCATCGGGTGAAGGTATGTTGATATCTCACTTAGTTGAGTCATGCGTAGTTGAGAGTCCACCAGTTTTCTGGTGGGTGGACTCAAGTTCAACTGGCCATAACTGTAACAAGTTATAGGAGCTCAGGCTAGCCTAAAAGCTACACGATGGGTGTTGTACCTGATAGTCAGGGACAGTACAATAATAGTGGTCTTAAGTGTATGATATGTTAACTTAGACCTTAGTAATAGAGTTTTGTTTTAAAACATTGTTTATTTGTAGCTGCTCTGCACAGGAATTTGATTTCTGTATCTCGTTTTTTGAATAATTGTTATTCAGTTGATTTTGATAATGAAAATTTTAATATGAAAAATAAATTGTTTATTTGCACATGTACATGAATAAATTGTTCATTCATGTTATTCCCTTATCAAAACTATGGTAATTGTTTAAATGAATTTAACGTAAGTTCACTTGTTCAGTCTTTCTAAAAGAAAACACCCTGAATGTGATATTGCCTACACATGGCCCCAATGTACAAGGTCGGTGGCTTGCCTGAGCTGGTTCACATAGATGTATGTGGACCAATACATGTTCAGGCAAGAGGTGGGTATGAGTACTTATTCACATTTAGTGATGATTACTCAAGGCATGTATATGTTTACCTAATTAGACATTAGTCGGACTCTTTTGAAAAGTTCAAAGAGTACAAAGCTGAAGTTGAAAAGCAATTAGGTAAACAAATTAAATCACTTCGATCAGATCGAGGTAGTGAATATTTTTCAGGTGAGTTTTTGGATTTTCAAACTGCAAAATGAGATGAGATCTCAGCCTTTTGCTCCGGTTACACTGCAGCAGAATGGTGTTACAAATAAAAGGAACAAGGACGGTTGCTCCTGCAGTTTTTGATTTAAAAGTTCTTTTGTAAATACAATGCAAAATACTTAGAGAAGGATTTTGCAAGTAAGCTACAAAACAAAAACAAAATAGTATTAAAGAAAAATGACAATAATGTTGAGCTTCTACACACAACTTAAGTCATAGTGGGAGCATTAGATGCGCCTACTAATAGGAACAAGAATGTTCCAGGTACACGAAAACCTAGGTGTGGTGGGAGGATTGTCAGGACCCCTGACAGGTTCATAGCGGGAGCCTTAGTGGTTGATCGTGGCATTGAATCTGATCCTTTTAGCCACCATTAAGCAATTAAGTATTATAGTTTTGTGCAATCGGTTGCTCAAATCATGCGTGTACAACCGACATTAAGAGAAAGTAGTGACTTTCTTGGTATTGTATGTCAACAATATACTACTCATTAGGTATGATGTAGGGGTGTCATCAGCTGTAAAGACTTAGTTGTCATGATATCTCAATATGAAAGATATAGGAGAAGTTAGCTCTACTCTTAGGATTAAGCTTCTGTGAGGTCGTAAGAGTAGGACGTTCGGTCTTTCCCTAGCCACTTATATTGATAAGATGTTGTTAAGGTATGGCATGGAGTCCCTATCTCTTTTGAGTAGTGTTCTAGGACACCTCGATAGGAGGATCAATTGAAGAACATTCCATATGCTTTGGCAGTGGGAGCCTCAGGTATGCCATGTTGTGCACGAGACTTGATGTCCGCCATGCTATGGGATAGTATGCAGGTGTTAGTCTAATTTGGGTCCAATGGATTAGGTGGCAATGAAATGTTTTCTCTAGTTCTTGAGAAGAACTAGGGATCCTATGTTGATCTTTTAAGGTGATGAGCTGGTTCCAGTTTGTTATACTAATTTAAAACTTCCAGTCACATTAATATGATAGACGTTTGACGTCTAAGTATGTCTTTACCCTTGGAGTGGGAGCCATTAGTGGGGAATGTCAAGCAGTATTGTATTGCTGACTTCACAATAGAATAATTGTGCTCACTAAGGGTTAGGCTCAGCAGATTTCTGGTTCAAACGTAAAAGGGGTGAGTATGGACTTTGTCATAAATTGGATTTAGGACAAGTGGGAGATTGTTAGGAACAGTGTCCTGAAATCCAGATTTATTCCGGATATATTATTTTAAATAATAAATAAAATTGAAGTTCCAGTCGTTTCCTAGTTAAATTTGTGTATCTGAGCATTTATACTGCATGTGATTTTCTTTCAAGAGGCATCCATGAGATGGGTGTGGTCCTCAGACTACAATTTACATGTTTGTTCTAAGTGGTTTATGAGACTAAGCCACAGATAGACTTGGAACAAATAATATGGATTGTTCTTTGAAAGACTCGTAGTCGAAGACAAGTCTGGACCACTTGTATGTTAAGACTATAACGAGACACTTTAGATGGCTTATCTTGGTCATGTGGATGGAGATTAAAAAGTGTTAAGTTAGTGTGTTTGACACACTGAGTTGGACCATGTGGGCTACTTATTTCTAGACTATTATCGGAGATGAGTGATTCGCATTGTACTGTTTGAACGACGACTCTAAATCCTGAGGGTATTCTGGACTTGTGCATGGAGCGTTAGTTACTTTGGTGTACTATAAGTAAGGCCTAAAACGAATAACCGAAATCCCACGAACACTAGGTAGCGGTGTGAAGTGTGACAAGGATCGGGTATTCAATAGGGAATCTTCAGTCTTTTATGAGATACAGATATTCCCTTAGTTGATTTGCAAATGTTTGAATAAATCGGAAACTTTGGCCAAAGTATTCCAAGTGTTTGACATTTGGAATTTATACTGTGAATATGTTCAAGTATAAATAAATTATTCAGTGAAGGGTGAGTCGGTAACTAATGGAGAAGCTGTGAGAAGGATAATGGTAGTAGTTATATTTATCCTTTGTCATGGACATCTAGTGGAGGGGTTGTTGTCATCAATACAGTATAATAGGGAGATATCGAATTAATTTTTTAAGTCTGGAGTGCAGTGAGATTTATTTAGTGGAATTAAGTCTTATTAAATGGTAATTAAATTAATATCATGAGATGATTTAATTTAACCCGTTTGGAGCTAGATTTAAATTGCCCCCGGGGTCCCTGCGCAAGCCTCTGCATTTTATTGCCATTGGAAAAATATTAAAAGAATTCATGAGATGAATTATTTATTCATACGATGGGTAAATTAATTTTGCCAAACATTATTCATGAGATGAATAAATATTAAAAATTATAAAACAAAATAATTTTAAAAAAATTAAAATTCATAAGATGAATTTTTACATGTGTGAAACAAAGGAAAAAAAAATTAGCGCTTTTATAGCCTGCATAGTGACGATCCGCGTATATCGGATCCAGCCAGCCAGCGCGCAACACATGTCACGCACGGGGACGCCAACTGTGGCGATCCGCGTTGAGCTGCGATGGGCCAATCACGGCCCGACACGTGTCACTCTGATTTAAAATAACAGGCGGTTGGACTGTTAATTAAACGACGCGTTTTAACTATGTTTTGAACTAAAACGCTGCGTTTTGGACTTAAAACTGCAATTTGTTTTGCGCGTCCCACATTGAATTTTTTTTTGCTTTTTTCGCTCCAGAATATTTCTATAAATAGATGGGCTTATTCCGAGATTTGGCCTTCAAATCAAAATATTTCTTTAGGGTTTCTAAAATTGTTTTGGAGATCAAATTTAATATTTTTCAGAGCCCACCCTCCGGGCAGTTTGAGGTTATTGCGTAGAAGGTCTCGGGGTCTCGGTTTTGAAGAATATTATTCTTTCTGGTTTTCCTTTTTATTGGAGCAATTTCAGGTATGTTTTTCTTTCCTTCTTCTTTTAGTTTCGCTTTTCTATTTATTTACAGTATTCGTTATTATACATGTTTAAGTTTATGTATTGTTATAAATGTATTAGAGTAAAAGGCTTGTAAATTTAAATTAAGAATTTGGATTTGATGATTTAAATTATGAATTTAAGTCAGTAGATTTAAAATTAAGAATTTTAAATCAACCGTAGGTTTGGAGTTATGAATTCTAAATCTATTCCGCTGCGTAATCTTTAGGGAGAATTTTTGAAATTCATCCCGGTAACCGGTATTAGGGCAAAGGGTTTATAGAGATAAACCTATTCCCGGGAACTCTCACACGTGAGGTGTCACGAAGCGTGACTTTCCGACCGCGTGCTTAGGTAGAGAGAAGAGTCTCCTACTCTAAGTGCTCTAATAGGTGCCCATTATTGTGACCATAGTTGAGAACTGTGAACCCAATAGTCGGCATCAGAGTTTATTTTTCAACAAAATTCATACGCTTTTACCAACATCATGTTCGAGCCAGGTCAAACATGGAAGTTCCTAGTTCCTTCTTATGAATTGGGCCCAGAATTGCCTAGCCATGTCATCCCAGTAATAATGGAATTAGAAGGTGGGCTAATGTACCACTGAAAAGTTGTCCCAATCAGGGAACTAGGGAATAGCCTATGGTTGAGATATTGATTGTCAACTGCTTTCCTATGCTGGCAATTAAATCTTGCCAAGAACTCAAGGGCAAACGCAGTCCCTTCCCCTAAAAAGAGGGTAAACTCAAGGATTTTATATCCTCGAGAAAAAGGGTAGTCCCTATCTACATATTCAAGGTAAGGTTTACTACACAAGGGTCTATTGACCCTCACGAGGCCTAGCCCAAACATTTGCTCAATTGGTCCTCAAGCGGTAGGTTAGGCACATGATAATATTCCTGCCATTATCTCTCAAATGGGTGAGCATCTCAGGGGTGATATGCAACATACCCCTGAGCACCCAGCACAATCGGTGATATGCAAACCTAGGGTAACCCCCTTGTTCAATTTTGCCATGCACTTGGTTGGCAACAAAGTATGTTCTAGTTGGACCTAGGTTATATGGCATGTGTGGGAGCACACCAATATTAGCATGTTGTTGGTTCATCTTTGCCAGATTAACCCAAAAGTCATCATCTTAAGGAAGTGGGTGGTTAGCTTTTCCCCCTATGTAGTAAGCATGAAGAGTTTTGGGAAGTAAAGGCTGATTCCTGAAAGTGGGCACCAGTCCTTGCACTCCTATTTTACAGCCTTGAGTGGGTCATGAGGAAACCTCTACTACTTGAGGAGGGTACGAATGGTTATGCTCCCTATATCTAGGACACGCAACACCAACGCATTGGCATTGAGTTCCCTCAAAGCTAGAGAGAAACCTTGATTCGAAAGCCCAGTAATCCCAAGGGGCACGTTGTTGTTCCTATGGCTGGGTTTCAAGCGTGTAACACCTGGACTACCCACAACTGGGTTTTCCATTCTATTAGGGACAATGTAGTAAATCTAAGCAACTAATAATCGTGAGCTTGAAGGAGCCTCATGAGGATATCAAGTTGGTATTGATGGAAGAGGTACTGGACTAAGTTGCCTGATATCCGCTCTATCGGCTTGAACCAAGCCTTTGTGAATCACAACCTCTTTAACCAAGATAGACTCAATTTCAACTACTGTCGATCTTGTAATGTCCTTAGCAATTAGATAATAGGGTCGAGTTCATTTCAACAAACACTCTGTCAGTATCTTTATGAAGCCTTTCGTTCATTAAGGTTCCAACGTCGTTTGTCACAGCTCTCAATGCGGTAGAGTTTTCACTCTGAGCCTTTAAATTGCACTCTATTTTAGCACGTTGTCTATCAAAGCCTTCCTCATTTTTTGTTGGACTAGTTAGTGAACAATTTATAAACGGCATTTGAGCACAGCCATGAAACTGTTGTGAGAATAGCCATCTTGCCCAATGAGTTCGTCTTCTAGGATGTCAATATCACCACCATTTCCCTGCCATGGCTATGACTTGGTTCATCCCATTATGTTAAAGGGCTTCGATCAAGAGGATGCTTGAGGGGGGATCCAATCAAGGCTAACCCTTCTGGTTCCTCGTGAGCGAGCGCACTAGACCTCCTAGTTCTAATCATTGGCGAATGGCTAGCAATTACATCCTAGCAATCCATGATGGACTAAAGATAATGTTTTAAACCCCCCACTGTTTACTATGAATTTAGTTAGTGTGCTTATTCATCGTATTTGATTTATGTAAGAGATGGGGTTGGCAAGGATGAGCTGAACTCAAACTTTAGCTATGCCCCCGACTTGATATTCCTTAGCCTAAGAGGAGTGGGAGGCTTGAATAGTTATTGTTCATGAGAGGTGATGGTAAGGGGCAATGGGAGGAAAATGTGTTTTATTACGTACCTTGGACGAGGCTTGCCATAAGGGGAGAGAAAATGGTATAAGGGGCGAGGTCTTTAAGAATGAGAAGCCCTTCCCCCTTAATATAAAGCTTTGGTCGTATGGGATGCCCATCTGGTTCACCCCTTGTCTCGAGTGCCTGTATGGGGCGCCCAATTTTTGGGGCACCCATCTAAGATGCCCCTTGTCTCGGGCGCTCGTGTAGGGCTGCCATTGTTTGGGGCGCCCATCTAGGTCACCCTTTTTCTCGGGCACCCGTCTAGGGCGTCCATTTGGGGTGCCTCGTATCTACCCCATGTTTGGCTCACCGTGTGAGCAAGTACTGGGTCAGTATTTTATACATTTAGCCCCCCGGTCCGTGGACGAACTTTGGTCATTCCAAGTTCTGCCATGGAGTGGATTACGCGCCAGTCTTTAATAGTTGCTTGCTAGTTCACAATGTTTGCCCAAGCGATGGAGATGTTCAGCCTTATGCTTTGGCCCTTTATAATTGCCGTTCATGCCTACTTTGAACTTTATTCTAAATAAACAGAGCGTATGAACCAAGTAAGCTGTGTATCAGGGTTTTGGCCTTTAACAGGATGTTTAAGTCATTACAGTTTGTAACTGGGCACATGGGCCATCATGAATCTTGGCAAGGCTAACTGGTCCAGGCTCCAGGCTGTTGATTTGATATAATCAGTTAATACATAGGCGATGTGCGTAACACACTTGGATGAGGTTACGGTGTTCAATATTATACGTTTTCCATACAACCAGAGTAAACCATATGCAATATACTTGAATGAAGTCAAAATGCTGAGCATATTGTATCGCTTGAGAATCGAGGACTGATGCAGACTTTGCGTATGCATTAGCAAGTGCACTAGTCGTACCAAGTAATATAGAAGAGAGCAGATTATCGTTCCCACGAGGATTGTATTGAGTAAATACCGAAATTAGTAGCTTCAATACTATTTGAAAGACCGAAAAATTTAGGATTTTGATATGAAATAAAGTAAAATAAACTAAAAAGAAATAACAGTTAAAATGAGATTAGAATGTGCTAATTTTTTGTTGGTTTTTATCAGTTTATAAAGTCTAAGGCATCCGATTTCACCTTAGTTGCGTCAATACGCCTTTTTATTCTAGATATTCAAGTTGTTATTATGCATTGATGGTTGAAAATCCTAATTTACTAAATATTCTCTCTTGAGCAACATTTAGTATATTCTTTAACATATTAACCCATCACTCTTGTGCATAAATTTGAAAAAGAAAGAGTTTTTCAAGCTCTATGATTTCCTTTTATGAAAACCACACAAATCGCGTTAATCTCTCTCGAGCATTCGCCCAATTTGTGGTGCTTATCACCTCAGCAATCATCATAAATCTCCTCTTAGACTCATTATGAATCATTATAGGCTTTAAATGGTGATCAAGCACTTAAAACGCATGAAGAACAATGATAAACACTTCAACAACACAATAACATAAACATTGAATACTTTGAATTAAGAATAAGCGTATATTATAACTTAGGCTACATCGTAGCCTTAGAACAACAAAATTAGTTCATGATAAACATAAAATTAAACATTATAAACACGAGATTCATGAACTTAGGAAATAAAAAAGGATAGAAAGAACTAAAAATGCAGAATTACAAACCAAACTCTCTTCCTTCCTTCTCCTTTCTACTTTCTCACGATTTTTCTCTCTTTTCTCACTCAAATCTTAGGATTTTTGTTTTGAAATCTGATGATCAACAATCCCACACCCTTCCCCTATTTATATTTGTTGAGATGGAAATAAAAATTTGCAAAAAAAATTTCAAATTTCATCCTCATTAGCTGAATGTTGCAACTGCTGCTGAAGCTACTTTGTTCATCCATTTTTTTTTATATCTTTCGGAATTCCACCACCCAAAACCTGCACAAAAGAATCATTTGCATATAGTATAAGGTGTATACAATGAATTTGAGCTAAAATATTGTATAATATAGCCGCCTAAAGTGGAGAAAGTAAGCCAGTTATGCAAAATCTGTCAAATTTCTGTAGCTGCAGCAATGTTGCTTGTTAATCCATTTTTTTTCATTTTCTTTTGAATTCCACCTCCCAAAACTTGCAAACGATGAGTTAGGACATGTTAAAGTATGTTTTTAAAATGAATTTGGGCAAAAAGCATTGAGTTTTTGCTCCCAAAATGCAAGTTGATGCTGAGTGCACCACCACCTGCACCCTTGCCGCCCAGATTCTGCAATGGCTGTTCAACTTGATTTTTTTTATTTTTTTTATTGGTTTGAACAGCCAAAAATAAGCTTTAACATCAACTTGAACATGTTAATGAAGTGTTCAAGCAGTTCTTTCATGTTATTTGTCCATTTTTCCACCTAAAATTGCAAATTGAAATGGATTGGTTAAGCTGGGTGCATTTTCTCTGTTCTTGCTGTTCTTTGCTGATTTTCTTCAAAGTTTTGAGCTTCGACCCACCCAAATTCTCAGTTGACATCAACTCTAACATGTTAATGCATTGTTTAATTAATCCTTGCACTTGATTTGGGCATTTTGTTCCCCATTTTTGCAAGTTGAATTGTATTGTGCATGAACTTGTGTTCTTGCTTTAGCCATGTTAATTATTATGTTTTGCCCATTTTTTGCTTTGGTTTGGTGTACCTTGCTTTTACTTGTTGATGTTAATGACAAAACCTAGCTAGATTTAGTATAAATGAGTGTTTCTGGAAGAAAATGGCGATGTGAGCGAAAAAGAGCAAAATCGAGCAATAAAATGTTTTAAAATATATCAAAATAATGTAAAAAAATTATATACTAATTTAGACTTATCAAAATACCCCCAACCTTAAATCTTGTTCATGCTCAAGCACGGCTAAACATTAAGGCGCAGGATCTCATGCTTTTTAAGATTTTTACCACAAGTCAAACCAGGTATACTCCAAATTGGAGAAGAATAACTGAGGTTCAAAGTTCGGGATTCTAAAAGCAAAACCATCTTTCCTAAGGAAAAATCTGTCAATTACCTAAGTAATCGATTTCAAAAGTTAGCTAAGCAAATTAAGTTTATCTGTTCTTTCTAATCTTAAGATATTCAAACTGAATACTACAACAAGAACAACAACAACAACAACAATCCCAGTGCCTCCAAGGGCTCCCGCATAAGCAGGGCCTGGGGGGGTAGATGTGCGCAGCCTTCCCCCTCCAGGGGGCTACCCTGAAGGAAGGCTGTTTCCGAGAAATATTCAAACTGAATAGAGGACAAAATCATACCACTCATAACAAGACTTATCAAGTATGCCCAAAACTAATTATTTTTGCGCCTTTTTTTTTCATTTTGTTTTCTTTGGAGGAATTCATTTGCTCAAGTCAATTTCAATTCATGAGCATATCTGTAGCGAGAATCAAGCTCCAACTCCTTGGCGATGACCCATAAGTAACAGAAGCCACCACTTAAATGCCTTCATTATGACTTCTCGAGTATATCTTCAGTGAGAATCAGGCTCCGACTCCTAGGCGATGACCCATAAGTAAGAGAAGAAGCCACCACTAAGACGTCCTCATAATGGGTAGCACACATCATTAAAATGTTTATAAATGGGATAGCGGTGCGAGAGATGATTTCCCTTTTTTTTTTTTTTGGGTGCTTGGTTCCTTGTTATCTTTCTAAGTACCCTTTGTAGCGAGCCTTCAATGCGGTAGCTCCCATTCCAGTTGGCCCAGGCATCAGGTGTTGAAACACCCCTACGGATCTACTTGCTGGAGGTACGAAGGCATGAAACCATCACACCGTAGCACATATCAAAATGATAGTCATTTTCAACAGGATAGAGGTGCTTAGTGATTCTCTCCCTCTATTTTTATTATATTTTTGTTTTATTTAGACTTAGGCATAACTCTTCAAAATCTATTATGTAAATTATACTCTTTATGCAATCTATTCAAACTTGAGCATCTTTTAATCAGAAAGAAAAGTAAAACAACCATGCTAACTAGTGAAGTCAAATACTATGGTTTTATCAAGATAGTGCCTTAGATTAGATCGTGTTTTGCAATTAGAACACAAAAAATTGATTATCAGGTTATTCAAATCTAATTGAAGTAAACGAGCTAAAAAGAGTAGAAAAATTGCCTAAAAAGCATTATGATAAGTTCTCTTTTTTTTATGAAATTTATTTTAAAACACTAAAAGTTAAAACTATGGACAATCATTTTTTTTTGCCGACACTATTTACATCCCCATACAAAGGGTCTAAACTCTAAGAGGCACTAAAGCCGACTCTAAAGCATAAAATAGGAAAACATTTCGAAATAATTTTGTTAAAAAAAAAACATTTTAATAATTTATTATTATTATTTTTATTAACGTTACTTTTCCCACTCCCCAAACTTTATTTTTAACGAGAACTAAAAAGATAAATTGGGTGAGAGATATTTTCCAGGTTTGAGGATTGCTTTTTGATGGTGCATGTTGACATTGTGCTACCCCCAAACTTATTGCAAAATACCTGTTTAGTCAAAAATAAACATGCGAAAAACAAAAATAATGAAAGGAAAATAAAATTAAATAAATAAAGATATAAACACTTGGGTTGCCTCCCAAGAAGCGCTTAGTTTATAGTCGTTAGCTCGACTTTCTGGGTGTATCTATCTCGCATCCTGAAGGAGAATAGAGTTTCCACCATCCATCCATAATGACCATTTTCTTCCGTGACTCTTCCTTGTTCTCTTCTTTACATGACCTCCTCCACCTTTTCTAATCTTAGGATCTTTGAGCCTGATTTGCGACAACTTGAATTTTTTTTTTCCAATATCTTCTGCTATTTTTCTTTGAGGCATCCATGATTTCGAAAATTTTTGACCATGTTAGATAGGCTCGACATTCTATTTCAAAGATTGGTGGTGATGGGTCAGTAAAGATAGGGTTGGTCCTTGGTGGCTCTGAGTTGACTAAGGGGATTATGTCACATTGAGGTGGTTATTTTAATGTGTCTTTATCCCTCAATGCTATGGCGTTAGTTTGCTCCCCTATAATGGTGACGGTATTGCTAGGCAGGGATTCTTTAGACCTCTCTGACTGTTCCTCTATTGCAGTCCCTACTTGAGGTTCAGGATTTTGGATGGAGGTTCTTTGGCTTTTTAGGTCACTCACAATTTCCATTAGTTCCCTAGAGGTCTCCTCTAAATCATTGTTGTTTTCTTGAGACGGATAAGTTGGTGACCAAGATGCTTTGTGATGATTCCAATAAGGATCCATCCATTCTTGACTATAGGTGCTACAATAGGAAGTGTACTGGGGTTAGTTAAAATTTGACATGTAATTACCTTGTTCAAAACCCCATGAGGAAAAGCTATTACGTAATTGACATTCCATACTAGCATGGTTAGCTGAACAAAATTCACATCTAGGAGCACTAGCAGCAATCATCTCATTTAATATTTCTCGAATTTGTGAAAGTTGAGCAGATAATTCACTATATTCACAAATGCTCAGTTTTCTTTTTGGTATAGCTTCCTATTGAGGTCTCATAAAGTTGTATTGCTCAAAATTTGATGAAGAAAAGCTATTGCCTATTTGGCATTCCGTACTAATATGGTTACCTGTGCAAAATTCACATCTAAGAGTGCTACCAATAATCATGTCTTTAATTAGTGAAAGTTGAGCAGATAATGCATCAAATACAGCTTGGTATTGAGGTCTTATAAAGTTGTAGCAAGACATCACCCTTTTTTTTTAAAATAAATAATTAAAAAAATAAATAAATAAACTTAAGAGTTAGAGGAAAGAAAAAATAATTAAATTTGTGAGAAAGATTAAGACAACAACAACCTTTGAAAACTGAGTTTTAAGAAAGGAGTATTAGTAATACTAAAGGTTTTCGAAGAACTTTAGGATAACAAACCTAACTTTGTAGATGACTAAAAAAAGATTAAAATAAAGTTAAAATTAATCAGAAAACCTAAAAATACAATAATCTAAAATAAAAGTTAAGAAAGCACAAATTAAAAAAAGGGGGTAGTAACCCTAATGTTTTCAAAAAATTTTAAAATATGAAATTTAACATTTTAAAACCCTAACAAAGTGAATTTATAAGCAAAATAAAAATGAAAATAAGGAAAAAATTTAAGAAAAATAACAAAATAACACAAAACCATCAATTTTTTTTAGGAGAGGTATGTACGAATTTATTTATTTATTTATTTATTTTTAAGAATTATCTTTGCAAATAAATAAATGAATGACAAGAGATTTATATTTTAAATTTAAAAAAATTAAAAAATTATTGACAATTTTAAATAAGCACCAAAACTTGTTGGTATCGATATCACTCAAATAGAAACAATCCCCGGCAACGGCGCCTAAATCTTGATGCAGACTTTGCATATGCGTTAGCAAGTACACTAGTCATGCCAAGTAATATAAAAGCAAGTAGAGTCTCATTTCCACGAGGATTGTATTGAGTGAATACCAAATTTAGTATCTTCAATACTATTTTAAAGACCGAAAAATTTAGGATTTTGAAATGAAATAAAGTAAAATAAAATAAAAAGAAATAAAAGTTAAAACGAAATTAGAATGTGCTAATTTTTTGTTGGTTTTTATCAATTTATAAAGTCTAAGGTATCCAATTTCACCTTAGTTGCATTAATACGCCTTATCTATTCTCGATATTCAAGTTGTTACTGTATGTTGATGGTTGAAAATCCTAATTTACTAAGTATTCTCTCTCGAGCAACATTTAGCATTCTCTTCAACATATTAACCGATCACTCTCATGCATGAATTTAAATAAGAAAAGATTTTTTAAAGCTCTACGATTTTCTTTTTTAAAAACTACACAAATCGCGTTAATCTCTCTCGAGAATTCACCCAATTTGTGGTGCTTATCACCTTAGCAATCATCATAAATCTCCTCTCAGACTCATTATGAATCATTATAGGCTTCAAATGGTGATCAAGCATTTAAAACTTATGAAGAACAATGATAAACACTTCAACAACACAATAACATAAACATTGAATACTTTGAATTAGAAATAAGCGTATATTACAACTTAGGCTACATCTTAGCATTAGAATAACAAAATTAGTTCATGATAAATATAATATTAAATATTATAAACACAAAATTCATGAACTTATCAAAGAAAAAAGGATAGAAAGAACTAAAAATACAAAATTACTAACCAAACTTTCTTCCTTCTTTCTCCTTTCCTCCTTCTCATGATTTTTCTCTCTTTTCTCTCTCAAATCTTGTGATTTGTGTTTTGAAAACTAATGATCAACAATCCCACACCCTTCCCCTATTTATAGTAGTTGAGATGGAATTAAAAAAATTGCAAAAAATTATCAAACTTCATCCTCATTAGCTGAATGTTGCAGCTGCTGCTGAAGCTACTTTGTTCACCCATTTTTTTTATTTTTTTTCTGAATTCCACCGCCCAAAACGTACACAAAAGCATTTGAGCTAATATATTGCATAATATAGCCACCCAAAGTGGAGAAAGTAAGCAAGTTGTGCAAAATCTGTCAAATTTCTACAGATGCAGCAGTGTTGCTTTTTCATACATTTTTTTTCTTTTTTTTTTCCGAATTCCACCACCCAAAACTTACAAACGATGAGTTAAGCCATGTTAAAGTATGTTTATAAAGTGAATTTGGGTCAAAAGCATTGAGTTTTTGCTCCCAAAATGCAAGTTGAAGCTGATTGCACCACCACCTGCACCCTTGCCGCCCAGATTCTTCAATGGCTTTTCAACTCATTTTTTTTCATTTTTTTATTGCTTTTCACTGCCCAAAATCAACTTTAACATCAACTTGAACATGTTAATGAAGTTTTCAAGAAGTTCTTTCATGTTATTTGTCCATTTTGCCACCCGAAATTGCAAGTTGAAATGGATTGGTTGAGCTTGGTGCATTTTCTCTGTTCCTATTGTTCTTTGCTGATTTTCTTCAATTTTTTGAGCTTAGACCCACCCAAATTCCTATTTTACAGTTTTACATGTTAATGCATTGTTTAATTAATCCTTGCACTTGATTTGTGCATTTTGTTCCCCATTTTTGCAAGTTGAATTGTATTGTGCATAAACTTGTTGTGTTCTTGCTTTAGCCATGTTAATTATTATGTTTTGCCCTTTTTTTCTTTGGTTTGGCATATCTTACTTTTACTTGTTGATGTTAATGATAAAACCAAGCAAGATTTAGCATAAAACAAGTGTTTTTGTAAGAAAATGGCAATATGAGCTTAAAAGAGCAAAATCGAGCAAAAGCGATAAACATTTGATACAGAATGTTTAAAAATATATTACAATAATATAAAAAATTATATACTAATTTGGACTTATCAAGGATGACGAATATATTATATTAGGCTGGTGGGCCAATGGCAATGAGCAAGTTGAGGATGCAACTGCTAGGTAACTAGATAAAAGTTATACTGTGGAAAATGGTATATTGTTGAAACATGTAGATCATATGAGTTAAAATTGTAAATCATGTATACTAAATAGAAATGTACATGGATAATGATGATGAATATTGCATCCATTGCGGGTGATAGCACTAGGGTGTACCATGGAGATGAGTCCTAGGGTGGACCATGGTGATGAGTACTGCAGCTATTATGGGTGATGCACTTGGGCGGACCATGGTGAGGAGTATTGTAACATGGCGGACCATGGTGATGGATCTTGCACCCATTATAGGTGATTGTACCAAGGCGATCCATGGTGATGGACATCGCACCCATTGTGGGTGATTGCACTGGGGTGAACCATGATGATGAATGTTGCACCCATTGCGGGTGATTGCAACAGGGCGGACATGGTGATTGTTTTTGCACCCGTTGGAGGTGATTACACCAAGGCGGAACACAATGATGAACATTGCACACATTGCGAGGGATTGGACTAGGGCAGATCATGGTGATGGATATTTCACCCATTACGGGTAATTGCACCAGGGCGAACCATGGTGATGGGTATTGCACCCGTTGCTGGTGATTACATTAGGGAGGACCATGGTGATGAATATTGCACCCATTATGGGTGATTGCACTAGGTCGGACCATGGTGATTGATATTGCATCCATTGCTGGTGATTACACCAGGGCTAACCATGGTGATAAGTATTGTATCCGTTGCGGGTGATTACACTAGGACAAACCATGGTGATGCATATTGCTCCCATTTCGGGTGATTGCACTAGGGCGGACTATGGTGATGAGTGCTTACTTAGATAGCCTTCAGGTGTCATGTATAAAACACCTGGATAAAGCATATCGTAACAGGGGCAACAAACTAAACCACAATGGTCAATATCATATACGTCTTTGACAAGAAATATGTGGAGCACAACTATCAAAAGAAAGACATGTTGTTAGACATTTATCTATGAACTGATAATCTTGGTATGGCTTATGCTGAGTAACTACAAGTAGACAACAGTAGGAATAGTGATTATAACTATTCATAAGATGTATTTTGCAAGCGAACGATACTCACGCAACATCATTTATGAATAATCACATAAACCTTACTAATGTCTGGTTGACAAGCACTTATGTCTAGTATGCGGCTTAAGAATGATGAGTTTTTTATTGTTCTATAAAACTTCGACTGTACCGAACTAGTTTTTTGTGATTATTTTCTACTCTAATTGCCACATTCTGAAGGCGCTTTTATTATTAAGTTATCATCTATGCTCGTGCGTTATGCCTTGACTAGGTTCGAGGTGTCCTAAGAGATATTTTTTGTCTTTTAGATTTCAAGTCTTGTGTCGGGCATGTTTTGGACGGTTGAGATGTTGTTTCACAGGTTCGAATATCGATTAGATTTTACAGCAAAGCTTATGCAATGCCTAGCTTATTGTAGTAAAGATTTAACTCAAAATCCCTATTTTTCGAAAAGTTCGGTCTGTAGAGTTGTAGTGTATCAAAATCGCTCTAAACTCTTTTTTTGCCCACCCCTACATCCATGTGTAGCTGTTATGTTTCTAGTGTCAAATGGTTAGTAGAAGAGGAAGAATTAAGAGTGACAGTGGGGGAGATTGTTGCATTCCCTTACATGATTTGGTTTCACAGATAAGTGAACAAGAAATACAAGAATAACATGTCTTTACCATATATAGAGTTTGGTTAACTTGTAGGTGATTATGAAGCAACTAAGTGGATAAAAATGCTCTTACTAACTTGATGACTAAAAGTGGTATCAAATAACTCAGCAAAAGGTTGGTTAAATTATGGGTGGCTTAATTGTGATAATGCTTGTAGTCAATGTTTGACCTGCTAGTTGGAAATGTTTTATCGGGTCGCGATAAACCGCTAAGTTTCCTATCCATAGTTTGATCTACGACTGGTATCGAGTAATGAAGTCTCCTAAGTATTTCACCATTTTTTGTTACACGACATGATTAAGGGTGAAGCTCATTAGCTTTGAAAGAGGATTTTATCTTTTGGATAGGTGGTTTCTGAATTGTAATCGTTTTGACCTGATTTGCGTCGTACGAAAGAAATGTGACTTCAATCATTATTTATTGTCCAGCCTCTTGATTTTGGAATGGTTTAGCCTTTCTGACAGAAATGACGTCTAGTTTTGCGAAATGGGGCGAAGTGCCCCTGTCATAAAATGATTCAGGCCCCCAAGATAAGAAAATGACTGAGGCAAAGTCCCTTAGTTCTAAAATGTTTTACATTATTTAAGTCAAGAAGATGGCTGGGGTGAAGCCCCCCCCAGTTTGAGAGTGATTTGCCACCAAAATAAGGAAATGACTTAGCGAAGTCCCCCAGTCCTAAAATGATTTACATTATTTAAGTTAAGGAGGTGACTGAGACGAAGTCTCCCAGTTGGAAAATGATTTTCCACCAAAATAAGGAAATGACTAAGGCAAAGTCCCCCAATCCTAAAATGATTCATGCCATTGTTAAGGAAATGATTGAAGTGAAGTCCCCCAGTCCTAAAATGATTTACGCCACAGTTGAAGAAACGACTGAGACAGAGTCCCCCATTCCTAAAATGATTCATTGCCGCTATTAAGAAGATGAAATCCAATTTATGACGGAGTAGTTGGGTCAATTATGAATGGAATGATCCTACTAGGGGAAAAAAAAACAAAAAAACAAAAAAAACAAAAAAACGTGATTATAAGATCTAATGGGCACGCTTTTTTTGGTCCAAAAGTAGTTATTATGTCTTTTGCATGCTAGTACAAAGTTTTTTGAAGTACAATGTACAATCTTTGCCACCTTGTTATGGTTTTCCTATTATGTTCAAATTTAACTTATATGCCTTCTAAGCCACATTGGCACACCTATATTGGCACCATGCTTATGTGATGGTATTTTGTGTTGTTGGTAGTAATTATGAAAGTGAATCAATGAAAATGCATTTAGGTCATTGATTCAGCCTTCCCGGCATTCATAATTCGCACTACTGCTTTCAGATGTTAGCGCATGATAAGTGAGTGATATTCCAGAGAAAAAATTAGAGGATGTGTTTGATCTCTCATCTAGGAGATATACTATAGAAGAGTAGGTTTTCTGTTCAGTATGGTAATCAATGACCGCAAACAAGCTTTCTAAGAAGTCCTTTGGACTTGAGCTCCCTTTACCCTTCAACCATCTTTAACCTCGAGTTTTCGATACCATTGTTAGGTTGATAATCTTCTCAGGATGTTGGGCTTGAGACACTATTATTTTAGCATTTAAAGGTCCGACTCTCCTTGAGATGGACCTCATGTGTCAAACACGTGGTACTTTGCCCAAAATGACATCGTCCCAGCCCCTTTGAAATTAGGGTGTATACAGAAGCAGCCTTTTTTTTTTGTTAGTGCTGTTAAGGTTAGCACGACCAGCATCTTCCTGCTCGAGCTAGTTCCTCCTCCATTCATTACCAAATTAGACCCCTCAAGGTTGTCATCCTAGTCGCCGTGGTCCTTTGCTGGTGTTTACATCAATAAGGCAATATTTTAGGTTCCTTTTTGGATGCCCAATCCTAATGATTAGTTGAGCGTTAGAAGTGGGATCTTCAGCTGGCTTGTACACGCAGGACCTCTCGATGGAATTTCTTCCTCCAGGACCAGATCTACATGGGAAATGTATTTGAGGAAGGAGCTTGAGTTTCCTCATCACCCCTTGTATCTTTCCACAATGACCACGGCATACTTTATAGGATACCCTTTCCACGTCTCAAGACGTCCTCTCTGTGTTTGTTAAGTTTTAGGTTTGTCACACTGCTTATTTCCATAGCCAATTCTTAAGCAACTAACAATGAAATGGCCGACTTGCTTTAAAGTTTAATCATTAGGTTTCTAAAGATTGAACATTTGTTGGTGGGATGAAGCTCAGTGATGTGTGAACGGTATATCTCGTAATCCAACACAAGATTAGATGATGGGAATCTTAATATTCCCTCAAAAACCAAGCTATGGAGCAGGCTATTTCTAACCCTTGACTTTTATGTGTCGTCAACACTGTTGTTCTTCAGAAAGAGAGAAAAACGGTTAGTCCAATTAATGCTTTGATTTTTCCAAGCAAATGTATCAATAACATTAACTTGAAGAGGATTAGGGAACCGGCCTTTGTCAACTGCCATAGTCCTCCAAGGAAAATTAATTCCCTTGCCTCAATGGCATCTTGAACAATGTTTCTAAACATTATGCATTTTTCCATTGAGTGAGTAAACAAATCATGCCATTTATAGTATACCTTTTCCTTTAGCGTATTGGGTCAGGTTTCCTTGTTTCCCTCTAATCTTGAATTAACTGTGTTGGGAGAATGTTTATTTCGTCAACTAAAATGTCTTAGAGCTATTAGATCAAGCACATCAGAATCACAATTTAAAATTGTAAATTTTAAACAATAAAAGGTCTCCATGCTAATTATGCATGCTAATGCATAGCATGGACATACATAATATGAAAACCAAATTAAGTAATAATTCAAAAGAATTAGTTAAGAGTTTACATACCTCAATGTAGAATGCAAGTGTAAGGTGATCCACGAACGATATAGCGGAGGTGACTCCGCAATTCCCCTCTACAGCGGATGTGTGGGTGTCATGAATCAAGTACTCTAAAACTTTTCTAGAGAATAAATCGAAGAGCACCTTTTTCTCTTCAATTCAATAATTAAAGAAGTAGGTCAAATAAAAGTGTTGGTGTCATATAATCCCTAAAATCAGATCTATTTATAAGGCCCCATAAAAATCTAATTTTAATTTTATAAAATAAAATAGAGATTTCTGATAAGTCAAAATACTAAAAAATCTATCAAAAAATGACCAAAAGAAAATGTATAAAAATGAAAATCATGCACCACATCTAGTGGTCCCACGTGGCACCCCATTATTGGTCCACATCAAAAAAGCAAATCACAGGCGTAGGATGCCCTAGCACACGGGCTAAGTACACGTTGATTGGTCCAACTTGTTTTTTCCAGTGTTTCTCTTATAATTTTCTTTTTTCCAACATATATTCATCTCATAAATTTTTTGTATTAGCAAAAAAAATAATTTATTCATCTTATGAATAAATAATTCACCTTATGAAATCTCTTGATTTCTTATGGTGCATATTATAGAGGGCTGAGCAGGGACCTTAGAGATAATTTAGTTTTAGCTACTAACAAGTCAAATCTTACTATCATCTCATGATAACAATTGATTACTACTTAGTAAAACTTAATTTTTCCAAATAAGTTTTACTACACTCTAGACATAAATATATTTACTCATTAAATTCTCCGTGTTTGTTTTCTTACAATTGACCCCTCTTTTAAATGTCCATGAGAAAAACAACTTAAACTACTACTATTATTCTTTCTCACATTACCTTCTTAGTTCTTGGCACGTTCTTCTCGAATAATTCACTAATATAGAAAAAAAAACACTTATATACTAATTCGAAATGTCAAACATTTGGAATGCCCTGGGCAAAATCTCTAAAATCAATTCTAATACTTACGAATCAACTTAGGGGACATCTTATGCTTTAGATTCCTAGTAAAACATCCATTCTCACTATACTTCATGCAATCACCCAACGAACATAAGGTCTTAGTTACATAAAATAACCTTATCCTTTTAACACATCAAAGTAATTGGCATTCCATGCATGAGTTCAAACTATTTTTGTAATTTGGAGTCATTGTGTAAACAAAAGAAAATGAGTTGCTATCTTATGAAAGTAGTGTAAAAATGAGCAAGTTATGTGGATCACCATCCACAGAATTTAGACAAGTTATTTAAATGTTAAATTATCATTTTACTTGACAATTAGTCCAACCTTATCGCTATTTACGAATTAACTATTAAATAAAACTTTAATTTGTTATTAGTATATTTGTGGCATAATCTCATTATCCGCTAAAATAGATGTTTCTAATGCCATTTAAAGACTATGTCCATCTCATGGTCCGTTACTTAAGAGAAAATAACATCACATTCGTTATAGTAAACTCATAAACATAAAGATGACAACAAATAAATGTCATTCAATAATAAAAATTATACACAGAAATTGGGTTTTCCTAAACATTAATTCTAACAAACTGTTTGCCTCAGGCCAATAAAATATAATGCCAGCTCTTAAGAGTTCAAATGAGTATTTTCTCAACTTCTGGGACTGGTTTGATTTTCTGGCTTTAATATCCTTTTTTGTTAAAGGAATGCAAACCATGGGTGATCCATTGACGTATCCAGCAATGTCAGCTCCATATGGAGAGTCAGCTTCATCGTCAATAAAATCATGCATGTAGGTTCCATGCAAGCTATTTTTCTTAAGGCTTCTCTCTTTTCAGAAAGCCTCATACCTAGCGGCACATTCTACCAACTAAAGAAGAGTTATGCAGTTTGAACCTTCAAACTTCTTCCTGAACACAATACCCAAGCCATTTAAATCTAGCTTGGCATATTCAACCTCAGCGTGGGTCACTATGCATATTAACCTAGCTCTTTTGAACCGGTTAAAGCAATCCTTTGTGAATTCACCTAGCTTTTGTCTCATCAAACCAATTCTGACGTAGAGGCTCCTAGTTCCATCTTTGGGAATTGGGCCTGAAATTGTCAAGTCATGTCATCGCAACTATAAATAGAATTAGGTGGTAAACTAATGTACCACTGGAAGGCAACCCAATCAAAGAACTAGGAAACAACTTAAATTTCAAGTATGGGTTATCAGCCGTTTACCTGCATTGGTAGTTGAATCTTGCCAAATGCTCGAGAGCAGACCCTCTTCCTTCCCATGAGAAAAGGGTGTACTCGGGGATTTTGTACCCTCGAGGGAAAAGGGTAAACCCTGTCAATGTAGTCATGGTATGATTTGATATACAAGAGTCTATTGACTAATCGAAGGCCTGGCCCACACATCGGCTCGATAAAGGTGACCATTTGATCATTAAAGGGTAGATTTGGCACATGGTTATGCACCTGCCACTATCCCATGTGATTGAGAATCTCGTCAAGGATCAGAAGGATACCCCCTAGCTCCCATAACAATTAGATGTGGGAATGGTTTTGGTCCCACATACATAGGGTAGTGCCTTCTTTGATCATTCTGGCCATTATGTTGATTGACCATGAAGTATGTACCAACGGGTTCTTGGGTATACGGCATGCCTAAAGACACACCTGCGTCAACAGGCAGTTGGGTCATTCTTGCCTTATAAATCCCAAGGTTTGATCTTGAGGATGCAAGAAGTTAGCTTGCCCCCCAGTCTCATATGTGGAAAGAGGCCTAGGAGGAGGCCCTCGGTACTCAAGGTTGGGAACCTACTATTTCACACGTACTCTTAGTCTATGGTTAGGCCTTAAGGCAGCCTCTTAAGCATAAGGAGGGTATGAATGGTTATGCCCCCTTTCTCAAGGGCAGGCATGACCTGAACATTAGCGCTGAGGTCCCTCGAAGCTAAAGTACATCCTTGGTTCAATGGTCCATCCTTGGTTCAATAGTCCAGCAACCCAAAAGTTTGCATAATCACTCTTATGACCATAGTCTAGGTGAGTAGCATGTAGGTTAGCCACAGTTAGATTTCCGGTTCTCCTAGGGATTATATTGTCTACCTAAGCCGCTAGCCTTTATGAGCTCGAAGAAATATCATGAGGGTTTCTTGTGGGAACTGAGGGAGAAGGGGCAGGCCTTAGTTGCTTAATGTAATCATTAGTAGCGTGAAGTAAGCTGTTATGAGTTACATGCTGTCTAGCAAAGATAGGCTCAACTTTAACTACTGTATGTCTTCCACATTCTTAGCTATAAGGGTGGTAATAATAGAAGACAAGGTTAAGTTCATTTCAACCAAGACTCTGGTGGCTTCTTTTTGAAGTGTTTCATTCATCAAGGCCCAAACATCATTGATGATGGCTCTCATTGCGGTAGAGTTCCACACAGAGCCACTAGAGGTAGGCTCAGTTTCAATGCATTGTTTCTCGTAAACCTCTTTGATAGCTTGTTCAATCCTATGATCAATGAGTTCCATCCGACATTTGAGCATGGTAATGGATCGGGAATAAACATTGAGCCCATTATGCTCATCTTATGGGATGTCTTCAAGAGCCCAGTCAGAGTCTACATATTTTTAGGCCTGGCACCTTTGACTTATAATAAGTTAAACGAGTTAAAGCTTGACAAGATTAGGGTGGAGCAAACCATATTTGGATTATAGGATTAGGACTAACACAATCAAGGTCTAGCCTTAGTTGTCAAAGCCGTAGACTGATGACTCATACCTAAATTTACCTAACTTATTAAGTAGTGACCCCAATGTTAAGGCCAGTGCAATCCAACTCAGGGCTTGGCTTTCAAAGCGTTAAACTAATGACTCAAATCTTAATTTGTCGATTATGGGAGCAGATTTCAAACAAAGAGTTCATACCAAAGGCCAGAGAATTGTTTTGCCATGAGGAAAGTGAAACACATTACAAGCTATGCTACGCTAGGCTAGGCTAAGTTACGCAACTCCTAAGGCAAAAGGCATAAGTGTACTATAAAGAAACTTGAAGAAGTTTTTTGATGTTGGTGTTGGACCCCTTACAATGAGAACAACGCCTCTTATTTATAAAATAAAGAAATAACTGCTGCATCGTGAAAACTTGGCATATTACCCCTACGTTTGCCTTAAACCTCCTTTCCCTCACTGAATTGTCATTGAACGTGATTTAATACACGTATTGGAGTTCCTTCTAGATGCCCCACTTTCTTCCACTTCTTTCTAGATATGCTTGAGGCTCACATTCCTTGATATGCACTCTGAAAAACTACCTCGACCCTGAAAACCTCCATTTTGCAGCCTTCTTGGTAGTCCTTCGAGCTTGAGCCCATTACTGCATACAGCCATCTCAAGAGGCCATTTTCTTTAAAGGGTTTTCAACTCATAAGATAGGTGGGCTTAAGACACCATCACCTCTATTCGTTAAGGTGAGTTATGCCTTGAGCATGGCCCCGTGTGGCAAACACATGTCCTTTAATCCTTTAATGGAGTGATCCCAACTTCCTTGAATTTAGGGTGCAAAAAAATGCCCCCTTTTACTCATTAGTAATATCAGATTTCCAACTGGTAAAACATTCATATGATCTAACCTTTAACACTACGCTATCTCGAGAAAGTATTGTTTGATTGTTGATTTACCTTCATTCTTGTGTGTCCATAAATATGACAGCTAGGGCTCTAAAACTTTTCACCTTATGCACTATGTTCTCTTTGTTGCAACTCTTGAAGTACTCATCAATTACTCTAAGCTCTCAAGCACTTGGTTTGCTCGTTCTTTGTTTCTTTAACTCTTCTTTTTAGAGCCTGTAACTTTAGACTGTAGAAATGGCATAAGTCACTCATTGCAAATCCATTCCCATCCCTAAGGCTAATAGCCCTTCGGAGTTCTTGGTTTGTTTGGTCAAATTGGACAACACATTGATCCTAATCACACTCCAGGTCCCCATAGAAGCCACCTCCATTTTTGACGACCCTTTTAACATCATTGAGGAGGATCCCTCTTCTTCTTATGAATTATATGCTCTCGCTCTAGTGTTTAACTTCTTTGAGGAAGTACCCAATCTTGAGCGCATATATCCTTTCATAATGCAAACTCTTCTTTACTCTGTTTTGTTTTTGTAGGTAACTCATAGGTAGGGAGACACATTTGCAAGGAGTCTACCACCTTTAAGTTGTGGATCTTCTTAACGAAGCAATATGCAGATTGGGTAGACCATTTGACGCCTGTTACGAGGCCATTAAACTCTCTAAGGTCTCACTCAGAAATGATTTCCCTATCATGAATGGCCAAACATGTATGAATGGCCAAACATGTTGTTTGAAAATCGGTTACAATGCTTTTGTCCTATTAGAGGATTTTCTTAATATTACTCTAGATGACATTATGGCCCTATTACGCTCGTGATTGAATCACAAGCGTAAGCTAAGTAAAATTAGGATAGATTGAGAGTATGAGATGAGAAAGAAGTGAGTAGAGATGAGAAATAGAGAGAGTTAGATGAGAGAGAGAATTTGATCTCAAATTGAGATTGTTTCATTGGATTTGATTGAATTGATGACTTATTACACTTGATCACAGCTTTTTATGGGCAATCTAATACAAGCTAAAACATTGAACCTAGACAAACTAACTAACCGACTCAAAGAAAATATCTAACTAACTAAAATATCTACTAACTAACAATGGCACCAAGAACAACTAACTAAGCTGCTAATCTACTGCAGCTTATAACAATGCAGATGCCAATTGCAGGTTATTACATTGCAACAAGGGAAATACGCATAAGGACATGTACTAACATCAACCACAAAACCCCAAACTTCAACTAAAGACTAATACATCACTCCTAAGCTAAACTAACAGCACATAACAGCAGCTAAATCAGCAACATCGCAGCACCTAGCATCAACAACATATGCAGCACTTAACCCTCTCCTACCTTAGATTCTCGGGTTATAACATTCCCTTCCCCTTCAAAATATTCTTGTCCTCAAGAATGGAAGAGAGTTGAGACATTGAAAAATCACATGTTGCTATAAAAGAAAGCTTGAATGTGCTAAATGCCTAGCAAATTCTTGCACTTGCTTATTTCATGTTGGAGTCCTTTAGACTTTGAGGTACACTTAAGTATGTTCCTTGCTTCGCTGCATCTGACTATAATGTGCACTTCAGGAGGTCTGCACAGACCAAACCAGATTAGCCACACTCTAAAGAGTCTTCTTTTACAACACATACAGTCTAGCGTTTGTATTTGGCAGCTGAGATTCTAGTTCTTTAATGCACTGCCACCGTTTAAGCAATGGTTAAAGAGTTTGCATATCTCTGCCCATTTGAGAGGTGTCCCTTTGAAATATTGAAAGTGCTTGAAGACTACTTGTAGGATCTTGAAGCCTAAGAAGAAGATTTGAGACAATTGCAGTACAAATTCCTAGTTTCTATACTCCAAGTTCTCAATTTGTACTCTTGGTTGCCTAAAGCCATTGCTTCTATTACCACAAGTGACTTCATTGTGTTACGTTTTCCTTTGATATTTTTGATGTAATAAATCGCTTACTTATGTACCGGGTTTGAATTAGCTTTTCGGCGCCAAAAGTAGTTAGGAGGCTCCCGGTAGTTACTTCTTGGCGGGAGCTTAGTTTTTGTTGGGATTTTGAAGGCTTGTTTCAAATTCCCTTTATATAGAGTGATCTTGTGTAATTTTTGAGGTATTCAATGAAAATTACTCATCTCTATGAGATAAACTTCTCTTCTTATCTTATTCTCTCTCTAATTTCTCATCTCCTTTCAATTCTTTCTCATCCCTTATTCTCTTCTCCTTAGGTTAAGATCAAGATTCAATCTCAATCTTAACAATTGGTATCAGAGCCAGGTTGCTTCCCAAACTCAGGAACAATAGCAATGTCATCCGAGATAGCATTGGCCGGTGGTGTAACCACCAGATCAGCTGCTGCCAGCTTCCAGACCTCCAATGTCTGAAGCAATTAGAGGCAATGATCCTACAAGTCAGGAGGTTATCACAAAGAATGTGTTGGAGAATCAATTTAAGGATTGGAGTGAATACATGATTGATCGACTTAAGGTATCGCAAGTGGAGTCAGTTCAGATGTTTCAGCAGCAATGGGCGGGGAAATTGGAGCAACGATCTCAACAGGTCGAACTTAAATTCTCTAATCAGTTCACGTGCCAGACACAAGATTTGGAAGAGAAGACTGCAATGACGTTTGATCGTGAATTGCAGCAGTTAGATGTGAAATTAGCTGAAATTCGTGAGCAATTAAAGAGGCCTAATCCTCCATTGGTTCCGGATCCCTTGATACCAGCTAGTGTGCTTCAGGCTGGTACTTCGGTGAGAGCTGAAACACTAATCCGTGATGATGGAGTCCCGGTTGGGTCTCAAGAGGCAGTTAGTCGTGAAAGACTTGAACGCAGTGAGCAAGATCGACCTCGACATCCAAATTGGACTGAAGTTGCAGAGGGTAGGACATAAGGAGTGGAACCTACCTTCAGAAATCAGGGAGTAGGTGTTGGTCATTTGGACAGGCCATCTGATTCTTGGCAACCTCCACGATCTGGCAGCAATGAGGAATCTTCTAATAGTCAAAGCAACAATCACAGACAGCCAAGATTGCAGATCGATGCATTTGATGGTAAGCAACCTCATTTATAGCTGAGAAGGTGTGAGCGTTATTTCCTTTTTTATCAAATTAATGAATCAGAAAAAGTGCAAATTGCGGCAGTGTACTTGCTTGGAGATCATGAAGTGTAGTTCTATAGCTTGATTAGAAGTAGACCTTCCATTACTTGGTATGAATTTGCCAAGGCCTTATGTGCTCGGTATAGTGATGAGGCTGATAGTGATATTGTGGATAAATTTAATAAAGTGAAGCAAGATTCAACTGTCAAGGAGTACATGACTAGGTTTGAGAATCTTCGAGCTAGCATTGTGACTGAAATAGAAGCATCTGAATCATATTATGTGTCAGCTTTCATAAGTGGGTTGAAGCCTAAGTTGAAGAACTTAGTTAAGGCCGTTGATCCTATTGATTTGTCCACAGCTTTTGCTAAAGCAAAACTCTATGAAACCACGGTCATAACAGCAGGTGAGGCTTCTAGACCTCATGGAAGTACCTCTAGATTTCAGCAGAATTCGATCAGAAATAGGTCTAACAGAGGAGAGGACAAACCGCAGTAGAAGTTGTGCTTTCGTTGTAATCATCCTTATCAGTTTGGTCACAAGTGCAATCCCAAGTTCCTCATGGCTGTGGAAGGTACTAATGCTGATGAACACCTTGATGAAGTGGAAATTGCAGATGAGGATACTGAGTTTGATCAGGAAAGTGTTCAAAGCTTAGAAGATGCTGCGATAGAGATTTCAGTTAAGGCTCTTACCGGTAATGGAGCTTATAGTACAATCCGGATTAGAGGAACAGCTGGTAAGAGGTCCATTATCATTCTCATTGATAGTGGGAGTACTCATAGCTTCATAGATCCCAAAGTTGTCAAGAAAGTGGGTTATGAGGTGATCAAATCTCACCCACTTGCAGTCACAGTTGCTGATGGGAAGACAGTGATCACGCAGAACAAATGCAAAGGATTCTCTTGGTTGATGCAAGACCGTAAGTTCAGCTATGACTTTAGAATCCTTCCTTTGGGAGTGTGTGACATGGTGCTTGGGGTGGATTGGATGAGGTCCTATAGTCCGGTATTGTTTGATTATGCAAACCTCTCGGTGTCATTCGATGTTCATGGGTCCAAAGTCACACTGCAAGGAATTGCTGAACCAGCTCATTTGCAAGTCATTAAGGGAAGTAAGCTCAAGAAGGGCCTTCAAGGTTGTTCTTACCAATGGGTGGGCCAATTGTTTGCCATTGCATCAGCAGAATTGACTGCCATTCCAGAACCTGAGGTGTAGAAATTGGTAGCTGAGTTTGAAGATGTGTTCGAAGTGCCTAAGTCATTACCTCCTAAGAGGAGTTTTGATCATGAGATTCCTCTCAAGGAGAGTGCAGAGCCGGTGAAGATCAGGCCCTATAGGCATCCTCATGCTCATAGAACTGAGATAGAGAAATAAGTGGATGAATTGCTTAAGACTAACTTCATACAAGTTAGTCATAGTCCTTTTGCTTCTCCGGTCATACATGTGAAGAAGAAAGATGGTACAACACGCATGTGTATTTATTATAGGCAACTCAACTCTATGACTGTGAAGGACAAGTTTCCTATACCAGTTATAGATTATCTGTTGGATGAGTTGTATGGGGCTCAAGTTTTTTCCAAGCTGGACCTGCGGCAAGGGTATCATCAGATCAGAGTAAGTGAGCCTAATGTGTATAAAACTGCATTCCGGACTCATCATGGACACTGTGAGTTTGTGGTTATGCCATTTGGCTTGACCAACGCACCTGCTATATTCCAGGCTCTCATGAATGATGTTTTCAAACAATTTCTTAGGAAATTTGTATTGGTCTTCTTCGATGACATCCTCATTTACAGTGCATCTTTTGAAGAACACTTGAAGCATTTGAGGGAGGTATTTTTGATCATGCGTAAGCATAAATTGTTTGCTAAGTTGTCCAAGTGTTCATTTGCCCAAACACATCTAGAATACCTCGGCCATGTGATCTCTTGTGATGGAGTTGCCACTGATCCCTCAAAGGTCCAAGCTATGAAGGATTGGGCTGTTCCGGTCTCATTGAAGCAGTTGAGGGGGTTTTTGGGGTTAACTGGATATTACCGCAAGTTCATAGCTAGCTATGGTGCCTTAGCCAAGCCTCTAACAGATTTGCTTAAGAAGGACTCCTTCAAATGGTCGGAAGATGCTCAATAGGCTTTTGATGTTCTCAAATTTGCAATGTGCCAAGCACCAGTTTTAGCTATGCTGGATTTCTCTTCAAGCTTCATTTTGGAGACAGATGCTACTGGAAGTGGTATTGGAGCAGTTCTGTCTCAAGGGGGGAGGCCTATAGCTTACCTCAGCCAAGCTTTGAGTGCAAAACATCAAGCTCTCTCCACATATGAGAAAGAGTACCTTGCCATTTTGCTTGCGGTTGATAAGTGGAGACATTACTTAGATGGGCATCACTTCGTCATTAAGACTGATCATCAAACTCTTAAACACTTATTAGAGCAAAAGATTGTCACAAGGATACAGAGGAAAGGGTTGTTGAAGATGTTGGGGCTGAACTATGATATTGAGTACAGAAAAGGCAAGGAGAACTGGGCTGCGAATGCCCTGTCACGCAGGTTTGAGGGCCATGAGCAGGGTTCCCTTGGAGCTATTTCTTTGATTTCTCCTGCTTGGATGGAAGAATTACATCAGTCCTATGAGAACGATCCTTTTGCTCAGGAATGTATAGCTACTGCTAGTGTGGGTAGGGCCGATAATCTGGTTGCTGGTACATCTGTTACCCGAGGAATTATCAGAATTCAGGGGAAATTGTATATTGGGAGCTCCACTGATCTCAGGCATCAGATCATCAATTCAGCTCATGATTCTTCATGGGGAGGTCACTCTGGTATAGCGGGAACTTATCAGAGATTGAGGCTTCATTTTAGCTGGCCCGGGATGAAGAAGGAAGTGACTAGTCAGGTGCAAAGCTGTGAGGTTTGTCAACAAACCAAGCTTGGTGATCATAGATACCAAGGGCTACTCCAACCCCTTCCTGTTCCTGAGGGCATATGGCAACACATAAGCATGGATTTCATCGAAGGATTACCTAAGTCAGAAGGAAAAGAGTTGATTTGGGTTGTGGTGGATCGGTTCACCAAATCTGGACACTTCATTGCTTTGGCTCGGCCTGTCACTATAGAAAAATTAGCTCGTGTGTTCTTGGAAAACATCTACAAGCTTCATGGATTGCCTCAATCCATCGTTTCAGATAGGGATAAACTCTTCACAAGTCGCTTTTGGAAGGAATTATTTGGGCTTTTGGGAACAACCTTGGCTATGAGTTCTTCATACCACCCTCAAACCGATGGACAAACGGAGAGGGTTAATCAATTCATTGAACAATACCTCATGAGTATGGTATTTAATCATCCTAAGGTGTGGGGAAGATGGCTCTCTTTGGCTGAGTATTGGGGTTGGGTCTAATTGGAGTGTGGCAGCTGATATGTTGTAGCAAAGGGAACATTTCCTGCACCAGCTGAAGCTCAATCTCACTGAATATCAGTCCTGGATGAACTGGTATGCTGATAAGAAGAGAATTGATCGAAATTTTGAGGTAGGAGACATGGTATATCTGAAATTGCAGCCTTATAGACAATCAACAGCAGTAGTAAGGAAAAATGTCAAGCTTTGTGCCAAGTTTTTTGGTCCTTACAAGTTCCAAGCTGGTCACCAATCCTCTTTGACACCTCCAGATGTAGGCTACAATGGACTTATGAAGTTACAACCTGCTGCAGTAGTCGAAGAAGGATCAACAGCAGGAACAGGTAGCAAAGTTCAACAGCTGCGAGTTACGTGGAGCAACTTGGATGAAGCGTTCACTACTTGGGAAGAAGGGAAGTTTTGTTGAGTCAATTTCTTTCTTTTCATTCTTGAGGACAAGAATGTTGTAAGGGGAGGGGATTGTTACATTTTCCTTTGATATTTTTGATGTCATAAATCGCTTACTTGTGTACCGGGTTTGAATTAGCTTTTTGGCGCCAAAAGTAGTTAGGAGGCTCCCGGTAGTTACTTCTTGGCGTGAGCTTAGTTTTTGTTGGGATTTTGAAGGCTTGTTTCAAATTCCCTTTATATAGAGTGATCTTGTGTAATTTTGGAGGTATTCAATGAAAATTACTCATCTCTATGAGATAAACTTCTCTTCTCATCTTATTCTCTCTCTAATTTCTCATCTCCTTTCAATTCTTTCTCATCCCTTATTCTCTTCTTCTTAGGTTAAGATCAAGATTCAATCTCGATCTTAACACATTGCTACGGTTAGGACCAAAGTCAGAGGCATTCTATCCATGATTATACTGCTGAACAGATTCTGGTGGATGAACAAAGTGTCCGGCATTCAAACAAATAGGTCGTGTGTGTGTTGGATAATGAGATGGATCAAAGTGTCCTGAATTTTCATGACTTGATCTGATCTGTGCTGCAGGACCTGGTGGACGATCTGAAGAATCTGGAGGATGATCTTTCTGACCAAAATTCATGCTCGAAGATTGAATTTGCTCTTGATCAAATAGATGTTCACGCAGACTGACATTTATTTTAGCTTCTGGAACCAGATTCTGAGGCCTAACATCTTCAGATTGAAGCTGAACTTGAGGTGTAACTTGTGGACGAGCAAGATGAACCCCAGCATTCGGTACTTGTGATTGAAATAGATCAGAGGTTCTCATTAACTAACTTGCAGGCAAAAAACCACCAGCACTTGCACCTAGATTCTGTTTTTGTACCTGATTCTGCAATATAGCAAGACAATTATCCACTTGATCCTCAATTCCTTGCAATTGATGAGTCACTCAATCTTCAATCGCTTGTTTGTTAATTTCAGCAAATCTCACTTCGAACCTCTGCAATTGTTGATTCAAATGATCATCAATCTTTTCATCAAGCTCTTTTGCTTGTTCATTAATTCGATCTGCCAATGTCTCCTCAAATTGTTGCTTTTGCTGATTTAATTGATCAGCTATTTTCTCTTCAAAACACTGAGTTTGCAAGCCAAAATGCTCATTAAACTTCCGATCCTATTCTTGTAACCTTTTATGCAATCGTTCCTCCATAGCTAACTGAGATTGCTCTAGCCGAGTGAACATTGCCTCCATATGTGTGTTTAGTTGATCATCAGTCACAAGTTTATGATCAATTGCAGCAATTCCACCAGGAACCTCTGCATTCAAACAAAAGGTTTTTGCAGCACTTGATCTTGTTGTAACTCCACTTGTCATTGTTGAGTGATGAATGTAATGAATCGGCACTGAATTTGTTCAAATCTGAACTGAACTTGATCAAGATGATCCAATTACCACAATTGAACTTCAATCGGTTTAAACTGAATTGAATTCAGCACTGAATTTGAAATTTTTTTTTAATTTTCTTTTGATTACGCACTCGATTGGAAGCCAACCTGGCTCTGATACCAATTGTTACGCTCGTGATTGAATCACAAGCGTAAGCTAAGTAAAATTAGGATAGATTGAGAGTATGAGATGAGAAAAAAGTGAGTAGAGATGAGAAATTAGAGAATTAGGGATGAGAAATAGAGAGAGTTGGATGAGAGAGAGAATTTGATCTCAAATTGAGATTGTTTCATTGGATTTGATTGAATTGATGACTTATTACACTTGATCACAGGTTTTAATAGGCAATTTAACACAAGCTAAAACATTGAACCTAGACAAACTAACTAACCGACTCAAAGAAAATATCTAACTAACTAAAATATCTACTAACTAACAATGGCACCAAGAACAACTAACTAAGCTACTAAGCTACTGCAGCTTATAACAATGCAGATGCCAATTGCAGGTTATTACATTGCAACACGGGAAATACGCATAAGGACATATACTAACATCAACCACAAAATCCCAAACGTCAACCAAAGACTAATACATCACTCCTAAGCTAAACTAACAGCACATAACAACAGCTAAATCAGCAACATCGCAGCACCCAGCATCAATAAAATGCGCAGCACTTAACCCTCTCCTACCTTAGATTCTTGGGTCATAACAGGCTCTAATAGATCTTTCACCTAAAGGGGCTACGTTACTAATGTCCCTCATATTTTTTGAGTTTTATGATACATTCTTATGGTATTTTTGGCTATTGTATGTGTGGTATTGCAAACTTTATTATGTATTTAGGCTTGAATGCGTTGGAGTAAGGACATCTTTACAAATGTTGGAAAACAGACTCAAATGGAAAAACTTAGTGACTAAGTTGGGAAAACTAAGCCATGCATGGAAAAGAAGTACCCATTGGTAAAGATCCGGTCAAGAAAAGTCTTTCCTTGGGCTCGCGAATTGATCGACCATGCATTTTGGCAATCGATCAAGCTTAAGACGAGAAAAAGGTTAAAAGAAGAGTATTTGTGACCTAATAATATCTAGTTCCACTAATATCATCATTGGGATCACATAACCTCCATTGAGAGCTTCGATTGGACATAAGGTTTTGCCCCGAAACTATTTAAGGATCAAAAGTGATGAATGTTGTAAGTTTAATGTGCAAGCTATCAAATGGAGGCCGATCGATCAGAGGACACTAGTAGCGTGCCCTAGGGTGCTCCCCACCCATAAGTTAGCTGAATTTTTGCATGGTTAGCTATGAATTTGTGTGAGTTATATTGAGTTCTAATTCAAGAATAATCAAGAAGTTTTTAACTTTATGTAATGCAGTAGTTCCTAGATTCTACTATTGTTTTCATTAATTTTGTCTTTAAACCGATTTGAGAGTTGAATTCTTTCCCTCTCAATCTTGTACAAACCCGCAAATTGAGTTGTATTAGTAGGAATAATTTTAGGAATTGGAACCTAAGCATCGTATTCTTAAAAATGATAAATCACCACTCTATGTTTTTATTTTTTTCTCTTGAATTCAATCATTAAAAAAAGGAAAGAAAGAGGTACCAATTCCAATTGTAATCAAGTAAGTATCGGTGACTTATTATTTCTTGTGGCCCCTGTGTCTTGAGAAAGCAAACCTGCAGGGGTGTCTTAACACCCTATACACTAAGTCAACTAGATTGGGTGTTGCAGGTCAAACGCTCGCTACATGAGCCATGTGTAGAGCTTAAGAAGTGTCAGCTTATGTAAAGTCACTTTGATAAGCACCAATGCCTAATTTGATTGAGATATTCTTCTAAGGTATGTGCTAATAATGGCTTAGGTTTGAATTCCTTTGACTCGAGCAATTAATGACCCAATAGTATTGAATTTCACTGATACCCAAAGGGATCACATAGATCTCTACAAGAGATTTGATTTGATATATCATTTGACCCGTTACTATTTACAGGTCAAAAGTTATGTGCGCTTTAATTTAACTGCGCAAGCTGTCGAATGGCGACTGATCGATTGAAGGACACTTGCAGCGTGCCCTAAGATGCACCCCACCTATGAAAAGGGGAAGGGGCCTATTTTTTACACTTTTTGCCTATTTTTCTTCTCTCATCCTTCCCTAAGCCTCCAAGAGAGAATGAAATTTTCTCAAAGGCCGAAGTGCAAGTGGTCAGAGTATTGGGATTAATGCGAGAGTCACGTCAACATCGATCGAGGGATTCTTCAATCTATGACTTTTTCTTTGCACTTATGTTTTGATTTTATGATGCATCAAACTCCTATGAAGGAGTAGACTCGTAGTTCAAGGGGTGAAGGATGAGTAGCCATATGGATCGCGAATTTATTTTATTTTTTTTTTGATAATGACTTATGCTATTTTCGCACCCCTATGGGCAATTATTTATTGAGATTGGTTATTTGTTTTATATGTTTGTAGCCATCGCTAAATTCTGAATATACTTGCAATTTGTCTTGTGCTTGTTGCCTGGACTAATATTACATGTTCTTCATGAGTAGTCAAGGTTAAGGTCATACGCAACTCTGAACATAATTGTTATAAAAACTAATACTTCATTAGGAGTGACAGAAATTTGTTAGTATTGTTGAGATAATTTATGCTACATCTAGAGTGATAAGATAGATAATGCCCTTAGACTAGTTTATTACTCTAAGCCCTAGTTTAATGTTAATCTAGGTTTAGAGCTTATAGCCTAAACCATAAAAAGTCATTGTCGTGATAAAATATAACGATTGAATTCGATTTAGGCTAACCCCAATTCATATTGTAAACTGTCCTTGATTAATTTGACAACTTTTATTTACAGTTTTAAATTTTTTAATTTAGTAGTTCATTCTCTCTCCACGGAAACACAACTTTAACTATTCAATAACCATTGAATTGAAATTTACATTGATTCCCTGAGGATGCAACACCTGTATACCCGACTTAGCTATAAACTCTTTGAAACTACGATTTACCTTTAGATTCTTTCATCCCAAAAGAGGATGAGGTTTTTGCCTCTTCTTTCATGTCACAACCTTTCACACCGGGTACAAGATGTTTGTTAACTTCTTTTTCAAAGAAGCACATGATTACGGGCCAGGGTCTATGGAGTAAAAAGCTTTTTTTTTTACTTGTTTAGGTTGCACGTTTTTCTTTGCCAACTTGTACAACGCCATTCTTAAGTCCCTTACGATGGTGGCTGTTAACATGCCCTTCAGTTTTGGTCCTTTTGCTTTTTGCCCAAGTATATGGGTGTCTTAGGAACATCATAGTGAAGAACTATGTTGTCCAAGTAAGAGGACACTTATGGCTGGTCCACTTATGGACTCAAGCCTAATTCCCCTAGCTCTATCATAGAGGCCTCTTTGTCCCCACAAGTGATGCAGTTAGCTATTATGTGGAGTATTTTGCACGCATGGAGGTTCTTTTACCACGCAGTGTGGACCTTTGACATTGCCTTGAGAGGCTACTAGCTTCTCGAGGCAGGGTCCAATGGGTTTTGAGATAGAAAGTTTGGCCCTCTATGGTTCAAGAAACTGAGCCCGCGATCATGATGTCTTTGTAAACATCAATTCTTAGAACTGGCAGGCAATTCTAGTCCCTCAAGACTTCCCATTTTACCACCAGACTCACCCTAGTGTGAAGTCTAGGGGCACCAAGCAGTATGTTATGCGTTCTCTTGAGCTTGCAAGTACCATCTTGAGAGCTATTTAGCAAGCCAACATGAAGCAGACCCCAGTCAGAAAGGCTTCGCAAGGTAACTATTTGTATCAGGAATGGTTATTGAAATCCCGATTCGAATCTTTGAATCTTGTGATTCTATGATTCTGCAATTGCTGTCCGATCTGAATTATAAGTAGAATCTTAGTTTTGTAGAATCATACAAATCATTGATATTAAATGAAATTAACGGATAGAATCTTAATGCGATTATGATTCTACCAATCAGACCTCTATTCTACCAACATATAAAAATAAAAAGTTAAAATATATAAAAAGCAACGCATATATTCTAGACAAACTTAGTTTATTAATTTCAAGTAAAATAAAATTAATTAACCAGTATATAAATTCAAGAAACTTAAATTAAGTTTAGTTTTATGTTTTAACCTTAACACAAAGTTCGATTAGCAACATCTATCTTAAAAGTTCACATGATAATTGCCACATAAAATGACATATAAGTGCTGCATGATAACAGGTACACTTACTCAGTATTGCCTACTTTTAGCTGCAACCACTCAAACGTGCATAACAGAGAGTCCCAAGGATACTAGGAGTTTTACCAGGCTACCTTTGTAGCTCCCCCACCCCTGCGGCCACTATGCCAATGGTAGAGGTAGGTGGCTCATGGAAGAGAAGCAGGAGAAGAGCTTCATACATCTCTCCAACCAAGATTACTCGAGTGATAAAGGAAGAAGATGAAGAAGAGGTGCCAATCTCCTAATTTGTGAGAAAAAGGGGAGGCAAACACCCTCTGCGATTGGTATTGGCCTTATTCATTAGCTCTTTTTACTTACTTCTTCAAGGATGTCCTAACTTATCTTTTGTAGTGCCACATTAATGCAGCCATAGGGATTGTTGAAATCCCGGACTCTCTCTCAAGGAGCCAAGTCTAACAATATCCCTAAGAGACAGAGCCATTGGGCTTAACTACTTGAGAAATTAAAGAGGGTTCTAATACCACTGACTTGGAGGCTATGACATGTGATATACTAGAGTGAAACTGCCTTATAACTACACTAAAGTAAGAACTAATCCAGGCATCATTTCTCCTTTCTTGGGGGCCCTCAATCACCATTAAAGAAATTGATGAAGGTATAAATTCTTCCACTTATCATGTGAGTTTCTTTTCTGAACCATTAGTTGGATGTAACCCACAATTACTTCTTTCGGAAGCAACCGCTCAAGCAGATGCTCCAATGCTAGAGGAATCAACTGCAACCTTCCCATCAACACCTGTTGTAGCGTAACAAGTTAGCCTTACTATTTTGTAAACTTTGGTTTTTATTCAAAAATTTACAGTTCACTTCAAGCATTCCTTCCTTCTTGATCAAGGTTAACCCACCTTCTATCTCTCAAGGATCTCTTCCCCCTTAGAGAGGGTAGAGGTTAGTGGGAGGCTAACATTTTAGCAGCTTGACCAAAAGCATCTCCCAGGTTCTAGAGGTTGGGTGTACTGACTCAACTTCCCCTTCAGTCACTGGCCATAAAGGATAACAGTAAGGAAGCAATTTCCCTCGTGAAGGCTCTGAAAGAAGACCCTAAAATGGCACCCTCTATTGCAAGAGGGCACGAGATGCTTGAAGGAGTCCTCCTCATTATTTTCCAAGAAGTTCCTCCCCTTCTGGAGAAGAAGTGCTAGTACCAAACTACCATTAGAGATCTTAGCTAATCCGTAACCCTTAGAGGCTTGCACCTTTTGTTCGAAGAACTTAGAGCAGCTAGAGAGGTTCAAAGTCAACAAACCCATGACATCAAGAATGTTGAAGATCAAAACCTTCAGCTAGAGCAACAGTTGAGCCAACTTCTAGATAAACTTTTAGTACTCAGGAAGAAATGTTCCCTCCAAAAGCCAACAGTTTAAGAGCTTGAGAAGGTAACATCAGAAACTCAAGAAGACAAACAGTGCTTCAGAAGGAAGTCATTTCTATTGATAACTAGCTAACTCAAACAGTTAATCATTTAGCAACCATAAGGTTTTCCATGTTAGGATTAAGAATTATATTTTTTTGGGGTGGTGCAAAGAAGTAATAGGCTATACAATTTATACCTTGTACCACTTTCATGTAAACACCATGTACTTCTTTTACACAAAGAATGGAACTACATATTCTTTTCAATATGCCTCTCAAGTTAAGGTTCTTTTCTCAGCTTGTTTTCTTTCTTTTTTCTAATAGTTCTCAAGTATCACTTCTTTGATCCACAAGGCACTAATGCTGAAATTAAGTCTTTAATTCAAGAAATCTAAACTTGAGAACTTCTTTATTAGAATCTTAAATTGAAGGCACATATTTATGTAACAACCTTTCATTAATAGAACTTGGATTGGTCTTTCCATCTAAATCTTGAAGCAAGTAAGCATTATCCCGAAACACTTCAACAATTCTGAATGGACCTTCCCAATTTGGGGACCATTTGCCAAAGACACGGTCTTTCTAGCCAATGGGTAAAACCACTTTCCAAACCAAGTGTCCCTAGTCAAAGGACCTTGATTTGGCCTCTCTGTTATAGGCTTCATCTACTCTCTTCGTCTATGTTTCAAGCTTATGAAAAGCATAAAACCTATCTCGATCCTAGTTAGTTAGCTCATGCATCATAGCTACCTTATGCCCAAGCTTTGTAAATTTTTCTTAATGTGCCAGCCTTATGGACTGAACGGTCACTTCTATTGGTAGCATAACATCATGGACTTACGCCAAATGGAAGGGATTTATCTTAGTAGCATCTCTTTTGGATGTCCAATAAGACAATAGAGCATCAATTAGCAACTCAAGACACCTTTTGGGATTATCCTCAATCATTTTCTCAATGTTGGCCTTAAGAATCTTGTTAGTTGACTCTATAAGGCCCTTGCTTAGGTATAATAAGGATTTGAATTTAGAATCCCAATATTAAAACTCTTAGTGAGCAATTTAACCTTAGACCCAGTAAATACCTTAGTATATGATCCATAATTATAGTTTCTAGGATGCCAAGCCTATATAAGATATATTCTTCTATGAAATCAATCACATCTAGTGAATTGAAGTTCCTATATGGTTTAGCTTCAACCCACATTGTGAAGTCGTCTATAGCCACAAGTATATATGAATCTCGCTTGTTGGAGGTAAGATTAATTTTCCAATAACATCCGTTGCACATCCACAGAAGGGCTATGGCTTAACTATTACTTGCATTAAAGAAGCAAAGACCCTAGGGACATGCCCATACCTCTGGCGTGCTCTACATCGCTTAGGATACTTGATGTACTCATTCATCATTGATGGCCAATAATAAACATAATGTCTCACTAACCAATGCATCTTGATTCCAGCCAAATGAGATTTCATGTGGCCCAAACATTGCTTCACTAAAGTCTAGGCACTTGAGAAATACTCCCCTGGCATCTTTTTTACTAAACTCCTCAGACTCATCATCCAGGTGATACCTGTGAACTCTCATTTTTCATGCTTTTTTCTTTGGTGAACTGATAGGGATTCTTGAAGTACTCCCCCAAGGGTTTCCTTCAATCATCATTCTATTTAGTGATGGGTTGGTGCACCTCCAAACAAACAAAAGAAAATTTGGAACCAGTTTACTTTTAAAGCTAAAGGACTTAGTGAACTCAAAATCATGGTCCATAAATTTGGTTTTGATAACCATGGATTCCTCTCACCACGTCCTATGTAGTTTATACCCATAGGCTAATTAAGCCAAATTATTTGCTACCTTAATCTCAAGGCACATGCTCAATTGTAACCTCATCAAATTTCTTCAATAGCTATCTGGATATATCTATTCAAGGTACAATTCAAGCAACAAAACTGCCCCTTTACATAGGAAACTACCAACTTTGAATCCCCACTTATTACAACACTTGCTCTCTGGGGTTAGATGAAATCTTAGCCTTTACTTTCGTTTACTTTTAATTCGGGTTAATTTGATTGTTTACATGAATTGCTTGGTTAAGATAAATACTTTGAAGTATTATATTTTTATTGTTTATTCAATTGATATGATTATTGAGTTTGTAACCTTTAATTGTTGATATTGATATTTATAAATTAATTCTTTGTGCTTGTAGCCTTAGGATTAATAAATCAAGCAATAATATAAACCGAATTGTTATTTAAACCCTATCTTCCATATACTTTAGTTAGATAGGGTCAATACATAATAATTAACAATATGTTAGGTAGAGCCTATTTTCCTTATGCTTTAGTTAGATAGGATCAATACGCAATACTAACAATATTATCTTAGTAGGTTAAAGCTTGTACCCTAAACCACTACCCGTGCAACAATCAATAATCCCAATTTAAGAGTTAACACAAAAATAATTGGCTAATGATGGTTTCGAAACCCTAGGCTCCAATTTAATACACGTTCCTGATTAGTAGTAGATTACTTTAGTTTAATTATCGTTTTTTAGATTAATTAACACAAATATATCACTTTTCCTTAAATCAATTTAGGTCATAGATTAAATTCACGCACTCTTAGTCCCTGTGGTTCGACACCCTCTTGCCCTACAGTTTAATTTAAGTGTGTTTAATAGATAGGGTTTTATATTAAATTTTGATAGACGTAGAAAAAAACATTAAGATTTTGGCGCCGTTGCCGGGGACTAGGCAACGTTCGTGATTTTAATTTTGTGATTTTCTTTGGTTTTTAACTTCCTATTTCTTCTTTAAATTTTAAATTAATTTATTTTTATTTTTTAACCCAAGATTTGAAATCTTAATTTGATTCTTAATTTAGGGTTTTTTATTTTTAATTCTCTTTAATTGTTATTGTCTCTTTTCTTAAAAAAAATTTTTTTTTTCTTTTTATTAGCATTATTTTTCTTGTGATTTTCGTGCATAAGTAGATTTTAGGGTATCTTGTTATTTGTCTATTTTTTTTAGTATTTGTTTTGTCTGTTTTATTTGTTTTGCTTATTTAATTTTTAATTTTCTTGCTTCGTGTGGTTAATTTTTCATGCACGGTCGTCGCTCTTTGCCTCTTGACCTTACCATATTCGACCCTGAAATTGAAAGAACTTTAAGAGACCTTAGAGACCAACACCGAGCACAAGCCGCAATGGCTGACGAACAACAACCACGTACACTTATGGACTACTTTACTCCCACGACATACGCCTCACCGTCTTGCATTAGATTGCCACAGGTAGCCCATCAGTTTGTTATGATCCGAGAATTAATGGATTGAGCTGTAATGGGTTGTGTTGCTGATTAGTTCTGTTTGGGCTGTTGCTATGTCTGTTGTTGCTGTTAGTTGCTGCCGTGGCTGTTATAATGCTGATTAATTGTGATTAGCTTAGTAAGAGGTGTAGTAGCTTGGTCTTTAGCTTCTTTACTACATTATTTTGGCTGTAATAAGTGCATTCAGCACCTACGTTGTTAGCCTGCAATGGCTTTGCTTTCGTTTCAGCAGGTTTGGGTTGTTAGTTGGTGGTCTTGGCGCCAAATAAGGATTTAAATGTTAGTTAGATATTTTCTAAATATTTTCCTAAGTTGGTTAGTTAGTTAGAATCTAGGTACATCGTATTAGTTGCTCGTTCTTTCTTATAAATAGGAGGCAAGTGTAATAATTCAGATCATTCAATCAAATATCAAACAACTATCTCAAATTGAGATCAAATTCTCTCTCTCATCTAACTCTCTCTGTTTCTCATCCCTATTTCTCTAATTTCTCATCTCAATTCACTTCTTTTTCATCTCATACTCTCAATCTATCCTAAATTTACTTAGCTTACGCTTGTGATTCAATCACGAGCGTAACAATTGGTATCAGAGCCTCATTTGGCTTCCAATCGAGTGCGTAATCAAAAGGAAAAAAATATTCAAATTTTGTGCTGAATTTAGTTTAGCTTTAAACCGAAGGAAGTTCAATTGCGGCTATCGGATCATTTTGATCTAGTTCAATTCAAATAGAGTTTGATTCTGTTGCTTTTGTCAATATTTCAGTTCAGATTTGCGACTCTTTAACTTGATCTTGCAATATCAGAATTTGTTGATCAAATTTGGTGATTGTGCTGCTGTCAGTTCGAAATCAATCAGAACAATTCAGATTGTGAAGTTTAAGAGTTAACTATGGTTGGAGGTGTGACAATAAGATCAGGAACTACCAAAGCTGTAGCAAGTCCATCTTATGCTGATGTTGTTAGTGGTAATACAGAGAACGAACCGCAATTTGTAACTTCTGTTGTTCTGAATGCATAGATAAAAGCTTTGATTGTTCAGCTTAATCAAGATCAGCTTGAGCGTGACCAAAGAACTAAACAAGATCAGCTGGAGAGGGAGCAAAGAATGGAGGATCGATTGCGCAATTTGTTGAAAGAACAAGAGCAAACATTTAATGAGCATTTTGGCCTGCAAACTCAAAGTTTTGATGAGAAAATAGCTGATCAATTAAATCAGCAAAAGCAACAGATTGAGCAGGCATTGGCTGATCGAATTAATGAACAAGCAAAAGAGTTTGATGAAAAGATTGATGATCGTTTGAATCAACAATTGTAGAGGTTCGAAGTGAGGTTTGCTGAAATGACTCAACAATTGCAAGGAATTGAGCATCGAATGGAAAATCGTCTTGCTATGTTGCAGAATCAAATGCAAAAAAAGAATGCAGATGCAAGTGTTGGTGGTTTGTTGCCTGCAAGTCAGTTAGTGGGAACCTCTGATTTGTTTCAATCACAAGTACCAATTGTTGGTGCTAAGCCACAAGTTGGACCTCAAGTTGCTAATGTGAATGTTAGACCTCAAGCTCATCTTCAATCCGATGAGAACAAACCTCAAAATCATGTTCTAGATGCTGAAATATCTGTCAGTTGGCGTGAACATCTATCGATCTAAGGGCATGAATTTTAGACAGGAAGATCACCCTCCAGATCCTTTGGGTCGTCCACCTGATCATGCAGTACATATCAGATCAAGACATAAAAATTCAGGACACCTTGATCCATCTCATGATCCAACACCCACGCGACCTATTTGCTTGAATGCCGAGCACGTTGTTCATCCACCAGATCCAGTTCAGCGGTATTTTAATGGATAGAATGCTTCTGAATTTGGTCCTAACCGTAGCAATGAAGTCACTTTTGGTAATAGAGGTAATGGCTTTAGACAACCAAGAGTACAAATTGAGAATTTTGATAGGAAGCAACCACATTCTTGGTTAAGGAGATGTGAATGTTACTTCCACTTCTATTCTATTCCCGATGAAGAAAAGGTGGAATTGGTTGCGGTTTATCTTCAAGGAGATCGTGAAGTGTGGCTCTATAGTCTATTGAAGAGCAATTCCACACTTACTTGGGCTGAGTTTATGATTGAGCTTTGTGAACGCTATGGTGATGAAGATTCGAGTGATATAGTTGATAGCTTCAACAAGCTGACTGAAGTTACAATCATGAAGGAGTACATGACAAGGTTTGAGAATCTCAAAGCAAGTATGATAACTATTAATCCTCAAGCCCCTGAGTCCTTTTATGTCTCGAGCTTCATCAGTGGATTAAAGCCTAACATTAAGAATTTGGTGAAGGCAATTGGTCCTACTTCCTTATCCAAAGCTTATGCAAAGGCAAAGTTGTTAGAGGCCACAGTTTTAACATCCAATGATGGGCCAAAGCATCGAGGAGAAAACTTTCAACAATATCACAAGGGGTTAGATGAATGTAAAGTTCCTCGAGATGCTGAGAAGAAGCCTCAAAACCTCTGTTTTAAGTGTCGTCAGCCCTATGTAGTTGGCCATAAGTGCAATCCTAAATTTCTCATGGTAGCTAGAGGAGTTGATGTTGAAGGACAATCTAAAAATGATGAGTTTGTTACTGATATTGATGGTTCAGATCAGGAAGCCTGCAGTGAAGAAGAAGTGGACATTACAGTTCAAAGCAAGGAAGCAAGAAACATGCTTAAGAGAATGTCAAAGTCCAAAGCACTCCAGCATGGAAAGGGCTACTCCTATTTCTACAACAACAAGTGATCTCCAAAGTCTCATTCTCTTTCATTCTTAAGGACAAGAATGTTTTCAAGGGGAAGGGAATGTTATGATCCAAGAATTCAGGGATTGAACTGTAATGGGTTGTGTCGCTGATTAGTTCTGTTTGGGCTGCTACTATGTCTGTTGTTGCTGTTAGTTGCTGCCGTGGCTGTTATAATGCTGATTAATTGTGATTAGCTTAGTAAGAGATGTAGTAGCTTGGTCTTTGGCTTCTTTACTGCATTATTATGGTTGTAATAAGTGCATTCAGCACCTACGTTGTTAGCCTGCAGTGGCTTTGCTTTCGTTTCAGCAGGTTTGGGTTGTTAGTTGGTGGTCTTGGCGCCAAATAAGGATTTAAATGTTAGTTAGATAATTTCTAGATATTTTTCTAAGTTGGTTAGTTAGTTAGAGTCTAGGTACATTGTATTAGTTGCTTGTTCTTGCTTATAAATAGGAGGCAAGTGTCATAATTCAGATCATTCAATCAAATATCAAACAACTATCTCAAATTGAGATCAAATTCTCTCTCTCATCTAACTCTCTCTATTTCTCATCCCTATTTCTCTAATTTCTCATCTCAATTCACTTCTTTCTCATCTCATACTCTCAATCTATCCTAAATTTACTTAGCTTATGCTTGTGATTCAATCACGAGCATAACAATTCGAGCTTAAGCCACATATTATACAGATGCTTCCTTCGTTCCATGGCTTAAGTAATGAGAACCTGTACACACACTGGGACAGTTTCATGGAGGTTTGCTCAACCTTCAAGATTCTGAACGTTAGTGATGACGCCATCTTACTTCGTCTCTTTCCTTTCTCTTTAAAGGAAAAGGCTAAGTATTGGTTAGGTACCTTACCTAGTGGGACGATTAGTACTTGGACTTAAATGCAACAAGAGTCTCTTAAGAAATAATATCCCATTAGTAAGACTAACACGGCTAGGAGAGCCATTAACACCTTCGCCCAACTTCTTACGGAGGAGTTTCACGAGAGTTGGGAAAGGTTTAGGGAACTCTTACGAGCTTGTCCACATCATGCTATCCCTAAAAGGAAACTAGTCCAGAACTTTTATTATGGGTTAAACGAGAAGGGTCAACAAACTCTTTATGCCTCGTGTGGTGGTCAGTTCCTTGGAAAGAATGAGGATGGGGCGTGGGAATTGTTCGAACTTTTGAATGAGAATTCACAACAATCTACTGCACATGCATGTCTTAATGCTACTAGGTTGAATAGAGGAGTAAATGAGATTGCTCACACCTCCATCTTAGATAAGAAAGTAGACTCTCTTGCCTCTTCCGTAGAGCAGTTAACTTCACTATTTAAGATGACACTGGCTCCATCTACTGTACCTAATGTGTCTCATGTTTCAAATGTGCATAGTTCTTACTTTTCATGCTCTAGTGTCTCTCATTCTACACATGACTGCTCCTCTGCTTCACCTTATGTGGAGTGGTAGGAGGAACAAGTCAATGCAGCCCAAGGATTCCCACGAAACGACCCATTCTCTAATACGTACAATCCAGGTTGGAGAAACCTTCCTAACTTCTCCTGGAGGCAAGGAGGAGAAGGACAATTTGTGCCACAACAATCTCACCCACGACCTCACTCATCTAGTATGACACTACCCGTCGGTTTTCAATCGCAAGGGCATGCTTCCAACTACTCTCAACCTCCTAATTTGAACTCTAATTCGAATTTTGAAGAGAAGGTTTTGAGTACGCTGAAAGGTTTGGAAGCTAATTCCCAACTCCTCCGCTCCCATACACAATCGATTGCAAAGCTAGAAACCCAAATAGGTCAACTAGCTAACACTTTAAGTAGGAGAGATGAGGGAAGACTCCCTAGGCAAACCATAGAAAACACTAGGAACTTTGTGAGGTAAGACAACTATCCTCCCCATCAAGAACAAGCAAAGTACATTACAGTGTTAAGAAGTGGGACGGAGGTTGACGATGGAGTGAGTGTTGAAAGTGAAGTACCCCTAAGTGGTGAGGGAGAAGAGAAGAGCAAGGAAGGAGAGAAGGCAATCGATGAGGTCATGCACCCTTCTCCCACCCTTCTCCCACTCCTAAGACCTCTGATCTTCCTTCCTCATATGTACCTAGAGTACCCTTCCCCCAAGCTTTAGTTCCACCGCATTCAAATGGGAAGGGCAAGAAGTGGGAAGACATTTTGGAGACGTTTAGGCAAGTAATGATAAACATTTCATGTGATTAAATAGATCCCGGCCTATACAAAGTTCATTAAGGATCTATTGAACCAAAAGAGGCGATCTAGAGCACATCTACATAAAAAAGTGTTTTTAGCCGAGCAAGTGAGCTCTATTCTGAAGTGCGACACTCCAATTAAGTACAAAGATCCTGGTGTCCCCACCATCTCTTGTTCACTTGGAGACTACCCGATCGATAAAGCTTTACTGGACTTAGGAGTGAGTGTCAACATTGTTCCTTACTCGGTTTATGAGGACTTAGGCTTAGGGGAGTTGAAACCCACCACGGTAACCTTGCAGTTAGCAGACATATCAACTAAGATCCCCTGTGGTGAGCTTACTAACGTACTGGTGAAGGTAGACAAAGCCATGTTTCCCGCTGATTTTCTTGTGCTTGACATGGAACCTTCTAGTCATCCAAAAAACCATATCCATGTCATTCTAGATCAGCCTTTCTTAGCGACGGCCAATACCACGATTAATTGTAGATCTCGGGTAATGGATGTTAGCTTTTCAAACATGACTATCAGGTTAAATATTTTTAAGGCTTTAACGTCACCCACTAGTGAGGATGAGTCAGAGTGTTTTTGCGTAGATGTTTTTGATGATTTTGTGGATTAAACACTTTCCTCTACTTTAGTTAGTGACCCCCATGATGAGAATGCAAAACCTTCAAAAGAGATGCAACGAAGGTTAAACCCGGACATGAAAGAAGTCTTGGGTTGGGAGAAGAATCATGATGTCATGGTTCAAAAGGAAATTGTACTAGGCCATAGGTTGTCTAAGGAGGGTATTAAGGTTGATAGAGCTACGATAAATTTGAATGTGAACTCACCCCCTCCCTCAAATGTGAAGTAAGTTAGAGACTTTCTAGGTCATGCGAGTTTCTATAAGAGATTCCTCAAGGACCGTGGGAAGTTGACTAGACCATTGACTAGTGTGCTATCTAAGGTCATATCAGTTGAGCTTAATGAGACTTGGTTAGACACTTTTCATAAGCTTCGATCTACACTTGTTGTTTCCTCCCTTAGGCATCCACCCAACTACTCTCTCCCTCCTGAAATCACGTGTGACACTTCCGATTGTGCTGTAGATGTTATCTTAGGTGAGCTCGATTAAGTTGTTTCTTTGGTTGATGCCATTACTTGATCTTCGCTAGACCCATTGCGCCCGGCTGAAGGTGTAAAACTTAGCGCTCCTAGGAGGCAGCCTAGGTTTTATTAATTCCTGTTTTAGCTTAGTTTTTGAGCTAATTAGTTTCTTGGAGACTTGGTTTCTCTCTTTTCAGGTTCTTGTCCCATGTTAAAGGAGTCATATATACATGTCCATGCCGTATCGTCAGGTTGTATTGCTCCATCTCACCTGTCTCTTGTGCTTTAATGATTGTTGTTGTTGCATTGAAAACAATGCATGATTTAGGAGTGGGGGTGAGGCTCATTTGCATATGCTCATTTTTGGTCAAATTTTTAAAATTTTGAACATATTTTTGAGCATTTTGAGCGTGCATTATAACCGTTTAGTCAAGTTTTCCTTGATCGATGCGGATGTTATGATGACAGTGGGATTAGTTGCTTATTTCGTTCTCTTAATTCCATAAAAATAAATGATTCTACTCCATACTTGTTAATGAGTGTTGTTGATTATTGTTGATATTAATGGGGTCTACTCATGCCGCTCACATATTCACTGAGCACAAGGCTTTCATGTTGCGGAAAATTTGAAGAATTTGAGTAAACAACCTTATATATCTTGAGTTTTGCAAACCTGCCATATTAGCTTATCCTAATCCTTGCCCTTTATATTATGTAAGTACGGGTTGGTCAATGTCAATTGTAATGATAAAGTACGTGTTATAAAAAATAAAAAAAAGTCCAAAAATGGACAGAAAAGAAAGAGGAAACAAAAAGAAGAAAAAATAAAAAAAAAGAGGCGTTTCCTCCAAAAGAAAAAGGCAAAAGAAAAAGAAAAATTGAAAATTGATGTATGTTCGTGATAAAGTTTCTTTTGTGCTATATCGATGTCAGAATGTTGTAAAGTGGTCACTCATATGCCGCTTAAAATTTCTCTATGTATAGGCATGTGTTTAGGAGATTCAATGCTGCGGGTGCACAAAACCTTTATATATTTGGTTGGAAGCGAGCATTTGAGGATATTCTGTGACATGAAATCCTAATCACTTTCACTTGTGCTCTTAAATTGCTTGAGTAGTTCCTATTAGTTGATACAGGGTTAAGAAAATTCTATGACGAGTTTTAAAGTTTAATCATCTGAATTCATGGAATTGGAGAATGCTCTAAATGATTTAATCTTGCCTTGAATTGTAATATAGGTGTTAATCTCGGAAAATTGGGTGAAGGTTGGGATGGTTGGGGAAGTTGGTCATTGTAGTTTTTATGTTAAATCATATGCTTCGCTCGAGGACTAGCAAATGTTAGGTGTGGGGGTGTTGATGCATCTCGGAATTAGGCATCTTGTAAGAGTTATTTTAATTATTTTTGCACCTATTTAATTATAGTTCTATACTTATTTTGGCAATTTTTATGTTTAACAGGTTTGAAATTAAAGTTTAGAAAATTGTCAAATATGGTGCAAATAAGACAAATTCGATGCGTAAACGATTAAATCAAGCCAATCGCACATGAACGTATAACTCGAACCCGACCCGTATCAGGCACAACACACAACGACAGCCCAGATCCACCACGGCCCAGCCCAGCAACCCACGACACCACCAACACCAGGCCCACCAAACTCCGACCCAACTCCTGCCCAGCCCAACAAACGCAGCCTCATGCACAGCCCATCACCGTCCACCTCAAGCTCGCATCATCACCAACCCAAAGCAGCTGCCCAACTCATGCCCGATCGACCACCATCTCCACCCCAACCCACCACCGTCCAGTTCGGCCCACTAGCACGAAATCGAGCCCAGCTTAGTAGAGGGTTTTGAGGAGCGTTTAAAGTGGAAGGGGGGGTCTCTTTTTTTGGGGTTCAGATTTGGGGACGACCGCCTCTATTCTTTTTCTCTCGTTCTTTCTCTGAGGTCTCTCTCTCTCACAGATTTTTATTTCTCTTTTTCGTTAAATTGGAAGGAGAGCGAAATTAGCGTGAAGACCGACATGAGTTCGTTCATCTCCTCCTTCACCGGATCATCCTTGATAGAGAGCTAACTGGCTCTCTGGGGTTAGATTAAATCTTAGCCTTTACTTTTGTTTACTTTTAATTCGGCTTAATTTGATAGTTTACATGAATTGCTTGGTTGAGATAAATACTTTGAAGTATTATATTTTTATTGTTTATTCAATTGATATGATTATTGAGTTTGTAACCTTTAATTGTTGATATTGATATTTATAAATTAATTCTTTGCGCTTGTAGCCTTAGGATTAATTAATCAAGCAATAGTATTAACCAAATTATTAATTAAAGCCTATCTTCCCAATACTTTAGCTAGATACGGTCAATACGTAATAATTAACAATACATTAGGTAAATCCTATTTTCCTTATGCTTTAGTTAGATAGGATCAATACGCAATGCTAACAACATTATCTTAGTAGGTTGAAGCTTGTAGCCTAAACCACTACCCGTGTGACAATCAATAATCCTAATTTAAGAGGTAACGCAAAAAATAATTGGCTAATGATGCCCTAGGCTCCAATTTAATACACGTTCCCAATTAGTAGTAGATTACTTTATTTTAATTGTCATATTTTAAATTAATTAACACAAAGATGTCACTTTTCCTTAAATCAATTTAGGTCATAGATTAAATTCATGCACTCGTAGTCCCTGTGGTTCAACACCCTCTCGCCCTACACTTCAATTTAGTTGTGTTTAATGGATAGAGTTTTATATTAAATTTTGATAGACGTAGAAAAACACATCAATTGCTATCACTGTGGAAAACATGGACATATGGCCAGGGATTGCAGAATCAAAAAGAACCAGTCTAAGGATCCAAAGAACAAAGCTCATCTTATAGAAACAAAGAACATTGTAGTTATTGTCTCAAAGGTCAACCTGGTGAATAATATGACTGAATGGATCATGGACATCGGGGCTACCAGGCATATATGCACAAACCGAAGTATGTTTCAAGACTACCAGAAATTGACCGATGGGGAAGTATTCTTCATGGGCAATTCTACGGTAGCGCCTATCCTCGGAAAAGGGAAGATCGCTTTCAAACTCACTTCTGGAAAATTTCTTACTTTAATGAATGTGCTGCATGTGTCTGAAATGCGTAGGAATCTGATCTTGGGTAGCCTCTTTTTTAAAGCTGGTTTGAAATTGTCATTTGATTAAGATAAACTAGTCCTAACTAGGAATGGTGAATTTGTGGGCAAGGGTTTCTTTAATGCTGGTCTATTTGTCCTTGATGCGGTTTCCATGAATAATAATCCTAGTACATTTTCTGTTTATATCATTGAATCTCTTGAATTATGGTATGCTCGGTTAGGACATATAAATGTTGAGTCAGTTAAACGACTTAAGAAGATGAATATGATCCCGCATTTTAGTAACACCATTTTTAATAAGTGTGAAGTATGTGTAGAAGCTAAATATGCTAAAAAAATCCTTTGAGCCTATTGAGAGACAATCTACACTTCTTGAGCTAGTCCACACTAATTTAGGAGACTATAAAAGCCTAACGAGTAGAGGCGGAAAAAGATACTATATGACCTTTGTAGATTATCACTCTAGATACTCAATGGTATATCTCCTAAGTACTAAAGATGAAGCTGAAGAAATATTTTTAAAATACAAAGCTGAAGTAGAAAATCATTTAGGAAGGAAAATAAAAAGAGTTAGGTCCGATTAGAGGTGGCCCCGACCCGGCACTGTAGCGGGCCGGGCCGGGCCGGGCCGGGCCTGGAGGGCTTCAGGGCCAGACTCGACCCGGCCCAGGCCCGGGCCCGCTATAGTACGGGCCGGGTCGGGTTGGCCCTCTTTTTGTTAGCTTTAAAAAAATGCAAAATTTAAATAATACAAAGTCGTTTTGAACTAAAATAATTATAAGTCATTGATAAATAATATGAGATACAAATACATTTTATCCCAAGCACTAATAATGCTAAATATATGTAACAAAATGAAATATACAACAAGTAATAGTAAATAATAGTAAATATCTAATCCAAAAAAAATGGTAAATAAATAACATAACAAGTACAAATACAACGCAGTTGGAGCCTAATATTTAAAATTACAAATTTGTTTATCAAAAAATACAAAGCAAATAATTGACATACAAAAGTATTGATATCAGTCACATGGGGGGGTTGTTGTGACATCGTTTGACGTATCAGTGGTGCGGTCGTCTTCTTCATCGCTCGATGAATCCAGCCTCATTTTCTGTTGATTCCTTGCCTCAGCTAGCAGCCAATCCTTCAAGCACACAGACATCTCCAAGCTTGACGGTGATAGCTTCGCACTCTTCGTTCCAAGCAACCTGCCACCAAGACTGAAAGCACACTCTGATGCTACTAAAGACACCGGACAACTTAGTATATCACGTGCCATGGTGGAAAGCACGGGATACTGGGCTTGGTTTGTGTCCCACCATTGTAAAAGGTCAAAATGCGGGTTGGCCGGAGTTGAGAAAATATGGAGCAATAGTGTCCGCAAATAATAATCTAACTCATCACATGACGTGAGGGCTACTGTGGGCATAAATTGCTCCAACAGCTTCCACAAATATGACGTGTGTGAACTACTTCCACTAGATGTGGAAGATTCTACTACAGCAGTACTAGGATATACATTATTGGACGCTAATTTTCGGGAATAGTGGGAAAACAAATTGTGCAAGTCATTATCGACTTCAGCAATGAAAGTGTTGATATTGAGATTAGGATACAAATATTTGAAAAAAGGTTGCCAAAACAAGTTTAAACCCCCGCGTTTACAACGAGGATCTAAAATAGTTGCTCAGCAGTATGTAAGGGGTAGTTTAGAATAATATTTAGCAAACTTTTCTTTCATTGCCTTAATCGATTCGAACAAAATGGGGTTGGATTCATTACCCGCCATCCAATTCACAATATCTATCAATCTTGATATTGCTTGAGGCATGGTCGGATAGTAGCAACCCGAAAAAAATGTCGTGGCCTCTTTAAACATGCAAAAAAATGAACAAATTTCATCTACTGTCTCCCTATGTATATCGTTCAGGTTGTAATCGCTCCATTCTGAACGATTGTCCTATGTGAATTCCATCATAACGTCTTTATATGGTAGAATGCGCTCTAATATTTCTACTGTAGACGACCACCTAGTTTGGGAGTCTAGTTTGAATTGTTTATACTCTATGCCATGCAACCTATATAAATTTCTAAATCTTTTTTTTCTAGTGCCGGCTGATTTAATAGATATTATTACGGATCTTAAGGTGTTAAGGGATGCATTTACTAGCTCTAAACCATCCATTACTATTAAATGCAAAACGTGGCAAATGCAACGAATATGGAAACACTTCCCACCTGACATGGGTCTCATGTGCCTAATTAAATGTGTAATGGATGTAGTGTTATTGTTAGCATTGTCGAACATAATACTGGAGATACGTCGCTCTATGCCCCAGTCGCGGACTACCGACATAATCGCACCCGTAATTATCTTGGGAGTGTGGGGGCAATCTAAATTACAAAAATGAATTATTCTCTTTTGGAGGATATAGGAGTCATCGATCCAGTGTGCCGTTATGCACATATAAGGCACACCGGCTTTCGACTTCCATATGTCGGACATCAACGGAACATGCTCGTGTTCGTCGCAAAAAGTGTTAAGACCTCAGCTTTCATCCTGTGGTACTCCGTAAAAGCGTCCCGCTTTACAGTGTTCCAGGAACCCTCACAATGGCGGGTTCACCCATTTTTGGAGGTAGTCGACGAAATATTGGTCTTCGCCGGCACTGAAAGGCCTTTCACCCAAAATTATATATTAAGCTAGCCCCTTTCAGTTTCCCTCTTGAAAGAACCTAAAATTAGCAAATGCACCGGTCACTTGCTGTACTAGATATTGTTGGCTCTTATCTGGGCATTGCTCGGGGTGGCACCTAAGTATATGTCTGCTTAATGTGCCTGTTCCACTGCCAGGTTGATGGCTAAAAGTCCTAGGTGGGTCACATAATTTACAAGTTGCTTTATTAGTTGTCTTATTAAGGGTAAAGTGATTCCATACCCCACTAGTTGTACGCCTACTAGTAGAGGTACTACTTGGCTGGGCTTCGATGGTGGGCGTGGGTTCCTCATCAGTTTGTGAGTCTCCACCACCACCACCAGACTCATGATAATATTGTTGTTGTTCAAATTCCCAATTTATGCTATCATCAGTGTATGGGGGTGATGGGCCTGGTTTCCTCGGAAACAGCCTCCTTTCCAATCGGAAGGGGTAAGGCTGCGTACATCCACCCCTCCCAGACCCTGCTTTTGTGGGAGCCGCGAGGCACTGGGACTGTTGCTGTTGTTGTTGTTGTTGTTGTTGGGCCTGGTTATATAAAAGCTTGTTCTTCCATATTAAGTTCAACAATTCTACTCCTTTTAGGGATTCTGGGTGGCCGAGAAGAGCTAGAACTAGCACGACCGACTCCAGACGATGATGAACAGTTGTGTGCCATATTAGTATAAGTGATTTGTATTTATAAAATGCAAGTAGTAATGCAAATTAAATAACTAAAAATATGAACCAAATAAAATTGCGATACTAAAATTACTAAAATTACCGAAATGAGAGAACAATGAAATTCGAACTTCAGGAAAACACTTTATGAACTTCGAACTTTAGAGCACAATGTTGCAATTAGCAAAGTTGAAGAAGATGGGAGATGATGAATGTCTAGAGAGAGAAGAGAGGATTGAAAATTTGGTAAGGAAATGGGTTGAGGAGGATTAGGTATTTATAGGGAAAAAAATATAATTTTTTTTTTTTAATTAGGAGGAGGGGACAACGGCTCCTCTAAACAAAAGTGTCGTTGGGGCAACGTCTCTTAAAATCGAGCCTAGCACCCATTGAAATTGGGCCCGTGGTCCGGCCCTGTGTAGACTGGGCTCGGGCCGGTTTCCGGGCTGACCCGGTCCTTTGGCCACATCTAGGTCCGATAGAGGAGGAGAATATGATCCAACTTCTCTAGAAACATTTTGTGAGGAAAATGGCATAATACATGAGAGAAGCCCTCCGTACTGTCCACAATCTAACGGCATCGCTAAAAGGAAAAATAGAACTTTAAAGAACATGATGAATGCAATGTTAATTAGCTCTGGACTACCTGATAACATGTGGGGGGAGGCAATCTTATCTACTTGTCATGGACTAAATAAAGTTCCTCATAAAAAGCTAAATAAAACCCCATGTGAAATGTGGAAAGGTCATACACCTAATCTAAAATACTTGAAAGTGTGGGGGTGCCTGGCCAACGTTGGATTACATGACTTTAAACAAAGTAAAATTGGACCTAAGACTGTTGATTCTATTTTTATTGGGTATGCTTATCATAGTGCCGCTTATCATTTTTTGATTAAGGGGTCTAATAATTCGTATGCATATGGTAGTATCATTGAGTCTAGAGATGCTAAATTCTTTGAACATATATTCCTCTTGAAATCTAATGATGCACAACCATCTAGTTTTCCTTCTCATAAAATGACTGTTAACCATGATCATACCAACGATATAGACACTCCTAAAAGTAGAAGGAGTAAAAGAGCTAAGAAAGAAACTAACTTTGGGCCCAATTATGTTACTATTTTCCTAACAGAAAATAACTTCATAAATGAAGAAATAGTAAGTGTCTGTATGTTAGAAGAAGACCATAAAACCTATGATGAGGCTATAAGATCAGTTGACTCTACCTTTTGGAAAGAGGCGATTAATAGCGAACTAGAATCAATTCTAAGCAATCACACATGGGAATTTGTAGACCTTCCAAGAGGTTGTAAACTAATAGGTTGTAAGTGGGTCTTTAGAAGAAAAATGAAGGCTGATGGGTCAATAGATAAGTTTAAGATAAGGTTAGTGGCTAAGGGTTACACCTAGAAAAAGGGGTTAGATTATTTCGATACTTATTCACCCGTCGCTAAAATAGCCACAATTAGAACCATGATTGCCCTTGCATCTGTTTTTGATTTGGTAATACATCAAATGGATGTTAAAACCGCTTTTCTTAATGGTGAACTAGAGGAAGAGATTTATATAGAACAACCTGAGGGTTTCGTCGTCCCTGGTAATGAAAAAAAAGTTTGTAAACATATAAAATCTCTATATGGTCTCAAACAGGCACCTAAACAATGGCATGAGAAATTTAATAGCATGCTAGTATCTAACAATTTCCAAGTAAATAATGGAAACTCTTGTGTGTATCTTAAGACTAATTCAAATGGTTGTGTAATAATCTGTCTATATGTTGATGATATGTTGATATTTGGCACAAACTTGAATGTCGTTAATGAAACGAAAAACTTTCTATGCTCTAAATTTGATATGAAAGATATGGGTGAGGCAGACGTGATTCTAGGAGTTAAAATTGTGAGAACTCCCAAAGGCATAAGCCTAAATCAGTCCCACTATGTTGAGAAGATACTTAGAAAGTTTGACATGTTTAATCCTGATACTATAAGAACACCCTATGACCCCAGTATACATCTAATGAAACATAGAGGTGTTGATATGTGCCAAACTTAGTACACTAAAATAATTGGCAGTGTTATGTTTTTGATGAACTGCACTAGACCTGACATTGCATATGCTATAAGTAGACTCAGTAGATACACACATAATCCTAATCAAGAGTATTAGAACGCATTAAAAAGGTTGCTTAAATACTTGAAAGGAACTATGGATTGGGGACTTCACTATGGAAAGTTTCCCGCTATTTTAGAAGGATATTGTGACGCCAATTGCGTGTCAGATAATGATGAAAATAATCCCACTAGTGGATAAGTGTTCACACTAGCTGGAGGTGCTATATCCTGGAAATCGTCTAAGCAATCTTGTACTGCTACGTCTACTATGGAATCTGAGTTTATTGCTCTTGAGTTAGGAGGTCATGAAGCCAAGTGGCTCAGAAGTTTATTGGTAGATGTGCCATTATGGGGGCTTCCAGCTCCGTCAGTATTACTTCACTGTGATAGTCAAGCACCAATTGCTATAGCTAAGAACAAGGTTTACAATGGCAAGAGGAGACACATTCGTCTCAGGCATAAGATCGTGAAGGATCTTCTAGAGAGCGGAGTGATGTCTCTAGACTATGTAAAGTCTGAAAAGAATCTTGCGGATCTGTTGACAAAAGGCCTTTGTCGTAAAATGATTGTAGAAACATCGAGGGGGATGGGATTAAAATCTGTACATGAATAAACTGTGATGTATCCAACCTGGGTTTAACAGGTTCAATGTGAAAGGTCATAGTTCTATTCTAGAAATGCACTGTGTTTTATATTGTCCCTCCCTATGGTGTGATAGTGCGAAAATGGGTCCATAGCCATATGTTTGGTGTTGTAAGCAAGTCTTGCACTGGATGGACACTGTTTATATGTTACCAAGGGGTGAGGTTGAGCTTTAGCTCTTAATGGACCCATATCCATATATTTGGTCGTGTGCAGTAACACACACTTGATATGATCCACCTATGTAGGTGTGGGAGTGTGGCCGCTCCCTATGAAGGTTTAAGACTTTCCTTCTAAAGCGCCTATGAATGTCCAAGACGAGCGCATGGCCGATAAAATGTGCCAAATCGTAGGAGTTGCTGAGATCTGGAGTTTGGTATGTGTCGAAGTGAAAGATCATACCACCCCTTGTGAGGTTCAAGACGAAAGTCACTTTGCAAGATGTTGGTCTCAAACTTGGGTTAACTAGGTGACGATTCAAGTCGCAAGACATCGGCACTGAAAAACTAAACTCCCTTTGCCCAATCTATCTTTCTTTTTCTCTTCTTGTACCCTTTGTGGGGAATTATTGGAAAAATGATACAAGAAAAATAGGATAAAAATTAACATTAACAAGTGAGGTAGCAAGCTCTCATTCCCACATCCCACATAGACAAATGATGTGGTGGGGGGGGGGGGGGGGGGGGGGGGGGGGGGGGGGGGGGGGGGCGGTGGTTTGAATTTATATATGGTTATGTAGAAATTACCTTTTGAATTAATTTATAGATGAGAGTATGGACACCACACGCGCGCGTGCGCTGCCAGCCCACTGTGCCATGCTCGGGCGAGGGTGTGGGTTATATTTTTACAAATGGGTACAATTACTTTTCGGAAAAAATCAGTCTTTTACTGTTTCGTCTTTAACGTTCATATTGAAAGTTGGTTGCTGGATTTTAGTTCCTTGTATCACGCTGACTGACAAAGTCCACAATTCACCCCGATTTTTAGGACTTCGGTTGGCCATTTAGTACCTAGTTTTTAGGCCTTCGGTTGCAGCGAACCGTGGCTTTAATACTGTTATAAATACGGCCTTTCCTCACCAGTTTTTATTATCAGAAAAAACCGTCCCTTCTTCTTCTACTTCAATTTTCTCTCTCAAATAATTGGGCAAAGTTCTTAAGCGTCTCCTACCCAGTCTCTATCGAGTGCACGATAGTGGTCGAATCGTGTTAATCCTGGAGGACGGCCGCCAATATAGCTGTTTGCACCGAAGTAGTGGCCAAATCATCTTTTAGGCCAGTGGTACTTACCACGACATGGTGTCTTCGGTATTGTATTCAATCTCTCAATATTTTAATATATTTGACTGCTGTGTTTAGATATATTGCATTGAATTCGTACCGTGACCTACAGTGTTATATCATGTTTATTTCTGGAAAATTTTGCTGATATTTTACTACGTATTTTTACAGTATTTTTTACTGCATATTTTTATAGGATTTTTACAGCGTATTCAGCATTATTTTTTTGGCAGTATTTCAACCGTATTTCACTGCGTATAAATACTGCATATTTAACTGTAGTATTTCACTATTTTTTTTTTGTGTGTTTTACTGCAGAGTCTTAACTGGGTCTCACAAAAATTAATAGGTCGTTTTTGCTGCGAGTGCTATTTAAATTTTATAACATGAAGGTCCCCCACCACAAATTTGAAAAGAAAAGGTTCACCAGATTTGGAGATTAGTGGGAATGTTGTTGTAAGAAACCATTCATTTCGTGCTTTCGCCGGTTGGTAACATACATATCAATCTCCTATGTGTATCTGCAATCAATGCGTTGAATTGATTAATAATATTGTGAGTCCTTGTTTATGATCAACTCAAGTAATCAACAAACATATTAAAGTAATGTCGGATAATGAAAGGATGATTGTTTTATATTGTTCTTATAAAATAAGAATATTATCACTATGTACATTGAGATTTGATAATTTATCACCTATTTACCATGATGTTTCATAATTTACAATAGGGTACCTTCAAGTTTTAAAATGTTGTTAGATAGATCCTCTTTTGTTAAAACCAACTAATTTTTATTGGAAAATACTAAAGTAACCAATATAATTTTAATATTATATAAGTATCTCCTGCGAGAATCGGAGAACTTTTTTTAATCAAAAATACTAGTATAATACATGATTTAGACAATTTATATGTAGCTTACAATAAAAATTCAATGCATTTTCATTACAATTCTCTAAACTTTTGCTAAAAATAAGGATATAACTTGTAGATATTATAGTAATCACATACTGTATCACCATTTTTTATATAACATTGCTAAAATTCTTATAAAAATTCATCTAAATTCTAAAATAGGGTATCTAAGTAATAAAATATTTAAATTTTATGGCACATCACTGTATATAGGGTTATGCTAACTGGAGCCACTGAACAAAATAAAGTGCAATGGGGGAAATAAGGAAACAGAAATGAGAAAATTAAGGAAGAAATATTTATTTTTGTTATTAAAAAAATCACTATATAAATCACTAAACTTCCTTTCCTTAATTTCCTCGTTCCCTTTAATTTCTTTATTTCCCACTTTTCACTTGATTTTGTTGTGTTAACAGGTGCCGCTTTTCACTTTTCACTTATATTAAAGTGTAAGGGTACTTATGTGATATTAGGAAAAATAAAACAAGAAAACAAGCAAAAAATGGTAGGAAAAAAAAGCATTGAAATTAACGTGAAAAGACTCTCGCAACTACAAGAAAAATTTTATGATCTAATCAAGCATCAAAGTCTCACTGTTAATTTTGGAATCACAATCTATAATTGTACTCAAACCCTTATGCACTGAGATCTCCACACCTCTCTGCATAATCAAGCCTTCTAACCCTGTTTATACTTTTACCTACCCATATTCCCTGTCAAGCGTGCTTCATTTACCAAGCATTAATGCACCTGATTCCATTAGAACTCCGAAGTTAAGCATGCTAGAGCAAGAGTAGTACGAAGATGGGTGACCTCCTGGAAAGTCCTCATGTTGCCAACCTATAAGGTTAGGGGTCCTTGGAAACAACCCCTCATCAAGGTTACACCCTGAAGAGGTAAGGCTGCGTACTACCCCCCCCTCCTCCCAAAAGACCCCATTTAAGCAGGAGACCTTGAGGCACTGGGTCTATTGTTGTTGTTGTTGGTGTTGTAGTTGTTTTATTCACTGTCAAATTCATGTAGAAGCAACCAAAATTAGCTACAAATCAATTTCTATCCAATAATTTAAATCTACTCAAACTATTAGATGAAACAAAGCTCACTACTATCCTTTTTTATTCTCCTTCATTATTCTTATTTTATAAACTAAATAAATCTAAAAATATGAAAAATATGGATTTAATCCTACACGTAATAAATGTTTAAAATCTCAAGATATCTAAATAATAATTTTCCTTTCTAAATCAATAACTTTGAACGTGTGTATTGATTACTCAAATAGATATTTTAATTGGATACATATACTTGCTTTTGCAAAGTCATGAGTATTGTTCTCATTTCTTCTCAGTTTTTCCTTTTTATTATGAATAATATCATACAAAAATAAGTGGGCCGTTTTTGTTTTTTTTTGGATATGACATGTATTATCTTTTAAATACATTATCAAAAAACAAAATCTTTAAAATTTTCATGGCTTCAAATTGCATTGATTAAACCTGTGCTATTGGGTTTTGCCACCATGATCGATGTTGGTACATAAAAAAAGAGTCCAAAATTAACACGTACAGTTTGGTAATGCAAGTCCAATCATTGCACTGCTTTTCTTTTATTGAATCTTACAACATATTCCAATATGATATTTCTTTTTTAAAGCATTCCAATAATATCATTTGGCATTCATTTTTATGTAGGTTCCCCTCCAACTTTTTTCTTTTCGAATTTTTTTCTGTCTACTTTCCATGAATAAATTTCGTCCTATATTTTCCTGTCTACTTGAGTCTCTCATATGTTACTCATTATACTTTTCTTGGATGATCTAGAGACAAAACATGAAGGAAAGAATACAAACTTGACTTACTTTCCCTTAAAAAGAAATGCATTAATGCATAGAGTAGTTGTTGGAAAAATGACATGAATGAGCAACCAAAATATAACTTTAATATAATCAGAAGTGAACTTTGAGCTACAGTTAAAAACAACACAAGGTATAAAAATAATAAGGATAGGTTAAACCGATGAATTATCACACCGTGGAGACTCCTTTGTCCCATGTCATTTATTCCCTCGCACAAGTAAAACAGGACCACTAAAACTTGGATGCCTAGGGATAACACAACTCCAACCTCAGTAGTGTAGTCCAGGGAGATGGACTACAACGAGCTTCCAGTTGATAAGTGATACAGATGAAAGAATTGACTATGAAAGAAAGTAAGGGAATGAAGAATTCAATATGTCTTAGTGCATTTCTTTGTGTGAATCAAAGCTCTAAGGCACTGAATTTATAGACATAATGTTGCCCATTAAGCAGCCAGCAGTTATGGAAATTGAGAGGAAAATCTAGCTTTAATATGGAGAGTGGGCAAACATGGAGGAGCAAAGAATCCGATTTCAGTTATAGAAAGAACGGGTATGGAGAGAGAGTGCATTGAAACAATCAAGGCATGTATCTCGAGCTCAAGCTTGTAGCCTCGAGCTCAAGCTCGAATTAGCTGGCAATACCTGGAGATAGCACCCATGAGGTTCACTTGGAACGGCAACTTGATCTCGAGCTTGCAACCTCGAAGCTCGACCCAATAAGTGATCGTCTCGAGTTCAATTGTGGCGACTAAAAATACAATGGCCATAAAAATAAAAGTTCAAGATAGAGAAAGTCCACACCGTAATGTTGCAGCCGGCCTAGCCCAGCGTGACGTAGCAGGGGAACACAAGCGTTTGTGGCTTAATATGTCTACTCTAAGCCCATAAGACTTTACCAAGTCTACGAAAATTGGGTAATATAAAGTGGCTCTCTCTACCTAAGTTTTTTTTTTGTGGGATTGAGGTGTTTATACAAGTTGATCGAAGTTGAAGAACTGAATGCCCAAATTCCAACAACCTCCCATATGATTCAATTTTCAAAAAAGAAAGGATAAAAAAAGTATTACCGAGGAATGAGACCTACACTTGACAACACTATTAAGGTTTGAAAGATTTCTCTTGAGCCTTAACCTTGGTTGGGATAGAGAGAGTATGAGATGAGAAAAGAATAAAGAGTTTAGATGAGAAAGAAGGGAAAGGAGATGAGAAGTAGAGAGAAATATCAAAAGATACCAATTTATTTATCAAAGTTATGGATTACAAACTAGAGCCTCCTATTTATACTACTTACAAGATAGGATATTAAACAATGAAAATATCTAAATCAACTAAGAATATCTAACTAACATAACACTAACTAACTTTAAGATATTTTGGAGCCAAGGCCAACTTAAACTCACTTATTACATGGCACAACCAAGCTTACTACTAATTACAATACCAACCCACTAATGCAACTATCAACTACACCAAAAGACCATAATGCAGCAGCAGCAGCAGCCCAACAACCACTAACAACACACGCAGCAGTAGCCAACAGCAGCTAACAGGCCCAAACTAGACCAAAGCAACAGCTACGGCAGCAGGACAACAAATCAGCCACCATGAATTCATGCCTTGGATTCTCGGATCATAACATTCCCTTCCCCTTGAAAACATTCTTGTCCTCAAGAATAGAAGAGAGTTGTAACAATGAAGAACCCAATTGCATATGAAGAGTTAGCTGTTGAAGGGAATTCTTGCTAAATCCGCAGCTGGGAGGACCTTTGAACACTTCAATCTGAACGTTCTGCAGAGCACATTGTATGTCATTTATCTCGATGCAATGTCTGCGTTTGAGTACATAATACTCTTCAGGAGGTCTGCTACAATCAAACCAAACATCACAACCCCTCATGAAGCAGTTAACACAGCCCAAACTTCTAACTTGATGCTGAGAATCCCCAAATGCAGCAACAATTCTGTTTTTCTGCATGTAGTAAGCTGCATAACTGATTTTGTATATCTTTAGCCACATTAAACTGCATATGAAGTCCTTGAGAATCTCGAGAGGCCTTCCAAACTCAAACCAAAAGAACCAATTATCGAATTCAGCTTGAAAACATTCCCAAATGCAGCTCCAACAACCACTTATCTTGATCATGGAAGCAACACACTTACTAAACTCTTTCATCTTGGATCTTATCCAAAATTTGTATTGCTCACACAACCACATACTAAACCAACTCATGACATGCTTAACAAATTCTTGATTGCTTTCAAATTGCACCAAAGTTGCTGCAGAACTTAGAAATTCAGCAATGCAATCCCGATGCAAATCACATTGACAAATTTTAGCTTGTTTCTTGTTTGTGAGCTTGCAAGATCTGAAATTTTTAGCCACTTCTTCCCAAACTCTTGCATAGAACACACAAATTAGGAGTTCATAAACCATTCTTGAATGCCAAGTGCACACTGTCATAACTTGAACACCCAAAACATGCCCATCAACTCTGTTAAGGCTGCAGCTCACCAATTCTAATCTGCACACCCGACTTCTTTGGACCCCAAGCTCATCCAGCCACCAAATATGCATCAAATAATCAAGCTTTTCTTCCTTGTCTACCAATTCAAGCATGAGTAACAAGTATAGCAATTGGAGACACCCAAAGAACTCAGGAATAGCTGTAAACGTCTTCAACTTCTGAGATGTTCTGCTCCCAACTTTGCTACTGATATGTACTCCAATTTCAGCTAGAATTATACTTAGTGTTGCATTGATCTTTTCCATCCACACATTGAGAAGATATTGAAGCTTATGCATATGATTTTTCCACTCCGAAACCCCACTGCAGATCACCCAAAACTCACCCGGATTCTGCACCAGAACAACAGCTTCCAGTTGCATTTTGTCCCGATTTTCAAATGCTATCACCGTTGGCTTTACTTGGCCTTGAGCATCAGTTTTGAGGTCATACCAAAGGCCCCACACCTCCTCAAACCATCCACAGCTCTTCAAATCACTAGCAACAACTACCAACCTTCCAAGTAAGTACTTTTATATGAACCGAAACCACACCAATTCCGGGACAACAATGGATTTCCCAGCAAAATGACATTGCTCAGCTGTGAAGGTGCTTTGAGTCTGCACATAAGATTGCCCTGGAGTAATGCTTAACAGGTTTGGAGATGTTTTAATTGATATCTCGGCAGTGGCATTAAGTTTTTTAGTTGGAATCACAGATTCTGTTGCAACCAATCCATGTACACCAACATACATATCCTGATCTTGCATTCCAGCATATACATCAACAAGAGCATGATCTTGAGTTAGTTCTTGTTGATCATCAAACCTCGTCGTCTGCAACACAACTTTATGCTTCAATTTCTTCTTGGTAATCTTCTTTGTTTCCCAAAAGTCTTTCAATGCGTCGTTAAGATGATTCCTCTTCCCTTTACTCTTTGCACTCTTTAACAGCCCTTTGACATGAAAATCGTATTCCCATTCCGGATGCATGTCATATTGTGCCTCAACATCCACAAGATACTTTGACTCAAGCAAAAAGTCTTCATAAGGAACATCTTGCTCAAACTCAGGTACTTCTAACTTGTGTTCATTAATTTCGGCATTGTCGTGGTCGAATTCATCTTCAACAATAACAGATTGCACCTTCTCTTTTTGATCAACAAAGAACTCTTGCGGTAGAACCACTTCAGTAGGTGGGATAATCTCAATTTGTTGCAATCGTTCCTCCATATTCGCATCTTTATCCAACGTCAACTTCAACATTTGCTGAATGCTGTCATTCTGTTGTTTAATCTCGAAGCTATGCTAATCAAACTTCGCATCCTGCTGATCAAACCTTGTATTTTGCTGATCAAGCTAAGCATTCAGCTGTTCGAGCTTGTCATTCAACTCCTGGTGGTGATCAATTGATGCATCAGCTCCAGAACCTGTCACCGCAGCTAATACATTTTCTCCTGATCTGGTTCTTACTCCATCAGCCATGTTTGTAAAGAACAACAAAACTTCGTTCGAAACTCGCAGAAGTGTGAAACTCGTTTTGCAACTCTTCAACAATCGATTGCTTAATGAAGTTCTACTCCTTCGTTCCACAAACAATCACTTGCTAACGGTTCCACAATCAACACTGATTATAATTCCTTACTTGCAAAATTGCGAGCAAACCCTAACTTCAAACAGGCTTCTGACAGTGATGCTTTCTTGAATAATTCGGACTACGACTCTGAAATTGGTTCGATTTCTATCAATACTGATGATTTAAACACACGAAACAGAACAATCTTCAAGAACAATAGCGGAATTCAACACCTTCGATGCTAAGTTCGTTGTCAGAAATTCGCCTTCGCTGTCAGATTTTTTTCGCCTAAGCAAATCTCGACTCAACAATGTATAATTCTCCAAAATCACCGCAGATTCTGATGAGTTCTCACCACTTCTAAGCTTATCAACACAATTTCATCACAATTCAACAACAACCGCAGTTTCTCAATGAATTGCAACTTGAAGATCAGAAAATCATTACCTCAATCTCAATTTCTGAATTGTAAAATCTGTAATGACCTCAATTCAGATGATTTCTGATCTCTTGATGATGATCAGGTGTAATGTTGATCAATGAGCTCACCTTAACTTCTTCTCCAACCAATCAAATGAATGATTGATCAAGAACAATTCCGCTCAACTTCAACAACTAAAGCTTTGCTCAACACTCAACTAGCAGCTGAAGCTTGATCGATCCTACTGAATTTCAATCTGAATCAGCTTAATGTTGAATGTACTCAACAAATACTGATCAATTGAACTTTCTTCAATGCAATTTGATTACTTTAATTCCCAACCGAAAGCAACTTCCCAGGCCTTGCTCATCACTAGTGCAGTAACCGCCAAAAATTATTTCAAAATTCAGATTTGAATTATGATCACAAAATCTGAATTAAATCAGTATCAGACCCTCTTTTGTTGATTAATTGCAACACAATTAATCAGATTTTATAATTTTTCGGATATGAGCTTGATTCGAAAGCCAAATCAAGGCTCGGATACCAATTGTTAAGGTTTCAAAGATTTCTCTTGAGCCTTAACCTTGGTTGTGATAGAGAGAGTATGAGATGAGAAAAGAATATAGAGTTTAGATGAGAAAGAAGGGAAAGGAGATGAGAAGTAGAGAGAAATATCAAAAGATATCAATTCATTTATCAAAGTTATGGATTACAAACTAGAGCCTCCTATTTATACTACTTACAAGATAGGATCTTAAGCAATGAAATTATCCAAATCAACTAAGAATATCTAACTAACATAACACTAACTAACTCTAAGATATTTTGGCGCCAAGGCCAACTTAAACTCACTTATTACATGGCACAACCAAGCTTACTACTAATTACAATACCAACACACTAATACAACTATCAACTACACCAAAAGATCACAATGCAGCAACAACGGCAGCCTGACAACTGCTAACAACACACGCAGCAGCAGCCAACAGCAGCTAACAGGCCCAAACCAGACCAAACCAACATCTACGGCAGCAGGACTACAAATCAGCCACCATGAATTCATGCCTCGGATTCTCGGATCATAACAAACACCAGTGTCTTTTGGACTTGAATCGACACCTTGGGAATAAGCATGTCCCACAACCATCCAAGGTGAACATAGGCTTGAATTTGAGTAGTCATTGGAAGGGAACACCTACCCACTTCAAGTGGTTCCAGAGGTTAAAACATACTCCGCAATAAAGACGTATGAGATCCCTCGAAACACAACTAGAAACTTAGGTTATAAGGAAAGCTCTAAAGTGTAAGCTTTTACTCTCTACAGGGAATACTCAAAATCCACAAGCTTGTGGTGAGGCCATCAAGTGCCCCCTACCCCCCTAAAAAAAACACTCTATGGATATGTTTAAGAGCCTTAAGCTCATGTTGAATGTCATGATAGTACTGACATATCCTAGAGCCACTAATATAACACCTTCTAAGAATGGGCTAGTGTGGCCATATCTCATTTTTCCCAACCCTTTGACTTCTTTTGACCCATTGAACTCAAGAGTAGCTCTCAAGATAGGTATCCATCAAAATCAGGACACACAAGTCGATGTAAGCCCCATTCCCTCTTTGTCTCAAAAATTATTTTCCATGCAAGGTCTTTGAACAAAAGATCTGCCAGATTCCTCTTACTTCTTACATACTCGACTGAGATTATGTTATACTTAATCAAATGTCTCGTGACAGTGTGTCTAATGTGAATATGCCTCTGATTACCATTATAAACCTCACTTTGTGCCATCCCAATGGCCGCTCGTGAGTCACAATGTGACGAGACTAAAGGCATGGGTTCCCCTGTAAAGGAATGTCTCCCATCACATTCCTTAGCCATTCAACTTCCAAACCCTCCACCTCTTGTGAATAAATTCGGACTCCATGTTTCATTTAGCAGTATAGGTTTGTTTAGATGATTTATAGGATATAACACCATTAGCAAGCATAAACATGTAGGCACTAGTGGAATGAGTTGCATCAGTATTAGACACCTACCTAGCATCGCAAAATCCCTCTAACATAATATAGAATCTCTTATAGTGTATCTCCCAATGCATAGTACATCTAAGATACTTTAGCAGCTTAGTCAAAGCACATCAGTGCTAATCACTTAGATTAGGGGTGTAATGGTTATGTCTACTAATAGTCAAGAAAATATCAGGACAAGTGTAGTTCAATAAAAGCATTACACTACTAGTTATCTTAGCGTATTTAAACTATGATATACTATCTCCTGTGTTTCCCTTCAAGTGAACACTAGGACCATATGGAGTTCTAGCAAGAATGTCATCATAACAATTAAACTTTCTTAATATTTTCTGCATGTAGGGGGAGTCGGACTCTCTAGTGTTTTAGTTTTCTTGACCCCGAGTATCACGTTAGCCTCGGCATGGTCTTTCATATCAAATTATGAACTCGAGAATGACATAGAAATATGAAAAATATTTATGCTTGTGTGAAAAATTAGCATGCCATCAATATGTAGACAGATAATCACACAACCATTATCATCATGCTTATAATACAAACAAGCACCACCACTGTTTACAACAAAACCATGCGTATCCAATGTACAATCACACTTTTTGTGCCATTTTTTAGGAGTTTGTTTAGGCCATACAAACATTTCACGAGCTTGCATACTTTATGCTCCATACTAGAAACTTCAAACCCCTCGGATCGTTCCATATAGAACTCCTCCTTAAGGACACCATTCATGAAAGCAGTTTTTATTCCTTTTTTTATGTGACATAGATATATATGGACACTAGAGCTAACAATGCTTTTACAACAACAATCATAGTCACAGGTGAGGTGTATCAAAAAATTTGTTCCTTGTTTCGGGGTAAATCCTTAAGCCGCTAGTGGTCTTAAATTTGTCTATAGACTCATTAGTCCTCAACTTCTTCCTGAACACCCTCTTATATTCTATTCGTTTTCTTTTCCTAAGAAGGTCTAGTAGCACAAAAGTGTTATTACTCATTATAAAATTTAATGTATTATTAACACTCTCTCTTTAGAATGGAGAATCTATAATTCTCATGGTCTCATCATATGTCCTTTGATCTTCCTTGAATATGAATGCACTAACAATATGCTTATCAAAATCATAATATTTAGACAAAAATAAGGTTATCAAGTCAAGTTTAAAACTAGTCTTAATTTGAGCCCTCTTACTTTTCCTAAGTTCTTGAACCTCGAGCTTGCACCGTAGTAGAATCATTACCAATGGCACGCTTCACGGTGCATATGACTACATGATGATATAGATGCAACAAGAAAAGAAGCAAGTAATGAAACATCCATAGATTCTTTCATTGGAGATTTATGCTCAAAGAATTCAGCATCTTGAGACTCAATTATTTTACCAAGCTAGGCTCGAGTCATTCATTAACATGAATCTATACGCAGCACTATTCATAACATAATCCACAAAGATGGCTTCTATAGTTTTAGGATCTATTTTACATCTTTTAAAATCAAGAATCCTCAATTTAGCTAGACACCCCCACACCTTGCTGTATTTAAGCTTAGGTGCATAACCCTTCCATAGTTCATAAGGTCTCTTATCTAACTTTTTTATGTGGAACCCTATTAACTATGTGACATGAAAATATAAAGCTTAACCCCCCCCAAACTAAATGGTGAGCCTAAGCTTATTAGCATATCGTTCATCATGTGTTAAGGGCTATATTCTTCCTTGAGCTATATCATTTTGTTAGGGTGCAGAAGGGGCGAAGAGTTTGTGATTTATGCCAAGTTCTTAACATTGTTTCTTAAGGAAGGTAGTGTCATATCATCTCCTCTATTAAACATAATCCTCTTAATTCTATATAATATTTGGTTTTCACCTTCAGCTTTATAATTGAGGAACGTTTCCTCAGCCTCATTTTTTGGGCTTAAGAGATACACCTTACTGATTCTCAAGTGATCGTCTAAAAATGTGATAGATTATCTTTTTCCACAACTACATATAGTGTTATTGAAATCTCCTAAATCACTAAGTATTAGCTCAAGTAGTTAGATGTTCTTTCAATTGGTTTGTTTAATGCCTTTTTAGGATGCTTGGGTTTTTTTTTTTTTTAAGGATTACTGGCATCAACACATATATAACATTTATCAAGTTCGATTTGATTTTAATCAAGAATTAAACTCATTTGTTTAATTCTTTTAACATGGTTATAACATACATTTCTTAGCCTATCATGCCACAGATCTTAGGATTCAATGATATAAGTGAAACTAGAACAAGTTTTTTTCATGTCTGTTGACAACTTAGTTTTATGAGGGCTAGAAACGGTATCATTTTTTGGATCAAATGCCATGTTGTCATCACGTGAGGTCATCTTGGAGGGGAGTCCAACCTTTAAGTATTATGACAATGGCATCTTGAGCTGAGTACTGCAGAACATCGTTACCCTTGTCAAGGGTAACAGCCACTCAAGGCTTGAGATGGCTGAGAGGGTGATCAAAGCTTGAGCTAGAGGGGCTGCCAGGAGGGGGGCAAGAACGTTGGTTTCCAGGCTTGAGGTAGTTACTTGCGATACTACTTCTGCTGCTTGGGCCTCAAGCTTAATTCAGGAGAACGTGGGGCTTCTACAGGGAACTTCTACTAGAAAAATCTGAACATGAGCATCAAGGATTTCCCTCTAAGACTCAAGACACTTTGAAAGAAGATAAACGTGAGCAAAAGAATAGCTTAGTGGCTAGATGTGGATGAAGTTGCCATGAAAATACGAGCAGCAGTTAATTTCTTTTTTCTAGAAATAAAAGGCTCTGCATCAGTCCAAAGTAGTAGACATACACTCAACAAAACTTCTTACAGCACACTTGTGCTCTTCTCCAAGGTGTAGCTTAACTTAGCAAGGCGTAGCATAATGTACATCATTTTTGTACTTACTTCCGTTGTAATATAGGTCTCGGGCTTCAGGTATGACTTTCCAGTTTTAATCTATTCCCAATCGAGAAGTTAAGATTTGAGGCTTTAGTTTAAGGCTTCGACAAGTAAGGCTTTGTCCCTTGATTACATTAGTCTTAACAATACTGTCACTGCTTGATAAGTACGGTCAACTTACATTCGCGCCACTGATTAGGCCTTTGACGGGCAAAGCTCTTTCCTTGATTGCGTTGGACGTAATCCAGTGACCCGAATATGGTTTGCTCCACCTTAATCTTATCAAACATAAACTCGGTCGAGTTATTATAAGTTAAGGGTGCCAGGCTTGAAAACCAGATTGACTCGGGCTTATAAGTGGACTGTTGAGCCCTTAGGTTTGTCTCCACCCCTATTTCTGACTTCTAAGTGTACAAGAAATAGTGTCTATAGGCCCTACCCCATCACTGTAAATACCACTTAAGTTCGGTCTATATCCTTTAATTTTCTATCAGAAATACAGATAAAAAGTCCACATAAATGCGTAACAAAGTCTTTTTAATTGAGGCATAAGCAGAACTCACGGTACAACTGAAGTCAAATGCACCAACATATCATGACTTTTTCTCTTAAAATGGTGGGTGGTTAAGGTCAAAGACGTGCATTCGCAATTAGGTTCACTCCCTAGTGGTGAGTCCCTTTTGCACATTTCTTTTGTTTTCAAATTATATGTTAACCACACATACATCACTTGAAACCAAATAGAGCAAACATGCCTCTTGGTGACCACAATGGAAGGCTTGAAACAAGACTTCACCATTTATAGCCCGTCATGGATTTCCAGAACATAATTGTCGTCCATTCGTCAATGGTCAAAACAAAGAGATCAAGTTCCCTCAAGCACGAGCAATTAGAAGGCTTAGCCCTTATTGGATCTCCGCTCGAGCATCCTCTTGAGCTAAGTCCCGTACCTAGAAGGGATGAGTCAAGTCATAGCCACAGCAGTGAAAGTGGCCGTGGCAATGATATTCGAGAGGATTAATGTATTGGTCTTGATGGCCATTCTCGCAAGAGTTTCCTACTATGCTCAAACTTCATTTGGAGATTATGGACCAAAGAGTCCAACAGACAATGAGAGAACCCTTAGAGAGGCAACAAGCTAAAGTAGAACACAATCTAGTGGCTCATCTTGAAAACTTTGCCGTTATGAGAGCCACAGTCAATGATGTTGGAATCTCTATCAGCGAAAGGCTTCACAAAGAGACTGATAGAGTCTTGATGGAAATGAACTCAACCTTGTCTTTTACTACTACCATTATTGCTAGGGATGTAGCAAGGCAATTGGTGGTTAAAGTCAAACCTATTGTGATAAGACAAGCTGAGGTTTATAATGGCTCGGTCCAAGCCGTTAGGGAGTATATCAAGCAACTTAGGCCTGTACCCCTAACATCAGTGCCCACTTGTTATCGTCGTGAGACCCCCTTGAGCTCGTGCTGACTAGTTATACAGGTTGATCATATAGTCACTGAGAGAACGAAAAACCCCGCTATGGCTACTCTAGGTATTATACGCTTGGAACCCAGCCATAGAAGCGATAACGTACCTTGAGGAGTTGTTGATCTTTCTAACCATAGTTTCTCTCTGACTTTGAGGGACCTCAATCCTATTGCACCATCGTTCCCTTTCCTCAAGACAGGGAGCATAGCTATGCATACCCTCCTCAATTGGTAGAGGTGAGCTCGAGGCCCACTCAAGGCCTGGAACTAAAAGTGCAAGGGTAGATCCCGACTTCAGGGAACCCAGCTTCTCAGCCGATACCATTTCATGCTTACCATATTGGGGGGCAAAATGGGCAAAATAACAACCCACTTCCTCAAGATCATGACTTGAGAATAGATCAGGTAAGGATGAACCAATAGCCTGCTAGTGTTGGTATGTTTTCAGGCATGCTACGAAACCCAAGTCCAGTTGGGGCATACTTTATGGCCAACCAAGCACATGGGCATTATGATCAAGGGATTTATCAGGGGTTTGGTAGGAAACAACCATTCCCACACCCGATTGTGATGGGTGCTCAAGGGTATCTGACAAATCCCCCTCAAGATCCTCACCCACTTGGAGGGTTGTGGCAGGTGCATAATAATGTGCCTAACCTTCCCTACCAAGATCAATTAGCCACCCACATCTAGCAAATCTACGAGCCATGCCTTGTAAGGGTCAACAGAACCTTGTATAGTAAACCTTACCCTAACTATATGGACAGGGTATGCCCTTTTCCTCGAGGACACAAAATCCCTAAGTTTACCCTCTTTTAAGGGGAAGGGACCGTTGTTGCTCTAGAACACTTGTCAAGATCTAATTTCCAATGTAGGGAGGAAATAGATAACCAATATCTCAAGCTAAGGCTGTTCCCTAGCTCATTGGTTGGGCCCACTTTCCAGTGGTATATCAGCCTTCCCCCTAATTCTTGGGATGATATGGCCAGATAATTCCAAGCCCAATTCCCAAGAATGAAATTAGGAACTTCCATGCTAGACTTGGCCCGAATGAGACAAAAGTCAGGCTAGGAAGTGGAAGAATATATTAGCCGTTTCAAGAGAGCTAGGTTAAAATGCATCATTTCCCTTCCTGAGGTTGAGTATGCCAAGCTGGCTTTTAATGGCTTAGATACTGAATTCAGGAATAAATATGAGGGCTCTAAGTTTGTGATTGCCAGAATGTGTAGCTAGGTATGAAGCAGCCCCAAAAGAAGAAAGCCATAGGAAGAATACCGTGTGTGGGACCTACATACACGACCTGATAAAGGAGAAAAACGATCCTCCATATAAAATTGACATGGCTGAATATGTCAAGGGACCCCCCATGGTTTGCAATCCTTTAATGAAGAAGGATTTCAAAGCCATGAAGTCTTACTAGTCCCAAGACTTGAAAAAAATATTCATTTGACTTTTCTAGAGCCGACAAAATATTCGATTGGCTGGAGGCAAATAATAAACTCAAAGTCAAGAAACTCAAGTAAAGGGAAGATATATTGTAAGTGGCATGATTCATTGACTCATTCAACAAAAAACTAAGTAATGTTTAGAACATGGCTCAAGACGCTATAGAAGCACGGGAATTAATCTTCCCAAAGTAATGACAGATGGGTGTTGATAAAGACCCTTTTCCTAGTCCTCTTCAGGTTAACGTTGTTGAAACCCTTTATAGAAATGTGCCCTTTTGTGTCCAGACTAACCCTTTTTCCCTAAACAAAAGGAATCTCAGTGACAGTCACAAGGCGAGGGTGGCTCACCACCTTTTCGAACGGCGGGTCATTAAAGGAATATTTGGATTCGTAAGACTAGTACGCACTTTAGATGAAGGGTTATGCCGATGGCATGTCACTGAGCTTCACCATTCTAATAGGTGCGCCATTTTTAATAATCTTTTGATCAAACACTGCAATGGTTCCACCATTACACAGGCGATGGCAACGGAATTGGCAATGGAGATCAGTGGTCATCAAGGATCTTGCCAAAATATAACCAGTTGAGAGAATATTTCTCGAGACTTGGAAAGGACGTCGTATGTGGCTTGTGAGTAATTTTGTTGAAGAATACATGCTGTAATGAGAAAACTGAGGCTACTTCCCTAATATATATCCCCTGTAGATCTGCTGCTAAAATTAAAGATGCCATCTGAGAAATCCCGAAGAAGTGATATGGTCTAGGATTCTCGCTCAAAGACTCAGATCATTCTGAGGATAGGGCACCCTTAAAGGAACCTTAAATATACTTTGTTGGACATGGATACTAGCTCAACACCATGACAATCAGGGTACCAGCCTTAAGGCATCGGGCTTGGAAATGTTTGAAGGAGAGATAACCTTGATCCAGAGGTAGTTGGTCCTTCCAACCTTACTTGGACTTAACAAAGGAGACGGCTACAAACAAAGCTAGCTCAATAAAGAGTTGCACTTGAATCATGTCGGGCCAAGCTCTATCAAGAAGAAGCTAGGATCCATAAGGGCGAGCAGGAGGAGCATATAGATCTTGAAGATCCAGTGACTGAGTCTAGGTCTTTTACTACTAGTAGAGGGCCAACTCATAAAAAACATGAAAGATGGGCTAGTCTCTAATCTTTGAAAGGGTGAGAAACTTGGCGGAATCACCTTACCAAGGACTCCTTTAGCACTGAAATCAGCTAAGCATGATAAGGAGTACTCCCCTCTCAGCATAAACTTAGCAGAACCAGTGGATCATGTTAATCCAACTCTACTTGACATCGAGAATGATTTTCATGAAGAAAAATTTCCCCAGCCAATGGAGGAATCTCGAACCTCAGAGGTTGATCTTAAGGACCAACCTCAAGAATAGGACATGCTAACTGAAAGTAGTCCTCAACATCAAGATTAGAATACTACCATGGTTGACAGCCCTGAGAAGATGGTGGACCAAGGAATCCAGAAATAATTCGGTATGCCGCCTGAAAAGGTTACCATTAGAACTACCCTACTCCTTCCCTTCGAATTCATGGCAACTGATGCTTAAGAAGTTGTCGAGGGTGATCCGATAGCACTGAACGAGGAGCTTCAAATGAGGCTCGTGGTAAAAGCGGTAGTCACTAAAGATAGCAAGCCATTAATGGCTTGCTCAAACTATGTTAAGGGAAAATTCTACAAAGATGGCGTGGGACCCCTAGATGTTAAGCAGACCACTCTGCAACACTCCAAACAACAAGACACGATAGCCATATTGGACGTCCCGCTAACCGAAGCTCGGGTTGGTCAAGTGGAGGACGAGTATGAGGATTATAACTCCTGGGGATACATGAGGACACTTTTCGATGAAGGGGACTTTTAGCGCACTCCAGAATCCCAATGTGGAGGCACCAAGACCTCCCACTAATAGCCTAAGAGGCCATTTCCTTAGCATTAGTAAAATTTGAGGCCTAGCATGCTGAGGATCAGGTCTAGACTAAACAGCTGGTTCATGGTTTTCAGGTCCATACAGCACAAGAAAAAGAGTTAGAGCTCTCTGATTTAAGAGTAACACCAGGCAAAATGGAGGATCTAAGGCCGAAGTCCAATGCCCCCTCCTTGAGATAAATTTGGGCTCAAAAGAAGACCCAAGGCCTACTTATCTGAGTGCTCTACTTTCAGAGGAAGAGAAAGAGCAATACTTGACTTTGCTTCACAAATTCAAGGATTGTTTTGCTTAGGACCACCCTGACATGCCTTGCCTAGCCAAGAAAGTGGTTGAGCATAGGCTTCCTATCAAGCTGGGCTTAAAGCCCATCATTTAGGGCCGAAGAAGGATGTCCCAAGAAGTAATTGGCTTGGTCAAGGAAGAAATTCAAAGACTTCTAAAAGCCAAATTCATCACAACTGCTAGGTATGTTGAGTGGCTAGCTAATATAGTCCCTGTCATAAAAAAGAACGGCAAAATCAGGGTCTGTATTGACTTAAAAAATCTGAATGCAGCCACCCCAAAGGACAAGTATATAATGCCTATTGTGGATCTGCTCATTGACTCAACCTCGAGGCATGAGGTTTTGTCCTTCATGGATGGCTACTACGGGTGTTTACCAAGTTATGATAGCTTCAGAGGATACCCATAAGACAACATTCAGATGTCCTGGCTCAATAGGAATGTCTGAATGGGTAGCCATGCCTTTTGGTTTAAAGAATGCTGGCTCCCCCTATCAAACAGCAATGAACTTGATTTTTCATAACCTCATTAACAAGACCATGGAAGTCTATATAGATGATATTATGGTCAAATCAAAATTCCAACTTAAACACTTCGAGGAATTAAGGGATGCATTTCTTGGAATTAGAGCCCACAACCTTAATATGAATCCTTTAAATGCTTTTAGCGCATGAGTTGGAATCTTTCTAGGCTTTTTGGTACACTAAAGGGGCATTGAGGTGGATATGAATAACACCAAGGCCATTTAGATGGCCAAGCCACCTTCAAATAAAAGGATCTTCAGCCCTTCTTAGGGAAAGTTAATTTCCTAAGACGTTTCAGCTCAAATGTCGCAGGAAAGAGAAAAGTATTCTCCCCACTATTGAGACTCAAGTTTGAGAAGGACTTCAAGTGGGAGGAGCCACATCAAGTAGCGTCACAAGCCATCAAAGAGTACTTGATTAGGCCGCAAATAGTTATTCAACCAAAGCAGGGCAAGCCTTTGAAGATCTATGTTTGTGCTTCTGAGGAATCTATTGGTTGTTTGCTTGTATAAGACAATGAGCAAGGTTTTAAACAAGTTGTGTTCTACCTTAGTTGTTGTTTAACTGAGTGTGAAATAAAGTATTCTTCAATTTAAAAATTGCATCTATATTTGTTCTATGCATCTACAAAATCAAGACATTATATCTTAGCATTCACTCTATATGTGGTAACCCAAACAGATGTCCTTAAGTATTTGCTAGATAGGCAATTTTTAAGAGGAAGATTGAACAACTGGAGCTTAGCTCTACTTCAGTTTGAGTTGGTTTATGTCTCACAAAAGTAAGTCAAGGGGCAAGCCCTAGCAGATTTTGTAGCAAATCACCAAACATTCAAATGGGCTAAGATAATGAGCCAAAACAACTCCTAACAATAGAGCTACTACCTTGGAAATTGCTCTTTGATGGATCAAGGGCCAACTTTAGTGCCGAAGTAGGAATTGTGATAGATTTTAGTTATGATTTTGTTTCATTTTTAAGTATTACAGTGTTGGTGTTTTACTGATGTAATAGCCATAGGATTCATAGTATGTTTTGGCGCCAATAATGCTTGTTAGTTAAGTCGGTGAAGGGAGGTGTTTGGATGCATTGTATCTTTAGATATTTTCTTCCTAATTTCGGCTGATCTTATTCTATAAAGCTAGCTAGCTTGTATTGATGAGTTCATATAATGAAATTGATATCTCTTTTCTCTCAGCCCTAAATTATCTCTATTTCTCATCTCTTTCACTTCTTTCTCATCTCATATTCTCAAATCGCTAGCTTATAGATCAAGATCATTCTTGAACTATAATAATTGGTATCAAAGCTTGTGTTGTGCTACCAATTGATTTGGATTTGATTGATTAGAGCTGGCTAGACACAAGAAAACTGTATCAATGGCTGGTGGAGGGACTACTTGAGCCAATGCTACTGCAAATGCTACCACAAATGCTTCATATGCTACAATTGTTAGTGTAAACTTTGGAGCTGGTGCTGAAGTCAATCAATTTGAACAATTGAGGCTTTAGATGGTGGAGCTGTTTGCACAGATGCGACAATCACAGCAATCTCAGGAGAAAAAGCTTGCTGAAAGTATTGATCAACAATCACAATAGATGGAAGTAAGTTTCCAAGGATTACAGCAGCAAATCACAAGGCAGACTTTGCCTTCGAGAGCTGGAGTCTTATCAGCAGCTAGTCAGCCTGATCGACCTCCTGATTTTGTGTTACCTCATGATCTAGGTGTAGCAATTAGACAATTCGATCCTTCTGCACGGATTTGATGTAGAATTCAAGAGCGAGTGAATTGTTACAAGAAGTAGCAAGAGCAGTGGATTTAGACAGCTGAGAGTAGAGATTGAGCAGTTTGATGGCAAGAAACCTCAATCTCATTTGATAAGATGCAAGAGATACTTCCATTTCTATCACATTAGTGAGGCTGAGAAAGTGGAATTAGTAGCAGTGCATCTCCATTGAGATCAGGAGGTATGGTTCTATAGTCTCATACGCAGTAATCCTTCATTGTTTGGGTCTAAATTTGTGGAGGAACCCAAAGAAAGATACGGTGATGAGGATCCTAGTGATGTTGTGGACAATTTCAATAAGGTAGTGCAAACTACTTCTATAAAAGAGTATATGGCCAGATTTAAGAAATTGAGAGCTAAGATGATGAATGAAGCCTACTATGTCTTAAGTTTTATAAGTGGTTTGAAGAGGGTTGAATTTCCTCGGGGAGTGGAAACCCAAAAATCAAGAATCTCGTAAAAGCCTTAAGTCCTAGAACTTTGTCTGAAGCATATGCCAAGGCCAAGTTGTTTGAGTCCACGGTATTGGTAGCTTCTAATTGCCAAAAAACCAAAGTAATTAGGGGTCTTTCCAGCATCAGAGCACTCGTGTACGATCTAAACCCTTGAGTGTGGAAGAGAAGAAGGCTTAGAGGCTATATTTCAAATGTAATCAGCGCTATTTCTTTGGGCACAAGTGTAATCCCAAGCTTCTGATGTTAGCTAGTAGAGCAGAGGCTAAAGGAGACACTGAAGAGGAGAAAATGGAGGCTGAATTGGCTGAACAAGAACATGAGCTATAGGAGGAGTTGGTGGATGATGAAATGGAAATTTTAGTGAAGGCTTTAACAAGGAATGGTTTTTACAACACTATTCCAATCAAGGGAGAAGCAGGACACATATCTATACTGATTTTGATTGATAGCGGTAGTACTTATAGCTTCCTTGATCCTAAGGTTGTGAAAAAAGTGGGACCTGAAATGATTAGAATGACTCCTTTAGCTTTGACAGTGGCTGATGGGAATTCAATTCTCACTCAAACTAAGTGCCAAGGCTTTATTTAGAAAATGCAAAATCATAAGTTTTTGTATGACTTCAGAATTCTTCAGTTGGGAGGTTGTGATATGGTGCTCGGTGTTGATTGGATGAAGACTTTCAGTCCATTGGTTTTTGATTTCTCTCAAATGGCAGTTTTATTTGAGATGCAAGAGGTTGGAAGAAAGTGTCAAGAAAGGAGTATTTCAGTGGGCTGGACAGTTGTTTTCAATAGCTCAAACTGAGGTTCAAGTATCACTTCATCCTAAAATAGGTTTACTAAAGGACTTATTTAATCAACCAGTATCTTTATCTCCAAAAAGTGCTCTTGATCATGCAATTCCATTGAAACCTAATTCAGATCCTATGAACCTGAGACCTTATAAGTACCCACACACACAGAAGACTGAGATTGAAAGGCAAGTCGAGGAGCTACTAAAAACTTGCTCCATTAGGCAAAGCCATAGTCGTTTTTCCTCTCCAGTTATCTTAGTCAAGAAGAAGGATGGATATGCCAAAATGTGTATTGATTATAGGCAGCTAATTCGCTTACAATCAAGGACAAGTTCCCTATTCTGATCATTGATGATCTTTTGGATGAACTCCATGGCTCACACTTCTTTTCTAAGTTAGATCTGCGATAGGGGTACTACCAGATCAGAGTTTTGGAGCAAGACATCTATAAGACTACCTTCAGAACTCACCATGGGCATTATGAGTTTGTGGTATTGCCATTTGGTCCGACTAATGCTCCAGCTGCATTTCAAGCTGTGATGAATGATGTGTTCAAGGCTCTCTTGAGGAAATTTGTGCTGGTTTTCTTCGATGACATTCTTATTTACAGTGCACATCTGGAGGACCATTTGGATCATTTGAGGAAGGTGTTTAGTGTTGTGCGCAGTCATAAGCTCTCTGCTAAGTTGTCCAAGTGCTCTTTTGCTCAGTCACAAGTGGACTATTTAGGCCATATAATTTCTTATGAAGGTGTATCCACAGATCTGGCTAAGATTCAAGCTATGAAAGACTGGCCACTACATGTTACCTTGAAGCAATTGAGGGGATTTCTCGGTTTTACAAGATATTATAGGAAGTTTGTAACAGGATATGGTGTTATTGCCAAGTCATTAACCAATCTATTGAAGAAGGATGCCTTCAAGTGGTCTGAGGCCACTTGGGTAGCTTTTGAAGCACTGAAAGAAGGATGCCTTCAAGTGGTCTGAAGCTACTCGGGTAGCTTTTGAAGCATTGAAAGCCGCAATGTGTGTAGCTCCAATTCTGGCAATGCCTGATTTCAGCAAAGATTTTGTGCTGGAGACTGATGCTTGTGATAATGGAGTTGGTGTAATCTTGTCATAGATGGGAAAGCCATTGGCTTATCTTAGCCAAGCTTTGAGCCCCAGACATTTGGAACTGTCTATATACGAGAAGGAGTATCTTGCTATCCTTTTGGCTATCAAGAGGTGGAGGCATTATTCGAAGGGTCACCATTTTGTCATTAAAACATACCATCAAAGCCTTAAATACTTGTTAGAGCAGAGGATAGCCACCAGGGTATAATGCAAAGGGTTGATGAGGATGCTTAGTCTTGATTATTCAATTCAGTATTTGAAGGGATAGGAGAATCTAGCTGTTGATGCCTTATCTTGCAAATTGGAGGAGTCTGAAATTGGCTTTGTGGGGCTGTATCTTTGGTATTGCTCGCTTGGATGGATGAGGTTCATAGATCTTTTGAAGAGGATGGTTTTGCTCAGTAATGTGTGACAGTTTATAGCATCAACAAAGATCGTCCTGGTGCACCTGAGACTAGTATTGTGGTGGCCAAGGGAATCATCAGGATCAAGGGGAAATTGTAGGTAGGTTCATCCATTGATTTGAGGAAACAAATTCTTAAGGCTTCCCATGATTCTTTGTGGGGTGGACATTCCTGTGCAGAAGGAATCTATCAAAGACTCAAAAGTTATTTCAGTTGGTCCAGTATGAGAAAGGAGGTGGTAGACTTTGTTCAGTCTTGTGAAGCTTGTCAGCAAACCAAACTAGATGGCAAGAAGTACCTCGGCCTGCTTCAGCCTCTTCCAATCCCTGATTGTGCATGGCAACACATTAGCATGGATTTTATTAAGGGTTTGCCTAAATCCGAGGGAAAGGAAGTCATATGGGTAGTTGTGGATTGCTTCACCAAATTCGGTCACTTTGTAGCATTGTCCAATCGAATTACAGCTGAAAGACTAGCTAGAGTCTTCTTGGGTAGCATTTACAAGCTGCATGGTCTACCAAATTCCATAATTTCTAACCGTGATAGGCTTTTCGCCAGCAATTTCTGGAAGGAGTTGTTCCTACTCTTGGGTACTACATTGGCCTTGAGTTCCTCCTATCATCCTCAGACTGATGGATAATCAAAGGGGGTTAACCAGTGCATTGAGCAGTACTTGATGAGTATGATGTTTTGCTATCCTAAGGAGTGGTGTAGATGGTTGTCATTGGAAAAATTCTGGTTCAATGCGCATGCTCATTCATTTATTGGCACAACTCCCTTCAAAGCATTATATGGGTATGATCCTCCCTCTCCATTGGCTTTGCAAAGGATCAACAGTTCAATCCTGGGTGTTTCTGATTTGTTGCAGCTGAGGAAGTAGTTAGCTCAGTTACTCAAATATCCTTCACTTGGCTCAAGCAAGGATAAAGTATTATGCAGACAAGGCTTTTGAGGTGGGAGATCTAGTATATTTGAAGTTACATCCATATAGACAATCCACAGTGGTTGTGCGCAAAAGTGTTAACTCAGTGCTCGGCATTTTGGTCCCTATAAGATACTTGAGAGGTTTGGCAAAGTTGCTTATAGATTGGAGCATCCATCTAGTTCATACGTTCATCCTGTGTTCCATGTTTCTGTCCTAAAGAAACATGTAGAAAGAGGGAGTCTCGCTCTCCTAAACCTCCCGAGACATGTTCTAGTGGAGCTTTTGGTAGGTACCTGCTACTACATTGGATTCTTGAGTCATTCATCAAGGTGGGAAGCTGGTTAAAGAGGTTCTGGGAATGTGGAGCACCTTAGCCAAAGAAGATTCAACTTGGGAGAATCTTAAGTTCCTTCAAAGTCAATTTCCATCCTTCCATTCTTGAGACAAGAATGATCTTTAGGGGAAGACATTGTTATGATTCTATTTCATTTATTAGTATTAAAGCGTTGGTGTTTCACTGATGTAATAGCCGTAAGAATCAAAGTATGTTTTGGCACCAATAATGCTTGATAGTTAGGTCGGTTAGGGGAGGTGTCCAGATGCATTGTATCTTTAGATATTTTCTTCCTAATTTCGGCTGATCTTATTCTATAAAGCTAGCTAGCTTGTATTGATGAGTTCATATAATGAAATTGATATTTATCTTCTCTCAACCCTAAATTTTTTCTATTTCTCATCTCTTTCACTTCTTTCTCATCTCATATTCTCAAATCCCTAGCTTATAGTTCAAGATCATTCTAGAACTATAACAATTGCTCAGAAGGAATCATCAAAATTGGCTCTGACCTTGGTGGGCAGATGCTTTAATAACATGGCTGAGTATGAGGCTCTCATAATTGGCCTTCAAACTTTCTTAGAAATGCAAGTCCACAACATTTATTTCAAGGGAGATCCACAACTGGTGACTTACCAAGTGAATGGAGAGTTTCAATGTTTGAGCGATACCTCAAATTGATATATGTCAATAGTACATAAGCTATTGAGTAAATTCAATGAGGTGCAATTCGAGAACATCCCCAGAGAGCAAAATGTTATGACCCGGGGATCCAAGGCATGAGAGGGTTAATTGTTGCTGTTGGTGCTGCTATGTTGCTGTTAGTTTAGCTTAAGAATGATGTATTAGTCTTTAGTTGAAGTGTTGCGTTTTGGGGTTGATATTAGTAGTAATTCCTTAAGCTTGGTTGGTGTAATAATGTTGAAGTAGAAGTGCAGCGTGTGTGTGGGTGTGTTTGTTCTTGGCGCCAAAAGGCTAGGTAGTTAGTTAGTTAGATATTATAGTTGAAGTATTCTTGGTTTAAGTCGGTTAAGGGGGATGTCTTGGTTCAATGTATTGATTGCTTATAAGTAGTTGTTGTTCAAGTGTAATAAGATCATTCAATCAAATATCAAAATATCTCAATTTGAGATCAATCTCTCTCTCATCTAACTCTCCCTATTTCTCATCTAACTTTCTCTAATTTTTCATCTGAATTCACTTCTATTCTGATCTAAACTCTCATCTCTCTTCATCTATCTTAGGTTATGACTTGAGATTCAAACTCGAGCTTTACATTCGGTATCAGAGCTAGATTTGGCTTCCAATCATGCTCTTAATCAAGAAAAGTTTAAAATCAGATTGATGTTGCTGCACAAGTGACTTTTGATGCTTTGGATTTGATTTTAGTTTAATCAATTTCAACTGAATTGAGTTGTATTGTGTCAAGTTTGGTGCTAGCTGCAATGGATCATAAAAAAAAACAGAAAAACAAACAAGTTTTGGTGCTAATTTTTGGTTCATTCCAGCCGATCAAAGTACAAGAATAACTACAAGATCAATTTGATCAATTTCATTATCAATTTCATTTCGAAGCCTTGCAGATCTGCTTAATTAGTTGAAGATCTAAGTACTGCTATAAGTTCGTTTACATTTACTGTAGTACAAGCTGAGTCAAGTTTAGGTTGAGCTCATTAATTCAGTTCAGAGCTGAATCATTTCAAATTGAGTTGCATCTGCCATTTCAATTGCATTAACATTCATCACTCAATAATGATGAGTGGAGTCACAACAAGATCTGGAATTGCAAAAGCAGTTGCGAGTCCACCATTTTCTGAGGTTGTTGCTGCCAATACTGCATAAGAGCCAGAGGTTACAGTTGGGCAGTTAAAAGCTAACATGGAAGTAATGTTTGCTCAGATGCAACAATCACAGAGTGAGTTAATGATAGAGCTGGAACAAAAGTATAACAATGGAATTGATTAGCGATCGCAGGAACTTGAAGAGAACATTTCTAATCGAGTTAATTAGAAATCTCAGGAACTGGAGGAGAGGATTTCCAATCGAGTTAATCAACAAATGCAGAGGTTAGAGGAGAAATTGGCTGAAGTGCGTGATCAATTCAGCAAACAAAATGTGTCTTCAGCTCCTAAACCTTTGCTTCCTGCCAGTCAATTGTTTTCGCACCCACGGATGAGGCCTTCTGATGACCTTAATCCTCATGCAAGACATTACTGCTGGACTTTAAGATCAAACGCAAGCTACTAATGTCAGAACTCAGGAATGAAATGGAGAAACTAAAGTAAATGTAAGACCTCAGGAACAACCAGTTAATCAAGTGCAATTTCGATCTACTAGCATGGGTCTTGGATAGAAGGATCATCCTTAGGATCATTCAGTACACTTCAGATCGAGCACTATGAATACAGAACAGTTTGATCATCCACCTGATCCAATTCATACTCCACCTGCTTGCTTGTTTAGAGACCATCTTGTTCGGCCACCAGATCAGGCTCAGCAACATTTTCATGGACAAAATGCTTCTGAAAATGGTCTCATACGAGGCAATGATGCTATATTTGGTAGTAGAGGCAATGGCTTTAGACAACCAAGAGTTCAAATTGAAAATTTTGATGGAAAGCAGCCACATTCTTGGCTAACAAGATGGGAACGTTACTTCCACTTTTATTTCATTTCCGATGAGCAAAAGGTGGAATTAGCTGCGGTTTATCTCCAAGGAAATCATGAAGTTTGGCTTTATAGTCTATTGAAGAGCAATTCCATGCTTACTTGGGCTGAGTTTGTGGTAGAGCTTTGTGAACTCTATGGTGATGAAGATTCCAATGACATAGTTGATAACTTCAACAAAGTGATTGAAGTGACAACAGTGAAGGAGTATATGACAAGGTTTGAAAACCTTAGAGTGAGCATGATAACTATCTATCCTCAAGCCCCTAAGTCATTTTATGTCTCAAGTTTCATCAGTGGATTAAAGTCTAAAATTAAGAACCTTGTGAATGCAATTGGTCCTAGTTCTTTGTCCAAAGCCTATGCTAAGGCAAAGCTTTTTGAGACCACAGTTCTAGCAGCCAATGATGGGTGCAAGCACCGAGGGAAAAGTTCCAAACAACATCAGAAATGGGCAGATGAATCCAAAGTTGCTCGTGCTGTTGAAAAGAAGCCGCAAGGACTCTGTTTTAAGTGTCATTAGCCCTATGGATTTGGCCATAGATGTGACCCTAAACTTCTCATGGTAGTCAAAGGAGTTAACATTGAAGGGCAGTCTAATAATGATGAGCTTGATATTAACGATGAAGGTTCTGATCAGGAACTTTGTATCGAGGATGATGTTGATATTTCTTTGAAGGCTTTGATAGGACAAGGAGTTCATAGCATAATCAGGATCAAGGGGAAAGCAGAGAAGAGGCCTATTGTCATCTTGATCAATAGTGGAAGCACCCATAGTTTCATTGATCCGAAAGTGGTGAAGAAAGTAGGCCATAATGTGATCAAGACCCGTCCTTTAGCTGTGACAGTTGCTAATGGAAATTCAATTCTGACTCAGGCCAAATGCCAATGATTTAATTGGACTATACAGGACTACAAGGTCGAGTTTGATTTCAAAATCTTACCTTTAGGGATTTGCGATATAGTTCTTGGAGTTGATTGGATGAACTCTTTCAACCTGGTGTCCTTTTATTATGCTAAGCAAACCATGTCCTTTGAAAGACAAGGCTCTAGAGTTACATTGCGAAGCATGGAAGATGGTTCTTAAGGACATTCTTCAGGACAAGAATGTTTTCAAGGGGAAGGGAATGTTATGACTCGGGGATCCAAGGCATGAGAGGGTTAATTGCTGTTGTTGGTGCTGCTATGTTGCTGTTAGTTTAGCTTAAGAATGATGTATTAGTCTTTAGTTGAAGTGTTGCGTTTTGGGGTTGATATTAGCAGTAATTCCTTAAGCTTGGTTGGTGTAATAATGTTGAAGTAGAAGTGCAGCATGTGTGTCGGTGTGTTTGTTCTTGGCGCCAAAAGGCAAGGCAGTTAGTTCGTTAGATATTAGAGTTGAAGTAAATATTTTCTTGGTTTAAGTCGGTTAAGGGGGATGTCTTGGTTCAATGTATTGATTGCTTATAAGTAGTTGTTGTTCAAGTGTAATAAGATCATTCAATCAAATATCAAAATATCTCAATTTGAGATCAACCTCTCTCTCATCTTACTCTCTCTACTTCTCATCTAACTTTCTCTAATTTCTCATCTCAATTCACTTCTCTTTTCATCTAAACTCTCTTCTATCTTCATCAATCTAAGATTATGACTTGAGATTCAAACTCAAGTTTAATACAAAATAAGGCATCCAATGACTTGGCTCAGTGAGCATCAGGACACAAGTTACTCAGGACTTGGTATGAAGAAATTATGGTAATTAAGACTAAGGTTTTGGATCAAGAGATCAAGTGGGCAGACTCCTTTGATGGTGCACCAAGTAGATGTTTGGGGTGCTATGAAGCCCATTGTCAGCAAGAGGGCTGGAAAATTACTTCAACCACTTTCAAGAATATGCAAAGGATAGGAAAATGAAAATGAGAACTCATGGGTTCCATCTTGACGGTAAATTTGGAGAACTATACAAAAGGGATGCTAGTGGAGTGCTTCTCAAGTGCCTTGACGTAGATGAAGATATACTAGTAATGTTTGGAGCCCACGAGGGTATATATGGAGCCCATTAGGCCGGTAATAAGATGCATTACGGCTATTATTAGCCATCAATGACGCATAAAGTATGCCAAAGGATGCAGAACATGCCAAAGACATGGACATGTGCCTTGGTTCCTTGCTAGTGAGATGCACGCCATTTTTAGACCAAGGCCATTTAGAGGCTGGGCAATGGACATTATAGGGGAAATTAACTCTCCTTAAAAAATATATCCTGCGCAAGCTTGGTGTTCCAGAAACTATAACAGTGTATAAAGCTAAGGTTTTTAATGGAGCTGAGGTGAAGGTGCTTACCAAGAATTTCAATAAAAAAATGTTGAACTCAACACTCCATTATGCTCAAGCGAGTGGCCAAGAAGAATCAACTAATAAGATTCAAAAAGCCAGCATTGAGAAGATGATTGAGGACAATCCCAGAAGGTGGCATGAGTATCTACTAGATGTCCTTTGGGCTTATAGAATTTCTAAAAGGGACACAACAGGGGCAGCTCCTTTTTATTTGACATATGGCCATGATGCAGTACTTCCCATGGAGGTAATAGTTCAGTTTATTAGACTAGCTCATCAAGGGAAGTTTTCTAAACTTGAATATGAGCAGTCCCTAATAGATGAGCTTGTTGATTTAGGCCAAGTAAGGCTTAATGCTCTATATAAATAGGAAACTCAAAAGAAAAGAGTTACCAAAGCCTACAACAAAAGGGTCAAATCTAGATCTTTTGACTTTGGAGATCTAATCTAGAAGGTGGTTTTGCCCATTGGACAGAAAGAGAGTGTCTTTGAAAAATGGTCTCTAATTTGGGTAAGGCCCATTTAAAGTCATTGAAGTATTTGGAGGGAATGCTTATTTACTCCACGATGTAGTTGGGATGACTCATCCAAGGGTCACAAATGGTAGGTTCCTAAAGAAATATGTTCTATCTATCTGGGATTCTAACAAGGAAGTCCTTATATACATATATATATATATATATATATATATATATATATATATATATATATATACATGTATATGTATGTATATATACATGTATATGTATCTATATGTACATATACCAAAATTATGGGCTCAGTTTGAGTACCAATGCCTAATGGATCAATCTCAGGATCCTTAGGTAAAGTAAAAGAAAAAGAAGAAGAAAGGAACCACCGAAAAGAGAGACATATTGAATAAATGTGTATTTTATTAATTCTGAGAGAATAAATGGTGTATAGACATTACAAGTGAAGAAGCTTATGGGGCCAAAGTTTATTTACGAAATTGAAAATCAAAAGAATCAAGTCCTAACCCTTACTAAGGACTTCACGATTGAGGATAGTTGGTTGGTTGCATCATTCAACTCGTGGTCTAAGGAGAGAGCTTCCTCTTGAAAAGGTTGACTCTTCCTTTGAGTTTCTACAACGATAAGCCCACCAACCACTGAACCTTGATAGATGTGCTGATTTCTCAAAGAAAGCAACTCTTCCTTAAGGTGTTGTAATCTCTCCTCCAAGTGATGGATGCTTATTTCTCAAAGAAAGCAACTCTTCCTTAAGGTGCTGTAGCCTCTTCTCTAGGTCATGGATCTCAACACCCAGACCTCTAATCCCTTAAGCTTGTGGGTCTGGAGTTCTCCTCACTGTTTGGAGTTCATCACATTATAGCTATAGGCCTCCTAGGACAATTGAATAGCCTAAAGTCCTAATGGCATCTTGGCAATGTCGTTTCCCCTGTTAGAGAGTTGGAACCTCTTGGATGATCTTGAGGAACACTTCCTCGAGGACCTTGAGTACCTTGGTGATGCCGGGAGCTAGCTTTGGGTCTTCTTTTAAGGATCTGATGAGGGCCATGGCTTTTTCAAAAATGACTCCCTCAGCCAGGGTTAGAATTGGGAAATGCATAATCTCCCTTAGCCATGAAAGTTTAGGGGATTCTTGAGCAAGCTGTTCAAAGGCCAACCTACCACTTGCTCCAAGCTTCTCTAGTGGAGAAGATAGTTCCTCTAGCCTTAAAGAGGGATTGGCCCTGGGACGAGTGACCTGGAAAAGAGATAACCGGATTAGGCAAAGCTTCAACTTTAAAAAGCGAACAAAGGTTCAAACGGAGTGCCTTGACCTCTGAGGCCTTAGTCTGGGGCACAAAAGGTGTTGTAGCCAGATGGGTTTCTAGGGGATTTGCTGGTGATACTTCCACCAATAGGGTTTCAGCAGGTACCTTAGTCAATAAAGTCGATACCAACTCTTCGATCGCTATTGTGCCTTCACCATGTGAAGTTCCTAAGAATCAATACTTGCACGTTAAGACCAAGACATGGTTCAAAGACATCAAGGATGAAAAGTCATATAAGAGATTGGTCCTCCAGAAAAGAGAGTAGGAGCTTGGAGCTTTGACAAGGTCTTGGTAGAAGGTGGCATGAGTATCTACTAGATGTCCTTTGGGCTTATAGAATTTCTAAAAGGGACACCATAGGGGCAGCTCCTTTTCATTTGACATATAGCCATGATGCAGTACTTCCCATGGAGGTAATAGTTCAGTTTATTAGACTAGCTCATCGAGGGAAGTTTTCTACACTTGAATATGAGCAGTCCTTGATGGATGAGCTTGCTGATTTAGGCCAAGTAAGGCTTAATGCTCTATATAAATAGGAAACTCAAAAGAAAAGAGTTACCAAAGCCTACAACAAAAGGGTCAAATCTAGATCTTTTGACTTGGGAGATCTAGTCTAGAAGGTGGTTTTGCCCTTTGGACAGAAAGATCGTGTCTTCGAAAAATGGACTCCAATTTGGGAAGGCCCATTTAAAGTCATTGAAGTATTTGGAGGGAATGCTTATTTACTCCACGATGTAGTTGGGATGACTCATCCAAGGGTCATAAATGGTAGGTTCCTAAAGAAATATGTTTTATCTATCCGGGATTCTTACGAGGAAGTCCTTATTTATGTATATTTATATATATACATATATATATGTATGTATATGTACATATACCAAAATTATGGGCTCAGTTTGAGTACCAATGCCTAGAGGATCAATCTCAGAATCCTTAGGTAAAGTAAAAGAAAAAAAAAGAAGAAAGGAACCACCGAAAAGAGAGACATATTGAATAAATGTGTATTTCATTAATTCTGGGAGAATAAATGGCTTAGAGACATTACAAGTGAAGAAGCTTATGGGGCCAAAGTTTATTTAGGAAATTGAAAATCAAAAGAATCGAGTCCTGACCCTTACTAAGGACTTCTCGATTGAGGATAGTTGGTTGGTTGCATCATTCAACTCGTGGTCTAAGAAGAGAGATTCCCCTTGAAAAGGTTGACACTTCCTTTGAGTTTCTACAACGATAAGCCCACCAACCACTAAACCTTGATAGACGTGCTGATTTCTCAATGAAAGCAACTCTTCCTCAAGGTGCTATAATCTCTCCTCCAGATGATGGATGCTTATTTCTCAGAGAAAGCAACTCTTCCTTAAGGTGCTGTAGTCTCTTCTCTAGGTCATGGATCTCATCGTCCAAACCTCTAATCCCTTAAGCTTGTCGGTCTTGAGTTCTCCTCGCTGCTTGGAGTTCATCACATAAAAGCTATAGGCCACCTAGGCCAATTGAACAGCCTAAGGTCCAATTGGCATCTTGGCAATGTCGTTTCCCCTGTTAGAGAGTTGGAACCTCTTGGCTAATCCTTTGGAACACTTCCTAGAGGACCTTGAGTACCTTGGGGATGGCGGGAGCTACCTTTGGATCATCTTTCAAAGATCTTATGAGGGACATGGCTTTTTCAAGAATGACTCCCTCAGCAGGGGTTAGAATAGGGAAATGCATAATCTCCCTTAGCCATTGAAGTTTAGGGGATTCTTGATCAAGCAGTTGAAAGGCCAACCTACCACTTGCTCCAAGCTTCTCTAGTGGAGAAGATAGTTCCTCTAGCCTTAAAGAGGGATTGGCCCTTGGACGAGTGACCTGGAAAAGAGATAACCGGATTAAGCAAAGCTTTAACTTTAGATAGCGAACAAAGGTTCAAACGGCGTGCCTTGATCTCTGAGGCATTAGTCTGGGGCACAAAAGGTTCTGTAGCTAGACGAGTTTCCAGGGGATTTGCCGGTGATACTTCCACCATTAGGGTTTCATCAGAATCCTTAGTCAATAAAGTCGCTACCAACTCTTCGATTGCTATTGTGCCTTCACCATGAGAAGTTTCTAAGAATCAATACTTGCATGTTAAGACCAAGACATGGTTCGAAGACATCAAGGATGAAAAGTCATATAAGAGACTGGTCCTCCAGAAAAGAGAGTAGGAGCTAGGAGCTTGGACAAGGTCTTGGTAGAAGGTGGCATGAGTATCTACTAGATTTCCATTGGGCTTATAGAATTTCTAAAAGGGGCACCACTGGGGCAGCTCCTTTTCATTTGACATATAGCCATGATGCAGTACTTCCCATAGAGATAATAGTTCAGTTTATTAGACTAGCTCATCAGGGGAAGTTTTCTAAACTTGAATATGAGCAGTCCCTGATAGATGAGCTTGTTGATTTAGGGCAAGTAAGGCTTAATGCTCTATATAAATAGGAAACTCATAAGAAAAGAGTTACCAAAGCCTACAACAAAAGGGTCAAATCTAGATCTTTTGACTTGGGAGATCTAGTCTAGAAGGTGGTTTTACCCATTGGAAAGAAAGATTGTGTCTTCGAAAAATGTACTCTAATTTGGGAAGGCCCATTTAAAGCCATTGAAGTATTTGGTGGGAATGCTTATTTACTCCACGATGTGGTTGGGATGACTCATCCAAGGGTCATAAATGGTAGGTTCCTAAAGAAATATGTTTTATCTATCCGGGATTCTCACGAGGAAGTCCTTATTTACGTATATTTATATATATACATATATATATGTATGTATATGTACATATACCAAAATTATGGGCTCAGTTTGAGTAGCAATGCCTAGAGGATCAATCTCAGAATTCTTAGGTAAAGTAAAAGAAAAAGAAGAACAAAGGAACCACCGAAAAGAGAGACATATTGAATAAATGTGTATTTCATTAATTCTGAGAGAATAAATGGCTTATAGACATTGCAAGTGAAGAAGCTTATGGGGCCAAAGTTTATTTACGAAATTGAAAATCAAAGAATTAAGTCCTGACCCTTACTAAGGACTTCTCGATTGAGGATAGTTGATTGGTTGCATCATTCAACTCTTGGTCTAAGGAGAGAGCTTCCTCATGAAAAGGTTGACTCTTCCTTTGAGTTTCTACAACGATAAGCCCACCAACCACTGAACCTTGATAGACGTGCTGATTTCTCAAAGAAAGCAACTTTTCCTCAAGGTTCTGTAGTCTCTTCTCTTGGTCATGGATCTCATTGTCCAAACCTCTAATCCCTTAAGCTTGTCGGTCTTGAGTCCTCCTCGCTGTTTGGAGTTCATCACATAATAGCTATAGGCCTCCTAGGCCAATTGAACAGCCTGAGGTCCTAATGGCATCTTGGCAATGTTGTTTCCCCTGTTAGAGAGTTGGAACCTCGTGGCTAATCTTGAGGAGCACTACCTCGAGGACCTTGAGTACCTTGGTGATGGCGGGAGCTACCTTTGGATCTTCTTTTAAAGATCTTAAGAGGGACATGTCTTTTTGAAAAATGACTCCCTCAGCCAGGGTTTGATATGGCAAATGCATAATCTCCCTTAGCCATTAAAGTTTAGGGGATTCTTGATCAAGCTGTTGGAAGGCCAACCTACCACTTGCGCCATGCCTCTCTAGCGGAGAAGATATTTCCTCTAGCCTTAAAGAGGGATTGGCCCTGGGACGAGTGACCTGGAAAAGAGATAACCGGATTAGGCAAAGCTTCAACTTTAGAAAGCAAACAAAGGCTCAAACGGAGTGCCTTGACCCCTGAGGCCTTAGTCTGGGGCACAAAAGGTGATGTAGCTAGATGAGTTTCCAGGGGATTTGCGGGTGATACTTCCACCATTAGGGTTTCAGCAGGTGCCTTAGTCAATAAAGTCGCTACCAACTCTTCGATCGCTATTGTGCCTTCACCATGAGAAGTTCCTAAGAATCAATACTTGCATGTTAAGACCAAGACATGGTTCAAAGACATCAAGGATGAAAGGTCAGAAAAGAGACTGGTCCCCCAGAAAAGAGAGTAGGAGCTAGGAGCTTGGACAAGGTCTTGCTAGAAGGTGGCATGAGTATCTACTAGATGTCCTTTGGGCTTACAGAATTTCTAAAAGGGACACCACAGGGGCAGCTCCTTTTCATTTGACATATAGCCATGATGTAGTACTTCCCATGGAGGTAATAGTTCAGTTTATTAGACTGGCTCATCAAGGGAAGTTTTCTACACTTGAATATGAGCAGTCCCTGATGGATGAGCTTGTTGATTTAGGCCAAGTAAGGCTTAATGCTCTATATAAATAGGAAACTCAAAAGAAAAGAGTTACCAAAGCCTACAACAAAAGGGTCAAATCTAGATCTTTTGACTTGGGAGATCTAGTCTAGAAGGTGGTTTTGCCCTTTGGACAGAAAGATCGTGTCTTCGAAAAATGGACTCCAATTTGGGAAGGCCCATTTAAAGTCATTGAAGTATTTGGAGGGAATGCTTATTTACTCCACGATGTAGTTGGGATGACTCATCCTAGGGTCATAAATGGTAGGTTCCTAAAGAAATATGTTCTATCCATCTGGGATTCTGACAAGGAAGTCCTTATATACATTTATTTATATATATACATATATATGTATGAATATGTACATATACTAAAAATTATGGGCTCAGTTTGAGTACTAATGCCTAGAGGATCAATCTCAGGATCCTGAGGTAAAGTAAAAGAAAAAAAAAGAAGAAAGGGACCACCAAAAAGAGAGACATATTTAAAAAATGTGTATTTCATTAATTCTGAGAGAATAATTGGCTTACAGACATTACAAGTGAAGAAGCTTATGGGGCCAAAGTTTATTTACGAAATTGAAAATTAAAGAATTAAATCCTGACCCTTACTAAGGACTTCTCGATTGAGGATAGCTGATTGGTTGCATCATTCAACTCTTGGTCTAAGGAGAGAGCTTCCTCTTGAAAAGGTTGACTCTTCCTTTGAGTTTCTACAACGATAAGCCCACCAACCACTGAACCTTGATAGACGTGCTGATTTCTTAAAAAAGCAACTTTTCCTTAAGGTTCTGCAGTCTCTTCTCTAGGTCATGGATCTCATCATCCAAACCTCTAATCCCTTAAGCTTGTCGGTCTTGAGTCCTCCTCGCTGTTTGGAGTTCATCACATAATAGCTCTAGGCCTCCTAGGCCAATTGAATAGCCTAAGATCCTAATGGCATCTTGGCAATGTCGTTTCCCCTGTTAGAGAGTTGGAACCTCTTGGCTAATCTTGAGGAACACTACCTCGAGGACCTTGAGTACCTTGGTGATGGCGGGAGCTACCTTTGGATCTTCTTTTAAAGATCTTAAGAGCGACATGTGTTTTTCAAAAATGACTCCCTCAGCCAGGGTTGGAATTAGCAAATGCATAATCTCCCTTAGCCATTGAAGTTTGGGGGATTCTTGATCAAGCTGTTGAAAGGCCAACCTACCACTTGCGCCAAGCTTCTCTAGCGTAGTTCCTCTAGCCTTAAAGAGGGATTGGCCCTGGGACGAGTGACCTGGAAAAGAGATAACCGGATTAAGCAAAGCTTCAACTTTAGAAAGCGAACAAAGGTTCAAACGGAGTGCCTTGACCCCTGAGGCCTTAGTCTGGGGCACAAAAGATGATGTAGCTAGATGAGTTTCCAGGGGATTTGCTGGTGATACTTCCACCATTAGGGTTTCAGCAGGTGCCTTGGTCAATAAAGTCGCTACCAACTCTTCGATCGCTATTGTGCCTTCACCATGAGAAGTTCCTAAGAATCAATACTTGCATGTTAAGACCAAGACATGGTTCAAAGACATCAAGGATGAAAGGTCAGAAAAGAGACTGGTCCCCCAGATTTTACCTGTCATTAGCCTCAAATTTGCTTGCTCCCCAATGCCTTGCAATTGAATCCTTCTTCCATCTTTTTCAAAGGACACATTTAATTGGGAGAAATCAAAGAGTATTGGGCTGTAACTCTTCATCCAATCTACTCCCAATACAATATCACAGCCACCCAACCTTAGGACTCGAAAATCATATGCAAACTAGTGTCCTTGCATCTTCCACACAAAGTTTTTGCACTTGGTGTGGGTTAGGATTGTATTACCATCAGCGACCGTGACTGTTAGGGAATTGGTCTGAATCAACTCTTGATCGATTGCCCGCACCACAAAGCTGTGGGTTGAGCCACTATCAATTAAGATCAGTAATTCCCTCTGTCCTGCAGTTCCTTTTATGCGTATTTTATTATGGGAACCATTTCCTATTAAAGCTTGAACAGAAATCCCCACATCGTCCTCTTCATCAGTTTCTGTTGGTAATTCACGCTCAGCTACTGAAATTTCTCCCTCCTCCTCAGATTCAGCCTCCACTGTTTCCTCCCCAGATACCTTCATAAGGAATTTAGGATCACATTTATGCCCAAAGAAATATCTTTGGTTACATTTGAAACAAAGCCTTTGTGGCTTTTTATCATCACCGGAAGCTATCTTATTGTTATTGGATGTGAATTTTGTGACGGTCGATCCAGTAACATGGCTCCTATTCTTGGAAAAATCAGATGAGACAAAAGATTCTTCCACTTTCTTAGCTTTGGAATAGGCTTGAGACAAACTATCCGGCTCAAAGGCCTTAACCAAGCTCTTAATACGTGGCTTGAGACCACTCACAAAACTGGAAACATAGAAGGACTCAGGCACTTCAGCATATATTGACAACATTCTAGCCCTTAAGCCTTCAAAACGTGTCATGTATTCCTTCACGGTGTTGGTTTGGACAATTTTATTGAAGTTGTCCGCTACTTCACCCCCATCCTCATCCCCATATCTATCACACAACTCATTGGCAAATTCAGCCCAAGATAGGGACGGTCTAGTACGCAATAATCCATAGCACCAAGTCTCCACTTCACCCCGTAAGTACACAGAAGCCATTTCTACCTTTTCTTGCTCGCTAATGTTGTAAAAACGAAAGTATTTCTCACATTTTCTTATCCAAGATTGAGGGAAGGAGCCATCAAATACCTCCAAATCAACTCTGGGTTGCCAGTAACCACTGGTTCTTGCAGTGAATGCACTATCGTTTCTACCAGCTAGAGCCATGTGAGGATCATTCGGCCGTTCGTGTTGGCTGGGAGGGCAAGTACTTGCATCACCAGCAGAGGATTGTTGTCGGTCCAATCGTTGTTGGAGGTCGGAGAATTGCTGAGTCATTTGCATAGATGGCGACTCGAACCTTCAATTTATATCTTGCTGCATCACCTGCATCATATTCTGCATCTGTATCATATTTTGCATCATCAGTTCTACCCGATCGATTTGCTGATTAGCATTATCACCATCAACTGCTTCAGGCCGAGTCGAGGTTCCACCAGCGCCATTGTTAGGGTTGATACCACCTGCATTTGCAGCAACATTGGCTCTAGTTGTTGGTGCCATAGTCGATCTTTTCTTTTTGGCCAGCGTGTAAAGGGCAATGCCGCAGTATCACTACTGAAAGATCACAATACAATTGGAAAGGCTCTCCAATTGAATGTAAATGTAAGCTCTGATACCACTGTTAAGCTCAAGGTAATTCTTGAACTTAATCTTGATTGACAAAAGGAATTAAGGGAAATTTAAGAGGAAAAAACTAAGAACGAAATGGAAAGAACAAGAACAAAATGAATTTATTTTAATTGGATGCCTCAAATCTTACAATGTCGTCCTTTTATAGAAGGGACCAAAGTACAATTAACCACATCTAAATTCCACCCCATAACCGAACCTAAACAGAAAAACAGAGAAAGTAACAGCTTTTGGCGCCAAGGTTGAAGTTCAATTGATTAGTATTTGTTGATTACATTCACATCAAGGCTGATTCAGATTGAATTCAGTTGAATCGATCAAGTATTTGCTGCTGAAGTTGAGTGCTGAAGCAAAGTATTAGTTGCTGAAGTTGTGTGCTAAGCATAATTGATCTTGATCAAATATTCATCTGATCTGTTGAGAAGAAGTTAAAGTGATGCTATTTGATCAACATTACACTTGATCATAATCAAAAGATCAGAAACAAGTTGCATTAAGGTGATTTCAGGTTCTACAATTCAGAAAATTGAGGTTGAGGTAACTGTCTTCTGAACTACAAGTTATACACTCGATCCAAATCTGCTTTTGTCGTTGAATTGTGAAGAAATTGTGTCGTTAAGCATAGAAGTGGCAAGAATTCATCAGAAACTGCGTTGATTCTTAAGATTTACATGTTATTGTGTCGAGATTTGTTAGGCAAAAATCTGATAACGAACTGAGCACCGAAAGTGTGAAATTCGACTTTGTTCTTGAAGGTTGTGGTGAATCGTGCTTTTAAATCATCATTACAAACAAAGACCGAACCTATTTCAGATTCTTAGTCCGAATTAATCAAGAAAGCATCACTGTCAGAAAATTGTTCGAAGTTAGGGTTTGTTCGTGAACTCTGCAAGTTAGGGTTTATAATCAGTGACGATTGTGGAACCGATAGCAAGGGTTGGTTTGTGCGAATGAAGGAGTAAAACTTCATAAAGCAATCGATTGTTGAAGAGTTGCGAACTTCTGCGATTTTTGAACTTATATTTTGCGAACGGAGCTGATTCCAGATTGAAGTTGTTGTTCATTGTCAATATGGCTAAGTCGATTAAGCAGTTGAAGAAATTAAGGCAAGAATATTTCCAGAAAAAGAGACAGGAATGGGACGAAAAGATGCAGCGACTTATGATTCAGCAATGTGTAGCTTATCCTAACATCAGTCGTGCTGGTGTTCTTGATGCAAATGAGTTTCCAGAGCTAGCGGACAGCGTTAGACAACGGAAGTTCCGTGTTGAGTGAAAAGAGAGAGTGGAATATGTTTTCGTTGGAGATGAAATTGTCCCCGATAATGCCGAAATTGATGAACACAAGCTAGAAGAACCTGAGTTTGAACAAGATGATCCTTATGAAGACTCTTTGCTAGAGTTAGAGTATCTTGACGATGCTGGGGCACAGTATGACATACATTCGGAATGGGAATACGATTTTCATGTCAAAGGAATGTTGAAGAAAGCAAAGACTAAGACGAAAAGGAACCATCTGAATGAAGCGTTGAAGGATTAAGTTGACAAAGCAGAAATTGAAGCAAGAGGTTGTGTTTCAGCCTAGGATGCTTGATGATCCACAAGAACTAACTCAAGATGCTGCTCTTACTGATGTATATGCTGGTGTACAAGATTCAGACATGTATGCTGGTATACAAGGATTGGTTGCTGCAGAATCTGTCATTCCAACTGCAAAACTTGATGCTACTGCTGAAAAATCACTGAATGCATCTCCAAATCTGTTAAGTAATACTTCATGATCCAAATCTGTTAAGTAATACTCCATGGGAAGCTTATATTTAGAACCGAAGTGCTTTCACTGCTGAGCAATGTCATTCTATTGGGAAATCTATTGTTGCTGCTGCATTGTCATCAAATACAGATTAGGGTATGCTTAAGTTCACTATGGGGCGTGTTGTTGTGCTAACTCAGGACGAGAACAACATTATCTTGAATGCCTTACAAGGTCTCTTGTGTTGGGTGAATGATTGCGAATTTAGAGTGGCTAAAATGTACTGTCGGCTTGACGAGCGGCAAGATCGGGATGATCTATTTCCTTTTTCGAGTGGAAAAAAAGTGTATTCCAATACACACTCTTATGATGAGTTGCCTCCTGATCTGGGAGAAGATTTTCATGACTATATGAAGCTGAGAGGAGTTGAATTTTTGCTGAAAAGAAGCACTCGAGCTGCGAGAGTGTGTTTCAAGGTTCACAACAAACAAAGCATGGTGTCTATACCAGCAATTGATTTGTTGGAGGTGTGTAAGTTCAGTAAAGCACTAAACAGATTCTGGTTCAGACCAAAATCAGTACAGTCGATGCCTTAACTGATGAAATTGATGTTGGGAGTCCCTTTGATCCGGGAAAGAATGAATTACAAGTGTTTAGAGAAGCTAGGCATCCGATGCTGCTGTTGCATGATGAAAAACTGAATGCCAGTGCACGCATTGGTGGAAAAAGGGTAACACATGTTGCAAGCTCCATAATTCTCGTGTTGTTAGTTGGTTGATGAATTGTGGATGGTTTGAAAGGGTTTTGGGCCTCTGGTATGACCTCACAGCTGGTGCATGAAGCCAAGTAAAGATAAAGGTTATAGCACTTGAAAATTAGGATAAACTGCAACTGAATGGTGCTGATATGGTGCAGAATCTGAATGTGTTTGGGGTGATCTGCAGTGGTGTTTTGGAATGGAAAAATCATATGCATAAGCTTCAATATCTTCTCAATGTTTGGATAGAAAAGATCAATGCAATATCAAGGATAATTCCAGCTGAAATTGGAGTGAATATCAGCAATATAGTTTGGAACAAAACATCTCTGAGGTTGAAGAAGTTTACAGCTGTTCCTGAGTTCTTTTGGTGTCTCCATTCGTTGTATTTGTTACTCATGCTTGAGATGGTGGACAAGAAAACAAAGCTTGATCATTTGAGGCAAGATTGGTGGTTGGTAGAGCTTTGGGTCCAAAGAAATCAGCTGTACAGATTGGAAGTTGTGAGCTACTGCGTGAGCTTTGCAAATGGAATGGTTTGGGATGTTCACATTATGACATTGTGTCTTTGGAATTTAAGTAAGGGCCATGGGTACTTAAATTGGTGGTGCATAAGCTCGGAACTTCAAGCCAAAGTCACAAGAGTTAAATTGATCAAGTTGGGACAGCATGTATGCAAGGCAGCTGCTGAAAATGCTGAAAATTCTAAGAGAATTCCAATTCTCTCATTAACGGCAGTAAATGAGATGCTCAAAGGGAATTTGATTGGTGCTATCATGATTTTGGGAAAATGTAATAATTTGCTCGCATCAAGAAGCTTCCTTGTGGACAAGAATCGAATTAAAATTTGTAATACCCGCAATTATGAGTGGTTTGGGGTGTACATTATTGAATATGTGGGATCTGCAGCACAACTTGTGCAGTTGAAAAGTAATCAAGAGTTTGTTGAGCATGGTTGGAGATGGTTTAGTATATGGATGTTTAAACAATACAAATTTTGGACAAGATCCAAGATGAAAGAGTTGCAGCTGCATTCTTATTGGATTTCAATGTGTTTGGTCGCCATGATCAAGACATGGGGCTGCTTGAGTTGCAATGGGAAATGCCTACAATCAAATTTTGATGTTAGGTTCTCTTGGTTTGAGTTTGGAAGGCCTCCCGAGAAGTTAAAGGACTTCATATGCATTCTTGTGGATTTAATGACATTCTGGCTTTGTTGTGCAGTATTTTACAACCTGAATTACAGAATTGCTGCTGCGTGTTGGGATTCTCAGCAGCAAGACTAGGTTTTGAGTTGTGTTAACAGCATCATGAGGTGTTGTGGGTGTTTTGTTGATGTTTGGTTTGATCAGTGCAGACCTCCTGAAGATTATGGTACATTCAAATGCAGCATTGTGTCAAAACAAGTTGTCTTTCTCATGTACCTGCTGCGTTTCAGGGTCAGTGCATCATTGACCTGTTTCAGCTGCAATAAGTTTCAGCAAGTCCAGTTGCAGTACCATTCACTTCATGATCTGCATGGATTGAGTTGCTTCAGATGTCTCCAGCTGCAGAATTTCAGGAAGAATTCATCAATTCAGCTATCTTTTCATATGCAATAAATGTTCTTCATGGTTGCAACTCTCTTCCATCTTGAGGACAAGAATGTTTTCAAGGGGAAGGGAATGTTATGATCCGAGCTCGATGAAGTATAAGGGGCTGCCATAGCGGCTGCATTGGTATGGTTTGGGCTGTCTTGCTGTGCTGCTGCTGCGGGTGTTGTTGCTGTATTAGTGGGCTGCTGCTATGATGAGTTATTTTAGTTAGTTGGTATTGTAATTGGTAGCTTAGTCTTTTGTTAAGTCATGTAATAAGTGAGCTTTAGTGTGGTCTTGCTTAGGAGGTCAATGTCCGGTCAAGGTTGGCGGCTAATTAGCTAGTTGGTGGTTAACTCGGTTAGCTCCTTGGTCCAAATGCAATGTATCTCTAGATATTTTTAGTATAAGCCATCCTAGGAGGAAGCAGTATTAATAGATGGCTCTGGCTTGCAATCCAACAACTTTGATGAATGAATTGATATCTTTTGATATCTCTCTCTACTTCTCATCTCCTTTCCCTTCTTATCTCATCTCAACTCTATATTCTCTTCTCATCTTATACTCTAGCTATCCCAACCAAGGTTGAGGTTTAAGATCAATCTTTGAAACCTTAACAAATTGCTTCCATTTCTTGCCATGGGACACCATCAAATCATCTACCCATTCAGGTTATTGTTTTGTTAAGAAAGTTAATCATTTAAAGGGCACTGTTTCTTTATAAATGCATCCCCCCCCCCCCCCCCCCCCCCCCCCCCCCCCCCCAAAAAAATAGAATGGCCCAAAGACACTGCGCGAATGAGAGGAGATTGATCAGTATCTAGAAACAATCCCTCAAGACTTAGGCCATCGTGGGATGGAGCAAAGATTGGCCCCAGGCCACAAGATAGTAAGGTCGATGAGGGATCATTCTTTGTTAACCAAGAAAGATCCTCTTCGATAATATTAAGATCAATTAGGCTCTAAAAAACATCAGTGACGATTGAAAGGTTAGACTGAAGAAGTCGGGTCAGTTTGGATGTCCGCCTAGGGAGAGGGAGCAGAGATGGTGAATGAGAGTTGTGCCATTGTCAAGTTAAAAGAAAGCAGAAGGATGAAGGACTGATAGGATGAGGAAGCGATTCAAGAACGAAGGAAAGAGATTGCAAGAGCGCCAAGATAATAGCAAGGAGAGAACAGAGTAAGGGTGAAAACTCCTAGCCCTAATAGTCACACTTATAGACGCGAGAAGGAAGAGCAAAAGACATGTTCTCTCGAGGAGACCCCTGCAGCCATTGAGGGTCACATCGATCATATTTTACCCGTTTTAAATTTGAATTTACCAACAGCTAAAAGGGGATATTTGTTTACACCCTAAATTTTCTAGGCCAGGGGTGATCCTGTTTTTGGATGAAATTCCACGTGGTCATCACGTGAGATCCTCCTCACGCGAGGGCGAGGGGGTGTCTAACCTTTAAGTATTGTGATAATGGCATCTCGGGCCTTGTACTTGAGAACGTCATTACCCTTGTCAAGGGTAACAACCACTCGAGGCTTAAGATGGCTAAGAGGGTGATTTAAGCTCGAGATAGAGGAGCTGCTAGGAGGGCTGTAAGAACGGTGGTTTCTAGGCTCGAGATAGTTACTTGGGGTGCAATTTCAGGTACTTGGGCCTTAAGCTTAATTTAGGAGAACATGGGGCTTTTGGAGGGAACTTCTACTAGAAAAATCTAAACATAGACATCAAGGATTTCCCTCTAAGACTCAAGACACGTTGATGGAAGAAAAACGCGGGCAATAGAACAGCTTAGTGGCCAGACATGGGTAAAGTTTTCGTAAAAATAGGAGTAGCTGTTAGTTTCTTTTTTCTAGAAATAAAGGGCTCAATGTCAATCCAAAGTAGTACACATACACTCAAAACCAAACTTCTCTAAGCTTTTCTACGGCACACCTGTGTTCTTTTACTAGAAGTAGCATAACTTAGCTATGCGTAGCGTAACATAGATCATTGCTATACTTACATTCGTTGTAATACACTTCTCAGGCTTCAAATTTGACTTTCTAGTTTTATTCTGTTCCCAAAAATAGACAATTTCATATTTGAGGCTTTAATTTAAGGCTTTGACAACCAAGGTTTTGTCCTTTGATTGCGGTTTTCTTAACGCTACTGTCATTGCTTAATACATCAGTTGAACTTAGCTCCACCCCATTGATCAAGGCTTTGACAGCCAAGGCTTGTCCCTTAATTGTGTTGGTTCTGGTGCCGTGACCTAAATACGGTTTGCTCCATCTTAATCTTATCAGACCTAAGCTCATTCGAAAGTCAAGGGTGCTAGTCTTAAAAACCTGATTGACTCGGGCTTGTAAGTGGGTTGTTGAGCTCTTGGGCTTGTCTCCACCCGAGTTCCTAACTTTTAAGTGTACAACGAAAGGTGTCTGTGGGTCTTGCTTTGTCACTGTAACTTTCACTAGAGTTAGATGCATATCCTTTAATTTTCTATCATAAACACAAATAAAAAATGTACAAAAATACTTAACAAAGTCTTTTTAATTGAAACATAAGCAGAACTCACGGTATAACCCAAGTCAAATACACCAATATATCATAAACTTTTCTCCGAAAACAATGAGGGTTTGAGGTCAAAGATGTTCAATTCATAATTAGGTTCGCTCCCTAGTCACGGTGAGTCCCTTTTGCAAGTTGTTTTGCTTTCACATTATACGGCTACCACACATATATCACTTGAAACAAAATAGAGCAAACAATCTTAAGAACATCAAGAACAAACAGACCACCATTACAAAAACTTTTCCCTACAAAGTCGAGGTTCTTAGTGATAATTAGTTTATCATACTCAAGTGTCAACATTAAACCGCTTTGTTCAATAAAGCACGAAACTAGATTCCAATGCAGGCCAGGAACAGGCAAAATATTTTATAAGCACAAAGACTTTAATAGTTTAGTTTAAGAAGGATCTTTTCCATGCCATGAATAGGGACAGAACTAGAGTTTCCTAGGAGCACATTCTCCTCCACATTGGCTTTCTCAAATTCTTGTGATATTCCTTTATTGGTGAAGATATCAGCATCTACAACCAACTCTACCGTGTTCCCAACCATGTTCATCTCGAAAATCATGGCAACAAACACATTTCCTTTCTCAGTGAGATTTGCCTATGGTCTGTGTCCTCTTAGCTTTAGGTCCAAATACCTTTTTATAGTCCCTCGTGAGACTGCTATTACTGCATGTCCACCATGTCCCCTTCCTCTTCTGGCCTTCATCAGTGTTGCTCTTTGGCTCTTTTCCTCAACATAGGTTTTGTTTGCTGCTGGTACCATCCTCTTAACCACTAGATCTTTTCTTATTCCACGGTTTCTAATATTTTCACCTTTTCCTTTCATTTTTCAACTCCACAAGGTTAGCGACCAGAGGACTTTCCCTTGCTCATTTCTTTTCCTAATTTTCTAGATTGATATGGGAGATCAGCTCCTGTAAAGGTCATGTCCTTTTTCTTGTGCTTTAAAGACACCTTTTAATTGTCTAAGAGGTTGGTAATCTCTCAATGAGATAATTGGATTGAAAGGTTTCACAAAACTTTATTCACTCATTCAGTATATTAGTGCACAAAGTCTCATACACATGTATTTAGACCAAGATTGGTTTTTGTCAACCGTAGTGATACATAACCACCTACTGCAGACACATTTACTATCATCTAACCCATACTTGTTTTGAAGCGCTTCACGCATTTCTTTAAATGTTTTCATATTACTATATATTCGGTCTAGAGGTGTTGTCATATAGTGAAGAAACATTCCCCTACATTTTCGGTTAGCTTTCTCAAAGTCCTTGTTTGACCTAGGGTGGAGCTCTATCATTAAACATGGTGTAGTAAAACTCCATTTGGCCTAAGAATAACTCTAGCTTATCAACCCACATCTTAAAATTCTTCCCATCCAAGGGCTTAGTTTTAGACCTATCAAGAATAATAAACCCTATGTGAGTGATATTGTGTTTAGTCATTTACTTAAACGACTTGGATTGTTAGAAAAATGGCATAAATGCGCAACCAAATACAACTTTACTATAGTTAGAAGTGAACTCAAGCTACAGTTAAAATGACAGTAGGTGTAAAAACAGGAAGAAGAGATTAAATTCAAGAATGTCACGCCGTAGAAAGCTCCACTTCCATAAGCTTTTACGGCCCCATGGAGGTACAATGAGACCATGGGCACTACAACCCCTAGGGTTAACACAATACCCACTTAGCAGTATGCTTTAGGAAGATAAAGTGGAGCATGCTTCACCTTGCTCAATAATATTGAGGAAAGAATTAACTATGAGAGAAAATAAGGGAGTGAATAATTTTGCATCTTTCAATGTATTTTTGTGTGTGAATCAAATCTCTATGTTTCAAAATTTATGGGTAGAAGGTTTCTCCTTAAGCAAACATCAAGTGTAGAAACTTAGGGGGAAATCCGACCCCAATATGGGCAGATATGGAGGAGCAAAGAATCTGCCTTCAGTTATAGAAAGAATGGATATAAAAAGAGTGAGCTTTGAAGAGGTCAAGGTGTGTGTCTCGAGCTAGTGGCCGGAGTAGCAAAACCTCAAGATAGCACAGTCGAGGTTTGCTGGGAATAACAACTTGAGCTCAAGCTTGCAACCCTGAGCTCAACCAAGTAAGAGATAGTCTCAAGTTTGATTTTGACAACTAAAAATACAATGGCTGTAAAAATAAAATTCCGGGATAGAGAAAGTGCATACCACACCACTCCGCAACGTTTGCATCAATATGTCTCACCTCTAGTCTTCTTATGTGGGATTGAGATGTTTACACATTTTGATCAAAAATGAAGCATCCAACCCCCCAAATTCAACCAGTAGCTATAAATCGTCTCATTGGTTGCTTCCTGCAAAAAATCAAACAAAAGAGGGGCATTTGGGATATAAGTTTTTCTAGCATCCCAAACCTGAGTGTTGTGGAATGGCATTAATGATGGCAAGTAACATTGTCCTTCAATGCGCCTACCACTTTGTTCGATGTTCCCGATTTTGTGCTTGAGGACAAAGTGAAGAAGTTGGATATATGCAGTCTACTTTGCATGTCACTCTTCTAGATTTTCTTTGCTGTTGATGTATCCAATGGATACATTATCAGAATAAAGTACAAACTCTCAATTGATGAGGTAAAACTTATATTGTCATAGGGCGCGAACAATGTCAAAGATGAAATCTCGTAGCTTATTACTCCCACTTAACTTCGCACTTAAATAGGCTACAAGTCATCCTTCTATGTTGAGCATGATAGCATTGTTTAACATGCAGGCATCGTCAAACCTTTTTTTTTTTCTAAAAGTTCAATAAAGTGAGGCCTGGTTCGATAGTTAGCTCCTGGTTTAGCACTCCAAAGATACTTGATGCTTATGGGGTTCTTTGTAGGCTTTCGAATTTGCTAGGGTCAATTATTAGGGTCATGATGCCACTAAATTGTGAAATGAATCTCATTTTGAATGAAGCTAGGTCATGGAAGCTGCACAATTGGGTTAACGTTCTCAATTATAGGCAATATTTTATAGCCCCTAGTTTGCTCTCATCTGCCGTGATACTATTCTTCGATACCACAAGTCTAAGGAATAAGACCCAATATGTCATGAAAACACACTTCTTCTTTACAACAAAGTGATGAGTGCTTCCATTAGGTGCCAAGTACTTCTATGAGGTGACGAGTATACGAATTTTTTTATTAGGGTACCTCTATGAGGTGGCGAGTATGATTTTCTCTATCAAGGCTACAAATGAAGATTTCATTGAAGTAAACCATAGCGAAACTATATGAAAGGCGTCCAATTGATTCTTGAATAGCATAATGGTACTTGGTGCATTATATATTCCAAGCAACTCGACTAGTCATTTGTATGAATTTTCTTGAGTTTCAAACGTGATCTTATTCATCCCCTAGAAATATTCAAATCTAATGGAACTTACTCTTTAAGTCTTACTGGTTGAATACATTATCATTGCTCAACTAATGTTGGAGATCATCAAGTCTTGGAAAGGAAAATTGGTAAAGAAAAGTGATCTTGTTGATTGCTTGACAGTCTGTACTCATCCACCAAGTTCCATTCTTCTTGGACATCAAGGGAATTGAAGCAACACAAGGATTCAAACTTTCTCAGATAAAGCCTCTGACGTGTAGCTCCACTGGGTGCCTCAACTCCTCATGTTCAATAGGCCTCATCTGGTAGTTCGAACAATTTGGTAATGTTACACTTTGAATCAGGTTAATCTAGTGTTGAATAACCCTCAATAGAGGTAAAGATGAATTTTCTATCCAAAAATCAATAAATGAACAAACTTTTAGATATCCAAGTCAAAAGAATTTTCGATTTCAAATGGGCAAATTTACCCTAGGTTCTTGATTATCGTAGATTTAGAAGAGAAGTTAGTTCCACTGTTCACAAGGAAACATTTGCACCCACTTTGTTAAAGTGGGAAATGGACCCCATACTCAATGCATGGCAACATTTTGGCTAAACGTAGGAAGGCTGAATGCTTACAGACTCCGAGTTTATCCCTTCTTTGAGTAAATACTGCATGTCATCATTTGTCGACATAGTGGAAGACTCTTGCAAAACCTTGTATAATAAAGTTATACCATTTTATGCCTTAGTTGATTATATGCTTGCAGCCCATTTCACTATAAATAGATATATCCTACTGATTCTAACCAACCCATCCTATATAACTAGAGGTGGCAAATTCAACCGGACCCAAAAAACCGACCTGAAAAACCCGTAAACCCACCCGCCCAAACTTAAAATATGTCGTAAATAATGGAACCCGAAACTCAAAAGACCCGACCTGCAACTAACCCGACCCATTCTTTGCCTAATCTGAAAATATCCAGATACCAATTTGACCTAACACAACCCACCGTTGACGTGAACTAACATGACCCAAAATGACCTGAACTTCCAACCCAACCCAACCTGAAAACTAAATTTACCCATGGTCTTTAAATTCAATGATAATTGTTAGTTGTCAAAATTAGCACAATTGAAAATAACATGTTATTGAGCACCTATATTGATAATATAATATTGTCCCTTAGGGACTTAGCCAATTGGTAGTGATCGCCAGCTGCCAACGTGGTGACCCGGGATCGAATCCCACGAAGCTCAAAAGTGGTGTCCTCTTTATAAGGATTTTAAGGGGTTTATCCAATCCCCCCCCCCCCCCCCCCCCCCCCCCCCCCCCCCCCCCCCCAGGCTTTACCATGCTAAAAAAAAAATAAATAAAAATAAAAAATATTGATAATATAATAAATATATTAGTAAAAGTATAAATTATTTGGTATAATTTAAACTTTTGAAAATGTTTCATGCCGCTAAGACACTAAATAGTATGATTACGATGACCTGTAACCCGTACAACCTTACTTAAGATCGACCCGAATCCAAGACCACTCAAAATTAAAGTGACCCGAACTCGAAATAACTTGACCCAAACCCAAACCAACCTGAGTATATGTAAAACCCAAAAGTGACCCGAGCTTGAATGAGTTGACTAGAACCCAACCCAAGCCGAGTTTAGCATAAACCTGAAATAACACAAACCCAAATGGCTTCACCCGAACCCAACCGAAATGACCCGATTGCCACCTCTATATACAACATCATCGTGGTGTTTCTGTATATTTTATTCTATAAAGCATCCATCTGTACAGTCACTTATAAAGGGATTATTAGTTTTAAAAAAATCCATGTGTTTAAAAGTCTACTGTTTAACCTTGGAAATACAGGATATGGCACATTAATACTTGTATTACACTATACAATAAACCATCCGTTTTAGTGAAAAAATAGTTCTATTATAATCCATTTTATAAGTTATCTTACTTTATAAGTGACCCAATGAGTCCCAAAACACATTTTTATAGTTACATGTAAACCTATTTGAACATAAAATACAAACAAGCTTCAAGAGACTAGATTTAAGTGTCGCGTTATTTTTTCAATAGCTTCTTTTTAATTAAGAATGAAAACCTTTTTTATCTTAAATTTCTAAAATCATGTTTTATCTTATTTCTCAAAGAAGAAATATTACCCTTCAACATTTGTATAAAAGCAAAAAAACATAACTTTTATCTAAGAGCACTTTTTATTTTGGTTAAGAGTCTTGAAAATCTGATGCAAACCCAGATGCGGCTGAGAGCACTTGCCCAGAGACATGGCAAGAAGGGGCTTTGGCAAGAAACAACATGGAATTCAAAGGGAGGGCGTGTCTTCTTTTGCAAATTGGGGGTAGGTGTGCTTCGGTTTTGTTCTAAGTTGGACCAACTCTTGTATCCTAGATAAAAATTCTAGTGCGGGGAAGTCTTTTTAATACCCCCTTCTCCTTTGACTACTGGTAAAGTCTTGTGAGCCTAGAGTGAGTATAATGGGTCACATGAGTGCATGGGCCTCGTCGAACTGGTGGGTGCATTGCGTCCCGGTTGGGTGTGGTACGGACTTTTTCCGACCCGGACTTCTATTTTGGCAGCCAAATGTTTTTAGTTGTCAAAATTGAACTGGAGGCGAATTATTATCATTGAACTAAGCTCGAGGCTGCAAGCTTGAGCACTTGTTGTCATCCGTTGCCAACCTCCAGGGTGCTAGTTCGAGGTGTTGTCTCTTCCTCCAAGTTCAAGCTTGAGACACGTGTTTGACTATGTAACCACCCATCATATTCATTGTTTGCTTAACTAAGGCAATATTCTTTTCTCCTTCATATCCACCCACTTCCGTAATAGCCAATTGTTTGAATGGGAAGTTTTTTCCCTAACAAATACAATGTCTTGGGCCATTGATCAGCATTCAAAAAACACTAAGAAACACTCATGTTCTTCATTATTTCTGAGTCTCTTTGTTCTTCTCGTATTGGACAAGTTGGGTCATACTCCAACCCATCACTTGAGTGTAACGTTCCTCTATTAGGTGCCATGATAACCCTGAGACTCGGAGTGTTTGACAACCTCATTTGCATCGTAGCAAGGGCATAAGTGACTTCGGACAGAGGTATCTCCGCAAAGCAGCAACGTCTTTCTGTGTGATCCTTCTTCTCTGAATTTCATTCTTTCAGTAGTTTAATTATCTCTTCTAGAGTCTATTTGTTTAAGTTCGAGGTCTTAGCATTCAGTTTGAGGCCTTCCTTTTGAAGTTCATTTCTGAGTTAGTTAAGATCTATTCTATCCCCATTTCGACTTAGCAATGTCCTTTTTTTTAACTACCTATTTTAGCCATTTTTCCAACATCTTCTAAAAGTATAAGTTAATGTCCATCTGAGACTCAGCTTGTAATAGTGCACATTTTTTTTATAATCATATTAGAGGAGCTAGAACAAGTACAAATTGATTTCTTTCTTTTTTCTTTTCAGATTTATTTTAGAGTTATACTGAAAGTAGAAGAGTTAGCTACATACTTGTAAATCATTAGGGTAGGTTGTTTTACTCTTGTATATGAAATTAGTGCTTTGTCCCTCTCTTAGGTTCTCTTCTTTAGAGATTGAAGTTTGAGTGTTCTCCCTATTCATCATAGCTTTAGCAATTTGGATCGAACTAAGGTTTTGAGAACCTTTCCTTTACTCTACTAAGAATAGACTGCATCAAGTTGGTACTAGAGCTAGCATGTTGTCGCTATGCCTCGAAGGAAGCAAAATATGTTCTCGTTAGTGAACTCTATAAGAGGGACAACGCTCATCAAACAGATAACACATTCGAAGAGAAAGAGGCCGAATTCCCGCAACTCAAGTTGCCAAGGTAGCAGTTGACCACAACATTGCATCAGTCAGCACACCATCAAAATTCGCTAGCTACCGATGACATGGACGACATTGAAGGAAGCTTAAAGAATCCCTTCCATATAGTTGGCATTCGTGGGTGCAATTGCAGAAGATCGAGGCTCTTTTATGAACCATCATAGTATTTTGACGACCAATGCTAAGAGTCCAGAATCTGGATCTAAAACCTGGAGTCCCAAGGTGGAGGGTAACTTGCTGAGTTCATGGATTGACCAATGACAATCAAGGAGATACTCGTGTTCAAGGAGGTACTCGAGCACAAGCATGATCCTTAGTGGCAAATTGGCATGGAGGAAAGGTTTCCAGTTGGTGGCATAAATGCAAGCACTTGAAATTGAGGAAGGACAAGAGTATAATCAAGAATTATGAAAAGTTAATGAAGCACATGCATGATATGTTCTTACCCCACAATCATGTTAGATTGAGGTTCCAAAGGATCCAAATTTTGCTTCAAGACTCTCGGTCCGTTGAAGACTAAATGGTAGAGTTTTATGTATCACCGGATAAGAACAACTCGGCATACATGGAGGGCCAACTAGCGGTAGGTGTAACATGTTTTTTATTCCAAAAAATTACTAAGATATCAATCTAGTAAGACACTATTACAAAGCTAGACTACAAGGATAGTCCAAAAGACCAACTACAGTTAATACCATCAACCCAAACTAGGCCCCTACTAGTAGTTTGAGAAAACGATGGTTCAAGTTGAATTGACTAGAAACGTATGCTACCGAATGTTGTGAGGAAGAAAATTATAACAAGGGGCTTTGTATTGAGGGCACCGAATCGTACGATGGTGATTTGGCTGCTAAGAGGTAGAGGCTATTCAAGAACCAATAGGAGAAGAGAAAAGAACTAGAGATTAGTCATGCTCGTTGTTTCTCGAAAGTATCTTTTTTCTGGGAACATGGTTAACCAGAAATTATTATGTTCGCGATTCTTCATCCACCGATGCAGGACATTTTCTTGTGCTAAGGCAAGTATGCCTTCCTCCTCATGATACCAAATAAAATGAGCAGTTAAGGAATAACACCATTCAAATGGCCTGCACGATAGGTAAGGTATGTCATTTAGTGACTAACTCAATAACTTCAAGAATTTTCAAGAGGCTTCAAGAAGCTTTGCTTAAAGACTCAAGCTCACCCCAAACCGTATGAGCCTTCTTAGACGAAGAAGGATAAAAAAGTTGCAATTTTCAGATGTTATTTAGCTATCTTTTTAATTAAGGCGGACTACTTGGATCGAGTATGGTGTGAAGGTTTTACCACGCACAGTTGCCATCTTCTACTTGCACATCTATGGCATTTCAATATATAGGCAATCCATGATGGGTATCAAATTACATATAGATTCTTGTTTAAGTGGACAAATATTGTATTCTTGCCCAAAAAAGGAGGTACCCTAGTTGATAACAATCAAGAATTCCGAACTCATTTTTAGGGCCATGTTCTCCTAAGAGTTAGGCGTTTATAGAATTTTGTATGTTTAATTGGTAAGCAAAATTTGGAGGCCTGAGGGTGATGATGAATGAATAAAGAATGTTATTGGATGAATTTGTTGTTGTTTTTATAGAAGAGCTACCAAATTCCTTACCACCTTTGAGGGATATCTAGCACAAAATCGACCATGTGCAAGGGCACATTACTATAAAGGCCTCATTATTGGATGAGTTTGTTGGAGCACTAGCAGCTTAGGTGCCAATCAAAGAAGTTGCTTGCCCATGTATTTATACCGAAGAGTTTGAAGTCGTGTGCAATTTTGCACTCTTACTGCCCAAGAAGGATGGTACTTCGCAGACACAAATAGTGTGGTGATCAATTCGATTGCATTACATTATCGATTCCTAATAGTAAGAGTTCAAGGTTTATTTAGGTAGTGCAAAGTTATTCAGCAAGCTGGATTTGAACAGCTAGTATTGTCAAGTTCGGATTTCGCGAAGGGGTGAATGTAAGACGGCATTCAAGGCTCAAGGAAGACTCGATGAGGTCTGTTTATGCCTTTAAGTATTCAGTGATCCAAGTATGTTCATACAGTTCATGAATGAGTTATTAAGGCTTAGATATAAGGAAGTTTGTTGTAGTATACTCTAATAACATTTTGATCTACAGAACGAGTAGAGAGGCGCATCTATAACATCTTAGGGAAAAATTCGGCACACTATGGGAGAAGCGCTTGGGTTTCCACAATGATGAAGTGTGCCTTCATGATTGACCAAGTTACATTCCTTAGCTTTGTGGTGTCCAAGAATTGCATTGCTACATATGAAGGCAAGGCAGCAATGATTCCGGATAAGCCATAACCAATTACCTTGACATAAGTACACAACTTTTATGGCCTTGTTTCATTCTATTGAATGTTTATTCCACACTTTGTAAAATAATGGAACCCAAAATTACTACATGAGTTACGGGAGTTTCTAGTGGACACTAGCGATTTGAGACGTCTTTTTATAATGAATAGCTAACCAATGCCGTTGTCTTAGCATTATTGGATTTCTAATAGACATTTAAGTTGCAAATTGTTGTATTGAAGGTAGGAATTGACACTATGCTCAACCAAAAGGGACAGCAAATTACATATTTTAGTAATGACCTAATTGGGGTAAAAGTTATGGCATTTGACATACAACATAGAGTTATGTGTCATAGTTCATGTAGTCCAGCACTAAAGTCATATTTCTCTAAACTAAGAGTTTGTTCTTTGCTAGGACAACACCATTCTAAGTACATCAATATAACTAAGACAAGCTTTCCAGTGACATGTGAAGTAGTCATAAATGATACAACTCCTCCATTTCATCCTCAAGCATAATTCGGAGGTCAAAACAAGGTAGCTAACACCTCCTAAGATGTGAAATGATGATACTAATCAACAGTCGTACCATGGTAGTGGATTTGACATGCACGCAAAATAGGACTGGAAAATTCTATGTTTAGAGGTGTATAGAAAAGCAACCCATGAAGGGACACAAAGTTACGTAATACATGCGGGTTGCTCTTTTAGGGACAATCAATTTTGCATACCCGCCTCTAAACTATGCCTTAACATAATACAAAACAAGCATAACTAGGGCCATATGCTACAAGACATAACTTACCAGGTTGTGGCCATTCCCTATTACTAGTGGAGTATTAGAAAGGGGGTTAATCAGTTTGTTAGTCGCTATCAAATTTGTGAAATTTATAAGGGATCCATAGCCAACACATACCTTAACATATCTTCTTTATTCCTTGTTAGCCTCAGACTAATAGTAGAATGGTTTTTGCACTCAGCCTTCTTAGGACATAGTGTGATGTTGATTCCATATTCGTGATAGTCGATATGTTGTCTAAGATGGCGTATTGTCTTACATGTAAAACAGTCGCAGATGCTATATACATTTCTTAATTGTATTTTACAAAAGTCTACTACCTTCACGGTTTATCCACCTCAATTGATTCCACTGGTGATATTTTTTTCGTCAATAACTTTTGAAGGTGCTTATAGCGGATATATTTTGCACTTTAAAACCATTCAAATTATAGACAGAAAGCTACACATAGGTGACTTACCAGTCCCTGGGAACTAGTTGAGATATCAGATAGCTGAGAATGTGAAGAATTCGGACAGAAGTTGTACAAAGCAGAGTTCACTCGTAATTGCTCCATCAAAAATAGTACAAGGTTCCCGCCTTTCCTCATTGTGTATGTGTTTGTGCTTTACTTACCAGTTGACCTTAAACTGGCAGACCCTTGAGTGGCTGTAGTCGACAAGCTCAAACTACAAGGTGGCAACAGACAAGAAAGAAAGAAAGAATAGAAGAGTTCGATGTGGATGATCATGTATGTGTGAAAAGAATAGAAGAGTTCGATGTGGATGATCATGTATGTGTGATTCTAAATCTATAAATGCACAAAACTAGGGAGTACAATAGTTTTTGACATGGAAGATCGATTCTTTACGAGCACTTGAGAACTTGAACACCAATGCCTCTTCAATACCGAGTGACATGCAAACTTCATATGTCTTTAATATCAAGCATCATGCCTTTTACTTTGGTGATAATGAAGAAGAAAAGGTTGTTGTGAATTCAAAGGCGAATTCTTTCCTATCTGGGTAGGATTATGTAGACCGACATGCAACTAAAGAGTGAACTCGTTAAGGTACGATAACTTGGTGAGAAAGGATTTGGCGAGTAAGTACCGGGCACTATCGTAAGCGCGCAACTTCTAAACTAGAAATGAATGTCCATTCCAGAGTCAACTTGTAAATTTTCGTGTTTTTCCTTTTTCCTTTAATTGCTAGAATCCTAGAAGGAATTCGCTCCATTTCTTTTGTGTCAAATACATATTAGTGTAGCAAAAATCCTAATAGGAATTGATTTCTTTCCTTTTGCTTCAGATTTAGTTCAGATTTGTTTCCAAAGTAGGAGAGTTAATTATAAGTAGGCTTGTAATTCATTGATGAAGGCAGTTTTTCCCCTTATATATGAAATTAAATTTTATTTTTCTCTTAGGTTCTCTTTCAGGGAGATTCAAGTTTGAGTCCTTTATTTGTCTTTGCTTCATCAATTTAGGTCAAAGGAAGATCATGAGAAGCATTCACTTTGCTTGAATTAGGAGACTACATCCAAATCTTAAACAATATTTTGTCAAAAAAAAAAAAAATACTTTTTTCCAAAGAAATATGATTGACTAACTAGGCAACAAAAAGCCAATTATAGGTTTTTGTTTCAAACTAGAAACCATTGTTGAAATAGGTGTCCTAGAAAAACCCAATTAGTTAGTTTTAAATATTAAATAAGTGAAATTGTTTTATTTTCCTATTGTCTGATTATATTTTACGAGTCAAACATGTGTGATTATGTTTCTAAAATGTTCCATGAGATGGACATTGTCCAAGATGACGTCCTAGGATTGGTTTAAGTTGTCAATAAGATTGAACCACGGAAAGACTTAGATCAAGCAAGTGACATGTTGTTAAAATATGTTCGTAGTCAATGATAAGTTTGGACAACTTGTCTGACAAGACTATAATATGATACTATTCATGACCTGTCTTGGTCATGTGGATAGGGATCCAATAGTATTGCGTTGTTGTTTTCAATAAAATTAGAACACTAAGTAGGACCACCTAAAATAAATATCTTTTACCTGCTATCAGAAATGATTAATTCTATAAAACAATAACTTTAAATTCAGGAAATAGTATGAACTCGTGCATGGAATGCTAATTGCTTTGATGCCCAAAATGATGAGGTTAAAATTAAATAACTAGAATCATACGTCATTGAGCAATTGCATGAAGTCTGGCGGGAATGGATATTTTACTAGGAATTTACAATGTAAGATGTCCCCCTAGTTGATTCGCAAATATACGAATAGATTCTAGAATCTTTGGCCAGAGTATTTCACATGTTTGACATTTGGAATTGATACAAAAATTGTTTCTGTATTATGAATTGTTCGAGAAGGACAAGTTGGCAACTTCAGTGATAGAGGTGAGAGAAATAACGATAGTAGTTAAGGTTGTTTTTTCTCATAGATATCTAATAAAGGGTTAATTGTCGCAATAAAACTATTCGGGCATTCTTGAGTAAGCAAGCAATAAGCAACATACCCAGTTCCCTAAGGGCTCATGCCTAAGCAAGGTCTAGGGGGCCGATGTATGCAGCCTTCCTCCTTCAAGGTATTACCTTTGAAGAGACGATGTTTCGTGGGAAATTTTTGAGTGAATATATTTAATTTTAGAGTATAGTAAAACTTATTTAGTGAAATTAAGTTTTATTAGATGGTAGTCAATTGTTATCATGAGATGATAATCAGATTTGACCCATTTTGAGCTAGAGTTAGATTGTCCCTGAGGTCTCTCCGCAAGACTCAACTTAAGCACAGCTTGAAAATATTTAAATTGAATTTATGGGATTATTATTTATTCATAAGATGAATAAGCTAATTTTGCTAAACATAATTCATGCGATGAATTATTTATTTATAAGATGAATAAATTAATTTTACCAAATAATATTTATGGGATGAATTTTATACATTATGAAAATCTAAACAAAATAAAATTAAAAAAAGGATACAATTACACAGCCCACACGCGCTTGCCTTGATTTTTTTTAAAAAGGAAAAACGAGGATGTTCCATGGCCGCGGACCAATAGCACAATGACACGTGTCTCTTCATGCCGGCATCCGCGTGCATGCGGGACCGCCGGTCAAAGGTTGACACGTGGCGGTTTTATTTTAATAAATATGAGCTGTGCCGTGAGTTTATTATTATGGTTTTAAGTTTTGGAACCTAGTTTTCTCCTGCCACAAAAAACATACAATTGTTTCAGAGTTTTTCTAAATTAATGTTTAGTATAATTTTTTGAAAATTTGTTTTTTAAAAAGATTAAAAGGAAAAATTTTATTCCAAAATTTTTTCCAAACTAAATATTTTGGGAGCCCACACTCCAGTGCTAATAGAGGTCATTGCGAAAAAGATCTCGAGTTGTTAAGAAGTTTTCTTCTTCTAATTTCAAATCTTCAAGTCGGAGTTTGGACTCACACTTTAGGTGCGTCTAAATTAAGTATTTGATATTTAATTTGCTTTCCTTTATTTCGTTTATTGTACATACCATGTTTATACTTGTTTTATTCGATGTTCTTGGATTGTTGTATTATAACACATTAGAGTAAGATCTAGGTCTAATTAAATAGTTTAATTAGAATAGGGCATTATATTTAAAATTAAGAATTTTAAATTGTGTTTCCACTGCGCCCGCTCTAGTCGTTTAGGAAAAATTTTTTGAAATACTTTCCCAACAATTGGTATCTAATACGTTCATAATTAACATTAAAACATCAGGTTTGATAAAATTGAAGTATGTAGAATTACGAAAGGCATGAAATTGGAAATTTCAATAAAGGAAAAAACTTATCTTGAATATTATTGTTAAAAGAGTTTAATAACAATATTGAAGGTTCATCAAAGTTTTACATTATTTAAAATTTTATGTGAGTCAAAATTCAATCAAGGAGCACAATTTTAAATCAGATCTAATAAGATTAGATATTCAAAGATCTAAACGATTTAGATTATTAGTCTAATTTGATTAGATTTGAACATAGGTATGAAATATTCAATTATTGAATATTTTGTAATAATCCAAAACAAAAACAAAAATGCCTGATTGTGTTATTAAAGGGTAAATAACGAGATTACTATTCATCAAATTTAAATTTTTTAAATTAGGATGAATTACAATTAACATAGTGGCAGTATATTTCTAAATAATAAGATTAGATGTTCAATAGTTGAATGATTTAGACATGTACGATGTCACATTGAACGTCTAATTGGATTAGATGTTCGATTTACAATTTAATGGAATTAAAATCAGGTTTAATTAATTATTTATTTATTTAAATAAATAATAAATTAAAATTAAAAAAAGAAAATTATTTTGTTTTATTTTTATAATTTAAATAAATAAATAATTGATTAGAATGAGATCCTAATTAAGATTATGTGGTAATCTTTTCTAAAAGAGTTTAGAATCATCTTTAACTAGTCATTCCCTGTGCGATGCACACGGATGATATTTATATTTTGAAGCCATACTTTACTACCCTGGAATAAAAGATAACATGTTTATATTGTATATTGTAATAGTAATAAATTTTTATCACATGCCAAAAGATTTTCATAATATCGTTGAGCAGACTCATTGGAATTTTTGTTTAGTTGCCCAATGTAGAAGGGTAGTACTCCATACGCTTGATAAATGGGTTTGGTCTGGGTTTGGTTGGCTGTTGTTTTAGAACCCTAGATTTCGTAGTGCATTAACATGACATTATATGACATGTACAATGCATAAATGATTCCAAGTATTTGTTGTTTATCTGTATATAGACAGATCTCACCAAAATTTTTAGTATTCTTTTATTTTGTTTTGTATTTTTCATTCGGGTTTTATTTGAAATCAAGTAAACTTTTGTTTGAAATTTTATGGGTTTCTAAAGTAGTTTCCAACTTTTTAATTCCCTTATAGTTTTTTTCCATGAACAATTTTTTTCTAAAATAATTTTTTACCCTGAATTCTTTTCCAAGTATTTTTAATGGTAATTATTTTGTTTTTCAAAAAAAAATTACTTTGTTTATCTTTTTTTTTTTTTAAATTTTTTGAAGAAATGGTTTCTGTTTCGAATTTCTTCGGCAAAAAGATTTTCCTTTTTTTTACTTTTTTAGATTTTATTTTATTCATATACTATTTTTTCATTATTATGTTTTTATGTTCTCCAAGATTTTTGGATTTGAATATTTTTTTACAAATATCATTATAATACGTAAAATAGATAGAGCGGTTATAATATTTTAAAAAATAGATTTAATTTCTTCACCTTCATATTGTCAACAATTTTGTTTTTTAGCAATTTATTTATGAAATCTTTATTTTTACATTTTCGTCACACCAAATCTACGCCAAGGTTCTGTTGTGCACATAGATGTATGATCTAGGACAAAATACACACAACACTTCTACTAAACCCCAACAATTGGAGTGGAGCAAAAATACTTTAAAAGCCCAAAATGCATGGACGATCATCAAATTGGATTAAATGATAATGTTTATATTTTGAAGAAATATAAAGTGTATGACAATTATTTAATTTTGAAATTAACTACAATAATTCTATTAAAATGTAATGTGCGATTCTGTTTTGTTTGGAAAGTGACTTATGCCATGTCCTACTTGACTATTGTTTATCTTTTGCGTATATTAAAACCATTTACTAAAAGAGTGGTATTCAAGTGCAGCATTTTTTATTTCTTTGAATCCTATTCTTTCATAAATATTTTTTTTATTTCTTAATCATTTTTTCAAAATTTAAAACATGGCGTAAACTATGCACCATAAAATATGATACATGATGCATGATTATTAAAGCAAATTCATGCATTTACGTGAAATTTAAGCCGGTAGGTGGGTAATTATCTACAATAAGTAAACTCAAGATAACAAAAAAAATTTGAAAGAGTAAGACAGAACTGACACGATAAATGAATCAAACATTATAGTAGGAAACTATCTCCATTATTTTTCTCGGTTGCTTCTAAAGGAGAGCTTGCATTGACAAAAAAGAAACAGTTTCCTCCAATTGGAAAAATGGCGCCTTTAAAATTTCTCTTCTTGCTGTTATGATATTAGTGATTCAAATCTTTAATTTCTCCCACACCTCAGTGGTTAGTGCAAAAAAAGGAAGTAGTGGGCATTATTTTTCATAAAAATGGGTAGTTAATGAGATTAATTTCGTTATAAAAAAAAATAACTTTTTGAATTCAAAACTATAATTTAATTTTTAATATTTTTTATTGGTGAAAATATATTGTTTTTAAAAAAGATATGTACAAAAAATTATTTTGGTAGTTAATGAAATTTTTGTTTATTTTCAATAAAGGCTTTTTTTTGAATTAAGGATTTCTAAAATTTTTTTTTTTTTTTTTATTGGTGAAAAATTATTGTATCTACAAAATGTTGAAATTGTGTAGATTTTTTTTCCATTTTTTAAATTGGGGATAAGAATTTTTAGATTTCAAGGATTAGGTCAAGAAAGGATTATGGAAGGGGTGGATACTTCTCCTTAAATAATAGATAGATTGCTCCAACCTTTGGGCATTAATTGTTCTTATTCAAATTGTTTGATAATAGGGTACTTATTAAATTTTGTTCACATAGTTAATAAATTTAAAGAGTTAAATATTATGTACAATATGAATAAAAGTTACGAGGCCATATAAATTGGTGAAATATTTGATTTCGTTTAGTGGGAGAATTTTTCCAAATAAGTCTAGTTCAATTAGATAATTCAAAAGTCGAATTATTTGAAAAGAAAAATTCTCATAATATATCTAATGAGATTAGATAACATAGGTTGGATAATTTAAGGACCCTGATATGATTAGGACTTTATTTAATTGTTAAATAAAATTTAGAATGAGATTCTAACATTGAGAATGAGATAATCAAATTTAAAAGAAAGATTTGCCATTGTAAATTTCAAGTGGGAGCGAGGATCAAGAGTTGACTCCTCACAGTCTCCATTGCCAATCTAATAGTATAGTAGATAGATACTACTCCCCGAGGAGGGCGTTTGTTCGGAGAATACAGGATTAGACTTCTTCATTATAGATAGAGGTACGAGAAAATTGAGTGAGACCATGCCATCGTGGAGTATCTTGTTTACCTGCGCCAATTTCTAGGTAATGGTATACACCTGACTACGATGGTATGATAGTCTTCTATAGAGCGTTATGATATTGTCTTAAAGACCAACAAAGAAATGGTGAGTTAAATATATTTAGGAAACATATTATTTGAGAATAGTTCTTATTTGACTAATTACTTGTTGCGCTTCTCCCATAGTAATGGGTAGATTGGTTAGCTTATCATTGCACACACAAAGAGAATGTTTAGGTGGATCCATGTTTTGTTTGTTTGCTAAAAAATTATCAAAATGTTCACAAGACTCAAAATATCAAGTGGGAGCGAGCTTCTAAGTGAATGCTCATGGCCTCCATTACCGATCTAGCAACATATTGTAGGTGGGTGCGACTCCCCAAGGAGAGCGTTCATTTGTAGAATACTAGGTTAGATCTCTTAAGATGAACTGAAGTAAGCAATTGAGTATGGCCACACTGACGTGGAGTATATCAAGACCTTATATGAATGTTCAGGTAATGAAGTACACTTGACTAAGGTCGACATTTGCCTCCACGAGAAGCTCTGTTGGAGGACCTTAAACGCTTAGGGAAAAGTGGTGTGTTAAATATGTTCAGTAAAGAGTTTACAGGAAAACTTGCTTATTGAGAATTATTCTCACCCTTCTGATGTCGCAATTTGACCTCGCCGGTGGGGAGTTTTGGGGGGTTCAGTTAGGTCTCCACGATATACATGTAAGTGTCGGAATATGAACTCTGAACTTTGATTGTTTGCTAAAAGTAAGAAAAGCAAGCATGTGTATTATATGACTTGTTTTACAGTTTTTGGCTTTCAAACTGGTTGTTAAATTATACATTGCGATTAAAATTTGGGATGTCTTGTCTGTTTTGTTTTGCTCGCTATAATATAATATGTCTTAATACATGTAGAGCACTAAGTGATGCTCAGAGTTCTCTAGATTGCTACTAGCAGATCTACCAAGTTAAAAAGAATGTTTAGACCGTTAGATTAGACTAAAAAGTTAGTCAAATGCAAGATTCAACATTAGATGCTGAACTTATTCCAATATTAGATATTTGAATTCTTAACTATAGTAGAGATGATCAGATACTTGAGAGAAGTGTTTGGTCAGAGAACTAATAGCATGAGAACAATTGTGAGCAAAAGTGGCATGAAAACTAAGGGAAGAGTTTACTTAGTTTAAGTATCTATCTTAGGAATTAGGAACCTCAAAAGGGTAAAAAAAAACTTGAGTCAAAATAGTTTTGTCTCTTTTATAAAAGCACTAGACGTTAATATTTAAAAGGAATTGCCTAGATACTTATATACTATAGTTGCCAAGATCGCAGGCCAACATGGCAGGGTAATTGATATCCAGTCTCCTATAGTTGTGACTAGTAGATAGTTCACTAGTGTACTAGTGAATGGGTTTTCAGTAAGGGTATTAAGAGGTAGTAGTTTAAGTCAAGAAATATAGTTTTGTATTTGAGTAACTATCTTGATGTACTTAAATAATTTAATTTCTATCTACATTTGTTTCAAAATAGACTTTCAGTTATTTTTCTGAAAAATAAACTGGTATTTGTATAAATAAAGTGTTTATTTAAAAAGATACATTGTTAGATAGTCAACTTATTTTGATCAAAGCTACATTAGTGGCAGTTTATTAGTCTAATAAAAGCTAGAATGTGTAACCATATAAAAGAAGAAATTCTAGAAACCATATAGCGTTTAATTGGTACTTAATCTTAGGTCACATTAATCAATATGATTCAAAATTGGTTTGATTTGTCTTATGGATCATTAAGTACTTGAACAATAACCGATATGGAAATCATGTTCGAATTAATTATGACTGAAAGTGTCTTTAAGAGTAAAGACAATAGGACCACTAAGCTGCTAGGACTTGTTCATAAAGTGTTTATGGACTACTAAAAATTCAAGCGAGCGGAAGCGATGCGTATTTCATAAAATATTTATGAATAACTACTCAATTGGTAGATGTATAGATATACCTCTGAGGACTAAAGTCTTGAATCCTTTGAAAAGTTCAAAGAATTAAACACTTAAGTTGGAATCAGTTAGGTAAATTTATCAAGTCGCTTTGATTAGATTGAAGTGGAGGTTTTAGAAGAATTCTTATTTTTCCTTACTACAAAGCGTTGCATAGAGCATCAATAATGTGTTGTCGAATATGTTAAGATTCATATGATGAGTCACATCTACACATCAAAAAGTTTGTTACGTAAAAGATTTTATAAAGTGTTCTAAAAGTATAGTAGATAACTTGTATTAGATAGATTGACAGTATGAGATACAGTGTCTGAACAGCATGATACAACTTATAGTGTAGATGGTTTATTAGATATATCATCAACTAGGTTGTTGTCACACAAGGTACACGAGAGCTTTATTGTAGTGGGAGGATGGTCAGGGTCACGTGACGGATTCATGTCTTTAGTCTTAACAATTAAGCATGATGGTGAATCCGATCCTTTAGACTACAATGGAACTCTTGAATATAAAGATGCAGACCACTAGGTCAAAGCAATGAAAGTTAAGTTAAAGTAATTTTATTTTAACTACATCTGGAGTTTATAGAGGGCTTGAAAGATATTAAATCCATTAGATATGATCTAAGTGAATCTACAAATATAATGAGTTCATTGGACAAGAAGATAGAGACCTTTAACGCTAGATTGATGGCTGTGGGTTAATACCCTATTGGAAGGAATCATCTTTGATGGGATCTTATAGCTAAATGCTATGCTTAAGTCCATAAGGCTACTCTTTTACATTGTATCTCATTGCGATGAGTTATGGGAATGTAAGTCAAGACGACATTCTCTGAATGGTTATCTTGAAAGGCTATTTATATGATACAACAAGACAAATCTATAGCCAAGAGTCAGAAGCATATAGTATGCAAATTAAGTTAGTCTAATTGTAGACTTATATAAGCATCTTCTTCATTGAATAGTAGATTCGATGACAGCTAATCAAGTCCTAGGGATTTGAGTTAATGGTTAGTAAACCATTAGTGTACAAGTAACACAACAAGAAAGTAGGGACTTTCTAAGTGTGGTACATAGATAACATTCTACTCATTGAGAATGTTGTAGAATTGTTATGAGCTGTTAAGTTTTTATTGTCCAATCAGTTAATTAAAAGCGAAAGACCTAAGATGAATCAACTATATTCTTAGGGTCAAGCTTTGGCGAGACTTAAAAGGAAGGATGTTGGGTTTATCATGGGCTGTTTGTTTTAAAAGGAAGTTTAGACATTTGATGTCAAAATTTCTATTTATCCCTTATAGTTGGAGTCATTAGATGGTGAAGAGTGAAGAGTCTTGTATCGCTTACTTCATCATGGAAGTTGGGTACTTGACAACTAGGGAATTTTTGAGTGGACTAGTTGACTCATAACATTCCCAGTAAATGAAAGCATGTGAGCAAAAAGAATGAGACGTTGACAAATCAATATTAGTTAAAGTTTGTAGTCAAAGAGTTAACCGATCCCTAGTGGATAGTTATGCAATGCAGGGCCATTTGGGTTTAAGGACAAGTGGGAGATCGTTGGAATAGGTGCCCCAGAAAAATCCAATTAGTTAGTTTAGGATATTAAATAAATAAAATTGTTTTACTTATTTATTATTTGATTATGTTTTACGAGTAAAACATGCGTAATTGTTTTTCTAAAACATTCCATGAGATAGACGTTGTCCAAGATGATGTGTCAGGTTTGGTTTAAGTAGTCAATAAGATTGAACCATGGAAAGACTTCGATCAAGCTAGTGACAAGTTGTCAATGTATGTTCGTAGTTGGTGATAAGTTTGGAAAATAGGTCTTATAAGATTATAATATGATACTTTTCATGACTTGTCTTGGTCATGTGGACAAAGATCCAAGGGTATAATGTTGGTGTTTCAATAAGATTAGAACATTGAGCAGGACCAGGACCACCTGAATTAGTTGTTTCTTTACTGCTTTCAGAAATACTTAATTCTATAAGAGGATAACTCTAAATCTGGAAAATAGTCCAAACTCGTGCATGGAATGCTAATTGCTTCGATGCCCAAAATAATGAGGTTAAAATTGATTAACCAGGATATATATGTCGTTGGGCAATTGCATGAAGTGTGACGGGAACGGATATTTTACTAGGAATCTACAATATAAGATGTCCCTCTAGTTGATTCACAAATATACGAACAGATTCTAGAATCTTTGGCCAAAGTATTCCATATGTTTGACATTTGGATTTAATATGGAAATTATTTCTGTATTGTGAATTGTTTAAGAAGGGCAAGTCGGGAATTATAGTGATAGAGGTGAGAAAAATAACATTAGCAGTTAAGATTGTTTTTGCTCTTGAATCTAATAGAGGGGTTAATTGTCGCAATAAAATTATTTGAAAAATTCTTGAGTAAATATATTTAAATATAGAGTGCCCTAAAACTTATTTAGTGGAATTAATTTTTATTAAATGGTAGTCAATTATTATCATGAGATGATAATTAGATTCGACCAATTTGGAGCTAGAGTTAGATTGTCCCTCATGTCCCTCCACAAGCCTAAACTTAAGCACAGCTTGAAAATATTTATATTGAATTCATGGGATGAATTGTTCATTCATAAGATGAATAAATTAATTTTGCTAAACATAATTTATGTGATTAAATATTTATTCATAAGATGAATAAATTAATTTACCAAATAATATTAATGGGATGAATTTTATACATGTGAAAATTAAATAAAACAAAATTTAAAAAAAAAAAAACAATTACAGAGCCCTGCGCGATAATTTAAAAAAAGGAAAAAAGAGAATGATCTGTGGCAATAGCCGCAAACCAATAGCACAACGACACATGTCTCTTCATCCCAGCATCCGCATGCACGTGGGACTGCCAGTCAGAGGTTGACACGTGGCGATTTTATTTTTATAATATGAGCTACGCCCTGAGTTTATTATTATGGATGTAGGTTTTGGAATCTAGTTTTCTCGCACGACAAAAATCTAAAATTGTTTTAGGGTTTTTCTAAATTAATGTTTAGCATAATTTTCTATTAAACTATTTTTCGAAAAGATTAAAAGGACAATTTTTATTTGAAATTTTTTTCTAAATTAAATATTTTGGGAGCTCACACTCCGATGCTAATAGAAGTCATTGCGAAGAAGATCTTGAGGTATCAAGAAATTTTCTTCTTCAAGTCGAAGTTTGGATTCGCACTTCAGATATATCTAAGCTAATATTTAATTTGCTTTCATTTATTTCATTTATTGTACATACCGTGGTTATACTTGTTTTATTCAATGTTATTGGATTGTTATACTATGGACATGTTAGAGTAAGATTTAGGTTTTATTAAATAGTTTAACTAGAATAGGGCATTACATTTAAAATTAAGAATTTTAAGCTGATTTTTCGCTAGGTCCGCTTTAGTCATTTAGGGAAAACTCTTCCCAACAGCCATAACATAGACACACATTGAAGAAAATAATACGATCCTATTCTCTGATTGCACATACCACCTTGCTATTTATTGACGTAATTTTTATTTCAAAATTTATCACTTAGGTATCCTAAGGTTCGACAATTTGTCACCTTACTATCTTGACGTTTCAATGTATACAATGACGCGCCTTGAGGTTGAAAATTGTCACTCATGTATGTTGTAATTGCCGAGTTCCCTATTTTGTTGCGCGGTTTTGCCGCTAATTACCAAAAACCAAAAATGTACTAATATGTCAAAATATACATATTTTTGTTGGAAAAAGCTAAAGTAGAACATGGTTCTATAAATATATAAGTATCTTAGTTAGAATTTGATGACTTTTTGCTAAATAATGCTGACATGACACATGATTTCTATATTATACATGTACGTTACGTCGAAATGTGGAACATTTTTATTGTAACTTGCTGCATTTTGTTGAAGACATTAAGCTATGGCTTACATATGTTTTCCAAATCTTGTGCTATATCATCATTTTTATGTAACAAGTTGGTCAAATTCTTATAAAAATTTGTGAAATTTTGAAATAGGATACCTAAAATGATAAAATATTCAAACCTTGAGATACTTCAATGTATATACTAAGATATTAGGATATCTAGGTCATAATGCTGAAACCTCGGGGTAAATAAGTGACAATTTTCCTTGATTCGCTTATTATCTACCTTACGTTTTTTGAACATTACTTGTTGCCATAACTCATTTTAGATAGGAAAGGAGTAAACTAGACGGCCTAATAAGAGACAGGAAGGCTTAGCAATTCAAGCTAAATTATTCGATTAACAACCATAACAACAAAAGATCCAATGCCCTAAGGGCTCCCGCCTCAGTGGGGTCTGGGGATGGATATACTCAACCCCACCCCTTCAGAGTATAACCCTGCCGAGAGGCTGTTTTCGAGGACCCCTAACCTTATAGGATTGGCAACACGAAGACTTCCCAAGAGGTCACCCGTCCTAGTACTACTCTCGCCCAAGCACGCTTAACTACAAAATTCTAATGGGATCCAATGCATTAGTGCTAGGTAAATGAACTCTGGAGCTAATGAAGCTACTTGCAAATTCCCTGCTTAGAAAACCTTGTGCTCTACCACGTCAAACCTGACACAACTACTATGTCTGCTGTCTCATTACCTTCATGAATAACATGAGAGACACGATACTCCAAAAAATGTTTTAACATATCCTATATGTCCATGATAGTTTTGAATTTCCAAGGGTAATAAAATTCGCACTAAATGACTCAAAATATAGCTACATTGTCACCTTCAATGCACAACTAGATTCATAGCATATTTAGGAAGTCTTTAATTCCTTCTCTAGCTGCCTAAGCCTCTGATAAAAAAATTAGAGCATTTCCAAGGCTCCCAAACTTAAGGTTAAGAATTCTTCCATGAGCATCATGAATAAAAGTCAATAAGTTGAGTGCACAGATCTTTGTGAGCAATCAATTTAACCCAATCTTTATGTAGAGGGACCTACTTTGTCCAATACCTAGACTTGTTGCCCCGCTAGTCTTAGTCTAGATGTTAGAATATAAGCTAGTGATATTATTGATTCTCCGCTTCACATGCAGTGTATCTTATTGAATAGCTATACTACCTGCTGTAGAATCCTTAACCTGAAAATCAATAATATTTCTCACTTATATAAAGCCCAAAGAATAGCAATGACTTCTTCAACTCTATGATCTTATCATTACCTTTTTAGAGCCAAAAATCCAAAAGCGATAGATGAATCCCTGAGCTTGCGGATACTTCCCAAACCAACCACGCCTCATTATTAACTCCCAGAGTTGTTTAGAAAAGTTGCATTGAAGAAACAAGGGATCCACTACCTCACCATATTCTTTAGAGTGTGGCCAAATTCTTGGAATACTCACGGCTCTAAATGCAAGAGTGGAGCATGTAGGCAGCGAGTTACGGCATAACTACCACAACAAGAGCTTAATCTTTTGTGCCACGTCTTCTTTCCAAATCTATTTGAAAGATTTTTCTTTTGTCCTCTTGTTGAATGTCATGAGCAAGGCAACTCACTAATAATCTTAAATTCATCATTAGTTGTGTATCCCTAGCAAATTGTTGTCACGCCTATGCATGTAAAGGATCGAATCTCCCAAAACAAGAGGAAGATGCCTTCCAATAATAACTCTCTTCTACTCATTACTTTTCCATCGGCTCCTAAAAATGAAATCAACTACCTTGAAGAGCCTTGTATATATGGTCATCTTCTACGAGTCCGGCCAGTTGAACAAACATGCACCAAGCGTTAAATCAAAAAAGATTCAATTTCTGTCACCTACCAACTATCTGATTCCTTTACAAATGAGATCACAACAAGTAATACCATTTTTGCATGGTCAAGAATATGTAGGCTTAGTGGAATAGTTAGAAAACATCAATTCCTCAAATACTTTGATCTCATTAATTACGCCTAAAAGTTATATGAGTTTCTAATTATCTTCACCCAGGCTTGCACAAAAAAGCTTTCTTTACCACCGACATCTATTTTAAATCGAGCCCCCCATCAATTTCAGGATGACAGAATTTGTCCCAAGCAATCATGGGTATGCCTCTTGCAAGATTGCCATGTTTCTAAACGAAATCCCTACTAATTTTGTTAATATTGATATTAAATGAGTTTAGAATGTTGATGTATTTTCAAAATATTGGTTGTATAAAATGGATATATGTGTGTTAAATATTGTTTATATGTATATAAGATGTATTTGAGATTGTCCCGATACTTGTATGAGTGATTAGGGCATCATTGGGAGTATGTGTCGACACATGGGTCATATGCGTCGACACAAAATCCTATAGAACGCAGGGGAAATAGCTGTGTGTCGACACACATGGCCCGTGTGTCGACACACAGCCCGTTTCGGGTGCGCACAGAGGAACCTGTGTGTCGACACACAGAAATTGTGTGTCGACACACAGGCTTACAGTGAGCCAGTGTGTCGACCTGTGTGTCGACAGTATCGACACACAGGCTTACAGAAAGCTGTGTGTCGATACTGTGTGTCGACACACAACTTCGACACACAGGTTGGTTTTGACGGTTTTCTGCGCGGTTTCTTCCCAGTTCTTTTATATATTGATGCTCTTGGTTTTGGGACGTTTTTACAGAAGAGAATAGACCATAGTTTCTCCCCTCTCATCAATAAGAAGAAAACATATAAATTGAAGTGGAATTTCACAAGAAACAAATTTGAAGAACATCTTCATGGTTCTTGTGTTCTATGTGAGTTTATCAAAGGGTGAGTTCTCTAAATCAACCAATCTCTAGACATCTTCATCAATCTCTTCCCATACACTTCTTCACTCCATATTTTGGAAGTTGTTGTATCGCCGAGGATATTTCGTATACCGAAATAAACCTTAAGGATAGTGATTACACGCCTCAACACCTGAGATCGTTTGGATACCCGGTTGCAAGGTTTTTGCAAGTATTTTCTGAATTTTTAACGACAATCTTAAGGTTTAAATTGGTTTGGGTTATGGCTTCATTACTAAGGGAAATGACATCCAATTTTGTGAAATTGGACCGGTTTGATGGGGGAAATTTCCGACGGTGGCAGAGGAAGATGCATTTTCTCATAACAACGCTGAATGTGGTGTATGTCCTGAATACACCGTCTCCATCCCCTGTTTCTGAGGAGGAAGAAACGCTGGCCGAGCAAAGGGCAAGACTAAAGTGGGAAAACGATGATTATATTTGTAGAGGGCACATCTTGAATGGGATGACCGATGCCTTGTTTGACATTTACTCTAACATGTCAACCGCGAAGGAACTATGGGACGCACTTGAGGCTCGTTACATGGCCGAGGATGCAACAAGCAAAAAATTCCTGGTTAGTCAATTTAATAATTATAAGATGATTGATGGTCGTCCTGTCATGGAGCAATTCCATGAAATAGAACGTATATTAAATAATTTTAAACAACATAACATGAATATGGACGACACAATCGTTGTTTCTTCCTTAATTGACAAACTTCCTCCCTCTTGGCAAGATGTAAGGAAAAATTTAAAACATAAGAAGGAGGATATGTCAATTGAGGAACTTGCTAACCATTTACGTATTGAGGAAGGTTATAGGGTGCAAGATGACAACAAAGAACGCCCGGGTGATGTTGGTAAAATCAACATCGCAGAGGAAGGCCAATCTAGTAAGGGACCAAAGAGAACCGGACACTTCCAAAAGAACAATAAGCACAAGAGGCCGAAAGTTGTTTGTTGGGAGTGTCAGAAACCCGGTCATATGCGAAAAGACTGTTATCGCCTTAAAAAGAACAAAGGCAAGGGGCTTGATCATCGCACTAAAAATTCGAACGAGAGGTTCGTGGCGATGATTTCGGAAGTCAATCTAATCGAGAGTGATAATTCTTGGTGGATTGACTCGGGGGCCACGAAGCATGTATGTAAGGATAGGGGGTTCTTCTCCACTTTTGAGCCCATGGACAACGGAACTGAGTTGTTCATGGGAAATGGGGCGTCGGTACAGGTTAAAGGGAAGGGGAAAATTGACTTACTTTTCACATCCGGAAAAATCCTTACTTTAACCGATGTTTGCTTCGCTCCTGATGTTAAGAAGAATCTTGTATCGGGTGGCCTGTTGAATAGGTTTGGGTTCAAGTTGGTCTTCGAGGCCGACAAGTTTATTTTGTCAAAGGGTGGTGTATTTGTTGGGAAAGGATACCTATGTAATGGTATGTTTAAACTAAATGTTAATAATAAGAACGTTGATTCTGTTTATGTGCTTGATTCGTCGTTTTTATGGCATTATAGACTAGGTCATGTGAATTTTCGTAGATTACATGAAATGGATAATTCTTCGTTGATTCCTCACATAGATAAAGTTGTTGACAAATGCAAGACTTGTATGCTAACAAAAATAACGAAATCTCCATTTCCTTCTGTGCAAAGAGAGACTAATCTACTTGATCTAGTCCATAGTGACTTATGTGACTTCAAGCGAACACCGAGTTTGGGTGGAAAGAATTACTTTGTTACATTTATCGATGATTATTCAAGATTTTGTTATGTTTATTTGATAAGTAACAAAGACGACTCGCTTGATAGGTTTAAAGCATATAAAGCAGAATCTGAATTACACTGTGAAACCTTCCTCAAGCGTTTAAGGTCGGATCGTGGTGGCGAATACTACGATCCTAAATATTTTGAATCCACGGGAATAATACATGAAATAACTGCACCTTATACGCCACAACAAAATGGCGTGGCTGAGAGGAAAAACCGGACTCTAACTAAGATGGTTAATTCCATGTTATCTTATTCCGGTCTCAGTGATGGATTTTGGGGTGAGGCTATGTTAACGACCTGTCACATATTAAACAGAGTTCCAAACAAGAGAAATAAAATAACTCCATATGAGTTGTGGAACAAACGAGCCCCTAATTTAGATTATCTAAAAGTGTGGGGGTGTAAGGCAGTTGTTAGAGTCCCTGAACCTAAACGGAAAAAATTAGGTGAAAGAGGCATTGATTGCATCTTTGCGGGTTATGCGTCTCATAGCAAGGCATATCGGTTCTATATTGTTGAACCTAATGATTATATCAACGTGAATACGATAGTAGAATCGAGAGATGCAATATTTGATGAGAATCGGTTTACTTCAATCCCTAGACCGAGGGATTATGTACCGGTTGAGATTGACACGCAAGTTTCTAATGACGTTGTTCGTCATGAGAGGGAGAATGTCCCTGATAGAGCTCTAGAACTCCGAAGGAGTAAGAGAGCAAGGAAGGAGAAATCCTTCGGTTCGGACTTCTACACGTATTTGGTAGAAGGTTCGAGGAACGATGTGGACCAAGTGGTTCCATATTGTTGTGTCATGGAAGCTGATCCCATGACGTTTGATGAGGCGATGAGGTCTCATGATGTCTCGTTTTGGAAAGAGGCTATAAACGATGAAATGGATTCCATTTTAGGTAATAATACCTGGATTCTTGAGGATCTTCCACGAGGAAGTAAACCCATCGGGTGCAAATGGATCTTCAAAAAGAAGATGAAAGTCAATGGATCGATTGACAAATTTAAAGCCCGATTGGTGGCTAAAGGATTCACCCGAAGACATGGACTGGATTACTTTGATACCCATGCCCCAGTGGCAAGGATATCGACGATAAGGGTACTAATTGCTCTTACCTCCATTTTTAAACTAGTGATACACCAAATGGATGTCAAAACGGCATTCCTGAATGGTGAGCTAGAGGAGGAAGTATACATGGAACAACCAGAAGGGTTTGTTGTTCCGGGCCAAGAGAGAAAAGTGTGTAAACTCGTACGTTCTCTGTATGGACTGAAACAAGCTCCGAAGCAATGGCACCAAAAATTTGATCAGGTTGTATTGAACAACGGATTCGTTATAAATGAATCAGATAAATGTGTCTATAGCAAGTTTGATAATGGCAAAGGGGTCATTATATGTTTGTATGTCGATGACATGCTGATTTTCGGTTCTGATATGGAGCAAGTAGAGAGAACTAAACTGTTTCTCTCTGAAAACTTTGCTATGAAAGACATGAGTGAGGCGGAGGTGATCCTCGGTATCAGAATTGTAAGGAATGGTAATTCCATTTCCTTGACACAGCCTCACTATATCGAAAAGGTGTTGAAAAGGTTCCATTTCTTTGACTGTGCACCGATTTCCACACCGATGGGTCCTAGTGTGAAATTAGAACCGAATGAGGGTGCTCCAGTGGCACAATTGGAGTACGCTCGAGCTATTGGCTGTCTCATGTATGCCATGACAAGCACTAGGCCTGATATTGCCTTTGCAGTTGGAAAGCTGAGTAGGTATACCAGCAAACCGAGTAAGTTGCACTGGAATGCAGTGCACCGGGTACTGAAGTACCTAAAGAAGACTATGGATTATGGTCTCAATTATGTTGGGTATCTTCCTATTTTGGAAGGATATACTGATGCAAGTTGGATCTCCGATGTGGAGGATCATGCATCCACGAGTGGATGGGTATTCCTGTTTGGTGGGGGTGCGGTTTCTTGGGGTTCCAAGAAACAAACTTGCATATCTGACTCTACAATGGCGGCGGAGTTTATAGCTCTTGCTTCTGCGGCTAAAGAAGCCGAGTGGTTAAAGGATCTCTTGTATGAGATACCTTTGTGGCCGAAGCCGATTTCTCCTATTTCTATCCATTGTGATAGTCAGGCTACGCTTTCTAAAGCATACAGTGAAGTGTATAATGGGAAGTCCAGACACATTGGTGTGAGACATAGTATGGTGAGACACCTTATTCGGGAAGGTGTTATCACTGTGGACTTCGTGAGAACCTGTCAGAATCTAGCGGATCAGTTTACTAAAGGCCTGGCTAGAGATTCGGTTTTGAAAACAAATGAAGGGATGGGGTTGAAACCTGTCATAATTAGTCGCCCATGATAGGCCCTCAACTCGACGTCTAGTATGACGCTAGGTCTCGGGTTCAATGAGAGAGACTTGTCATCTGTGTGACTGCAAGCACTAAATGAGTTAGTTTCCATCCCGAGTGTGAAGTGCTTGATACCTACGTTAGTGATTATAAAAGGATGAGCAAATGCTCTTAATGGACCTGGTTTTAGAACTTATTGAATGTCGTATCGTAGGGGCATGATCAATGAGGTCCACCTTAGTGAGTGTTGAAGTTTGGCCGCTTCAAAGGGGTGATTTTTGACAAGGGTTTGGCCCTAAAACACTCACGAAGGGTACAGGACACAAGGCCATAAATGTGTCGATCTGGGAGGTGTAGGGAGTGTACGGGGAGTACGCCTTGTGCGTGATTAGATTGTCGGTTAGTCAAATGGGTTGTATGGTTCAAAGCTTGGACTACCATTTTCGATCCGATTAACTGTATGGTCTTTTCACTAGCTGGGGGTTCAATCGTGAGACACCCTCGTTGATGCACAATAAGGCCTCCTTTAAACGAGATGTCACTTTGAGATTGGTTGTATTTTGAAAATGGTGGGGGATTGTTGATGTATTTTCAAAATATTGGTTGTATAAAATGGATATATGTGTGTTAAATATTGTTTATATGTATATAAGATGTATTTTAGATTGTCCCGATACTTGTATGAGTGATTAGGGCATCATTGGGAGTATGTGTCGACACATGGGTCATATGCGTCGACACAAAATCCTATAGAACGCAGGGGAAATAGCTGTGTGTCGACACACATGGCCCGTGTGTCGACACACAGCCTGTTTCGGGTGCGCACGGAGGAACCTGTGTGTCGACACACAGAAATTGTGTGTCGACACACAGGCTTACAGTGAGCCAGTGTGTCGACCTGTGTGTCGACAGTATCGACACACAGGCTTACAGAAAGCTGTGTGTCGATACTGTGTGTCGACACACAACTTTGACACACAGGTCGGTTTTGACGGTTTTCCCAGTTCTTTTATATATTGATGCTCTTGGTTTTGGGACGTTTTTACAGAAGAGAATAGACCAGAGTTTCTCCCCTCTCATCAATAAGAAGAAAACATATAAATTGAAGTGGAATTTCACAAGAAACAAATTTGAAGAACATCTTCATGGTTCTTGTGTTCTATGTGAGTTTATCAAAGGGTGAGTTCTCTAAATCAACCAATCTCTAGACATCTTCATCAATCTCTTCCCATACACTTCTTCACTCCATATTTTGGTAGTTGTTGTATCCCCGAGGATATTTCGTATACCGAAATAAACCTTAAGGATAGTGATTACACGCCTCAACACCTGAGATCGTTTGGATACCCGGTTGCAAGGTTTTTGCAAGTATTTTCTGAATTTTTAACGACATAGAATTTTAAAATAATGCTTAATCTGAGAGGAATGGATTCCAACTTTGATTGAATTAAGATACACCTTTCGGCCTTACATAGGACTTTAACATTGCATGATGCTAATTGGTATGGAACAATTTTTTTTTGGGAGTAAAGCTTTTTTGTCATGACCTTCATCATATGGGAGCAGATCAAAAACATTGAATGTAATATAAATTCTAAAACATTCAGAAAGCTCAATCTGGTATATATTGTCATTGATATGATCCATGGCATAAAAATTACCATCAGCTCAAGAAGACTGCTAGGCATGTGTTTAGTATACAACGGAATAAAAAGTGTAGGAATGCTGCAAGGGCTAACACTTTGATTCTCCAATCCCTTAGCCATGAGCTCCTTTGCATGATGTAGAATTTCTTCATGCTTTTGTTGACTCATTTAGCATACAAGATCAATAGGAATAAAAGCTCCGAGAACAAAGTCCATAGCATGTTGGAAGTGTCGCATAGGTGGCACTCCATGAGGGATGTGTTTAGGTACAACTTCAGATAGTTGTTTAAGTAATGGCTTAACAACATGTGGACTTGATCCAAAACTTCTATTTTCCTCAAATGACAATGAAAAACATCCTATGTTTGATTGTCAACAAGTTTGATCTAAATTATACCTCATGATCAATATATTGTTAGCTTTTTCTAATAGTCTTCAGGCTTTAGAGTGGCTAATTGGATCTTTATCTCATCCTTCACAAAAGAATAAAATTACAATAGCCATCATGGGTAGGTCGAAGATCATGTTTCTAAAGCTAACAAGGAGTAAGTGATAGGCATCCATCAAAATCATATCACACCAAACTTCACCTTTGCACTTATTTCCAATTGACATCACTCCATAAATCGAACTTCATTCCCTTTCCTGGGTCACTGTAGCTTGTATGGATGTGGATCAGATTTAATAGGTAGCTCGAATTTCTCTAGCATGACTGTGCTGCCAGTGTTTTCACAACTTCTATTATTAATGATAAAATGACTAACTTTGTTCATTACATTGCATCTTACTTGGAACATGTTATGATGGAGTCAACTATCTTCTTTACTTACTGCATCAATGTTGAGTACTCAACATACGACAAGGGATCGCCATGATCTGTATGGATTCTTTCTTCATCAAATTGTGGCTGCATCTCTTCTTGTTCATGTACTTCATTCTCTCTTCTTCAACAAGTGTGACCACTCCGAACCTAGACACTAAGCACCTCCTTTGAATAGTTGGATGACTCGAACTAATTTTTTTGCCTTTGCCAATGTTGGAAGGTGTAGCTAAGGTTACTTTTGAAAGACCCATCTCTTATCATTGTGGTCCTCAACTAGATGCACTCTCCTTGAAGATTGATGAATTATTAATACATTTCTTTGATCTTTGCTTCTCAACTCTTAATGCTAAGTGAGCCATGCCATTAAGAGTACAATAATGTTGGAGTTGTTTGATATCCTTTATTTACAAATTCTGAACTCCTCAATAGTATGCAATAGTTTGTTCTTTGATAGAAATTGATCTTTGCTTCAAATTATGGAACTTTATAAAGGTGTCTTGGCCATAATCTTCGAGAAAAAAATTTTGAGTGAATTCACGATGCACTTCACTCCAAGATTTGATCTTGCTATACCACTGGCTCTTGAGATTCGCCCACCAGATGGAGGCATGTTTCTTCAACTTGATGACAATAAGTTAGAGACGGTGTTCGTTAGGAATTTTCTTGAGTTCAAAACCTCTTTTAAGAGTGTGAATCCAATCGATGAAATCATCAGGTTGTGGGCATCTTTAAAACTCAGAGATGACCACTTTAATATTCAAATTAGAGGATTTGTTGGGCAGCGTTTGACACTGAATGCATCAACGTGATTCTTCTTCCAGTGATAAATCAATGGCATGAAATAGATTAGATCTATATATTTCATCACTAAAATTTTGACTCGCAGAATAAGATAGCTCCGTCATGAACTTGGATTTGTGGCTAAGCACCAAGTTGTTGTTACAGTACTTCAACTCAAAGGCGCAAATTTTCCAACATCTTTCAATTAGAAGCACTACAACATCTCAAAGGCATGTCATTGCCGATGAATTCACTAATCGGAGTAAAATTATTCAAACCTGAGGCAAAAATCAGAATCTACACGTCGTAAATAGTAGAGAAGGATATGCTGAAGTGGCAAGGCTAATGTGGTGGATGATGTGGGGCACACGTGGTATTGTGACTCAACTACAGGTATAATCGTATCCCACTTGCTGGTAGTGATGTGGCGCTTTTAATTTCTTGGCAGTTTTTGTTTGTTGGATACCATATTCCGAGAGATTGGTAAATATGGACTGCGTTGGTGGTCGTCAAGAACTCCAAGTGTTGATGGATGGCCATAGATTGGGGAACAAGGGGACAACGAATCTCTCGGTGGTGTATGATGGTACTTCAGGAGGTGCTACATGACAGATCTACTTCGGATGGGTTTGACCTTGTTAGAGGAGGGCTTTGGTAGTGATTATCCTTTCCACATGTTGTTGAATGAGAGGAACAAGAGGTCGGGTTCATCGTGGATACTGGTAGCTCATGTAGCGTCGTTTTGATGTCTTTGGCAGTGTTTCTAGTTCAAGTGCGTTTATGTTGGCCCATGGAAGATGAAAATAGTGCCGATGATAGTTGTGAGTCAATGATGGTGCAAAGAATTCGAAGGCAGTGATGACAGTTGAGGGTGGATAGGGACAGTGATGGGGACGAACGAAAGTGAAGGTGGTACTGATGGCTGTATGATGATGTACAAGACGGATATTGGATAGGTAGGGATTGTTGTGAGGTCAGAGGCTTCACTATGATGGATCGGTATGTTGTTGATCTAGGTGAGTTTAGAAAGGCTATTACAAGGAAGCCAATTTAACTACCTTGTTAGGCTAGGCCAAGGATATAGAGGACTCTCCAATTTCACACAAAGAATTAAAAGAGAACACTCAGTTTGATTGAAAACTTGCAATTGAAATATGAAAAATGTGCATGAATAAAATGCACATCCGAAGGGGATATTTATAGATGAAGCCTCACATAAAACCCTAATGGAAACTCTCGGAAAGCTTCTAGAAGTTAAGGTGAACTAGGCTAATCAATTAAGCTAAGCTCAATGTTCAGAAACAATTAAGGTCAATAAAAAGAAATAACTAAACAAAAAAAAAAATAGTTAATCAATCTCGAGATACACTTTGTGGATTAGTCCTGGAACAGGTTTCATGGACACCCCGTGTCAACACCACTATCCAAATCCAAGATTCGACACCCTCTAACCACCAAATGGGCATGGTAAAGAGTCCATCCGATACATGTCAAGACCCAACAATGAAACCTTGAAAAAAAGAGTGTAAATGTTTCATCAGTATACCAAGTAGAAATATACATAAAGCCATCCAAAGTTGGCCATATACTAGAAATGTATTAAGATGCCATATAGATATCTATGTATTTCATTATGCAGCCCTGCCTTGGTAGGTCAGGTCAATAACCTGCGTCTGGGCGAGTGTGGCAAGTTGGGGCTTGGCATGATGGAGGACAGGCATGAGGGGACATGATCTGGATGACCCATTGACGAATTCGAGGGCAAATTCTCTCCACGTCGAGGAGAATGATGCAGCCTGCGTCTCGACAGGTCACGGTTACTTGGCGGGGTCTGATCTTAACGAGTTGGCAAACTTGGCAAGATGGGAGAGAGCTATAGAAAGAGGCGAATGAGAATTAGAAGTTCGTGTCAATTAGAAAAAAGCTCATTTTGGATTAGTATTTTTAATTATTTATCTTTTATTTATCTCTTTTAATTTTAGTCTTTTATTTTAGATGAATTAGCTCCTATATTTAAAGAAAAAGAGAAGACTAGGGTTTTATTCATTCAATTTGTTTAGATCTATCTCTTGTTTATGTATTTATCTCTATTCTTAGGTGTTGAGAATTAGAGTTAAAACTTTTTACCGGTGTTCTTTAGCGTCTTAGCAACAATAATTTAAATGAACATTGTTGAACCTTCCGTTTCCAATTTCCTACTTTAATGCGCTGCATCAATTGGTAACAGAACTCAAACATTTTCTAAGATAGCCCCTGGATGACAAATGTACGCCGACATTAGATATGTTTATGAGCAAGACCAGCAACCTCAGAATGATTGGAGATTCAAGGATATAGAAGAGAGATTCTGGCGATCGAGCTATTTTCTGTGCAATTGGGTGCGAATCCCAACCAAACGACTACAGCTTAGGCTTATCAACCACCGGAGGTGGGAGGAGAGGATGGAACTGATGAGGACCCCACCTATTAACGGTCGAGCGATTTTCTTCATGCTAAGGAAGCAAAGGGAGATGATTGGCACTGAAATAACATCTTCCAGATGATATATATGATTGGCAGGAGGGTATGTTTCCTATCCATTCATTCTAAAAGTTGTGAGAACGTCACCTCCGAGGAAGTAGTCCGGAAGCTAGGGTCAAAGATTTAGGAGCATCCAAACACTTACAAGTTGTCATGGCTCAAGAAAGGTAACCAAGTAAGCATATCAAGATGTTGTTTGGTTAACTTTTCAATTGGAGCAAAATATCGGGATGGGGTATGGTGGGATGTGGTTACCATGGATGTATGCCACTTGTTGCTTGGACGACCATGGCAATTCGATATACGTGCGACAATGATGGAGGGCGGAATACCTACAGCTACATGTATTAAGGCCCGAGGATAGTCTTGTTGCCTAAGAAAGACGAAGTGCTATGTCCGATGATAGCTGAAAAACCTAAATTCCATACGAGCGCCATGATCACCAAAGAAGTTGGCAAGGATAGAGTAGAGTGTGCATTGATTAACAAAGAGTGCCAAGAGGAATAAGGAAAAGTAACGAAAAGGTGGAAAACTTGTCCAAGGAAGTCGGCCCAGAAGGGTTACTGAGTTCTTTACCACTGCAAAGAGGTATTCAAGACTACATTGAACGAGTGCCAAGGGTTATCTTACAGAAAGGACCATAATACTGAGTGAGCCTTGTGAAGCGTGAGGATAGGCGCCAAGTTTTCAAGCTACTCTCTAGAGTCTTCATTCAAGGGAGCCTAAAGAACAGATCAGCTATCGTGCACCAACAAAGGATTGGACTTTGCAGATGTACCTTAACAGCAGGGCTGTCAGTATGATTGTGGTACAATATCGATTACCCGTTCCGAGATTAATGTCACGAGCCTAGGTCCATGACTTAAGTTCAAGACCGAATTGATCAATGAATTAGGGTTTAGAAGTTCTAGAGTTAAGATGAGAAAGAGAAGGTGAAAGTTAGATGAGAAGTAGAGATAGAATAAAGATGAGAAAAAGAAGTATTTCATTGATATTTGTTTGGATGATCAATACAAGTATAAGTTTCTCTATTTATGCTACTTACATCAATTCAAAATGAGTGGGAAAAGAACCAACTACAATTCAAATAATTGGCGGGAAATAACCGTCCAAGCTAAAGGCAGGAAGGGGTGGAGCGTGTTGGCTTCAACCATTTCTAGAGTATTCTAGATTATTCTATATTCCCATGTGACTAATTAATTGAATTAATACCAAATTTATATTTATTGTTATTGGGCTTTAATCCAACTAAGTATGGGCCAAAAAACAAGAAATGATAATGGGCCTTGAGAATATCTGACTATGCTGGCGCGCATCCTGGGTCGGGCCCAAGACAATGTCATGACAGCCCTGGCAGTGAACTGGAGCGGTCCTGGACAAGCGAGCTGGGCCAGGCCTGGACATTCCCCTGGACGGACCTTGACAAGCCTCTGGCACGGCCTAGTGCGGACCCGACAGGGACCTGGACTGAGCCTGTGACAGTGCCGCCCCCATAAAACGATCCTTGTCCTCAAGGATTGAAGTGGGGAAAATGCTAGCGTATGAAAGCCCAGTCTTCCCAAGTCTCTACTGCTACGTTCTTCCACTTGATCAGCACTTGTGCGATTTTCTTCTTGCCCCTTGTCGCAGTTCGATGCTTGAGCACCTCCTGAGGCATGACTTCCGGGTCCCCGTTTGAGTCACATTGTGGGAGTTCATTATTAATTTGAGCCCGTTGCCCAATCTTCTTCTTGAGTCTGGACACATGAAAGACCGGATGAATTTGGGCCCCTTCTGGAAGACCCAACTTATAAGCAACTGATCCAATCTTGGCTATGACTGGGTATGGCCCATAGTAACGAGCTGCCAGCTTTAGGTTCCTCCTTAGGGCTAAGGAAGTTTGGCGGTATGGCTGAAGCTTGAGGTAGACCAAATCACCTACCTCAAACATGCGTTCCGTCCTTTTTAAGTCTGCCATCTGTTTGTAACGGTGCTGAGCTGCCTTCAAATTTTCTTTGAGGACGTTGATCATGATGCCTCATTCTGTGACAAAGTCCTCTACATTAGGAGAAGTTGAATGGCAGGGCACACCCCAAGCCAAGAGGCGTGGTTCATACCCGTATAAGGCCTTGAACGGTGAAGTCTTTAAGGATGAGTGATAATTGGTATTGTACCAAAATTCCGCAAGAGGCATCCATTGGGCCCATAATTTGGGCTTGAAGAGGACCATAGCACGTAAGTAATTTTCAAGGCATTGGTTAACGCTCTCCATTTGCCCATTTGATTGTGGGTGATAAGAGCTGCTCATGTGAAGATCTACTCCAGCAAGGCGCATAAGTTCCTTCCAGAACAGACTCAAGAATGATGAGTCCCTACCCGAGATTATGTCCTTAGGCAGTCCATGTAAACGGTAAATGTAGTCTAAGAAGAGCTGGGCCACTCTTGCTGCGGTATATGGATGGGCTAAAGTCAGAAAGTGGGCATACTTGGTGAATCGGTCCACCACAACCAAGATCACATCCTTCCCTTGAGACCTAGGAAGGCCCTCAATGAAATCTAGGCTGATGCTGGCTCAGGCCTGGTCTGGAACTGGCAAAGGCTGAAGTAGGCCTGGGTATGGCACATGTTTCCCTTTTGTGCGCTAGCAGATGTCACAGCTGCGCACCCACTCATAGACACTGTCATTGAGCTTGGGCCAGTAGAACATGCTCTTGATTCTCATCAACGTGCCAGTCACCCCTGAATGTCCTCCCACTGGAGAATCATGGAGGGCATGTAAGACTTTGTCTCTCACGGCTGCGCCTTCACCCACAAATATGTGCCCCTTATAACGGATGATTCCTTGCTCAAAAGAAAACGGAGGTTGCCCTTTAGGATCAAGGACTAGATGTGCAAGGAGTTGGGAGGCCTGGGCATCCCCTTCATAGCTATCGCTAACCTCTCTCACCCAAAGTGGGGTGACAATGGTCAGCTGGGCTAACGTCCCCTGGTCCGGACCTTCACTGCGCCTTGACAAGGCATCTGCGGCACGGTTCTCGAGCCCCTTGCGGTACTAGATGCCGTAGCTGAGGCCCATGAGCTTGGAGACCCCTTTTTGCTAAAGCCTTGTGCTAATGCGTTGGTCCAAGAGATGGTGTAAGCTAGAATGATCCGTCTTGATGATGAAATGGTTGTCCAGGAGATAATGCCTCCATTTTTGGACGGCCATGATCACGGCCATGAGCTCCTTCTCGTACACGGACAGGCCCAAGTGGCGTGGGCTGAAGGCCTAGCTGAGATAAGCCAAAGGCCTACTTTTTTGAGTCAAGACAGCTCCATTTCCCACATCACACGCGTCCGTCTCTAGGATAAAAGGTTCACTGAAATCAGGCAGGGCTAGCACGGGTGTTGTCATCATGGCGGACTTTAATGTCTCAAAGGCATTTTGGGCGGCATTGCTCCATAGGAAGGCCCCTTTCTTGAGGAGGCTTGTTAGGGGTTTCCTTAAAGTTCCATACCCCTTGATGAACTTACGGTAGTACCCAGTGAGTCCAAGGCACCCACGGAGGCTTTTGATAATGGTAGGCACGGGCCAATCCCTCATGGCCTTAATCTTGGCTGCGTCAATAGCTACGTCTTCTTATGAAATAATATGTCCCAAGTACTCCACATGGTCCTGTCCGAACTTGCATTTGCTGCATTTAGCGTATAGCTTATGGGCACGGAGTAGGTCCAGGACCAATGTCAAGTGTTGTAAGTGCACGCCCATTCTAGGGCTATATATTAGAATGTCATCAAAGAACACTAAGACGAACTTCCTTAAGAATGGGGAAAAAACCTCATTCATTAAGGCTTGGAATGTGGCTGGGGCATTGGTGAGTCCAAAGGGCATGACATGGAACTCATAATGCCCCTGGTGTGTATGAAAGGCGGTCTTGTGGCGATCCTCATCTCTAACTCGAATCTGATGATAACCAGCTAGGAGATCTATCTTTGAGAAAACAGCTGCGCCTTGGAGCTCATCCAAGAGGTCATCAATGACCGGGATGGGGAACTTGTCCTTGACTGTGATCTGGTTGAGCTGGTGGTAATCAACACAAAAGCGGTAGGTACCGTCCTTCTTTTTAACTAAGAGGACGGGGGAAGTAAACGGGCTTCTCCTAGGCTGAATGATAGAAGTTGTGAGCATTTCCTTTACCTGCTTCTCTATCTCGTCTTTTTGGTGATGAGGATACCGGCAGGGCCTGATGTTAACTGGTTTGGCACCCGGTAGTGTGGGAATGCCATGATCATGAGAACGAGGTGGAGGCAACCCCTTTGGAATGTCAAACACATCCCTATACTGATTCAGCAGGCGTGCCAGGTCAGGATGCAGCTCATCTTCATGTGATTCGGTTCCCGTAGCCATAAAGAGGTGGCCAAGCACACAGCTGGCCTGCTTCTTCAAGAATCTTGTGATGCCACGCTCAGAAATGGAATGTAAGGTGGCTTGTTCAGCCATGCCTTATAACTGGATTGCTTTTCCCTCCTTATAGCAAGAGAAGTGGAGGTTTGTGAAGTCAATGGTTACGAGGCCATAGTGTTGTAACCAATCAACTCCCAAAACCATGTCACTCCCACGTAGCTCAAGTACTCGTAGGTCATCAGTGAAGGTGGTGCCTTGGACCCTCCATTTGACACCCATGCATTTTTGATAGCTCATAAGGCTCTCCCCATTGGCAACGGTGACTGTCATAACAAGTGTGGGCACTGTTTCCAGCCTAAGTTCATGGACTACAGTAGCGTCAAGGAAGCTATTGGTGCTTTCACTATCAATAAGGACGGTAATGGCCCTCTTCTTGATAGAACCCTTCAAACGCATTGTGTTATGAGTAATGCGTCCAGAGAGAGCGTTGAGGGAGATCTCCATCACACCGGTTTCTTCCTCCTGAGCCTCTTCTTCTTCCTGTATTTCCTCCTCTTGCTCTTCTTCCACTTCCTCTTGTCCCTCCATACTTTGGAGTTGCTTGGACTTACATACATGTCCACGAAAATAACGCTCCTGACACTTATAACCGGGTTCGCGTCTTGGGGCGTTGGAGCCTGAGGAGGACGCTGGGCCAGACCTTGCCCCCTAGAACCTTGACACGGACCCTGGGCCTGAGAAAGACACATGCGACCCTGGGCGCGCACTGGACTGGGGCTTGACATGGGATCCAAGCCTAGCGACACCCGATCCGGTCCCTCTGAAGCCACGGATCTCAGCGATAGCCAAATCTTGAAGTTTGGCTTGTTCAAATGCCAAACTTAGGTCCTGTGGTCGTGCTGCTTTGACTGAGGCTCTGAGTACAGGCTTGAGGCCGCTTATGAAGCTAGAAACGAAGTAATCTTCTGTCAAGGCTGGGTGATAAATCAGCATCCAACTCTTGAGTACTTCAAAACGCATGATATAGTCCTCCACAGTATTGTTTTGGACGATTTTGCTGAATTCCTCCACTATGTCCTGAAGGGACCGATCCCCAAATCTCTTGCAAAGCTCGTCCACAAAGAACTGCCATGTGATCACGGGATTTTTGAGCTCCAAGGCTTGGTACCAAGCCTCTCCTTGATCCGGCAAGTGATTGGAGGCAAATTCTACCCATTCTTCAGCTGGCACGTGGTACCAACGGAAATACTTGAGCAATCTCCTGATCCAACCCCTAGGATTTGATCCATCAAAGCAAGGAGGATCTAATTTGGCGGTATGATGCGAGTTCCAGGTACGATTGCTTCCATTGTTGCCACTGTTGTCAGCCTCATCACCCATACGTGAAGGAACACGTTCATTTCTGACCTCCGGATGTGGAGGTGGAGGAGGAATCAAGCCACTTCCTCCAATTGGAACATAATTGCCAGAGCCTCCAGCGGTACCTTGTGTGGGAGCGGCCGGCATTTCCACCTCAGGTCATTTCTCTTGGCTAATTGTGAACCTCTGCATTGTAGCGTTCAAAGTCTCCATTGTCATCCTAAGATTCTCGGCAATCTGAGCTTGAGAATCAATGGAAGTTTTTAGTTCGTTGCTTATCTAAACTTGATTTTCAGAAATTCTCTCCAATCTCTCCAATCGTCGTTCAACAGATTCAAATCGTTGTTGAATTGTGAATCAGTGGTTTCCTCTGATGAAGACATTGTGGCAGCGGATCGAGTGCTTCTAGTAATGGCCAGTTTGGTGATCGTAAGATGGCTCTGATACCACCTTGTCACGAGCCTAAGTCTGTAACTTAAGTTCAAGACCGGATTAATCAATGAAATTAGGGTTTAGAAGTTCTAGGGTTAAGATGAGAAAGAGAAGGTGAAAGTTAGATGAGAAGTAGAGATAGAATTAAGATGAGAAAAAGAAGTATTTCATTGATATTTGTTTGGATGATCAATACAAGTATAAGTTTCTCTATTTATGCTACTTACATCAATTCAAAAATGAGCGGGAAAAGAACTAACTACAATTCAAATAATTGGCGGGAAATAACCGTCCAAGCTAAAGGCGGGAAGGGGTGGAGCGTGTTGGCTTCAACCATTTCTAGAGTGTTCTAGATTATTCTATATTCCCATGTGACTAATTAATTGAATTAATACCCAATTTATATTTATTGTTATTGGGCTTTAATCCAACTAAGTATGGGCCAAAAAACAAGAAATGATAACGGGCCTTGAGAATATCTGACTATGCTAGCGCGCGTCCTGGGTCGGGCCCAAGACAATGTCATGACATCCCTGGCAGCGAACTGGAGAGGTCCTGGACAAGCAAGCTGGGCCGGGCCTGGACATTCCCCTGGACGAACCGTGACAAGCCTCTGGCACGGCCTAGTGCGGACCCGACAGGGACCTGGACTGAGCCCGTGACAATTAGTTGGTTTTCTATGACAATTGCAGAATTCGCTGGTGTCTAGTGAGTTGCATCTGAGAACGGGTACCACCAGAGTGGCATTTCGCCAAAAGGTGAGTGGAAGACTGACTTTGAAATTCGAGAAGGGTTATATAAGTGGTGCAGACATAGCATACCCACCGACATTGTGTCGGATATGGATGTACGCTTTGTGCGCCATTCTTGGCATTGTGGAAGTTACTGAGTAATCAAATAATTGGCGAGAGTGATGTAACCGATGACTTGACATGAATGATCCCAACGAATCATTGGCGAATTCAAGGGTGAATTCTCTTCAAGTCGTAGTGGATAATGTGGCCTGTGGCCTGTGTCTTGGTGGATCACGTTAACAAACCGAGTCTAAGCCAGCGTGGCGAGTTGGGGCTTAGTGATATGGAGGACGGGCATGCAGGGACATGATCCGAATGACTAGTTGATGAATTCAAGGGAAGATTCTCTCCAAGTCGAGGAGGATTATGCAGCCCTTGTCTTGGCGGGTCAGGGTTACTTAGTGGATCGAATCTTGGCGAGTTGGTAAGTTTAGTAGGATGGGAGAGAGCTGGGGAAAGGGGTGAATGGGAATTAGAAGTTCACGTCAATTAGAAAAGCTTAAGTTAGATTCGTAGATTTAATTATTTATCTTTTATTTATCTCTTTTAATTTTAGTCTTTTACTCATTGTGAATTAGCTCCTCTATTTATGGAAGATGAAGACTATGGTTTTATTCATTCAATCTGATTAAATTTTATCAGTTGTTTATGTATTTTTCTCTCTATTCTCGGGTTATGAGAATTAGAGTTAAACTTTATTCCTTGTGTTCTTAATTGTTTTAGCAATAAGAATTTAAAGAAAAGGCCATTAAACATTCTGTTTTCAATTTCCTACTTTCATTCGATGCATCATTTCACTCATAATATTTTATTGGTACATCAATTTATCGAAAATTATGTATTCTACTACCACTTATCATTAGCAGTTAAATCCTTTTTTGGGGGGATTCAGATTAATATTATCAATTATAATAATTTATTAGAATAATTTATGGTTGGCTTGGTTGATTTTCTGTTTTTGTTTATTGAACACGAAATTAAGTTTTATAGTTCAACTAATATTATTTTGGTTAAATTATATATTAGTACTTTTGAGATTTGATATATTAATTTTTTTTGATTTACAAGCTTTATAAATTCATTTTTGAGCCAAAAGCTACATAAACTTTAATAAAATAGTCCAAATGAATGTATGAAATGGTATAGAACTTATTGTTATTTGCTCGTAAACACATCATCCCCTCGTTATTCCTCTCACTCAATGCACGAAGAACAATATTGTGACACTGCTAAAAAAAAGGAGACATATTTTTACACATTTATATGCCGTCATTTGAACTACTTTGTTAAATACATGTAACTTTTAGTCTAAAACACCATTTTAAAAAGTTTGTAGTTTAAAATATTAATATACCATATTTGAGTGTACTAATATATATGCAGTTTGGCCTATTATTTTTGTTTAGAAAAAGGTTATATTAGTACCCCAAAAGTTTGGTGTGTTGATATTTTATTTAACAACTTTTGTGAATTAATTTTTTAATCCAAAAAGTTACAAATGTGTAATGGTGCAAAATAGGTCTTGCTTTAATTCTGTCATATCCTTGTTTGGCTTATTTTATATATACACGTAACTTTTTAGACTAAAAAATTATTTCACAGAGTTTCTACACTAAAAATTAATACACTAAATCTCAAAGTACTAATTGTTGGTTTTCTTGATAAAAATTTGTATTTTTTAAAAAACAATAAAAATTAAATTAACATTAAAAAAAAAATTTTATGAGCACAGTAACCAAAAGGATCTGAATGGTCCATGATTCAATGCACTACAACAGTCGAAAAATTAAAAATCAAAACGCATGGGGTAAATGCTTAATGGATATGAAAATACATCGGAGGATCCGGACAAAGTTGATGAAACGGAAAAGCTCCGAAAGGACAAAATAAAGGATGAATTCCACTTTCACGAGTGCAGGATGTTCGGGCTACTTGCACGTTGTGCGAGTCAGATGCTGAGTCGCATGACCATCTCTTCTTCACCTGCAGCTACTCTGCTACTGTTTGGTCCAGGGTGTCCTCTCGCACCTCTTTTGCCTGGCCCACGCTTCCATGGCTCGAGCTGGTTCAATGGGCTACTACCAGGCTTCGTCGCTGCGAGGTGGATCGGATCCTTGCCCGCCGTTGTTTCTCCGCTACGGTTTACATCCTCTGGTATGAGCGTAACCTGAGGATTCATCGGTCCCAATCCAGGCCTTCTGCAGTCATCACTGAGGAGATCACAGGATTGGTCCACAGTCGTCTGATTACTGCCCCTACGCTTTGCGATACTCATTGCCACTCGCAGCTTCTACAGGAGTGGGGGATTGAGCATTAGCTTGTTTACCTTCATTTACTTGTTCTCTTTGTTTGATCATGTTGATCGTTGATACATCTTGCTTTGTTTCTTTCTTTGATTGATTCTTTGATGTAGATCTTCTGGTCTTGGCTTGGGGTATGCCCCTCGTAGACTTGTACATATATTTTGATTATATATAGTATTTATCACTGATTTACCAAAAAAAAAAAGGATATGAAAATAAATCTGTTGATATGGTCTCAGATTTTAATTTTTTTTGAAAGTACCCTAATCTAACCCTATAAATAGGGGGTTAGTGTGTTGTGTTTATATATACAAGAACTTTTTTCTTTCTTCTTATATTTTCTAAATCTATAATTCCCCTCTTTGATAAATTTGGGATAAGAGTGTTCGAGTAGTGTAGTTTGGGCCTCTTGGATCAATGCAGGGTCTAAGAGTGATAGTGTTTGCTGAGCGTTGTATCCTGGGGACAGTGCGCTATTATAACTATTGCATCGGGTTTATTGATAGCGTGGAAACAGTCTTAAAGAAAGCATGATCCGTGCCTCACTCGGCTCTACTTCATCGGTAATTCTTCATTTTCACGCTATAGATGTAATATAATTATCTATTTTCCCAACCGTTTTAAGACGGTTCCATGGATACAACTATTACCAGTACTACTAGTACTACACCTAACCCCAATGACCTTAACAAACCTTTTCACTTTTATGGTGAGCATTTCAAACAATGGGCAAAAAAAGTCCTATTTTATTTAGAACTCATGAAGGTAGTGTGGATTTTCAATAATGACGACCCTAAGGAAAAAGATGTCAATAACATGAATGATGAGGAAAAAAAGGAACATGCTACATTGGTAGAAAAATGGAAAAATGATGAAGAGGATTGTAAATATTATATTCTAAATTGCCTTTTCGATGATCTTCGTGATTATTATTATATCAACTACGAAAGTGCAAAAGAAATTTGGATGGCACTGCAAGAGAAATATGCTACTGAAAAAGGGGGCGAAAAAGTATGCTTGTAGCAAATTTTTCCGCTTCCAAATGGTGGAGGATAAATCTGTCCAAATATAAACACGAGAACTCCTTAATCTTGTTAATGACATCAAAACAAAAGGTGTCAAAATAGATGAGCAAATGCAAGTAGCTGCGATAATAGACAAACTCCTGGAGTCTTGGAAGGAATTCCAGAAAAGGCTTCGTCACAAACAAAAGGAGCTAACAACCGAGAGCCTTATGGAACGAGTACAAAGTGAAGAAGAAGCAAGAAAACAAGACAACAATGGGATAACTAATGGAGATCGTAGTAAGGTAAATTTATTTCTACTAATGAAAATACTCAGTCAAAAGTCAAAAGAACAAGACAACCCACCCAATGGTCAAGGGCAAGATAAATGTATCAATGTTGCTTGTTTCAATTGTGGAAAAATGGGTCAGTTTGCTAGAGATTATTGATTTAGAAAAAATGGACCCACACCTCAAGCTAATGCAACCGAAGAGCTACTTGTGGCTATGTTAACAGAAATTAATCTGTTAGAAAATTATGATGGATGGTGGGTTTATATGGGTTCCTTTAGACATGTATGTCATAACCGAAATTTGTTTAGGACCTACTCTCCCGTGGAGGTTGAGAAAAAGATGCTACTTGGTGATTCTCATACAACTAAAGTTTTAGGAATTGGTGAAATTGAAATTAAATTTACTTCTGGCAGTGCTTTGACCCTTAAGGAAGTGTTGCATACCCCTGAAATCCGCAAAAATTTAATGTTTGGATATTTGCTAAATAAAGCGGGTGTTAAACGAACTACTGAATTTGACCAATATGTGATCACCAAAAATAATGTCTTTGTTGGAAAGGGGTATGCATGTGATGGTATGTTTAAGTTAAATATTGAAATGAATAAAGATAACTGAGTTTTTGTTTATATAGTTTCTTGTGAGAATATTTGGCATGCTCGTTTTTGTCATATTAATAGCAAGTATATGAACTCTATGTGCTTTCTTGGTTTAATTCCTAAACTTAGCAATAGCTTTGAAAAATGTGAAAATTGTAGCTTGACCAAGATTAGTAAAAGCCCTCATAAGTCGGTTCATAAGAGTACCAAATTATTAGAACTTATACATTCTGACATATGTGAATTTGAAGGAATTTTAACCCGTGGGGTTAAAATATACTTTTGCGGGAGCCCTTGGAGGAACTGGGTTTATTGTTGTTGTTGTTGTATGGGTAAAAGATACTTTATAGCATTTATTGATAATTTCTCTAGATACACATATGTCTACTTAATTAAAACTAAAAGTGAGGCATTCGAAAAATTGAAAACTTTTGTGAAAGAAATGGAAAATCGTTTTAATAAAAAGATTAAAAGGTTTAGAACTGATAGAGGTAGAGACTATGAAACTTTAGGGCTAATAGATTTTATTTTTTGGAAGGGATAGTACATACTCCCTCTCACTCCCCGCCCTCAAATGGGATGGCTGAACATAAGAATAGGACACTAATTAGCTACACCAATGCTATGATGGTCAGCACTAGTGCACCTAAAAATTTATGGGGGGAGGCTATACTCCCTTCCAACTATGTTTTAATAGAGTGCCTCAAAAAAAGATAATCCAAACGCCTTATGAATTATGGAGAGGAAGATGGCCTAACTTAAATTATCTAAAGGTTTGGGATTGTCTAGCCTTTACTAGGAAAACAAACCCCAAAATTCCCAAATTAGGAGAAAGAGCTATTAGATGTGTCTTTATAGGATATGCCTTTCATAGTAAAGCATATAGGTTTTTGAACTTAGAGGATAATATCGTTATAGAGACAATGAATGTTATATTTCATGAAGACAAGTTTCTTTTTAAAACTGAAAGTAATGGACATGTTGAAAATTCCTCAGAGGTTGAACTTGATGGTTTGTTTCCAATTAATTCTTCATCCTAATAACCTAAAAGAAGTAAAAGGCATGGGATCCAAAAGGATTTTGGCCCTGACTATTTACTTTATAATATACAAGAACATCCTTTTATTATTGAATATGTCAATGTTTAGTCGAGGACGAACCTAGGTCTATACAGGAAGCTCTCACCTCACCTAATTCTGAATTTTGGCGAGAAGCGATTAATGACGAAATGGACTCATTACATGCTAATAAAACATGGCCGTTAGTAGATCTACCCGAAGGCAGTAGAAACATATTACTTAAGTGGATACTTAAAAGAAAACGTAAACCTGATGATTCCGTAGATAAATTTAAGGCTAGGTTAGTAGCAAAAGGTTTTACACAAAAGAAGGTATTGACTTCTTTAACACGTATTCTGCTGTAGCAAAAGTCTCTTTTATTCCTGTCTTAGTCACCATACCTGCTGTACTTAGTTTAGAAATACATCAAATGGATGCAAAAACGACCTTTTTTAAGCGGAGACCTAATCGAGAAAATTTACATGGACCAACCTGAAGAATTTGTAAAATCGGGTAATGAACACAAAGTGTGTAAATTAACAAAATCTAGTTATGGGCTTAAACAAGCCCCTAAACAATTGCATGAAAAATTCGATGCTTGTCTAGTAGATAATGGCTTTAAAATAAATGAGAGTGACAGGTGCATTTACTATAAGTCCATTGGTATTTCTCATGTGATGATCAGTTTGTATGTGAATGACTTACTTATTTTTGGCACTAATCTAGATGTTATAAATTCTACTAAGACTATGCTCAAAAATAATTTTGACATGAAAGACATGGGTGTGGCTAATGTTATCCTTGGTATGAAATTAAATAGATTTGGTAATGGCATTTTACTCAATCAATCTCATTATATGGAGAAGATTTTGAAAAAATTCAAATACTTTGATTATATGCTTGCTAGCACACTACTAGATCTGAATGTCAACTTAGTTCTCACTGAAAAGAATGAGGATATCATTAATCAAAGTGAATATGCTAAAATTATTGGCAGCCTCAAATATGCAGCTAATACATCACGTCTACATATAGCTTATGCAGTTGGTGTTTTGAGCAGGTTCACGCATAAACCGGCCTTCTATCATTGGACTGCTATTAATCATTTAACGAGATATCTAAAAAAGAATATGAACTATGCTTTATTTTATAACAGATTTCCAACAGTAGTTGAAGGCTTTTTTGATGCAGATTGGAACTCTCACACTGGAGACGCTGTGTCTACTAATGGTTATATATTCACCTTAGGTGGTGGTGCAATAAGTTGGAAATCAAAGAAGCAAACTATTATAGCAAAGTCCACAATGGAGGCAGAGCTTATTGCTTTATCTATAGCATGTGCTGAGGCAAACTGGTTAAGAAACTTGTTGCATGATATCCCTATGCGAGAGAAACTAGTGCCATCTATATTGTTGCACTGTGATAGCACCGCGGCGATTAGATAGATGCATAATGAATATTATAATAGAAAATCCAAGTCTGTGAGGAGAAAACATAGCATAGTAAAAGAACATCCTACTAATGGCGCCGTGAATATTGATCGTGTGAGGTGACACGATAATATTGCTAACCCGTTAACAAAAGCTCTAGCTAGAGATAAAATTTCGATGACATCGAGGGGGATGGGGCTGAAGTTCAAAGAGGAATAAGTTGCCCATGAGGATACCCCGAAAAGGGACAAACAAATCATGGAGTAACTCGGGTAGCATGCTTCATTTTTAAAATTAATTAATAGCTCATCCCTAATGTGTCGAGCATGATCACATGTGGCCGTAACTGAGGTTGAGCTAACATAGCTCTTAATGTGGTCTGTAGCACATACGGGCGGGATGTGTGGCCACGAGCACATTCTTGATGGACCCACCTATATGAGTGTAGAAGTAAAGGCCGCTTCTTATGAGAACACGGGCAAGTTCTCTAAAGTACTCATGAAATCCAGGTTATGCACAAGGCCATAATGTGTAAGCTTCCAAAACTAATATACACTTTGAGCTTTCGTATGTGTGATGCATTCTACTTGTCCTCAAGAAGTTAAAGTTTCAAGGCTAATTCCACTCTAACTCTAGCACGAGAATTGTTGAAACAGTACTAAGGGTTTCAAGGCAAGGCCACCCTTATGATGTATGAAAGTTCTATTTAATCCAAATTTTTATATAAAAGAAGGTGGGGAATTGTTAGTTTTTGATAAAAATTTGTATGTTTTAAAAAAATAAAAATAAAATAAAAAGATTTTTATGAGCACAATAACCAAAAGGATCTGAATGGTCCATGGTTCAATACAATCCAACGGTGGAAAAATTAAAAATCAAAACGCATTGGGGTAAATGCTTAATGGGTATGAAAATAAATCTTTTGATACGGTCTCAGATTTTTTTTCTTTTTTTTTTTTTTAGGTACCCTAATCTAACCCTATAAATAGGGGGTTAATGTGTTGTGTTTATATATACAAGAACTTTCTTCTTTCCCCTTATCTTTTCTAAATCTATAATTTCCCTCTTTGATAAATTTGGGATGAGGATGTTCGAGTAGTGTAGTTTTGGCCTCTTCAGTGTAGGGTCTAAGTGTGATAGTGTTTGCTGAACGTTGTATCCTGGGAAAGGCGCGCAGTTATACCTACTGCACCGGGTTTATCTGTAGGAGCGTGAAAACCGTCATAAAGAGAGTATGATCCATGCCTCACTCGGCTCTGCTTCATCTGTAATTCTTCATTTTCACACTATTGAGGTAATATCTTTATCTATTTTCCCAACATAAGATATAACTTACAAAAAAGAAATGCATGTCACAAAATTTTTTGATAATTTTAAAAGGAAAAAATATTTAAAATGTATTAAACTATACCCTAAAGAATGTTTTTGGTATTTAACTCTTCAATGGTACAAGAAAAACATTAAACACCCATATAGGAATTAATTTGAAATTGAACAATCATATAAGATTTAATTCAGAATTGTAAACTTGAAATGACTTAATTTAGCATTTTGGATATATATTTAAGATGTATAATCTATTTTTTAATTATTAAGTTTTTTTTATGATATATGTCGTACAATTAAATTAGGGTTATTTACATAAAATGTTCTTGTACGTCACCCATAGTGCTAATTTAGTATCCTTTTGTCTTTAATTGTATAGGTTAGTCCTTGTACAAGTTAATAGCATTTTTTTTTAATCATTTTATCAGATTAGATGCACAAGTGATTCTTACTTTGCGCATGCGTTAGCAAGTGCACTAGTCGTATCAAGTAATAACGTAGTAAGTAGAGTATCGTTCCCACGAGGATTGTTATTGAGCAAGTACCGAAATTAGTAACTTTAAGGCTATTTGAAAGATCGAAAATTGAGATGTTGATATTAAATAAATTAAAAAGAAACAAAATATGTTAACTAATTTTTAACTAAGTTTACTGAATTTTTTGAAGTTGTTATGATTTAATAACATCCAAGGCATCTGATTTCACCCAGTTGCATTAATACACATTTTTATTCTCGTTATTCAAATTGTTATTACGTGTTGATGGTTAAAAACCCTAATTTACTAAATATGCTCTCTCGAACTACATTTAGCTTGCTCTTTTACATATTAACTCATCACTCTCATGCATGAATTTAAAAAAGAAAAGAATTTTTAAAGCTCTATGATTTTCACTTAAAAACCACATAAATCGCGTTATTCTCTCTCGAGCATTCGCTCAATTTGTGGTGCTTATCACCTTAGCAATAATCATAAATCTCCTCTCGGACTCATTATGAATCATTATAGGCCTTAAATGGTAATCAAGCATTTAAAACTCATGAAAAACAATGATAAACACTTTAACAACACAATAACAAAATATTGAATATGTTGAATTAGAAATAAGCGTATATTACAACTTAGGCTACATCGTAGCCTTGGACTAACAAAATTAGTTCATGATAAACTTAATATAAAATATAACTAATACAAAATTCATGAACTTAGGAAAGACAAAGGATAGAAAGAACTAAAACTACAAAATCACAAACCAAACTTTCTTCCCTCCCTTCCTTCTTTCTTCCTCTCGTTTTCTTCTTCTTTCTTTCACTTTTTATGTGTCTTTTTTTTTTTTTTTTTTTTGAATGAAGGATGAAAAACTCATCCCAAAACACTTCTATTTATAGTGTTTGAGGGGTGAATAGAGAATGTGAAAATTATCTTCAATCTTCATCCTCATTTGCCAATTCTCACGATTCACCCACAACTTGCAAAATTTGGTTTATTTTATGTATTTTCTTCAATTTTCACTGCCCAAACCTGCAAGACCAGCTCAATTTGATGTTGTTTGTGTGTTATGCAATGTATTTGAACTAAAATAATTGAATAAAGTTGCCGCCCAAAGCAACTTGTTGCAAATTGTGTGTTATTTTATGTGTTTTTGCTTGTTAGCCGTGCAACTTAGGTGTTTTTGTTATTTTTTTACTTTTATTTGATGTATCTTGCATTTACTTGTTAATATTAATGATAAAACCTAGTAAGATTTAACATAAAATGAGCGTTTTCACAAGAAAATAGCAAAATAGTCCAAAACAAGCAAAACCAAACAAGTGATAAAAAGTTGATGTAAAATGGTTAAAAATATATTAAAATAATATAAATAATTATATATTAAATCAAACTTATCAACGAGCCAATGCAAACCCGCCATTTGAATTAAACTTGTTTGTGACCTGATTGTTAAAACAATTTTCACCACCTTGGCATTTATTTTGCAGTATGACCAAAGTAATTTGGCTAAATTAATTTTTATTTAGCCCAATTTTACTCGTGATCTTATAGTAAAATTGACGTCAATGTGATAAAAAAATTTTAACCATTGGGTCATATCACCGGTGAATTTAATTAGGCTAATTTAGCTTTTAATTAGCCTAATTTTATTCGTAGTCCTATAGTAAAATTAACGTCCATGTGGTGAAATTTTTTTTAAATGTAGAGTCATAAGTGAGTCTAGTGAGGCTATATTAATTTTTAATTAGCATAAGTCACTCAAAAGTCCTAGAGTAAAATTGACATCAATTAGTGAAAATTGTTTTACGGTAGAGTCACGAGTAAGTCTAATTAGAGTAAAATAATTTTTAATTAGCCTAATTTTACTCGTAGTCCTACAATAAAATTAATGTCAAGATGGTGAAAATTTTTTTAATAGTTAGGTATCAAGCGAGTTTAATTAGGTTAAAGGGTGGGTTGGCATTGGCTTGTGCATGTAATGTGATAAAATGATTAAACAATATGTCATTAACTTGTACAAGGACTAAACTGAAATTAACACATCAGGCGAAGTACAAAAATATCTTACGTAAATAATAATTTAAATATACCGCATATATCATAAAATATATTTAATTATTAAAAATAGATTATACATATTAAATTTATATCTAGGACTCTAAATTAATTCACTTTAAGTGTACAATTTCAAATTAAATCAAATGTGATTGTTCAATTGCAAATTAATTCCTATAGGTGTTCAATGTTTTTCTTTAACTTTGTAGAGTTAAATACCAAAAAAATTCTTTGGGATATAGTTCAATACCTTTTTAATATTTTTCCCATTTTATGATATACATCATTTTAATTAAATTAGAGTTATTTATGTAAAATATTCTTGTACTTTGCAATGTGTCAATTCTCTATCTTATCTTCAATTTATGCTAATGTAGCTTGCTTTATGTTTGTATGTTTGTTGTTGTGCTTGCCGTGTGTGTGCCCTACTCATTTGTTACTCTCCTGCTGCAAGGTTACTTACTCTTTGCGGCAGACCTGCTTTCTCAGGTTGGGGGTCCTCGGAAACAGCCTCTCTTCAGGGTAGCCCCCTGAAGGGGGAAGGCTGCGTACATCTACCCCCCCAGATCCTGCTTAGGGGGGAGCCCTTCGAGGCACTGAGTTTGTTGTTGTTGTTGTTGCAATGTGTCAATTCAGACATTATAATTTCAATTGTATCAGCTTAGTCCTTGTACAATTTAATAACATATTTTTTTAATCGATTGATGCACAACCCAATGCAAACACGCCCTTTAGCAACTCGATTGTCACCCAACTGTTAAAATTTTTTTTTACCACATTGACGATAATTTTACCATAATACTAAGAGTGAAATTGGTTAACTAAGAGTTAATTTAGCCTAATTAAACTCGTTCTTGACCTCACCATTAAAAAATATTTCACAATATTGATTGTAATTTTAATGTAGGACTATGAGTAAAATTAGGCTAATTAAAAATTAATTTAGTCTAATAAAACTCACTCATGACCCAGCCGTTAAACAAAATTTCGTCGCATTTACGTTAATTAACTTGTACGAGAACTAAATTAATATAATTAAAAGCAAAAAGACTAAATTGGTAAACTGGGCGAAGTCCAAGAATATTTTACATTAATAACTCTAATTTAATCTTACAATAAATATCACAAAATATATTTGATTATTAAAAAATAAATTATATTTACAGCAACAACAACAACAGACTCAGTGCCTCAAGGGCTCCTGCCTAAGTAGACCTAGCAATTGGGTCGAGTTGGGTTGGGTTAGGGTCGGGTTAATGTCAGGTAGGGTCTATCTCGGCTCGGGTCAAAATCGGTTGGGTCAGGCTCCGGTTAAGTTATCCTCGGGTTCAGGCCAACCTCGGGTCAGGTCAGTCTCAGATCGAGCCAGCAATGAGTCGGCTCAACCTCAGGTTGGGGCATCCTTGCGTCGAGTCGTATTTTCGGTTGATTTATCACGTTATTTTGATAATATATCTATTCGATCTTGAAAATTATAACTAAAAATGATAAGTTAGACTTTTATTTGGGCTATTTTGGGTTATAGGACGTGCTTGGCTCAGGTCTCGAGTCATCAAAGGTCAGATCAAACTTGGGTTAGATCTAATTTGGGACATGTCATTTCGGGTTTTAGTTGAACTTGGGTCGGGTCAAGTTCAGGTTGGATGAAATTCGGGTCGGTTCATTTTTGGGTTCAAGTCCCAATAAATTTAAAATTTTTCGGGTTATGGTCGGGTCGGGTGGCGGGTCAAGCAGGTCAGGTCATTGGGTCGGGTTACATTTTGCCAGCTCTACTCCTAAGCGAGGTCTGGGGGAGTGGATGTACACAGCCTTACCCCTTCAGGGTGTAACCCTACTGAGAAGCTGTTTCTGAGGACCCCCAACCTCATAGAGTTGGCAACATAAGGACTTCCTGGGAGGTCACCCATCCTGGTACTGCTCTCGCCCAAGCACACTTAACTTCCGAGTTCTAATGGAATCCGGTGCATTAGTGCCTGGTAAATAAACTTAAAAAAAAAAAAAAGATTATATGTATTAAATATATATCTAGAATGCTAAATTTAATCTTTTCAATTGCACAATTCTAAATTAATTCTCGAATAATCGTTCAATTCCAAATTAATTTATATATGGGTGTTCAATGCTTTTCTTTTACCATTAAAAAGTTAAAAATAAAAAAAAAGAGCCGTTGCCTGAAATAACCCAAAAATAAAAATTATTATCCAAAATAACATATTTACAAAACTATTTCCTAAACTGGCCTCCACGTCAGCTTTTTTATTTTTTATTTATTTATTTTTTTTTTTTTGGGTTTTTGAAGGATACCTCCCCAGAGGGAGGTACCATTTTTTGATAAAAAAAAAGGTGGCAGAGTCTGCCATGCCACTTAATTTTTTTAAATTTTATTTTTTATAAAATTATTTATTAAATAAAATATATTAATCGTACCTCATTATACATATTGATATGTCTAGATACCTCTTTTGTTTTATAATTAGCAACAATAATCTCGTGATACAAAAGCCGGCGCCTCAAACAAGAGATCCGAAAAGCACACACAAAGTGTGGGAAAGGGGAAATAACAAGAAACCAAAAGAAAAAACTTAAACTCAAAAGCAAAGCATCAAAACCTAACAAATCTCCCAGATCCAAAGAAACCTGCAGCGACCTAGCTCAAACAAAAACAACAGCACAACAAACCCGAACCAAGCCACAAGAACACAGCGTCCTAGGTAATAAATGATAAAATTTAAGAGTACCTAAGAATGGCGGGAGTCATTGTGGCACTGGGTATGTTGTTGTTGTAAAAGTACCTAAGAAATAATTTTTTAATATTTTTAAAAAAAATTACATAATTATTTATGTATTTATACAATAATTGAAAGATTATTGTTGAGAATGAATAAATAATTGAAAGATTATTGTTCAAAAAAAATTGTTGAGAATGAAAAAAGAGAGTTGTATTAATAATTATAAATTTAAAATAGGATAGGAGTTAATGATCTTTTAAGGATAATAATTTATGCTAAATTTTATAGTAAAAAATGACTATTAGTAGATAGTTTTATTAATGAGCAAAATATAAAATTATGTGTTTATAATAAAATTTAATATTTAATAAATACCTTAATTTTAAATTTTTTATTATAAGTTATATACATTATTTAAATATAATTTATATATTGTAAAGATAAATATAATGTAATAATAAGTAAATTAATATATTTTATTTAATAAATAATTTTATAAAAAATAAAATTAAAAAAAATTAAGTGTAGCAGTTTTTTATCAAAAAAAAAGAAAAAAGAAAATAAAAATAAAAAATAAAAAATCTGACATGGAGGCCAATTTATGAAATAGTTTTGCAAATATATTATTTTGGGTAATATTTTCTATTTTTGGGCTATTTCGAACAACGGCTCAAAAAAAAATGGTATATAGTTCAACACTTTTTTAATATTTTTTCTACTCTAAAATAATAAAATATGAAGAAGTACAGTTTTCTGAAGTTATCACTCGAAGTTAGTGCAGCCAGCATTAAAGTACTATTATTTTGTGAGAATGGTATCTGAATTGGAAAACATTGCATATCGGGTGGATGCCCCCACATGTTCTGGGTTAATGCCCCACGTGTAGTGGGTTGATGCCACGTCTACAACAATTTATGCAACAACTCATTGCAAATTTTTGTGCAATGGTTCGTCTTCTTTTTTTTTTCTCTCCAGGGTGCGCAGAAGATGGCTTAGTGCTCTTTTGCTTGTCCTTTTATATTTGCATATTGCATGGCTGCTTCTTGATGACCTGTACCTCGTAATGAAAACATCCAATTGAAAGTGGAAAATCACTTTGCTTTTCTACATCTCCACGCTCTTGGTGACCAGCTTTGGTTGCCGAGACTTCCCTTGGCATCAATCCCATTTAAAAACATATACATATATATACACACATATATCGCTAGATGTCAATTAAAATGCAATTTTAAGAGGATTTACTCTCATTTTCATTAAGACTCTGTTTGGCACATGAAATTGAAATTAAATTGTAAAATTGCAATTCCAATTTCAATTTCGGTAGAATTGGAATTCTAATAAAATCAAAATTCCACTATTTGGCTCATCAAAGGAATTGGAGGTCGGAATTATAATTACGTAATGATTCAAATTATAAAGGGTTTTTGGTTAATCAAGTTGGAGTATTTCGAATTTTAAATCAACTATGGTTGGAATTTGCTCAGAGCAATTCACATTGCGTTCAATTTATTATGATCGAAGCGATTCACTTTGAGTTCGAGTTATTCGAATATCGAATCAAATCAGGTTGAGTATTGCATCGGATCTTTTGGTGTTCAAGTTATCTCGAATTTCAGTTAATCGGGTTAGGTCTTTTTGGGATTCAGGCTAATTATGATCAGGTTTGAGTTCATTTAGGTCATTTCAAGCACAATTCATCCTGATTTTGGGACAAATGAGTTGTATCATTTCAAATTTCGAGTCATCTTAAACTGAGTTTGAGATGGGTCTGGTCATTTTAGGTGTGGGTTGTATTAAGTTTTGGGTCAATTTGGTCGGGTCATTTCCACTTTGGCTCAGCTTGTTTACATCACATGCAAGTCGAATAATTTCATTTTCTAGATTAAGTCATCTCGAGTTTCAGGTCAACCGGGTTGGGCCATTTTAGATTTTGAGCTAAGGTGATTTCGGTCATTTCAAGTTCAAGCCATTTGAGTAGGATGATTTCGAGATTCAGGTCAAATTTTATGTTGTGTCTAAGTCTTTAGATCTTGAGTCATCTTAGATTTGGGCTAATCAAGTAGGATCATTTTGGGTTTTAGGTCAATAAAGTTGATATGGAATTGTAATTCCTTAACCCCTACCCCAAGGAATTGGAAAGTATGATTTTCAGTTAAAATCCAATTCTATGAAATTGGACAGTAGAAAAGTAATTTCAATTCCAACAAGTGAATTAACCAACAAAATTGAAATTCTAAGTCTCAATTCCAACCCGAGCCCCAATTTCAGACTCTGATTTCATACTCCAAATACGGCCTAAAAGATTGTTATCACATATGACTTTGTAAGACGCCTAGGGACAACAGTGTAGTGGTGCAAAACACAGGGACCAACGACGCCACTCAGAGTGCTATTCCCGCTGGGGAAGAATTTTTCCCCCCTTCTCAGGGTCTTAGCAGCATAAAATGAAATATGAATTTGTAAACAACTCTCTCAAATAGTTAAATGATTGAAGGGAGACTTACAAATAAGTTATACTATAATAAAAGAACAAATTGCCTCATGAAATCTCATAAAAAATTACCTTTAACTTAGTGCAAGTCTAGTGTGAAGTGTCCCATTATCTTCCCCCTCCCCCACCTTTTTCATATGACTACAAATATATAGTGGCAAGGTGCCATATCTTTTGCCTATGAGGTGTTGGTTTGAGATGCACAACGCAAAGACAGCATGATGGTTATTGCATTCCTCCTCCTTGTTTATTCACATTAACTCTTCATTAATATTGAGGTTTTATTAGTCATCAGGCGAAGCAGAGGTTTTCCATCATATGCTTCATGGTTGATATTCCTTAATAAATACATATGGCTTCAAAGCAAGGGCTAAGCAAATCATGTATCCTTCTTATAGGTAATATATCCATGCACTCTCTCATTTTCAGTGTACTTAATGTTAGGAGCACATTTGGCTTTGGGGAAATGAAGTTTAATGGGCATACAGATAATCTTTCCCCGATACCCTTGTGTCCCAGTGGCTGGAAATCTTCAGTTCAAGGCACCTTTTCCTTTTTATATAATAACCTTACAAATTTTATATATATATATAATTTTCAATTCTCTTTACTTCTGTTATCTCATTGAGAATGATAAACTTCATAATTATGATCCCGTAATTCTCTTTACTTCTGTTATCTCATTGAGAATGATAAACTTCATAATTATGATCCCTACCATGCTTGCCCTTAATTTTCTCACACAAAGATACAATTTACAATCCTAGTCCACTCTGACATTGAATGGTGTTTATTACGCTAACGACACTCACCTCACTTGGGGTTCACAATTATAGCTTTTAACCTTTATTGCTTGGAGGGAAAAACATATTCTAGGAATTTGTTTGTAAATTATTTTCAATTTTGGTGCGTATTTTCTTTACGAAAAAGATTTATCGAAGGAAAAAGGTTTTCAATTGAATGGGTGAAAAATGACATACTTTGAATGTGTGCAAATTATCATTATGGACGGCCTAAAAAGTTTCAGGTTGTTTATTGATCCACACTGGATTGGACCTTAATAATTTGGATCTCGTCATAAGTTATTAAAAAGCATTACGCCAAACGAGAAATGTGCCCAAAAATAACCAATCGGGTTTAATTTTAGTTTGAATTATATGGTTCTATTTGATTTTAAATCATAACTGATATTTTACTTTCTGTAGATTTTCATTACTTTACACTTGAATTGAGCTATTCAAAAGAAAATTAAAAAGCAATATCAAAATTTAAACGCGGCAAAGGAATCAAGTTCAATCAACTCCTAAACTAAGTAGCCTAACCGAATTCAGGTTTACAGGTGGGATTGCTACTCAAATACCCTGCTAGTACGTGTCCTGTATATAAAATTTTGATATTTTGGTTTAGCTTGGACGTCATTAAAGGTGCTTATTGGTTAAAATGCGGACTGGACTAAACTAAATTCTGAAGAGAAAATTTGAGAATATCCATTAAACCAAGTCTATGACCAAGTTTGGTTGATCAAGTACAAGTTTTTGTCTTGAATTTGTATTTTATCAATGTTAAATATTAGTTTTACTGAATTTGTATTAATCCAAAAGAAAAATCTACTAAGGTCCTGATTATGATGAATTTGATGGTGTACTTATTTTTTATGTTTGAGGTGGGGTCGTTAGGATGAGCAACTCAAGCCCTAACTATATGCCCAACTTGATAATTTCTACAAGACCAAACACATGGTTAGGGGGGCCCATGGAGTAACCCAAGAGGGACCACTTTGATGTTCAAATTATTATCCATTTTATAAAATAATAAATCAGACATGTAATAAATATACATAACAACCAAGAGTCGGCATATTAATAAGATTAGATAAATATATCAAACTATTTGGTTGAATCCCCTAAAAGGAGTATAATAAAAGGGGTTATTGGTCTAAAATCCTCTCAAGGTTTTAGTAAGTTAGCGAGATGAAAGCTTGACAAGTTAAACCCGTTGTGGGCTAGTTCGGTGAGTATACTAGCTTAAGCTTTACTTAATAATAAGTAAAATAAGTATAAAATACTTAGCTTAAGTTGAGTAATCCCAAAATAGCGAAATTGAGAGATATGAGTTAAATATCTTTATACCATCATCATCACCACCATGTCATCATCATCACCACCACCACCACCACCATATCATCGTCATCTGTCCTCACCCCTCCCGTCTCCTTCTCTGCCCTTCACCGAACCACCTCTCCCCCTTTCATTTTTGATCTTCATCCTTCCCCTCTTGACACATGAGAGGGTGAGGTCTAAAGGTAAGGTGGTGCCATGTGCTAAGGTGTGATACGTGGCGTCACCCGCTTGTTTATATTTTAGGGTCCGAGTTTCTAATTTAAGTATAATTTATTGTTACTCATTTTTATAGAGTAACTACCTACTCAATCGTACTTACAAGCATACTGGCCCATTTATAGTCGTAAGCTGCAAGATTCTAGTTATAAATAGGTCCAATTCAAGGATCAAAAACAAGTTTTGATAGTAAATACTAATATGTTGGCTACAAAAAATACACAATAACGTTTATGACACAATAACTTCCCCACAAGTAAATGAATCACAAATGTGTCCCATTGATAGTAGCGGAGAATACCACCTAGGTTCGAATTCCCACTAGGGACTAGTTAAGGGGATTAAGGGGATTTACTTCCCTCACCGGTTCTAATTCTCACTAGTGAATATTTAAAAAGAATCACAAATGTTACATTATCATTATTTCGACTGAACAACTTTTGCCAGCTTGAGCTGCTAAATGATGATCATATATATAGCTTGAATAGTTAATTTTTGTTAGGTATTATTTATAATGTATGTTGTATCTCTATTTATATTATACTACAAAAAGATATGTGATGATTGTTAGAAGATACTTCTATTAACCAAACAATGGAATATTAGTATGTTTTCCGTTGATCAGAACAATGGATGACCTCATGTGGATTTCTGGAAAAAAAATTTCAATTGAAAATATTTTGTGAAAGAAGTGATTTTCTAGTCTATCAAACAAAGACGTAATTCAGTTATGGGGTAATTGCAGAATTATGTAACAGAACCCCAATTAATATATAATTAGGTCAGGCCCATACTGATAGTTTGTACTATACAATATGCAATTAGAATAATTGCATTGAACTAAACGATAGTTAGAGAATAATGTTTACTCCAAACCAAACACAAGAAACTATTTAAAAATTTGACCCAAAAAAAAAAGAGAAACTATTTATAAATTGTTTTTTGGGTTCTTTTTACTAAAAAATACCTAAATTTTAGGTGTAGTTTCAAAAAATCACCTAGATTTTCTAATTTTTCTACGTCACACCTAATCTTTCCAAAACTTTTGAGTGTTACACCTTAATGTTAATGCTGTTAATATCTGTTAGTTTTTGCTGACGTGATATTTAAAAAAAATATTATTTTTAAACATAAAATTTAATTTTAAAAAATTGATAAATTTTAAAGATATTTAGAATACTTTTAAATATTTTTAAATTATTTTAAATGTAAATTCAAAATTTTAATTTTTTTTTTCAAAAGTCATGTCAACAAAAATTAATGGATGTTAATGGCATTAATATTAAGGTATCACATTGAATATTTTTGTAAAATTTAGGTGTGATTTTAGAAAATTAGAAAAATTAGCAGTTTTTTGAAACTATATCTAAAATTTATGTGGTTTTCAATAAAAAATCCTACCCCTTTTTTTTTAAAAGATATTTTCTTCTATTATATAGTTTACACGAAAAGATAATTGCTAACAAACTAATGAAGCCTACATATTACATTGCCATTGTTTTAGCAAAGCAATTTTTATTACTTTTAGTTATCATATGAAGATCATACATAGAAGGAGATAATTTTATTTTTCTATTATTTGTTATGTATATTGTATTTCTACTTATATGTTTTGAAGCCATTATTGTTATATTACTACTTATATTCTCCTCTAAAAGCTATTGGATGATTAGTGGAACGTTGGTTTTTTTTTTTTTTAAGTTATATGGTGGGAATAAGTTTTCCATCAAAAGAAAAGAGGATAACCCAAAATAGAATTTTATTTTATTTTAAAAAACTTTTCCAAATAACTCAATATTTTGAGGGTTTATCTATTATGTAAATTGTTTCCAATTGTTGAATTCTCTGACATGCTTTCTCTCTCTGTGACGCGCTTTTATTACTCTGACGAGACTCGACGTCTCTCCGCCCCCCCCCCCCCCCAAACCCCCAACACCCAAGCGCCACCATCGGCACCCTCGCCGACGCAACCGAACCACCTTTGCCGGGGACGTGATGACGACACCAGGATTCTCTATTGTTTGGCACCCCTCCCCTTGAGGTGGTTCGGGCATGTTAGGAGGAGATCCCCCACCGCCCCAATCAGGAAATGCGAACAACCTCATACTATGCTAGGGAGGAGAGGGAGAGGCAGGCCTAAGAAGAGATGGATGGAGACGATCTGACAAGACCTCACCCACCTAAACTTATGGGAGGAGATGGCCTTAGATAAAGCGGGATGGAGGGCTAGCATAGAGGTAGCTAATATAGCAGCTTAGAGTAGGGCTTCTTCTATGGCTGGAACTAGTGTGTCTAGGTGTCTTAACTTCCGCTTTTGGCGCATGTATTACAGCTCATTTTGTTCATAGGTGTACTTGTACACTTGTGTACTTGCGTACTCGCGGTGATCTTCCTTGTGTTTTGCTTGGTATCGCTTTGATTGTGTTTTGTTTTATTCTAATTCTATTTTGCTCTCATATTTTTAGATTATATGCTTCTAGAACGACACGCCTTTCAGGTTGGGGGTCCTCGGAAACAGCCTCTCTGCAGGGTAGCACCCTAAAGGAAGAAGGGTGTGCACACCCCCCCCCCCCCCCCCCCCCCGACCTTGCTTTTGCGGGAGCCTTCGTGGCACTGGGACTGTTGCTATTGTTGTTGTTAAAAATCTATTCCAAATAAAGGATTTCCCCTCTACCAAACCAAGCCTAGAATAATGAGGTATCATTTCGGCCTACAATAACTCCGATGGTTTGAACTAGTAATAAGACTCTGATGGAATGAGTTCTCCAATTATCAAAAAATAAATAAATAAATAAAGACTCCTAAATCGAGTTTCATGAAGATAATATATTAAGGCTCCATTTGTTTAGGTGGAGACATGGATTCTAGGATTTGGTTTTCCCCTTTCTCGTTGTTTGTCGCGCATTTGGTGACGGAAAAGGCTTTCCGACAAAAAAGGTAATCCCCATCTAATGGAAAAGGACTTCCCTTTTAAAATGGGGGAAATCATGATTTCAAATGTGACAAAAACCATTGCGATAATTATCGTGTGGATCTGGATCGAACAAAAATGAACTTAATTGGAAGGTAGACCTGTAACATCATAACATCGGATAAGAATATGACCAAATAATCAACAGAGTCCAGATATTTTTTGTAATTATTTCAAGACAACATTTTCTAGTTGTGTTAAATTGCCATATAAAATTATATGGGGGAAGTTATCACTCCTAGATTTTAACATTTATTACAAATGTAACTTAATGTTTCAATAACATACGATGATATATTCTGAAGTTTAAAATTTTTATCATCTAGGTACCATGAAGTTTAAGATTTTTACGAATAAGATGTCTTTTGCCAAAATTTGGATTACAAAGGAAAACTATAGATGTGAAACATGAAATCAATAATATATATGTGTTCTCTATCATAATTCCATGATTTATTTTGTCAAAAAATGCTAATATGAAATATTATTTGATAATTTGTACTGATTTTCTTCAAAACACAACCAACCTTTTGTACAACAACAACAATAATAGACCCAGTGCCACAAGGGCTCCCGCATAAGCAAGGTCGGGGGTAGATGTACGCAACCTTCCCCCTTCTGGTAGCTACCCTAAAGGAGGCTGTTTCTTAGGACCCCCAACCCGATGAACAACCAACCTTTTGTAATCCGTTAAATTTTCTTTGAAAAAACCAACATAGCATGTACATATAAGGTTATAGCTGATATCAAATCAGCTTTTTGTGGCAATTAGCCAAATTTTAATTGAAAAATTTACTAGATTCTCACATAGGATGATAAAATTTCATATTCTATGGTACCTCATTGTATATATTTAATGACATGATGCTTAGATGATAAATCCTCACCGTTTAGGGTATCTAAGAGCTAATTTTCCTATTTTATATAGCTTTGATAGTTAATTTTATTTTTCTATTTCTTCTTAAATATATTGTATTGCTACTTATATCATCTTATAATAAGATGTAAGATGATTGGTGGAAAATGTTTTTTAAATCATACGAGAAGACATTACACTGTGGAAGCAAGTCTTCCTTTGAAACAAATGACGGAAAACCTCATTTAGAATTTAAATTTCCATACTTTTCCAACGAAAAAACTGTTAGGACCACCCACGAATTTACTGAACTTTAAATGGAAATAGTAAATGAGGAATTAAACGGGAATGGGGAAAAATATTAGACACCGGAATTTACATGGTTCAGCCGAAGCCTACATCCACGGAAGGGGAGCAAAATATTTACTATTATAACCGAGAATTACAATTTTTGTTCTCTCTTCCTCACTTGTGTTTTGCTCACAATTTACACCAGCCAAAGAGCGCCTATAAATAGGCTTCTTACAATCGAAACCGCTGGAAAAACCAAAAGTCATGCCATTAACTCGAGCCCCTAATAAATCCGGCCATGATTAATGACGGTTACGAAAATGAACAGTCTCCGCACTTAACAATCTCCCACTTGGAGACTGTACAGTAATCCTCCATGCTTCCCCCTCACCACGCAATCATCATGCACGAACTCTACCTAAAGCCCGCCCCGGCTTCAGTATATCAGGCGGTACACTCTTCTTTAGCAGAACTGCTGGATTCACGCTCCCACTTGTCTTCTTGTACCAGGAATTCGTCTCAGCTCCCACTGCTAGCTCCCACTTAACACGTGTACTCGACCTCACATCAGAACGACCCTTCTGACTAATCTTTTTACCCATCGGCTTTCTGGACTGACATGACATCTCAGGAAGTGGCTTCCAACTGACACACTTTGACTTTCGCAAAGCTGAGTTTCCTGCAGTAAACTCACCATCAGTTGACTTCGATATTGAAAACAGTGTGCCCGCCTTCAAATCACGAGCTATCACTAACGCCCCTTTCGAGACAACCCACTTTCCTTCCGAGAATCTGACATAATACCCACTGTCATCAAGCTGTCCTACCGATATCAAATTATTCTTCAACTCAGGCACAAAACTCACACCATGTAAAGTCCACCTCGATCCATTCGGTGATGAAATATTGACATCACCCATACCGACAATTTCTAACGGCTGTCCACTCGCCAAATACACTTTACCGTAATCCCCAGCCACAAAATTCTGAATCACCTCCCTACACGATGTAGCGTGAAACGAAGCCCCTGAATCTAAAATCCAGTCATCCACTGGTGAATGTACGGTAAGAGCCAGAGCGTCCTGTATTATCTCTTCAGTCACAACATTGGCTGTATCTGGGTCTGACCTCTTCAAGACTCTACACTCTCTCTTCATGTGTCCCGGTTTTCCGCAGTGCCAACACGGCCCCCTCTGGCCTGTCCTACTACTGCTTCTGCCCCTACGTGATCTTTCCAAACCCCTACCTCGGGATTCCATGCTCAAGGTGTGATTCTCACCGGAATCTCGTCAGCGCACCTCCTCGGCTAATACTAAGTCACGTATGTCATCGTATTTTAATTTCTCTTTCCCGGCAGAATTACTAATCGCCATCCTCATGGCCTCCCAACTATTGGGCAGAGACACTAACAATACCAGTGCTCGGATTTCGTCATCAAAATTAAGTTCCACCGACATCAACTGATTTATAATCGTATTAAATGCATTCAAGTGTTGGGCAACCGAACCACCTTCCGTCATCTTCAGATTGAACAACTTCTTCATCAGGTGCACTTTGTTGTTCGCCGATGGTTTCTCATACATACCCGACAAAGCTGCCATCAAACCCGCCGTCGTCTTTTCATTGACAACATTATGAGCAACAGTCCGGGACAAGGTAAGTCGAATAACACCCAAAACTTGTCGGTCCAACAAGTTCCACTCCTCGTCCTCCATATCATCGGGCTTCTTCCCTAATAGGGGTGACTGCATTTTTTGCATACAGAAAATCCTCAATTTGCATTCGCCAATACGCAAAATCAGTCCCATTAAATTTCTCAATACCGAAAATTTTTACCTCATCGGTCGTCATTGGTGAACACTTCTAACTTTACCACCCCGAGCACAAATTTTTTCATAAAATCTGATCTGGATTTTTTTTTTTATAAATTAACACTGATTTTTTTTTTTTTTTTTAAAAATTAAAGTTGACCAAAACCCAAAACACACTCGCGCCTCTCTGTCTCCCTGCGTCTTCTCTCTCTCTGCGGGTATTCCTCGGGTTTCTCCGGCACCAACTCCGGTGCCACCACGGGACCTCCCTACGGAGTTCGAACTTTCACCGGAGCACCACCACGGCCATGTTTCTCCCGCACCAACTCCGGTGCCACCACGGGACCTCCCTCCGGAGTTCGAACTTTCACCGGAGCACCACCACGGCCCACCGTCGTCGTTCGCACTTCCTCAGATCTCAACCACCGATCTTCGATTTCGCGCAGAACCACCGAGACTCGAGCCGCCACCGGTTCGCACGCACAACCACCGTTGACAAAAAACCTCGACGCCACCGCTGACAGACTTTCGAAGCCACTACCCGCTTCGCTCACTGTCGCTGTCAGGCACTTACCGCCAGTGGCCCACCGCCGGATTTTTACACCGAGGCCTCACAGTTCACCGATTCGCTCGGGAACCACCAGATCTGTAACCCAGGTAACCCGATCTAGTCTTTTATCACCTCCGTTCACCACCACGCGCGGCCTAGCACCGCCACGCGCCACCCACGCGCTGCCGGACTTTTCTTCCTCTGGTGCGTTTAACCACGCTCCGCTTCATAACACTGACGACTGCTTCGTCAGAACAGGAACACCAGCCACCAGTCCTTCTCCCACTGAAACAGCTATTTCTCCGATTTAGGTTCCACCTGGGGCTCTGATACCAGTTGTTAGGACCACCCACGAATTTACTGAACCTTAAATGGAAATAGTAAATGCGGAATTAAACGGGAATGGGAAAAAATATTGGACACCGGAATTTACGCGGTTCAGCCGAAGCCTACATCCATGGAGGGGGAGCAAAATATTTACTATTATAACCGAGAATTACAATCTTTGTTCTCTCTTCCTCACTTGTGTTTTGCTCACAATTTACACCAGCCAAAGAGTGCCTATAAATAGGCTTCTTACAATCAAAACCGCTGGGAAAACCAAAAGTCATGCCATTAACTCGAGCCCCTAATAAATCCGGCCATGATTAATGACGGTTATGGAAATGAACAGTCTCCACACTTAACAAAAACAATTCTTAGAATCTACTTTTTTCCCAAAATAAACGGAGCCTAAGTTTGAATCTTTCCACTTGGCTTAAACAATACGTGATAGTCCTTCAATCCCAATTTGTGGTAGTATTTTGATACCTACAATTTGAATTAGACCTGTCAAATTGAAACTTTAATTCTAATTTTTATGAATTGAAATTGGGATAAACTTGAAATTCTACTATTGGATTAATCAAAGAAATAGAGGTAGGAATTATAATTATATAATGATTCCAGTAGTCCTAGATTTTAGTCAATCAAGTTGGAGCATTTCGAGTTTTAGCTAGCTAAGGTAGAGTTTTGGTCAGGCTAAATCACTTTGACTTCAAGTTATTTTAATTTTGTGTCAAATCAGATCGAACTTTAGGTGTGATTCACTTTCTTCAAGTCCTCTCAGATTTTTGGCTAATTAGGTTGGGTCTCTTCAAGATTAAGGGTAGCATGGGTAAGAATTTAGTTGATTTCGATCGTTTCTAGCTCAAGAGCACTTGGTTTTGGGTGAATCGGGTTGGAACACTTCAAATTCCAAGATATCTTAGGTCAGATTAAATGTATACTAAGAGTGGGCTATGTCAACTCATTTTATGTTTGGGTTATACTAGGTTTTGGGTCACTTAGGTCGGGTCATTTCAACTTTGTGTCAGCATGGTTATTCCACATTCAAGTTTGCTAGTTTAATTTTGGATTTGAATCATCACAGGTTGAGTCACTTCTCATATTCGGTTAAGTCCATATGGGTAATTTTAGGTTTAAGTCTTTCAAGTTGGGCGATTTCAAGTTTCGTGTTAAATTTGGATTGTGTCGAGTCTTTTGGTATTGGGTTTAGGTTAATCAAACAGAGTTATTTTGAATTTCAAGTTGCCAGAGTTAATGTAAAATTACAATTTCTTTTCGCCACCACAAAGAATTAGGGGGTATCATTTTTAGTTTTAATCTAATTCCATGAAATTGGATGTTATAATTGTAATTGCAATTCAAAAAGGTGATTCAAATAATTGAATTGGATTTCTAGAGCCAATTTTAGTTTCAATTTTAATTATAGGCTCCAATTTATATGACAAACAAGACCTAATTACACATACTAAAACTTATAATTATGCGGTGCATATAACTGGAGAACCTGTCTAAGTGCGTCCTAGCAGGCTGGGACCCTAAGAGGAAAAACAAAGTTGCCCCTTACTACGTTGACAAATGTTTGGTACTAATAATGAATTCATAATGTAGTGATATCTGGGATGGAGAGGTTTGCATTCAAAGGTGTGGCATCAAACCTTGTGACGTACTTGACAGACGTAGTTAAGATGAGCAACTCAGCAGCGGCAAAAACAGTGAACAGCTGGTGCGGGTTCACATCAATAATGCCTCTCCTTGTGGCTCCTATAGCTGACTCCTTTTGGGATCTCTATTCCACTATTCTTGCCTCTTCCTTCCTCTACATTTTGGTGAGTTTCTAACTTCTTTTTATCCCTCATCATTCACCTCTTCTGATCATTTATTTACCAGTTCTGTTTCTGCCATAAATAATTATTAAGAAGATGTTCAATGTGTCATACTGTGTATTTAATTACATATTAAAAAAGTTATTAGATGCAATATTAAATTGATTTTTCCTGATAAGTTAATAATGTTTCTGTTTTATATTAGATATACAAATTGAGTACAATTTTAAGCGCCCACCAAACATTTTATAAAATGCTAAATACATTAAATATGGATATCTAGTTTGTATATTCAAAGATGCGATCAAAACTTTAATGCATTATGAAGCTTACATAAATTAATTACTTTCTTATAAGCTAAAAACTCTTTATTGTATACTATGTATGTACATTTAGTGTTGATCATTCACTCTTAAACTGAATTTATTAGCCAAGACATTTGTCAAAAAGTAAATGACTCACGAAAGATAACTATTTGATAATTGATGTTACTTTCTATTATTGATAATTCAAACTACATTTGGAACATAAACATTATGAAATTCATTGCTAGAGTATCATGCAACTTGATCATTTCAGATCTAGGCATCGTGAGAATTCAATGTGTATAATAAGGTATTTAAACTTTTATGACCTTGATATGTTAAGAAATCTATTACTGAAGTGTACTCATTTTTAAATTTATTAAAATGTGAAGGTACCAATTGGCAGAGCTAGTGTTAAACAATTAGGGGCACTTATGAAATACTTTAGAGAGAATATTAATTTTTATCAGTACTCTTAGTAAAAATAAAAAAAATTAAAAAAATTGTACCAGAAGATTTATGAATTATCTGTAATATTGAAAACATTTTGTAATGCTGTACAAATTATATTCCAAATGAATTTTTTATGTATCCAAATTTTTGCAATACCTTCTTAAACCATCATAGTTCTATATTCTTGTTTTTCATTTTTTGGTATATTCCCAATTTTCTTAATTTATTTATCCTAATACAAATTTTACATATATCATTGTCATTTCTTATTACTGTATCAACTTTAAAAATTAAAAAAAAAAAAAAAAAAACTAACTACTTATAGTTTTTAAGTATAACTTCTAAACTTTTACATACCTAGGCCGTTAAGACCTTGAAAAAGTTAGCTCAACCATTATTCTCTTTTTTTCTATAGAGTTCTTTGAAATTTTAATTTATAGATTACAATGAGCGAAATGTGCAAAAAGTTAGGACTAGTGAGTAGTTCTACTGAAACAATTTCAAAGTATTAAAAGCATTACCGGCCGAACTTTTTGGTATTTTCCGTTTCTTCGGATGATATGATGGGTCAATTATTTGCTTTATTGGTTCCAACGGTGGCAGCTGCGGAATCTGCTATTGGGTTAGCCATTTGCTACAGCAGTTTCATGCATTCACACAATACAAGTTGATTCAAAGTGTTAGAGATAACACGACTAAAGGGTACAATTTAAGTTGAATCTCCTAGGGAGAGAACTCAAAAGAAGTACAATACTAAATACCTATACAAAGGAAAACAATTGAACTCTCCAATGAGTTACAAGCCTATTTATAGATAGCTCTCATACTTTAAGTGCAACTAATGTTAAAATAATAGGGGGAAAAAAACCAATTTCTACTAGGATACCATTTATAAAAACAAGAAAAATATGGGAAATTATAAGCTAAGTCGTAAAACAACTCTAAATCTTGCTTCTAGAAGTCACGCTCTCCCTCTGACTTTTGCAGCCAAAGACCTACTCGCCAAGCCTATTGGCGAGTTCACTCTCTAGATATGTCTTAATCTGCATCGTCCTCCACTAAGGGATTTGTAGTGGCTTAGTCCTCCTAGTTATTGCCAAAGTAAGCAACAAGATGCTTGACGTTGAGAATCTCTAAAGTGCACATGTCATAATGTAGTTGAAGGGGATAGGAGTTAAGATTGTTCTTCTTGATTACTCAAAAAGGTCAATTTTTCGTATTGACAGTTTGTTGCGCTCTCCTATTAGCACCTTTTTTGCATCAAAATTAGTCATACTTGATCAGCCCGTCAGAAACCATTGATCTTTGGTTCTTGTATACTATCCCCTTGTACTTCAAACTCATCTATTGTAGCCACTAATGAATTTCTTGGGGGAAGTTTTTGAGGTTGTTGATGAAATCATTAGCATTTCGGTGTGTGCAAGAGAGGTCTAAAGTTGGTGCGAGATTAAATGGTGAACCTAGGATCTGCTGGGTACTACTGCGTGAGGGTGTCAAACCCAATTGGCATGGCACGGTTGCTAACTATTGTTAGTGTTTCATGGTTCAAGGTGTCAACTACCTTATTTTGAGCAATGAAACAGTTGGTTGAATGTCACGTACTCTGTTTGTCGCTCTGAAAGCTTGTCCTTGGTGTTAATGTACTTCAGGGCGGTATTGTCCTAGTAAAAAAAAAATCTCAATTGGAGAGATATGACTTCCAATGCTAGAGTGCTCAGAGTATGGCGTATACCACATTGTAAGTCTAGTATTGCCGCTCACTATCGCTTATGTTGTCGTCAAAGTATGCAATTAATCATCCTTCCTGATTGGGCACAACGCTGGCTTATATCCTCTCGGCATTATTATAGATCTTGAATGTCTTCTAGAAATACGACAATACTAATGTACATGCAGTAATTGGCATTTGCTTCATCCAGAGGAAGTTCAATGCCTTAGGCATACAACAGAAACTCTTTGCCGTAATGAAGTCAGTGATTAATGGCATGATTGTGCTCGATTATGGAATAAACCACCAATAGAATGAAGGCCATGAAAGCTACATACTTCTATCAACGTACTCAGCTATCGGAAGTATTCAATGACCATCCCTTTTTTCTCAACTAGATGTGATCCTTAGACATCAAAAAGCAGAAAATGAATCACAATTGGTAATGAGGGCACACTTCATCATGATAACAAACAAGTGATGCTCCCCCAAAGTATAGATTACTACCCTGAGGTGCTTTAAATTGTAACTCTCTACTCATGTCATTGATCAAGATGTCATTAAATTGTACCACTGAGTACTCAATAATATACCTGATTCATGAACCATAATGTACTTAGAACATTTTATAACTCGAACCATGCACTCATAGATTCCATCCTATGTCCTTAATGTTGTCCTTCGCTCATCTCCTAGAGAAATTTGGATCTGGTGGTACATGTTCTTCATATCCTTATTGAATACCTTTGAACTTCTCAATTAGTCTAGTAAATCATCGAGTCTCGGTAACGGGAATTTGCATCATATTGTGATTGGGCCTTTATGTCAATGTATATTCCAAGTACCATTCTTTTTGGGTGTCAAGAAGGATGGAACTAGGCATAGGCTCAAACTTTCTCGAATGAAAATCTGAGCAAGTAACTCCTTGACTTGGTGCCTAAGCTCTTCATGATGCATGCAATAATCTATTGGTAATGTGGCCCTAGAAACTAGATCGATCCTATTTTGAGTTTCTCTTAAAGGGTTTTAAGGAATCCAGTAGCTCTTTCGTTAGATAATCTTATAAAATGCTCAATTCATTTGCCATGTCCCCTTAGCCCTTCGAGCTCTCCTTGCCAACTATAACAGAAACAGCTCGAGAAATGCCTATCTCCTTAGCAAACAAGGGTTTAGAAGGGGGAAAAAAAAAGAAGTTGGGGTTCTTAGTTGAAGTCACTTAGTTGCCGCCTTCTCTTTCAATAATGGCACAATCTTCGTCCCCTAAAACAAGAAATTTTATGTATTTTGATGTCCATTGTGGTTTATCACTATATTGAACAACCATTGATATTCGAGTGGAAGATATTCAACGTTAATGGTAACAACATTTTGTTTCGGTATTTTCCCAATTGAAACAATGTTTAAAATCTATTAGCTAATTCCACATGTGCACAATTTGATGAGCCTCGGTCTTCAAGCCTATCTTCTTGACTACCTCCTCGAAAATCACATTCTCATGGCTACCCAATTCCATCACTAGCCGGCATACCTTCTTACTTATGGTGTAGGTTGTTTCGAACATGTCCTCAGCCACCTATCTCCCTTAAATGTCGTAAGGAGCAAGCCATACATGCCTCACCCCATTCCCTAGTTACTTTCTTCTCACATATTTTCCATTACCTCTTACTCTTAAATGGACAACTCACCGTTGTAGGCTTCGTTGCGCTTAATATGAAGCAAATTATCATTCTTCACTCCTTTATGACATTCGACAAATGGTGTCCAGTCTCTCCATAACTGACGCGTCGGGACCTTAAACTACAAGCTTAGTTCGCTTGACCCTAGTTATTTGGGTTGCTAGTACTTACCCTAGTTCGCCTTTTGGACTATCCATGTATGCCTGGATTGTTTGGGGTCCTACTTTATTTGGTTATCGCTTACTCAATTGGCTACTCCAAAAACTGCACTTGCGATGCGGACTTTGGTGCCCTTTAACCAGAATAGCTATTTCATAAACCTTTGAAATAGAAAAAATGTCAAACTTGTTTACAATCTCTTGGTAAGACTCTTGCATCTAACCAATGTATATAGCCCACAAAATATTCCTCCATCTTTGCCAAGTAATTCTTTCCTACCAACATGTGAAACTCTATGGTGTAATCTTCAACAGACAAAGAGCATTGATGTAAGTTTTGGATTTTCAAGAGCATCAACATGACATGATTGTTGGATAAGAAAGAAATACATATGTTCTTTGTTATCTTTTTCCACGTCTCAATCTTAGGCAAGCCCTGCCTTAAGCTTGGGTGCTTATGTAGCTGCCACCAGGGAACAACTATTCCTCGAAGCCTAATCTCCACCAACTGCAACTTCCCTGTGCTCAGGTATCTTCTTGAACTCGAGTACCTAACAAGAGCCAATCCAAAAATCTCCTCATGCTGCCTTCCACCCTGGAATTCCTGAATTCCAACAGAAATTCTAAACACTTAGCGTCAGCCGTCTAAATAGCTAATGCTACATAAGAGAGCCTCTCTCTTTTATAGTTGTGCCCTTAAATAGTAACTCTGTTGAAGGATTATTGAAGCTTGACTCTATATCTAGCTCATCAACTATGACCTGTGGATTCAAAGGCTAAGTTGACTGACAAACACTGTGGCACGCTACTCTACTGCCATCTTTAGTTGCCAGATTTGTGTCTCCATCTCATCGAATAACCTGTCTATTTGGTGGGCATTATCCTTCTCATATATCTCTTTGACAGGTTAATACCTCTGCTTGCCTCGGTCCCTAATTGGAACATGCAAACTGTCACACCAAACTGATGTAGCCATACTATACAATTTGAGATGAAGAGAGGATTTTCACAGCCTTCCATTAACTAGAACTGCTACAGCTAAGAAGAATAAAGGGTATAATTCAACTTGAATCTCCTGCAAAGAGAACTCTAGAGAAATAAAATATTTAATTTGTATACAAGCCAAAAAAAAAAAATAAAACCACGTAAACTCCCCATTGATTTACAAGCCAAGAAATTGCTAATTCTTCTACTTTTATTATAACTCTTTTCTATGTTTGAGAATATATTTAAAAGAAAACAATCCATACTAGGATTTTAGCTAATAAAAGGAAAAAAATACAAAACAATGTGGAATTACAAACCGAGGCTTTGATTCCTGCTTTTAGAAGTCGTGCTATCCCTATGAACTCTACACTTTTACTCACCAACAACCCTAGTTAGGATGTATGATTCATGAGAGATACTAATGTAGACACCTAATTCAAGTAAAGATGGATATTGGGAATACTCAAGCTGGAATCTCCTTGGAGAGAACTTGGAGGGAAAATTTGGGGATTATAAGGAATACTCAAAGTATTAATTTATTTGCGTAGGGAAGAATTGGGTTCCTTAATCAATTACAGGCCTATTCATGGCCTACCCACGTTTTCTTAATACAATTTTAAATTGAATATAAAAAAAGGGGACGAAACCAACTTTTACAAGAATTCTAAAAAGAAATAAGGAAAATGTATAAAATCACAATCTATGTTTTGGTGGGCTTCTGATTTTTGTTTCTAGTAGGTGCCCCATTTCTCGGATCTTTACATTATTACTTCCCAATTGCTCGTTCTCGCCAACTCACTAAGTCACCTACATCTCTTGATGAGTTCACTCCTTTAGTGGTTTTTAGGTTTGTATTAGATATTCACATTTAAATAGAAATGAAAGTTTTATGTGAATGATTTTGTTTCAATATATCTTCGAGAAAGTTATTTTTTATGTTGGTAGGACTATACCTTAGTCTTGTAATCCTCCCACAAGTCACGATTCAACCAAAGAAAAAAGATGGGTTTTTTTTGTTAATTAACACAACATTTGTATATGATCAAATCCGTGAATAATTACTTGGCGAGACGGCACCATTCATGCACAACAAGATTTTTCTTAGGACATATATTTCATATTAACATTTTTTAAATTCTCAAGAATGTTTCGACACTTGGTTTTGTTATAAAAATATAGTTGAAAATTGCACTTCTTATTTTTCTTACAAATGCATTTGTCTTGTTTTCATTTTTCCATATAAAAATTGAAAACTATATTTTGTAAGTTCTTTTTTTTATTTTTTATATATATATATAAATGGCGCATTTCCTGTATTTTCCATATCTTCTAATTGTTACCCAGTTGTCAATTTTCACATAATGCTTGAAAAGAAACTATGTGTATGCCCAGGACACTCTTTAAGACCTATAATCTTGGTTAACTATTAATGCACCCTACGAAAATCAAAAATTAGTATTCGGTTATTCATAGCAGATAGTATTTCTTTGCTTTTGGTGAAGGGGTTTTGACAATCCAAATGTAGGAAATTCCGTTGGTGAGTTTTATTTTTTTTGTAGTTTTACTATTAGAAGAAAGCATATATAGACAATCGAATATTCAAATATATCAAAGTTTACATCTTTCTTATTATATTGCAAGGGTCTTGCAGCAGTGACCTCCACAGCATTCGATTGGCCTTGGGTCCCTAGAGGCAGAATCGCAGCAGTTGCCTTCTTGATGTGGTCACTTTGCCTAATTTCACTAGGGCAAGGCGGCTATAATCCTTCCTTACAAGCCTTTGGAGCAGACCAACTTGGAGAAGAAGACGACTTGCCTTCCACTGAAACTCATGCCCAAAACACCACTAATAAGAAAAGGACGCTCTTCTTCACTTGGTGGTACTTTGGTGTATGCACTGGTAGCCTCTTAGGAGTCTCCCTCATGGCCTATATTCAAGACACACTAGGTTGGTCCCTTGGGTTTGCGATCCCAACCATCGTCATGGTCTTTTCGATACTTTTGTTCGTGTGTGGGACCTGGTTCTACACATATAATCAGCACCGAGATGTTGACTGCAACCCCTCTGAGACCCGGCTTCAGGCTGCCAAGGATGCGATATCGAGGATGTTTAGCTGCATGAAGGGTGGGTCAGACAGCAAAGACCAGATATTAGAGTTGGAGTAAGGAATCTAATTTTTGTTGGAGAAAGCAAAAACAATTACTGAAAGAATATGTTTTCAAAATTTTCTAAATCTCTTTCCAACCCAAAAAGACCTCAAACTGTTGATGGTCTATTTGGATATATAAAATAGAAAAAAAAATTTAGAAGTTCTTTATATATATCCATTTTTTGAAGCGATCCTTGTGTTTTTCAAAATCTGTTGGGGCATTTCAACTTCTTTAAGGAACCTAAGAAAATTGGAAAACCACTCTAGCTAGTTTCCAACTGCAAAAACAGTTGCCAATGTTTTGTAATACCGCAGATAAGAAAATGTGTTTTTCAAAGATGTGCTTTTAGAAATGAAAAATTGAGCTATGGTTTTCTAGAAGTTCGTGTTTTTCCATAAGTAAATGCAGGCATAAATAGTTTATGTAATGAGGTCACGGGTTAGTGTAATGGGAATTAGAATTTTGGTCTCATTTCCTTATATATAAGCTTCATGATATAACCGTGCTAACCTAACTGTCGTTCTCATACTAGGATGCAAGACAAGCCACTATGTAAACAAAAGCTTGTTAGCAACAAGCAAGGAATCAGTGAAAACCAAAGACAGAAAATTCCATTGGTGGAAAATCTGAAGGTGGTTCTGAGACTCTTACCCATATGGACAATGCTATTGATGTTTGCGGTAATCTTCCAACAACCGGCAACCTTCTTCACCAAGCAAGGAATGACAATGAGACGGAGCATAGGGCGCAGCGGCTTCAAGATCCCGCCAGCCACCCTACAGGGCGTCATCACGGTGTCAATCATCATCCTCATGCCGATGTATGACAAGCTCCTGGTCCCCCTCACCCAGTTCATAACACATAATAAGAAGGGCATTAGCGTCAAGCAACGTATGGGGGTCGGAATGTCGCTTTCTGTGGTTGCAATGGTGATTGCTGCCTTGGTTGAAGTGAAGAGGCTTTCCGTCAGCAAGAAAATCGTCAGTGATCTCAAATCACAATCAGAGATTGTCCCTCTATCCATCCTCTGGTTGCTTCCTCAATACATTCTGCTCGGCATTTCAGATATATTCACCGTTGTTGGGATGCAGGAGTTCTTCTATAGCGAGGTCCCAGTAAAGATGAGGACTATGGGGATCGCGCTGTACACCAGCGTATTCGGTGTTGGGAGCTTTCTAAGTGCATTTCTCATCTCTATGATTGAGCTTCTCACTGGAGGAAAGCACAGTTGGTTTTCTGATGACATGAGGGAAGCCAGGCTTGATAAATACTACTGGTTGCTGGCCATTGCAAGTGCATTCAGCTTGCTATTGTATGTTGTTTTATGTAAATTTTACAAGAGTGCAAACGATTTGGATAATGCAACTCGGTAGATAATTTTAAATTGCATTGCAAGCTAGCATTGTGCCCTGAAACTCATGTATGCTACATCTCAAACTAATGAATCGTAGATGTAAATTGACAAACAAGTTTAACTTGCAAGTGTATAGATAACTTTGGTGGGATAGACTAACAAGTGTAAACATGTTAATGGTAGGACCATGGCAGGAAAATGCAAAGAAATATAAACAACAAAAAGAAAAAGTAGACACAGCTTATGTGGTTCTGCCAAATGTACCTGTTGAATAATGTGCTTTTTGATAATTTAATAATGTGGTTTTCTATGTTAATCAGAATTTAATATAAAAAACTATCCACCAAACGCATCTTAGTTGAAGTCTGAGGTCAGAGGGTGTCAAACCACAGAGACTAAAAGTACGTGAATGTATTCTATACCCTAAATTGACTCGAGGAAAATTGAGGGTTTGTATGATAACTAATCAAAAGAAACGACAATTAATCTAAGCAATTTGACTTCTAAAAGGAAAACAATATGGAATTGGAACCTAGGGTTTTCAATCCGTCATTAGCCAATTACTCCTGTGTTAACTCTTACATTGGGATTATTGATTGTCACACGAATATTGGTTTAAGCTACAAGCTTTAACCTACTAAGATGATGTTGTTAATTATCACCTATTGTCTTATCTAACTAAAGCGTGAGAAAAATAGACTCTACTTAAGAATTCTATGAATACTATTACTTGATCAATTAATCTTAAGGCTACAAGCGCAAATAATTAATTCGTATGTATCAACATCAATGATTAAATGTTACAAACTTAGGGCCTGTTTGGGATTGCTGTAAAAAAATTACTTTTTTCAGAAGCACTTTTTGTAAAAGCGCTTTTTGTAAAAAGTGTTGTTTCAAATAAGTAGTTTGTATTTGGCTAAACAGTAAAAAAGCACTTATGGTAGTATTATGAGTGTTTGGCCAATGTAAAAAGGTGTTTTTCCTATAAAATTACCAGAAAGGACACTAATAGATGTCTTTTATAGTTGAAAAAAATCACCCATGAACCATTATAAATATTTAATATATTTTTTAAACATTTAAACCATTTTTTTATTATTTAAAATATTTTCTAAATATATACATCTTAAATATTTAAAACAGTTTTTAATATTTATAAAATATTTTCTCAATATTTAATTTTTTTTAAATTAAAATGTTTTCTAAATATCATAAATATGTTATTAATTATTAAAATATTTTTTTTATATTTATTATATATTTTAAAATATATACACTATTTATGAAATATATAAATTATTTTTCAAATATATTAACAAATTTTAGGATACCTAAAATAAACTTTCTCAATTATTTAGTTTTTGCTTCTGCTTCTACTTAGAAGCTGAAGCACCAAATTTCTGCTTCTGTTTTTAATAAAAAAAAAAACATTTTTCACAGTTGTCAAACACCCTCAAATCTCAAAAAAGTATTTTTTTCAGAAAAAAAGCATTTTCCCCCCTAAAATAAACAAATCCCAAATAGGCCCTTAATAGTCATCTCCATTGAATAATCAATTAAGCATAATACTTCAAAGTATTTCTCACAACAAAGTAATTCAAGTAACACAATCAAATTAATCCAAAATAAAAGTGATACAAGAGTAAAAGGACTACGATTTCACCCAATCCTAGAGGGCAAATTAGCTCTCCATCATAGATGAATCAGTGAAGAAAGAGAAGAACAATCCCATGCCGATCTTCACACTAATCTTGATCATGCTTTAATTGCGGAAAAGGGACGAGTGGAGAATCGAGAGGATGAACGATAATGAGGGGGATGAAAACAATTGATAAAATGATTTGTGTATGAGGGAATAAATAACGTGCCTCCTGCTACGGCTCCCTTACCTCTCTTTTAATGGATCTTCATTGCCTACCCTAGACAGAGCTGGGCTGCACAGGTTGAGCTGGTCCAGACGTAGGAGGTGCTGGGTATGGGCGAGCTAGAGGTAAGTCGAACCTAGATGCGAGTGAGCTAGAGGCTGGCGTGGTGCTGGGTTGGACGCGCGGGGCTGGGGTCCGGCAGCAAGCCGGGCTCACGAACGTAGGCCACAACATTGCTTCGAGCTCATGCGTTTGTTTCCCGAATCCCAATTGACTTGATTTAAGTGCCCACGCATTATCAAAGTTTGACCCTTTAAGAAACTTTAATCTTCGAACCTATAAAATATAAAAATCGCCAAAGTGAGGATATAACAATAATCGAACATGTGTAAAAATGCTAAAATAGCAACGAAAAGATGCGTAAATACGAGACATACTGACACTCCCACACCAAGTCTTTACTAGACCTCGAGCAAAGCAAGGGACAGATACAAAGATTCAAGCATCCAACTATCCCAACCTTCACCAAGTCTTCAAAGATTATCACATGCGTTACAATTCACAGTAAGATTTAATCATCTAAAGCATTCTCCAATTCTATGAATTTAAATGATCCATTCCCAATACTCATCATAGAATTTCATTAACTATGCATCAACTAATAAATACTATTTAACTATTTTAAGCACACAAGTGTAAGTGAATAGGCACAAATACCGTGGAATTTCCTCAAATTCTTACGTCCAACCAAATATACCAAGGTCTTGTATATCCACACTGTTGAATTACCTAAACACTTGACCATATATAAAAAGTTCCGAGTGGGATATAAATGACCACTTTACGACATTGCAATAGAATCATGGCACTAAGTGGTTTGTAGCAAGCCACTTTACAACTTTGTAATCTCAAAATAGAACAAAAGATGAAATAACGTAACCATGAATGCACGTCAATTTTCCATTTCTTCTTTTTCGTTTGCTTTCCTTTCTTTTAGAGGAAACTATCTTTTTTTTTCTTTTTTTTTTCTGTCCAAATTTTGGACTTTTGCATAACAAGTACCACAACAGTACAATGAACGATTGATCGACAAGCACTTTATGTAGCATCAATAGACAAAGATTAGGATAGTCAGTAGGGCAAGCATACAAAATTCAATACATAGGGGATTGTTTACTCAATTTTTTTCGAATTTCTCACAACAAGGAGGTCAAATGGATAATGAATACGTGCATGGCAAGAGTAGCAACCATTAATATTAACAATGATCAACGATACTCAGAAACAAGTATGGAGAAGAATTATTTGACTTCATAGAATTAAAAGAAGGAAATAGACAATCAATCATCCTTCCTCCTAACACATGCATCGATCAAGGAAATACATGGCTAAAAGGTTATAAAGTATGCTCAAAATGCACAAAAAATGTTCAAAATTCAACCAAATATGAGCATATACAAATGGGCCTCACCCCCATGCCTAAATGATGCATAATCGTCAATGCAACAATATTAAGCGTTAAACTGCCACAAAGAAATGAGATGGAGTGATACAACCTGACAAGGCAATGATCATGGAAGGTCCTGAACGAGTATGTATGGCTCCTCAAACATGGGACAAGAACCTTAGAAGAGGAAAATAAGCTTCCAAGCAACTTATTAGCTCAAAAGCAAAATTAAATACAAGAAATAACAAACATAGGCTCCCTCCTAGTGGCGCTAAGTTTTACACCTTTAGCGGGGAGTGATGGGTCCGCAAAGATCAAGTATCAGTAATGAGATCAACTAAAGAAACGACTTCAATAAGCTCCCAATCAACAATGCTATCCTACTCAACTACATTCTCTACACCTTTCTTGTCTCTTATAAGATTATAAAACTTTTTGAAAGCAAATATTTCAATGCACCATGATTAGAATAGATAAGGACTTTGACCTCAAAAGATAGGAACAAAACTTGTCAAGGGCAAATACAGCAGCTTCCAACTCCTTCTCAGTGGTGGTGTAATTGTGTTAGGCATCATTAAAGGTTTTACTAGCATAGTAGATGACATGAGGCGCTTTGTTCACTCTTTGACCTAACATAGGAGCTATACCAAAATTTCAAGCATCACACATGATTTCAAAAGGTAGAGAACAATCGGGTGCTTGCATAATTGAAACAAGCAATGATCAAATCTTTAGAAAAGCTTCTATGAAAGATTCATCAATCTCAAATAATATGTTCTTAGCTAGCAAAGTAGTCAATGGTCTAGTTAACTTCCCAAAGTCCTTAATGAATCATTTATAAAAACTCGCATTATCTAGGAAGGATCTAACTTGCTTCTCATTCGAGGGAGGGAGTAGATTAGCAATCAGATCCGTCTTAGTCTTATCAACCTCAATACCCTTCTTAGACACCTTAAGAACCATTACAATTCCCTTTTGAACCATAAAGTGGCTCTTTTCCCAACTCAAAACAAGATTGGTTTCTTCACATCTCTTTACATAAGAGTCAAATTATGCAAACATTCATCAAATGAAGGATGAAAAATAGAGAAATCATCCAAAAAAAACCTTAAGAAATTTATCTACCATGTGAGAAAAGCTAAACATCATGCATCAGAGAAACATAGATGGTGCATTACACAAACCAAATGGCATCCTGCAATAGGCAAATGTGCCAAAGGGACATATAAAGATGGTTTTCTCTTGATCTTCTAAGTAGATTGCCACCTGGTTATGTCCTAAACATCCATCAAGAAAACAATAAAAGCAAGCTCTGACCAACTAACCTCGCTAAAATATGATCAATGTATATTAGAGGAAAATGGTCCTTCCTAGCAGCAGAGTTAAGCTTTCTATAGGAAATACAACCTCGCAAACCCGTGGTCTCTCTACTAGGAACTAACTCTCTATCACCACTCCTAACAGCAATAACGCCCAACCTCTTTGGGACTACTAAAACAAGACTAACCCACCTACTATCAGAAAATGGGTAAATGATACTCGCATCAAGCAATTTCACAATCTCCTTCTTTAGCACTTCTTTCATGTTAGGGTTCAACCTTTGTTGCATCTCTCTAGAAGGTCAAGCATTCTCATCAAGAAAGATCCTATGCATGCAAATGGAAGGGTCTATACCCTTCAAATCTATCGTAGACCACGCAGTTGAACTTCTGTGGCATCCTTTGTTCTCTAGACATTTGAGAAGAGACAATCATGGGTCAAGTCTCATTGGGTCTTAGGAAAACATACGCAAGAGTAGATGGCAAGGGCTTAAGATCAAGTTTGGGAAGTGTAACTATGGAGAGTCAAGCAAGGGTGTTTGCTTTGTTTTGTTTGCAATTAAGTGTCATGTGACCGCCGTAAAATGATAACAAAACATATTTGAAAAAGGGACTCACCGCAACAAAGGAGTGAGCCTAAATTCAAATCACACGTCTTTGACCTCAACTACTAACTTTTTTCGGAGAAAAAGTAGTGATATTTTTGGTGCATCTGACTTCAGTAGTTGGTTAAATATTTTTCTGGATTTTTGTATATATATTGACAGAAAAGTAAAGGGATATGAACCTAACTCAAGTGGCAGTTACAATGACAGAGTAAGGCCCGTAGACACCTTTCCTCATAAACTTAAAAGTTAGGAAGTGGGTTAGAAACAGACCCAAGAGATAAGCTGTCCACTTATAAGCTCGAGTCTATCATGTTTTTAAGCTTGGCACTCTTGACTTATAATAACTAGAATGAGTTTAAGTATGACAAGATTAACGTGGAGCAAACTGCATTAAGGTCACAGGACTAGGACCAACTCAATCAAAGTCAAGCCTTGGTCGTTAAAGCCCAAATCAATGTCGCGAACATAAGTTCACCTGACATCTCAAGCAGTGATAGTAGTAATAGGACCAACACAATCAAGGTCAAGCCTTGGCCATCAAAGCCTTAAACTAAAGCCTTAATTCTTAACTCATTGAAATTTGGGAATAGATTAAAATAGGGAGTTCATACCTGAAGCCTAAAACACTGTATTATTAAAGAAGCAAGTATAACAAGTTCTATGCTAAGCTAAGATACGCTAAGTTACGCTACTTCTGAGAAAAAAGCACAAGTGTGATGTAAAGAAAAACTTGAATAAGTTTTGTATTGAGTATGTGTACTACTTTGGATTGTTTGTATTGAGTATGTGTACTAATTTGGATTGTCAGAGTTTCTTATTTAAAGAAAAACTAAATAATAGCCTCTCCCTAATTCTGCAGCATTTTCTCCTCACATCAGGCCACTAAGCTTTTTTCTTGCACATGAATGATCAATGAACGTGTCCATGACTCAGTTTTGGAGGGAATACTTTGGAGCCCACATTGTTTCTAGCTAAATTCCCTCTAGAAGCCCCACGTTCTCTTGGATTAAGCTTAGTGCCCAAGTATCTGATATTGTGCTCTAAGTAACTATCTTGAGCTTGGAAACCACCTGTTTTGCAGCCTTCTTGGTAGTCCCTCGAGCTCGAGCTCCCTTTACCTTTCATTCACCTCAAGCTTCAAGTGGTTGATACCATTGTTAGGGTGATAATCCTCTCAAGATGGTGGGCTCGAGATGCTATTATTTTAGCACCTAAAGGCCTAATTCTCCTCGAGGAGGACCTCATGTCTTACGCACACGGCACTTTGCTCAAAACGACGTCATCCTAGCTTCCTCAAATTTAGGGTGAAAAGAAATGCTCCACTTTTAGCCGTTGGTAAATTCAAATTTACAACGGGTAAATAAATCTGCCTGATTTGACCCTTAATGGCAACAGGGAGCTTGAGTGAGCACTGTCTATCATTTGCTCTTCCTTCCCGCATGGCTATACTTATGAAAGTTAGGGCTTGAAATTTGCACCTTCTTACTCTGCTCTCTCTCTCTCTCTCTCTCTCTCTCTCGCTCTCTACTGTAATCAAATGCTCTTGAAACACTTGCTCTCCGTTGTTCTTGAATCTTTAATTCTTTATTCAATTTGCTTCCATTCTTTTGCATCTTCTTAAAGCCAATATGACAATGGCCCAATTTTCTTTTGTCCTCTCTGCTCCTCTTTCTCTGGCTGATAGCCCTATTGAGCAATTGACGTATTTGCTCCAATCTGACACTTTAATGGCCTCTGATGTGATTTAGAGTCCAATTGATCTTAATATCATTAAGAAGGATCTTTCTTAGTTTCTGGAGAATAACACTTCATCTTCCTTTGCATCTTGTGCCCTAGGGCCCACCTTTGACCCATCTCATTGCATCCCTAATCTTCAGGGTGTAGCTCTCAATATTGACAAATCTCCTTTACTTCATAAAGCCTTTGCAGGTCAATCTTAGGGTAGAAGGCACATCTGCAAAGAAGCGGCACCTTTTAAAGGATGGATGTTCCAAATGAAGCAATACACTAAATGGGTTAACAGATTAATCTTGACCCTCATAGAAAAATGGACAAGCCTCCACATCAACGAAGCAATCAGGCTTTCCACAATTGCCCTCAGGTATGACCATCCAATCACGACAGTGATGACCTACTATTGGAACACCTGTTATAATGATTTTGTCCTCCCCAAGGGACATAGTGGCCTTAATAGTTCTTTCACTAGGAGGAGAAGAATTGCCTCTTGATTCTTTTATATCTTTTGGGGCTAAAGCCTTTGCCTCTTCTTTCCCTATAATTGATTTGCTCAGTTGTTTGAATCCCGTGTTAAGATGTTTTTCATAGGCGTATAACTTTGGGCAAGATCCCAAAGAAGATTAGGCATGCTTTTACCTGTTTGGGTTAAACATGTTTTTCTTTGCTAACTCCTCTAACTGGGTTTTTGAATTTCTCAAGACCGTGGCTGTCAACCTGGTCTTTAGCACTGGTCTATTAGCCCTAGGACAATTATTTTTAGGCCAAGTGTTTGGATGCCTTAGGGACATCATAGTAAAAAAAACTATGTTGTCCAAATAGGTGGACCCTGGTCCAGCTTTAGGCCCAAGTCTACTTTCCTAAGCTCTGCCCGTTAGGCCCCTATGTTCCCATGGGCGAAGGGGCCTCTTGCTTTAGAGAGCAATTTGCTCATTGTGAGGTTCTTTTACCCCCATGATGGTCTTTTGACCCATGCCCTGAGAGATTAATGTCTCCTCGAGGTAGGTGAGGGACTCAATAGAGCCCCTTCAGGGAGAGAAATCTTGGTCCACATTGGTTCAAAAAATTGGACCTTCATCATAATGTCTGTGTAGTCATCAATTCACAGACTTGGCAGGCAAACTTGTGGCCTCAAGATCTATTTTCTATCACCAAATTCATCCCAGTGTAGAAACTTACAGGCCTAGGTTATTTTCCAAGCAATTTGGAATGGTCTAAGACATTCCCTTTCCTAGTTTGAGGACTAAAAACCTTTGGTGGGCTAAGAGGATCTCCATTCTACTCCCTTAGTTTAGAGAGCTTCATGAGTTAAATCAAGAAATCAAATCCTTGTATGGGTATTTTGTCGCCAGCGGGTCCATCCCATGTGCCATACCTCGCTTTATAGCTTAGTTCCAAGCTTATTGGTCCTCTTTAAAGGCTAGAGGTGCCAAGTAGTGATTTGCACCTTCCTTTGAGCTTGTAGGTTCCAGCGCAAGAAAAGGCTAGTCAATCAGCATCAGGCTAACTCCATAGAAGGCACAATCAGGTAAATAGCCACCCTTGAAGTATGCTTCAGTTCTATTTTTTGATGGCTTGAACAAAGACCGATCCTTGTTCTTTTTTTCCTTCTTTTTTTTTTTTTTTTAGATAGTAGCAGCTGTTCAGGGGACTCCTCATAGTGCTAGGACAAGGAGTTTCATCCAAGTGCTGTTAAAGAAATCCCCTCTAGGAAATTTTCCACCAACCCTCGAAGTTGGTGGCTCAAGAAAGAGGAAGAAGGAGGATATTCCCCCAACTCTCCCCCACAGAGCCATTCAGGCAGCATAGGAGGAAGGAGATGAAGAGGTAGCCATCTTGAAATTAGTGAGGAAAGGAAGTGCCGGGGACCCTAAACCAAAGGTATTCGCCTTTCTTAAATGGTGTCTCATTCATCTCTATTAAAGCAACATCTAACTTGGGGTTTTATAACCCCAAGAAGAGCCAACTTTGGTTATCGTGGAGATACCAGATACTCCACTTCAGGAAATTGCACTGAAGCTGTATCAGGATACTGAACCACTAAGCTTAAGCATTGAAGAAGGAGGTGACGTGGCCACCTTTGTTGTGGAGCCAATTATAAGTTACTCCTCTGAAGAGGTTTTCCTCCCAATTACTCTAAAGTAGATCCTTGTGCAGGTTCCGTTCCCCTTTGCATGAGACTCAACCCCATAGAAGAGATCATTGAAGTTAAGATCTTATCATCGAGCTTTCTAAGTCTTGATGTCTTAAACCATACTTGGTTTGAATATGCAAGCATTGTTCTCTAGAGGCTCCCCTCGAGGAAGGCATCCCTGCGGTTGAAGAGCTCGCAGAAGTTCTAATGGCAGGAATGCCAACAGAAGTTCCCGTGGCAGGACTGTCAGCAAAAGTTTCTCCTTTGCCTCAAGCTGAGGTTTTAGAGGTAATTGTAGTTCCTCTAACCTTGGTTATCTTCACAAGTTAGGATTTATTCTAACTCCTTTTGAAGTTAACCCTTTTACATCACACCTCCAAGGGCCATTCCTTCCCCAGTGTTAGGAGGGATTTCCTCTCCTCTGGAGAAGCTAGGAGTGAGTGGCAGGTTGTCCTTTCAGCAATTAGATCAAGTATCCTAGATATGTCAAAGTCCAAGAGAGCTTGCAAACCTCCCTATTTTAACCCTAGCTGAAAAGGCCACATCCTAAGAAGTCATGTCCCAAGTGAAGGCCTTAAAGGAGGACCATAAGGTGGCTCCTGCCATTGCCAGAGAACCTGAAGTCCTAGAGAAAGGGCTTGTAAAGGTGAACCATGAGGTCCCAACCCTCCTTACTAAGATGACATAAGGGACTTAAGGCATAGCTGACTTAGGTGGCGTGTAACTTTTGTTTGAATAACTCCAAGCAGCCAAGAGATCCAGAGTTAGTAAGTTCAGGTGATCAGAGTCTTAGAGGATGAAATTCATCGCTTGGAGGGGAGATTAAATCATCTTAGGGGAGAACTGCTTTCCTTGAGACAACAACATACCTCTTAAGGCTCTGTGGTTAGACGACTCGAGGAAGCTACCATAGAGGCCCAAATAATTAATCAAGTTCTTGAAGAAGAAGCCCTTTCCTTGGATCATGGTCAGAGGGATGCAACTAGCCAACTGTCTTCTTTAGAAGAATCCTTAGTGAGGATTAGGACTCGACTCTTTTAATTTTTGCTTCTGTAAAGAGATTTTGGCTATACAAGTTACTTGGTTGTATTATTTCTGTTCGTAAGCCATGTGGTCTCCAATAATATTAATGAAATATGCATGTTTTTCAAATACATCTCTCAGTTTGGTGGTTCCCCCCTTTTTTTCTTTATTTTCTTAAGGATCATAAAGTTGATCCTCAAGACATTAATATTGAAACTCAGCCCATAATTTAGGAAATCAAAACTTGAGGACTTCCCTGTTAGAATCCTAAATTGATGGCACATATTTCTTTATGAACCTTCCATTAATAGTCCTTGGGTGAGTTCTTCCATCTAGGTCTTAGAGTAAGCAAACATTGCCTCCAAATACCTTTATGACTCCAACTAAGCCCTCATGAATAGGCCCTCATTTTCATCTTTCTATCCTTAATATACTCTTAAGGGTTCTTGAAGTAATCCATCAAATGATTCTTCTACTCCTCATGTTGACTCAGGATAGTTATATGGGTTTGAAAGCAATCCAAGTGTTCACTTGGCATGACTTCGCTCTCAAAACTGGAAGACTTAGTGAATTCAGTGTCATGGTCTAAGACCTTAGTCTTAATGACCATGGTTTCTTTGAACCAAGTCCTGGGAAACTTGTACCCTAAGACTAATAGAGCCAAGTCATTCGCTGCTTTGTTTTGCTCTCTAGGGATATGCTCAAACTGCACAAAATTGAAGTTATCGAACAGCCTTTGCATTACTAAAAAGTATCTGTTCGAGGTGTTGCTAAACATTGCAATACCCCTTTTACTTGGCAAATCACCAACTATGAATCCCCTCTAATGATGACATAGAGGATTGCGAATCCCCATATAATCTACCAGGTTGTTAGAACATTTTCCAACTAAAGTAACAGCTAATTTGGTGATGATTGCAGTAGAGAATTCTATCATAATTCCAACTCCAGCACCTGAATTGGTCCTTGATCCATCAAAGTATAGTTTCCAAGGGCCCATTTCCACCATTAGGAGCTGGTGGGGGTCGTTGTCTAAGCCAGTGTGAATGTTTGGGTGATCAGCTAAAAAGTCCGCTAAGGCTTGACCCTTGTCTGACTTCTGTGACACATAGACCAACTCAAACTAAAGCAGTTCAATACTCCACTTATTCAATCTCCCCCTCATCGAGGGTATATCTAGTATGTATTTAAGGACATATGTCTGAGCAACCATGTACATGGTGAATTCCAAGAAATAATGTCATAATTTTACTGATGTATAGAACAAAGATAGACAATTTCTCAATTGAAGAGTATTCTATTTCACATTCATTTAAGCAACTGCTAAAGTAGAATGCAGCCTGTTCAAATCCTTGCTCATTGTCTTGTACAAGCAAACAACTAATAGATTCCTCAGAAGCAAAGACGTAAATCTTCAAAGATTTGCCCTGCTTTGTTGGAATGAAAACTAGTGGCCTAATCAAGTATTTCTTTATGGCTGTGAAAGCTGCTTGATGTGGCTCCTTCCACTTAAAGTCCTTCTCAAACTTGAGCCTCAGTAGTGGAGAGAAGAATTTCGTTTTTCTTGTGATATTCGAGATGAAACATCTTAAGTAGTTAACCTTGCCCCACGAAGTGTTGAAGCTCATTTTTTCTTGAAGGTAGTTTGGCCTATTGAATGGCCTTAGTCTTATTAATGTTCAACTCGATGCCTCTTTGTGATACTAGAAAACCAACAAAGTTTACAGCACGTACGCCAAAGGCACACTTCAATGGAATCATCTCAAGCTTATGGATTCTCATTCTAAGGAACACCCCCCTCAAGTCTTCCAAGTGTTGTACTTGGGACTTTGATTTGGCAATGATATTGTCTATGTAGACTTCCATGGTCATGCCAATGAGGTCATGAAAGATCATATTCATGGCTCTCTAGTAGGTGGTGCCAGTGTTTTTCAAGCCAAACGGCATGGCCACCTACTCAAAGGTTCCTATTGACCTAGGACACTTGAAAGCGGTCTTATGGGTATCCTCTAAAGTATTCATAACTTTGTACTACCCACGGTAGCCATCCATAAGAGACAAGACATAATGCCTCGAGATTTAGTCAATGTGCACATCAACAATTGGCATTGGGCATTCATCCTTTGGGGTGGCTAGCAATCTTGATAAATTTAGCCTTTAAAAGTCTTTTGATCTCCTCCTTGACCAAATTAATAAGTTGTTGGGACATTCTCCTCTAGGACTGAATGATGGGTCTTAAGCTTGGCTTGATAAGAAGCCTATGCTCAACCACCTTACTGTTTAGGCTAGGCATCTTGTGATGGTCCCAAGCAAAGCAATCCCTGAACTCATGAAGTAAGGTCAAATACTAATCTCTTCGCTCCTTATAAAGTAGAGCGCTCAAATAGGCAGGTATTGGGTTTTCTATTGAGCCAAAGTTAACCTCGAGGAGGGGATTTTGAACTTCAGTCCTCAAATCCTCTATTTTGGCTGATGCTGCTCTTAGGTTAGAGAGTTCAAGCTCTTTTTCTTGCGCCATTTGGACCTCATAGCCACTAATTGGCCGCTCAATCCAAAGTTGATCCTCAACATGCTAAGCCACGAGTCTTGCTAGTGCTAATGAAATGGCCTCTTGGGCCATAAATGGGAGGTCTTGGCTCCCCCGCATATGGGCTCTGGCATGCCTTGGAGATCTCCTTCCTCAAGAAGGGCCCTCATGCATCCCCAGAAATCAGAGTCTTCATACTCTAAATTAGATTGACCAACCTCAGCTTTATTGAGTGGGCTATCAAGGATCGCTGTAGTGTCCTGTAGTCAGACAGATTGTGCAGTGGTCCTTTTGACATCAAGAGGCCCCATGCCATCTTCATAGAATTTTTCCTTATCATTGTTGGAGCAAGCCATGTATGGTATGTTATCTGCCATAACAACCTCATACATCTCACAGTTGCAAAAGATTAACAACTAGCGCAATGAAAATAGGATACAATAATTGGCATGTACCCAATCTCTCTAGAGCAAAGCATTATAGCTCCATGTTGTATCCTTAACAAAGAAAGTTGTTAGCTTACTTACGCTGTAAATAGTTAACTTAATCGAGATGATTTCTTCTCTAGACACTACTGAATCAGATCCCGGAAGGCTGGTGTCCTGACTGTCGTGGTCCTTGACTGGTGTCCATGTCCAGTAGGTGGTATTTCAGATTTCTCCTAGGATGCCCAGTCCTCATGATGATTTGGCCTTTTGGAGGAGGATCCTCAGTAGGCTCTTATCTACAAGACTTCTTAGATGGCATCTTTAGCTCCGAGAGAGGGTCAGCAGGGGAAATATATTGAGGAAGCAATCTGAGTTTCCTCATTGTTACTTGTATTTTCCCACAACATTGCCGGCATGCCTTGTAGGACACCCTCTCCAGATCTCGAAATATTTTCTCTCCGCTTGTAATGTCTAGAGTGGGCCCTTGGTTACTATTGATCTTCATAACTAACACTTTAGCCACTGTCAGCGTAATGGCAGAGTTATTATGGAGTTTGATCAGCAAGTTCTTAAAAATCACACCCTTGTTTGTGGGATGGTTCGGTAATATGCCAACGGCAGATTCTATGATCCAAGGTGCGCATAGGTCTTAAGAAGCCCAATATTCCCTCAGTGACAAACCGTTCAAATAGGTGGTTTGCCACCCTTGCCTTCTAAATATCAATGAGGACCATCTTTCTCCTGTAAAGGGGGAAAGGGTTAGTCTGGACACTACAGGGATTGCTTTTGGCAACAGTGTCAATAAAATTGACTTAAAGAGGGGTAGGGAAGGGATCTTTGTCAACCCTCATATGTCCTTCTTCCGAGAAGATTAATTCCCTTGCTTCTATGGCATCCTGAACCACGTTTCTAAAGATCACGTAGTTCTTCGTCGAATAGGTCAACGAATCATGCTGTACCTTCCCCTTAGTAGAATATAGGTTAGGCTTTCTACGTTCACCCCTGATCTTGAGTTTGTTATTTGCCTCAAGCCAATCAAAATTTACATCGGCTCTTGAGAGGTCAAATGAGTATTTTCTCAAGTCTTGGGATTGATAAGACTTCTTGGCTTTAATATGCTTCTTGAACAACGGATTATAAACCATCAGAGGCCCCTTGATGTATTTAGAGACGTCAATCTCATATGGAGGATCTTCATCCCCTTCGAATATGTTGTGTACATAAGTCGCATACACACTATTCTTCTTTAAGCTTTGTTCTTTTAAGACAGCCTCAAATCTAGCGGCACATTCTGCCAGCTGCAAGAGTGTCATGACGTTAAAGCTTTCAAACTTCTTCCTAAATTCAATATCCAAGCCACTCGAGGCGAGCTTGGCATATTCAACCTCAAGAAGGGTACAGTGCAATTTAACCTGGCTCTCTTGAACCAGTTAATGTAATCTTCCACCGATTCACCTGGCTTTTGTCTCATTCGAGCCAACTCGGACTTGAAAGTCCTTAGCACCATTCATGGAAATTGAGCCTTGAATTGCCTAGCGATGTCATGCCAAAAATAAATGGAATTAGGAGCCAGGCTTACCGCTGAAAAGCGTCCCATTTAAAGAACTGGGGAACAGCCTCAACTTAAGATACTAATTATCACCTACTTCTCTACATTGGCAATTGAATCTTGCCAAGTGTTCGAGGGCAGACACAGTCCTTTCTCTATAGTAAAGGGTAAACTCAGGAATTTTGTATCCTCGAGGAAAAGGACAGTCCCTGTCTATGTAGTCAGGGTAAGGTTTACTATATAAGGGTCTATTGACCCTTCTTAGGCTAGGCCCATACATCATTTGGATGAGGGCGGCCAATAGGTCCTAAAGAGGTAGGTTAGGCACATGGTTATGGGCCTACCACTACCCCCAAGTGGGTGAGGATCTCTAGGGGGATCAACAGGATACCCCTGAGCACCCTTCACAATCGAGTGTGGGAGTGGTTATTGCCCCCTAAACCCGGAGTAACCCCCTTGGTCAACTTGGCCATGCACTTGGCTGGCCACGAAGTATTTTCCAGTAAGACCTGGATTATATGGCATGCCTTGGAGCACACCAGTATGAGCAAGCTATTTGTTCATCCTCATTTGATCAATCCCAAGTCATGATCTTAAGGAAGTAGGTGGTTAGCTTTCCAGCAAATGTCGTAAGCATGAAGAGGTCTAGGAAGAAAAGGTTGGCTCCCAGAAGTGGGTACCTGTCCTTGCACTCCTATTTCAAGGCCTTAAGTGGGTGGCAAGGAACCCTTCACTCCCTTAGGAGGATATGAATAGTTATGCCCCCTTGTCTCAGGGACAGGTAACACAGGCACAGTGGCGTTGAGATCTCTCGAAGCCGGAGAAAAACCCTGATTTTTAGACCCAACAACCCCAAGGGGCACGTTGTCATTCCTATGGCTAGATTCCAAGTGTGTGACACTTGCGTTAGCCATAACTGGGTTTCCGTTCTCTTAGGGACAATGTAGTCATCCTGAGAAACCGATAATCGTGAGCTCAAAGGAGCTTCGCGAGGAAATCCAGTTGGTACTGATGGAAGAGTTGAAGGTCTAAGTTGCCTGATATCCTCTCTAACAGCTTGAACCAAACCATTGTGAGCCTCAGCTTGTCTAACCAAGATGGGCTTGACCTCAACTACTTTCTTTCTTGCAATGTCTTTAGCAATAAGGGTAGTAGTAGAAGACAAGGTTGAGTTCATTACAACTAAGACTTTATCAGTCTCCTTTTGAAGCCTTTCATTGATTGAGGTCCCATTGTCACTTGTTACAGCTCTCATAGCTGCAGAGTGTTCACACTGGGTCACTAGATTGCACTCTATTTCAGCACATTGTCTCTCAAAGGCATCTCTCATTGTTTGTTGGACTATTTGGTCCATGATTTCTAAACAGCGCCTGAGCAGAGCCATGAAACTCTTGCGAGAATGACCATCCAGCCCAATGCGTTCATCTTCTGGGATGTCATTATTGCCACTATTTTCACGACCATGGCTTTGACTTGGTTTATCCCTTCGTTTATATGGATTTGTTCAAGAGGACACTCAAGCAAGCATCCAATCAAGCCAAGCCTTCTGGTTTCTTATGCTCGAGAGCACTGGACCTTCTGATTCTAACCATTGGCGAATGGTCTGCAATTACATCATGGTAATCCACGATGGGCTAAAGAAGATGAAGTCCTATTTTAAGCCTCCTACTGTGATCACCAAAACAAGTGTGTGGTCTTTTTTTTTGTTTGTTATTCTATCTGATGTGGTCGCCTTAAAATAAAAACAAAACAAACATATAAAAGGGACTCACTATAACTAGGGAGCGAGCCTAAATTTTAACCCCACGTCTCTAACCTCAACTAATCACCGTTTTTGGAAAAAAAATGTTGTGATATTTTGGTGTATCTGACTCAGTTATACTGGGAGTTCAGCTTGTGCTTCAGTTAAGAGGACTTTGTCAATTTTTTTTTGGATTTCTATATATATTGACAGAAAAGTCAAGGGGTATGGACATAACTCAAGTGGCAGTTACACTGATAAAGCAAGGACCACAGACACCTTTTCTTGTACACTTAAAAATCAAGAACTGGGGTGGAGACAAACTTTAAAGCTCAGCAGTCCACTTACAAGCCCGAGTCAATCAGCTTTTTAAGCTTAGAGCCCTTGATTTATAATAACTCGAATGAGTTTAGATTTGACGACATTAAGGTAGAGCAAACTGTATTCAGGTAATTAGACTTGGACCAATCTAGTAAAGGTCATGCCTTGGCTGTCAAAGCCCTAATCAATGGCACGAACCTAAGTTCACCTTACTTGTTAGGAAGTGACAATAGTGATAAGACCAATGCAATCAAGGTCAAGCCTTGGCCATCAAAGCCTAAATTCTTAACTCGTCAAAATTTGGGAACAGATTAAAACTAAAAGTTCATACCTGAAGCCTAAAATCTTTATTACTGAAGAAGCAAGTTCTGTGCTAAGCTAAACTATGTTAAGTTATGCTACTCTTAAGAAAAGAGTACATTTTGCTATAAAGAAAAACTTGAAGAAGTTTTGTACTAAGTATGTATACTACTCTGGACTTTCATAGAGTCTTCTATTTATAGGAAAACTAAATAATAGTTGTCCCCTATTTTTGCAGCATTTTCTCCCCACATCAAGCTACTAAGCTCTTTCTTGCACCTGAATGATCAATGAACATGTCCATGATTCAGTTTTGGAGGGAATTCCATGGAGCCCACGTCCGAATTTCTAGCTAAAGCCCAACTAAAAGCCCCACATTCTCTTGGAATAAGCTTAGTACCCAAATATCTGAGATTGCGCTCTAATGTAATCATGAAGGTTATTTTAAACTGTCTACTCGCAAGCGTACGAGATCATTGCAGCTAAATTGGGTATACGGGTCGTATCCTCAGGGAATCAGAGTTAGGTCGGATCTTGATATTAACGAATGGTTTAAATCGAGTTTTGAGTTGGTTTAAATGATTTATTAACTAAAATGGCAAAACTAATGATAAACTAAGAGTTTCAATTCAATTAAGGTTAGTTTAAGGAATGAATTCTGGGTAATTTTACTCGTATCCCGTCATTACATTCTACTGTGACAATGGTTTAGGAGGATTAGACCACAAGCACTAAGCCTAGGTTAGTATTTAAAATTGGGTTTAGGGTAATAAACTAGTCTAAAGGCATAACATATCATATCACCCAACATGTAGCATATGTTATCTCATTAGCACTACTTAATTCATTTATTGCTCCTAATTTAATATTAAACCTGAATTAATACTTAAGTTAGGGTTTAGAGTAATGAACTAGAATAAGGGCATAACCCATCGTATCACCCTAGGTGTAGCATGGACTATCTCAATAGGACTAACAAATTTCTTTGTCACTCCTAACTAAATCTTAATTTGTAGAAAATATTGTGTTTAGGGTTGGGTACAACCTTAACCTTAACCACGCTTGAAAAACTAGTTATGTAATGGTCTAGGCTACAAGCTCATAAACTAATGCTAATAATTTGGAGATCTCAACATGGCTACAAGCACACACAAAGTAACACCAAACGCAATCATAAATTCCCCAAAGGGTTGCGTGTGTAACATAACATAAATCTATTATCAAAAGCATAATATAAATCTGAGATACGAGTGGCTACTCGCCTTTCATCCCTAAACTACAAGTCTACTCCTCCATACGAGTTTTACATATCATTCAAACTTAACAAAGATAAAAGCAATGAATCAAAACTAAGGACCTGAAGACTCCCTCAATTGGCGTTGACATTGATCCTTGCTTTGATCCTTCCAACACTCCAACCACCTACACTACAACGCTTGAGAACACTTTGGATCTCGTAGTGGCTTCGAGAAGGAAAGGAGGAAGAGAGACGTGGCAAAAGATTCCTAAAACAGTTAGGTATTCATATTTAAATGCCCGGCATCCCTTGCGTGAGTAGTGCAGCGCGGCCCTCTTTCTGCCTGTCTGTTTTCCCATCACACACAAACACACACACACATAAATAATATAATATATAAAATTATATAAATATAAATAATATATAATATTATAAAATACATATACTAACTATCCATGATATTCATTTAGGTTACCGAATTACGAACAAATTATTTTTTTCCGCATATGGCCGGGTTTCTCAAAATAGTCTTCATTTATCCCTCGATTATGTTTGAATCTCCCACTTTTCGACCTTTGCTTACTCCGTTGCTTTCTAAGCTAAAATCTACCAAGATTACTACAAAACACACATGTAAAAGCTGAATATGTCACAGGAATGAAGAATAAAATATGTAAATATGAGGCATATCATGGTCCAAGTAACTGTCTTAAGCTTGGAAACCACCTATCATGCAGCCTTATTAGCAGTCCCTTGAGCTCAAGCTCCCTTTACCCTTCATCCACCTCGAGCCTTAAGTGGTTGATACCCTTGTTAAGGTGACAATCTTCTTAGGATGCAGGGTGCGAGATGCCATTATTTCAACACCTGAAGGCCTAATTCTCCTCGAGGAGGACCTCACATAACAGTTCTTTCAAAACGGCATCATCCTAGCTCCCTAGAATTTACAATGTAAATAGAGGGAATCAGAAAGGGCAGGTACTTTCGACAACTAATGATAAGTCTCTAAGGGAGCATGTAACTCAAGCAATTCATTCATCTCACTAAGATGGTGCGCAACCTCAAAATTATCAACACACTCATATTCTGGAACTCTCTCTAGGGGATCACTTACTAGGATAGTGGGGAGTGTTTGGTCAACCAAATTATCAATAACATCCACACAAAAATACTCCAACTTCTCCTCACTAGTGGGTAGCGAAGAAGCCTTAAAAATAGTCAACCTAATAGTCACGTTTGCAAAAGTGACATCCATTCCCCAAGACCTATAATTGATGATAGCATTGGCCATCACTAGAAAGGTTGACCTAAAATAAAGGGGAGATGGTGTTTTGAATGACTAGAAGGTTTGAAATCAAGCACAATAAAATTAGAGGGAAACAAGGTTTTATCTACCTTCACCGGCACATTAGTAAGCTCATCAAAGGGGACGCTAGTAGATATATTTGTGAATTGCAAGGTCACCATGGTAGGTTGCAACTTTCCCAAGTCTAATTTCTCATACACCGAGTAAGGAATAAGGTTAACACTCACTCCTAGGTCCAATAATGCTTTATCAATTTGGTAGTCCCCAAGCGAATAAGAGATGGTTGGGACATCGGGGTCTTTATACTTACTAGGAGTATCACATCTCAAGTTGGAGCTTACTTACCTGGCTAAAAACACTTTCTTGGGCAGATGTGCTTTAGATCTCTATGGTTGAGCAAGTCCTTAATAAACTTTGCATAGGTCGAGACTTGTTCAATTGCATCAAGAAGGGGAATGTTAATCTTAACTTGCTTAAAAGTTTCCAAAATGTCTTTCCACTTCTTATCCTTCCCATGTGGATATCGTGCAACTAAAGCTTTGGGGAAAAAGCACTCCCGGTTTATAGGAGTAAGGAAGATCAAAAGCTCTAGGAGTGGAAGAAGAGGGTGTAACCCCCTTGGTTCTGTTCTCCCTTTCCTCAAACTTCTCTTCTCCCTCACAACTCACGGGTAATACCTTTTCATCATTCACCCCATTATTAACTTCCTTCCCACTTCTCAACACTATAATGGACTTTTCTTGCTCATGATGAGGATGATAATTGTCTAGCCTCAATGATTCCTAGGGTTCTCTATGACTTGGATAGGGAGAATTCACTTATCTCTCCTACTTAAAGCATTAGTTATTTGACCTACTTGGGTTTCTAGCTTAGGGATCGATAGGGTATGGGAGTAGAGAAGTTGGGAATTGGCTTCTAAACCTTTAAGTGCACTCAAGACCTTCTCTTCAAAATTCAAACCAGAGCTAGAATTAGAAGGTTGAGAATGGTGAGAAACATACCATTGCGGTTGAAAATCGAGAGGTCCTAACATACCAGATTGTTGAGGTCATGGTGGATTCAGTTGTTGACGCCCAAATTGCCTTTCACCTCCTTGCCACCAAGAGAAGATCGAATAGTTTCTCCAACTTGGATTCTATGTATTCAAGTATGAATTTGTTTGTTAATTTGTGTGATGTGGTTGTCGTAAATGCAAATGTAAACAAACATGCAAAAGAGACTCACAGCGACTAGGGAGTTAGCCTAAATTCGGGACCACATGTCTTTGACCTCAACCACTCACCTTTTTCAGAGAAAAGGAGGTGATATTTTGGTGTATCTAACTTCGATTAGTACATGAGTTCTAGTTTCGCTTCAATTAAGAAGACTTTTCAATATTTTTTATGGATTTTTTAATATATATTTTGACAGAAAATTAAAGGAATATGGACCTAACTCAATTTGCAGTTACAATGACGAAGCAAGGCCCGCATACACCTTTCGTCATATACTTAAACTTTAGGAACTGGGATGGAGACAAACCCAAGAGCTTAGCAGCCCACTTATAAGCCCGAGGTAATCATATTTTTAGGCCAGGCACTTCTTTGCTACAATTGTTTTTTATTAAGTGTGATGTGGCCACCTGAAATTAAAATGTAAACAAACTTGCAAAAGGGACTTACCGTAACTACGGAGTGAACCGAAATTTGGACCACATTTATTTGACCTCAACCACTCACCATTTTCAAAGAAAAGGTTGTGATATTTTTGTGTATCTAACTTTGATTATTTCATGAGTTCTGCTTATGCTTCAATTAAGAAGACTTTTTTAGATACTATTTTGAGGATTTTTGACATATTGTTTGATAGAAAATTAAAGGTATATGGACCCAACTCCAGTGGCAGTTACAGTGATGGAGCAGGGCCCACTAACACCTTTCCTCATAGACTACATTACGTTACGTGATTCCTAGGTAAAAAGCAAAAGTGTGTTATGAATCGTTAGAATTTAATTGTAATTTCTGTTATTAGTGGCTGGGAATTGTCCCAAGTGTTGTGTTGTATGCTTTTAAGTGTTAGTTAAGTCGGTTTTAGGCGCCAAAAGAGGTTAGTGGTCAACGCGGGTCAAACTTGGTGGCAGGCTCCAGAATTTGGCGGGAAAGGCTGTTATTTAGGGTTTAGTCGGTTAGTTCTTGATGCATTGTATCCAAAGGTTTATAAATAGGATCTTAAGCATGTAATTCAAGTATTCAATGAATATAAACTGATTTCCTTTTGTAATTATCTCTCTTTTCTCATCTCTTTCTCTACTTCTCATCCCCTTTCACTTCTCTTCTCACCTTAACTCTTTCTTCTACAAGGTTAGACTTTCAATTCCTAATTAGAAGCTAACAATTGGTATCAGAGCCAATTCAAGCAATCAATTGATTGATTGTGGCTGGCAAAATCAAAAAAAATATGATCGAAGGCGTGAGAACCATATCTGGAGCTGGAGGAGCCAATGCTCTTGGTTCTGGAATGGATTTTGTTGCTGCAGTTACTAGTTCTGGTGCTAATGTATCAAGTGATCATCACCGGGATTGGAATGACAAGTTCGAACAGCTGAATGCTAAGTTTGATGCTAAGTTTGATCAGCAGCAAATCGAGCTCAAAGCAAGGTTTGTTCAGCAGCATCTCGAGAATATGCAAAGGAGTGATAGCATTCAGCAAATGTTGAAGTTGATTTTGGATAAAGACTCGAATAAGGAAGAACGGCTGCAACAAATTGAAGAGAAAATTGAAAAATTGCAAGATTAGGTTAATAAGCAAAAAGAATCAAGTGTTGATGCGATCTTGAAGCCTGCAAATCAGATCTTTCATCAGAAGGATATCGATCAGCAGCAAGAGAATGTTGACAGGCCTGAGATTCTGGTGAGGAACCGTGGCAAATCTCCGATAGTGCAGGCGACTGTTGGACCTTCAATTAACATCAGATCAGCTAAAAATCAATCCTTGCAACCTGAATTTGATGTAGATAATCAGGATCGAGCCTCTAAACAGGTACATTACAGACCTGATGCTTTGAATACAAACCGCAGTAGCAGGCCACAAAATTCAGCTTGGTAGCGCAGGACTGATTTTGATGAGCTCGAACATCTGGACAGACCTCCTGATCAACATTACCAGAATAGAACAGTGAGTAATGACATTATATCTAGTGGTAGGAGTGGTAATCACAGGCAGCCAAGATTCGAAATTGATCCTTTTGAAGGAAAACTACCGGAATCATGGATGAGAAGGTGTGACCGGTATTTCATGTATTATAGCATACCTGATGATGAAAAGCTCCAACTAGCTGCAGTGCATCTACATGGTGAACATGAGGTTTGGTACTATAGTTTGTTGAAGAGCAAACCAAACCTTTCTTGGGACCAATTCGTAGAAGAAATGTGTGAACGCTATGGAGAAGATGAATCAACGGATGTTGTGGATAACTTTAACAAATTATCCCAAACTTCAACCGTGAGAGAGTATATGCTTGGGTTTGAGAACTTAAGAGCCAACTTGCTATCCGTTTTGTCTATAGCTCCCGAGGATGCCGAGTCATATTATGTTTCTTGCTTTATAAGTGGATTAAAGCCTAGGATAGAGAATATGGTAAAAGCCATTGGTCCTAAGACCTTGTCAGGTGCTTATAACAAGGTAAAATTGATTGAAGCTACTCAAGTCCAATCGAGTGACAAGTTTAAGCAGCTGAGCAGTAAGTTCAGATCACAACCGAGAGCAAGTTCTGGTACAGGTCTTAAGCGTGCTGTTGACAGAAGCTCAGTAAGGCTTTGCTTTCGTTGTAACCAGCCATATCAGCCTGGACATAGGTGCAAAACACAAGAATTAATGTGTGCTAAAGGGACCCATGCTGAAGCTGAATCTGGCAGTGAACAATCGGCAGCAGAAATTGACAGTGTTGGAGACACTTCACAAGAGGATTTGAGTGAAGATGAAGTGGAAATATCAATGAAGGCTTTAATCGGTAGTGGAGCTCATAACACTATCAAAATCAGAGGCAAGGCTGGAAAACATTCCATCATTATCCTCATTGATAGTGGAAGTACGCATAGCTTCATCGATCCCAAGTTGAGTAAGAAGGTAAGGCATAAAGCGATAAAGACTCATCCTTTGCAAGTGATGGTGGCTGTTGGCAATTCTTTAACAATTCATAACAAGTGCATAGCATTCCCATGGTCTATGCAAGAACACCACTTCACCTTTGATTTCAGAGTTCTTCCTTTGGGTGGTTGCGATATGGTGCTAGGGGTGGATTGGATGAGGACCTTCAACCCGGTTATATTCGATTTTGATAAGATGACCGTGGCATTTGAGGTTCATGGCACCAAAGTGTCCTTGAAAGGTATGTCATAGGAGGCTCATCTCGAGTTAATTGATGGCAAACGTGTGCATGATGGAATCAAGAAGAAGGCAATACAATGGATTGGTCAATTGTTCATGTTATCTACGGTTGAGCTGCAGCAGGGTATTCAACCTGAGGTGCAGACCTTAATTGATGAATTTAGGGACATTTTTGAGGAGCCTAAGAGTCTTCCTCCTCAAAGGAGTGTAGACCATGCCATTCCATTGCGTGGTAATGCTGAGTCGTTCAAGATTAGGCCATACCGATACCCACACGGCCAAAAGACAAAGATTGAGTGGCAGGTTGAGGAGCTTCTTCACATGAGCTTCATTAGACCGAGCCATAGTCCTTTTGCTTCACCTGTGATCCTCGTGAAAAAGAAGGATGGGTCGGCCAGAATGTGTATTGACTACCGTCGGTTGAATGCTTCAACCGTGAAAGACAAGTTCCCTATTCCGGTCATAGACGACTTGCTTGATGAACTACATGGAGCATGCTTCTTTTCAAAGCTTGATTTGAGGGACGGATATCATCAAATCTGGGTCCTCGAGCAGGATATCTACAAGACAGCTTTTCAAACTCATCATGGCCATTTCGAGTTCGTTGTTATGCCTTTTGGTTTAAGAAATGCCCCAGCCACTTTCCAAGCAGCCATGAATGACGTTTTCAAGCCTTTTCTGAGGAAGTCAGTGCTCATTTTCTTTGATGACATACTAATTTATGGCTCAACATATGAAGCTCATCTCACTCACCTCAGGCAAGTGTTTGTATGGATGCAGCAACACAAGTTCTTTGCAAAATTGTCCAAATGTTCATTTTCTCAAAGTAAGCTCGAGTATTCGGGTCATATCATCTCACACGAGGGAGTATCTACTGATCCTAACAAGATCCATGCAATGCAAGAATGGCCAATTCCAATCACCTTGAAGCAATTGAGGGGATTTGTGGGATTGATCGGGTATTATAGAAAATTTATTAGGGGTTATGGTTCTATTGCCAAACCCCTAATCGAGCTCTTGAAGAAGGATGCTTTTAAGTGGATGAGAGATCTCAAGCTACATTTGAAGTCCTTAAAGCCGCAATGTGTGCTGCACTAGTTTTGACAATGCCGAACTTTACCGAGAGCTTTGTTTTAGAGACCGATGCAAGTGGTACTGGTATAGGGGCTGTTCTTTCTAAAAAGGGAAGGCCTATTGCTTACTTGAGCCAAGCTCTAAGTTCCAAACATCAATCCATGTCGACTTATGAGGAGGAGTACCTTGCAATTCTCTTAGTCGTGGAGAAATGGAGGCACTATTTGGAGGGTCATAAGTTCATCATTCGAACGGATCACCAAAGCCTCAAGTATCTTCTTGAACAAAAGATCGTGATGAGAATTCAAAAGAAAGGTCTCATGAAGATGCTAGGCCTTGATTATGACATCGAGTATAGAAGTGGCAAGGAAAACGCAGCTGCGGATGCACTGTCAAGGCGTTTTGAAGATGCTGATCAGGGCACTTGCATTGCTATTTCCTTGGTAGTACCTTCATGGGTGGAAGAGCTACATAAGTCCTATGAGGGAGATCTTTTTGCTCAGGAGAAAATAGCTGCTGCTGTGCTTAGTTCAGATGCAAAAAGCGCTGCTGCAGGTACTGAAATTACAGTGCAGAAAGGTCTAATTCGAATCCAAGGCAAGCTGTTCGTGGGTTCTGCCACTGATTTGAGAAAAAAAGTCATCCAAGCCTCACACGATGCTGCTTGGGGAGGTCACGCTGGTGTAGAAGGTACCTATCAAAGAATTAAAGCATACTTTACATGGCCGACCATGAAAAAAGATGTGAGTGATTATGTGAAATCTTGTGAAGTGTGCCAACAAACGAAGTTGGGAGATCATCGTTACAAGGGTCTACTTCAACCTCTTCCTATTACGGATGGAGCTTGGATTCATATTAGCATGGATTTCATTAAAGGATTGCCGTAATCCGAAGGCAAGGAGGTCATTTGGGTAGTGGTGGATCGTTTCACCAAGTATAGCCATTTCATTGCTCTTACTCGACCTGTCACGGCTGAAACATTGGCTAGGATCTTCCTTGACAACATTTACAAATTACATGGATTGCCTCAATCCATTGTGTCGAACCGAGAGAAAATCTTCACAAGCACGTTTTGGAGGGAGTTGTTCAAGTTGATGGGCACCACGTTGGCACTTAGTTCCTCTTATCATCCTCAAACAGATGGCCAAACCGAACGAGTCAACCAGTGTTTGGAACAATACCTTCAAAGTATGGTCTTCTTAAGGCCCAAAGAGTGGAATCATTGGCTCTCGTTGGCAGAGTTTTGGTTCAACACTCACTTCCACACATCAATTGGCACTTCACCCTTCCAAGCTTTGTATGGTTTCCCACCTCCTTCACCTTTGTTGCCGCAACAATCGGGCAAGACTGATTCAGCAGCAACTGATTTAGTTCAGCAGAGGAAGCAATTTATGGAAGTGCTTAAGGACAATCTCCAACAAGCTCGAGCTCAAATGAAGTACTATGCAGATAAGAAAAGGGTAGACAAAAGCTACGACATTGGTGACATGGTCTACCTTAAATTACAACCGTATAGACAGTCCTCCTTGGCTGTCAGGCGTAATGTCAAGCTAAATGCTCGATACTTTGGCCCGTACAAAATTCTGGAGAAAATTGGCAATGTTGCTTATAAGCTAGACTTACCTTCACATTCATACATTCACCCCGTGTTTCATGTGTCCCTACTTAAAAAGCAGGTTAAAAAAGGAGCTGCAGCTGCTCAGGATCCTCTTGTTGCAGAAACGAACAGGCTGCTGGTGTTGCAACCTGCTGCTGTAAAGGCTCGGAAGACGCTACAGCACGATCACGGTGCTGTGCAGGAGGTATTGGTGACTTGGTGCAACTTGAACAAGAGTTTGATGACTTGGGAAAATTGCAATTGTTTGAAGAGCCAATTCCCAAGCTTCACTTCTTGAGGACAAGAAGCTTCTCAAGAGGGAGGGAATGTTATGAATCGTTAGAATTTAATTGTAATTTCTGTTATTAGTGGCTAGGAATTGTCCCAAGTGTTGAGTTGTATGCTTTTAAGTGTTAGTTAAGTCGGTTTTAGGTGCCAAAAGAGGTTAGTGGTCAACGCGGGTCAAACTTGGTGGCGGCTGCAGAATTTGGCAGGAAAGGCTGTTATTTGGGGTTTAGTTGGTTAGTTCTTGATGCATTGTATCCAAAGGTTTATAAATAGGATCTTAAGCATGTAATTCAAGTATTCACTGAATATAAACTGATTTTCTTTTGGAATTATCTCTCTTTTCTCATCTCTTTCTCTACTTCTCATCCCCTTTCACTTCTCTTCTCACCTTAACTCTTTCTTCTATAAGGTTAGACTTTCAATTCCTAATTGGAAGCTAACAAAGTGTGAGGTAAAGATAACTTTAAGAAGTTTTTTATGGGTGTGTGTACCAATTTGAATTACAACAAAATCACTTATTTATAGAATAACTAAATAACGGCTACCCCCAATTTTTGCGGGACTTTCTTCCCATGTAAGGCCACCAAGCTCTTTAAGCACATGAATGATCAATAAACGTGCCCTTGATTTGGTGCACGAGCATATTTCTTGAAGCCCACATCTGAGTTTTTAGCTCAAGTCTCTTCTAGATTCTCCACGCTCTCTTGGATTAAGCTTGGTGCCCAAGCATCTGAAATTGCACTCTAAGTAACTCTCTTAAGCTTGGAAACCACCTATCTTGCAACCTTTATGGTAGTCCCTTGAGCTCGAGCTCCCTTTACACTTCAACCATCTAGAGTCTCGAGTGGCTGATACCCTTGTTAGGGTAATAAACTTCTTAAGACATCAGGCTTGAGATACTGTTATCTTAGTACTTAGAGGTCTGATTCACCATGAGGAGTTCCTAACAAGATAAGCGCGTGGCACCTTGCCCAAAATGGCGTTGTCCCCGCTCCCTTAAAATAAGGGTGCAAACAAATGCTCCCCTTTTAGTCGTTGGTAAATTCAAATTTACAATGGGTAAAAAATCTACTTAATTTGACCCTTAATGGCTACAGGGAGCTCAAGAGAACATTGTTTGAAATTTAATCTTCTTTCCTACATGTCTACAAGTATTACAGTTAGGGCTTGGAATCCTCACTTTCTCTACTCTATTCTCTCTCTTTGTTGTAACAAATGCTTCAAAAACACATGCTCTATTGTCATGACCAAGGCTGTGGATGTCCGTATTAGTGTCTGTGAATGCTTTGTAATTGTCCTATTGATGTTGGAGGGTTGTATTTCCTTAGAACAAGGGCTAACTCTAGTCAATGGTTTGAACTTATCTTTGACGAGAAACATAGTTTTAGTGGTTAAGTGTTAGTTTGGTCTCTTTTGGCTGCTATTGCTGTAAGTCGGTTTGATTAGTTATCCCGATGCATTGTTCTTCCTTCTTAGCTAAATCCATATAAATTGCTAGGTATTTCTTGTAATAAGGTTCATTGAATGAAATTGAATTTGATTCTTCTTCTCATCCCTAATTCTCTCTATTCTCATTACTTTTCTTCTACTTCTCGTTTCAATTCCTTCCCTAACCTAGGTTATGATTCAAGATTGATCTTGAATCATAACAATTGGTATAAGAGCTTGTCTTACTGCTTCCGATTGAGTTGAATTACATTCAATTTGATTGCTTAGCATCCGATCAAGCTTAGTTCGTTATAAGATCATCTAATCAGGTTGTGTTGATTAGATTCTGGGGGTTAAAGTGTGCACAATCTGGCCAGACACAAGAAGGTGATAGCAATGATAGGTGAAGCTACTATTAGAGTTAATGCTGCTGCTAATGTTGGAGCAGCAGCTGTGGATTCGAATAAGTTTGACAGGATTGCTCAGCTGCAGAAACAGATGCAAGATTTGATGTTAATAGTTGGTTCAGTGACGCAAAAGGTTGGGGACATGTCTCAATCGCAGCAACAAGTGCAGCAGCAGTGGGTAGGAATACAAGAACAAATCACCCGTCAAACTATGCCTCTTGGAGCTAGAATATTGTCATCTGGAAGTCAACACACGAGACCTCCTAATCCTTTATATCCTTGAGAGTCTAAAAAGAGTTCTGAAGGTGTGGTTATGGTTAGGAGCACTGGATCTCGACAACCTAAGGTTAAGATTAACATGTTTGATGGAATACAACCTCAGTCGTGGATTAGAAGATGCGAAAGATACTTCTGCTTCTATCACATTGCTGAGGTAGAGAAGGTGGAGTTAGCTGCTATTTAACTTCAAGGAAATCAAGAGGTGTGGTTCTACAGTTTGATTCACAGTAGACCTTCACTCACTTGACCTGAATTCGTGAAGGAATTTTGTGAGCATTATGGTGATGAAGATCCAGGAGATGTGGTGGATCACTTTAACAAGGTAGCTCAGACGACATCTGTGAAATAATACGTGACTCGTTTTGAGAACCTAAGGGCTAGAATGATACCTGTGAACCCTGGTGCAAATGAGGCTTACTATATCTCGAGTTTTATCAGTGGCCTTAAGCCAAAGATTAAGCATTTGGTCAAGGCATTGAATCCGATGACCTTGACACAAGCTTTCTCTAAAGCAAAGCTGTTTGAAGTCACTGTCTTGGCAAATTCTGATGGTTTTAAGAGCAAAAACAGTTAAGTGGTTCCTTCCGAACACTCTGCTGCTATTGTAGCTCCCAAGTCCTTGAGTTTGGAGGAGAAGAAGGCTCAAAGGTTGTGCTTTAAGTGCAATCAAAGGTATTTCTTTTGTCACAGGTGTAATCCAAAGCTCTTAATGACAATCACTGGAGCTGAGGCTAAAAGTGATCAAGAAGTCCAGGGAATGGAGGAGCATGACAGTGATCAAGTTGAGAATGTGTAAGGGGAATTAGATGATGACGAGATGGAGATTTCAGTAAAAGCATTCATAGGGAATGGCTCACACAACACGCTAATAATCAAAGGAGAGGCCAGCTATAAGCCTTTATTGATTCTAATCGACAGTGGTAGCACGCATAGTTTTGTGGATCCGAAGGTTGTAAGAGTTGTGGGATATGAAATGATCAAGATAAGCCCTTTAGTAATGATAGTTGCTGATGGAAATTCGATATTAACACAGAGCAAGTGTAGGCAGTTCTGCTGGCAAATGCAAGGTCATAATTTCGTGTATGATTTCAGAGTCTTGAGATTGGGGGGCGGTGACATGGCTTTGGGATTTGATTGGATGAAAAATATCAGTCCCTTAGTGTTTGATTTTGCTCAATTATCAATTTCCTTTGAAAGCTGTGGCCAAAGTGTGAAGCTGCAATGAATCATAGTGCAAGGACAACTGCAGTTGATGAAGGGAAAAGGTTGCAAGGAGTGATCAAGAAGGGATCCTATTAGTGGATAGGACAATTGTTCTCTGTTAATGCTGCTCCAATTGGTGCTCAGGTGAATTCTGATCCTTCAATAGACAAGCTCTGACAGGACTATAATGATTTATTTGAGCAACCAACTTCCCCTCCTCCTAAGAGGACATTAGATCATGCCATTCCTTTGAAAGCAAGTTGGAACCCAGTGAGCCTTAGGCCTTACAAGTATCCTCTCAAAATATTGAAATTGAGAGGCAAATAGCTGAGCTATTGAGGACAAAATTCATTAGACATAGTCGCAGCCTATTTGCTTCTCTGGTGATATTGGTTAGAAAGAAGGATTGGACTTCCCAGATGTGTATTGATTGTAGGCAACTTAACTCCCTTACAGTTAGAGACAAATTCTCAATTCCTATCATTAACAATCTCTTAGATAAGCCATATGGGCCATTATATTTCTCCAAGTTGGATTTGAGGCAAGGCTATTATCAAATTAGGGTGTTGAATCAAGACATTCACAAGACTGCTTTTAGGACACATCATGGACATTGTGGATTTGTGGTGATTCCATTTGGATTATCAAATACTTTGGACACATTTCAAGCTTTAATGAATTCAGTGTTCATGCCTTTTTTGAGGAAGCTTGTTCTTGTGTTTTTTGAAGACATTTTGGCATATACCATCTCTGGAGGCTCATATAGCACACTTGGATCAAGTGTTTAGTACCATGCGACAGCACAAGTTGTATGCACAGCTCTCCAAATGTTCTTTTGCTAGAACTCAAGTAGAGTATCTGGGCCATGAGATATCTAGTAAAGGAGTAGCTACAGACCCTTCAAAGGTTCAAGCAATGAAACATTGGCCTACACCAGTGACGCTCAAGCAGTTAAGGGGATTTCTGGGACTGGCTAGTTATTATCGAAAATTTATAGCTGGATATGGCATGATTGCCAAGCCATTGACAGATGTCCTCAAGAAAGATGCTTTCCTCTGAATAGAAACTGCTCAAGCAGCATTAGAACAGTTGAAGTCTGCTATGAGCTCAGCACTAGTTCTTGCAATGCCGAATTTCAGTGTGCCATTCATCCTTGAAACTGATGCTTGTAGCAAAGAAGTGGGAGTAGTTCTATCTCAAAATGGAAGACCTCTGGCTTATCTTAGTCAAGCTTTAAGCCTAAGGCATTTGGGTCTATCCACATATAAGAAGGAATATCTAGCAATCTTGATGGTAGGGCAGAAGTGGAGACACTATCTCGAAGGTCATCACTTTATCATCGGAACTAATCATCAAAGTCTCAAGTACTTACTTAAGCAAAAGATCACCACAAGAGTTCAACACAAGGGCCTCATGAAGATGTTGGGGGTTGGGCTATTCAATTAAGTACAAGAATGGAAAGGAAAACCTTGCAGCTGATGCTCTATCGAGGAGGCAAGAAGATGTGGAACTTGCTGCTTATGCTGCTATTTCACTTGTTGTACCTTCTTGGATGGAAGAGGTACTAAAATCTTATGAAAGGCATGGTTTTGCTCTAGATTGTGTTACAACCTTCAGTGTTAAAGACTCTCACAATGGTGAATCTGATCTTTCAGTCAGTAAAGGCATTATTAGATTCAAGGGGAGAGTTTATATTGGTACAGCGACAGATTTGAGGAAGCAAGTGGTCTGGGCCTTTCATGCATCTTCTTGGGGTGGCCATTCTGGTATTGAAGGTACATATCAGAGGATGAGGCAGTATTTCCATTGGCTTGGAATGAAGAAGGATGTGATGGAGTTGGGTCAAGTATGTGAGACTTGCCAACGCACGAAGAGTGATCATGTGCATTACCAAGAGTTACATCAACCCTTATCTATTCCTGGGAGAGCATGGCAACATATCAGTATGGATTTTATTGAGGTATTGCCTAAATCCAAGGGAAAGGAGATCATTTGGGTAGTTGTGGATCGTTTTACCAAGTTTGGGCATTTCATTGCTCTCCATCATCCCATTACAACTGAGAGGCTTGCAAGACTATTCTTGGATCACATCTACAAGCTTCATGGATTACCTTATTCTATCATCTCAGATTGGGACAGGTTGTCTACTAGCAATTTCTAGTGTGAATTGTTCTTATTGCTAGGATCATCACTTGCTCTGAGTTCCTCATACCATCCTCAAACGAATGGTCAAACAGATAGATTAAACCAATGTGTTGAGCAATATTTGAGAGGTATAACATTCAACCATCCTAAGAATTGGCACAAATGGTTATCTTTGGCTGAGTTCTGGTACAACACACACGCTCATTCAGCTTTAGCGATAACTCCATTCAAGGCATTGTATGGATATGATCCACCCTCTCCCTTTGTTCTGTAAGGAGCAACCTCAAAGGTGGTTGAAGTCAATGACCTTCTAATGCAAAGGCATCAGTTGGTGCAACAACTCAAGGACAACCTTCAAGTAGCCCAGTCTATGATGAAATTTTTTGCAGATAAGAAAAGAACTGAGAAAACTTTTGAAATTGGTGATTTTGTATTTTCAAAGTTGCAGCCTCATAGGCAAACATCAGTGGTAGTGCGCAAGAACGTAAAGCTATGTGCTCATTACTTTGGCCCCTACAAGATCTTGGAGAAGTTACAAAGTGTTGCTTACAGGTTAGAGTTAACTCCTGATTCATATGTACATCCTATGTTTCATGTATCTCTCTTGAAGAAGCATGTAGTAGAGGGCTCTTCCAATTCTACAGCACCTTCAATAGCTTCTGTTCAGGGATGCATTGTGCAGGAATTTGCTGCTATATTGGACTCTCGTGTTGTGCAATAGTAGGGTAGAGGCTCCAGGGAAGTGCTCATACAATGGGCAAATCTAGGATTGGAGAATGCTACATGGGAGAACTTGGATTTCCTCAAGATCTAATTTCCCTCTTTTCATTCTTAAGGCAAGAATGTTCTTAAGGAGGAGGTATTGTCATGATCAAGGTTATGGATGTCTGTATTAGTGTTCGTAAATGTTTTATAGTTGTCCTTTTGATGTTGAAGGGTTGTATTTCCTTAGAATAAGGGCTAACTCTAGTAGATGGTTTGGACTTTGCTTTGGTGGGAAAGGTAGTTTGAGCGGTTAAGTGTTAGTTAGGTCTATTTTGGCGGCTGTTGCTGTAAGTCGGTCTGATTAGTTGTCCTGATGCATTGTTCTTCCTTCTTAGCTAAATCCATATAAATTGCTAGATATTTTTTGCGATAAGATTCATTGAATGAAATTGAATTTGATTCTTCTTCTCATCACTAATTGTCTCTATTCTCATCACATTTCTTCTACTTCTCATCTCAATTCCTTCCCTAACCTAGGTTATGACTCAAGATTGATCTTGAGTTATAACATTTATTTTCTTAAATCTCTAATCTTTGTTGCTTAATCTAGTCCCTATTCCTTCGCATTTCTTCAAATCAGGAAATGATGGCTCAAATCTCTAACGCTGTCTCTTCTCCCATTCCTGAAGCTGATAGCCCTATTGAGTAGTTGGTGCATCTTGTTCAATTAGACACTTCCATGGTCTCTAATAGGCTTTAGAGCCCTATTGATCTTGGTACCATCAAGGAGGATTTTTCTTGGATGACATAGAACGATCCTTCTTCAAGCTTTGTACCCTGTGCCCTAGGGCCCACCTTTGATCCATCTCATGATGTCCCAAGTCTTGAGGGCGTGTTTCCAAATACTGACGAATCTCTTTTGTTTTGTACAGCTTCAGAGGGTCTATCTTGGGGAAGAAGATGCATTTACAAAGAAGCAGCTCCCTTTATAGGATGGACATCCTAACTAAGCAGTATGCTGAATGGGTAGATAGATTTATCCTTATCCATGGAGAGAAATGGAAGAATGTTAAGAATCAAGAACAATCTTAATTCATAACCTAAGATAGAATAGAGTTTATATGAGAAGAGAAGTGAAAGTAGATGAGAAATAGAGAGAAATTAGGGTTGAAAAGGGAAATAGAAGTATATTCATTCATCAATGATCAATTACATGATAGATCTTACTTATTTATAACAAGATAGATGCAATGAGCTAAGACTAAAGCTACAACTGACTCAATACAGCAACCACCAAACTTGGCTAAACTTGACTTCCTAACCGACTTTCCCGCCTAAAGAACACTTACATATGCATTACCAAAATATTAACTAAAGATCATAACAATTCCCTCCCCTTAAAAACATTCTTGGCTTCAAGAATGGAAGTGAGGAAAGTGACTGTGAAGGAATGGCAATGTCTCCCAAGTGCTTTTCTGATCATCCAATTAGCCCATTGAACCAAAGCTTCAACCTTGTGCTGTGAAGTAGAGCTTGATCTGGTATCTAATATAGCTAAAGGAGCCTGTTAAAGACCACCATCCTTGGCTGTTGTTGGTGGAGACAGGGAACTGTAGGAGCCCTCCTTCACTTGCTTCTTCAAGAAAGACACATGAAAAACAGGATGCACCGCACTGTCTGGTGGTAATTCCAACTTGTATGCTACTTCTCCCACACACTACAAGATCTTGTAAGGCCCAAAATAACATGCTCCCAGCTTAACTTTCTTGCGCACTGCAACTGAAGATTATCTGTAAAGCTGCAACTTCAAATAAACTTAGTCACCTATATTAAAAGACTTGTCAGTTCTATGTTTATCTGCAAAGAATTTCATCCGAGATTGAGCAAGCTGCAAATTATCCTTAAGCTGAAGCATGAGTTGTCTGCGCTGCTCTAACAAATCAGAGACTTCAATAACAGATGAAACTCTTCCTTGGAGACCCATTGGTGTGGATGGATCATAACCACATAGTGCCTTGAAATGAGTTGTCTTAATAGATGAATGTGCGTGTGTGTTATACTAATACTCAGCTAAAGCAAGCCAACCAAACCAATACTTAGGATGATTGAAAGTCATACTGTGCAAATACTGCTCCAAACATTGATTCACTCGCTCAATTTGTCCATTTGTTTGAGGATGGTATGAAGAACTTAGAGCAAGTGTAGTACCCAGCAAACCAAACAACTCTATCCAGAAGTGGTTGATGAAAAGCCTATCCTGGTCTCAAGCGATGGACTGAGGTAATCCATGAAGATGATATATGTGATCCAAGAACATCTTTACAAGCCTTGCAGCAGTAATTGGATGATTAAGGCCAATGAAGTGTCCAAACTTGGTGAATTGATCTACAACAACCCAAATCACTTCCTTCCCTTCAGACTTAGGCAAACCTTTAATGAAATCCATACGTATATGTTGCCAAGCTCTCCGTAGAACAGGTAATGGTTGCAATAATCCATGATAGGGAACACGTTCACTTTCGGTTTGTTGACAAACCTCACAATTCTGAACACATTTCACCCCATCCTTCTTCATTCCAACCCAATGGAAGTACTATTTTACTCGCTGGTAGGTACCTTCATTCCCCTCGTGGCCACCCCAAGCAGAAGAGTGAATGGCTGAGACTATTTGCTACCTTAATTCAGTATAAGACCCAATGTAGATCTTGTCTTTAATCTTGATCAGACCATTACACACTATCACCCCTGAATCAGAGCTAGCTGAAAGCTTCACACTTGCAACAATGAGGCAATCCTAAGCAAAAACATCATCCTCATAAATCTGCAGAACTTCTTCAATCTAAGAAGGAAGTGATACTAAAATTGGGTTGTCGTGAGCCTGATCATTCTTTTCTTAACATCAGGAAACAGTATCTGCCACTGCATTCTCTCTTCCACTTTTATACTTAATTGAATAAGCCCAACATCTTCGTGAGGCCTTTGCTTGTACCCTTGTGGCAATTTTCTGCGCCAATAGGTATTTGAGGCTTTGATGGTCAGTTTTAATAATGAAATGGTGCCCTTCGAGATAATGTCTCCACTTTTGCACAGCAAGGTTATTGCAAGATACTCCTTCTCATAAATTGACAAACTCAAGTTCCTGGGTCCCAAAGCTTAACTTAGATAAGCAATTAGTTTTCCTTCTTGGGACAGCACTACCACAATACCAAGTAGCATCAGTTTCCAATATAAAAGGAAGGGTGAAATCAGGCATAGCTAGCACCGAAGCTGCACACATGGCAAATTTAAGCTGCTGGAAAGCTGTTTAAGCCATTTCATTCCATCCAAAACCACCCTTCTTGTGAAATTCTGTAAGAGGTTTATCCATCAAACTGTAACCAGAGATGAAGTTACAATAATACCCAGTCAAACCCAAGAAACTCCTTAACTGCTTAATAGAAGTAGATACAAGCCAATCTTGCATAGCTTTCATCTTTGCTGGATCAGTAGCAACCCCATGCCTTGAAATCACATGTCCTAGATATTCAACTTGTGAACTAGCAAAAGAACATTTGGACAACTTTGCAAACAACTGGTGTTGCCTCATGAGATCAAAGACTTGCTGAAGATGGGACCAATGACTGTCAAATGAAGGACTATATATCAAGATATCATCATAGAAGATAAGAACAAACTTCCTCAGGTGAGGCTTGAACACTTCGTTTATTAACGCCTGAAAGGTTGCAGGGGCATTGGACAACCCAAAGGGCGTCACCATGAACTCATAATGTCCATGATGAGTGCAAAATGCAGTCTTGTGAATTTCTTGACCCTTAACTCAAACTTGACAATATCCTTGCCGCAAGTCTAGCTTGGGAAAAAAAATTGGCCCCATGCAATTCATCAAGCAAATCGTCAATCGCTGGTGTAGGGAACTTGTCTTTAGTGGTAAGAGAATTGAGGTGTCTGTAATCAATGCACATTCGAGATGTCCCATCCTTCTTCTTGATCAAGATCACAGGTGATGCAAAGGGACTATGGCTATGTCGGATAAAATGAGTTTTGAGAAGATCTTCCACCTATCTTTCTATCTAATCTTTTTAGGCAATAGCATACTCGTAAGTCTTAAACAAACCGGTTGAGCATCATTCCCATCTTTTTGGGCATAAGCATACTCGTAAGTCTTAAACACACACGTTGAGTATCATTCTTCAAGGGAATAGCATGGTCCAATGATCTCTTTGGAGGAAGAGATGATGGAGGTTCAAACAAATCACTATGTTCTTGAAGAAGCCTGTGTAATTCAGGGTGGAACTGCTGATGATCTTGCCCAATTTCTGTAGCACCAATGGAAAGCAGATGTCCTATCCAATGATAGGTCTTCTTATTGATGACATTCTCCAACCTTTTTCCAGTCATGACCTGCAACCGACCATTCTCCTTGATGCCTTGCAGCAACACCTTTTGGCCATTTCTGTTAAATGAGATCGTGAGCTCAGCAAAATCAAACACAATTGCGCTTATGATCTTCATCCAATCCACTCCTAAGACCATATCACATCCCCCAAGCCTCAGAACTCAAAAATCATAAGTGAAGCTGTGCTTTTGCATCAACCACTAGAATTTCTTGCACTTAGTCTGAGTTAAAATGGAGTTTCCATCAGCTACCGTGACTATCAAGGGGTAGGTTTTCATCATTTCATGTCCAATTGCACGCACAATATTTGGATCCACAAAGCTATGTGTACTCCCACTATCCACTTAAATCAAGATAGGTCTATGTCCAACCTCTCCCCTTATTCTGATGGTGTTATGGAACCCTCCACCAGTCAATGCTTGAAATGAAATTCGAAGTTCATCTTTATCTAAGTCACCAATTTCCTCTTGCTCTTGCTCTTCAAACTGGACTGGCTCTTCACTTTCCTCAGGAACATCCTCCAATTCTTCCTCATATTCCACACCAGTGACAGCCATTAGGAGTTTAGGATTGCATTTATGGCAGAAGAAATACTTCTGATTGCACTTATAACATAAGCGTTGAGCCTTTTTTTCCCTCTATATTATGGCTTCTACTGCCACCAGAAGATATAGAGGAAGTTACAGATGACCCCTGTCCACCTCTGGATTGTGCTCCTTCAAGTGCTGATAATATGGTATTCTCAAAACACCGAGCCTTAGAGTAAGCTTGAGAAAGTGTTGGAGGTTCTAAAGTCTTGTCCAGATTCTTAATCTTGAACTTCAGACAGCTGATAAAGCTTGAAACATAGTAAGCCTTGGTGGTCTCTGGATAAATAATCAACATGCGTGCTCTCAAGTTCTCAAACCTTATCATATACTCTTTCACTGAGGTTGTTTGTATTACTTTGCTAAAATTGTCCACAATGTCTCCAATGTCTTCTTCTCCATAGCGTTCACATAATTCCTTCACAAATGCAGCCCAAGTAATGGAAGCTCTCCCCCTTATCAATCCAAAATACCAAGTTTCCTAGTCTCCTTTCAAGTATACAGCTGCAAGATCCACCTTTTCAGCTTCTGATATGTGATAAAATTGGAAATAGTGTTCACATATGCTGATCTAGGACAATGGTTGCAATCCATCAAATGTTTCCATATCAATTCATGCTATCTGAATCCAGAGCCTTGAGACACAATTGTTACATCTCTACTCCCCTCTGATGTAGTATGAGTAGTTGGTGAATGCAACTGACTAGTTGGTCTCAAAATTCCAACAGCATTGTCTTGCCTATCTTGCCTGTCCAGTTGTTGCTGTATTTGATTGATTTGTGAACAAAGGCTCTGAGTTTCCTCAAGTGCTACTCCTTGTCTGTGTAATTGTTGTTGCATTCCACTGACTTGTATGAAAAGACTATGAGTTGCCTCTCGGCTATGCTGGAGTGACTGAACAATAGTATTCACTTGTCGAGCCATGTTGGCAGTTGTATCAGATTGATCATCAACTGCAACATTTCCAGCATTTCTAACTTCATTCACAGCAGCTTCTGCTACAATAGCAGCATATGAGGCTACACATGATCTGGTAGAAGGCATAATTTTGGAGCAACAATTGTAAATCTTGTACTGATTGTTGTATATGTAAGAAAACAAGCAATGGAACAATACAAAGTATTTGTAGATGAGAGAAAGTTTATTGTTAAGTAATGCACTCAGTTGTAATAGATCCTAAACAATGATCAGTTTCCAAGGCTTTAATAGCTGAATTTCAGATCAAGCAGCTCCAAATTTGGATTTGACCAACTTTAAACTTGTAACAGCACTTGTTGCTCGATGCTCAACATAATCATGAACAATTGCAGGCTGTTCTGTGCTTGAGCAAGCAATTGCAACAACAATTGAACTAATTTAAGTTCAAACTCTCAACAAATGCTTGAACCAAGGATCAGATGCAATTAATTGCACTTCGGTAGCTTGGTGATGCTGAATTGGAGCTAAATTCAAGCTCTGATACCAATTGTTATGAATCAAGGACAATCTTGATTCATAACCTAAGATAGAATAGAGTTTAGATGAGAAGAGGCGTGAAAGTAGATGAGAAATAGAGAGAAATTAGGGTTGAGAAGGGAAATAGAAGTATATTCATTCATCAATGATCAATTACATGATAGTCTTACTTATTTATAACAAGATAGATGCAATGAACTAAGACTAAAGCTATAACCGACTCAATACAACAGCCATTTAACTTAACTAAACTTGACTTCCTAACCGGCTTTCCCGCCTAAAGAACACTTACAAATGCGTTACCAACATATTAACTATTGATCATAACAAAGAACCTTCGCATCTATGAGGCCATCAGGCTTTCCAAGATCGCTTTCAAGTATGACTACCCCATTGTGACGGCACTCATCTACGGTTGGAACATCTGTTAAAATGCTTTTGTCCTCCATAATGGGTTTCTTGGTTTCACTCTAGAGGACATAGCAGCCTTAATAGGTCTTTCTCCAAGAGAAGAGGAGTAGCCTTGATTCTTTTATTTCCATAGAGGCTGAAGTCTTTGCCTCTTCTTTCTTTGTGACCAACATGCATGGTGGTCATGCGTCCTTTGTCAAGATGTTTGTCACAAGAACACATGACTTTGGCCAAATGTCCTGGGAAGAAGTTGTCTTCCTTCACTTGTTTTGGTTGAACAAGTTTTTCTTTACTAACTCATCCAACTCAGTCCTTAAGTCCCCTAAGACCATAGTGATCAACTTGGCCTTTAGCACTAGTGCATTGGCTTTAGGACTTTTGTTTATGGCCTAAGTATACAGATGTCTTAGGGAAATCAATTTTAAGAACTGTGTTTCCCATATAGGAGGACCCTTATGGCTGGTCCAACTTTGGGCCCAAGCCTACTTTACTGCGCTCTACCCCAGAGGCCCTTACGTCCCCACAAGCAAGAGGGTCTGTTGCTATGGAACGCAATTTGCATGATGTGAAGCCCTTTTACCCCCAGGATGGTCTTTTGACCAATGCCTTGAGAGCATTATGTCTCCTTGAGGTTAGAAAGGGATTCAATGGAATCCCTTCAGAGAGAGGAATGTTGGCCCTCGTTGGTTCATAAAGCTAGACCTTGAACATGACTTCTTTGTGGACAACAACTCTCAGACCTAGCAGGCAATCTTATGCCCTTGGGATCTCATCTTTTATCATCGGACACGCCCTAGTGTACAGACTTATAGGACTTCGTTGTTTGCCAAGTAGTTTGGAATGGTCTAAAACATCCCTTTTTCAAGTCTAAGGACCAAAAACCTTTGGTGGGCTAAAAGGATCCCAATCCAACTGTCCAGATCTTCATGAGTCCAACAAAGAAGTCAAATCACTTTATGGGTACCTAATTGTTTGTAGGCACTCCCCGTGCGCCACACCTCGTTTTATAGCTTAGCTCAAAGCCTATTTGTCCTCTTTGGAGGATAGAGGTGCCAAGCAACATTTTACTCCTTCTCTTGAGCTTGCAGGTCCCAACTCGAGAGGACATCAGCCAGCCAGCCTAAGGTAGACTTTACAGAAGGCATTACTAGGTAAAGAGTTGTCCCTGAAGTATACGTAAGTTCTGTTTCTTATATGGCTTAAATGAAGGCTGATCCTTATTCCTTTTTAGCTGCAATTGTTCAGGAAACTCCTAGGAATGCAAGGATCGGGAGTTTCACTAGAATGTTTCTAGAGGAGTCCCCTCCAGGAACATCTTCACCAGCCCTTAAAGTTGGTAGCTCAAAAAAAAGAAAGAAGAGAGATGTCCCCTCTACTCTCCCCACCAGAGCCATGTAGGAAGTAGAGGAAAAAGAAAAAGAAGACGAAGAAGTACTGATCTCATAGTTAGTGAGAAAGAGAAGAGCCAGACTTTCGAAAGTAGAGGTATTGGCTTTTCTTAGTTGGTGTTTCTCTCATTCATCTTTTGCTGAACACTGTTTCTAACTTGGTTTTGTACAGCTATAGGAGGAAATAGCTTTAGTTATCATGGAGATTCCATACTCTTCACCTTAGCAACCTATGCCAGAGATACCACAAGAAACTGAATCACTAAGCTCAAGCACTTAAGAAGAAGGAGACATTGCAACTTCAGCTCTGGAGCTAATTATAAGCGAACCCCTTGACGAAGCTTCACTCTTAGCCCCTTTGAACTAGGGGCTTGTGAAGGCTCCATGCCCTCTTTTAGAAGCGCCCTCCATAACAATTGAAGAGATCTTTGAAGGTGTGATCTCATTCTCTGGCTTCTAAATCCTTGATGTCCAAACCATTAGTTGGATCTAACATGTAAGCATTGCTTTTAAGAAACCCCTCTCAAGGAAGGCATCCCAATGGCTAAAGTGCCAGCAGAGCTTCCTCCTACCCCTTCAACTAAAGTTTTAGAGGTAAAAATAGTCACTTCCTACTCTAGTCTTTTTCCAAAGTTTGGACTAACTCTTTCTGACGTTGCCCTTGTCAGGTAACACAACTAAGGTTTATTCCTCCCCCAGTCTCAAAGAGGATGGCATCCCCTTTGGGGAACCTAGGGGCAAGTGGGAGATTAGCCTTCTAATAATGGGACCAAATATCTCCAAGACTTCGTAGACTAAAGGGAAATCACAAACCTTCCTGTCTTTGCTCTGACCGAGAGAAGCACCTACCAAGAAGCCACTTATCTAGTGAAGGCCTTCAAGGAAGATCCTAAGGTGGCTCTAGTCATTGTTAGAGAGCTCGATGGAGGATGTTTTTATGAAAGTGAACTAGGTGGTCCCACCACTCCTTTAGAACAAATGGTGCTGTCAAGAGGCCATTAGAGACCCAGGGCATTTCGCTAGCCCAGGAGGCCTACATCTTCTTTTTGAAGAACTCCAAGCAGCCAAAAGAGTCCAGAGTGAACAAGCCATAGAAATCAAAGGCTCAGAGGTTGAAATTCATCACTTAGAGGAGAGATTGAGTCATCTCAAAGGACAACTATCTTCTCTTAGGCAATAGCACACATCTCAAGGCTTAATAACTGGAGAGCTTGAGCAAGCTACCGCATAGGCTCAAAGGACCAACCAATCCCTTTAGGAAGAGGAACTCTCCTTAGACCAGCATTGAATGAAGCAACCAGCCAGCTGTCAGCTATAGAGGAATCCTTAGTTAGAATTATGACTCAACTCTTTCAATTTTTCATTTATAAAGCAATTTGTTTGGCCATATAAGTCACTTGGTTGTATCATTTTGTGTAAGTCATGTACCTCCTTAACATTATTAATGAAATACACATTTTTGTCAAATATGTCTCTTAGTTCAGTAGTTCCTTTTTCTTTTATTTTTCCCCTAGCTCAAGGATTATGGAGTTGATCCTCAAGACATTGAAATTGAAACTAAGCCCATAATCAAGGGAGTCTAAACATAAGGGCTTCCTCGTAAGAATCCAAAATTGATGGCACTGTTAGGAATAGTGTCCTGAAATCTAGATTTATTAAGTTAATATTACTTTACTAAAGAATAAAATTGAAGTTCTAGTCATTTCCTTGTTAAATTTATGCAAGTAAGCATTTATACTGTGTGTGAATTTTTTTTTTTTTGGTAACATCCATGAGATGGGTGTAGTCCTCGGAATACAATTTACAGGTTTGTTTTAAATAGTTTATGAGATTAACCCACAAATAGACTTAAAACAAATGGAATGGATTATTGCTTGAAAAACTCGTAGTCAAAGACAAGTTTGCACCACTTATATGCTAAGACTATAACGTGATAATTTAGATGACTTGCCTATATTATGTGGATAGCGATCTAAAGTGTTATGTTGGTGTATTTAGTAAGATTGACATGCTGAGTTGGACCATGTGGATTGCTTGTTTCTAAACTACTATCAAAGATGCTTGATTTATGTTGTACTGTTTGAACGACAACTCTAAATTCTAAGAGTATTATGGACTTGTGCATGGAATATTAGGTACTTTAGTATACTATAAGTAAGGTCTAAACAAATGACTGAATTCCCACGTACACTGGGTAGCGGCGTGAAGTGTGACAAGGATCAAGTATTCAATATGGAATATAAAGTTTCTTATAAGATACATATGTCCCCTTAGTTGATTCGCAAGTGTTTGAATAGTTCGGAATCTTTGTTCAAAGTGTTCCAGGTGCTTGACATTTGAAATTTATACTATGAATATGTTCAAGTATAAATGAATTATTCAGTACAGAGAAAGTCGGTAACTAATGGAGAAGCTGTGAGAAGGATAATAGTAGTAGTTATATTTATTCTTTGTCATGGACATCTAGTGGAGGGTTTGTTGTCATCAATATAGTCTATTTAGAAAATATCGAATAAATGGTTTAAGTCTAGAGTGCAGTAGGATTTATTTAGTGGAATTAAGTCCCATTAAATGGTAATTAAATTTTATCATGAGATGGTAATTAATTTAACCCATTTGGAGCGATATTTAAATTGTTCCTGAGGTCCCAGCACATACCTTTGTATTTGTTGCTATCGGAAAAATATTAAAGAATTCATGAGATGAGTAAATTTAATTTTGCCGAACATTATTAAGGAGATGAATAAAAGTTGAAAATTATAATTAAAATAATTTTTGAAAATTAAAATTCATAAGATAAATTTTTATATACAGGAAACAAAAAAAAAAAAAAAACAAAATATCGAGCATAGGTCGTCACCTGCGCATAAGTAAATGAACCAACCAGCGCGCGACACGTCCTAGGGGAGATTCGCGTGTGCCTGCGGACCAATCAGGGGCCACCACTTTTCACGCGGTATAATTTAAAATTAATGTAATTTCAGCTTTGTATAAAACGCGTCGTTTTGATCTTGTTTTCACACGATATGCTGCATTTTGTTTTATAATTTTGCTTCCTACATCGAAAATTTGATATCTTTTCGCACCGGTATACTACTATAAGTAGAGATACCTATTTCATGGTTTGGCATTAGTTCTAAATTAAGAATTTGAGAAAGTGTTGACTTTTGGGAACCTATTTAGAAAGAAAAGTTTTCGTTGAAATTTTTCTTTCTATAGTTTATTATTTTTCGGAGCCCACTCTCTGGGTGTTTTGAGTTCATTCCGTAGAAGGCAGCTGGGTCTCGGTTTTCTCACCTTTCTCGGAGTAGTTTATTATCCTTCTAGTATTCTCATTTTGGAGCAATTCTGAGTATGTCTTTCTTTCCTTCTCTATTAAAGTTCATTTTTCTATTTATCAATAACTTTTTGTTATACTAGTTATAATTCATGTAATTGTTATGAATGTATCAGAGTAAATGCTTGTAGATTTAAATTACAAATTTAAATCTGTAAATTTAGAATTAGAAATTTTAAATCAACCCTAGGTTTAAAATTAAAAATTTTAAACCCTTCTATTGAGTTAACTTTATTAATTAGGAAAAAAATTTAAAATTCCTCATAATAGGCATGTATTTCTTAGGAAACTTCCATTGATGGCCTTTGGGTGAGTTCTTCCATCTAGGTCTTGAACTAAATAAGCATTTCTTCAAATACCTCCATAACTCTGAACAGACCCTCCTCGTTTGGTGACCATTTTCCAAAGACACAATTTTTCTAGCCAATGGATAGAACCACTCTCGGTAGAAATTGGTGTTTTTAAAACCTAATTAGTTTGTTTTAAATATTATATAAATAAAATTATTTTATATATTTATTGTTTGATTATGGTTTACGAGTCAAAATATATGTGTGATTGTTTTTTTTCTAAAATGTTCCATGTGATAGATGTAGTCTAAGATGACATGTCGGGTTTTGTTTCAGTGGTCAATGAGATTGAGCCACTTATAGACTTAGGTAAAGCCAGTAATATGTTGTTAAAGTATGTTCGTAGTTCGTGATAAGTTTGGACAACTTGTCTGATAAGACTATAATATGATACTTTTGATGACTTGTCTTGGTCATGTGAATAGGGATCCAATAGCATTAAGTCAGTGCTGTGAATAAGATTAGAACACTGAATATGACCACTTAAATTATTTGTTTCTAAACTGCCATATGGAATAATTAATTCTATAAACAATAACTTTAAATCTAGAAGAAAGTTTGAATTCATGCATGGATTGTTCGTTACTTTGATGTGCAAAAAACATTAGTCACAGTGTGTTGACTTAAATCTTACGAGCATTGGGTAACGACATGAAGTGTAGTGGGAAGAATTATTTTACATAAAATCTATAGTCTCTAACGAGATAAAGGGCTCCCCTTAGTAGATTCGCAAGCATGCAAACAGATTTTAGAATCTTTGGACAAAGTATTTCATATGTTTAACATTTGAAATTAATACGGAAGTTGTTTATGTATTATTTAATTGTTCAAGAAGGGTGAGTTGGGAAATATGGTGAAAAATGTGAGAAATTAACGATCATAGTTAAAGTTATTTTTGCTCATAGATATCTAATAATGGGGTTAATTTTTATCATAAAAGTTTTATTAGAATTATTGAGTGAATACATTTAATTCTAGAGCGAAACAATATTTATTTAGTGAAACTAGAGTGAAACAATATTTATTTAGTGAAACTAAGTGTTGTTAAATGGTAATCAATGTTATCAAGAGTTGATGGTTAGATTTGATCCATTTAGAGCTAGAATTAGATTGTCCCTGATATTCCTTCGTAAACTTCAACTTAAGCATTGTTTGAAATATATTTAAAATAAATTCATAAGATGAATTATTTATTTATAAAATAAATAATTTTTATGCTAAATAAATATTTATGAGATGATTATATAATACAATAAATTACATCACGCATAAAACAAAAAAATAAAAAAGAAGATATACCTGCATAGCCTCATAAGTGCTTTACACTCGTTAGGGAACAGGATAAAAAGGGATGGTAAGTGTCACAGTTAATTTTTAGACTAGTAGTGAGGGCGGTGAGGTTCACTCACCCAGCCGAAACCCACACTTAAAATACATGAAAGGAACACAAAGAAAACGCAAGGGAGAAGACTATTTTATTAATTCATTTCTAGGATTACATCACATTCTAAATGAATGCAAATTACACTTATTTATAGCCCTTGACAACCCCAAGGGTCTAGGTAACCGTTCCCGCCTTTTCTTCCTTTTTCCTTCAAACCATGGCCCATGTTCTCCTTGAATGCCTGGGAGCGGTTATGGTCAAGCTTAGTCAAAGCACATGCTCTTTTGATTTAGGCGCCACTTTGGAACCGGCGGTTACCTCCATCTTCAAGCCCACTCTTCATTTTTCCCGCTCTTTTCTTTGTTTGAACCGGTCAAAGGTTATTCCATCCTTTTTTCCTTTGGTAACCGTTCTCCATATGTTCCACGTGCTCCTTTTATCCTTTTTCAAGGCCGGGCTTAGTTGGGCCTTATTGGGCCTGCGCATTCCTTCTGTGGACCTGCGTATGTCCGGGTCGGGCCACTGTCTTACACTGGGCCCACGCCTTTCGTTCAACCCATTGGCACTTGGGCCGGCCCAATGTCATGCCCAGGTCCTTGTCATGACATTGTCTGGGGCCGTGCCAGGCATTCGTCGTGACACTGTCTGGGGCCGTGCCAGGCCCTTGTCATGACACTGTCTAGGTCCACGTCCGTCTCGGTTCCCACTTAGTCCATCACTTAGGCCTAGGTCCGTGGAGGCCTAATGCACCCCTACCTGAGTGCGCACCTTGTCCTCATGATGCCATCTTTGGCAGCCCATCTGACACGGCACAGGTGCACACCTGTGCCCCGGTCTGGAGTGTCACGGGTCTTATACTTGTGCAAGTAATGCCCCTGACCCGCGCGTCTTGGTTCAGTGCCATGCAACAAGCGCATGGCCCTCGATCCATTGATGCCAAGCTCAGGCTCATCTCCGTTAGGCCCGGTTCATCCGTGCAAAGGATGCGCACTGCGTATATAGTTATGCCCCATTGATGTCCGTCTCATATTAACACAACGCATGCGTTTGCACTTAGTCATGGGTCCGTCCTTAACTAGTGCAGCACAACTAACGTGTGCCCACTTGAGCATGATCCTGCCTTTGACTAGTGATCCTTTATTATATCAATGAGCTGCCTCAAGCGTGCATGCCCTTCCGGGGTCATGCTTGGGTCAAGGTCCGTTCTGTCCCGTGTCGCAGCTAAAACCTTGGCGCTGACATCCGATCAGCACTAGAGGTTTGGGCACCAAGTGCCTATGTCAGAGCACTGATCGGGTCATGGTGCGCTTAACGCCAGGCATCACCCTGCGCGCAGTATCCTAATGTCAAGGATCTTACAAACCTCCCCCACTAGAAGACCTGATGTCCTCGGCAGAAAGAGTAAGTACCCCATGAACTGACTTAGGTCATCCATTTCCTTAGTCGTTCATGGGCACCAGGTACATCCCGTTCCCATCATGCTTAACAATAGACCAAGGTTCACATGCGCTAGCTAGGCTTAGCACAAATCCTTCTACACACAAGTCCATTAGTGTTTTGATGCAACCTTGATCGTCTTAGGCTAACACCAGCCCTTGTGCACACAAGTCCTATAGGTGCTTTGACATAGTTTTATCCAAACAAATGTCCACAAGTCCTTAATGCACTCAAGTCCTTGAGGTGCTTGAACATTGTCTCATTCTTCCTTTTTAGTCTTAAGGTGACATTCCGTTAATTGTACCATTTATCATTCATTCGTTTCAAGGCTCAATCTTGTTATTAGGGTGCATTTAAGTCCCATTAGACGCACCACTAACCACACATCTGATAATCCATCAAAGCATGTATAATCAACATATATATACACAGCATATAACACCATGATAAGCGATCATCGAAACAACATAAATGAATTCCATCGAAACGAAACGAAGATTGCATCCAAGAGCCTCCAAAACAACGGAGCCCAAAACAAAACATAACCATAAAAACATGCATAAATCATAGACATAAACAGCAGTCCACTAGTCTGCCTGGACGACTAGCCACTTGTGCACCATCCGGAGCCTGTTTTGTCCATCAACTTTAATGAACTCATCCTTGCATGAGATGGAGATGGCTCGTGATCCTCATCCTTATCATCCTGCTATTGAACTATAACACTTAAGGGTTGTTTGTTAGGGCAATTTCTTGCAAAATGAGGACCATCACATATGAAACAAGCAATAGACTTAGGACCCTTTCCCTTGTCATTCCCATCATTTTGAATGAGACTTTAATGTTGTTGGGTTCAGTGGCAGGACCCTTCTCTTTTTTAAAGGACCTAAAGCCATGTTTCTTTCCCTTTTTAAAATGATCCTTCTTATTAAAGTCATGTCCAACATTAAAGTCCATTAATGACTCAGCCGCAACCAAGGCAGAGGTAAGGTCATGGACCTTTTGGCGCCTCAACTTGAGTTGAGCCCATGGTTTAAGACCCAAAATAAAGTTAAAGAGTTTGTCCTCATCCGACATATCTTTAATTTCTGAAATTACAGAACTAAAAGCATTAACATACTCACGAACAGAACCATTTTGTTTGAGGTCCTTCAAGGCCTCACGGGCCAACCAAGAAGCATTAGTTGAGAAGAATTGTTCACGAAGATCTTTCTTTAGGGCATCCCAAGAACCAGTTCCAGCATGACCAGCAGCACGGTTCTCTGACACATGGGTTCTCCACCACAACTTTGCATCACCCATCAAGTGCATGGATGCCATGACAACCTTGTCTTCCTCACGGATGTGGGCAACCATAAAGTATTGTTCCATGTCCCAAAGGAAGTTCTCCAAGTTTTTGGCATCACGTTCACCCCAAAAGGCTTTCGAAGTAGGAACATTAATGTTACTTTTGTCAAGCCCAAACGTACATGCATCAATTGTCTCACGCTGCACCAAGATTTCTTTTTGTAAACTTATGGAAGCCTCACCAACATGGGGTACATTAGGGGAACTACTACCAATCCCATTAGGGCCTAACCTACGAAACACATTAGGGGGTGTAAGGACTGGACGCGGGATCCTTTGGGCAGCACTTAGGGACTTAATCATTTCTTTAAGGAACTCGATATCATTAGACAAAGATTTCATTGCACCCAAAACTGTTACCGGAGGAAGGTCATCAACATCATACCCGGAACCTAAGATTTCCTCAATTCGGTTCAAACGATCATTAGTCTTAGAACGTTTTCCTAGTTCTTGATTATTTTGAACCATGGAGACAACAAATACTACAAGTCAAGCAACCAACACAAAATAGTCACACAAGGACACCAGTCACACAACCAACACTAATTTCCAGCACAAGGGGGTTATAATTAATCCAACCCCACACAATAGCAAGCATGCACAAGTAAGAGTTCACACGATCCCGGCAAAATTACACGCAACTCCTCCAACAAGGCTCAGAACAAGCGATAGGGATAAGGTCCACAAGTTCGCAGCCAAGCAATGCCACAACCAACACTCGGACAAGCCCACAAGTACCAGCCAAGGCCTAAATTCGCAAATGAGATCTTGACTAGAATTTTGAAATTAAAATTCGAAAACAAGGGGCAAACCTGATTTTAGACTCAACCACGAAGACAACAGCAAGCACGCAAGGTCTGGATAGCAAGCACGCAGGGTCTGGAAGCACGGTTCAAGCGAACATGGCTCTGATACCACAATTGTCACAATTAATTTCTAGACTAGTTGTGATGGCGGTGAGGTTCACTCACCCAACCAAAACCCACACTTAAAATACACGAAAGGAACACAAAGCAAACGCAAGGGAGAATATACACAAATAAGGGACTATTTTATTAATTCATTTCCATGATTACATCACATTCTAAATGAATACAAATTACACTTATTTATAGCCCTTGACAACCCCAAGGGTCTAGGTAACCGTTCCCGCCTTTTCTTCCTTTTTCCTTCAAACCGTGCCCCATGTTCTCCTTGAATGCCTGGGAGCGGTTGTGGTCAAGCTTAGTCAATGCACAAGCTCTTTTGATTTAGGCGCCACTTTTGAACCAGCGGTTACCTCCATCTTTAAGCCCACTCTTCATTTTTCCCGCTCTTTTCTTTGTTTAAACCAGTCAAAGGTTATTCCCTGATTTTTTCCTTTGGTAACCGTCCTCCATATGTTCCACGTGCTCCATTTATCTTTTTACAATGCCGGGCTTAGTTGGGCCTTGTTGGGCCTGCGCATTCCCGGGCAGGGCCAGTGCCTTGCACTGGGCTCGTGCCCTTCTATGGACTTGCGTATGTCCGGGCTAGGCCAGTGTCTTACACTGGGCCTGCGCCTTTCGTTCAACCCGTTCGCACTTGGGCAGACCAGTGCCGTGCCCAGGTCCTTGTCATGACACTGTCTGGGGCCGTGCCAGGCCCTTGTCATGACACTGTCTGGGTCCGCATCCGTCTCGGTTCCCACTTAGTCCATCACTTAGGCCTAGGTCCGTGGAGGCCTAATGCACCCCTACTTGAGTGCGCACCTTGTCCTCATGATGCCATCTTTGGCAGCCCATCTGACACGGCACAGGAGCGCACACCTGTGCCCCGGTCCGGAGTGTCACGGATCTTATACTTGTGCACGTAATGCCCCTGACCCACCTTGGTTCAGTGCCATGCAACAAGCGCATGGCCCTCGATCCATTGATGCCAAGCTTAGGCTCATCTCCATTAGGCCCAGTTCATCCGTACAAAAGATGCGCACTGCGTATATACTTGTGCCCCATTGATGTCCCTGTCATATTGACACAATGCATGCGTTTGCACTTAGTCATGGGTCCGTCCTTAACTAGTGCAGCACAACTAACGTGTGCCCACTTGAGCATGATCCTGCGTTTGACTAGTGATCCTTTACTATGTCAATGAGCTGCCTCTAGTGCACATGCCCTTCCCGGGTCATGCTTGGGTCAGGGTCCGTTCTGTCTCGTGTCGCAACCAAAACCTAGGCATTGACATTCAATCAGCACTAGAGGTTTGGGCACCAAGTGCCTATGTCAGAGCACTGATCGGGTCATGGTGTGCTCAACACCAAGCATCACCCTGCGCGCAGTATCCCAATGTCAAGGATCTTACAGTAGGCATGTGCAAAATCTTTAACAAAATGAAAAAAAAAAAAAAAAAATGGGTCGCTAAGGTCATGCTAACGTCAGCAACACTGTTTTCTCACAGATACATCCCTTCTCGCTGATGTCACCGCTGGGTATTTTTTGTTTATATATACGCATGTTTAACAGTGAGAAATATGTTAAGGATTTTGGAACTTGGTTTTCTTCCATAACAAAAATTTTAAAAATTATTTGTATAGATTTTTTAAATTTATTATTTACCATAATTATTTTGAAAAATTATTTTTTGAAAAGATTAAAAGGAAAGAGTTTGGTCCAAAATTTTTTATAAGTTGAATGTTTTGAGAGACCACACTTTCAGTGCTAGAAGAGGTCATTGTAAAGAAAACCTTGCGGTGTCTAGTAATTCTACTTCTAATTTCAGATTTTCAAGTCAGGGTTGGGATTTGTTATTCAAGTATGTCTAATTAAATATATAATATTTAATTTGTTTTCCTTTATTTCATTTATTCTATATTCCATATTTATTGAATGTTCTTCGATTGTCATGTTATGCACCTATTCAAGTAAGATCTAGATTTAATTAAATTAGTTAATTAGATTGGGGCTTTAGATTTAAAATTAAGAATTTTAAATTGGTTTTTCGCTGCTCCTGCTCTATGGAATATTTTTTGAAATATGTTCCCAGCAATTCCAACTCTGAATAATTACGAAAATATGAAATTAGGAATCTTATTAAAGGAAAAGGACAATCATGAACCTTGTAGTTAAAGAGTTTAATAACAAGATTGAATGTTCACTAAAATTTTAAATTGTTTAAAATTTTAGATGAGTCAGAATTCAATCAAGGAGTGTATTTCAAAATCAAGTCTAACAAGTTTAGAAATTTAAAGAGTTGAAGGATTTAGATTATTATATCTAATGAAATTAAATTATGAACCATGGTGTCAGATATTCAATTGTTGAATAATTTATGATAGTCAAAAATAAAGAGTATCTAATAGGATGAGATGTTGGTTTACGATCTATGAGATTAAGATCTTATTTAATTATTTATTTATTTAACTAAAAAATAAAAATATATTATTTATATTGCTGAGCACTTTCTAGGAAGTGGTGAAATAATGTGACCCTAAGGGTCAAGTGACCGGATTTATTTATTTTAATTGGTTAAAAATATTTGTCTAGTCAAATAAATAAATAATTTGTTAGAATAAGATTCTAATTAAGATTATATGATAATATTTTCTAAAAGTGTTTAGAAAAATCTTAAGTTACTCCACCCTTTAGGCTTTAAGTGTTAGTATTTAAATTATTTGATAACATCACATTTATTAAGTTTTAGTTCACATGTTCAACATTATTTAAATGAGATAAATATTATGTACGATGTGAATAAATTTATAAAGCCATATAACTAGTGAAATATTTGATTTCGTAGAGTGGGAGAATGTTTTCCAAATTGATCTAATATGATTAAATAATTCAATAGTTGAATTATTTGAAAGTAAAATTCTCAATATGTATCTAATGAGATTAGATTATACTGGTTGGATAATTAAAGGAAACTAATATGATTAGAGTTTTATTTAATTGTTAAATAAAATTTAGAATGTGATTCTAATATTGATTATGAGATAATGAAACTTAAAAGAAAGATCCATGGTTTAAAATTTCAAGTAGGAGCGAGGTTCACACGTCGATTCCTCATGGTCTCCAACATTAGTCTAATAGTATAGTGGATAGGCTCTATTCCTTGAGGAGGGCGTTTGTTGGTAGAATATAGGGTTTAGACTTCTTTAAAATAGATAGAGGTACAAGAAAGTAGATGTGGCCATGCTGATGTGGAGTATCTTGGCGACTTGTAAAAGTATCTGGGCAATGGTATACACTTAACTAGGATGGTATGATGGTCTCCTAGGGAGCGTTGCAATACTATCTTAGAGGGCAAGGATGAAACGGTGAGTTAATTATGTGTAGGAAGCATATTTGTTAAGAATAATTATCATTTATTGGTAGCTCGTTGCGCCCCACTCCCAAGGAGTAACGGCGAGATTGGTTAACTTATGGTTGCACACACGTAGAGAATGGTTAGGCGGATTCCACGCTTTGTTTGTTTGCTAAAATTATTAAAAGATTCACAAGACTCAAAATATCAAGTGGGAGCGAACTTCTAAGTGAATGCTCATGGCCTCCGTTCCCAGTCTAGCAGTATAGTAGGTGGGCGCTACTCCGCAAGGAGGGCATTCATTTGAGTAATACAAGGTTAGATCTCCAAGAGATAGACTGAAGTGCAGGAAAAACAAGTGCAGCCACGTCGACCTGGAGTACTTCGTGCACTTGTATGGACGTCGAGATAACAATGTACACTTGACTAGGGTCTATATTAGCCTTCCTGAGGAGCTCTATTATGTGACCTTAAAGGCTAAATGAAGAGTGGTGTGCTTAATATGTTTAGTAAAGAGTTTACAAGAAAACATATTTATTGAGAAATGTTCTCGCCCTTATGATATCCCAATTTGGCCTCGCCGACAAGGAGTTTAGGGTAGTTCAATTAGGTTGCCATGGCATATGTGTAAGTGTCGGATTGTGAACTCCTAACTTTGATTGTTTGCTGAAAGCAAGAAAAGTAATCATATATGTTGTATGACCTGTTTACAGTTTTGATTTCAATCTGGTTGATATCTTATGCATTGGGATCAATACTGGTATGTGTTATTTGTTTATTTTGTTATGCTTGTTGTGATATAATATGTCTTAGTACATGTGGAGCACTAGTAGATACTCATAGTCCTCTAGCTTGCTGCTAGTATATCTACTAAGTTGACAAGAACATTAGGATCATTAAACTAGACTAATGAGTTAGTTGAATGTAATATTCGGATATTAGATGTCGAATGTGTTCTAGTACGAGATACTCGATTTTTTGACAACAGTAGAGATAATCAGACATCTGAAAGAAATGTTTGATTAGAGAACTAGTAGCACAAGAACAACTTATGAGAAAGATAATAGACACACGATCATGTTAAAAAAGTTCAGTTTAAGAGCGTGTCGTATGATGATAGCTTATTTAATTGAACTGGAATTCTTGATGCAAAAATTTTTCACCAATCTCAACAAGATATGATCCTGGCCTGCCTATCAAGGTCTTTCAATTAGTCTAGGTTGGATACATTAAGTAATATAAATGCTTATTATTTGAATTGATGAAAGTACAATTTGAGAGAAAAGGTGTCATAAGAACTAAGGGAAGAGTTCACTTAGTATAAACACCTATCTCAAGAATTAGGAACCTTTGGATGGTCAAATAAGACATCAGTCAAAATAGTTTCTTCTCTTTTATAATAGTATTGGACGTTTGTTTTTAAATGAATTGCTTCGATACTTGGATATTGTTGTTGCCAAAACTGGAAAGTCGACATGACAAGATATTCGATATCATGCCTCATCTAGTACTAACATGTAGTTAGTTTTCTAGAGCCCTTGTGAATGGGCTTCTGATAAGTGCACCAGGAGATAGTAATTAAAGTTAAAGAAAGTAGTTTTGGTTTTGAGTAACTATTTTAAGGTACTAGTTTCTTTAAAAATTTGATTTCTGTTTACTATTTTTTTCAAAATTATCACATAAACAAAGTGTCTATTTAAAAGGGTACATGGCTAGATAGTTGACTTTTGTTTTCCATCCGAACTATGTTAATAGCAATTTATTCGTCTAATGTAAGATAGATTGTGTAACTCTATAAAAGAAGAATTACCTCAAGCCCATAAAGTTTTGAAGTGGAACTTGACCTTAGGTCAAATTACTCTAGTATGTTTCAAAACTGGTTTGATTTGTCTTATGTGATCATTAAGTACTAAAATGATAACTAGTATGTGAATCATGTTTGTGTTAATGGTGACTGAAAGAGCCTTTAAAAGTAAAGGTAGTGGAGCCACTAAACTACTAGAACTTGTTCATAAAATGTTTATGGACTGCTAAAAGTTCAAGCTAGCAGAAGCAAAGAGTATTTCATAAAATGTTTACGCATGACCACTAAATTAGCTGATATATGGATATACCTGTAAAGACTCAAGTCTTGAATCTGTTACATTTTCCTTCGATAACTTTGATGAATGAATTGATATCCTTGATATCCCCTCTACTTTCTCATCCCTTTCCCTTCTTTCTCTCATCTGAACTCTATATTCTTTCTCATCTCATATTCTCTTTATCCTAGCCTACGTTTGTGAATTAACCACAAACGTAACAATTGGTATCAGAACCTTGTGGCTCCGCAAAATTTTGATACAATGGCAATGTCTTCCGAAGTAGCAATGACAGGTGGAGTAACCACCAGATCGGCTGCAGTTAGAGTAGCGAATCGACCTTCTGTTGCTGAAATGATTGGTGGCAATGATCCTGCTGATCAGGAGGTGGTCACAAGGAATGTATTGGAGAATCAATTTAAGGCTTGGAGTGAGTATATGATCGATCGACTCAAGATCACACAGGTATAGTCAGTTCAAATGTTACAGCAGCAATGGGAGGAAAAAATGGCACAACAATCTCAACAGATCGAACTTAAAGTCTCTGATCATCTCACAAGACAGGCACAGGAGTTGGAGGAGAAGATTGCACGGAGGTTTGATCAAGAATTGCAGCAATTAGAGGTGAAATTGACAGAAATTCGCGAACAATGCAGGAGGCCTAATCCTCCGTTGATTCCGGATCCCTAGATTCCAGCTAGTGTGCTTTAAGCTGGTACTTCTTTGAGAACTGAGACATTACATCGTGATGAAGGACTTCCTAACAGAACGCAAGAGGCAATTAGTTCTGACAGACAGGAACATAATGAGCATGATCAACCTCGACCTCCTAATTGGGCTGAGGGAGCAGAGGTCCGGACATCTGGTCTGGAGCATACCTTCAAAAATCAAGAAGTCAGTGCTGGTCGGTTAAATAGGCCACCTAAATCTTGGCAAAATCCACGATCAGGCAGTAATGAAGATTCCTCCAACAACCGCAGCAATAATCATAGACAGCCTCGTTTGCAAATTGATGCATTTGATGGTAAGCAACCTCATTCATGGCTGAGAAGATGCGAATGTTATTTTCTCTTTTATCACATTGATGAATCCGAAAAAGTACAAATTGCGGCTGTGTATTTGCTTGGAGATCATGAGGTTTGGTTCTATAGCATGATTAGAAGTAGACCAACCTTTACATGGTATGAATTTGCCAAAGCTTTATGTGCTCGTTATAGTGATGAGGATGATAGCGATTTGTGGATAAATTTAATAAAGTGAAGCAAGATTCAACTGTCAAAGAGTACATGACTAGGTTTGAGAACCTCCGGACTAGCATTGTGACTGAAATTGAAGCTTTTGATTCGTATTATGTGTCAGCCTTCATAAGTGGTTTGAAGCCCAAATTGAAGAACCTAGTTAAAGCCATTGATCCTATTGATTTGTCCATGGCCTTTGCTAAAGCAAAACTCTATGAAGCCGCGATTATGACAGCTAGTGATGCATCTAGACCTCGTGGAAATACTTCCAGATTCTAGCAAAATATATCCAGCAATAGGCCTAACAGAATTGAAGACAAACGCAGCAGAAGTTGTGCTTTCGATGTAATCAACCTTATCAATTTGGTCACAAGTGCAATCCCAAGTTCCTAATGGTTGTAGAAGGGACTAATGCTGATGAACATCTTACTGAGGGAGACATTTCAGAGGAGGATAGTGAGTCTGATCAAGAAAGTGTGCTGAGTTTGGAAGAAGCTACAATGGAAATCTCAGTTAAAGCTCTCACGGGTCATGGATCACATAGCACTATCTGGATTAAAGGTGCTACTGGGAAGAGGTCCATTGTCACCCTCATTGATAGTGGGAGTACTCATAGCTTCATAGATCCTAAAGTTATTAAGAAAGTGGGCCATGAGGTGATCAAAACCCACCCGCTTGCAGTAACCGTAGCTGATGGCAAGACAGTGACCACGCAGAACAAATGCCAAGGTTTTTCTTGGACAATGCAAGACCGTAAGTTCAGCTACGACTTTAGAATCCTTCCTTTGGGAGGGTGTGACATGGTGCTTGGTGTGGATTGGATGAGATCCTATAGTCCGGTATTATTTGATTATGCAAACCTGTCGGTATCATTTGATGTTCAGGGATCCAAAGTCACATTGCAGGGAATTGCTGAGCTGGCTTAATTGCAATTCATTAAAGGCAGTAAGCTTAAGAAAGGCCTCCAAGGTTGTGCTTATCAATGGATAGGCCAATTGTTTGCTATTTCTTCAGCAGAAATGAGTGAAATATCTGAACCGAAGGTGCAGAAATTGATAACTGAGTTCGAAGATGTATTTACAGTGCCTAAATCATTACCTCCCAAAAGGAGTTTTGATCACGATATCCCTCTCAAAGAGGGAGCCGAGCCGGTAAAGATCAGGCCTTATAGACATCCCCATGCTCACAGGACCGAGATAGAAAAGCAAGTAAATGATTTGCTTAAGACTAACTTCATACAAGTTAGTCATAGTCCCTTTGCCTCTCCGGTCATCCTTGTTAAGAAGAAAGATGGCACGGCACGTATGTGTTGATTATAGACAACTTAATTCTATGACTGTGAAGGATAAGTTTCCCATACCAGTTATAGATGATTTGTTGGATGAATTATATGGGGCACGTGTCTTCTCCAAGTTGGACCTTAGGCAAGGGTATCATCAGATTAGAGTAAGTGAGGCCGATGTGTATAAGACTGCCTTTCGGACGCATCATGGACACTTTGAGTTTGTGATTATGCCATTCGGCTTGACCAATGCACCGGCAACATTTCAGGCTCTTATGAATGATGTCTTCAAACAATTTCTTAGGAAATTTGTATTGGTTTTCTTCGACGACATACTCATTTACAGTCCATCCTTTGAGGAGCATTTGACACATTTGAGGGAGGTATTTTTGATCATGCGTAAGCATAAATTGTTTGCTAAATTGGCCAAGTGTGCATTTGCTCAATCACATCTTGAATATCTTGGCCATGTGATTTCTTGTGATGGTGTTGCAACCAACCCTTCAAAAGTCCAAGCTATGAAGGATTGGGCTGTCCCGAAATCTTTGAAGCAATTGCGGGGTTTTTTGCGGTTAACAGGCTATTACCACAAGTTCATAGCTAACTATGGTGCCATAGCCAAGCCCCTAACAGATCTGCTCAAGAAAGATGCATTAAGATGGTCGGAGGAGGCTCAAAAGGCCTTTGATGTTCTCAAATCTGCTATGTGCCAGGCCCCAGTTTTGGCCATGCCGAACTTTTCTTCAAGCTTCATTTTAGAAACGGATGCAAGTGGAAGTGGAATTAGTGTAGTGCTATCTCAAGATGGACGACCTATAGCCTATCTCAGCCAAGCCTTGAGTGCCAAACATCAAGCTGTTTCCACATATGAGAAAGAGTACCTTGCCATTTTGCTTGCGATTGATAAGTGGAGGCATTACTTAGATGGGCACCATTTCGTCATTAAGACTGATCATCAAAGTCTTAAACACTTATTAGAGCACAAGATTGTCACAAGAATTCAAAGAAAAGGGTTGTTGAAGATGTTGGGGCTGAATTATGATATTGAATACAGAAAAGGCAGGGAGAACTTGGCAGCAGATGCTTTGTCACGCAGATTTGAGGGCCATGAACAAGGGTCCCTAGGAGCCGTTTCTTTGATTTCTCCTGCTTGGATGGAAGAACTACATCAATCTTATCAGAATGATCTGCTGCTAGTATGGGCAAGGCTGTAGATTTGGCTGCTGGTGCATCTGTTACCCGAGGAATTATCAAAATTCTGGGAAAGGTGTATGTTGGTAGTTCTAATAACCTCAGGCATCAGATCATCAATTCTACACACGATTCTGCTTGGGGAGGTCACTCAGGTATGGAGGGCACCTATTAGAGGCTGAAACTTCATTTTAGCTGGCCCGGGATGAAGAAGGAAGTGGTTAGTTTTGTGCAAGGTTGTGAGGTTTGTCAACAAACCAAACTTGGTGATCATAGATATCAAGGGCTGCTCCAGCCCCTTCCTGTTCCTGAGGGAGTATGGCAACACATAAGCATGGATTTCATCGAGGGATTGCCTAAGTCAGAAGGGAAGGAAATGATTGGGGTAGTTGTGGATCGGTTCTCCAAGTTTGGACATTTCATTGCCTTAGCCTTGACCTGTCACAGCAGAAAAATTAGCTCGTGTGTTCTTGGACAACATCTACAAGCTTCATGGCTTACCTCAGTCCATAGTTTCAGACAGGGACAAACTATTTACAAGTCATTTTTGGAAAGAATTGTTTGGGTTATTGGGAACGACTTTAGCTATGAGTTCTTCATACCACCCGCAAACCGATGGTCAGACGGAGAGAGTTAATCAATGCATTGAACAATATCTCAGGAGCTTGGTATTTTGTCATCCTAAGGTTTGGGGAAGGTGGCTCTCCTTGGCTGAGTATTGGTATAATATTCATTTCCATACCTCCTTAGGCGTTTCTCCCTTTAAGGCTTTGTTTGGCTATGATCCTCCTTCTCCGTTTGGACTGCAAGGAGTTAGGTCTAATTGGAGTGAGGTAGCTGTTATGTTGCAACAAAGGGAGCATGTTTTACATCATTTGTAGCCCAATCTCACAGAATCTCAGTCACGGATGAAGTGGTATGCTGATAAGAAGAGGATTGATCGAAATTTTGAAGTTGGGGACATGGTTTATCTGAAATTGCAGCCTTATAGGCAATCCACGGCAGCAGTAAGGAAAAATGTCAAGCTATGTGCTAGGTTCTTTGGTCCTTATAAGGTGTTGGAAAGAGTTGGCAAGGTAGCTTATAAATTGGAGCTCCCTACGGATTCTTACAGACACCCAGTTTTCCATGTTTCTCTACTTAAGAGGCAGGTTCAAGCTGGACATCAGCCTTCATTAGTTCCTCCAGAGGTTGCCTCCAATGGTCTCATGAAGTTACAACCAACTGCAGTTGTGGAAAAGGGTTCTGCAGCAACTGATGGTGCCAGAGTTCAGCAGTTGCGGGTCACTTGGAGCAACTTGGATGAAGCCTTCACCACTTGGGAGGAAATGAAGTTTTTGTTGAGTCAATTTCCTTCCTTTCATTCTTGAGGACAAGAATGTTGTAAGGGGAGGGGATTGTTACGTTTTTCTTTGATAACTTTGATGAATAAATTGATATCCTTGATATCCCCTCTACTTTCTCATCCCTTTCCCTTCTTTCTCTCATCTAAACTCTATTCTTTCTAATCTCATATTCTCTTTATCCTAGCTTACGTTTGTGAATTAACCACAAACGTAACAGAATCCTTTGAAAAGTTCAAAGAGCTAAAGACTAAGATGGGATCAGTTAGTTAATTAGTTTAAGTCACTTCAATTAGATCAAAGTAGTTATTTCAAGAGAATTCTTATTTTTCCTTACTATAAAGTATTGTAGAAGGCACTAATAACGTGTTATTGAATCTGGTAAGATTCATATGATAAACCACATCTACAAATCAAAAGGTTTGTTATGTAATAGGTTTTAGAAAGTGTTCTAAAAGTACAGCAGAAGGTTTGTGTTGGATAGATTAACAGTATGAGACATTGTGTCTCTACAGCTTGATACAACTTATATTGTAGATGATGTATTAAATATATCTTCAACCAAGTTATTGTAACACTAAGTACATGAGAGCTACAGTATAGTGGGAGGATGGTCAGGGCCACCTGATGGATTCATGTCTTCAGTCTTAACGGTTAAGCATGATGGTAAATATGATCCTTTAGACTACAATAAAACTACTAAGTATAAAGATGCAGACCAGCTAGTCAAGACAATAATAGTTAAGTTAGAATAATTGTATTTTGACTAAGCCTGGAAACTTATAGAGGCATTGAAAGACATTAATTCCATTCAAGTGTAAAGAGCTCAATGGACAAGAAAGTTGAGACCTTCAAGGCCAGATTGATGCAGTAGGTTATGCCCTAGAGGAAGGAATCATCTTTGATTACACCTTCTAGCCGGATGCAATGCGTGAATCCATAAGGGTGCTCTAATCCATTGTATCTCATTGTGATGAGATATGTGAAATGGAAGTCAAGACGACATTTTCTGAATGATCATCTTGAAAAGTTTATGTATAGGAGACAAGATGGTAGGAAGAGGATCCTGAAATCTAGATTTATTCTATTAATATTATTTTATTAATAAATAAAATTCAAGTTCTAGTCGTTTCCTCGTTTAATTTATGTAAGTGAGCATATATATTACATGTGATTTTCTTTTAAGTATCGTCCTTGAGATGGACAGAGTCCTCAGATTACATTTTACATGTTTGTTCTAAGTGGATAATAAGATTAAGCCACAGATAGACTCGGAACAATTGGTATGGAATGTTATTTGAATAACTCATGGTCAATGATGAGCGCGGGTTACATGTCTAATAAGACCATGACTTAACACTTTAGATGACTTGCCTTAGCCATATGAATGGTTATCCAAAAGTGTTAGGTTGGTGTGTTTAACAAGATTCATACACTGAGTTAAACCATGTGAGTTGCTTGTTTTTAGACTACTATCGGAGATGAGTAATTCATGTTGTACTGTTTGAACAACAACTCTAAATTCTGAGAGTATTCTGGACTTGTGCATAGAACGTTAGTTACTTTGGTGTACTATAAGTAAGGCATAGACAAATGACTGAATTCCTAGGTACACTGGGTAACAGCGTGAAGTGTCACAAGGATCAGGTATTCAATGGGGAATCTACAGTCTCATATGAGATACAGATGTCCCCTTAGTTGATTCGCAAGTATTTAAATAGCTCAGAAACTTTGGCCAAAGTATTCTAAGTGTTTGACATTTGGAATTTATACTATGAATATGTTCAAGTATAAATAAATTATTTAGTGAGAGGCAGGTTGGTAACTAATGGAGAAGTTGTGAGAAGGATAATGGTAGTAGTTATAATTATTCTTTGTCATGGACATCTAGTGGAGAGGTTGTTGTCATCGATACAGTCAATTTAGAAAATATCGAATCAATGATTTAATTCTAGAATGCAGTGAGATTTATTTAATGCAATTAAGTCCCATTAAATGGTAATTAAATTTTATCATGAGATGGTAATTAATTTAACATGTTTGGAGCTAGATTTAAATCGTTCTTGAGGTCCCTACGCAAGCCTTTGTATTTATTGCCATCGGACAAATATTAAAGAATTCATGAGATGAGTAAATTTAATTTTGCCAAATATTATTCATAAGATGAATAAAAATTAAAAATTATAAAATAAAATAATTTTTGAAAATTAAAATTCATAAGATAAATTTTTTACATGTGGGAAACACACAAAAAAAACAACAAAACAAAAAATATTGCAAAAGCAGCTCAGCAATCCGTGTGCTTAGAACCAAACGAACCAGTGTCGCACGTTGGGACGTCTGGTGTGGCTATCCGTGTGCATGCGAGTGGGCCAATTTCGGCCCGCCACATGCCACGTGGATTTAATTTAAAATAAATGCATTTTTGCTTGGAATTGAAACGCGTCATTTGGATTTATTTTTGTATTATATGCCGCATTTTGTTATCAGTTTTTTTAGGATCCGACATCGAAAATTTGTAATTTTTTCACTCCGGTATATTACGATAAATAGAGGTACATATTTCAAAGGTTTGGTATCCAATAAAAAATAAAAGGTGTCTGAAAATATTGACTTTCGGAGACTTAGCCAGAGAGAAAATTTTCTCTTGAAATTTTTCTTTCCTCAAGTTTAATATTTTTTGGAGCTCACTCTCCGGCAGTTTGAGGTCATTGCATAGAAGGCCACTAGGTCTCGATTTTCTCATCTTCTTCAGAGTATTTTATCATTCGTTCTGGTATTCTTATTATGGAGCGAATTTCGGGTATGTTCTTCTTTCCTTCTCTTTTAGTTTTTGCTTTTCTATTTATTTACAATTATTCTTATTATGCCTATTTAAAGTTCATGTTATTGTTTTCAATATATTAGCATAAAGGCCTATATATTTAAATTAGAAATTAAACTTGTAGATTTATAATGTTAAATCAATCCTGGGTCTAAAATTAAGAATTTTAAACTCTTCCACTGCGTTAATTTATCATATTAGGGAGAATTTCAAAATTCGTCCTAGCCATTGGTATCCAAGCAAAGGGATAACCATGTTCCCAGGAATTCTCGAACGTGAGGTGCCACAAAGCATGAGTCACTGCTAGGGAGTTTAGATAGTGAGAAGAGTCTCCTGCGCTCAGTGCACTGATAGGTGCTCTTTGTTGTGACCACAATTGAAAAACTGTAAACCCAACAATTGGCATCAGAGTTAGGTTAGTTAGTAACTAGGTTAAATCTCTCCCAACAATTGGTATCAGAGCTAGCCTCTTATTACTTTCATTATATAAGAATAGTATTATAAAATTGAAATTCATAGACTTGTGATTTCATAACAGAGATTTTATTAAAATGGAAAGATTGTTTAAAGTAACGATTTAAATTGTTTAAATCATTTATGAATTATTAGTTGATTCGGATTTGTCAATTCATGAAATTACATTCATATTATTTGCATAATAATATTGTGCATATTTAATCATGATTTATGAAATCGGATAAAATTGATCTAATGAGATTAGATTCAATTATTTTTTACAAAATTAGATAAAATTGATTTAATGAGATTAGATTCAATTATTTTTTTAAATTAATTGTTTTAATTTAAAAAAAATCTTTGACGATGCGTCAGCAGCTGATGTCAGCTGCTAATGTCAGTTGTCAAGGCTGACGTCATGCTGATGTCAGCAATTTATAAAAAAATTATTTTTTGGGACATGTAGATGCCAGTACCGGTTTACATAATAATTAAAATTAATTTTTATTTATTAATTAATTTAATTTTATTTAGATTAAAATTCTAAAATAGATTATGAGATAATCTAAGATATAAGTCGATACTATTTTAAATAAAAATTAATTTCTATTAATTAATTTAAATTTAGAATGAGATTCTAAAATAAATTATGAGATAATCTAAATTATAAGTTGGCACTATTTTAAATTCAAAAACTAATTTTATTACTTAATTTAAATTTTAGAATGAGATTCTAGGGTAGATTATGAGATAATCTATGTAGTAAGACGATAGTATTTTAAATTAAAAAATTAGTTAATTAATTTTGTTTATTAATTTAATTTTAGAATGAGATTCTACAGGAGATTATGAGATAATCCAAGTTGTAAGTGCAAGATAACAAAAACCGTTAGTTTATGAAAATCCAGTGGAAGCGAGGTTCAATTGTTGAAACCTCACGGTCTCCGTTATTGGTCTAGTAGTATTGTATATCGATAAACCTCTCTGCGGAGGATATCGTTTTGCAGATTACAGGGTTAAGACTTCTATTAGGATAAACCAAAGTGCAAATAAGCTATGCGGCCATGCTGCCGTGAAGAATTACGTGTATTTGTACGGAGGTTTAGGTAATGGTTTACACTTGAATAGCGTGATGCATTAGCCTCCCTGAGGAGCTCTGTTGTGTCATGTTAAAAACTAAGGCCAAGTGGTGAGTTAATCATGTTTAGTAAAAGTTACAAGAAAACATGTTAATTGAGAATAGTTTTCACCCAAACTAGCTTCATGCGACCCCACTACCGGGGACTAAGGAGTGGTGTGTTTGGGTCATCATGGCAGTACATTTTTGTGGACATCTAACTGATTGCGTTTGCTAAAATAAAAGAATAGATATCACTGCATTATACATGACTCTTATTAAACAATTACAAAATATTTGTGTTTACAATATTTTGATATGGAGACCTGTGGTGAACTTCTCTCAATTCTAATGCACAATGTACTCGTAGGACCAAATTACTTTGCCTGGAAAATCAAGTTGGACTTAGTTATTACTAACAAGGGACCCACTAGAAAGAAAGAAAAGGGCAAGGTTGCTAGTGTAGCAACCAAGTCCATAACACCAAAAGAAAAGTGATTCTTTTGCGGGAAGACCAACCACTAGAAGAAAAAAACTGCCTTAAGTACTTAGTTTCTCTTCTTACAAAGACTACTAAACCACGTGGTGAAGATATGTTGATATCTCACTTAGTTGAGCCAGCACAGTTGAGAGCCCATCGGGTTCCTGGTGTGTGGACTCAGGTTCAACTGACATGTTTGTAATATGTTACAGGGGCTCAAGCTATACAGGAGTCTGAATGATGAGGAGTTGTACCTGATGGTCAGGCACGGTACAAGAGTAGTGGTCTTAAAGGTAGGAAATGTTATCTTAGTATTTAGTGGAAGAGTTTTGATTTCTGTATCTAGTTTAATGAATAATGGCTATTTTGTTAATTTTGGTTTTAAGCGTGTCATTACAAGAAATAAATTATTTATTTGCAAAAGTAAATGTATAAATGATTTAAGCCTACTGGTTATAAATGGGTCTACAAGAGGAAAAGAGGAGTGGATGTGAAGGTAGAGACTTTTAGGGCAAGGCTGGTTGCTAAGGGTTTTACCCCAAAATAAACGAATTCATTATGATGAGACCTTCTCACCAGTAGCCATGCTAAAGTCCATAAGGATACTCCTATCCATTGCAGCTCATTATGAGATCTGGCAAATGGAAGTCAAAATGGCCCTTTTGAATGGTCGTCTTAAAGAAGACATCTATATGGTGCAACCAAACGGTTTCATTGACAAAATCGGGAGCATATAGTATGCAAAATGAAAAAGTCCATATATGGGACTAAAGCAAGCATCACGCTCATCAAATATTAGATTCAATGAATTGATTAAGTCATATGGTTTTCAGCAATAGGTTGATGAACCATGTGTGTACAAACGACATCAAGAGAAAGTAGTGACTTTCTTAGTATTGTATGTCTATTATATACTCCTCATTGGGAATGATGTAGGGTGTTATCAACTATAAAGATTTGGTGAGCTAGTTCCAGTTGGCTATGCAGATTCAGACTTCTAGTCAGATAGAGATGCCAAACGTTCGACATCTGCGCTTGTCTTTACCCTTGGACTAGGAACCATTAAAGAATGTCAAGCAGTATTGTATTACTGACTTCCCCATAGAAGCTAAATACTTTTTTGCTTCGAAAGCTGCATAAAGGACATGTTGATTTAGATGGAATAATTTACTTAGTAGACCATTGGATCATACACAGAAAGGGATGGGTGTAAGGTTTGTGATAAATTGGATTTGGGACAAGTGGGAGATCGTTAGAATTAGTGTTCTGAAATCCAAATTTAATATGTTAATATTATTTTATTAATAAACAAAATTAAAGTTCCAGTCGATTCCTCGTTTAATTTGTGTAAGTAAGCATATATACTTCATGTGATTTTCTTTTACGTATCATCCTTGAGATAGACAAAGTCCTCAGATTACATTTTACATGTTTGTTCTAAGTGGATAATGGTATGGAATGTTATTTAACTAACTCATGGTCGATGATGAGCTCTACTTGTCTGTTAAGACCATGACTTAACACTTTAGATGCCCTGTCTTGGTCATATGGGTGGTGATCCAAAAGTGTTAGGTTGGTATGTTCAATGAGATTGATACACTGAGTTGGACCATGTGAGTTGCTTGTTTCTAGACTATTATTGGAGATGAGTAATTCATGTTGTACTGTTTAAACGACGACTCTAAATTCTGAGAGTATTCTGGACTTGTGCATGGAATGTTAGTTAGTTTGGTGTACTATAAGTAAGGTCTAGACAAACGACTGAATTCTCACTTACACTTGGCAGTGGCGTAAAGTGTGACAAGGATCAAGTATTCAATAAGGAATCTACAGTCTCTTATGAGATATAGAGGCCCCCTTAGTTGATTCGCAAGTATTTGAATAGTTCGAAAACTTTGGCCAAAGTATTTTAAGTGTTTAACATTTGGAATTTATACTATGAATATGTTCAAGTATAAATGAATTACTCGGTGAGGAGTGAGTCAGTAACTAATGGAGAAGCTGTGAGAAGAATAGTAGTAAAAAAGCAAAAGCAACATTCCCAGTGCCCCAAGGGTTCCCGCCTAAGCAGGGTTGGGTGGGGGGGGGGGGGGGGGGGGGGGGGGGTATATGATGCCTTCCCTCTTCAAGGTGCTACCTTGAAGAGGGGCTGTTTCCGAAAACCCCCAACCCAAGGGGTGCACGAGGACTTCCCAAGAAGTCACCCATCTTGGTACTACTCTCACCCGAGAAGGATAACGGTAGTAGTTATAATTATAGTCTCTTATGAGATACAGATGTCCCCTTAATTGATTCCCAAGTATTTGAATAGTTTGGAAACTTTGGCCAAAGTATTCTAAGTATTTGACATTTGGAATTTATACTATGAATATGTTCAAGTATAAATAAATTATTTAGGGAGGGGCGAGTTGGTAACTAATGGAGAAGCTGTGAAGAGGATAATGGTAGTAGTTATAATTATTCTTTGTCATGGACATATAGTAGAGGGATTGTTGTCATCAATATAGTCAATTTGGAAAAAATCAAATAAATGACTTAAGTTTAGAGTGCAGTGAGATTTATTCAATAAAATTAAGCCTCATTAAATAATAATTAATTTTATCATGAGATGGTAATTAATTTAACCCTTTTAGTGCCAGATTTAAATTGTCCATGAGGTCCCTATGCAAGCCTCTATATTTATTGTAATCGGAAAAATATTAAACAATTCATGAGATGAATTATTTGTTCATGAGATGAGTAAATTTAATTTTGCTAAATATTATTCATGAGTTGAATAAAAATATATAAATTATAACTTAAAATAATTTTTGAAAATTAAAATTCAAAAGATGAATTTTTAAATGTGGAAAACAAATAAAACAAAGAAAAAACTCAAAAAATCTCAAAAGCAGCTCCGCGATCCGTGTGCTTAGAAATGGAAAAGTCACGCTTGGACATCCGGTGTGGCTATTCGCATGCATGGGAGCGGACCAATCGTGGCCCGCCACGTGTCACGCTAATTTAATTTAAAATAAAAGTGTTTTTGCTTGGGATTGAAACGAGTTGCTTGGATTTATTTTTATATTATACACCACATTTTGTTATCAGTTTTTTCAGGATCCCACACTGAAAATTTATAATATTTTCGCTCTGGTATACTACTATAAATAGAGGTACCTATTTCAAAGATTTGGTATTTGTTATGATTCTCATAATTGGAGGACATATGAAATAAAGTATAAATGTAATAAGGCATGGAATCGAGCCTATTGAGTTGTAATAGCTAGTTGATATTGTAATATCTAGTTGATATTGTAATTAGTAGCTTAAGCTTTGGTGAAGTCATGTAATAAGTGAAGTCTAGAGCTTAGGTGGTCAATGCTGGTCAATAGTGGCGGCTTAGTGAGTGGTTGGTGGCTATAGCATGAGTTAGATACAATGTAATAGATCATATCATGTAAGTAGTATAAATAGTCAGGCTTAGGCTTGTAATCTCATAACTTTGATGAATGAATTGATATCTTTCATATCCCCTCTACTTTCTCATCCCTTTCCCTTCTTTCTCTCATCTAAACTCTATATTCTTTCTCATCTCATATTCTCTTTATCCTAGCTTACGTTTGTGAATTAACCACAAACGTAATGTTATGATTCTCATAATAGGAGGACATGTGAAATAAAGTATAAATGTAATAAGGCATGGAATCGAGCCTATTGAGTTGTAATAGCTAGTTGATATTGTAATTAGTAGCTTAAGCTTTGGTGAAGTCATGCAATAAGTGAAGCCTAGAGCTTAGGTGGTCAATGCCGGTTAATAGTGGCTGCTTAGTGAGTGGTTGGTGGCTATAGCATGAGTTAGATACAATGTAATAGATAATATCATGTAAATAGTATAAATAGTAAGGCTTAGGCTTATAATCTCATAACTTTGATGAATGAATTGATATCTTTGATATCCCCTCTACTTTCTCATCCCTTTCCCTTCTTTCTCTCATCCAAACTCTATATTCTTTCTCATCTCATATTCTCTTTATCCTAGCTTACGTTTGTGAATTAACCACAAACGTAACAATTGGTATCGGAGCCTTGATTTGGCTTCCGAATCAAGCTCATATCCGGAAAGAAATTACAAAATACGATTAGTTGTATTGCAATTAATCAATAAAAACAATTGTGTTACAAATTTAGTTCAGATTTTTGGGATCAGAATTCAAATCTAAATTTTGAAGTGGATTGGGCGGTTATTGCACAGTTTTCAGCAAGTGATTAAGAGGTGTTGCGGTTGAGATGATAATTGAGTGAATTACATAGAACAAAAGTTCAATTGATCAATATTGTTGAGTATATTCAACATCAAGCTGATTTAGATTGAAATTCAAAGGAATCGATCAAGCAATTTGCTGCAGAAGTTGAATGATGAAGCAAGTTTGTGCTGCTGAACTGGTGTGCTGAGCTAAGTCGATCATTCACTTGAATCTACTTAGAAAAAGTTACAAGTGAGCTAATTCATCCACATTGCGCTTGACCATCATCAAAAGATCACAAAACAAGCTGAATAGAGGTTCAATCAGATTCTACAACTCAGAAATTGAATTTAAGGTAACTGTTCTGAACAGCAAGTTCAAACTCGATTCAAATCTGTTCTTCTTGCTAGATTGTGACGAAATTGTGTTGATAAGCTTAGAAGTGGTGCGGATCCATCAGAATTTGCGTTGATTCGTAAGAATTTTATGTTATCGAGAGGCGATTTGTTTAGGCGAAACTCTGATAACATAGGCGAAACTCTGACAGTGGAAAAGAGAAACGAAAAATTGCTGAAATCTGATTTTATTCGTGAAGTTCGTTTTAGGTATTGAGTTGAGGACTTGATTGCGAGCTTGAGTCGAGCTTAGGTCAGAAGTGTAAGTTGAATTAATCAACTAACATTGCGGTTAGGGTTTGTTCGAACTTCTCTGCTCGTAGTTCGTCGGTAGGGTTTGAATATGCGGTGATTCTTAAACCCAATCTTGAAAGCTCCAAAAATTGTCGATTTTAACCATTTGTGCTGCTGTCAATTCGAAGATCATTCAGATCAATTCACAGTGTGAAGTTAAGAGCGATTATGGATGGTAGTGATGCAACAGGTCAGGATTGGCTTACGAATGCATACTTTAACCGTAGGATGAAGCAATTTTGCGATGAATTATTACAATTGGTGATGCAGCAAATCAATGGCAAGGTTGATTAGCAAGTTCAATAGCTTGAATCAGACAAATCAGATCAGGTCAATTTTCAATCACAAAAATTGGAGGATAGGATTAACAAGCGTTGGGATCAGTGTAGGGAGGAACTTGAAGTGAAATTAGCTAAGATTCAAGAACAATGTCGAAGGCCAAACTCTTCCGCAGTAGCTAAAGCACACATTGTGGAGCCACTTAATGTAGTTGATGAAGAATTGGATTAAGGTAATACCGTAGCTGATGAACACGAGTTGGATGAACTTGAGGTTGAAGTAGATGATCTTAGTGAAGACTCTTTTCTAGAGTTAGAGTATTTTGAAGAGGATGAGCCATAGTATGACATGCGTCAAGAATGGGATTACGATTTTCATGTCATGGGAATGACGAAGAGTGCAAAGAGTAAAGTGAAGCGGAATCATCTTAACGACGCATTGAAAGAATTTTGGGAAACAAAGAAGATTACAAAGAAGAAATTGAAGCATAAAGTTGTGTTGCAACCTATGAGATTTGATGATCTACAAAAGTTAACTCAAAATGCTGCTTCTACTGATGTATATGCTGAAGCTATGTATGCTGCTGTACAAGGGGTAGTTGCTGCGGATTTTGGAATTCCAACCAAAATAATTGATGCCACTATTGAGATTTCATTGCTATCATCTCGAAGCCTGTTAAGTATTATCCCATGGCAAGCTTATATGCAGAATGGAGGCACTTTCTCTGTTGAGCCATGTCATCCTGTTAAAAAGACAGTTGTTGCTGCGGCAGTATCACCAAATGATGAGCAGAGCGTGTCTAAGTTCACTTTTGGGCATGATGGAGTGTTAACTTGGGTCCAGAACAACATCATCTTGGAGGTTGAGCAAGGTCTCTTGTGTTGGGTGAGAGATTACGAGTGTAGGGTGGCGGAAATGTACTATCGGCATGCCGATCGGCAAGTTCGGCATGATCTATTCCTTCCTTTGAGTAGCATTGTGACTTATCCAAGTGCAAAATTTTGTGATAAGTGGCCTCCTAATCCGGGGGAAGACTCTCATGACTATATGAAGCTGAAAAGAGTCGAAATTGGTGATTTAGGTGATGTAATTGGTGCTGGTAGACCGTTTGATCCAGGAAAGAACGAATTACAAGTTTTTAAGGTTGCAGAACATTCTTGGGGAGATTCTTCACTGTCAGTTGTGAATGAGCTGCTCAGATTTGGTTTGATTGGTGCTATTATGTCTTTTAGAAGATGCAATAACTTGTTCACTTCAAGTAGCTTCCACTTGGACATACACCGAGCTGCAATATGTTGTTATGAACTGCATCGGGTTGGTTCTGCTAAGCTGCTGGATTCTGCATCACTTTCGGTTCAATTGGGAAACAATCATGGATTTATTAAGCATGTCATGAGTTGGGTTAGTAGGTGGTTGTGTGAGTTGAAATTATTGGAAAACATTGTAGCGGAGCACGATAAATCAGCAAGGAATCAAGTTCCAGTAGCTAATAAGCACTTTCGGCATGTCGATCGGCAAGTTCGGGGTGAAATAATTCTGTTTTTGAAGGGAGTTTTGATCAACAAGGTCTCTATCATGAAGCTGTGCTACTGGGAGGACATTTGCAATTCGTTTGTCTCCAAGGTTTTAGCTGAGGACAAAGAAATCACTGAAGTTCTGGAGTCACAGCTGCATCCTTATGGGCCTACAATGTGTTGGGTTGCCATGATCAAGAATTGTGTCTATTGGAGCTGCATTTGGGAATGCTAACAACCAGAACTTGATGTTTGGTTCACTTGGTTCGAGTTTGGAAGGCCTCTCGAGGTGTTAAAGGACTTCAATTGCATTTTTGTGTGGTTAATAACGTACCCATCTGTTGTGCAGCCCTCTACAAACAGAATTTCAGAGGTTGAAGATGCATTTGGTGGTTCACAGCAGCAAATTAGAAGTTTGGGCTGTGTTAACTGCTACAAGAAGAATTGTGCGTGTGCTGTTGATGTGGGGTTGATCAGTGCAGACCTCTTGCTGATTATGGTACACTCAACAGCAGCATTGTGCAGACCTCTTGCGGATTATGGTACACTCAAATGCAGCATTGTGCGAAACAAGTTGTCCTTTCCACGTACCTACAACATTTCAGAGTTAGCTCATCGATTGGTTGTTCAGCTGAATAAACTTCAGCATGAGTTCATCAATTACAGCTCTCCCCTCCACGACAATAAGTAATAGTAAGTTTCCAGCTTAAAATTCAGATTTAGATGTGCTCTTGCTGTTACTGATGTTCTGTTGCTGTCATGCTGCTGTTAGATTGTTGTTAAGGCTGTTATGGGTTGATTGATTGGTTAAGTGGCTGCTGCTAGTGTGTTTAGGCTACTTCAGATGTTGCTGCATTTCTGGCTACAGCTCTTCATCCAAGTTTGCTTCATGTTTAGCTCGTTATTCCTATTGTGGCATTTATTCTTCAAGCTTCAACCTTCTTCTTGATTCTTGGGGACAAGAATCTTTTAAAGGGGGGAGTATTGTTATGATTCTCATAATAGGGGGACATATGAAATAAAGTATAAATGTAATAAGGAATGGAATGGAGCCTATTGAGTTGTAATAGCTAGTTGATATTATAATAGCTAGTTGATATTGTAATTAGTAGCTTAAGCTTTGGTGAAGTCATGTAATAAGTGAAGTCTAGAGCTTAGATGGTCAATGCCGATCAATAGTGGCGGCTTAGTGAGTGGTTGGTGGCTATAGCATGAGTTAGATACAATGTAATAGATCATATCATGTAAGTAGTATAAATAGTAAGGCTTAGGCTTGTAATCTCATAACTTTGATGAATGAATTGATATCTTTGATATTCCCTCTACTTTCTCATCCCTTTCCCTTCTTTCTCTCATCTAAACCCTATATTCTTTCTCATCTCATATTCTCTTTATCCTAGCTTACGTTTGTGAATTAACCACAAACATAATAGTATTCAGTGAAAAATAAAAGGTTTCTGAAAGTATTAACTTTCGGAGACCTAGATAAATTTTTCTCTCCTCAAGTTTAATATTTTTCGGAGCTAACTCTCCGAGCGGTTTGAGGCCATTGCGTAGAAGGCCACTGGGTCTCAATTTTCTCGGCTTCCTCGGAGTATTTTATTAGTTGTTCTGGTATTCTTATTTTAGAGCAATTCCGGGTATGTTCTTCTTTCCTTCTCTTTTATTTTTCCCTTTTTTATTTATTTATAGTTTTTATTATGCCAGTTCAAAATTCATGTTATTATTATGAATGTATTACAGTTGAGACCTGTAGATTTAAATTTGGAGTTATAATCTATAGATTTAAAATTTTAAATCAACCCTAGATTTAAAATTAAGAATTTAAAACCCTTCTGCTGTGTTAATTTATTAAATTAGAGAGAATTGCAAAATTCATCCCAGCCATTGGTGTCAAAGCAAAGGGACACCCCTATTCTCGAGAACTCTCGCACATGAGGTGTCACAAAGCATGACTCTCCGCCCAGGGTCTTAGGTAGTGAGAAGAGTCTCATATGCTAAGTGCTCTAATAGGTGCCCTTTGTTGCGACCACAGTGGAGAACTGTGAACCCAATAATTGGCATCAGAATTAGGTTAATTAGTAACTAGGTTAAATCTCTCCCAGCAAAAGATTATGGCCAAGAGTTAGGAGCATATAGTATTTAAACTGAGGAAGTCTATTTGTAGGCTTAGACTAGCATCTTGTTCATCGAATAGTAGATTCAATGACAGCTAATCAAGTCCTAGGGATTTAAATCGTTCGTTAATGAACCATGAGTGTGCGAGTGACATGACCTAAAAGTAGAAACTTTCTAAGTGTTGGATATAGTTGGCTTCTACTAATTAATAATGGTGTAGAATTGTAATGAACCGTTAAGATTTAATGTCCAGTTAGTTTAGAATGGAAGACCTAAGATGAGCCAACTATATTCTTTGGATCAAGCTTTAGCAAGATTCAAAGAAAGGATATTGAGCTTATCATGGGTCGTTTATTTTAAAAGGGAGTTTAAATGATTGACGTCAGAATTCTTGTTTACCCTTGTGGTGGGAGTCATTAGAGAGTGAAAGAGTGAAGCAGTCTTGTAGTGCTTACTTCGCTGTGAAAGTTAGGCACTTGACAGCTATGAAGTTGTTAAGTAGACTACTTGACTCAGAAGGTTCTTTGTCATGAGTTGGAGATTTAGACTCTTGAGGAGTGGCATTCCTTGTAAATATTTGAATAAGTGTGTTGGCGGGAAGGCTTAGGAGCTTAGGTTTTGGCAGCTAATTTGGTTAAATTAGTCTAAGTACATTGCTTTCTTAGATATTTTAGTTCAAACGACTTAACCAAGCACTGAGTATAAATTGTTGGAATGTTCTTGTATTTGGATTAATTGAATAATATTTAAATTGATTCTCTTTCTTCTCCCTAATTCTCTGTACTTATGATCTCTTTCTTTTAATTCTCATCTCTATTCCTTTTATATCCTAGGTTATGATTCAAGATTGATCTTGAATCATAACAATTAGTATTAGAGCTCGTGAAATTGCGGATGCGAATCAAGTTGACAGGGTAGCTTAGCTGCAAAAGCAAGTTCATGATTTGGTGTTAGCAGTTGGATCAGTGAATCAAAAGGTAGGAGACATGTCTCAATCGCAGCAGCAAGTGCAGTGGCAGCTGGTAGGTTTACAAGAATAAATATCTCGTCAAGCTATGCCTCCTGGAGCGCGAAAAAAAACATCTAGAAGCCAACACACGAGACCTCCTGATCTTTGTATCCTTGAGCACTGTAGAAGCAGATTCATAATTTGGTGTTAGCAGTTGAATCAGTGAATCAAAAGGTAGGAGACATGTCTCAATCACAACAGCAAGTGCAGCAGTAGCTAGTAGGTTTACAAGAACAAATATCTCGTCAAGCTATGCCTCCTAAAGCGGGAATACTGTCATCTGGAAGCCAGCACATAAGACCTCCTGATCTTTGTATCCTCGAGCACTGCAGAAGCAAATTCATGATTTGGTGTTAGTAGTGGGATCGGTGAATCAAAAGGTAGGAGACATGTCTCAATCGCAACAGTAAGTGCAGCAGTAACTGGTAGGTTTACAAGAATAAATATCTCGTCAAGCTATGCCTACTGGAGCGGGAACACTGTCATCTAGAAGCCAGCACATGAGACCTCTTGATCTTTGTATCCTCGAGCATCTGAAGAGAGTTTTGAAGGTATGGCTGTGGTTAGGAGCACTGGATTTCGACAGCCTGAGGTTGAGATTAACACATTTCATTGATTGCATCCTCAATCGTGGATTAGAAGGTTTGAGAGGTACTTTTGCTTTTATCATGTGATTGATGCTGAGAAAGTGGAGTTAGCAGTAGTACATTTGCAAGGAGATCAGGAAGTGTGGTTCCATAGATTGATTCTTAGCAAACCTGCCCTCATTTGGCCTGAATTTGTTGAGGAATTTTATAACAGATATGGTGATGAGGTTCTGGCTGATCTGGTTGATAACTTCAACAAAGTGACACAAACAACTTTAGTAAGGGAGTAGATGACTCGATTTAAGAATTTGAGAGCTAGATTGATGATTGTGAATCCTGGAGCTAGTGAAGCATATTATGTTTCTAGTTTCATTAGTAACCTCCAGCCAAAGATCAAAAATTTGGTTAAGGCATTGAATCCACTGACTCTATCTAAGGCTTATTCGAAAGCTAAACTATTTGAATCTATTATCCTTACAAGTTCTGAAGTAAAAAGAAGCAAGAGTGGCCAAGCAGCACAATACTAATGTACCTTCTAAATCCTTGAGCTTGGAGGAGAAGAAAGCTCAGATATTGTGTTTCAAGTGCAATAAGAGATACTTCTTTGGATACAAATGCAATCCCGAGTTTCTTATGTTTCACTACAAGAAAAAGACGATTTAGTATTAGAAAATTTTCGATACTAAAAGTTTATTTTCCGATACTATAGACCTTTAGTATCGGAAAATTTTTTCGATTGCAATACCGGCGTGGCTATTGCCCTAGTATCAGATAAAACTTATCCGATACTAATGAATCTAGAGCAATAGTATCGGATGTCCCAATAGTATCGGATGTAGTATCGAAGGTTATTGATGCAAATGAATTTTCTATAGTATCAATTCGTGGTTATTTTTGATACTATTGACGCCATTAGTATCAGCGTCTTTCCGTTGCTAAAGGTTAATACAATAGTATCAAAAATCTCCTTTTTGATACTATTGGCTTAGCCATAATAGTATCAAATTATTTTCCAATACTATTAATATGATTAGTATCAATTAATAATTGATTCAAAAGACCACTATAATAGAATCGAAAACTTTTCAATTCTATTTAATTTTTTGTGATATTTGTATCGTTCAGTAGCATCCAAATTTAGATACAAGCATAATATAAATAACCAATAGAAATTACTTCACATGAAACTGTAATTTAATACTACCAATTTCTATTATAATCCAAATATTCACTTTAATACATAGTAGGTCAAGCAAACTGCGTTCAAGGTATTTAAAACTTCAACATCAAATTTTCTAAATTCCTAGTACAAAATATTACAAATGACCAAGTCTCCAAAAAAGATATTTCCAAACATGTGTTTCAGCATCAAGAACAAACCAACTTTGAACACGTCACAAAAAAACCAATCCATAAACACGATGTAACAAGACCACAAAAACTTCCTTATGACATTGATCGCATCCTTAGCTTGAACTTGACCTCTGCAAAAATAAAAAATAAATTGACCAGCACAATAGTATAGTACAACCAAATATTTGCCATAGTACAACAAAAAATTAAAAAACCAATAACAATTTTGTGTATAACTTAAGAAAGATACAGAAAAATAAACAAGTCCATGACAATCTAACGTTTAATAAGACCATTATTAGAAAATTATATGACAATCATATTAGTACAATAAAAAAGTCATTAGGAAGAAAAATACCTTTTTCTTTGATGATTTCGACTTGAAAAATAATTCCTTTAGCATGCGTATTTCTTCTTCCATGGCTTTCGTCATATTAACAAAATCTTCCTCTGATTTCTGTTGTTTTTCTTCCATAGCTTTTGTCTTAATAGAAAATTCTTCCTCAAGTTTCTGTCTTTTCTCTTTCTCAGTAGCTATTTCTTCTTCTAACGCTCTTCTGTTTTGCACTTCTTCAGCAACTATCATTAATGTCTCGTGGATTTTCTGTTTTGACCCACCAATACAACTTCTCTTCACTCCAATTCCACATGTCTTCTTATATGCGTATTTGTCTTCTCCCACAACTTCTTTATAAATTTTATCTCGCTCCTCATTGACATCAGAATCTGACGGGGCTACAGCTAACTTTCTTTGTATGGTATCCTGTATTTGAATCCACATTTGAGTTAATTCACATTGTATAATAAACATGTTCAATATTATAGATTGATTAATTGCAAAAATTATAAGCTACATACAAGCTTTGTCTGCGAATCCTGATCCACAAATGCTTTTTTGGCTTGTCCATATGCCACTTGAAAAAGTTCTACTCGATCTGGTTCTTTTCCTCCATTGCCCTCTTTCTAGATCCAATAAATAAAACACAAATACAATAAAAGAAATATAAATTAGTACCCAAGTGGTGTACCATTTTGCTCGAGTCACGATTTTCAGTGTTTTGAGCTGCTATTTTCTATAACATAGTTCATAAACAAAGAAATGAAAAGGCTAAATCGGAAAATAAATTCATATGACAAATAAATGTATATAACAACACGTTTGAAGGTACCTTCGCCTCAGTAGATTCCCAACGATATACCATATTCCTCCATTGTTATAGATCCACTCTGTCATTTGGTGGTTTTAACTTCAATTCAAGACTCTTTACAACTCTATAGTGTTTCTTTTTCAACTTCGCTCTTCACGATCTCATACAATGATTCATCTTCTCAAATGCCCATTCTTTTGGACTTGGAGCACTAAAAGTAAACCTTGACTACAATATTTCAATCACAACCAAACATTAGAGAATAATATAACCACAAGACTATAACTGGATTATCTAATCTTATATCATTGATAAAATATAAAGTAACATATTTTACCTCAATAATATCCCATAACTCTTTCTTTTTTGTTCCCTTTAAAAATATCTTCCAATTCTTCATATCAAAAGGCACTAAATTTGGATCTCTAACCAATATCCCAAGGTATGAAGAAAAACGTCGTCCCGATTTACCAATCGGTTGTCCATCATTATTCAATTCAACAACAATTTTTTCATCACCTCGAAAGTTGGAGCACTTATTTGGTCCTCGACGTGGCTTCTTAGAACCATCTATCAATCATAAGAAATAATAAACAAATAGTAAAATCATAATCAGAGTCTTCTCTATATAGATAACCTTGGAAAAAATAACAAAGTAAGGCTTATGTTACCCTTGCCACTGGATGCTTGAGAAGTTTTAGAGGTAGTTTCTACATTCTGTTCTTCGTAAATTGATTCGTCATCAGAAGTCTCATCTCCAAAACTTTCAAAACTCGAACTTACATTGTCAGAACTTCCATCATCTGAAGGATCATTAGGCTGGAGCACAACTTCTGGATCCCCATCCTTAGCACTCGCTAGACTCTTTCTAATGTTTCTGATCATTGTGTTCTACATTGCATTTCGTGTAAACATAAAGCAATAACAACATAATTTTCATTATAATTTCAGAAAATAATGAACAAAGATCAATCCAATACTTAAAAAGTCATTTACAAAGCCAATTACATTAAATACTAGCAATAGTCACTTTCATCCGTATGAACTAATAAAAACGCAAATTACTCAAAAATCAATCAACTCTAATCATCAGTATAATCATCATATTCATGTAAAGTGGGGTCCTCTTCACTTTCATCTTCTGAATCATAATCAGAGTCTTCGTCGTTGTCACTGTTATCTAATTCTAAATCGTTTCCATCATCTTCTTCTTCAATGACTTCAGGACAAACTTCAACTTCATTTATATTTAGCAAACTGTGATCAATTATGGGCTCACAATCAAAGCAAGTCTTGGTATCTTCATTGGGATCCTCATCTCCTATGTTAAAAACATCTGTGGGTTTTGTCTTTGTAACAACATTCCAATTTGCCTCAACTAGGTCAGGTGTATAAAACACTTGGAATGCTTGAGATGCTAACACAAATGGCTCATTACTTTTCAACAAGAGTCAAAAATTTACGAAAGTAAAGCCCAGTAAATCTTGCTTAACCCCTTTTCCCAAGTCAGCCCAGTCACACTTAAGTAGAACAACTTTTCTCCCCTGATAGTAATTTAATTCCAACATTTCTACCAAAGTTCCATAGTATGTGACTTGGTCTTCATCAGAAATGATTGAATTCACAGCCACTCCACTATTTTGGGTGGGAGAATTAGCCTGTACATCTCTTGTGCGGAACTTGAAGCCATTGTAATTAAACTTTTTGAACCTCCTTACTAGTCTACTTGGTCCTTTACTAAGCCATTGAAGATCCCTATAAATTTCATTATCATATGCATGGCTTATATTCCCAACCTGGTCAAAGAGCCAAAAAAAAAAAAATTTAATATATAAAAAAATTTAATTTACATAATTACAACTAAAGTTTCAAGTTGCCCACATACGTTCGCTTTAAACCACTCAACAAACGTTTTTTTGTGAATGTTGTCAATATCTTCTTCTCGCAGGTTGCTATGTTCAAGACAAAGTGCGACTTTATGTTCTCTGCATCATACATATGTTAGTAAGAAGAATAGATGTGTTCAACAAATTATAAAGATATTTTAATAGATTTAGCTGTGAGGACTTACTGTACATATATATTCACTTCATCACAATTAAACAAAACATATTCATGTGCTTGCTTCCATGTATCATTGTTCAAATGCGCTGAATCTTGCTTCCCTAAAGCATGGCCACATATGGAAAAGATGGATAGACCATTTCGTATTCCACGATCATCGCCGTCATAATTCCTTATAGATCTATCCTGCTTGGTTTGGATTTCATTTAGATATCTTGAGCAAAAAATCATGCATTCTTCAGCAATGTAAGCTTCTGCAATTGACCCCTCTGGCTTTGCTTTGTTGCGTACACACTTCTTCAATCGATACAAGAACCTATAGTTGACAAAAAAGTACCTTACATTAGTTTCATTTATTTAATGCATGGACAAAATTTCATATCAAGACTCATTTTTCTCGTGTAAAACTCACCTTTCTATTGGATACATCCAGCGAAAGTGTACCGGTCCTGCAGTGGCAGCCTCAAATGGTAAATGAACAGTTCAATGCACCATGACATCAAAAAAGGTCGGTGGAAAGATTTCTTCCATACGGCAAATTATGTAGATGATCCGTTCTTCTAACTGCTCATAGTCATTAACAGAACCATCTTTAGAGCACATTTCCCTGAAAAAATTTCTAAGCTCAATTAATATCAGACTGATTTCCCTAGGCAAGGCCTTCCGGACAGCAAGAGGTAGCAATTGCTGTATTAGAATATGACAATCGTGACTTTTAAGGCCAAAGACTTTGCCTTTCTCCAAATCCACACGCCGCGATATGTTGGAAGTATAACCATCGGGAACCCTCACCAAAGATAACACTTTGCAAAAGATTTCTTTCCGCTTTTGATCCATAAAATACGGTGCAGGTGGCAAGTAAGGTTTTTGTCCCTCCCCTTTATCAACTGGATGAAGATGAGTTTTGATACTCATATCTTTAAGATCAAGACGTGCATTCAGAGAGTCTTTTGATTTTTCCTTAATATCTAATAAAGTCCCAATCACACTATCACACACATTTTTCTCAATATGCATTACATCCAAATTGTGTCGTATTAAAAGATTTTTCCAATAAGGTAACTTAAAGAATATACTTCTCTTTTTCCATCCTGTTTCAGGACTATTTTTATGAATTGTCCTCCTTGCCTTCCTCTTCTTCTTTTGACCTTTAGTCTCAACATTTGGCTTCCCAAAGACAACATTGATGTCACGCATTTGCTTTAACAATTCAAATCCAGAATGGAACTTGGGTGCAGTTTTTTTCTCAATTGTACCATCAAAAGATGCTCTTTTTCTTCGAAACCTATGAGTAGGATCAAGAAATATGAGATGGCGCATAAAGCACATTTTTCTGCTCCTCTTAAGATAACGAGAACAAGTGTCAATGTTGCAATGAGGTCAAGCAAATCGGCCTTTAGTTTTCCAACCTGACAAGTTACCATATGCTGGGAAATCGTTTATTGTCCATAAAAGAGCAGCATGCATATTGAAGGTTCCCTTAGTAAAAGCATCATAAGTCTCAACCCCATCTACCCACAACTCCTTTAACTCATCTATTAATGGTTGTAGATAAATATCAATGTCATTGCCAGGGGCTTGTGGACCAGAGATCAGGAGGGACATTATAAAGTAGGAATCTTTCATGCACAACCAAGGAGGCAATTGTATATCACAAGCATGACTGGCCATGTACTATGAGTGATACTCATTGTGCTAAAAGGATTGAAGCCATCACTTGCCAAACCAAGCCTAATATTCCGAGCATCCTTAGAAAAATCTGGGTATTTGCTGTCAAAATCTTGCCACGCTATTGAATCAACTGGGTGTCTTACTTTCCCATCTTTACTACGTCCCTTTTCATGCCATCTCATCGAAATTGATGTTTTTGAAGACATAAAAAGCCTTTTTAATCGAGGTATTAATGGAAAGTGACGTAAAATCTTAGATGGAATCTTAGTTTTCCCGTCATTAGCTCTTTTCCATCTTGAAGCTCCACATGCAGAGCATGCAGAATCATTAGCTTTCTCCTTCCAATACAACATGCAATCATTAGGGCATGCATCTATCTTGGTGTAGCCTAAGCCTAAATCAGATATGGTTTTTTTCATTTGATGAAAGTTTTTTGGCAAGTTAGCCCCTTCTGGGAGAAGCTCAACGAGAAAATCTAGCAGATCACTCAATGATGTATCACTCCAACGATGAAGACATTTCATAAGATAAAGGCGAATAATGCAAGAAAGCCTTGTAAACTTTTTACACCCAGAATACACTTCTTTCTCAGCATCATCAACCAACTTATAAAATTTTTCGACTTCTAATGTTTCATATGTCCTGTCTACTTCTTCATATTCATCCATAAGGTTCTCATTGCCTGACATCCCAAATGCATCATGTAACAACCCATGCATATCATCAAGTGGATCATCTGACTCTCCATCATCAATACTCTCATCATTAACATCGGTAGATAACAACTCATCTCCATGAAAAATTGAAAAATTTGTATGAACCCCCTTCCAAACTAAGTGTTCACGAACAATGTCTGGTTGAACAAATATCACAGAACCACATATCTTACATGGGCACTTGATCCTACCATTTAAAGATGTAGTACTTTTTGCAGTGCTTATGTATTGTTCAACTCCATTCATAAATTCTTGACTAAACCTGGGCAAATTTATCCGATTTTTTTGACCATCCATCAATCACTTCTCCTATAGAAGTCAAATTGAAAAACATCACAAATTAGTTAATTCTTATAACTATATTAAGGTCCATACTCATAATACAAAAAGTTTCCTAATATAAAATCTTCTTACATAGAAACGTATATTAGTGTCAATATATCAACCATATATTAGCACATCAAAGTACAACAATGTCACAAATATTGCAGATCAAATAATAATAGATAACAACATGTCACATTCAACAAACTTGAACCTCATTTGCATCATCTTCATGAGTATAATCAATTACAAGCTCACTTTTCAATTAAAATTCCACTTCTAATTTCCATATTTATTTTTCGCAATCTCTAATTTCTGACCAAAAATAATTAAAAATTAATTATAAAGGAAATACCTTCACCAACATAACAAATTTCCAATTACTTTCTCCTTTCACTCTCTACACACATATTGGCATCCCAATAGAGAACTCAACTAAAATCCAAATGAAAAATTCGGAAAGGTTAGTTGTCACCACCAACAACTAGCAAATGAACATTCATACAAAAGTAACAAGAAATTTCAACAGTTAACAAAACCCCTAAAATACACCAAAAACGTGCACACTTAAAACCCTAATTTCAACAGCATCATTCACTTCTAAACCCTAATTTACATCAAAATCCAACAAAATTAACAAAAAAAATGGATAAATTGAAGAATATATCAACAAAAAAGAAATTGAAATACAACAAATAAAATAGATTAACTCACTAGAAAGGCAACGAGAATGGAAATGTGGATAAGCAAACAGATGAATAAGAAAAGGAAGAATGAAGAAAGTTAAAAGAATGAAAAAATTGTCTAGTTTAAGTAATTTTGGAGAATAAAATTTGAGCGGGAGCAGGAAAGGGAGAATGAAATTTGAGAGAGTGGGATGAAAATCGAGAGGGAAGGGGAGGGCAGCAGGGCGGACAGAAAACCCCGTTAACAAGACGCAACTTAGAGGTAATTGAACCGCGTTTCATAGACGCGGTTTACAGGTGAACCACGTCTACAAGACGCAGTTTACAGGTGAACTGCGTCTACGAGACGCGGTTTAAATTGCAATCAAACGCATTTACCAGACGCGGTTTTATTTATGCAATTTTATTTTAATATTGCTGTGCACTGGTTATAAGTCGCGTTAAGTAAACGTGGGTTTATCTCAGAATAAAAGCATTTTTTTAAAGCGGTTTTATTTGAGTATAACCGCGTTTTTTAAATGCGGTTTTTGTTATGTAAATATTTTATTTTCAGCGTTATTTTTTTGATTTTTTTTATTTTTGAGCATTATTTTGAGAACCGGCTGTAATATATATTTTATAGTCTAGTATCAGAAAATATTTGATACAATAGGATAACAACTCAATTGTATCGAAAAACCTTAGATACTATAGAATTTTTAGTATCGGTTACAAAATTTTCCGATACAATAACAATTTTCCCGCTACAATGCGCCACCATGTTGCTTTAAGTGTCCATAACCTTAGTATCGGTAGCATGTATCCGATACAATTAATGTCTTTTTGTATCGGTTCACATATCCAATACTAAATTTTTCGATACTAAAGGTCATTTTTCTTGTAGTGTTTGTTTCTGGTGCTGAGGCTGATAATGGATATGAAGGATAAGAAATGGAGAGTGGATCCAGTGATCAACTAGAAGAAGTACAAGAGGATTCTAATGAGGACAAGATGGAAATTTCAGCAAGAGCATTGACTGGTAATGGCTCTCATAATAATACCATTAGAATCAAAGGGGAAGTTAGCCTCAAGCCCCTCCTGATCTTGATTGAGAATGGGAGTACACATAGCTTTGTGAATCCAAAGATTTTTAGGCTATGAAATGATCAAGACAAGTCCTTTAGGAGTGACTGTTGCTGATGGGAACTCTATGCGTACTCAAACAAAGTGCAAACAATTATGTTGGTAGATGCAAGGTCATTCGTTTGTGTATGACTTCAGGGTCTTGAAGTTGGGAGGATGTGATATGGTACTTGGTGTGGATTGGATAAAGACAATCAGTCCATTAGTGTTCGATTTTGCACAGCTTTCAGTTTCCTTTGATCTAAATGGCAATGCTGTGAAGTGGCAAGGGATTGTGGAGCAAAGACAACTACAGGTGATGAGTGGCAAAAGATTGGAAGACGTGATCAGGAAGAAGGATTATCAGTGGATTGGTCACCTATTCTCTATCACTACTGAGTCAGTAGAAGCTCGGGTGATTTCTAATCCATCAATTAGCAAGTTGATTCAAGATTTCAGTGATTTGTTTAAGCAATCAACTGGCCTTCCTCCCAAAAGATCCTTGGATCAAGCTATTCTGTGAAAGTCCAATTTAGATTCTGTTAATTTGAGGCCTTATAAGTATCCACATTCACCGAAGAGTGAGATTGAGAGGCAGGTGGATGGGTTATTGAAAACTGACTATATCAGACACAGTCATAGTCCTTTTTCTTCACCTATCATACTTGTCAAGACGAAGGATGGGACTTCAAGTATGTGCATAGATTACAGGCAGCTCAATTTCCTCATAATCAAGAATAAGTTTCGAATTCCTATCATAGATGACCTACTAGATGAGTTACATGGGTCTCATTACGTCTCTAAGCTAGATCTGAGGCAAGGGTATTATCAGACTCGACTGTTGGAGCAAGACATACACAAGATTGCTTTTAGAATTCATCATGGGCATTACAAATTTGTGGTTATGCCGTTTGGATTGTCAAATGCCCTAGCCACCTTTCAAGCTTTAATTAATTTAGTCTTTAAACCATTCTTGAGGAAGTTAGTGCTAGTCTTCTTTGATGACATTTTGGTGTATAGTCCTACCTTGGATTCACATGTTGATCATCTTTGTCAAGTGTTCAAGACCATGCGCACGCACAAGCTGCATGTTATGGGTCATGTTATCTCGTTTGAGGGTTTAGCTACAGATCCAGTTAAGATCCAAGCGATGAAGCAATGGCCATCACCTATTTCCATCAAGCAATTGAGAAGATTTTAGGGATTGACTAGGTATTACAGGAAGTTTGTGGCTAGATATGGTATGATTGCTAAGCCATTAACTGATCTCCTCAAGAAAGATGCTTTCCGATGGTTTGAAGCAGCACAAGAAGGATTTGAGAGGTTAAAGGCATCCATGTGCTCAACCTCGATGCTTGCTATGCCAGATTTCAGTGTGCCTTTTATATTGGAAATAGATGCTTGTGAGAAGGGTGTGGGAGCAATTTTATCACAGAAAGGAAGACCTGTGGCTTATCTTAGCCAAGCTCTTAGTTCAAGGCATTTAAGTTTGTCCATTTACGAGAAAGAGTACCTTGCAATCCTCATGGCAGTGAAAAAGTGGTTAAATTACTTAGAGGGTCACCATTTCATCATTACAACTGATCACCAAAGCCTCAAGTACTTGTTAGAATAGAAGATTACCACAAGGGTGCAACGCAAAGGTCTCATGAAGATGCTTGGGTTAGATTATTTGATTGAGTATTTCAGTGGAAGGGATAATCTTGCTGCAGATGCATTGTTACGAAGACAAGAAGAGGCAAAACCAAATTCCATTTTCTTGTCTTACTGTTTCAATTGTTTTACCCCCTTGGATGGAAGATGTGCACAAATCTTATGAAGGTGATAGTCTTGCTCAAGAGTGCATTACAGCCTTTAACATCAAGAACAGCTCAGCTAGTGTAGATTCTGAGGTAAATGTTGCTAATAGCATTGTGAAAATGAAGGGGAAGGTACACATTAGCTTAGTGACAGACATAAGAAGGCATGTTATATTAGCTTCTCATGATTCTGCTTAGGGAGGGCACTTTGGAATTGAAGGTACCCGCCAAAGATTGAGGCCTTACTTCCATTAGCCTGGCATGAGGAAGGATGTTGGGGAAATTGTTCAAGCTTGTGATGTTTGTCAACGTGCAAAAACTACTCATATGCATTACCAAGGCTTGCTTCAACCTTTACCCATTCCCAGTAGAGCATGGCAACATATAAGTATGGATTTTATTAAGGGGTTGCCTAAGTCTGAGGGGAAGGAGATCATTTGGGTGCTAGTGGATCGTTTCACCAAGTTTGGACATTTCATAGCATTGAATCGCCCAATTTCAACTGAGAAACTTGCAAAGGTCTTCTTGGATAACATCTACAAGCTCCATGGGTTGCCTCAATCCATCATTTCAGATCGTGACAGGTAATTCACCAGTCATTTTAGGCGTCAGCTGTTCTTGTTGTTGGGATCATCACTGGCTTTGAGCTCCTCTTATCACCCTCAGACAAATGGAAAAAAAAAAAAGGGTGAATCAGTGTGTGGAGCAATATCTAAGAAGTATGACATTAAGCTATCCCAAGCAGTGGCACATATGGTTAGCTTTGGCAGAATTTTGGTACAACACACATGCTCATTCAGCTTTGGGAACAACTCCCTTCAAAGCATTATATGGCTATGATCCTCCATCTACAATGTTGCTACAAGGGGCTACTTCTTCTATGAATTGAGTTAATGAGTTGTTACTTCAAAGGAAGCAATTGGTGCAGCAACTTAGGGACAATTTGAAACTAGCTCAATCACGAATGAAATTCTTTGCTGATAGAAAGTGTGCAGATAAGTCCTTTCAGGTTAGAGATTTGGTATATTTGAAGTTGCAGCTTATAGGCAATCAACTAGGGCAGTGCACAGGAATGAGTGCTTCTTACTTTAGGCCTTATAAGGTGCTAGAAAAGCTGGGAAATGTTGCTTACAAGCTGGAGTTACCTCCTGATTCTTATGTCCATCATGTATTCCATGCATCTCTTCTGAAGAAGCAATTGGCAAAGGGTAAGGTTTGCTCAGCAGTCCCTCCAAAAGCAATAGTAAGTGGTGAGATTGTGTAATAACCTGCAGCAGTCTTGAATTCTCATGTGGTTAAGCAGCAAGGCAGAACGATTCAAGAGGTGCTAGTGCAATGGGCTAATTTGGACCCTAAAGATGCTACTTAGGAAGATTTGAGGTTCATCCAAAGTCAATTTCCCTTTTTTCATTCTTGAGTCAAGAATGTCCTAAAGGAGGGAGTATTGTCATGATTTGGAGATTTAGGATCTTGAGGAGTGGCATTCCTTGTAAATATTTGAATAAGTGTTTTGGCGGGAAGGCTTAGAAGCTTAGGTTTGGGCAGCTGATTCGGTTAATTCAGTTAAATTGGTCTAAGCACATTGCTTTGTTAGATATTTAGTTCAACCGACTTAACTAAGCATTGAGTGTAAATAGTTGGAATGTTCTTGAATTTGGATTCATTGAATAATATTGAAATTGATTCTCTTTCTCACCCCTAATTCTCTCTACTTCTCATCTCTTTCTTCTACTTCTCATCTTAATTCCTTTTCTATCCTAGGTTATGATCCAAGATTGATCTTGAATCAGAACATTCTTAAAAGATAAAAGCATGTGAGAAAAAGAATGGGGCAGTGAAAGGTTGGAATAAAATTTATAGTAAAAGAGTTAACAGACCCCTAAGGGATAGTTATGCAAGGCTAGGCTAAATATTAAATAAACAGTGGGAGATTGTTGGAATTGGTGTCCTAGAAAGCCCCATTAGTAAATTTTAAATATTAAAGTAATGTTTTACGAGTCAAAATATATGTGATTGTTTGCCTAAAACATTTCATGAGATCGACATAGTCCAAGATGACATGTCGTGTTTGGTTTAAGTGGTTAATGAGATTCAGCCACTTATAGGCTTAAATCAAACTAGTGATATGTTGTCAAAGCATATTTGTAGAAAGTGAAAAGTCTGGACGACTTGTCTGATAAGACTATAATATGATACTTTTGATGACTTGTCTTTATCATATGGATAAGGATCCAAGAGCATTATGTTGGTGTTGTCATTAAGATTTGAACATTGCCTTGAATTATTTGTTTCTTAACTGCGATCAGAAATAATTAATTCTGTAAGAAAATAACTCTAAATCTAGGAAATAGTCTTAAATTGTGTATGGATTGTTCGTTGCTTTGATGTGCTAAAAAGATTAGTCATAAAGCATTGACTTAAATCTTACGTGCATTGGGTAATGGCATGAAATGTAGCAAGAACAGTTCTTTTACATGGAATCTATAATCTCCAAAGAGATAAATATGTACCCGTAGTTGATTCGCAAGCATACAAAGTGATTCTAGAATCTTTGGTCAAAATATTCCATATGTTTGACATTAGGGATTAATACGAAAATTTTTACTGCATTATTGAATTGTTGGAGAAAGGCGAGTGGGGAACTGCGGCGAAAGGTGTGAGAAATTAATGATAGTAGTTATATTTATTTTTGCTCATGGATATCTAATAGATGCATTGATTGTCTAATAAAAGTTATTTGTGAATATATTTAATTATAGAGCGCAACAACATTTATTTAGTGAAATTAAGTATTGTTAAATGGTAATTAATGTCATCAACCGTTGAAGATTACATTTGACCCATTTGGAGCTAGAATTAGATTGTTCTTGAGGTCCCTTCACAAGCCTCAATTTAAACATTGTTTGAAAAATATTTAAAAATAAATTCATGAGATAATTATTTATTTATGAGATAATTTTTTTTTTTTTATACTAAACAAAAATTCATGAGATGAATATATGATGCGATAAATTACACCGCATATAAAAACAAAAAAGAAAAAAGAAAAAAATAGGAAGCTACCCAAACAGGCTGAAAAGGGAAGGAGGGTGAATTATAAAAGAAATGAAAAAGGGTCGTTGTTTTCACAATACATACCCTTCCCGCTGACGTCACCGCTGGGTAATTGTTTTTTATATATACGCATGTTTAACTATGAGAAATATTATTAAGGGTTTTGGAACTTGGTTTCTTCCGCGATGGAAACCCTAAAAATTATTTTTAGGAGTTTTCTAAATTTATTGTTTAAAATAATTTTCTAAAAAATTATTTTTGGGAAAGATCAAAAGAAAAGATTTTGTTCCAAAATTTTCCTCACTTAAATATTTTTGGGAGCCCACTAATGCTAGAAGAGGTCATTGCGAAGAATACCTTACGATGTTAACTAAATTATCTTCTAATTTCATATCTTCAAGTCAGAGTTGTGATTTGCGCTTTAAGTATGTCGAATTAAATAAATGATATTTATTTTTTTTTCCCTTTATTTTGTTTATTCTACATACTATGTTTATGTTTGTTTTATTCGATGTTTATCGATTGTCATGTTATGAACCTATGAGAGTAAGATCAACATTTAATTAAATTGTTTAATTAGATTAAAGCTTTAAATTTAAACTTAAGAATTTTTAATTAATTTTTCGCTAAGCCCCCACTAGGGAAAATTTTTTGAAATATGCTCCCATCACTTTCCAGACTAAGTCCCTTAACTCAAAAGTCCTAGGTTTGACCTTTTTGTTGTAGGCTTTAACCACATTCTTCTTTTGTTTTTCTAACTTGTGAAGGGCGTTAAGCCTAACTTTTTCCAAGTTATGCAGCCCATCCATCATAGCTTGCTTATAATCAAGTTCAGAAAATCTCTCTTGATGAGCCACCCTAATAGACCAAACTGTGACTTGCAATGGGATCATGGCTATACGTTAAATGGAAGAGGGTTGTCCCAGTTGCATCGCGTTTGGATGTTCTATAAGCCCAAAGGACATCAAGTAGTAGTTTATGCCACTTTCTGAGATTATCCTTAGTCATTTTCTGAATATTGACCTTTAGATTCTTGTTGGTAGACTTTGCCTGGCCATTAGCTTAAGCATAATAAGGGATTGAGTTCAAGATTTCTATGTTGAAACTCTTGGTAAACTCATTGAACACCTTAACTTGGCCCACAGTAATGGTTTCTGGGACTCCAAACCTACATAGGATGTATTCTTTGATAAAATCAATCACATCTTGCTGATTGATATTCCTATATGGTTTAGCCTCCACCCATTTTGTAAAGTAGTCTATAGCCATAACAATGTAAGAGTGTTGCTTGCTATAAGGGGAATTAATCTCCCGTATGATGTCCATTGCACATTCCTTAAAGGGCCATGGTTTGATAATAGCACGCATCTCAGCTGCAGAGACTCTCGGCACATGACCATGTCTTTGGCATGCTCTACACCATTTGGCACACTTAATGCAATCATCCATCATTAATGGCCAGTAACATCCATAGCGCCTATGAGCCAATGCATCTTATTGCAAGCTAAATGGGATGCACATATACCCTTAGGGGGCCTACCATCACTAAAATTGCTTCATCTAAGTCAAGGCACTTCAGAAGCACTCCACTAACGTCCCTTTTGTATAACTCTCTAGATTCGTAATCAAGATGGAATCTACAAGTTAAGCAATCTAAGCGTTCACTGGGCATGACTTCGCTCTTGAAATTGAAAGTCTCAGTGAATTCAATGTCATGGTCCAAAACTTTAGTCTTCATCACCATGGTTTCTTCACACTAAGTCCTCGGTAGCTCGTACCCTACAGCTAACTGAGCCAAGTCAATGGCTACTTTGTTTTGTTCTCGAGGAACATGTTTAAACTGAACACCATCAAACTTACTCAGTAGTTTTTGCATCATTGAGATGTACTAGTTTGGGATATTGCTCACACATCAAAATTCTCCTTTTACTTGGAAAATGACGAACTTTGAATCCCCTTCTTTGATAACAATGGGGGCTTGCATTTCTCATAGAGAATGTAGGCCTATGATCAATGCCTCATACTCTGCCATGTTTTTGCACTTGCCAACCAAGGTAACTGCTAACTTGGTGGTGATCCCAATCGGGGACTCAGTCACAATCCCAACTCTAGCCCTTGAATTGGTCCTTGATCCATTAAGTATAGTTTCCAAGGGACCATTTCAACTACAAGAGCTAGTTTGGCTCATAGTCCAAGCTAGTATGAAAGTTTAGGTGGTCAGCTAAAAAGTCCTCTAAGGCTTGGCCTTTGACTGACTTTTGTGACACATACACCTATTCAAACTGAAGCAGAGCAATGTCCCTCTTGTTTAATTTTCCTCTCATCAAAGGTCTATCTAGTCTGTACTTAAAAAAATCTGTCTAAGCAACCATGTACATGGTAAATGCTAAAAAGTAATGTCTCAATTTCACAGATGCATATAATAGAGATAGACATAATTTCTTAGTAGAGGACTATTTTATTTCACACACATTTAAACAATGGATTAGGTAGAACATAGCATGTTCAAATCCTTGCTCATTGTCTTGTACGAGCAAACAACGAATTGAGTAATAAGAAGCAGAGATATAAATCTTCAAAGGTTTGCCTTGCTTCGGTGGAATTAATATTAGCAACCTGATCAAGTATACCGTGATGGCCTTAAAACCTGCTTGATGCGGTTTTTCCCACTTGAAGTCCTTCTCAGACTTGAGACTCAACAGTGGAGAGAAAACTTTGGTTTTTCCTACGACATTTGAAATGAAGCGCCTCAGGAAATTAACATGCCCCAAGAAGTGTGCAAGCTCCTTTTTGCTTAAAGGTGGTTTGGCCTATTATATGGCCTTACCCTTGTCAATGTCCACCTCAATGCCCCTCTAGTGTACTAGAAAACCAAGGATGTTTCTAGCACGCACGCCAAAAGCACATTTAAATGGGTTCATCTGTAGGTTATGGCTCCTCATTCTAAGTAACGCCCTTCTTTAGACCAGTATATTACTTGGGACTTTGATTTGACCAGGATGTAATCTATGCAGACTTCCATGGTCTTGCCAATGAGATCATAAAAGATCATATTCATGATTCTCTGGTAGGTGGCGCCAGCATCTTTCATGCCAAATAGCATAGCCACCCACTCAAAGGTCCCTACTGACCTAGGATAACAAAATGTTGTTTTGTGGATATCTTCCGAAGCAATCATGACTTGGTAGTACCCACATAGCCATCCATAAAGGATAAGACCTCAACTCTTGAAGTTGAATCAATAAGTACATCAGCCTATTAGCATTGTGTATTCATCCTTTAGGGTGGCTGCATTCAAATATCTAAAATCAATACAGACTCAGATTTTGCCATTCTTTTTTATGGCAGGCACAATGTTTGCCAACCTTTCAACATACCTAGCAATCCCGACTAATTTGGTCTTTAAGAGTCTCTTAATCTGTTCTTTGACCAAATTAATTAGTTCTCAGGACATCCTTCTATGGGCTTGTATGATGGGCCTTAAGCCTGGCTTCATAGGAAGCCTATGCCCAACCACCTTTCTGTCTAGGCTAAGCATCTCATGATGGTTCCAAGCAAAGCAGTCCTTAAACTCACAGAGCAAGTTCAAATACTGCTTCCTCTGCTCTTCAGAAAGCAAAGCACTCAGATAGGCAGATCTTGGGTCTTTTGTTTAACCTAAGTTATCCTCGAGAAGGGGATCTTGAACATCAGCCCTTAAACCCTCCATCTTAGCCTATGCTGCTCTTAAGTTAGATAGATCCAGCTCTTTTTCTTCTACAATTTCCATTGAATGGCTGCTCGGCCCAAAGTTAGCCCTCTGTTACGTTTCCAATTATCTTTCTTATGTAATAAGTTGTAAATGTCTCGTTATCATTTGAATTGTCTTTTGGCGCCAAAGTTAGTTAGCCGCGTAGTTGGTTTTGGCGGGAATTGTGCTGAATTGTAGTAGAGGCGTGTGCCGTGTGTTTAGCTCCTATAAAGAGCTAGATTGATGTAAGGTTTGATCATCCAATGAAATATAGCTAATCCTTGTGATTAATTTCTTATCTTCTCATCTCTTTTCAATTCTTTCTCATCTCAAATTCTATTGTTCTTAGGTTAAGTTCAAGATTCAATCTAGACCTTAACATTTGGTATCAGAGCTTCGTTCGAATTACAAATTATGGAATCAAACGACAATCTGGTGATTGGTGATGTCACCACCAGATCAGCAGCAGCGCGAGCAGCCTCCAAATCAGCCAATGCAACTGAGGCTGATGCATCTGGACAGGAGTGGGTGACGATCGCATAATTGGACAGTAGATTGGACAGCAAATTTGCATCAATGCTGGTTCAACTCAAGCAAGCTGTCATTGAATCAATACCGCAACAGATAGAGGAAACAGTAGAGCAACGAGTGCAGCAAGTGGAAGCCAGGATTACAGATCAGTTCTCTCGACAAACTCAAGATCTGGAGGAGAGAAGCGGCCAGTGAATTGATCAACAGATCCAGCAGCTTGAAGTTAAAATTACTGAGAATCGAAGGCCCAATCCTGATCCCTTATTACCTTCTAGCTTGATTCAGACAGCTCCACAATTGAGGCCACACAATGTGGAGAGGGAGAACCTTCCCAATCTTGGAGGTACAAGCAATGGCGGTGGGAGGAATGTGGAACCAAATCAAGGGGCATTGACACCAGATGGAAGACAGGGTAACAATGAACAAGCGTTACCTCGATCATCCAACTGGAATGCTGGAACTGGACCATGAGTGACTAAACTGGACAGACCTCCAGATCATGTGATGCAGCAGCGATCATGGAGTAATGAGAAATCTTCTAACTCCAGAAGCCAGAATCACAGGCACCCGCGAGCCCAGATTGATGCATTTGAAGGAAAACAACCTCACTCATGGCTAAGGAGGTGTGAACGATACTTCCATTTTTATCACATTGAAGAATCTGAAAAAGTACAAATAGCTGCTGTATGCTTGCTAGGGGATCACGAGGTATGGTTCTATAGCTTGTTAAGAAGTAGACCTTCCATTACATGGAGTGAATTTGCAAGAGCCTTGTGTGCATGTTATAGTGATGAAGATGATAGTGATATAGTGGACAAATTCAACAAAGTTAAACAAGAAACGACTGTGAAGGACTACATGACTAGATTTGAAAATTTAAGGGCTAGCATTGTGAATGAAATTGAGGCCTCTGAATCCTATTATGTAGCTGGTTTCATTAGTGGGCTGAAGCCTAAGCTGAAAAACTTGGTGAAGGCCGTAGATCCCATTGATTTATCCATGGCTTTTGCTAAAGCTAAACTGTATGAAGCCACTGGATTGACATCTAATGATGTATCCAAGCCTAGAAGCAGCAGCTCCCATCTGCAGTAGGGAAGATTTAGGCCCAACAGAACAGAAAATCATCAGCAGCAGAAGTTATGCTATCGTTGTAATCAACCTTATCAATTTGGCCACAAGTGTAATCCCAAGTACCTCATGTCGGCTAAAGGTACTAAGGTTGGGGAACTTTCAGAAGAAGAAGACATTGAGGATGATAGCACTGATTCTGATCATGAGATTGAGAAGGATCCAGATGAAACTGCAGTAGAAATTTCAGTAAAAGCTCTTACCGGTAATGGAGCTCACATAATCCGGATCAAGGGAAAGGCTGGAAAAAGATCCATTATCATCCTCATTGACAGTGGAGGCACTCATAGCTTCATTGATCCCAAGGTTATCAAGAAGGTGGGCCATGAGGTGACACAAACTCATCCTCTCACTGTGACAGTGGCTGATGGCAAACTGTCATGACTCAGAACAAATGCAAGGGATTTTTCTGGCTGATGCAAGACCATAAGTTCCAATATGATTTCAAAATCTTACCTTTGGGAGGGTGTGACATGGTGCTTGGGGTGGATTGGATGAGAACTTTCAGTCCAGTATTGTTTGATTATGCCAATCTCACAGTCTCATTTGAAGTTCAAGGCTCGAAGGTTACACTACAAGGCATTGCAGAACAGGCTCAAATTCAAGTAATTACAGCAAGTAAGATGAAGAAGGGTCTTCAAAGCTGTGCTTACCAGTGGGTAGGCCAATTATTTGCCATATCTTCAACTGAAATGATCAGCATAACAGAACCGAAAGTGCAGCTGCCGGTTACAGAATTGAGTGATGTCTTTGAAGTGCCTAGGTCCTTGCCTCCCAAGAGGAGTTTGGATCATGAAATACCTCTCAAAGAGGGTGCTGCACCAGTGAAGATAAGGCCTTATAGATACCCACATTCTTAAAAGAAAGAAATTGAAAAGCAGGTAGAGGAGTTGCTCAAGACAAACTTCATTCAAGCCAGCCATAGTCCTTTTGCCTCCCCGGTTACTCTTGTCAAGAAGAAGGATGGTTCAGCACGCATGTGTATTGATTATAGGCAACTCAACTCTATGACGGTAAAGGATAAGTTTCCTATACCAGTTATAGATGATTTGTTGGATGAGTTAAATGGAGCTCGAGTCTTTTCCAAGTTGGATCTTGGCCAAGGATATCACCAGGTCAGAGTGGGAAAGCATGATGTGTACAAGACTGCTTTCCGGACACACCATGGTCACTTCGAATTTGTAGTAATGCCATTTGGCTTGACCAATGCTCCAGCAACATTCCAGGCTCTCATGAATGATGTCTTCAAACAATTTCTTAGGAAATTTGTTTTAGTTTTCTTTGACGACATCCTCATCTATAATGCATCAATTGAAGAGCATTTGGGACATTTGAAGAAGGTTTTTCTGGTCATGCGTGAACACAAGCTAAATGCTAAGTTGGGCAAGTGTTCTTTTGCTCAAACACATTTGGAATATTTGGGTCATGTGATCTCCTTCAAGGGTGTTGCCACCGATCCATCAAAAGTACAAGCCATGAGGGATTGGGCTGTTCCGGCCACCTTGAAACAATTAAGGGGATTTTTGGGTTTAACTGGCTACTACCGCAAGTTTGTAGCTCACTATGGGTCCATAGCCAAGCCCCTAACTGATTTGCTCAAGAAGGATGCCTTCAGATGGTCAGAAAATGCTCAAAAGGCCTTCGATTCTCTCAAAACAGCAATGTGTAGAGCTCCAGTTCTTGCTATGCCAGACTTCTCCTCAAGTTTCATTCTAGAGACTGATGCAAGTGGAAGTGGTATTAGGGCAGTGTTGTCTCAGGAAGGGAGGCCTATAGCTTACCTCAGCCAAGCCTTGAGTGCAAAACATCAAGCTCTTTCCACATACGAGAAAGAGTACCTTGCAATCTTGCTTGCAGTTGATAGGTGGAGGCACTATTTGGATGGGCACCATTTTATCATTAAGACTGATCATCAAAGTCTTAAACACTTGTTAGAGCAGAAAATCGTCACAAGGATCCAAAGAAAGGGGCTAATGAAGATGTTGGGGCTGAATTATAGCATCGAGTACAGAAAAGGTAGAGAAAACTATGCAGCAGATGCACTGTCACGCAAGTTTGAAGACCATGAGCAAGGATCCCTTGGAGCCATTTCCGTGATTTCTCCTGCTTGGATGGAAGAGATACACCAATCCTATGAGAATGACACCTTTACAAAAGAATGCATTGCTGCAGCAAGCATTGGCAAGGCGAGCAATCTGGCTGCTGAAACAGGCATTTCTGCAACCCAAGGTGTGATCAGAGTTCAAGGGAAGCTGTATGTTGGCCAATCTACAGATCTAAGACAACAAGTCATTAGTGCTACTCATGATTCTTCATGGGGAGGACACTCAGGCATTGAGGGGAGATATCAGAGGTTAAAACTACATTTTAGTTAGCCCGGCTTGAAGAAGGAAGTGGCTAACTTTGTGCAAAGTTGTGAGGTTTGTCAACAAATCAAACTTGGTGATCATAGATACCAAGGTTTGCTTCAACCCTTGCCTGTCCCTGAAGATGTTTGGCAACACATAAGCATAGATTTCATCTAAGGCTTGCCCAGATCAGAAGGGAAAGAAGTAATTTGGGTAGTTGTTGATCACTTCACTAAATCTGGTCATTTCTTTGCCTTAGCCCGACCGGTCAGTGCAAAAAAATTAGCTCGTGTGTTCTTGGACAACATCTACAAGTTACATGGGCTGCCACAGACCATAATATCTAATAGAGACAAGATCTTCACAAGCCGGTTTTGGAAGGCTTTGAGCTTTACTAATAGATAGAGGTGGCCTGTTTGGACTTTTGGGAACGACCTTGGACCTCAGTTCAGCTTATCACCCTCAAACCGATGGACAAACGGAGAGGGTTAATCAATGCATCGAACAATATCTAAGGAGTATGGTGTTTAATCACCCAAAGGTTTGGGGAAGATGGCTTTCATTGGCAGAATTCTGGTACAATACCCACTTCCACACTTCCTTAGGTACAACACCCTTCAAGGCTTTGTTTGGATATGATCCACCATCACCCTTTAGGTTGCAAGGTGTTGGGACACACATGGAGGCAGTGGCTGACATAATCCAACAGAGAAAATACGTCTTACAGCAATTGAAGCTCAATCTCAATCAATCACAAGCACGAATGAAATGGTATGCTGACAGGAAGAGAGTGGACAGAAATTTTGAAGTTGGGGACTTGGTATATCTGAAATTGCAGCCATACCGATAGTCTACAGCAGCAGTTAGGCATAATGTCAAGCTTTGTGCTCGATTCTTTGGACCTTATAAGATCTTAGAGAAGACTAGCAAGGTGGCTCACAAGCTGGAACTTCCTCCCGACTCTTATATTCACCCTGTTTTTCATGTTTTACTTCTGAAAAAGCAGGTTCAGAAGGGCTATAATCCTTCTTCCCGACCTCCTAAAGTAGGTTCCAATGGCTCGTTGATCTTACAGCCAGCTGCAGTGATCGAGCAGGTGCAAGGAATAGCAGCCAAAGACCAGAAATTTCGCGTCTGCTGGAGCAATTTGGAGAAATCATTCACCACATGGGAAGAGAAGCAATTTTTGTGGAGTCAATTTCCTTCTTTTCATTCTTGAGGACAAGAATGTTTTTAAGGGGAGGGGATTGTTATGTTTCCAATTATCTTTCTTATGTAATAATTTGTAAATGTCTCGTTATCGTTTGAATTATCTTTTGGCGCCAAAGTTAGTTAGCCGGGTAGTTGGTTTTGGCGGGAATTGTGCTGAATTGTAGTAGAGGCGTGTGCCGTGTGTTTAGCTCCTATAAAGAGCTAGATTGATGTAAGGTTTGATCATCTAATGAAATATAGCTAATCCTTGTGATTAATTTCTTATCTTCTCATCACTTTCAACTCTTTCTCATCTCAAATTCTATTGTTCTTAGGTTAAGTTCAAGATTCAATCTAGAACTTAACACCCTCATCATGCCAAGCGATAACCTCTGTTATGGCTAAGGAAACGACCTTCTGAGCCAATACTAGGAGGCCCTAGCTCCTTCGCATAAGGATTCTGGTGTGCCTTGGAGGTCTCCTTCATCAAGAAGGGCTCTCTTGCATCCCCGAAAGTGAGAGTCTTCTAACTCCACATCCACTTGAACAACCTCAGCTTCCATAAGTGGGCTGTCAAGAATGGCTATCATTTCTTAGTGTTGGGCAGAATGAGGAGTGATCCTTTCGTCATCAAGTGGTCCCACTTGATCTTCACAGAACTTTGCCTCAACATAAATAGCGCAAGCTATGAATGGCTTGTTATCAGCTATAACAACCTTATATTTGCCATGGTTCTAGAAGATTAACAACCGATGAAGTGAAGAAGGGATATAATAATTGGCATGTAGCCAATCTCTGCCAAGTAAAGCATTGTAGTTCAAGGTAGTATCTACTGCAAAGAAGGCTATTAGCTTACTTAAGCAGCCAACAATCAACTCAATCGGGATGACCCCTTTAGACATAGCGGTGGCTCCAGAAAAGCCACATATTAAAACATCTGACATAATCAAGTCATATCCAGATTTACCAATGACCCCTAACATAAATGAAGGTAAGACGTTGATAGCAGCGCCATTATTCACCACGACCCTGTTCACTAGAATGCTATCGAATTTGGCCTTAATGTATTGGGGCTTGATATGTTTATTAATGGTATTAGGCCCATCAAACACCATCTTCATTATGTTAGGTGTATCCTTAGTTTAATTTGATGCTGGGGTTGTGATTTTAAAAGACAAAGAATCAGGATTACCTTTGATGGCTGCCGCTTCAGCTAGAAGCTCCATCGTGGGATCTTCATCTGATGCTATCACATCTCCCTCAAGGCCTTCTTGAGCATTATGTTCCATGAACTCCAAGGGAAGGAGCAAGATAGTTCTAACATCAACCTTATGAAGGAGTGTTCCAAACTATATTTGGACTCCTTGGTTTGTTTCCTTTTTAGGACTATCATCCATTGTCATATCTTGATCTTTCTTTTGAAGACTGCCATCAGTTAGCATGTCCCAATCCAAAGGTAGGTCCTTTGGCTCAACCCTTATAATTCTAGATTCCTCAATAGGTTGGGGGAAATCTTCTTCATGGAAATCATTCTCTATGTCAAACCGTGTTGGCTTAACATGGTCCATATGTTCCACTAAATTGATGCTAAGGGGGTAGTACTCCTCCTAATCATTTAATGACCTTTGAGCCAACGATTCTTGGCAAGTTGATCCCACCAAGATTCCTTTCCTTCAGAAGACTAGAGACGTGTCCATCTCTCAAGCTTCTTACGTGGCTCACCTTTAACAATAGTGATAAAAGGTCTAGGTTTAGTTACTGGATCCTTAAGATCCATTGGTTCTGTTTGACTGCCCATGCAAACTCTGGCTTCCTCTTCAAAGAGCCTAGTTATGCAAGTATCAAGCAAAGCTCTTCATTGTGCTACTTTCTTTTACAGCTGTCTTCTCTTCTGAGTTTGAGTAAGGATGGAGGAACCTCCATCCTATTGCTCAAGGTGGTTCCTTCTCTAAATGTCACCTAAACGGACCCCAAAAGGCTGGTGTCTAGACTTTCGTGGTCCTTGACTGATGTCCACGTCAAGCAGGGGGTATTTTGGATTTATCTTTTGGTGCCCAATCCTAATGACGATCTGACCCTTTGAAGGGGGATCCTCTGTAGGCGCGTACATGCAGGACTTCACAAATGGCATCTTTAATTCCAATAGTTGCAAGGGAAATGTACTAAGAAAGCAGCTTGAGTTTCCTCATTGCTCCATGTATTTTCCCACAACAATGGCGGCATGCCTTGTAGGATGCCTTCTCCTAATCTCAAGATATTTTCTCTCAATTTGAAAGGCTTTGAGTGCTCTCATAATCATTATTGATTCCCATTGCCAACGCTTCAGCAATTATTGGCTGAATTGTTATGGAGTTTCATCAGTAAGTTCTTGAAGACCAAACATTTGTTCGTGCAATGGAGTTTAGTAATGTGCCAATGGCAAATTTCATCATCCAGTGTAAGCACAAGAGTTGGGAACCTTAGTATTTCTTTAATAACCAATCTTTAAAATAGGTTGTTCACCACCCTTGCTTTTTAAGTGTCATTCAAAACCATCTTTGTCCTATAGAGGGGTAAAGGATTAACATGGACACTACAGCGATCATTTTTAGCAAAAGTGTCAACAACATTAACTTAAAGAGAACAAGGAAGGGGTTCTTTGTCAACACCCATCTGTCCTTATCCAGGGAAGATTAGTTACCTTGCCTCAATGGCATCTTTGGCCACGTTTCTAAAGATCACACAATTCTTCGTTGAATGAGTGAAAGAGTCATTCCATTTACAATATACCTTCCCCTTTGTTGAATTGGTGTCATGTTTTCTATGTTTTCCCTAATCTTGAGTTTGTTACTCGCCTCATGCCAATCAAATATGACATCAGCTCTTAAGAGGTCCAATGAGTACTTCCTCAAGTCGTGGGATTGATATAAATTACTATGCAAGTTAATTTCATAAGGAGGATCTTCATCCTTTTTAATTAAGTCGTGTACATAGGATCCATATACGCTATTTTTCTTGAGGTTTTCTTCTTTTAAGATAGTCTCATATCTAGCGGCACACTCTGGCAGTTGTAGAAGTGTCATGATGTTTGAGCCCTTAAACTTCTTCCTAAATTCAATATCCAAGCCATTCTTGACTAGCTTCGCATATTTAACTTCAGGAAGGGCTACAAATGCATTTTAACCCGACTCTCTTGAACCGTTTAATATAATCTTTCACTAATTCACCTTATTTTTGTCTTATTCAAGCCAAATCAAACATGGAAGTTCCTAGTTCCATTCTTGGGAACTAGGCCTGGATTTGCCAGGCCATATCATCCTAACAATAAATGGAATTAGGAAGCATGCTAACATACCACTAAAAAGCGGTCCTTGTTAAAGAAACGGGGAGCCTAAATTTGATATACTGATTGTCAGCCACTTCTTTACATTGGCAATTAAACCTTGTCGAATGCTTGAGTGCAGACACAATCCCTTCTCTTATGAAATGGGCAAATTCAGGGATTTTGTATCCTTGAGGGCAAGGGTAATCCCTGTCAATATTGTCAAGGTAAGGTTCATTACATAAGGGTCTATTGACCCTCGTGAGGCCTGGCCCATACATCTATTCAACAAAGGTGGCCTTTGAGGGGTAGGTTAGGTGCATAACCATTGCCCCCCAAGTGGTTAAGGGACTCGAGAGAGGTCTTCAAGATACCCCTGAGCCTAATTACAATCAAGTGTGGGGACGGTTGTTGCCCTAGTACCTGGTCCCTTGATCATTTTGGCCATTCGTTTGATCGGCCATGAAGTATATTCCAGCAGACCCTGGGTTATATGGCATGCATGAGGGCACACCCACATTACAAGCTATTGTCTCATCCTTACTTGATCAATCCCCAAGCTCCTATCTTAAGGATGTGGGCGGTTAGCTTACCCCCTAGTTTGAGAAGTATGAAGAGGTCTAAGAGGAAAGGCCTAGTTCCTTGAAGTGAATACTTATCCTTGCAAACCTATTTTAAGGCCTTGTGTAGGCCTTGAGGCAACGTCTCCCACTTGAAGAGGGTATGAATAGTTATGACCCCCCCCCCCCCCCCCCCCCCCAGTATCAAGGACATGTGATATTGGCACATTGGTGTTGAGATTCCTAGAAGCCAAAGAAAATCCCTAATTCGAAGGTCCTGCAACCCAAACATTTTCCTTTCATATTGTTTGGTTGCACCATTTTAAAGGAGTAATCATTAATCAAAGAATCTTTTTCCTTTGTTTGATTTGTGTGTAACATTTTTTTTTCTATTTTTTTGTTTTAAACATTTATTTAGTCTAGCCCAATATTTTTAGTGACATATTTTATAATAATTCTTCAAATTAATTAATAAAAAAAATTTATAATGCAGTTTTTATTACATAAAATAGAATAAGACTCTTTTTTTTTTTTTTTTTTTTTTTTTTTTTTTTTTGCGGGGGAGGGGGTTTATCTTAGTCATATAGCCCCCCAAACCACGAAAGGGTTCACATCAGTCCAAGACTATATCATAACGGAACAGACTGGACCGGACCAAAGACCTAAATACATCGAATCATGAAACTTAGGACCGGATCGATTAAAACTACGTGGGTCCGGTCTAGGACCAGTTTCTAAGATTTTCTAAGATTTAAATATTTTCAGATACATATAATATATATATATATACATATAATATATATATATATATATATATTAATTACACATTAAACGTATATACTCAAAATATTTAATGTGAAATTAATATTGATCAGTCTTCGGTCTAGTCTTCGAGTTTTCTAGTCTAGGACTAGACTAGACTGAAGACCAATTAAGCCCACGTATTATGATGGAAAATTGGACCAGTATATGGTTGGTCTAGTCTAGCCCTTGACCGAAATGGCTGGTCCAGACCGGACCAATAGTTCACCTCTAATCATGGAAACCTAACCACCGAAAGAAATGAAATCACCTTTAAATTGAAGCCTATAAGACCTAATAATAGTTCAAAATCTACCGTTTTCATAATATTTTTTTATGAAAATAGTAGATTTTAAACCATTATTAAATTAATTTAATAAAAAAAATTTAATAATTACATCTATAATATTTTTATTATTATATTAAATAATTTATTAAATCAAACTAAATTATTTATTAAATATTTCACTTAAATTATTTATGCACAAGTTTGGTTCACCAAAGTTGAATGGGGCAAAATTTTTAACCCCTCCCTTTATGGATGTTGCACTAGGGAGGGGTAGTGCAAAGCTTTTAACCCCATTTTGGGTGAAAAGTTTCAATGGTGCAACTTTTAATGGTGACCCAAATGGGATGAAAAAGAATGTAATGTTTACCCCATTAATCATTACCCCCTTTTCACCCCATATCAAATATGCTCTATATTGGTTGTCAAGAGGCCAAATCGTTTCCTTGGTCATGACAAAGAGCCCACTTGTTCAAGCCAATTTCAATTTGGGTACATTAATATTCAACTAGCCGATTCTATCAAATTTGGAGCTGCATTTCATGGTCTAATCCTATTTTGCAGCATATTTTGTCAGATTTCTCAAGGTTGTATTTTGAAACTTTGTATTCACATTACAAGCAAGGTGTCTTGAACAAATCCTATGATGAGCATTTGACTCGCTCCAATCTCTAACACTCGTTACATTCATACTCTCAGTGTTATGATCCGAAATTGCATGTATATCTTGATCTCCTGGGACATATCTTAATCTTTTCAAGCATTTCATGAACCATGATCATGTAGCATTACACTCTCCATTTATGAGAGCAAATGCTAAGGGAAACACTGATTATCAATATTAGAAGCAATAAATAATAATGCCCCCTTATACATGTCATACAAGTGGTTACCATTGATTGAGGTGACAAGATGACAATATTTAAAAACCCTGTCTAGCAGCCCCAAACGACCAGAAGGCTTTTTCACAAGGGTGGACAAAAGGGTCTAAAGTTATAATACTTTTGAAGACAGAGTTCTTGTTCCAGGATTTGATTCTGCAACGACTTTTAAGAATTGGGGAAGCTTTGCATATGAGTCTTCAAATGTGCCAAGTATCTCGTCAATGCTCTTTGTTTCGCCAACCAAGTTGTTTTGCACGTAATTGTTGGAAAATTTTCCATAATATACATCAAATAATCATAATCTTATAACATAGATAAAATTACATCATTCAAACACCAATAATATGACATAATATTAGGTGAAAGAATATTACACATAAATTCCATCAACTCAAGAACTAACAATTTAATACAAACAACAATGGCAATGGAAAGTAAATTAAAAAAGGGTTTAGAAAAGATGTAGCTTTGTTGGGTTGAGGAATGCAAAAGGCACTCTCCTTAGAAAGGAAACGCTCCTCCTGCACGAATCTGATCTTTTAATTAAGTGTGCTCCTTTCCCAGGATTCAACAACCTGTCGGAACTCAATTTGTGTCGCAATAAAAGATCCTCGAATCTCAATTACCATAACTCATAGTTTTATGAAAAAGTGGGGAGGAGAAATAAGAAAAGTTCAGAGAAAAGATTCCAATTTTTGTCAACTGTTTTCCGTTTTTCATTTTGCAACTTTTCTTTTAAATTTATATCCAAAAAAATATGTAACTAATTCACCACAAAAAGTGATGAAGAATTTCTTGATATCTCGTTTAAAGTCATAGACTATGTCAACATTTTATCATCTTTAAATTTTTTAAAATATCAAACCATGATAGCCGATATTTGCTTCGAGGAAAATCTCCAACAAATTGATATTACGTGCATGTATTTTGAAAGAATTTACAATTAAATTATGAGTATATCCTTTTCTATTTGAAAATTAACTCTTACAAAAGTATTTTTCTTTTCCATTATAAAATAGTTCATAAATAATTCTTAAATCACTAAAAACACAATTTTTTCTAACATTCCCCACACGATTTAAAAATTTTAAGACATTGTGAGCATTGTATTCCATTAATATATATATATGGGCACCTGTAGGGGTTGAACTAACACTTAGTGTAATGAGCTTCAACCTAAAGAAACCATAGTAGCATAAATGCTTTGAACTGGGTTCCTCGTAGCCAGGTCTAGACCCATTCCACACAAAAAATACAGGTAATTGTCAGGTTATATCGGTGGGGTGCGTTACGGTCATGCGCACGAAATCCTGTCTCATGCGTGTCATAGGGAATAGCCCATTTCCCACAGCAGCGACCCCATCATCACACTCACTTAGGTGAACCCTCCAAATGTGATCTGTGATCAACACCCCACTAATAATATGCCTTTGGGTTCATTTAAAGTATAAAAGCTCCGCCTTAAACATCACACAAAAAAACATTCACCTAAGGAATTGGACTTGGAAAATACCCCGCAGCAAATGATGTGCATAGTGCTCTTTCAACCAGCAATCACTTTCGTTTTTACCCGTTGAACATCATTCATGGGTTCGCCATACCTCTGAAGATAGGTTTCCACTATGGTGATTAATTTTATAGGCTTCAGTCCCACTCCCCTCGATGATTATATAGCACAAGCTCATTGGCCTTTTTGTAAGCATAATCAACTATTTCACTTTTGCTAGCTAGCTTCCTCATTGCCTGTAACTCAAGTACTTCTATCTTTTTAGTATAGTGACTTTTCATCCTTTCATTCAGTGGAATTCCTCACATAGTACACCCATTGGTGAATATAATAATCTTTATTCACCTGGATTAAAAATTGATTAGAATGCTATGTCTTTATAACATAATAAATACCACTTAAGTATAAGACATTCATTAATCCTTTCAGATATCCATACAATCTCTAGCATGTCATACAACAAAACCTCATGAAGAATGTCTTTAATAAAATTCAACTCTGAAATACCAAACTGCCATTTCTCAATTGCATTTCATCTTAATGTATCCACATGGCACTAACATAAATGATTTCCCTTCTTTTTTTTTTTTTTTTTTTGTGGCCCTCCGCTTTTCTTGGGCCATTCAGTATCTTTTCCAAAATAATCCATGTATTCACTTAATTAATAACTTTAAACAAATTTCACATGGAAACATTAAATAGGTATTACTCATAATTAGCCACACTGGTTCAAATCAACATAGACCAAAGTTGAGCTCACAACACTAACTCGATAATTAAAATCTATAAGTGGTTTCAAAATATATTTAAAAAATAATCATAATTTATGGTTTGAAACTAAAGAGAGAATCGGCCTATATTATTTGAATTGAATCAAAATTGAACAAAAGTAGGTTTCTTAAAACATCCAAAATCAACCGATTGTGCCCATTTTTATCTTTGAATGTAACATGGACCCAAATAATTTAATAGGCTCAAATACTTATAAATGTATTTCAAAAGAAACAACATTCCCAGTGCCCCAAGGGCTCCTACCTAAGCAGGGTCTGAGGAGGGGTGGATATACGCAGCCTTCTCTCTTGAGGGTGCTACCCTGAAGAGAGGCTATTTCCGAGAAACCCAACCTGAGGAGTGCTTATAAAATTATTTCAAAGTCTTGGGCAATTGACCTGAATTTTAAATCAAATTCTTATAATCAGTTTTTACAAATTTCATCAAAATTTAATTTGTCAAATATCCTCAAAAATTTCCAAATACAATGACTATATTTTTACTTGATCAAAATCCTCGTTGTCTAATATTTTAATGCATATCACTTCTATTATCCTTTTATATCAAGCATCTCTCAATTGCTCAGCTCAAATTAGTTAAGCATACATTTGTAATTATTAAGTTCTAGATTGAATCTTGAACTTAACCTAAGAATCAATAGAATTTGGGATGAGAAAGAAGTGAAGGAGATGAGAAAATAGAAGAGTTTAGATGAGAGAGAGAAGTTTTAATCACAAGGATTAATATGTATTTCATTGGATAATCCAACCTTACATCATTCTAGCTCTTTATAGGAGCTAAACACACGGCACAAGCCTCTACTAATCAACCAAGCAATATTCCCGCCAAAACCAACTACCCGGGTACTAACTAACTTTGGCGCCAAAAAACAATTCAAACGATAACGAGACAATTACAATTTATTACATAAGAAAGACAAAATAAAAACATAACAATCCCCTCCCCTTAAAACATTCTTGTCCTCAAGAATGAAAAGAAGGAAATTGACTCAACAAAAAACGCCTATCTTCCCACGTGGTAAATGATTCATCCAAATTGCTCCAACTTACGCAAATTTTCTGGTCCCTGGTGTCTGCTTGCTCACTGCAGATGGTTGTAGTACCAGTGAACCACTAGAGCCTACCTCAGGAGGTCTGGTTGACGGCTTATATCCCCTTTTAACCTACTTTTTCAGAAGCAACACATTAAAAAAGGGTGAATATAAGAGTCAGAAGGAAGTTCTAGCCTATAAGCTACCTTGCCAATCCTTTCTAAGACCTTATAAGGCCCAAAAAACCGAGCACAAAGTTTGACATTCCTTCTTACTGCTGCTGTAGACTGTCGGTATGGCTGTAATTTCAGATATACCAAGTCTCCCACTTCGAAATTTCTGTCCACTCTTTTCCCGTCAGCATACCATTTCATCCTTGCCTGTGATTGACTGAGGTTGAGCTTTAGTTGTTGTAGAACATGCTTTCTCTGCTGGACTATGTTAGCCACTTCATCCATTTGTGTCTCAACCCCTTGCAAACCAAAAGGGGAGGGCGGATCATATCCAAACAAAGCCTTAAAGGGGGATGTGCCTAATGAAGTGTGGAAGTGGGTATTGTACCAAAATTCAGCCAATGAAAGCCATCTTCCCCATACCTTTGGATGGCTAAACACCATGCTCCTGAGGTATTGCTCAATGCATTGGTTAACCCTCTCCTTTTGACCATCGGTTTGAGGGTGATATGCTGAACTGAGGGCCAAGGTCATTCCCAAGAGTCTGAACAATTCTTTCCAGAACCGGCTTGTGAAGAGCTTGTCTCTATCAGATATTATGGACTGTGGCTGGCCATGTAGCTTGTAGATGTTGTCCAAGAACACACGAGCTAGCTTCTCTGCAGTTACCGGTCGGGCTAAGGCAATGAAATGTCCAAATTTGGTGAAGTGATCAACAACCACCCAGATTACCTCCTTCCCTTCTGATTTAGGCAACTCTTCGATGAAATCCATGCTTATGTGTTGCCAAACACCCTTAAGAACCGGCAATGGGTGGAGCAAGCCTTGATATCCATGATCACCAAGTTTGGTTTGTTGGCAAACCTCACAACTTTGCACAAAGCTAGTTACTTCTTTCTTCAAGCCGGGCCAGCAAAAATGAAATTTCAGCCTCTGGTAGGTCCCTTCAATGCCTGAGTGACCTCCCCATGAAGAGTCATGAGCAGCACTGATGACTTGTTGTCTAAGATCAGTAGATTTGCCCACATACAGCTTCCCTTGGATTCTGATCACACCTCGGGTTACAGCAATATCTGTTTCAGCAGCCAGATTGCACGCCTCGCCCATGCTTGCTGCAGCAATACATTCTTGTGCAAAGGGATCATTCTCGTAAGATTGATGCAACTCTTCCATCCAAAAAGGAGAAATCACGGAAATAGCTCCAAGAGAACCTTGCTCCTGATCCTCAAACTTGCGTGACAGAGCATCTGCTGCCCAGTTTTCTCTTCCTTTTCTGTACTTGATATCATAATTCAGCCCCAACATCTTCATTAGCCCTTTTCTCTAGATTCTCGTGACACTTTTCTACTCTAATAGGTGTTTAAGACTTTGATGATCAGTCTTAATGATGAAATGATGCCCATCCAAATAGTGCCTCCACTTATCAACCGCAAGCAAGATTGCAAGATACTCTTTCTCATATGTGGAAAGAGCTTGATGTTTTGCACTCAAGGCTTGGCTGAGGTATGCTATAGGCCTCCCTTCTTGAGATAACACTGCCCCAATACCACTTCCACTTGCGTCTGTTTCTATAATGAAGCTTGAAGAAAAATCTGGCATGGCTAACACTGGTGCTTTGCACATTGCACGTTTGAGAGCATCGAAGGCATTTTGAGCATCTTCTGACCATTTGAACGAGTTTTTCTTGAGCAAATCTGTTAGAGGCTTGGCTAAGGAACCATAGTTGGCTACAAACTTGCGGTAGGAGCCAGTTAAACCTAGAAATCCCCTTAATTGCTTCAAGGTGACCAGCACAGCCCAATCCTTCATGGCTTGGACTTTTGAAGGATCGGTTGCAACTCCATCACAAGAGATCACATGTCCCAGATATTCCAGGTGTGTTTGAGCAAAAGCACACTTGCCTAACTTAGCATAAAGTTTCTATTCACACATGACTCGAAATACTTCCTTCAGATGCTTCAGATGTTCTTCAAATGATGAACTATAAATGAGGATGTCATCAAAGAAGACCAATACAAATTTCCTAAGGAATTGTTTGAAGACATCATTCATAAGAGCCTGGAATGTTGCTGGAGCGTTGGTCAAGCCAAATGGCATAACCACAAATTCAAAGTGTCCATGATGTGTCCGGAAGGCAGTCTTGTACACATCATGCTCTCCCACTCTGATCTGATGATAACCTTGGCGAAGATCCAACTTGGAAAAGACTCGAGCTCCATGTAACTCATCCAGCAAATCATCTATAACTGGTATAGGAAACTTATCCTTGACAGTCATAGAGTTGAGTTACCTATAATCAATACACATGCATGCCGAACCATCTTTCTTCTTGACAAGAATAACCGGAGAGGCAAAAGGACTATGGCTAGCTCGGATGAAATTTGTCTGAAGTAATTCCTCCACTTGCCTTTCTATCTCTGTCTTCTGTGCGTGGGGATATCTATACAGCCTTATCTTCACCGGAACAACACCCTCTTGGAGAGGTATTTCATGATCCAAACTCCTTCTCGGAGGTAAGGACTTTGGCACCTCAAAGACATCACTGAATTCTGTAACCAGAATCTGCACTTTTGGTTCTGTTATGCTGATCATCTCGGCTGAGGAGATGGCAAATAATTGGCCTACCCACTGGTAAGCACAGCTTTGAAGACCCTTCTTCATCTTACTTCCTTTTATTACCTGAAGTTGAGCCTATTCTGCAATGCCTTGTAATGTAACCTTCGAACCTTGAACTTCAAAAGATACTGTGAGATTTGCATAATCGAACAGCACAGGACTAAAAGCCCTCATCCAATCCACTCCGAGCACCATGTCACACCCTCCCAAGGGTAGGATTCTTAAGTCATAATGGAATTTTCGGTCTTACATCAGCCAAACAAATCCTCTGCACTTGTTCTGGATTATGACATCCTTGCCATCTGCCACTGTCACAGCAAGTGGATGAGTTTGCATCACTTCGTGGCCCACCTTCTTGACAATTTTGGGATCAATGAAGCTATGAGTACTTCCACTATCAATGAGAATGATAATGGATCTTTTCCCAGCCTTTCCTTTGATCCTGATCGTGCTATGAGCCCCATTACCAGTGAGAGCTTTTAATGAAATTTCTACTGCAGTTTCATCTGGATCTTCTTCAATCTCTTGATCAGAATCAGTGTTATCTTCTGTATTTCCTTCTTCCTCAGAGAGTTCCTCAACCTTAGTACCTTTAGCCGACATAAGGTACTTGGGATTACACTTATGGCCAAAGTGATAAGGTTGATTGCATCAATAGCACAGCCTTTGATGTTGCGAGCCCTCTGATCTGTTGGGCCTGGATTTCCCTTGTTGCAGATGAGAACTACTTCCACGGGACCTGGACACATCACTAGATGCCAATCCGGTGGCCTCATACAGCTTGGCTTTAGCAAAAGCCATGGATAAATCAATGGGATCTACGGCTTTAACCAAAATTTTCAACTTAGGCTTCAATCCGCTAATGAAGGCAGCTACATAATAAGATTCAGAGGCCTCAATTTCATTCACAATGCTAGCCCTCAGATTTTCAAACCTAGTCATGTAGTCCTTCACAGTCGTCTCTTGCTTAACTTTGTTGAATTTGTCCACTATGTCACTAACATCTTCATCACTATATCGGGCACACAAGGCTCTTGCAAATTCATTCCAAGTAATGAAGGGTCTACTTCTTAACAAGCTATAGAACCATACCTCATGATCCCCAAGCAAATAAACAGCCGCAATTTGAATTTTTTCAGATTCATCAATGTGATAAAAATGGAAGTACCGTTCACACCTCCTTAGCCACGAATGAGGTTGTTTCCCCTCAAATGCATCAATCTGAACTTGTAGTTGCCTGTGGTTTTGGCTCCTGGAGTTGGAAGACTCCTCAATACCCCCTGAGTGCTGTTGTAACATCTGGTCTGGAGGTCTGTCCAGATTAGTTGGTCGTGGTCCGGAATCAATGTTCTGGTTTGAAGATCGAGGCAGCACCTGCTCATTGTTAAGTTGCCTCTCAGTAACTTCGATCTCAGGGTTTGGATCTTGAATTCTGGTATTAACACCAGAATTCATCATCGACACGGGAGCATTTGATCTTATTCAATCCCGAGGCCCAATCGGTTGATCTGCTTGTAAGACACTGGCAGGAATCAGAGGATCTGGAGCAGCATGAGGCATAGGCCTCATAACCTGTCCTCTAAACTCGGAGAACTTTTCTTCCAACAGTTGCCGTTGTTGATCAAACCTCTGATTAAACTTTGCCTCCAGTTCCCGTGATTGTTGCAAGAATTGTTCAGCGATTTTAACTTCAACTCTTTGAACCTGGAGATCAACTGTTGTCCCAACCTGCTGTGGAATAACTTCATCAACAACTCGCTTGAATTGAGACAGTAATGCCTCAAATCTGCTATCCATTAGCGATACTGTCACAACCTCATCCGCATCGATTGACCTTGCAGCTGCTCTTGTTGCTGCTGATCGAGTGGTGACACCTCCAATCAAAGGAATTTCGTTTGTATCCATTAATTTGTGAATCTAATTTGTGAATCGAAACAAGCTCTGATCTTGAACTTAACCTAAGAATCAATAGAATTTGGGATGAGAAAGAAGTGAAGGAGATGAGAAAATAGAAGAGTTTAGATGAGAGAGAGAAGTTTTAATCACAAGGATTAATATGTATTTCATTGGATAATCCAACCTTACATCATTCTAGCTCTTTATAGGAGCTAAACACACGGCACAAGCCTCTACTAATCAACCAAACAATATTCCCGCCAAAACCAACTACCCGGGTACTAACTAACTTTGGCGCCAAAAAACAATTCAAACGATAACGAGACAATTACAACTTATTACATAAGAAAGATGAAATAAAAACATAACAGTAACCTTATGATAAAAATATGGGTTATTTATGCCAAAGATCCATGTACTTTATCCATTGTGTCAATTTACTCCTTATACTTTAATTTGTGTCAATTTAGTCTCTGAAGAGTTCAAAATGTGCCAATCTAGTTTTTTGGTCAAATTTAAGTTAAGATTAATAACATAATTTTAAACAGTAAAGTTATGTTAGATGCAAGTAACGTATTATAAATCCATAAGTTAACTCAATTTAACCCAACTCGCGGCCGACCCATCTAAAATTTCATTAAAAACTTAGCATAAGTTTTTCTCTAAGGACCAAAATGACATATTTTGAATTGTACAGGGACTAAATTGACACAATTAAAAGTACATGGACTAAATTGACACAATAGACAAAGAACATGGATTTTTGGCGTAAATAACCTTTAAATTATCAACCACAATACCAAAATTATAGCCTAACGGGCCACACAATCATCATATAATTGCTAAAGTGAAATATGTCACATATAGCAAATTCAAATTTAAGTATCATATTCAACTGAACTACTTATCAGTGTAGTTATAATAACACAAATGGACATAATCCAACTAGTAGCAACATAAATCATATAATTACCCTTTTTTTCAAAGAAATAGACCACTTCCACAATTTTAGTCACGTCAAGATCCAAGGATGTGCTCAAACTTGCTGCTCAATATATTCGAGTTTTGATAAATTACATCTTCGCACTTGTGCAATACAATTATACACGAAATTAAAAATCACCAACACTTTATTTTTCCAACAAACTTTTGCAAATAAGTAAGATGACTTTTGCGAACTTTTGAGAATATTTCCTTTAACCAATAACAAGAAAAAATATGTAAATTAATTTACTTAATCAATTATGTAAATATATGTTATGCTTCCATAATTCTTAAATTGGGGGTCCCCAGAAATAGCCTATCTTTAGGATAATACCTTAAAGGGGTAAGGTTGCATACATCTACCCCCTCAGACCCTACTCAGACGGGAGCCCTTGAGGCACTGGGTTGTTGTTTTTATAATTATGTAAATATATATAAACATTAGCCCTTTCTTTTCTTTTAAATGTCCTCCCAATTAACTTCACATGCTGCAAACCAAAGCGTAATTTACGCACTTATGCAATCAAACATTATTTTAGTTTTCTTTTCTTTTTTTAATAGATTCTCTCTCTTTTTTATAATCGTCAATATCATTAATTGATAAACAAGATAGGATAAGTGATTTTTCTGTAAGATTTTTTTTTTCTGTAAGTAGCGAGAGAAAACTTGTAACACAAAAGCTGCCATATCACAAAGAGACCCATATTTAAATCTTCAAATATTTTGAATAAGGTAACTATCACTTTTATTTTCACCACCAAATCTTTTAAATACAACATCTTATAATTTTGTTCAGGGTTAAGTTCCAAATTCTCCAAGGCAACGCACGCCTAATCATGCAAATCAAACCCACATTGGGACATGCACTTCTATCGTTGGGGTAGCTATCTATTTTCCTTTTTTCTTTTTTCATTAAAGCCCACATGGCTTCATGATAAATAGGTTATATATCTAAAAAGCTAAGATTCCATATAATACAATACTTGTCAAAAATAAAAATATATATAAGAACAATACCATACAAGAAAGCATAATAGTTCTAATCTGCATCAATCTAAGAGAATTTTTCATGCTTGCATTATGACTACAAGTGTTTTTGATTCTATAAAATTCATGCAATCAATTAAACACACCCTAACAAATAAACTATCAATATAATAGTGGTTAGCACTATTGTTAGAAAACAGCAACAAACTAGAATCAAAACTTGGAAAAAAAAATAGCAAAATAACGTAGCAATATTGCAGTAAAATACTACAGTGAAATATTATAGTAAGAAATACTAAAAAATTCAAGTTAAATTTTTAGTTAAATTGCAGTAAAATTTTAGCAAAAATATTAGTAAAATTCTAGTAATATTGCAGTAAAATTTCAGCAAAAATATCAGTAAAATTGCAATGAGAATTTCAGTAAACAATACTAATATATTGTAGCGTGAGTTAGCAGTTAAATTCAATGGAATTCAGAGCGAAAAGTGCAGTGAAATATTACCTAAACACATAAATCAAATAATACCGAAAACTGTAGAAATTGATCAGAATTAAGAATATACCGTGCCGTGGCAATTAACCACTTCCCTCAAGGACGATTTCGCCGGGGCTTCGGTGCAAACAGTAGTTTTAGCAGCCGTCCTCTAGGATTTACATGGTCCGATAGTTAATGTGCACTCCTTAAACGTCATGTAGGATAGCCTAAGAACTTTCCCCAAGTATTTTTGAGAAAAAGAGAGAAAACCGTAGAAGAGAAGAGAAGAGTTGAGATGATTGAGAAAATTTTTGATTGGATAATTATATAGTATGTGAAGCCTCCTATTTATACTAGAATTAGGTCATATAACTCTGCGGTAACTAAATCCCAAAAATGCCTACAATAATGGCGTTCAACAGCAAAATTCTAACGTTAAAAATGGTTTTCAGTGATGAATTGCAGAAGCTCAAATTTAATTAGCCAAGATTCTCTAACAGCTATTTTGACTGTCATAAATCCCAAATGTTAATGGTAGCAAACAAATCTGGAAGATTTTTCCAAAAATAAATACATCCGTAAAGAAAAAGATCACCCATACCCTCGCCCGAGCACGCCACAGCACAGCGGCCGGGCGGCGCGTGCACGTGTGTGCTTTCCATTTTCTCACCCCTGACTTAATTCCAAGGGTTGTGTAACATGTACATATATAAACTCAAACAACCTCCCTTCTTTTGTCTATGTGGGATGTAGCACTGTAGCTACTACTTTGCTTCATTTATGCATGAACCTTCTTTCAACAATCTCCCATAAAGGATACAAGCATGAAAGAGGAAGAAAGATAGATTGGGCAAAAGGAGTTCAGTTTTTCAGTGCTAATGTCATGCGACTTGAATCTTAACCAAGTGTAACCCAAGTTTAGGACCAACAGCTTGCGAGGTGACTTTCGTCTTGGACCTCAAAAGAGGTTGTATAGTCTTCCACTTTGACACATACCAAGCTCCAGATCTCGGGAACTCCTGTGGTTTGGCATGTTTTATTGCCATGCGCTCATCCTGGATATTCATAGACGCTCAAGAAGGCAAGTCCGAAACTTTCTTAGGGAGCGGCCACACTTCAACACCTATATAGGTGGATCCCATCAAGTATGTGTTACCGCACACCACCAAACTGTCATGATCCGAGATCAAACTCGAGTCATGACCTAGAAAGAAATGCAAGAAAGCGATAAAGGAATGTAAAATGCGAAAAAGAAAGGAAATATCTCAAAGAGATAGTTGAATTTTCATTGAATGATTCCCAGTTTTATAAGACAATGTCGTACTTATACTAAGCCTAGCCCTTAATGGCGGTTAACAAGATGCATTGTACTTGGACAGCGAAATAACCGACTAAACCTGACTTCACGTATCAACTAACTAATTGACTTCAACTAATACCGCTAATACACCAACATAGCTACTAAACACATCTTAACAGTCACCCATACTAATTGCATGACTTATTTCCATGACTTAAGCTAATCTATAACAATTCCTTATTTTCTAATATTTCCCGATCATGACAATACTCCCCCCTTAAGAGATTCTTGTCCTCAAAAATCTTAGAGAGAAGTATAGCTTCAAGATCTTATCAACACAAGTGACAACTTCAGCTTAATATTCTTGTACTATATTTGCAATTTCTCACTCTAAATTAGCAACTTTTCTGCAACACCGCAGCAGCACCACTCTCAAATTTTGCAAATGCCCTCCCATTTCCAAGGTGCCTTTATGTGGTTCTTGGAGTTCTTGATGAATGTATGCAGATGTTATGATTTGAGAATTCAAGGATTTGGGCTGTGTTGCTTATGGTTCGGTTGGGCTGCTGCGGCTTGCTGTTATGCTGCATTTTGGTCCTGATATTGCTAATATGTTGCTGTTAGGCGTGTTTGTTAGCTAATAAAAATGTAATAGCATTAGTTAGTAAGTGTTGTGTGTGTGGTTAGTTAGTCTTAGTTAGTTACATTGTAATAAGCTGTTAGAATATCCTGCATTATAGCATTCTGCAATAGCAGGTGCAGGTTAACAGCAGGTCAGAGGCATGAGTTCTGTTAGTTGTGGTGCTTGGCTCCAAAATTAGGATTTAAATGTTAGTTAGCTTAATTCTAGATGCTTCTAGTTAGTTCCTAAGTCGGTTACTAGGATTTGTCTAGATTCATTGTATTAGCTTGTTTGATCTTGCCTATAAGTAGCAACCTCTTGTAATAATCTGATCATTCAATCAAATTTCTGAAAAATATCTCATTTGAGATCAAAGCTTCTCTCTCTCATCTAACTCTCTCTATTTCTCATCTCCTTGCCCTTCTCATCCTATTTAAGTCTAAAATCTCTACTTTCTCATCTCAATTTCACTTCTTTCTCATCTCAAATTCTCAATCTATCCTCATTTTACGTAGCTTATGTTTGGGAATCGATCCCGATCATAACAATTGGTATCAGAGCCTCGTTTGGCTTCCAATCGAGTGTGTAATCAATTAAAAAAAAGGAAAAATAAAAAAAAATTTCAGAAACTCAAAATTTAGTGCTGAAAGTGTTGATTAAATTCAGATTTTTGGTGAATTTCTAGAGATTTCAGAGCACAAGTTGATGAGAACTCAAATTGTGAACGAAGTGCAGATTTTGTGCAGCAGAATTAAGATCAGATTTCAGCACTTCAATCGTCAGCTCGAAGAAAATCAGATCGACAAGGACAATTTGATCGAGTTCAATTCAGAACTTGATTCATAAACTTGATCTTGAAAATTTCGGAAAATTGTGATCAAATTCTGTTGTTGTGCTGCCGTTAATTCATAATCAAGAAGATCATATCAGATTGAAGTGTTCAAGTGTGAATTATGGCAGGAGGAGTAACAACTAGATCAGGTGCTGGTGCTGGTAATCAGGCTACACATGTTGATCCTAATGTTTCCTATGTTGTGGTAGTTGGCTCGAATGTTGAAGCAGGACAAGGTGTGGTTACAATCAGTCAGTTAAGCCTGCAAATGAGTGATATGTTCATGAAAATGCAACAGTATCAAAGAGAATTGCTGCGAGAATTGGATCAAAAGTATGATGCAAGATTTGCTCAACATTCTCAACAAGTTGAGGAAAAGGTTGATGATCAAATTAATCAACAAGAAAAGAGTGTTGATGAGAATAATGAAGATCAATTAAATCAGCGAAAGCAACAAATGGAGGAGACTTTGGCCGAGCAAATTAATCAATCAGCCCAGCTGTTCGAAGAAAAGAACCATCAGGTACAGCCACTCACAGAATCGCAGATTCCAGTGGAGGAAGTTCATATTTGGCAGGAGAAATTGCAAAATCTGATCGCGTGGCAGTTCAAGGGAGTGTTGGAACCTTCAACAGTGCAAGATCGACTTCCAAATTGAATGAAGTAGTTTTAGTTCAAGATCTTGTTGCTGATTTATAGCCTGAGGTTGATTCACGGTCACAAGACTTGAGTGACTTTGAGGACAATCATCACAAATCAATGCAGCAGCAAATTATGGAAACGCAAGACAAGAACGAAGTTGCATCAGTCCAAAGTTTTGTTATAGGTTTTCAGCCAGATCTTGATGCGTGATAAGGTTGAAGAAGAATCAATGTGTAATGACTTGTTGACAGTTCACTGCCAAATTGGTCAGATTGAGAGCAAAGGACATCTTCCCAAAGTACAAGCCAATGTTAGGCATCCTGAATATCATGGAACGCTACTTCAAAATCCAATTTATTAGTGGGAAAAACAGTTGGAAGTCATTGCCGCAGGTCACTCTAATTCAGCAAGACAAGTAGTTAGCCAGAACTTGGAGTATACAAACTCGAAATTTGTGCTACAATTGTTTCTAATCTTCTTCCTGGGCTTCAAGAGACCTCAAGTTCAAACTCAAACAGCTGGCGTTAGCCCTCAGGATCCTATACCAGTAGCTGAAATGCTCTGTCGGCTTGCTGATCGGCAAGATCGAGATGATCTATTCTTTTTTTTTTTTAGTGGAGTTTTCATTAATAGGATCTCTATCATGAAGCTATGCTATTGGGAGGATATTTGTGAGTTGTTCACCAAGTTATACTACCATAACAAGTTCTCCTCAGCTGCATTTCCCAGTCCAGCTACAAATTTACTGCAATCAGAGAATTTCCTTCAGTTGCAGTTCAGCTGGAAGTTCATCACCTTCAACTCCTACCTCGACATCAACAAGTGATTTTCAAGTCTCATTCTCTTTCATTCTTGAGGATGAGAATGTTTTCAAGGGGAAGGGAATGTTATGATTCGAGAATTCAAGGATTTGGGCTGTGTTGCTTATGGTTCGGTTAGGCTGCTGCGGCTTGCTGTTATGCTGCATTTTGGTCCTGATATTGCTAATATGTTGCTGTTAGGCGTGTTTGTTAGCTAATAAAAATGTAATAGCATTAGTTAGTAAGTTTTGTGTGTGTGGTTAATTAGTCTTAGTTAGTTACATTGTAATAAGCTGTTAGAATATCCTGCATTATAGCATTATGCAGCAGCAGGTGCCGGTTAATAGCAGGTCAGAGGCATGAGTTCTGTTAGTTGTGGTGCTTGGCGCCAAAATTAGGATTTAAATGTTAGTTAGCTTAGTTCTAGATGCTTCTAGTTAGTTCCTAAGTCGGTTACTAGGATTTGTCTAGATTCATTGTATTAGCTTGTTTGATCTTGCCTATAAGCAGCAACCTCTTGTAATAATCTGATCATTCAATCAAATATCTAAAAAATATCTCATTTGAGATCAAAGCTTCTCTCTCTCATCTAACTCTCTCTATTTCTCATCTCCTTTCCCTTCTTATCTCATCTAAGTCTAAAATCTCTACTTTCTCATCTCAATTTCACTTCTTTCTCATCTCAAATTCTCAATCTATCCTCATTTTATGTAGCTTATGTTTGGGAATCGATCCCAATCATAACAGCAGACTCCTGCTTTGGGACTGATTCACAGCTAATCTGAGGTCTTCAAGGTTCCAAGGATGAAGTGGATCAACCCAGGTACGTTGTAACATACCTTCCCTGCTGAATTTAACAGTTAGCTCCAATTGTTTTTGATCATGGGTCTGGAGTTGGTGTTCTTAGAGGCATAAACCTCAACTCTACTCCTTTGTGCCTACATTTGAATCAAATCGTGCACATTTCCCAGCTGAACTGTTTGTTCTACAGCTGTAATACACTTCAATTCTGTTAAAGGTTGGTTGGTTACTGCAGTCAGGGCATTTTGATGTGCTGATTTTACTGCTACAGCCCTTGAATGTGACTCAAGGACTTGCGTTTCCTTTATCTCAACAAGTTCAAGTTGAATCTTTGCATCAACAACCTGCTTATCTGGCTGCTGATTTACTTGATCTGATGAGTACCTTGATGTCTTATTCAATTGATGAGCTGATGCATTAATACATGGATTCAATGTTGAATGTGGTGAGTATGGAACTTCTCTTGATACTTGATCAACGTCCTTACATAGCACTTCCCCTTGGGGACTCAATTCCACATGAGCACTTTGTCCATTGAGCTATTCAAGTAAACCATCGAGTTGCCGATGCATTCGTTCGAAGTGCCGATCCAACTTTTCCTCCCATGAACGTTGCATTGCAAACATCTCCTGCATCTCTTGCATCCGAAGGCCAAATTGCTCAAGCTGATTTGCTTCGGTTTTAACTTCCACTTCAGCAATACCCCTTGCAGTAGCTCTAACAATAGAATCATCCGCAACACCTTCTGCATTTGTGAGTTTTTCACTGTCATTTTTATGGTGTAAGGCTGAATTTGTATCATGGCTGCCTAACTTGGATCTTCTCCTTACCCTCTTGATAATTCTTTGAGTCCATAAGAAAGTTCCAAGCCTATCAATAGACATCAACACTCCCTTTGGCTGCTTCATTCCCCCCTTCTTACACTCATATAGCTTTCCAAGAATTTCATCGTTTGCTTTAAGTTGTAAAAATTCTGGTGCAACTCCATGGAAAACAAGGATTGGCTTCTCCAATACTCTTATCCTTTTGCTAGAGTAGCACTTCTTATGATTTAAATGAATGATCAAGCTAATTTTCTCACACTGCTGCAATAGAAACTTCAACCTCAATTTCCTTGTGTTGAGAATCTTGATTTGCACTTGTGATTAGATTTCGGCACCAAAATTTGGTTCCTCAACCTACACTTCAGGCTGTATTGCATCATTTTCAGATTGTTCTGCACTATAACCTTATTGTGCTACTCCGATTACGTCACCAATTAATGTTGATCTTGTTGTAATTGGCTTCCCCAACACAGCCCGATCATCGTGAGCTTGTCTCCAACTAAAATTATCTTGCTCCTTCTCAATCGCAGCAATCTTATCATCACAATTCTCAATCAACGCATCATACACAACTTGATTAAATGGCATTACCTTAAACTAACTTGAATTACATCCATGTCCAACCGAATCTGCAAAATTGTTTGGAATTGTTCCAAAATCTTGCTTGTATACCTCAGCCGACTGGAGTTCTGCATTACTTTGGAATTGTTGCTGAATTTCTTGTTGATTCTACACAAACGGCAGCTGAGATTGTTGCAAAGTAAGCTTGTAACCTCGTGGAATCGGTTGCTGGTACTGTCAAACATAAGAGATCTGTTCTTGCTGAATTGCCTTGACGGCAACATCTCCTGCTGCTCCTAAACGGCTTGAGCTGTAAATCATATTTGAAATCTTTAGCCAACACACAACTTCAGTTCAATTTGCTCACTGTTAAACTCCAACAGATCACAATTGTGATGTTAATTCCACGCAATTCTTCAAGATCACACTTCAAGAATCAATTAATCTTGAAACCTTGATCAACTGTGAGGTCTTGAATTCCAGATCTCAAGTTTAATCAATTTCAACCTCTAAATTTTTTTTTTTTTTTGATAGATTGCAACTAGCTCCAAAGCTTGACACAATGCAACTCAATTTAGTTGAAATATATTCAACTAAATCGAATGCCAAAGCATCTAAAGTCTTTGCGCAGCAACAATAAATCAATTCTGAATTTTTTTTTTCTGAATTAAGAGCTTGATTTGGAATTTAATCAACAAACCCTGCTCTGATACCAATTGTCATGATCCGAGATCAAACTCAAGTCATGACCTAGAAATAAATGCAAGAAAGCGATAAATGAATGTAAAATGCGAAAAAGAAAGGAAATATATTAAAGAGATAGTTGAATTTTCATTGAATGATTTAGATTTATAAGACAATGTCCTACTTATACTAAGCCTAGCCCTTAATGACGGTTAACAAGATGCATTGTACTTGGACAGCGAAATAACCGACTAAACCTGACTTCACGTATCAACTAACTAATTGACTTCAACTAATACCGCTAATACACCAACATAGCTACTAAACGCATCTTAACAACCCTTAACAGTCACCCATACTAATTACATGACTTATTTCCATGACTTAAGCTAATCTATAACAATTCCTTATTTTCTAATATTTCCCGATCATGACACAAACTTATGGATAAGGGTCCATTACGAGCTAAAGCTCAACCTCACCCCTTGGCAACATACAGACAATGTCCATCAAGTGCAAGCCTTGCTTACACAACCAAACATATTTCTAAGAACCCACCTCCGCACTGTGACACCATACGGAGAGATAACATAAAGTACAGTGCATTCCTTGAATGAAACTACAACTTTTCACAATGAAACTATTAAGACCAGGTTAGATACATCATAGTTTCTTCATGTATAGACTTTGATCCCATCCTCCTCGATGTTTTTATAACCATTTTACGACAAAGGCCTTTTGTCAATAGATCCGCAAGATTTTTTTTCAAATTTTACACAGTCTAGTGATATCACTCCACTTTCTAGAAAATCCTTCACGATTTTATGCTTAAGACAAATGTATCTCCTCTTGCCATTATAAACCTTGTACTTTATCACAGCAATTGCAGCTTGACTATCATAGTGAAGTGATACTAATAGAGTTGGAAGCCCCCACAATGGCACGTGTCCGAATAAACTTCTTAGCCACTCGGCTACATGACCTGCCAACTTAAGAGCAATGAACTCAGATTCCATAGTAGACGTAGCGGTACAAGATTGCTTAGAGGATTTCAAGGATATAGCACCTCCAGCTAGTGCGAACACATATCCACAGGTGGAATTAATTTCATCTTTATCAGACACCCATACGCCATTGCGTCCCAATATCTTTCTAAAATAGCAGGAAACTTTCCAAAGTGAAGTCCCCGATATATAGTCCCTTTCAATTATCTAAGCAATTTTGTTAATGCGTTCCAATGCTCATTATTAGGATTATATGTGTGCCTACTGAGTCTACTTACAGCATATGCAATGTCGAGTCTAGTATAGTTCATCAGAAACATAACACTGCCAATTGTTTTGGCATACTCAGATTGGCCCATAGCAACACCTTTATGTTTAGTTAAATGTATACTGGGATCATAAAGTGTTCTTGCGGGATCAACATTATACATGTCAAACTTTTTAAGTATCTTCTAAACATTACAAGACTGATTGAGGCTTACGCTTTTGGGAGTTTTTACAATCTTAACTCCTAAAATCATGTATGCCTCACCCAAATATTTCATATCAAACTTAGAACACATAAAGTTTTTAGTTCCATTGACAACATTCAAGTTTGTGCCAAATATCAACATATCATCAAGATATAGACAAACTATTACACATTCATTTGAATCAGACTTAAAATACACCCAAGAGTCACCATTATGTACATAAAAATTGTTAGCAATTAGCGTGCTATTAAATTTCTTATGCCACGGTTTGGGTTTACAACCTATTGGTTTACATCCTCCAAGAAGGTCTACCAATTTCCATGTGTGATTGTTTAGTATTGATTCTAGTTCGCTATTAATAGCTTCTTTCCAAAAGGACAAATCAATCGATCTCATAGCCACTTCACATGTTTTGGGGTCTTCCACTAACGTATAGACACTTACAATTTCTTTATTTATGGAGTTATCTTCCGTTAGGAAAGTAGTAACAAAATTGGGTCCAAAGTCGGTTTCTTTCCAAGCTCGTTTACTTCTTCAAATTTTAGGAATGTTTATATCGTTAGTATGACCATGGCTATCCATTACAGCATGAGAAGGCAAATTAGTAAGTTGTGCATCTTTAGATTTCAAGGGAAATATATATATTCAAAGAATTCAGCATCTCTAGATTCAACGATACTACCGCATGCATATGAATTATTAAATCCCTTGATTAAAAATTGATAAGCAGCACTATGATAAGCATACCCGATAAAAATGAAATCTATAGTCTTAGATCTAATTTTTCTTCGTTTAAAGTCAGGCAATCCAACCCTGGCTAGACACCCCCACACTTTCAAGTATTTTAGATTAGATATATGACCTTTCCACATTTCGTATAGGTTTTATCTTATTTTTTTATGAGGAAATCTATTTAGCACATGGCAAGCAGATAATATTGCCTCCCCCCACATGTTATTAGGCAGTTCATAACTAATAAGCATAGTATTCGTCACGCTCTTTAAAGCTCTATTTTTTCTTTCAGCGATACTGCTAGATTGTGGACAGTAAGGAGGGCTTCGCTCATGTATTATCCCATTTTCGCCACAAAACGTTTCTAGTGAAGTTGGATCATAATCTCCCCCTCTGTCAAACTTAATCGTTTTTTTTTTTTTCCTAATTGATTTTCTACTTCAGCTTTATATTTTAAAAACATTTCTTATGCTTCATCTTTAGTACTTAGGAGGTATACCATTGAGCATCTAAACTAATCATCTACAAAGGTGATATAGTACCTTCTTTCATCTCTACTCATTTGGCTTTTAAAATCTTCTAAGTCATTGTGAACTAGCTCAAGAAATTCAGATTGTCTCTCGAGAGACTTAAAGGGTTTTTTAGCTTGTTTAACTTATACACATACTTCGCATTTACTAAATTCGTATTACTGAAGTTAGGAATCACATTCATTTTCCTAAGTCGTTTTATTGACTCAATATTTAAGTATTTTAAGTGAGCATGCCATAATTCAAGACATTCAACAAGATAAACAGAAGAGGTACCAACATTGTTATTCACGCAAACAACGTCAAGAATAAATAGACCATCATTACAGAACAAACTGCCCACAAATTCCCTATTTCTAGTTAAGACAAGTTTATTTAAGTCACATGATGATTTCAAACCAGCTTTAATCAAAAGACTACGCGAAATCAGATTCTTACGCATCTCAGAAACATGCAACACATTTGTTAAAGTAAGGAATATTCCAGAAGCGAGTTTTCAAAAAATCGTTCATTTTCTAAGGACAAGTGTTGCTGCAAAATTGCCCATGTTGACTACTCCTCGATCAATCACTTTTTGGTATTCCAATAACATGTTTTAGTTTGTGCAGATGTGCCTGGTAGCCCTGGTGTCCACTGTCCACTAAGTCATCTTGTTCACCAGGTTCACCTCTAAAACAATAGTTATAATGTTCTTCGTATCTACAAGGGGAGCTTTATGCTTCGGGACCATAGGCTGGTTCCTTTTGCTTCTGCAATCCTTGGCCAGATGTCCATGTTTTCTGTAGCGATAGACCTCCGCTTGAAATTTGATGTTTGACTTTTGATTCTTTCCACAAGTTTGAAGTTTGAATAATGCTTTTTCCCTTGATTCTTAAACGTATCGCATGCACTAGGCCTAACTTCTACAATATTAGCTTTAGAAAGGTCGGAGTATGAGTACCGTCAGTCCCTAAACCTATTTTCTTCTTCAACTTTCAAGTGGTTCAAAAGGCCCTTTTTCTTACGCATGAGCAACTTTCTATAATCCATCTAAGAAGGTGGAAGTTTTTCAATCAAAATACAGGCTTGTGTAATATCACAAATTTTAATGCCTTCTGACAAGAGAGTAGTTACTGTGTTTTCATATTCATGGAATTGATCAATAATCGGTTTATTGTCCACGAATTTGAAATTTAGCCACTTACTAACTGCATATTTTTGGTCCCCTGCATCGCCACCCCCATTATTTTTTCTGAAGGAAGTCCCAGATCTCTTTTGATGAGTCTAATTTTACATAAATATCAAAGAGTCTATCACTCATGTAATGCAGCAAATTACCCCAACATGTTTGGTTGTCTGCGATGAATTTTTCTTCATATGCCTCTTTCTCATTTTTACCGTTAGGTACCTGTTTTTCGAAACTTGCTCTAGGTCAAAAAAAAAAAAAAAAAAAATTTGGGACCACCTCTTACAATTCTTCCCGTTAAGGGGCTCAACTTTAGACATGTCGTGAAGAGGCAATTTGGTTTCTATGTTTAAATATAGATATGCAAAAAGAAATTGTCTTTTAGATTGTTAAAAAACAACAAACTAATAATAAAACTTGTAAACAAACAGCAAATTATAGCAGCAATATTGAAGTAAACTATCCTCTAAATTGCAGTAAAATATTACAGTAAGAAATACTAAAAAATTCCAGTAAAATTTCCAATTCAATTGCAGTAAAATTTTCGTAGAAATATTAGAAAAATTCAAGTAATATTGCAGTAAAATTTTAGCAGAAACACCAGTAAACTACCAATAAAATTGCAGTAAGAATTTCAATAAACAGTACTTAAAATATTACAGTGTGAGTTAGCAGTAAAATTCATCAAAATTTACAGCGAAAAGTGCAACGAAATATTACCTAAACACAACAATCAAATAATACCGAAAAGTGGAGAAACTGACCAGAATTACGAAGATATCGTGCCGTGACAATAACCACCATCCTAAAAGACTATTTCGCCGTTGCTCCGGTGCAAATAGTAGTATCGGCAGCTGTCCGCAAGGATTTACACAGTCCAACTGTTAACTTGCACTCGTTAAATGTCCGATATGAGAACACAAGAACTTTGCCCAAGTATTTTTGAGAAAGAGAGAGAAAAACGTAGAAGAGAAGAGAAGAGCTGAGATGATTGAGAATGTTATTGATGGGATTATTATGTAGTATGTGAAGCCCCCTACTTATACTAAAATCGGGTTATATAATTTTGCAGTAGCTAAATTCCAAAAACGTATACAATAATGGTGTTCAACAGCTAAATTCCAACGTTAAAAACGGTTTTCAGTGATGAATTGCAGAAGCTCAAATTTAATTAGCCAAGATTCTCTAACAACTATTTTGACTATCACAAATCCCAAATGGTAATGGTAGCAACGGTAACAGATCTAGAAGATTTTTTCGAAAATAAATATATCTACAGGTGAGTGGCGCGTGCGTGTGTGGTCTCGATTCTCTCACCCATGACTTAATTCAAAGGGTCGTGTAACATATATGTATATAAACTCAAACAACCTCCCCTCTTTTGTCTATATGGGATGTGGCTTTATAGCTACTACTTTGCTTGATTTTTGCTTGTATCTTTTTTCAACAATCCCCCACAATTGATACAAGCATGAAAGAGGAAGAAAGATAGATTGGAAGGGAGTTCAGTTTTTTAGTACCGATGTCTTGCGACTTATCGTCACATAGTATAACCCAAATTTAGGACTAACAGCTTGCGAGGTGACTTTCATCTTGAACCTCACAAAAGGTTGTATAGTCTTCCGCTTGGACACATACCAAACTCCAGATCTCGGTAACTCCTATGGTTTGGCGTGTTTTATCGGCCATGCGCTCGTCCTAGATATTCATAAGCGCTCTAAAAGGCAAGTCTAAAACTTTCATAATGAGCGATCACACTCCCACACCTCTATAGGAGGATCCCATCAAGTGTATGTTACCGCACACAACAAAACATATGGATATGGATCCGTTAAGAACTAAAGCTCAACTTCACCCCTTGGCAACATACAGACAATATCCATCAAGTGCAAGCCTTGTTAACACCATCAAACATGTGGCTACGGACCCGTCTCCGCATTATCACACCCTAAGGAGAGACAACATAAAGTACAGTGCAATTCCTTGAATAAAGCTATGACTTTTCATATTGAACCTATTAAGATCATGTTTGATACATCACAATTTCTTCATATGTAGATTTTAATCCCATTCCCCACGATGTTTCGATAATCATTTTACGAAAAAGCCCTTTTATCAATGGATCCGCATGATTCTTTTTAGATTTTAATAATCCAGTGATATCACTCCACTTTCTAGAAGACTCTTCACGATCTTATGCCTGAGACGAATGTGTCTCCTCTTGCAATTATGAACCATGTTCTTTGCCACAACAAACTTGACTGTCACAGTGAAATGATATCGAAGCAGCTGGAAACTCCCACAATAGCACGTCTCCCAATAAAATTCTTAGTCACTCGGCTTCATGACCTGCCAACTTAAGAGCATCAAACTCAAATTCCATAGTAGACGTAACGGTACAAGATTACTTAAAGGATTTTCAAGATATAGCATCTCTAGCTAGTGTGAACACATATACACTAGTGGAATTAATATCGTCATTATTAAACACATTGGTGTCCCAATATCCTTCTAAAATAGCAGAAAACTTTCTTAAGTGAAGTCTCCAATCCATGGTTCCTTTAAAATATCTAAGCAATCGTTTTAATGCTCTTCATTAGTATTATGTGTGTATCTACTGAGTCTACTAATAGTATATGCAATGTCAAATCTAGTGTAATTCATCAGAAACATAACACTACCAAATATTTTGGCATACACCTTTATGTAAAGTTAAATGTAGACTGGGATCATAAGGTGTTCTGACTGCATCAACATTATACATGTCAAACTTTCTAAGTATCTTCTTCACATAGTGAGATAGATTTAGGCTTATGCCTTCGGGAGCTTTTACAATATTAACTTCTAAAATCACGTTTGCCTCACCCAAATCTTTCATATCAAACTTAGAACACATAAAGTTTTTAGTTCGATTGACAACATTAAAGTTTGTGCCAAATATCAACATATCATCAATATATAGACAAACTATTGCACATCCATTTGAATCAGACTTAAGATATACACAAGAGTCACCATTATGTACCTAAAAATTTTTAACAATTAGTGTGCTATTAAATTTCTCATGCCACTGTTTTGGCGCCTGTTTGAAACCATATAGAGATTTTATACTTTACAAACTTTCTTTTCATTACCAAGGATAACAAAACCCTCAAGTTGTTCCATGTGAATCTTTTCGTCTAGGTCACCATTAAGTAATGCTGTTTTAACATCTATTTGATGCACTGCCAAATCATGAACAGACGCAAGGGCAAACAAGGTTCTAATTGTGGCTAATTTTAGTGACAGGTGAAAGTATCAAAATTGTCGACCCCCTTTTTCTGGGTGTAATCCTTAGCCACGAACCTTTCCATAAACTTATCTAATGTCTCCTCATCCTTCATTTGTCTTCTAAAGACCCACTTACAACCTATTGGTTTACATCCTCTAGGAAGGTCCACCAATTTCCACGAGTGATTGTCTAGAATTGATTCTAGTTCACTATTGGTTTACAACCTCTTCATATGTTTTGGGGGCTTCCTCTAACATATAGACACTTACAATTTCTTCATTTATGGAGTTATCTTCTGGTAGGAAAGTAGAAAAAAAAATCAGGCCCAAAGTTGGCTTCTTTTCTAACTCTTTTACTACTTCGAATTTCAGGAGTGTCTATATCGTTAGTACGATCATGGTTATAAGGTTACAGCATGAGAAGGCAGATTAGTAGGTTGTGCATTATTAGATTTCAAGGGAAATATATGTTCAAAGAATTCAGCATCTCTAGATTCAACGATACTACCGCATGCATATGAATTACTAGATCCCTTGATTAAAAATTGATAATTAGCACTGTAATAAGCATACGCGATAAAAATAGAAACAAAAATATTAGGTCCAACTTTACTTCATTTAAAATCCAGCAATCCACCCTTGGCTAGACACCCCCACACTTTCAAGTATTTTAGATTAGGTACATGACCTTTCCAAATTTCTTATGGGGTTTTTTCTATTTTTTTTATGAGGAACTCTACTTAGCACATGACAAGCAGATAATATCACCTCTCCCCACATGTTATGAGGTAGTCCAACACTAATAAGCATAGCATTTATCATGTTCTTTAAAGTTCTATTTTTTCTTTCAGCGATATCATTAGATTATTGACAATAAGAAGGCCTTCGCTCATGTATTATCCCATTTTTCTAAAAAAACATTTCTAGTGAAGTTGGCTCATATTCTCCCCCTCTATCGGACGTAACTCCTTTTATTTTTTTTCTATTTGATTTTCTACTTCAGCTTTGTATTTTAAGAAAATTTCTTTGGCTTCATCTTTAGTACTTAAAAGGTTTACCATCGAGTATTTAGAGTAATCATTTACAAAGATTATATAGTACCTTTTCCACCTCTACTCATTTGGCTTTTAAAGTCTTCTAAGTCACTGTGAACTATCTCAAGAAGTTTAGATTGTCTCTTCATAGACTTAGAGGGTTTTTTAGCTTGTTTAACTTCTACACATACCTCGCATTTACTAAAGTCCATATTACTAAAGATAACCATGTTCATCTTCCTAAGTCGTTTTATTGACTCAATGTTAAAGTGCCCAAAGTGAGCATGACATAATTCAAGAATTTCAACAAGATAAGCAAAAAAGGTACCAACAATGTATTCATGCCAACAATGTCAAGGACAAATACACCATCATTATAGAATCCCTTGGCCACAAATTCCCCATATCTAGTTAGGACTAGTTTATCGGTGTCAAAGGATAATTTCAAACCTGCTTTAATCAAAAGACTACCCGAAATCAAACTCCTACGTATTTCAGAAACATATAGCACATTTTTTAAAGTAAAGAATTTTTTAGAAGTGAATTTAAAAGAAACTTTCCCTTTTTTAAGGATAGGTGCTGTTGTAGAATTCCCCATGCAGAACACTTCTGGATCGGTCACTTTTTGGTATTCTTGGAACATGTTTCGTTCTATGTAGATGTGCTTGGTAGCCCCGGTGTCTACTATCTACTTAGTCATATTGTTCACCAGGTTCACCTCCGAAACAATAGCTTCAATGTTCTCCATTTCTACAAGGGGAGCTTTGTGCTTCGGGTCCCTAGGCTAGTTCCCTTTGCTTCTGCAATATTTGGCCATATGTCCGCGTTTTTCGCAGTGATAGCATTCCCCATGAAATTTGCTGTTTGACTTTTGAATCTTTCCGCCAGGTGTAAAGATTGAATGATACTTTTTGCCTTTACTCTTAAACCTGTTGGATGCACTATGCCTAACTTCCACAATATAAGCTTTAGAAAGTTTGGAATATGAGTACCCTCTGTCCTTATACCTATTCTCTTCTTTACTTTTCAAGTAGTTCACTAACTTCTCTAATGTCAAGTCATTTTTCTTATGCATGAGCAGATTTCTATAATCATTCCAAGAATGTAAAATTTTTTCAATCAAAACATAGGCTTGTGTAATATCACAAATTTTAAGCCCTTCTGATAAGAGAGTAGTTACTATGTTTTCATATTCATCGACTTGATCAATTATCGGTTTATTGTCCTCAAATTTGAAATCTAGCCACTTACTAACTTCATATTTTCTATTTGCCACGCCTATATTTTTTTCCTGAAGGGTGCCCCAGATCTCTTTTGATGAGTCTAATTGTACATAAATACCAAAGAGTCCATCACTCATGTAATGCAGTAATTACCCCTACTGGCGGTGAATTTTTCTTGATCTGCCTCTTTCTCAATTTCACCGTCAGGTACCTTTTTTTTACAAAGTACATAATCTATATTAACTTGTTCCAGGTAAAACAAAATTTTCTGAGACCACCTCTTCTAATTCTTCCCATCAAGGGGCTCAACTTTGGACACGTTGAAAAGAGGTAATTTGGCTGCCATGTTTAAATATAGATATGTAAAAATAAATTATCTTTTAGATTGTTAGAAAACAACAACAAACTAGTAATAAAACTTCAAAAAAATAGCAAATTACAGCAGCAATATTGCAGTAAAATCTTGTAGTGAAATATTACAATAGGAAATACTGAAATATTTAAGTAAAATTTTCAGTTAAATTGTAGTAAAATTTTAGCAGAAATATTAGTAAAACTCCATGAATATTACAGTGAAATTTTATCAGAAATAGTAGTAAAATTGGAGTAAGAAATTCAGCAAACAATAATGAAATACGGCAGTGTAAGTTAGTAGTAAAATTCAATGAAATTTGCAGCAAAAAGTGCAGTGAAATATTACCTAAACACATCAATCAAATAATACCGAAAAGTGTAGAAATTGATCAGAATTATGAAGATACCGCCGTGGCAATTAACCATTGTCTTAAAAGGCGATTTCGCCACTGCTTCAGTGCAAATAGTAATATTGGTGTCCGTCCTCCAGGATTTACACGGTTCAAATGTTAATGGGCACTCGTAAAACGTCGAGTAGGAGAACCCAAGAACTTTGCCTGAGTATTTTTGAGAAAGAGAGAGAAAATCGTAGAAGAGAAGAGAAGAGCTGAGACAGAAAAAATATAAGGCGACAAGGCTTTTACAACCACGGCGTTGAGAGGCGATTTTTGGGTGAGAGAAAAGGCGACAAGAGGCGCGCAGCTAGTCCACGACGACCGACGCTGGGTCCGGCGGGGTAGCCACGTGTTCGGCCGGTCTGCTGCTTCCTGGTGGTGGGTCCGGCGGCTGCACCAGTGGCCGGTAGAGGGTGAAATAAAGGGAGAGAGGGTGTTAGGGTTTGGGTGTTGGTGGTGTTACGTAGGACGATTGAGCCGCCTCCGGTGGCTCCTCCGGCCAGCAGTCAACTCCGACGGTCCTCCTCTTCCTTCGCCGCCCTTCGGTGGCCGGTGGCGTGGTCGGAATCCGGCCGGGGCTTGTTCGGGCGACTAGGGAGGTCGCGCGAATTGCGACTTCTCTCCCTTCTCCTTTCTCGATTTTCGGAGCATTTACGTGTAAGTCTTCCTTTAATCCTTGGCTACTTGATTTTGTCGGCCTCCTTGGTGGCGTTTGCAACCAGTCTTTGGGCCGGTGGTGGTGCTTGGGTGGCGGTGAACTTTGTGTGGAAACCCTAATTTTTCTAGGTTTTTTCCATCTTTTGGCTTGAGTCACGCACCATAGCTGAGGTGCGTGACACTGCGGCGTTCAATGTGGGTTCGGGCTCGACGGTTGGTGCGGGTGACCAGGCTTCACCCACATGGGCTGATCGGGTCCGGTCCTCGGATCAAAATACGCTACAATATATTCGCCCTATTCTTGTTCACTGCAAGCCTGTGGGAGTTGTTCCGCGTGGGGCTTTTGAGTCTGGTAGTGAGAAGTGGGAGCATTGCTTGGTGGGTCGTTTGATTGGCACGGGACTTGCATATGCTCGTGCCCTTGAGATCGCTACCTTCCAGTGGGGTGAGAAGGGTCTTAAATGTGTCCTTTCTAACGGTGAGGTTTACTACTTTCGGTTTAGAACTAAGGCTTAGGCTGAGAGTATTCTTATGGGTGGTCCTTGGTTCTTCAAGGGCGTGTGCATGTCACTCCAGCTTTGGAGGGAGGGCATTGCGATTCACAAGAATTGTCGGACTGCCCCTGTTTGGGTCTGTATATCTGGGCTCCCCTTAACCTTGTGGAAGCCTATTGGGACCAGTGCAGCTTGTAGTACGATTGGCCGGCCTTTGTTCATGGACAAGGTTACTGCTGACTGCACTCGTCTTGGTTATATTCGGGTTTATGTTGAGGTGGAGGCCACGGAGCCTGTACCTAAGGAGACCTCCATTGATGTGAACGGGATGCTCTTCAAATTGAATATTGCGTGTGAGGCTATGCCGATACAATGCTCAACTTGTTTGGTTTTTGGGCATGAATGTTCACCACCCGGGGCTCGTGAGGCCCCTACCATGGCGGTGCCGGTTCTTGGGCGCAAAAAGAAGAATAAAAATAAGAAGAAGAAGGGTGGTGCGTAAGAGAGGGGTCGAACCCCCTGTTGCAACTCGTGGGCCAACCCATGCGAGGAGGAGGGGGGGTGCGCGTCCAATCCCCCCCCCCCCCCCCCGCCCGGCCCAATTCTGAGGCCGGCCAGCAGGCCCGTGTGGGGGCGCTTACTCAAGCCCACAACGGGCCTGTAGCAGCACCTCCAACGGCTCTTGCCGGGCCCGAGTTGGGCCTGGTCCCTTTCGTTCTTCGGCCCATCATGGTCGGCAACTACGCGCCACCCCGGCTGCGGTTGCGGTTGAGTTGTCCGGCAGCCTGACCTTGGATGATGGAGGACGGGCCGCATTGGCGTCACCCACAAAGTCACCTCTCGAGGTGAGCCATGTCCAACCCACTAGCAAGCCCAGCTCTAGCTCGGATTCTTCTGGTGTACCGGTGGACCATTCGCCTGAGGACTTAGGGCGTGCTTTGGTTCCTTTCGAGGTTGAGGAGGCTCAGGAGGCTCTTGCCCCTTCTTTTGAGTCGCCAAACCCTTTTAAGTTGCTTGCTAAGGAGCGATTCGGTGATACGTCCACATCAGAGTGTACATCACAGTTGACTCCTATTGCTCATCGTACCCGCTCTGCGACGACCCATGTGGGCCGTGAGGGCCATGACGTGCTTTAGCTTCCAGTTTCCATGATTGGATGCTGGAATGTGAGGGGGTTCAATAACCCCAATACTATTTGTGCTGTGCGTGGCTGGATCTCCTCCAGTCGTTTGAGCTTGGTTGGATTGGTTGAGACCAAGGCCAACCCAGTTGATATTGATTCCGCTATTGCCCGTTGTGCTGAGGGGTGGTAGTTTTTGATTAGTGGGGTGCGGGCCCGTGGGTGCCGTATCATTGTTCTCTGGGATCCGACCTTCTACCATGTAGTGAGAGTACAGGGTGGGGATCAGTATCTTACCTGCCGGGTCTCTGGTGTCCGAGGCAATGTGGACTTTACTGCTACGTTTGTTTATGGATTTAATGAGCCGGGACCACGTCGGGAGCTTTGGCGTTATATTCGAGGAGCCAGCATGGGCCTCCAGGAGGAGCCTTGGATACTTCTTGGAGACTTTAATGCTATCCTCAGTCCGAGTGATAGGAGGGGTGGCCGGGACACTTGGCCTGGGCACATGGATGACTTTAGGGACTGTGTCTACGAATCTGAGCTCATAGTCCTGCCTTATATCGGGCTGCGCTACACTTGGTCCAATGGCTTAGATGGAGACGCTCTCATCCTGAAGCATCTTGACTGGTGTATAGTGAGTGAGGGTTGGTTGCGTTCTTTCTCTTCCTCATCTGTCGAGTTCCTTCCCCGGAAGTTATGTTCTGACCATTGTCCCTTTGTAGTTACAGGACTTGGAGAGCGCCGCACCCCGCGGCTCCCTTTCAAGTTCTTTAACTTTTGGACTGACCATGAGGAGTTTCTGCCTACTGTGCGGAGGGTTTGGGGGGCTAGCATTGATGGCACGCCCATGTATCAGCTCACTCAGAAGCTGAACCGGCTAAAGGGGGAGCTGAAGGCCCTCAATGCTAGACATTTTAGTCACATATCAGCTCGGGTTGTGGCGGCGAGAGATGCCTGGACTGAGGGTCAGCGGGCGCTTGATGGTGCTCCGGAGAGTAGTCTACTTCGAGAGGAGGATCGTCACCTTTCTCGCGAGTACTCGCTGTTATGTAGGGATGAGGAGGCTTTTTATCGTCAGAAGTCTCGCATCCAATGGCTCTCCTTGGGGGATCAGGGTACCCGATTCTTTCATAAGTCAGTCACACATCGGCAGACTAGGAACCGAATTTCTTCCATTATTCACACTGATGGTAGGAGGACTTATGATGACGTGGAGATCTCGGAGGCAGGTGTCTCCTATTTCCGTGGATTATTGATAAAGCCGAGTGGGCCACTTCGTGAGGATATTTCGGAGCTCTTTCAGACCCGGCTAGCTGAGGATCAGGCCATACCACTTACTTTGTCTATTACTGATGTTGAGGTGAGAGATGCTTTGTTCTCCACTGGGTTACACCTCCCTCTTCTTTAAGAGGGCTTGGGATATTGTGGGGTGTGATGTTACTCGAGCTGTCCGGTCTTTCTTTCAGTCAGGGCGCATGCTTGGCGCACTGAATACTACTCGCATCAGCTTGATACCGAAGGTGGAGAATCTATCCACCTTCGCTGACTATCGCCCGATCTCCTGTTGCAATGTGATCTATAAGTGTATTACTAAGATCATTGCGAACAGGTTGAAAGGGGTCCTTCCTTACCTCATTGATGACTCGCAGTCTGCTTTTGTACCTGGCCGGAGGATATCTGATTGTATTATGTTGGCCCAAGAGCTTCTGGCGACTATCATCTTCAGACGCCGTCGCCTAGGTGTGCTCTGAAGGTCGATCTTCGCAAGGCATTTGATACGGTGCGCTGGGAGTTCATTCTTACTGCTATGCGGTGTATGGGTATTCCTGAGGTTATGATTCGATGGGTGCGGGAGTGCCTTTTCATAGCCAGATTTTCAGTCGCCATTAATGGCGAACTTCAGGGGTTTTTTGGCACGAGCAGAGGTATCAGGCTGGGAGATCCTCTCTCACCCTACCTTTTTGTTATTGCCATGGAGGGCTTACGGGGTTTACTACGACACGCATCTTCTGATCCGAGGTTTCGTTTTCATCCTTGTTGCCAGGGTACTAGCCTTACTCACTTATTCTTTGCAGATGGCCTAATGGTTTTCAGTGAGGCTGATGAGGGTAGTGTTTCGGTCATTCGGGAGGCGTTACATCGATTTGCCGCACTTTCGGGGCTATCCCCGAATGCAGCAAAGAGTACCGTCTTCATTACCAGGGTTGATCATGAGCTTCGACAGTCCATCCTTGACATCTTAGGGTTCAGATTGGAGCAGTGCCCGGTCAGATATTTGGGGGTGCCGCTCATCACGGCGAGGCTTCAGTTCATTAACTGTAAGCCTTTATTAGACCGCATCCTTGCCCGCATTCAGCTTTGGACATCTTGTTCTTTATCTTATGTCGGTCGTCTGCAGCTTATCCAATCGGTTCTGTTTTCTATTCAGGTCTTCTGGTCATCTGTCTTCATCCTTCTTAAGCTGATGATCCAGAAGATCGAGTCGACTCTTGCGGCCTTCCTATGGAAGGGCACTTCTTTGGGCCCAGGAGGGACCAAGGTCGTCTGGTCGCATTTCTGTTATCCCCGTAGGGAGGGTGGTCTTGGGATTCGGCGTTTGCGCGAGTGGAACCAGGCTTCTCTCATGAAGCATGTCGGGGTTCTACTCACTGATCGTGACTCTCTTTGGCCTCGGTGGATCCATGCTAACCGAATCAAGGGGAAGTCTTTCTGGGATATTCAGCCTCGAGGTTCAATCCCATGGTCATGGAGGAGCATCCTGGGTGTTAGGTCGTTGTGTGCTGGGGCCTTCCAGCACATTATTGGTGACGGACGTGATACAGCGTTGTGGTCTGACTACTGGTTGCTGTGTGGACGTTTAGAGGGGCCGTTCACTTTCCGCCTCCTTCATTCCACTGGTCATCACTTGGGCTCTCATGTTTCTGACATTATTCAGGGTGATCAGTGGCGCTTCCCACAGGATATTGCTGAGCTGCTACCTATCTGGGATTCTGTCGACTTCAGGCCCCGGCCGGGGGAAGCTGAGAGTGTGCGGTGGATGGGTGACCCATCTGGGGTCTTCTCCACTAGATCGGCTTGGGAGATGATCCGTAGCCGGAGGAAGGACGACTCCATCCACCATCTTCTTTGGTTCCAACTGCATATACCGAGACATTCCTTCATCCTTTGGCTTGCCTCCTGTGAGCGGCTTTGGACCTTTGACAGACTGCTGAGACATAGAGTGCAGGATGTTCGGGCTACTTGTGTGTTGTGTGGGTCGGATGATGAGTCGCATAGTCATCTCTTCTTCAGCTATAACTTCTCTGCTACGGTCTGGTCCAGGGTGTCTTCTCGCACCTCTTTCTCCTGGCCTTTGCTTCCTTGGCATGAGCTGGTCCAGTGGGCCGCTAGCAGGCTCCGTGGTCGCGAGGTGGATCGGATTCTTGCCCGCCTTTATCTTTCTGCGACGGTTTACATCCTCTGGTACCAGCGTAACCTGAGGATTCAGCGCTCCCAGTCCAGGCCTTCTACAGTTGTCACTGAGGAGATCACAGGATTGGTTCGCAGCTGTCTCCTTGCAGCTCGCACGCTTAGCGGTGCTCATCGTCACTCACAGCTCTTGCAGGAATGGGGGATTGAGCATTAGCTTTGTTTGCATTTTTGCCTTGTTCTTCTTTGTTATATGGTTGTGTTGGCTTTTGATTCTGATGTTGGACTCTTTCTTCGGATTGATTCTTTGATATAGGCCTAGGGCCTTGGCTTGGGGTATGCCCCTCGTAGACTTGTATATATAGTCTTTCATATATATGATATTTTCACACTAATTTAAAAAAACGATTGAGAATATTGTTGATTGGATAATTATGTAGTATGTGAAGCCCCTATTTATACTAAGATTGCGTCATAGAATTTTGCAGTAGCTAAATCCCAAAAACATCTGCAATAATAGTGTTCAACAGCTAAATTCCAACGTTAAAAATGGTTTTCAGTGATGAATTGCAGAAGCTGAAATTTAATTAGCTAAGATTCTAGAACATCTATTTTAACTGTCATAAATCCCCAACAGCAATGGTAGCAACGGTAACAGATCTGTAAGTTTTTTCCAAAAATAAATATACCCGTAAAGAAAAAGATCACCCACCCTCGCTCGAGCACGGCACGGCATGGCACGGTGGGCGGGCGGCGCGCACATGTGTGTGGTTTCCATTCTCTCACCCATGACTTAATTCAAAGGGTTGTGTAACATGTACATATATAAACTCAAACAACCTCCCCTCTTTTGTCTTTGTGGGATGTGGCTTTGTAGCCACCACTTTGCTTAATTTTTGCTTCCATCTTTTTTCAACAACCCCCCACAAAAGATACAAGCATGAAAGAGGAAGAAAGATAGATAGGGAAAAGGGAGTTCAGTTTTTCGTTGCCGATGTCTTGCGACTTGAATCATCATCTAGTGTAGCCCAAGATAAGGATAAATAGCATGCGAGCTGACTTTCGTCTTGAACCTCACAAAAGTTGTATAGTCTTCTACATGGACACATACCAAACTCTAGATCTTAGCAACTCCTGCGGTTTGGCGAGTTTTATCGACCATGCGCTTGTCTTAGATATTCATAGGCACTCCAGAAGGCAAGCCTGAAACCTTAAGACGGAGCAGCCACACTTCCACACCTATATAGGTGGATCCCATCAAGTGTGTGTTACTGCACAACACCAAACATATGGATACGGGTCCATTAAGAGCTAAAGCTCAACTATACCCCTTTGCAACATACAGACAGTGTCCATCAAGTGCAAGCCTTGCTTACACCACCAAACATATGGCTATGAACCCATCTCCGCACTGTCACACCACAGGGAGGGACAACATAAAGTACAGTGCACTCCTTGAATGAAACTACGACTTTTAACATTGCACCTATTAAGACTAGGTAGGATACATCACAGTTTATTTATGTATAGACTTTAATCCCATCACCCTCAATGTTTCCACAATCATTTTACGACAAAGGCCTTTTGTCAATGGATCCGCAAGATTCTTTTCAGATTTTATATAGTCCAGTGATATCACACCACATTCTAGAATATCTTTCACGATATTATGCCTGAGACGAACGTGTCTCCTCTTTCCATTATAAATCTTCTTCTTTGCCACAACAATTGCAGCTTGACTGTCACAATGAAGTGATACTGATGGAGCTAGAAGCCCCCATAATGTCAAGTCTCCCAATAAACCTCTTTGCCACTCGGCTTCATGACTTGCCAACTTAAGACTAATGAACTAAGATTTCATAGTAGACGTAGCGGTGCAAGATTGCTTAGAGGATTTCTAGGATATAGCACCACTAGCTAGTGCGAACACATATCGTCATTATCAGACAATCAATTGGGGTCACAATATCCTTCTAAAACAGCGGGAAACATTTCGAAGTGAAGTCCCCAATCTATAGTTCCTTTTAAATATCTAGGCAATCATTTTAATGCGTTCCAATACTCTTGATTAGGATTATGTGTGTATCTACCGAGTCTACTTAAAGCATAAGCAATGACAAGTCTAGTATAGTTCATCAAAAATATAACGCTACAAATTATTTTGGCATACTCAGCTTGGCACATAGCAACACCTTTATATTTAGTTATATGTACAATGGGATCATACGATGTTCTTACTGGATCAACATTATAAATGTCAAACTTTCTAAATATCTTCTCAACATAGTGAGACTGATTTAGGCTTATGCGTTCGGGAGTTTTTGCAATCTTAACTCATAAAATCACGTCTACCTCACCCAAATCTTTCATATCAAACTTAGAACATAGGAAGTTTTTAGCTCCATTGACAACTTTCAAGTTTGTGCCAAATATCAACATATCATTAAAATATAGACAAACTATTACATATCCATTTAAATCAGACTTAAAATACACACAAGAGTCACCATTATTTACACGAAAATTGTTAACAATTAGCATGCTATTAAATTTCTCATGCTGCTGTTTAGGTGTCTGTTTGAAACGGTACAGCGATTTTATAAGTTTACAAACTTTCTTTTCATTACAAGGGACAACAAAACTCTCAGGCTATTCCATGTAAATCTTTTTATCTAGGTCACTATTAAGTAATGTTGTTTTAACATTCATTTGATGTACTACCAGATCATGAATAGACGCAAGGGCAAATAGGGTTCTAATCGTGGCTATTTTAGTGACAGGTGAATAAGTTTCAAAATAGTTGACCCCCTTTTTCTGGGTGTAACCCTTAGCTACTAACCTTGCCTTAAACTTATCTATTGTCCCACCATCCTTCATATTTCTTCTACGGACACACTTACAACATGTTGGTTTACATCCTCAAGGAAGGTCTACCGATTCCCATGTGTGATTGTTCAGGATTGATTTTAGCTCATTATTAATAGCTTCTTTTCAAAAGGTCGAATCAATCGATCTCACATCCTCTTCATATGTTTTGGGGCCTTCCTTTAACGTATAGACACTTATAATTTCTTCATTTATGGAGTTATTTTCGATTAAGAAAGTAGTAACAAAATCGGGTTCAAAGTTGGTTTTTCTAGCTCTTTTACTTCTTCGAATTTCATGACTGTCTATATCCTTAGTACGGTCATGGTTATCAGTTACAGCATGAGAAGGCAGATTAGTAGGCCGTGCATCATGAGATTTCAAGGAAAACATATGTTCAAAGAATTCCGCATCTCTAGATTTAACAATACTACTGCATGCATATGAATTATTATATCCCTTGATTATAAATCGATAAGCAACACTGTGATAAGCATACCCGATAAAAATGCAAACAACAATCTTAGGTCCAATTTTACTTTGTTTAAAGTTAGGTAATCCAACCTTGGTTAGATAGCCCCACACTTTCAAGTATTTTAGATTGGGTACATGACCTTTTACATTTCGTACAGGGTTTTATCTAGTTTTTTTATGAGGAACTCTATTTAGCACAGGCCAAGCCAATAATGTCGCCTCCCCCCACATGTTATCAAGTAGTCAAGAATAAATAACCACAGCATTCATCATGTTCTTTAAAGTTCTATTTTTGCTTTCAGCGATACCGTTAGATTGTGGACAGTAAGGAGGGCTTCGCTCACGTATTATCCCATTTTCCTCAAAAAGCTTTTCTACCGAAGTTAGGTCATATTCTCCCCCTCTATTGGACCTAACCCTTCTTATTTTCCTTCTTAATTGATCTTCTACTTTAAATTCGTATTTTAAAAATATTTCTTCTGCTTCATCTTTAGTACTTAGGAGGTATACCATCAACTATCTAGAGTAATCATCTGCTTCATTTTTTTCACCCTCTACGCATTTGGCTTTTAAAGTATCCTAAGTCATTGTGAACTAGCTCAAGAAGTTCAGATTATCTCTTGATAGACATAAAAAGTTTTTTAGCATGTTTAGCTCCTACACATATTTCGCGTTTACTAAAGTCCATATTACTGAAGTCAGGAATCACATTCATTTTCCTAAGTCATTTTATTGACTCAATATTTAAGTGTCCTAAGCGAGCATGCCATAATTCAAGAGATTCAACAAGATAAGCAGAGGAGGTACTAACATTGTTATTCATGCAAACATCACCAAGAACAAATATACCATCATTATAGAATCCCTTGCCCACAAATTCCCCATTTCTAGTTAGGACTAGTTTATCTGAGTCAAAGGATAATTTCAAACTAGCTTTAATCAAAAGACTACTCGAAATTAGATTCCAATGCATTTTAGAAACATGCAGCACATTTGTTAAAGTAAAGAATTTTCCAGAAGTGGGTTTTAAAGAAATCTTTCCTTTTCCGAGAATAGGTGCTGCTGCAGAATTCCCATGTAGACTACTTCTCCATCGGTCACTTCCTAGTATTCCTGGAACATATTTCGATTTGTGCAGATGTGCTTGGTAGCTCCAGCGTCTACTATCCATTCAGTCATATTGTTCATCAGGTTCACCTCTAAAACAACAGCTACAATATCCTCCGTCGCTATAAGGTGAGCTTTGTGCTTTGGGTCCCTAACCTAGTTCCTTTTGCTTCTGCAATCTTTGGCCATATGTCCACGTTTTCCACAGTGATAGTATTCTCCTTGAGATTTGCTGTTTGACTTTTTTAATCTTTCCACCAGGTTTGAAGTTTGAATGGTGTTGTTTTCCTTTATTCTTAAACCTGTAGGATACAATAGGCCTAGCTTCCGCAATATTAGCTTTAGAAAGGTCCGAGTATGAGTACCCTCTGTCCTTAAGCCTATTTTCTTCTTCAATTTTCAAGTGGTTCACTAACTCCTCTAATGCCAAGTCCTTTTTCTTATGCATGAGCAGATTTTTATAGTCCTTCCAAGAAGGTGGAAGTTTTTCAATCAAAACATAGGCTTGTGTAATATCACAAATTTTAAGGCCTTCTAATAGGAGAGTAGTTACTATGTTTTTATATTTATGGACTTGATCAATTACTAGTTTATTGTCCACGAATTTGAAATCTAGCAACTTACTTACTGCATATTTTTTGGTCCCTGCATCGCCACCCCCATGTTTTTTTTTTTTTTTTTTCCTGAAGGGAGTCCCAAATCTCTTTTGATGAGTCTAATTTTACATAAATATCAAAGAGCCCATCACTCATGTAATGCAGCAAATTACCCTACTGGTTCGATTAGCTGTGGTGAATTTTTCTTCATATGCCTCTTTCTCATTTTTACCGTCAGGTACCTTTTTTTCATATAGTACATAAGCAATTTTGACTTGCTCTACATAAAAATAAAATTCTCTGATACCACCTCTTATAATTCTTCCCGTCAAGGGGCTCAACTTTAGACACGTCGGTAAGAGGTAATTTGGTTCCCATTCTTAAAAATAGATTTGTAAAAATAAATCATCTTTTAGATTGTTAGAAAATAGCAACAAACTAGTAATAAAACTTCTAAGAAAAGGAAATTATAGCAGCAATATTGCAGTAAAATATTCTGTAAATTGTAGTAAAATACTGTAGTGAAATATCACAGTAAGAAATACTAAAATACTCTAGTAAATTTTTTAGTTTAATTGCAATTAAATTTTAGCAGAAATATTAGTAAAATTTCAGTAATATTGTAGTAAAATTTCAGCAAAAATTTCATTAAAATTCTAGTAAAATTACAGTAAGAATTTCAATAAATAATACCGAAATATTGCAGCGTGAATTAAAAGTAAAATTCAATGGGATTTGCAGTGAAAAGTGCAACGAAGTATTACCTAAAAATAGTAATCAAATAATACCGAAAAGTGGAGAAATTGATCATAATGACGAAGATACCATGCGGTGGCAATTAATAACTGTCCTAAAAGATGATTTCACCGCTGCTCTGGTACAAACAATAGTATTGGTGGCCGTCCTTCTGCATTTAGATAGTCCGACTGTTAACGTGCATTCATTAAACGTTGGGTAGGAGACCCCAAGAACTTTGCCCAACTATTTTTGAGAAAGAGAAAGAAAGCTGTAGAAGAGAAGAGAAGAGAAGAGCTGAGATGATTGAGAATGTTGTTGATTGGATGATTATGTAGTATGTAAAGCCTCCTTTTTATAGTAAAATTGGGTCATATAATTGCGCAGTAACTAAATCCCAAAAATGTCTGCAATAATGGTGTTCAACAACTAAATTCCAACGTTAAAATGGTTTTCAATGATGAATTATAGAAGCTCAAATTTAGTTAGCCAAGATTTTCTAACAGCTATTTTGACTATCATAAATCCCAAACGGTAATGGCCGCAACGATAACAAATCTGGAAGTTTTTTTCGAAAATAAATATACCCGTTAAGAAAAAGAGCACCTACACCCTCGCCAGAGCATGCCATGGCGGACGGGCGGCACGCGCGCACATGTGTGTGGTTTTCCATTCTCTAACCCATGACTTAATTCAAAGGGTTGTCTAACATGTACATATATAAACTCAAACAACCTCCCCTCTTTTGTCTATGTGGGATGAGGTTTTTGTAGCTACTGCTTTGTCTGATTTTTTGCTTGTATCATTTTTCAATAATGAGTTCATCGATTGAAGAGTTTGAAGCGTTTAATGGGAAAATTTTTCTTTCTAAGACTGTTAGGATGTTTTCCATAATATACATTGAATAATCATAATATAATAACATGGATAAAATTACATCATTCAAACTCCAACAATGGTGAAAGAGTATTACACATAAATTCCATCAACTCAAGAACTAACAATTTAATACAAATAATAACGGCATTGGAAAGTAAACTAAATAGGAAAAGGGTTTAGAGAAAACATATCTTTGTTGGGTTGAGGCATGCAAAAGGCGCTCTGCTTAAAAATTAAGCGCCCATGCTGCACGAGTCTGATCTTTCAATTAAGTGCACTCATTTTCCAAGATTCAACAACCTATCGGACCTTAATTTGTGCAGTAATAAGAGATCCCCGAACCTCGATTACCCTAACTCACATTGTTATGAAAAAGTGGGGAGGAGAAATAAGAAAAGTGAAGAGAAAAGATATCCAATTTTTGTCGACTATTTTCTATTTTTCATTTTGCAACTTTTCTCTTAAATTTATATACATAAAATATGTAACTAATTCACCACAAAAAGTGCTGAAGAATTTCCTGATATCTTGTTTAAAGTCATGAATTATGTCAACATTTTATTATCTTTGAATTTTTGGAAATATCAACCCATGATAGCCAATATTTGCTTCTAGGAAAATTTTTAACAAATTGATATTACGTGCATGTATTTTGAAAGGGTTTACAATTAAATTATGAGTATATCCTTTTCTATTTAAAAATTAACTCTTAAAATCTTTTACAAAAGTATTTTTCTACATAAAATAGTAGTTTTTAAATCACTAAAAACACACTTTTTTCTAATAGTAATCATATATCGAAAACGGCCAGCCATAACTTAAGCAATAGGATAGATAGAAATTGACACTTGTGTTCTTACATGCTCCCTCACATGTTGGGTAATGAAAGAAATGTTGGAAAAAATGAAATGGCCACCCACCGCGCCATGCTCGGGTGTGGGTGATCTTCTTTTTAACGGGTATATTTAATTTTTGGAAAATAATTATTTCAAAACCCGTATCGTGATTTACTGCGCCTCTTTACTACACATTTGCCTTTATAAGCCCTCATTACTAGCCGTTTATGGCTATTAAGATTATGAATATTGGGATTCATGGCTAATTAAAAATATAGCTGTTGGGATTTATTGCAGCCGTTTTTCAATGCCTGGCACCGGTATAAATACTCATGCTCTACACCATTTCTATACACCCCATTAGCAAGCAACATACCAATCTTCTATTCTCTCTCTCCCATTTTCGGCTCTTCTAAATTTTGGGCAAAGCTCAAGGTACTCCTATCCGGTAATTAACGAGTGCATATTACGAGTAGGATTGCATTAATCTTGGTGGACGGCCGCTGGGTATGCCGTATGCACCAAAGCAGCGGCGAAATCATCTTTTAGCTCGGTATCATCGTTTTGTAAGATCTTTCTAATTGCTCTCTACTTCATTACTATATTAGCAATTATTCTAACAAGAGACGCTTACTAAACGATGATTTTGGTTAATCACATCACTCACACATGTGTGAGGGTCTCCACACTCATGCATGACGGTTTACTTTCAAAATTTTTCTTGCAAACGCATCTCGTTATGGCAGTTTAGTTTTGATATTTTTTTTTTTTTAATTGAACCTTGTTCTGGTAAATGGAGTCTATAATGTGGTGTCCACAAAATTGGCGGGTGCCATGGTGGCCTCATCGTAAATAGCTGTGTCCACGTGGAGTCCATATCTATAATTGTTTTTTGGTATTACTTTTACTTTTTTTTTAATAATTTTTTTAAAATCTGGCTCCATAATTTCCCTCGAGAGTGTACAATAATGCTCTCAAGAAAAAGCCTTTAATAATGCTCTTAAGAAAAAGCCTTTGGACTTTCAAATACTTTGCTAGTGTTATAATATGTCTATAGTTTTATACATACACACATGACAGTGCATGCAGTGCTTGCAATTGTGCGTGTCAAAATGGTGATGAGTCATGCGTGTAATTTTATGTGTATATATATTTGTAAGAAAGCGGTGAAATGAAAGGAGATGCAGAGCAGTGAAGAATTGAGAAGCAGAGTGAGATTGAGAGAATCAAAGAAGAATTAAGAAAAATATTTAAATATTAAAATATTGAAAGAATTAGTTGAATAGAAGAAAAACTTATCTAGTTCTTTAGTTCTGATATAAAATACTTGCTATTTTTTTTTTTTGATATATTCGGGTTTATATTTTATTCTCTTCCTTTTGAGTATAATATGCCTATAGTTTTATAACACGTTATAAGCACGAGTCTCCAGCCAGTTGAGGATCACTATATACTTGACGTAAGTTTTCATTCCCTGATCTTTATAATTTATAATGTCTAATCTTACAGATCTAGAATTTACTGTTCCTGATATATCTGGCAAAAATTATTTGCCTTGGACCCTTGATGTTGAGATTTACCTTGATGCTATGAATCTCGGAGATACAATTAAAAGGGAAAATAGTGCATTCTTGAAGGATCGCGCTAAAGCAATGATATTTCTTGGGCATCATATCCTTAAATGATTGAAAACTGAGTATATTACTATAAAGGACCCATATGTCCTTTGGCTGAATTTAAAGGAGAGATTTGATCATCAAAGTTATGTGGTCCTCCCTAAAGCTCACTCTGAATGGATTTATCTGCTATTGCAGGACTTTAAAACTATAAGCGAGTATAACTCTGCAGTATTTAGCATTACCTCCCAATTTATGAGGGAAAAATATTACTAAGGACGATATGTTAGAGAAAACGCTCTCTACTTTTCATGTCTCCAATATGCTCCTATAGCAGCAATATCGAGAACGAGATTTTAAAAACTACTCAGAGTTAATGTCATTTCTCCTTGTTGCTGAATAAAACAATAAATTGTTTATTGAAAATCATCAGTCACGACCAACTGGGTCCGAACCATTCCCTAAAGCGAATGCTTCATCATACGACCATCAGGGACGTGGTTGAGGTTGTAAACGTGGTCGTGGCCGTGGATGAGGTTATAGCTGTGATCATAATAACTGGCACTATGGTACCCAGAATGGACCAAAATTTAAGATGTCCACAAATGACGAGGAGAACAATAAAAAAGAGAAATCCCTTGAAAGAAATTTGTCAAATAATCTGAAAACAGATTGGTACCGATGCGGTATGAAAGGTCATTGGATGCGTACCTGTGGTACATCCCAATATCTGGTAGACCTTTACCAAGCATCGTTGAAAGGGAAAGAAACGGTCCTAGAAAGCAATTTTGCTAAAGATCATTCTCCACTTAACGATACAAATTTAGATGTTTCTGATTTCTTCAAAGATCCTAGTGGGAGGATCATCTGATAAGTGATGAAAATATTTAAATTAACTAACATTTGTGTTTCTGTGTCTTATATTTTGTTTTGAACTATGTTTGATAATGTCGCCTTACTATGTACAAACTAGAATGGTATAATCTATCTAATATTTTATATGACATATGTTTAGTTATATGTGTGAATTATTTTTGATATGCATTGTTACACAATGATGGACAAATTTAAACCATAATAAAATTGTATAGTTGTTTTATTTATTCAACATTTCAAAATGGCAACAGACCAATTTAATATGAGATCTTATTTAATAAGACAGACTTTAGTTTTTATATTTTCTATTCTGCATATTCATGGCTAGTTAAACCGCCCACTTATTATCAGTTATTCATATAGTCGGCTATGTCACCTACTTATTATCAGTTATTTAAAGTGTTCTGCAATATCATTTTTGTTAGTACTTATATGTATTATGTTGGAAAATTATGAATGGTAGACATTCATGCCTCGAAGACAATATAACAGCAATGGATGCTTGAAACTTAATTACAGGCTTCAGAAGAGCACATATCATGTTTCCCGAACAAACAACATTTTTCATAAGTCAGACTATCTATTTAGTCTCAGGATACCCTTCGAGATGGTTAACCAGAAGTTAAAGGACCCAAAGGCTTTTGTTTCATGACATGACTACTTTAGTCATTCAGGTTTTAAAATAATAAAAGATTGTTAGAAATTCTCACACCCAGTGAAGAACCAGAAGATTCTTATATCAAATAAAACATAATGTGCTGCTTGTATTTAAGGCAAAGTGATTACTATGCTGTACTTAATTGAAATTAGGTTTGAGTCCCTTGTATTTAAAGGAATACAAATGGGATATACGTGGGTTATTGATTTCATTACATGGACCAATTTGATATTTTATGATATTAATAGAGGCCTCTACCCGTTGGTCTCATGAGTATGGATAATATACTTATAATGTGATATTTGTGAAACTCCTTGCATAAATGATTCGGCATATAGGTACAAAATGGTCTTGTAGATTTTCTGATTAAACGCCTACAGCGAATGGCTAGATCATTATTATTACCTACTTTTATATGGTATATGTTATGACATATATTGCAGCATTGACTCATACTAGACCAACTTATTATCATGGATCTACCTAGTATTGTCTCTGACAAGAGCCGGATATATATCCCATTTATGAATTTGGTTATATAATATATGTCCCAATTACTTCACCTTAATGCTGAAAAATGGGTCCAACATGGGGACTTGGAATTTATAACGGGTTTGAATTCTCGTCAAGTATAAGCATCTGGGGACATTAACTGGAAACATTTTACAACATAGTTTGCTGATTATAAATTCAACGAAACAAGGTTTCTAGAATCAAGGGGAGAAAATCGAAAGTTGAAAAATGAGAATTTATGTGGAATGCATCATCAAACCAGAAGTTCGAAGAATTGCTCACTTGTAAATTATTACAAGCCAATTCACAGATGTACTCATTAATGAAAAGAATGTGACTAAATAATACATCCCCGCTCTAGATGCTCCTACTCGAATTAATATCCCAATCAAGCGAGATTCTAATGTATTGATAAATGTATCTATTGCACGCTAGAAGCGTAGCAGATATATTGGTTCCAAATATATAATATGAGAAAGAAAATGGAGCAATAAAAAAGATTGGTCCCTCTACTATGAAATTTTTGAGGAGAAAAACTCAGCAGAGATAATAACATGAAATTTCTCAAGATTATTAGGTACCTGAAACTACTGAAACTATTGAAACTATTGGAATTATGATGATAAAGATCTCTATGAATTTAAGATATGATGGAACCGAAATGAAATTGATCAAAAGTTTGTATATACAGCAGCTACTGATTTGATCAAAGAAATTAAAGAATCTTCAACATGAGTTTGTTTAAGAATGCAAACAAAGAAATGATTGGCTAAAATAGAAAAACACAATTCAAGCTAAATTAATCATGTCTAATTTTTGGATCAGTAGTCCAAATGCCTAAAGAATAAAACCTGTAGGCTATATGTGAATGTTAGTGCGAAAAATAATGAGGTGGTAAAAAGCACAATTTGTAGCCTAAAGTTTATAATAGTGACTAGAAATAAACGGATATACATAAGGAATGGATGTGCTTAATCTGGTGGTCTCTATATGTGTCATATATATAATAACAGCTTATTCATTACTTGCGATGATATTTATATGAAAGTCCCTGAAGGACCAAACATGCCAAAAGCATATAATTTGAAACCTTGGCACATATTTGCTAAAAGAGGGATATGTTAATATCATCATGACTCGTACAGAGTTTAAAGAAGCTGTTATACACGTAAACTAAGAATTCGAGATAAAGGATCTCAAAAAAGAAAATATTTTATCTCGACCTGTAGATCGAATATTCATATGATCGAATATTACTCTATTGGTCAACTTCTACAAGTACGGTACTTAGTGTGTTTTAATATATTATTTAGTGCCTCAATTTTTGTTTAATTCCTTCATAAAGATAAAGACCTTTCCTGGTCTTCAATAAGGTAACAAATGAACTTTTGGTCTTAAAAGTACCACACTTTGGTGTAATTGTCGCAATATCAAGTAGAAGACTCATTCGATTAATTTGTCACCAATATAGCACCAAAATATGGAAATATGAGAATGCGGTTAAATGTTTATCCTAATAAATCAATGAGTATAACATTATTCTGTTATATCAAACTTACAATTAATTTTGTATTTTAGTATTAGTTATTTAAAATGCTATTTCATTATATATCTATATTGCTATGTTTTAGTAGTCTACTAATAATTGCAGCTACTGTTGAGTTACTACCGCTTTATGAGCAAAGAGAGAATGGGTATTGTTAGGGCCCTGGATTCAACATATTTTGTAAGCTTCCAATGATCATAGGGAGCCAGACAACACTATATAAAGATAAGTCTGCATTGCTCAAGGTAAGAAGAGTTTAGAGAACCAAGCATATTTCAACAAAGTTTTTTCCACTCTTAAGTTTTAGAAAGGGACGAAGCAGATACGCTCAAGAATCTGGAAGAGTTATTCATGAAAGAATCTGCAACAAACTATCGAGAAATCAACATAAGATTAACATTTGCCAACTCTGAGGCATCCTTGGTCAATGCGCGCTCATGAGAGGGAATTAATTATACACTGTACTGTTTTTCCCTTTGCTATAGTTTTTCTCACTGGATTTTTTTCTAGCAAGATTTTTAACGAGGCAGTTTAAGAAAGCGTATATAACTCGAACACTATACACTTTAAAGAGTGTTTATTCCCCAAATATTTAAAGGAAAATATCTAAAGGGGATTGTTGTAAATATTAGATATTTTTCAGGTACAATTTTAATGGTCGAATTCGAAGGTTGCGTATATCTACACTCCCTAGACCCTGCTTAGGTGGGAATCCTTGAGGCACTGAAAATATTACTTTTTAATAATATTTGAATTTGACTATAAAAATTATACCAAAAAATATTCAATATTTATAACAGATTGGATATTTTTAAGCCAAATATTGTTAACCCCCTCGTATCAAAGCAAAAAATGGTAGATATACCAATATTCCATTTGTGTTTTGACTTTGAAAAACCTCGCTAGGAGCATTGCAAAAATGGGAAATTGAACGGTCAGGATTGGTCGATCTGCCCGGATTGGACCCACACCCCCCACCCTGTGGCCCCGTGTTCTTCGTTTCACAGTTCACATTGTCCCTTGTGCAAAATTTTGAACTCCGTGCAAAGCAAAACCCTGCCTGCAGCACATGTAATGATCAAATTTGTAGGGTCAAAAACGGAGAATTTCTGGAGCAATTCACGCTCTTTGCATGTGCTCTGTGCTCCGTTGCTGCTGCTACACTCACTCCGCAGTTAGCGATCTCTTTCGCTCGAACTCTCACAAGATCGAGCATTCAGTTGCGGGAAATCAAGCAAATTCCGAGATCTGCACAGTTTCTCTGTCTGTTCGAAGTCGATTTCAATGAAGATGAAAACGGAGGCGATAAACCCTCTTATTACAGTCGAACACAAGAGGTAGCCAACTATCTCTTTCTCATTCCCTGAATTTCATCTCTATGTCTTTTGTTCAGAGCCAAGGGAGTCCATGTTTCTAAAGTCCCTCTAGATTTGCTAAATTAATTTGATTTTAAGAATTTGTAGGACTTTTCGTGGATGTTTATTTTGAAAGGACTTGTTTTTATCGAGTCTTTTCTGGACTGAATTACGTTTGACTATCTTTTCTTTCTTCTCTCGTATGCTGAGTGATTTTGCGTTAGATTGCGTTCTTCTCGTTATCTTCTGGTATGCGTTCTAGGTGTCCTGTACATTGCGGTTACTTGACTTTTCTTTTTTCAATTTTGTTCGCTTGTTTGTGCTTGATTTTCGATCATGTTGGATGAATTTGAATATGTTTTTATCTCGCTTCCCTTGCTATGCTTGTGGTTTAGCTTTAGTTTAGGTTGGGCAATGGAGTTGTACATGAGTTACTTGAATGTGTGGGCTCTGAAGTTGGTCGTTGAGTGAAATGGATAGTGAAATACCAGAACTGGAAGTTGATGGGCGTGATTTTGTCCCCATATGAGGTTCACTGGTTTGAGCTACCCCAATCTGCAGAAGTCGATTGTAGGTACTTTAATCCTGTCGTGTCGTAGGATTCTAGGTTTTATAGGGTCACGATATTGTGATTTTAGAGGCTTATTCACTTCAAGAAATTGATGGAATAGATTCTACACAGGGATGCATATGGGTTTGCTGTCAGGCCTCAGCATGTACAAAGATACCGAGAGTATGCTAACATTTACAAGGTATGTATTTTCATTTTGCAGTTCTCCTTAAATGTGGAATGAAATAGTGCAGGAAATGAACAAGTGATTCTAAGGCATTCTTGTTTTCTGTCAGGAAATTCTGAAAGTTGGTTCCATTGCGCTTCTGCTTATCTACATCATTTTTGGCCCAAATGGGATTTTAGATCCCTATGTCTAGGACAGTTAGCACACCTTAATCTTGATTGAGGAACTCTTTAGATGAATCATTTATTCTAACTTGGCAATGGGGCAGGTCGGAATACAGGGGGTGCCGCCTCCACACCCATACCCGCCACTTATACTCGCCTAATTACTCGTCATGGATATAAAGTGGATACTGATACCCTCTCCGGCTGGTACAAACACGTACCTATACCTGCCTTGGTGGGTACTAGGGGGTAACGAACGGGTCTTTAATACCTGCCCCATAACCCGCCATAATATGGGTGTGAAATGATTATTCATAGCCGCGTGTTTTAATTAGTTAATACTATCTCTTAGAATTTAATTATATTGAAGTGAGGGAGGCAGGCCAATGAAAAGTTGGATTAGGGATGGCAATTTGTCGGCTTTGGGTCTAGTTTACCTTCATCCAGAGCCAACTCAAAATAAACACGACCCAACCCAAATTCGGAAAAAAAAAACCCGATTATTCCATAAAAATTCAATCCAAATCCAAATCCATCTGGTGGAACGATATAGAACCCAAATCTATAACCCATTTAAATCCTAGAATAAGTTATGACATTACACTCTAATACTCATATATATAATGATAATAATGCAATAATAATACCTTAAAACCCAATATTTGGCAAATCAATATGCTTTTTCCTTTTTTAACATTTAATAATATGTATATAATAATAATACAATATTAGACAATAGTTCTAAAACCTATTAACTAGTAATCTTTATATATGGATTTGTTATATTATGGTTTATCATAATACTAGAACAAGCTCCAAATATGTTGGCATAATAAACAAATTAGTAGAATATAGTTTGGCATATTAAATACTCAAAATTTAGTAATTTTAAATTTTGGGGTTATTTACGCCAAAGGTCTCTGTACTTTGCTTATTGTGTCAATTTGGTCCTTGTACTTTTAATTCTGTCAATTTAGTCCCTGAACAATTCAAAATGTGTCAATTTAGTCCTTTGGTCAAATTTAAGTTATGTTAATGATGTAATTTTGTACAATAAAATTATGTTAGATGCGAGTGACTTATTATAAATTCATCTGTATTCCATAGCTGAACCATTAAAAACTTAACATAAATTTTTTTTAAGGACCAAATTGACATATTTTGATTTGTATACGGACTAAATTCACACAATTAAAAGTACAATGATTAAATTAAAACAATGGATAAAGTACAGGGACCTTTAGCATAAATAACCTTAAATTTTATTTTGCGCTAAATATGATTTTAGGTCGGATTTGGGTCAGGTTTGATGTCATCCAAATCGAACCTAATCCCAAATCCATTTATAAACATCCAAATCCAAATCCATTTAAAATCCCTTTTTTCACATCCAAACCTGGATTCGGGTCTGAATGCCATCCCTAAGCTGGATGGAGACGATTAGACATGACCTTAACCACTTAAACCTTACCAAAGAGATAACCTCAGAAGTTGAGTGGTTGTTAAATATATGTGTTGTCAACACAATGGTTATGAGATAGGAGCACCCCGATACTAGTCCACAATATCCTTAGGCCTGCATTTCTGTTATTGTTGTTTTATTGTTACTTGCATGCATGATATTGCTTTATTTGACTTTGTTTTTTAATATTGTTCACATTTTTTCTTTTTCTTTCTAAGAATAGGGGCCCTTCAGAAATAAATTTCCTTCAGGATAGCACCCTTTAGGGGTAAAACTGCGTATATCTTACCCTCCGACCTTGCCGTGCTGGGAGCCTCTCTGAGGCGTTGGGCTGTTGCCGGGGTATGAGGCGGAGCGGGGTTTAGGGGGAGGGATATACAGCATTATACTCGCCACAGTCACTTGTACCCGCTATCTGCCTCACTTGCACCCATACCCGCTCCAAACAGGGCGGGTTCCTGTAGGTATTGGGTTTTACCCGCCCTATTGCCGTCCCTATCATGGTGGTTAAAATTGCGATTTATATCGCAAAATCGTACGATTCTACGATTTTACTTTGCCTCAGCGATCTAAATCGGTTAAAAAATCGTACTTAAGTAGGATCGTGGTAGAATCGTAGCAAAATCGGTAGAATCACATCAGAATCGGTAGAATCGCAAGTAGAATCGCGATTTTGATGCGATTCTACCCGATTCTACTTAAAGGCTTGTGCTCATGTGCAAAAGTCACGATTTTAATGTGTTTTTCTACATTTTTGTATAATATATTAAGCCCTAACTTTCTATATTATTCTCATCTTTGATTTTATATTTTCTATTAACTATTGAAGTAAAAATCTACTATTAATTATACATCTTGAGGAGGTTTTACTGTTTTAGTCCTGAAATTGAGAGTGTAATCGTCGCCTCAAGTGATATGGAAGGTTTGGTTGGAGATGATGCTACCATTGGGGATAATTCTCTTAGTGATGGTGGAAATACAAACACTAGTATTGCAAATGATATTGACGACAGTAACTTTGATTTTGGATATGAATTTGATGGTGCTATGAGTTGAGAGATTTGAGCGTATGTTTTATGTTAGAATGATGTTACCCTTTTTCCTACCTTTAGGTTTCCAATGTATTGTAAAACTATTGTCTTGTGGACTTTTTGATGTTCTTTATCATATATTTGAGAATTGTTATGCTAATTTTGTCAATATAAATAATTTACTTACACAGAAAGTAGAATCTTACGATTCTCGATCCGATTCTACGATTCCGATTCTACTGACCCCTCGTCGATTCTACGTAGAATCTCGATTTTGACAACCTTACCCCCTATATTAGACCCTTAAAAGTTAAGAAAGAATTATTGTGAATAACTCAAGCTATAGAGTGGAACCACTATTTACGTACTACCTACAATTATACCTAAGTGGATGTCCACAGAAACCTGGACTATTATTCCGTAGGAAATTTTTCCTTCCGGGGGAGTGCTTATTATGCCTTTATTCCCGACAGTTCATTGACATAGGAAGTTGGCATTACTTGGTAGAGTACAAAATTGCAGTCATTTCCTTATCTGCTGAGCTGTTATGCATTGCTATTGACTGAGATCCAGAAAGAAAGTTACCGCAAGGAAAGATTTAACTAATCCATGTTTTCCATGCATTTTTCAGGAGGAAGAAGAAGAAAGATCACATAGGTGGGAGATCTTTCTGGAACAGCTTTCCGAGTCCACCCAGTTACCTTTGAATGGTGTATCCGTGGATGAAGATGACAAGAAATTGGGTAAAAGGGAGTCAGAAGATGATGTTTCTAAGCAAGTGAAAAATGTTCATTTAGAAAACTATGCTGGAGGAGTTGATTTAGATGTTGAGTGGCCTACTTCTAAGGATTCAATTGAGACTGTCTTTCAACACACAAATGCACCTTCTGCTCAGGGGACAGAATCTCATAGGGTGCATATATGGTCCGATATTAGACCATGTCTTCGTGCAATAGAGGACATAATGAGCGGTCGGGTAAAAAATAGGAGAAATGCATCGAGGAAAGATCAAGATAGCCAATCTGGAAGGCCTTTACAATCTGTAGAGGAAGCTAGGTACTCCAAAGAAGCCCTAGAAGATGATTCTGAAGAAGAGTTCTATGATGTGGAGAGATCAGATCCTGTGCAGGATGTTCCTTCAAGTGATAATGCTGCCTCACAAGTAACTAGTCACGCAGTTTTCTTGGAATCTACTACTCCATGGAAAGAAGAGTTGGAAGTACTTGTTCGTGGGGGGCTGCCAATGGCCCTTCGTGGAGAGGTACAATTAGAGATCTACATGATAGAGTAAAATAAAGGCCATTATGTAACAGTTTCTGAGTAGTGATTATGCGATTGACCATTAAATTACTTTTTGTAATTCCATAATTCATATTTAGCGTGTTTTACTTATTGTAAAATTCTTAGAATGTTTTTACTCATTACAAACTATGAATGGTGTACTAAAATTAGTTATTTGCATTATGATGGCAGTTGGATCCCATGATTTACTTTTTTAGAGGTGTGATTCCTTCTTGATTATGCTTAGACCTGGAAATTGGGTCGGGTTGGGTTAATGCTAGGTTGGGTCTATCTCGGGTCGGGTCAAAATCGGGTTGGGTCAGGCTCGGGTCAGGTTATCCTTGTGTTCGGGTCGATATTGGGTCGGGTCAATCTCAGGTCAGATTAACCTCGGGTCGGGTCATCATTCGGTTGGGTCGGATTTTAGGTTGATTCATCAAGTTATTTTAATAATGTATTTATTTGACCTTGAAAATTATTAAAAAACTATAAAATAATTGACTATAATTAATATATTATTTAGACTCTATGATAAGTTGGATTTTTATTTGGGCCATTTTGGGTTATAGGACATGTTTGGTTTAGGACTCGGGTAATCATGGGTTGGGTCTAATTTGGGTCCTGTCATTTCGGGTTTTGGGTCAGCTTGGGTCGGGTCAAGTTCAGGTCGGGTCAAATTTCGGTTGGGTCATTTTCTGTTTGGGGTCCCAATAAATTTAAAATTTTTTTGGGTTTGGGGTTGGGTTGGGTAGCGGGTCAAATGGATTGGGTCATCGGGTCGGGTCACATTTTGCCAGCTCTAATTATGCTTATAATTGTGTCGTTCTGGCAATTGCAGCTATGGCAAGCCTTTGTAGGTGTAAAGGCGCGTCGAAAAGAAACGTATTATGAAGACTTGTTATCTCGAGAAAGTCATCATGATCATGACAGAAAGCATCAAGATATGGGCAGTAATGGTTCTCATGAAGAAAGTGTAGGCCAATGTGAAAAATGGAAGGGGCAGATTGAAAAGGTTAGATAAAGTTTGTATTCATGCTGTAGGTGCTTCCCAATATTTTTTGCTCATCTTTTTCCAGATACTGTTTCCCATCAAATCTTCTAAAATTTGCATATGCAGGATTTGCCTCGTACTTTCCCTGGGCATCCTGCTCTGGACGATGATGGTAGAAATGCTTTAAGACGCTTGCTTATAGCATATGCTCGACATAATCCCTCTGTTGGATATTGTCAGGTACTTAGTTCTCAGCAAGTTGATACATAATTTAACTAGGGTGAACTGTGCTATGTTTTGGTTGTGGTCTGGAAGGGTTGACAAGGATGAGACAAATACATATAATGGCCATGAGGGGTAACTGGAGGGTTTTTCTGGAGTTCCCTTCCATTGTCTTTGATTTTTTTTTTTTCTTCGGGATGTTGCTTGTGTGGGGTTTCTAGTTTTTTGGCTCTTAAGTTGGTGCACAGATGCTTCATAATGGGACTGCTTAATTCACAGCTGATAACAACAATGGGCATGCATACCCCATTTTCACTCTGTGGTACTGGAAGTTTACTATAATTGAGGCTGAGCAATTGTTCATGGGTATATTTTGGAAGGAGAGTAATTCAACCAAATAAGGACAGTTATCTTAAGCCGCAGGAGATTCTGCGTAAAGGTTGTTGAATCCAAATTTTAATTCTACTCTAGAGGTTGTACCTGGATTTGGGGTATTTGTCCTTGAGATTTACAGCTACCGAGCCATTATTTCTTGAAAATCTTCCTCAGCATGGAATGATAATAGCTGACTAAGCCTTCTGGGTCTCATGCCTTAAGCTTGCGATTAAAATTTGACTTGTGTTTTTTGCATCTACTATTGTTCAATATACAGGCGATGAATTTCTTTGCTGGTTTGTTACTGCTTCTCATGCCTGAGGAGAATGCCTTTTGGTAGGTTTGAAAATTTCTAGACAATCTGATTTATTTGTATACACTGAAAATGTGTTGATCTATGTTGTTTTTATGTATCTTCAGGACCATGATGGGCCTTATGGACGACTATTTCGATGGATATTATTCAGAAGAGATGATTGAATCTCAGGTAACATATTTGTTCTGTTAATCTTCCATTGTGCATTTGCATGTCTGTTGTTCATGAAGCAGCATGTCAATTGCTCGCACTTGTTGCAGACAATCTACAGTTGTAGTAAACTATTATGTTTTTGTCAGGTGGATCAGCTTGTTTTTGAGGAGCTAGTGCGTGGAAGGTTTCCGAAGCTGGGTTTGTATCTTTTCTTGTGTCAGCTTTATGCTTGCTGCCGTATTTCTCAAGCTTCTTCTGAGGTTTTCTAACTTTTGGTGCAGTTAACCATCTGGATTACTTGGGAGTTCAGGTGGCGTGGGTTACTGGACCATGGTTCCTTTCTATATTTATGAATATGCTCCCATGGGAAAGTGGTCAGGTTCTAAATTTCCTTTTATAAATATTTTGATATAGTTTCTTATGGAAAATGCTATTTTAATCTCTCTTTACTGCATCGCTTACAGTTTCCAGTTTTTAGAATTATTTTATACTTGCTTTCTTCGTATTAGAAGATTTGAACTTATTTTTAATGTAATATCCTTTAATCTATCTTCAGTTCTTCGTGTTTGGGACGTGCTTCTCTTTGAAGGGAATCGAGTTATGCTGTTCAGGACTGCGCTTGCATTGATGGAGTTATATGGTATGGGCTAAAAAAGATTGATGTTTCAGAAACTATGTCATGCAATTTACTTGTTTCACTGGCAGTTTTTGTTAATTAATTTTCTCTCTCTCCTTTTTTTTTTTTTTGGGGAGGGGGGGGGGGGGGGGGGGGGAGGTTGGGGGTCCTTGGAAACAGCCCCTTGTTAGGGTATCACCCTGAAGGGGTAATGTTGCGTACATCGTACCCCTCCCAGACTATGCTTATGCGGGAGCCATTGAGGCACTGGGCCTCTTGTTGTTGTTCTGTTTATTATTATTATTTTTTTTTGGGGGGGGGGGGGGGGGGTGGGGTTGGGGTTAATTTGTTAATCATCTGCAAGATTTTTAGATAATGACCTGGTACTATGTTGCTTATTTTCTCCTTTTTTCTCATAGGTCCTGCCTTGGTAACAACAAAAGATGCTGGAGATGCAATCACTTTGCTGCAGTCGCTAGCTGGCTCAACATTTGATAGTAGTCAATTAGTCTTGACAGCTTGCATGGGGTACCAAAATGTACATGAAGTCAGGCTGCAGGAGTTAAGGGTTAAACATCGACCAGCAGTAATGGCTGCAATTGAAGAAAGATCAAAAGGACTTCAGGCTTGGAAAAACTCCCAGGGGCTTGCATGTAAGCTATATAGTTTCAAGCATGATCCTGGATCAGTGGTGACTAATAAATCAAAAATAGCAGATGAACAAACAAATGATGATACAGTCCACGTGGAATCTGGTTCCACTACTCCAGATGAGTATCTTATCGGTCTGTCCGGAGTTGTGGATGTTGATCCTGGTTTAGATCTCCAAGAACAGGTTGTCAACTTTGCCTTTTGACACCACTGCATGCATTGCATGTCCTATGGTTTTTTCTTTTTCTTGAGGTTCATATTTAAAGAACTAAGTTTTCGTTTTGCTTCTGTCATAAAAAGCAGAGTACTGTTACTTCTCTATTCTCTAACCTTTGTTGTCATTGTAATAGGCCTTTTACTTGATATTAGGAAGAAAACATTTGCTTAGGCCATGTAAGTAATCATATGCACCTTTTGAATTGAACTTTATGCATGGTTTTAAATCAGCTGTAATTGCTGTTGCATCCGTAGAGTTTCGGAAACTGGTTGTTTTGGACGTAACATAATGGGTTGAGTTTATCGCTGGCCACTTGTGACGAAATGATCTGGCTAATGTCCATTACTTGACTATCATTATTTAATTCCACAACTTTCTGTTAACACTATAATTTGAGATATGATAGATGTTGCTTAATAAATGTTCCAACAATCTCAATTTCTTATGGATATTATGCATATGAATCTCGGTTTCTATAGAAGGCCTCGACAAAAGTTAACCGTTCTGATTGCCAATCCCTGTAATTTGATAAACATGCTTTTGCCTGTTGATTTGATGATGGCACTATCGGGTAAGATAGTTAAAAATTTATAGGGCGGTTTGCAGCGCTCACATTTTCCCATCCTATGTGGGCTTCACACTCTGAATAGCTACATTGTCATGTCATACTACCTTGGTGAGATGGCCATGCTTATAGCAGTAGCACCATTTGTTCTATTGAAAATGAATGTTGTATTTGTTGCAATCATGGATCTAGCTTTCTCTGTTTTCATGTTCATTTGTCCATTCGGGATGAATACTTTACCTGCCCTCTCAAGCTCTTTGTGCAGTCATCTCTTCTTGATCTAAAAGTTTGATGTCTTCTAAATAATTTTGTTACTTTTACCTATTATGTTAAAAATTTGTCCAAGTTCTGATAATATGACATATATGTAGGTGGTTTGGTTGAAGGTTGAATTATGCAAATTGCTGGAGGAGAAAAGATCTGCTGTGTTAAGGTAAGACTTTTGATGGTGTACTTTTTACAGAAAACCTTTAAAGAGCATGATTGTCACCGATAAACAACAAAAACACAACAACAACCGACTCAGTGCCTCAAGGGCTCTTGCATATGTCGGGTCCCGGGGGGGGGGGGGGGGGGAGGGGATGTATGCGGCCTTACCCCTTCAAGGTGCTACCCTTAAATGGAGGCTATATTCGAGGACCCCCAACCTGAGAAGTATGCAAGCATATAAGCATGAAGCATAAGCATAAAGCATAAACATAAAGCGGAAGAGCATAAGAGCAGATGGCCCAGAGCAAGCATGAAGAAAGCAGCAATAGGACGTAAAACAACTCCTAGACATATCAAGCAAATCACACAGGCAGATATATAAGCCTAGGGGCACTAATGCTAGCTAAAATATGCTCCTTAATTCTATATCGCCACATTGGCGACCTCTATGCTAACCCTCCACAGAGCTCTATTTAAGGCCATCTCCTTGTGTAGGTTTAGGTGGGTGAGGTCGTTTCGGATCGTCTCCATCCATCTTTTTTTAAGCTTGCCTCTCCCTCTCCTCCCTATTATGGTATGGAGTTGTTCGCATCTCCTGACAGGGATCGTAGTCGGTCTCCTCCTAACATGTCCAAACCACCGCAAATATTGCTCCCTCAATTTATCCTCGATCGGGGCCACGCCCAATTTGCTTCTTATGACATCATTTTTGATCCTATCTTTCCTTGTGCGTCCACACATCCACTACAACATCCTCATCTCCATCACCTTCATCTTCTGTGTATGGTTCCGTTTCATTGGCCAATACTCCGCACCATATGGCAGAGCTCGTCTCATTACCGTCCTATAGTATTTTCCCTTAAACTTTAAGGGGAGCTTTCTATCGCATAGTACCGCAGAAGCCATCCTCCATTTATGCTAGTCTACTTTAATGCGGTTGTTGACATCTTCGTTAACTTTGCCGTCTTGCTGTACTATGGAACCCAAGTATCTAAAACACTCCTTCGATATGGACTCCGAACCAATCTTGATGTCTTCTATACCAGGCGTGCTGGAGGTACCGAACTTGAGTTCCATATACTCGGTCTTGGATCTATTGAGTCGTAAGCCTTTTGATTCCAAGGCCCTTCTCCAAAGTTCCGGCTTCTCATTGGCCTCTTCTCGAGACTGCCCCACTGTAATTATGTCATCTGCAAAATGCATACACCACGGCATACTCCCTTGGATATGCCTAGTAAGCTCGTTCATAACCAGAATAAATAGAAAGGGACTCTGATAGAGATTAAGCTTCTCTGTGCCTAATAGAGGGATTCCTAAGCATCCCTGTGATTAGGAGGACGGTTGAACAGCCCTGTGCCCGACCAATTAAGTATCCCTGTACTTAGTTTTAAGCAGCCCTGTGCTTAAGAGGATAGAAAAGGAATTGAATTTTATTTTATTCAATAATATAATGATCTTCCTTTAGACTTTGTTTACTTCGGTATTTATAGAAAACAAACTAGAATCTTAAGTCAAAATAAACTCTTAAATGGATAATAACAAAGAAAGCTAATAAAATCAAACTCTATTCTAAAATAATCCTAACTAGTAATATATTCTAAAAGATAGATTTTACAACAATTCAAATTCCTAATAATTATCCTAAATCTCCATCTTGATCCTTTCTCTTCTATCTCTATCATTCTCCCCTGGTTGCAAAAAACTTGACCTCGAGTTTTGTAGTGGCATAGGATGAATTGAATGAAATACCAAAAGAGCAGCTTCAAGGCGAAACACAACAAAGCAAATTGACCATTTTTAATCTTCTCCAATTGATGTAGCATTATGATCAAGGAATGAGCGTGTTGATCAAAATAAGTGTCATCGGGAATAATGAAGTCAATATGCTCAACCTCATTCACAATCATCTGATCTTTAGCTAGAACTACCCCATTGCAATCATCTTCCTCCACTGGTTGAACGACGTGATGCTCCTCTTCATTGATTTGTTACTCGGGTTCATTTGCATTAGTTAGTTCTTTAAGATTAGCTGTAACTTCTTCAAAATCATGCTCTTCTATGGGTTCCGTTGTACTAGGCACCACTGGACATATGTTACCAACCACCTTATTGTATTTGTCCAAGGAAATTCCATAAAATTCCACCAAGTAAGCAAGGCACAGTTTAAGTCTTTTGGCGGTTCTTTTGACTACTTCCTTCACAAGCCTTCGAGTAATGGATAAGACTTCATTATTGCCCTTCTTAATAATCTCTAAAATGCATAACAGCTGCTCGGGTGATACATCATCATTTTCATGTAAGATCAATGTCATAATCATCTCCATAGAAGAAAACACAGTGCCATCATGAAAGTATCTTATCGATCTAAAGAAGTGATGAAACATCTCTAGGATCAAGGCATCACATTTAAGATCTAACATCATTAAACAAGATCTTGAGAGTGCCATAACCTCGAGAATCCTAAATCTCTTGTTGTAGGATCTATTAGACATATCAAATAATTTCTCGAAAGATGACACAATCAATTGAAACACGTCTATCATTTGATCATCATCATAAGGTGCATTAGGAGCTGTAATCCTTGTAATTTCGCAAAGGCAAGCAGCAACTATAACTTTGATATCAAGATCATGATGTCTCAATAGTTGGTCACTCACTAATGCTTTCATTAATGGAGAAAGTGCATCTTTCATGGACTTCGACAATGACAATTCTACTCTGACAGGACGTGCCAAAGTAGTATTGAGTAATGAGAGGAGCTCATTGTCTGAATTTGGAGGGCTAGTTAGAAGTCGATTTCCAGTGGTCTCAAGATTTTTCTCAAACTTACTTATCGTTCTCTCCGATGTTAAGTACATATCTCAACTAAAAAAGGACCCTTTCTAATTTAAAGGCCTAACCTTCTCTTCTACCCCAAAATAACCCAAAATAGGGTTTCTGATTGGTTAGGCTCAACCACAATTGACACAAAGGTCAATGGCAGCGGGGCGAGCGACGGTGGTGGTGGCAGAGAGCTAAAGTTGCGATGAATGGCAGTAGTTTTTTGGGAGTTAGGGTTTTGTTTTAAATAATGGTTTTCCGATGAGGGTTTAGGCCAGTGGTAGTGTCGGTCGATTGACGACAATTGCGGTTTAATGGTGTGCGAAGGGGCTGTAGGCCGCTAGGGTTTCTGCGAAGGTGATAATTTTTTTTTTTAATTTTTAAATTGATGGAAATAGATGATAGTGGATATGGGGGCAGTGATGATTGGAAAGGGGCATCGATGATGGTGAACGGTGATGATGGTGGCGGTGGCAACAGAAGCGGTGGATCGAAACTTGCTCTGATAGAGATTAAGCAACCTTGTGCCTAATAGAGGGGTTCCTAAGCATCTCTGTGCTTAGGAGGACGGTTGAACAGCCCTATGTCCAACCAACTAAGTATCCTGTACTTAGTTTTAAGCGGCCCTATGCTTAAGAGAGTAGAAAAGGAACTGAATTTTATTTTATTCAATAATATAATGATAAACTCTTAAATGAATAATGATAAAGAAAGCTAATAAAATCAAACTCTATCCTAAAATAATCCTAACTAATGAATATATTCTAAAATAATCCTAACTAATACTATATTCTAAAAGATAGATTTTACAACAATTCAAATTCCTAATAATTATCCTAAATCTCCATCTTGATCCTTTCTCCTCTATCTCTATTAGACTCAATGTAGATACTTGGTGGACCCCAATTTTAATGGGGAAAGCGTCTGTCTCCCCTTCCGCTGTACGCACATTAGTTTGTGCGTCCTCGTACATGTCTCTAATGGCTCGGATATAAGGCACAAGAATGCCTTTCTTCTCCATCTCCATAGGACCTCTCCTGGCACCCTATCATATGCTTTCTCCAAGTCAATGAAAACTATGTGGAGGTCCTTTTGTCTATCCCTGCAATGCTTTATCGTCTGCCTTATGAGATGGATGGCTTCTATAGTCGATCTGCCAGACATAAATCCAAATTGGTTCTTGGACACCTCTGTTTGTTGCAGTAGCCTTCACTTTATGACCCGCTTCCACAACTTCTGAGTGTGGCACATTAGTTTGATATCCCGATAGATAGCGCAACTCTGGATGTCGCCTTTGTTCTTATATATTGGGATTAATGTGCTCTCTCTCCATTTGTTGGGCATCTTTCTCCTTAGAAGGATTTGGTTGAATATTTTAGTCAACCAGCTAATGCCCTTCTCTCCTAGGCATTTCCATGCCTCTATGGGTTCTGAGCCAACTGCTTTACCCTTACCCATTTGCTTCAAGGCTTCCTTGACTTCCTCAGGTCTAATTCGCCTACAATAATAGTAGTTATGGTGCTCCTCAGATGCTTGGAGTTCATCTAGGGATATATTTGTACTCCCCTGTTTGTTGAACAAATTGTGGAAGAAGGTTTTCTACCTAGCTTTAATTTGTTGCTCGTCCACAAGCACCTGTCCATCCTCCCCTTTTATGCACTTGACCCGATCCAGGTCCTTAGTCTTCCTTTCTCTTGCTTTAGCGATTTTATATAGGTCCCTAGCTCCCTCCTTGGTATCCAGCCTTTTGTAGAAATCCTCTTAGGCTTTGGATTGTGCTTCCTTGACTGCTATCTTTGCTTCTTTCTTGGTTTGCTTATATTGATGTTTCTTGTCCTCATCTCCACTTCTTTCCCACTCCTTGAAACATTCTCGTTTGGCCTTAATCTTCTCTTGGACCTCCTTGCACTACCACTAGGACTCTCTATTATTTGGAGCCCTGCCCTTTGACACTCCTAATACTTCGCGTGCCAAGCCTTTTACCTTTTGGGCTAATAGGTTCCACATGTGGTTCACATCTCCCATCAAATCCCAACTGATCTCCAACTCTGCTCTTTCTTTATAGATTCTATACTTATTCCCCTTCAAGTCCCTCCAACGAGTACGTGTCCGCGCGAGGGGTGGCATAAAGCTCGAAAAGCTCAGCTGTCTTTGAGCTCGAGCCGAGTGAAGCTTGAGCTTGTAAGCTTGCGAGCCTAACTGAGCCTAAGCGAGCTTTTTTTAGTATAATATATTTTCTTAAATATTGGCCAATGAAGCCATATTAAAGCCTAAGAGCCTAGCCCGAGCTTAAACGAGCCCAAACAAGCCTATATTGAGCTCGTATGAGCCGAAACATTGAAAGCCCAATTTGAAGCTCATGGATCTTAGATTGAGCTGAGCTAAGCCGGAGCTTTTGACGAGTTGAGCACGAGCCTGAACTTTCAACACTCAGCGAGCTTCTAGCCGAGCTTGAAGCTAACGAGCCGAGCCTCGAGCCTGGCAAGCTCAGACTTGGCTGGGCTTAAATACATCCCTAGTTTGCGTTGGGTTCCTAGCTCTTTTGCCCCTTCTCCTGGTCTTTACATCAGCGCACGACACCCTGAGCTATGTAGAGAGGTTTTCCCCTAGGATAACCTTACAATCCCTGCAGTCTTTCTGTGCCCTCTTCTTTAATAATATGTAGTCAATCTGAGTCAGTGTCCCACCCATGGTTGTTAAAATCGCGATTCAGATCGTAGAATCGCATGATTCTGCGATTCTACATAAAAAATCGTACTCAAGTAGAATAGGGTCAGAATCGGCTCAAAATCGGTAAAATCGGATCAAAATTGCAAAAATAGCGATTTTACACGATTTAACCGATTCAACTTACACCCCAATGGCGGATCTACACCCTGACTTAAAATACATTTAATATGAACAAAGATAAAGTCACTGTGGGAGCTTAGGCCAAATGGTTCCTTTGCTTAGTTATATGCAAGGGTGCAGGTTCGATTCCCCCTTGAAGCAACCCTTTGTTCGTTTTTTTTTAATCAATGCTTGAAGCAACTTTGATTTAGGTACATTTGTCTCACTAGTTTTTGTATATATAATATACGTGTTATACATTTAATCGAAAATTAAGAATAAATAATTTTTTTATATGTCGATGGTCTTACTAATTTTTGTTTAGGTATACTTATACACATAATTTACCCATATACATTGTTCAAAATTTTTAGTTTGTATGCGAATTACTTCAAACTCTTTTTAACCTTTCTCAACTCTATGCTTAGATCTTATAAGTTGTATATTTATACTTCTATATTTATACATCGATTTTTGTTTAAGTTTACTTGTAATATTTATAATATCTGACACGTAATAGTTAAAATTCTTAAATACAACAACATACCCAGTGCCCCAAGGGGTTAAAATTCTTAAATAATTCTAAAATTGTTTATTGAACTCTCGTGAGTCACAAATTTGGAATTTTCATTCAAATTATCTTTCTTGCATTACGAGTATCAAAAAAGTATGTTATTCCGTGAAAAATTTTATAAAAATATTCTAAATGATGCTTTGAGTTGAGACTTTGAGTGTATGTTTTATGTTAGAATGATGTTACACTTTTTCGTACCTTTGGATTTCCGATATATTGTAAAACTAATGTGTTTTAGACTTTTTGATGTTCTTTATTATATATTTGAGAATTGTTAATACTAACTTTGTCAGTATAAATAATTTATATACACATAAAGTAGAATCTTACGATTCTCGATTTGATTCTACATTATTCTAACCCCTCGTCGATTCTACGTAGAATCCCGATTTTGACAACCTTGGTCTCACCGCTTTGATACGTGATTATGTGGCTTTCTGAAGAAGGTGTCGGCAACCGTTAGCTCATAAGTGACCGCAAAGTCAAGGAGGGCTTTGCCCTCTTCATTCCTGGTTTCAAAGCCAAACCCTCCATTGTAATATGCATAGCCATCTGTGGTCTTCCCAACATGCCCGTTGAAATCCCCGCCAATCACCACTTGTTCCATCCGGGGTATGCCTTGCATCGTTAAATCTAAATCCTCCCAAAATCTAGCCTTCTTGAGCTTTGTTAGTCCAATTTGATGTGCATAGGCACTGATCACATTCAATATCTCCCCAGCTAAGACCAACTTGATGCTTATGATCCTATCTCTAATTCTAGACACTTCGACTACTTTATCCTTAAGGTTGCTATCCACAACGATGCCAACTTCATTCCTACCTTTGGTCTTGCCTGCATACCACAATTTATATCCCAACACCTCTTTGGCTTTCATGCCAACCCATTTAGTCTCTTACAGGCACATGATGTTAATCTTTCTCTTCAGCATCATTTGGGCCACCTTGAAACTCTTATTTGTTAACGTTCCGACATTTAATGTCCCAAGTCGCAGGTTCCCCTCCATGAGTTGCCTTGCCTTCCCCCTTCCCACCCCCTTTGAACATGGTCTCAAGTTCTGATCTCCATAACTAGTAGCGTTCATCAACTACCTGTCAGAATCCCAGGTAAGCAAGCACTCAAACACAGAGCATATCATAAAACATAAGACATAAGCGCGTAGTTGCCGCCGTAAAAGCACAACAATTAATCACAATCAATAACAAAAGGAGGGAGTAATCAAAATACTACCCAACAGTAATAAAGGAGAAATTTGTCCTGGAGATGGGCCTAGTCGAGAATCTGACTCGGCTATACTTACTTGGGCCGCCTTGTGGTTGTGGGATGCGGAGGTGGGTTAGGGTTTGGGTTAGCAATTGGGCTAGGTTTGGGGTTGATGTGGTTAGGATGGGTCGGCTTTAGGTTGGCCTTGGGTGGGTTAGGGTTTAGGTTGGCTGGGTGGTGGTGCTAGAGGTTCGAGTGGGTGGCTATGGGTTTCAGGTGTTTAGGGGTGGGCTAGGGTTTAAGGCTCGGGTTTAGGGTAAGCTATGGTTCAACTTTTCTGGGCTGTTCTGTGCTAGGCTAGGGTTTTGTGATGGTCAAAGGTGGCGGTGGTGGTGCGGGGTGGTCAGGGGGGGGGGGGGAGGGGGCGAGGGTTAGGGTTTTGGGCCAGCAGGGTTGGGGGCATCGCTGTAGCTGGCGGTGGGTTGTCACCGTCTTGGTTGCGTCGCCAGTGGTGGAGCCTCGGCGGTACTGGCGAGATGGTCGATGTGGGAGAGAGGGGGGGGGGGGGGGGTTGGTGGGGATGGTGTCGCGAGCAGAGAGAGAGTGTTGTTAGAGAGAGAGAGTGTTGTCAGGGAGTGTTATATAAATAGATACAATCATGATTGTCACTGATAAAGAATTCATTTATTTTTCATTGGACATGTTAATTCTCTGATTTTAGGTCTAGCCCTTCTAAGATATTTAAATTGTTTATATGTTGGCACATGTCATGCCTAGTTCTCTAGCATGGGTAAGTGTGTGTGAAAAAGTTGCATCTGGAGGGGCATGGCTGTGACATTTTTCATTCTAAATGTTTGAGTCTATGATGGCATCGTAGTGCCTATTATTGGCGTATATTCCTTTTCTGTGGAAACTTGCATAGCGGGCTCTTCGTACTCCTATGACAGCCTTTGCTGACTAGTTCCGTATTTATATATGCTGCTTCTGACCATATATTTGTTGCTAGGCAAGCAGTTATACTACATCAATGATAACTATACTGAGATTTTTGGTATAATATCCTCGCAGATGCTCTGTCATCTGTGTCCTTCCTGTCACAGATCAGCTGCTCATTGTTACTCTTCACTTCTTGAAAATTTTCTCTTCTTTTATGTCAGGCTTTCGAACTAAGCAAACTATAAGCTAGTAACTTATAAGCCAAACAAAAAAACTATTAGATGCCACATATGAAAGAAAAAGCTAGAAATATTTGTCGTTAAGTATGCTTCATAAAGTGCTGGGAAGTAAAAATGCAATCTCTAGTATGAGGAGTATAGATAGAAATCCTAGAACTCTTAAAAAGTCTAAAATTTCATCAACTAAACAAAGTCTGATATAGTGCTATTATCGAAGTCATAGTATAAAGTTATCTAAGCATTTTGCGAACTTCAACAATGCAATAGTAAGTTCCTCAAGCTTCTCTAAGAGACCCATTATGCCTTATTTAAAATTGGTAAAAAATGGAGTGATCACGAAGTCCAACAAGTAACAAATCCGTCAACCAAAAATGAGGGTCAAACATACTTTGGTTTACAAATATCATAGCATTGAAGTTAAGAGTAAAAGTTATGTAGCACAACTAGCTACTTAAACAAAACTCAATTTTGTTTCTTTCGAAACGAAAAACTAATGAATTACAAAGCTATATTTATAGAAAAAGCTTAGCCCTTAGATTATATTAATAAGATAAGATAAATCCTAAGTTAAATAGGAAACTCCTTTCCTAAACACAAGATAAAAACTAAATCAAATAAATTTTGCTACATCATTCTCCCCATCTTGAAGGAACATTTTGTCCTCGAACAAGAAGATGGGCTACACGAGCAAAGTGGACCTGGGTAAGTCTTTTAGCAACTGGAACTTCAGAGTATGATAAGCTCCAGCAACAAGAATCTTCACAAATTTGTCAAATTTGTTATAGGTTATGCGATGATCGAACTGCCAAAGACGCCCTACGATGATATCACAATCAAGAAGGTTGCACACAAAAAGCGTGTGGGAAAGAGCAAGTTCCCTACTCTCAAATCTATTCTTAATTGTAGAGTACACTGTCTTCCCAATATCTTCATACTGGAAACCAAAGAGTCGAATAGGAGGGAACATTCTTGTGGTATACCTCCAAATCTTTGACTACTTGTCTAGAAATCAAGTTCAAAGCGACTCTCATATCAACAATAGCCTGTATGGTTGTTTTACGTCCAGAACCAGCAACTACCCCAACTTGTTTAAAAATAGCAGTGCGTGTGTGGTCCAATTTGTCTAGTATCTATTCTTTGATTTAGGGCTGTGAAGAGTAGCTACACAAATATTAACCTTATCATCTTTACTATTCTCATTTTCCGACCCTGAGTACTCAACTGCCTCGACTTCTTGTTCTTTTGATTCACCTATTTCTTCTCAGTTATTGTCAGTTGAGGACTTTTCATTGTAAGGGTTAGGTTTTACTAGCGTCACCATCTTTTAAACTTCAAAGGTCAATCTTGAGCTGGGTGTCCTTTTTTTTCCACTCTCATAACACATGATAGAACTCCTAGGAGCTATATCCGACCGAGGGCCTAAAGCTTCTCGTTGTATCTTCCATTTACGTTCCGCATTCATGGCATAAGAAGGAACCATGTCCTAAGTCTCAAATGTCATGCCATACAATTATGCCTGAATATTATTTTAAGATCACCAAATATATCTTATAGTGTGTGCTCAGAGTCCTTCAATGAGTAACAAGTTAATGAAACTTGTGTTTGTGAGGACATCTTTATCTATCATCTTCAAAGGGTATGATTTGAAATTCTAGATCATAATTGAAAGGAACAAACTTTTTAGTTACGACTTTCTCTAAAGGGTTCCAAATCAAAATCGGGCCTTAGAAATGTGGGTGAGTCTCAGTATAAATGCATCAAGTAGGAGGATATCCCTTAGAATAAGTTACGACAAATTAGCCCTGATCTTCTTGTTCAACTCCTTTACGAGTAAAAGTATTCTCCATGTGACTAATCCAATCATCAAGTTCTTCAGGGTACCATTCCTCATCAATTTTCGGCAATTCCAATTTCAATCCATAATCTTACTTATGAGTTGAATTAAGATTACTTGAGTTAAAGTTTGAGGCCTTACAATTTGCTTAGTTGTTTGTGTAATCACGCTTGAAGTGCCATCAAGTTCCTCGGGTGCCTCTTGCTTCTCGTGATTATTCATCGACTTCCTATATTCTTGTTAGGGATGTCAACGGGTTGGATTTGGGTCGGGTTTTGCCTCCATCTGGATCTAACCTAGAAAAAACCGAACCCAAATTACTCGAATCTCAAAAAAACCCAACTATTGTAGAAATATGTAACCCAATTCCAAAGCCGGGTGGAACGGATATCCAACTTAAATCCATTACCCATTTAAATCGTAGAATAATTTTAATATGACAATCTAATATTGATATATATAACAATAATAATGTAATAATAGTACCTTAAAGCCAATTTTTGGACAAATAACTATATCTTTTTCTATGTTTCATTTGATATGTACAACTATAGTAATTCAGTATTGTGCAGTAATTTATAAAACTCTTAACCAATAATCCTTATATACAAGCTTGTTACATTATGGTTTTTACAAAGAATACTAACAACAACCACCACCGACCTAGTGCCTCAAGGGCTCCCTCATAGGAGGGGGGGGGGGGGGGGTATGTAGACTTACTCCAAGATGATACCCTAAAGGAAGGCTGTTTCCGAGGACCCCCAACCTGAGAAACATAAAAGCATAGGGGCAAAACAACGGCACAGAGCGAGCAAACAACATAAAGACAGCATGAAGCATGAAGCAGCAATAGGCGATACAATAGCTCTCAGACATATCAAGTAAGCCCAACAGGAAGACATATAAGTCTGGGGGCACTAGTACTAGCCTATGTCAACCTAAATGAGGAGATGGCCCTAGATAGAGCTCAGTGGAGGATTAGTATAGGTGTAACCGATATCGCAGTTTAGGATCGACGATACTTTTAAGCTAATACTAGTGCCCTGAGGCTTTTTGCATGCTTGTTTGATTTTACGCACTTTTGCAGTATGTTGGCTGCTTCGTGTTCTTATTATTTGTCGCATTGTTGTTGTATTGCATACTCGTTGCTTTATTCTCTCTATTTGCTTTATTCTCTCTATATGCTTGCTATGTGGCGTCGTGCATGCTCCTACACCTAGATATGTGTATGCTTTTTGCTGTCATGCTTTTCATACTTTTCAGGTTGAGGGTCCTCGGAAACAGCCTCTTGTTAGGGTTCCACCCTGAAGGGGTAAGGCTGCATACATCCCACCCCTTCCAGACCTTGCTTATGCGGGAGCCCTTGAGGCACTGGGTATATTGTTGTTGGCACTAATGCTAGCCATAATTCTACATCGCTACATCGGCTACCCCTTATGCTAGCCCTCTATTGAGCTCTATCTAAGGCCATCTCCTTCTGTAAGTTTAGGTGGGTGAAGTTGTGTCGGATCGTCTCTATCCATCTCTTTTTTGGCCTGCCTTTGCCTCTTCCTCTCTTGTTGAGCCTATCATGGAGTTGTTCGCATCTCTTGACAGGGGCAGTGGTCGGTCTTCTCCTAACATGCTCAACCCATCGCAAATGTTGCTTCTTCAATTTATCTTTGATCGAGGCCACGCCCAATTGCCTCTTATGATGTCATTTCTGATCTTATCCTTCCTTGTGTGTCCACACAGCCACCTCAGCATCCTCGTCTCCGCCACCTTTAGCTTCTGTGTATTAAGGCGTTTCATTGGCCAACACCTTCGCGCCATATGACATAGTCGGTCTCACTACCGTCTTATAGTATTTTCCCTTTAGCTTTAATGGGAACTTTCTATAGCAATGTACCGCAGAGGCTAGCCTACTTTAGTACGGTTGTTGACATCCTCATCAACTTCACCGTCCTGTTGTACCATGGAGCCCAAATATTTAAAACACTCCTTTTTCGGTATGGACTTGATCTAATCTTGACGTCTTCTATGGTGGGCCTAGTGGAGGTGCCGAACTTAAATTCCATATACTCGGTCTTGGATCTACTGAGTCGTAAGCCTTTTAGTTCCAAGGCCCTTCTCCAAAGCTTCAACTTCTCATTTACCTTTTCTCATGACTCCCCCACCAGAATTGTATCATCTGCAAAAAGCATACACCAAGGCATACCCCCTTAGATGTGCCTAGTGAGCTCATCTATAACCAGAGTGAACAAAAAGGGACTCAAGGCGTCGCCTTGGTGAACCCCAACTGTAATGGGGAAAACATCTGTCTCTCTCTCCGCTGTAAGCACATTAGTTTGTGCGTCCTCATACATGTCTCTAATGATTCGGATATAGGGCACAAGGATGCCTTTCCTCTTTAAAACCCTCCGCAGGACCTCTCTTGGCACCCTATCATATGCCTTCTCCAAATCATTGAAAACCATGTGGAGATCCTTTTGTCTATCCCTGTAGTGCTCTATCGTCCGCTTTAAGAGATGGATGGCTTCTATTGTCTATCTAAAACAACAACAAACCCAGTGTCTCCAAGGGCTCCTGCAAAAGCAGGGTCTGGGGAGGGTACGTGTACGCAGCCTTCCCCCTTTAGGGGGCTACCCTGAAGAGAGGCTGCTTCTGAGGACCCCCAGCCTAAAAAGTTAGTCTGCACCAATCAGTCAAAGACCTGGCAACAGGAAAAGCATCAAATGCATGAGTATGACCCCCCAAAAAAAAAAGGGGGGGATTCACAGGCACCGAATACAGGTAAGCTGAGATAAAGAAAGGGATATAAAAAAAAGGATAAAGATAGAGGCTAGAAATAGAGGTAGACGAGATAAAGAAATATAATGAGAAAGGATAGATAAGGTAGGGACAAAGATAAGGTAGAGACGAAGACTACCCTACTCCAGCCGGATCATCTAATACCCCTGTGCTAGCCATCCATTGGGCCCTATCTAAGGCCATCTCCTCCCGAAGGTTTAGGTGGGTGAGGTCTTGTCGGATCATTTCCAGCCATCTCTTCTTTGGTCTGCCTCTGCCTCTTCTGCCTAGAGTAGTAAGGGGCTGTTCGCATCTCCTGACTGGCGCGTTGTCTGGTCTCCTTCTGACATGTGCGAACCACCTCAGACGTTGCTCCCTTAATTTATCTTCAATGGAGGCTACGCCCAATTTGCCTCTTATGAAGTCGTTTCTGATCTTATCCTTCCTTATGTGTCCACACATCCACCTCAGCATTCGCATCTTCGCCACTTTCATCTTCTGTGTGTGCTGTTGTTTCATCGCCCTGCACTTTGCCCCATACGCCATAGCTCATACTCTGCCCTTTACTTGTAGATTTAATACTTGTCCCCCTTCAAGTCCCTCCAGCGTGTATGTGTGTGGGCTAGTTTTCTAGCTCTTTTGCCCCTCCTCTTGGCCTTGACATCAGCACACAACATCCTGTGCTGTGTAGAGAGGTCTTCCCCTAGGATAACCTTACAGTCCCTGCAGCCTTTTTGAGCCCTTTTCCTTAATAATATGTAGTCAATTTGAGTCCTTGACCCACCGCTTTGATACGTGATGATGTGCTCGTCACGCTTTTTAAAGAAGGTGTTGACAACCGTTAACTCATATATGACCGTGAAGTCTAGGAGGGCTTTTCCCTTGTCATTCCTGCTAGCAAACCCAAACCCTCCATGTTACAAAGAATACTATAATGCCCAAATAAGCTTCAAAATGTTGGCATAATACAAGAAAATGTTGGGATTTAGTTTCGTATGTTGAAGACTTAAATTCAGTAATTTTGAGATTTCATCTTACGCAAAATATAATTTTGGTCGGATCATATTTGGTATCATCCAAATGCAACCTAACCCAAGACCCATCTATTAACATCAAAATCCAAATTTATTCAAAATCCATTTTTTTTTACATCGAATTCCATCATAAGCGGATTGCGTTGGATGAAAATCCAACGGATTCAGGTCCAATTGTCATCCCTGGTTCTTGTAGTCCTGTTAAATTAGAGGTGTGCGTCTCCATAATAATTGCAGAAAATTGTACGAGATGCTTATCAACTTGACTACATCGGGAAACAAGTTTGGCTACATGCTGTTGCAGCTGGACAAATCACCGTTTCTCACCATGGTTGGAAAATGAGGAATTAGGGTTTGAATCCAAGGGTATAACATTTGAAATTATGGGGGGTTTACGAATGTTTGAAGTATTCGAACTATGTGGCGTGGGGGGTATGAAAATAATCGATTAGGGTTTGATGCCAGGCTATAAACTTAAGTTGCTTTGGGGATTTGTTTTGAATTAGGGATTTTGGGTGAAGTATAGGATAGATTTGGGGTTTGAAAGACGAATCGAAGGTAATTTGTGGGCTTAGCGTTTTGATTTGTTTGATCACAAATTTTCTAAGCTTCGTTCGAATGAGGAGCCATGCAGGTCTTGCTCACTCAACTTATCCGCAATTGGCGCCACACCTAATTTGCCTGTTGAAACATCATTCTAATCTTGTCCTTCCTAATATGTCCATACATCCATTGCAGCATTCTCATCTCTGCTACCTTCCACTTCTGTGTGCGGTACTGTTTAACTGGCCAAACTTCGGCACCCCCCTATGACATAGCTGGTTGTTACATATAGTACCTCCGAAACCATCTTATAGTGTTTTCTCTTCAACTTTAGAGGAAACTTTTTATCATATAGTATCTCCGAAGCCATCTTCCGCTTATGCCACCCTACTTTAATCTGGTTTTCACATCCTTGTCCACTCCGCCATCTTGCTGTACCATGGAGCCCAACAACAACCATGGAGCCTAACAACAACAACAAGAAGAAGCACAGTGCCTCAAGGGCTCCCGCATAAGTAGGGTCTGGAAGGGGTGGGATGTACGAAGCCTTACCCTTTCAGGGTGTTACCCTAAAATATTTGAAACAATCTTTTTTCGGTATGCATTCTGATCCAATCTTCAAGTCCTCTATGCTTGGTCTGGTTGAGGTACAAAATTTAAATTTCATATACTTGGTTTTTTATCTACTGAGTCATAAGCCTTTCGATTCTAAGGCACTCTCTGTTATGATTCCTTTAATTCTTGGTTGTAATTGGTCTTGTATTGCGTGTGTTGTTTTGAGTTGCTTTGGTGTTGTATTCAAATGTTAGTTGGCAGGCCATTTGGGCGCCAAAGTCGGTTAGGGGGTCAAATCAAGTCAAATGTGGCGGCTGGTTTAAGTTCTTGGCTCCAGATTTGGTTAAAGTCGGTTTTAGCTTTGGGTCTTGGTTCAATGTACTAGATCTAGTATAAATAAGCTCAAATCATGTAAATTCATCATTCAATCAATACAATTCAGATTTTCCTTTGGAAATTCTCTCTCAATTTCTCATCTCCTTCTCTATTTCTCATCCCCTTCACTTCTCTTCTCATCTTAACTCTCTCTTCTACAAGGTTAACTTTCAATTCTTGGATTGGAAGCTAACAATTGGTATCAGAGCTGGTTCAAGCAATCAATTGATTGATTGGAGCTGGCAAAACAAAAGAAAAACAAACAAAATATGGCTGATGGAGTGAGGACTCAATCGGGAGCTAGTGGAGCCGATGCAGCTGCAGTTGTTAGTCCTGATGTGTCTTACGCTGTTGTTGCTGGTGCAAATGCTACAACCGGACCTCAGTATCTTTCTACCGATCATCTTCAGGACATATATGATCGCCTTAACAATTCACAAAAGCTTGACCAAAAGTTTGAACAATTTGAAGATCGATTGCTCTTAAAAATGCAGCAGTTACAGCTGGAAGGTGACCTGAGAAAGGAAGATCGTTTGCTGCAAATTGAGGCAAAGCTTATGAATTTGCAAGATCAGATTAGGAAGCAAGGAGAATCATCAGTTAATGCGATTCTTAAGCCTGCTAGTCAGATTATTCCCCCTGCTGAAGTGGTTTAACCGCAAGTGAACAATAGCAGAACTGAAAGTTTAAAAAGGAATCGAGATAAATCTCCTATGATTCAACCAGAGGATGGACCTTCAATTCAAATCAGATCAGTGGATGATCGACCTCCAGAGGTTGAGATTGCTGCAGAGAATCATGATCGAACCATAGAACAAGCTCATTCTCGATTGTATGGCCAGAATTCCGGTTTGAATTCAAGACCTTCTGATTCTGTTGTTCACCACAGAAATTTAATTGATGACTTCAAACATCAAGATAGGCCACCTGATCAGCATCAACAGCAAAGATCAGTGAGTATTGATACTACATCTGGTGGCAGGAGCAGTTCTCACAGGCAGCCAAGGGTTCAAATCAAGCCTTTTGATGGCAAGCAGCCTGAGTCATGGTTGAGAAGGTGTGATTGGTATTTCCATTACTATAACATAAGTGAAGATGAAAAAGTTGAGCTGGCAGCAATGCACTTACATGGAGATCATGAGTTGTGGTTCTATAGTGTGTTGAAAAGCAAACCTAATCTTTCTTGGGGCCAATTCGTAGAAGAATTGTGTGAACGTTATGGAGAAGAGGAGACAAGTGATGTAGTTGACAGTTTTAATAAGGTGTATCAAACGACTACCGTGAAAGAATACATGATCAGGTTGGAGAACCTACGAGCTAACATGATATCCATCACTCCACAAGCTTCGAAGGCATATTATGTCTCTAGTTTCATTAGTGGTTTGAAGCCTAGGATCAAGAACATGGTGAAATAAGACTTTGTCTAATGCTTATAGCAAGGCTAAGTTGATTGAAGCCACGATTGTAACTTCAAGTGATAAGAGCAAACTTAAAGGCAGTAACTTCAGATCTCATCACAGGGATGCATCAAGCTCCAAATCTGGTCGCGCTGTTGACAAGAGGTCAGTGAGATTATGTTACAGATGCAACCAGCCTTACCAGCCCGGACATATATGCAACTCCAAATTCTTGATGTCTGCAAGAGGATCACGGGTAGAAATTAATTCAGACAGTGAGAATTCAGAAGCTGAGGATGACAGTTCTGAGCATTCTTCATAAGATGAGTTGATGGAGGATGAAATCGAGATTTTTATGAAAGCCTTGACCGGGAATGGAGCTCACAATACCATTCGCATCAAGGGAAAGGCTGGTAAGACTTCCATCACCATTCTTATTGATAGTGGAAGCACTCATAGCTTTGTTGATCCCAAATTGGTAAAGAAAGTGAGACATGAGGTGACTAAGACCCATCCTTTGGCTGTGATGGTGGCTGATGGCAACTCCATTACTACTCAAAATAAGTGCCAAGCATTCCAATGGTCTATGCAAGATCATCAATTCACTTTTGATTTCAGAGTTCTTCCCTTGGGAGGTTGTGATATGGTGCTCAGGGTAGATTGGATGAGATCATTCAATCCGGTGGTGTTTGACTTTGATAAAATGACAGCAGCATTTGAAATTCATGGCACCAAGGTCTCACTGCAAGGTATTTCTGATTAAGCACAGCTTCGGTTGATCAATGGTAAGCGTTTACAAGGTGGATTCAAGAAGAATGCAATCCAATGGCTTGGGCAATTGTTTGTTATCGCACCTTCTGAACTTCAGCCACTAATTTAGCCCGAGGTTCACGCCTTGATTGCAGAGTTTGAAGATGTTTTTGAGCAGCCAAAGAGCCTTCCTCCTCAAAGGAGTGTAGATCATGCCATACCACTTCGAGCAAATTCTGATCCAGTGAAGATCAGACCATATCGGTATGCTCATGCTCAAAAGTCAGAAATTGAGAAGCAAGTTGATGAATTGCTTCAAATGAGTTTCATTAGACCAAGCCACAGTCCCTTTGCCTCACCTGTGATTCTTGTGAAGAAGAAGGATGGGACAGCTAGGATGTGCATCGATTATCGCCAATTGAATTCCTTGGCAGTGAAAGATAAGTTCCCTATTCCTGTGATAGATGATTTGCTTGATGAGTTATATGGAGCACATTTCTTCTCTAAGCTTGATTTGAGACAGGGATATCATCAAATCAGAGTTCTTGAGCCGGATATATATAAGATTGCTTTTCAGACTCACCATGGGCATTTCGAGTTTGTGGTTATGCCATTTGGCCTAACAAATGCTCCGGCCACCTTTCAAGCTGCTATCAACGACATCTTTAAGCCTTTTTTGAGAAGATCAGTGCTGGTCTTCTTCAATGACATATTGATAGGATCATCTCATACACCTTCGAGAGGTATTTGTGGTGATGCAGCAGCACAGATTCTTTGCCAAATTGTCTAAATGCTCGTTTGCTCAGACCAAGCTTGAGTATTTGGGCCATATAATCTCTCATGAAGGAGTCTCCACCGATCCTACCAAGGTTCAAGCAATGCAAGATTGGCCAATTCCAATAACTTTGAAGCAATTAAGGGGATTCTTGGGATTGACCGATTATTATAGGAAGTTCATTAAAGGTTATGGATCTATTGCAAAGCCTTTGACTGAACTCCTTAAAAAAGATGCTTTTAAGTGGTCTGAAAAGGCTCAAGCAGCCTTTGAAGCTCTCAAGACAGCCATGTGTGCAACCCCGGTCTTAGCCATGCATAATTTTGCTGAAATCTTTATTCTGGAGACAGATGCAAGCGGGTCTGGAATTGGAGCTGTTCTTTCTCAACAAGGGAGGCCTATTGCTTATTTGAGTCAAGCTCTTAGTCCCAAGCATCAAGCTATGTCCACATATGAGAAGGAATACTTAGCTATTCTTCTAGCAGTTGAGAAATGGAGGCAGTACTTGGATGGTCACAGATTCATTATTCGAACTGATCATCAAAGCCTCAAGCACCTCCTAGAGCAAAAGATTGTGACTAGAATTCAAAAGAAGGGATTAATGAAGATGCTAAGCCTTGATTATGCTATTGAATACCGAAGAGGTAAAGAAAATGCTGCTGCAGACGCTTTATCAAGGAGATTTGAAGATGCTGAACAAGGCTTGTGCTGTGCTATGTCCATTGTTTTACCCCCATGGATGGATGAAGCTTATAAGTCCTATGAGGGTGATTCATTTGCTTAAGAGTGTGTGATTGCAAGCCTGGTGAAAAATACAGAAAAGGATGACAGTGTTGTTGATTTATCAGTGCAGAAAGGCATTATCAGATTGCAGAATAAGCTTTACATTGGTACTTCGACAGATTTGAGGGATCAAATTGTCAGGGCCTCACAACATTCAGCTTGGGGAGGACACGCTGGTGTAGAGGGCACTTATCAAAGAGTTAAAGCTCATTTCAATTGGCCAAGCATGAAGAAGACAGTGAATGAGTATGTTAGAGCATGTGAAATCTGTCAACAAACCAAGTTGGGGGATCATAGATACAAGGGACTTCTTCAACCTCTTCCCATTCCCGATGGAGCTTGGATCAATATTAGCATGGATTTCATTGAGGGTTTGCCCAAGTCTGACAACAGGGAGGTCATATGGGTTGTAGTGGATCGTTTCACCAAATATAGCCACTTCATTTCACTCATAAGGCCTGTTACCGCAGAGAGATTGGAAAAAAATCTTCCTTGACAATATATATAAGTTACATGGATTGCCTCAATCCATTGTATGTGATCGGGACAAGATTTTTACAAGCAATTTTTGGAGGGAATTGTTCAAGCTGCTGGGTACTACATTGGCACTTAGTTCATCTTATCATCCCCAAACAGATGGACAAACCGAGCGTGTTAATCAATGTATTGAGCAGTACCTTCGGAGCATGGTTTTCTCACAGCCCAGAGAGTGGAAGCGATGGCTTTCTTGAGCTGAATATTGGTTCAGCACTCATGTACATGCATCTATCGGCACTACTCCTTTCCAAGCTCTATATGGATATGCTCCTCCTGCCCCATTTATGCTGCAGCAACCTATTCCATCTGAATCTGCAGCAACTGATTTTATACAACAAAGGAAGCAAATGATGCAAATTCTCAAGGATAATCTCCTCCAAGCACAAGCAAGAATGAAATTCTATGCTGATAAAAAGAGGGTTGACAAAAATTGCGAAGTTGGAGACATGGCCTACCTTAAATTACAACCTTATAGGCAGTCTTCTTTGGCTGTCAGGAAGAATGTCAAGCTAAGTGCTCGTTTCTTTGGTCCATACAAGATCTTGGAAAAGATTGGCAAAGTTGCATACAAACTTGACTTACCTCCTCATTCATACATTCACCCGGTGTTCCATGTATCATTACTTAAAAAGCAGGTGAAGAATGGAGTTAAAAGCTCACGGGAACCACCAGAAGTTGGAGCAAATGGAGCACTGCTGTTGGAGCCTGCTGCTGTCAAGGGGCAAAGGATGATGAAGGTTGCAGATGGAGCTTTGCAAGAGGTTTTGGTGCAGTGGCGTAATTTGGACAAGAGCTTTGCTACATGGGAGAACCTTACATTCTTGAAGAGTCAATTCCATGCTTTTCTCCTCGAGGACAAGGAGCTTCTCAAGGGGGAGGGAATGTTATGATTCCTTTAATTCTTGGTTGTAATTGGTCTTGTATTGCGTGTGTTTTTTTGAGTTGCTTTGGTGTTGTATTCAAATGTTAGTTGGCAGGCCATTTGGGCGCCAAAGTCGGTTAGGGGGTCAAATCAAGTCAAATGTGGCGGCTGGTTTAAGTTCTTGGCGCCAGATTTGGTTAAAGTCGGTTTTAGCTTTGGGTCTTGGTTCAATGTACTAGATCTAGTATAAATAAGCTCAAATCATGTAAATTCATCATTCAATCAATACAATTCAGATTTTCCTTTGGAAATTCTCTCTCTATTTCTCATCTACTTCTCTATTTCTCATCCCCTTCACTTCTTTTCTCATCTTAACTCGCTCTTCTACAAGGTTAACTTTCAATTCTTGGATTGGAAGCTAACATTCTCCAAAGTTCCAGCTTCTCATTCTACCCCTCTCTTGACTTGCTCACCAGGACTATATCATCCGCAAAAAGCATATACTAAGACATCTGTCCTTGAATGTGCCTAGTAAACTCAACCATAACCAGAATAAATAGGAAAGGGCTTAAGGTTGATCCTTGATGCAATCCAACTGTAATTGGGAAAGCATCGGTCTCCCCTTCCACTGTACACACATTGGTTGATGCATCTTCATACATGTCTTTAATGACTCGAATATATGACATGGGGATGCCTTTCTTCTTTAAGACTCTTTATAGGACCTCTCTTGCTAGTCTATCATACGCCTTTTCCAAATCAATAAGAACCATGTCTAGATCCTTTTGTTTAACTTTGTAGTATTCTATAGTACACCTTAGGAGATGGATTGCTTCCATCATAGATCTACCCGGCATATATCCAAATTGATTCTCGAAGACACCTGTTCACCTGCTCCCACAACTTCAGAGTATGGTCATGAATTTGATATTCCTATAATTGCCACAACTCATAATGTCGCCTTTGTTCTTATAGATCGGTATTAGAGTACTCTTCCTCCACTTGTCGGACATCTTCTTACCTTGAAGAATTAGGTTGAATAGTTTAGTCAACCAACTTATTCCTTTCCTTCTAATGCATTTCCTTGCCTCAATAGATATTCCATTTGGTCCAACTACTTTACCCCTACCCATCTTCTTTAAAGCATCCCTAACTTCCTCTGGTGATGCTCTTGTAGTAACAATAGTTCGGTTACTCCTTAGATGACTTGGGTTCTCCTAGGGAAATATTTGTATGCCCTTTTTCATTGAACAAATTGTAGAAGCAGGCTTTCCACCTTTAATTTGTTGCTGATCCATGAGCACCTGTCCATTCTCCCTGTTGATGCACTTCACCTTATCGAGGTCCCTAGTCCTCTTTTCTGTAGCTTAGGCGATTTTGTAGAGGTCCCTTCCTGCTCTGTATCCAACCTCTTGTAGAACTCCTCGATAGCCGATTGTGCCTCTCTAACTGCTATCTTTGCTTCGATCCCAATCATTGAAGCAGTCTCTTTTAGCCTTAATCTTCTCTTGGACTTTCCTACACCACCATTAGGATTCTCGTTGGTTTGGTGCCCCTTATTAGAGTATCCAGTATAGGAAAGTTTATTTAGGGTTTTCATGCTTTTACTTTCCTACCCTTAGGCTTAGTTATATGGCTTAAGGGCACTCTTGTATTTTCCTTGCTTTGTACTCTCTATATAAGGAGGTTGCATGCACCTTTCTCATTCACTCAATCATAAGAGTTCTTTGGGTGTTTCTTATATTTCACATGGTGTCCGAGCCATTCTATAATTGAAAACCGTGCTCTCGATCCTTCTTTTCTTTCTAGTATCTTTAAATTTATGTTTTTTTTTCCTTGATTGAATCTCTTTCTTTTAATTGAGTTCTCTAGTTTGGCATAGGGTTAAATTTATATTAATTTTCTTTAATTTACTATCTATGGCATCCCCTTCCCCCAATCCAAACCCTAATGCCACCAGCTCTCAGCCGGGTGCCTTTGTAGGCGACGCCGGCCAGAGCCCAGTGGCCGCCGTTGCTACCTCCATGTGGCAGGACTACCTCCACAACAATTCCTTCCCCCCCTCGGACAACAATGGTTATTGGTGTCACCGCTATCAATCCTTGCCTCCATGGTGTCTCAGATGTCGGTGTCGCCATCTCTGGTATTCCATTACCCCCCATGAGGCCAATAGTGACTCAATCTCTTACAACAAGTATCTCACAACTCCTCTCAATGTCTCGTCCCTTTACCGTCAGCGAAGGAGCATCGACGTACTCGTTCTTCAATACAAGCTTCTGTTGCTCCTCACTATAGGCATTCATGGCTGGTTCAACAATAAATTTCAAAAACACTGCTGATGACCTCGCCTGGTGGGAACAATTTTATATGAATTTGGTTGCAAATCAACTACTTAGATTTATTGATGGGTCTTATCTTTTGCCCTCCAACCCATGTAAATAATTCTATTGGCCGACCTGAACAAAACCCCGAATCTTTAGCAAATCCTACGCTCATGTATGGGTGCACATCGGTCCAAGACTGGACCGGACCGAAGACCGAAGTACGTCAAATCATGAGACCGAGGACAGGACCGATTAAAACCGGGTCGGTCCGGTCCAAGACCGGTTAGAAACCGGTCCGGGACCGATTTTTATCTACCAATTGCATTTTTAAGAAGAAAAATATTTTTATACGAAAGTTAAAAATTAGAGAATATCTATCTATCTATCTATATATATATAATTTAAGGTCAGTTATAAAGGATATTTATATAATTATTAAATAGTAAAAAATAAATATTTAATTTTCTAAAATTTAATATTTTTAGATACATACATTATATATTAAAATTATTTACCCAAAATATTTAATGCGTAATTGATGTTGATCGGTCTTTGGGTTTTTCGGTCTTGGACCGGACTGGACTGAAGACCGATTAAGCGCATATACTAGGACCGAGGACCGGACCGATATATGGTCGGTCTAGTTCGGTCCTTGACCGAAAAGGCCGGTCCGATCTGGTCCACCGGTCCGAACCGATTTTTGTTCACCCCTGCGCTCATGTATAGCTACAATATTTTCAAGATCCCTTCTTAATGATATTGTCCACTAGGCAACATCTAAATCAATGTGGGATGCCCTTGCTAAGCGTTTTAGGGATCACTTAATGGCCAAAGAATTCAACCTAAGATCTCAAATCACAACCCATAAGAAAGATGGCAAAACAATGGACATTTATCTTTCTGAACTTAAGTCCATTGCGGACGCTTTAACTGCCATAGATTGCCTATATTAACTAGATAACCCACCCACTATGCGCTATTTGGTCTCCCTCTTGATTATGCTGCTTTTTCAATCTTTATAAGAAACACCTCCCCTTCTCTAAACTTTGAAGCACTTAAGACAACTCTCCTAAATGAAGAAGCCGTCCATAACCGCTATCAAGCACGCTCTAACCTTGAACCTAGTCATGCCTTAGTTGCTGTAGGTACAGGAAAAACAGGACAAAACCAAGGTCGTGGAGGCTGTGACTAAGGTCGAGGATGCCACAAAGGCCGTGGTGGTTGAGGGGGCCGACATGGGAACCAAGGCCCAGATCCGCATAACCATCAAGGACACCGCCACCCCGGTGGTCCCAACTCTAGTTAGTATGGACATGCACCCAACTCTTCTTCTCATTGGGTTAGGCCCGCTAGCTTCTCTTTCGTAGCTCCAGGTGTGCTCTGTCCCGCACTATCATTCTGTCAGATCTACTCTCAAGTTGGTCATCCCGCCCTTTTGTGCCCACATCGGTTTGATTCTAACTCTTATCCAGATCCCTCTCGGTCCTTCTCAGCCATGACAATTGGAGATCCCAACGACTACAATTGGGACCCCGACTCTGGTGTGTCCAACCACATGACACCCCTTGTAGGTACATTTTGTAATCTTCTTCCATATAAGGCTCATAAACATGCACTTGTTCGGGATGGTGCTTTATTATCTACTACCCATGTTGGTTCAATCGCTATTAAAACTAAATCTAAGCCAATTAAACTTAACAATGTTCTCTTGGTCCCACAACTTATGCACAACCTTCTCTCTATTAAGAAATTATGCCAAGATAACAATTGTACAGTTGAAATTGACTTAGATCATTTTTGTGTTAAGGACAAAGCTAAGGCGACGCCCCTCCTACAAGTGCACAGTAATGGACCTCTTTGTAGCTTCTCCCCCCATTTGACTTATACACCCCTCCCCTTGATTCGCGTAGTACTTTGCGTGCCGAGCATCTAATCTTAAGTGTCATTCGGTTCCATATGTGATTTACATCCCCCTCGAAGTCCCAATCAATCTTAGTATGTACTCTTTTCTTAAATGTTTGATACTTATCTACCTTTAAATCCCTCTCGTGAGTATGTGGGTACACGGGTTTCCTAGTTCTCTTGACCCTTTTCTTCGTTGTGACATTGGCACACAGTACTGTATGCTGCATGGATGGGCCTTTCCCGAGGAAACCTTGCAATTTGTACAGTCCTTATAGATTCTCGTCCTTAGTAGTATATAGTCAATCTGAGTCGTAGCCTCACCACTTTTATATGTGATGATGTGCTCTTTCATTTCATGAAAAAGGTGTTAGCAAAAATAAACTCATAGTCATAAGCTACCGTAAAGTCTAAGGAAGCTTTACTCTCATCATTTCTAGTTCCAAACCCGAAGCCTTGGTGGTAGGACATGGGCGATACTGTCACCCGCAACGAGGACGTTTGCAGAATTGGGTGGGGGAGACTGTCATGGGCCGCCTTTTGTTGACATTGTCCTCGGTGCTCAATAAGCTGACATATGCCATATGGGGTCTCCTTAGCTTGTCTGATACTAATGCGCATGTGTTGTATGCAGGTACGTTCCCTAGTATGGCGTGTATTCCATCTCTTTAGAGGCATATTGCTGCTTGTTAACCATAGGGGGTAGGCTGGCCCGGCCCTAGCCTTAGGGGGCCTGGGCCCCGCGCGGGTGATCTACGCTCATCCTATGACAAGGGACGTAGTCATCTGTAGCCACATCTACATGCCCATTAAAATCACCACATATAACAACTTGTTCATGCTGGGGAATGCCTTCCATTGTTATGTCTAAGTCCTCCTAGAATCTAGTCTTCTCTGATAACCCCATCTGCGGGGCATAGGCATTAATGACGTTCAATATTTCTCCGTCAAGAACCACTTGATGCCAATGATCCTATCACAAGCCTAGAAACTCACACTACTTTACCCTTTAGGTAAATGTCCAAATGATACGAACTCCGTTCTTCCCTCTGTTCTTGCTAGCATATCATAATTTATATCCCAAAACATCCTTGACTTTTGTTCTAACCCATTAAGTCTCTTGAAGGCAGATGATAATTTTTCTCTTCATCATCATTTGAACCACCTCGAAACTCTTTGTTGTTAAGGTGTCGACATTTAGTGTCTCAATTTGCAGGCTACTCTCATCCTACTGACTCACCCTAACCCCACTAAAACCCTTTGCAAATAGCCTATGGGTCTGAGCTCCATAACTAATTAAATTCATCAACTAATCTGCCATCAAACGCAGAGACACAAGCACAAAGCATAGAGGCTAAAAATCGACACAGCAATAACAAAATCAATCAATATTAATAGAATTCAAATGCTCAGTCACAGGTCTGAAGCACAATGTGAGAGAAGAAAAGAGAAATATGGACTTGAGGGGGAATAGAAGAGAAGGGTGAGATCTAACCTGGAGGTGGTAGCGGATAAGAGATCTGACTTGATTGTGTTTACCAAAGGCCGCGTAAACATCACTGCTCAAAGGGCTACAACGAGTGAGCGGCGGATGGCTAGCCGCAAGCTGCGAGGCCTATGCTAGTGGGGAGGTGGTGAGGTTTTCAAGGTCAGAGGTGGCCGTAATGGTGGTTGTCTGGTGGTGTGTGGTGGTGGGTGTATGGTCACAGTTTAAGGTTTTTTTTATTTCTGTTTTTTTTTTGGGGGGGGGGGGGGTGTTTGGGGGGGAGGGGAGGTGAGGGTCGGCGATGGGGCGTCGCCGTGGGTGACTGGTGTCGGAGGTGGTGCGAGCGAAATCCTAACGCGAGAGGAACCCCAACTTTTGGGGGGGGAAGGTTTGTTAAGTATCAAGATGAATCTTGATCTTAACCTAGGAGAGAGAATTAAGATGAGAGAAAGAAGGGAAGGAGATGAGGAAATAGAGAGAAAATATCTAAAGATATTTCAAGTTGATTATTCATGAATGAAACTTACACCTAAAACTAGCCACTTATAGCTATTACAAGATTAAGGAACTAACAATGAATCTAGACCCAACAACTCTATTCAACCGACTCAGCAACTGGACATCACAATTACAACTCAACTACCTTTCCCGCCAAAACACAAAAATTCAATTACAATTCCGAGACATGACAATACCCTCCCCTCAAATTCATTCTTGTCTCAAGAATGGAATGAAGGAAATTGGGACTTAATGAAACACCAGTTCTCCCACGTCGCCTGTTCTGGACCCATTTTGGTCCATTGGATCAAAATCTGCTTAATATCTGCTCCCTGCTGCTGCACCACTCTTTTGTCTAGAATCACCTTAGGTTCTAGCATCAGTTGCCCATTGGTTTCAGCCTGTAAGATGGCTGCTGCACCTTGATCTTTACCTGCTGCTCCTTTAGCTTTATCTGCTATCTGTTTCTTAAGTAAAGAAACCTGGAAAACAGGATGGACCAAACAATCGGGTAGAAGCTCCAACCTGTAAGCCACCTTACCAATTCTTGCAATGACCTTGTAAGGACCATAAAATCGAGTTGACAACTTAATGTTCTTGCGTATGGCCACAGAACTCTGTCGGTAAGGCTGCAATTTAAGATAAACCAAGTCTCCAACATTGAAACTTCGATCAATCCTCTTCCTATCAGCATAGAATTTTATTTTGGCTTGGGGTAACTGCAAATTGTCCCTGAGTTGCTGGGCTAGCTGAACTCTTTGATGAAGTAAATCATTAACTTCTTGCACATGAGACATTACTCCTTGATTGAGCAAGGGAGAAGGAGGTTCATACCCATTGAGGGCCTTGAAAGGAGTAGTTCCCAAGGAACTATGAAAATGAGTGTTGTACCAATACTCCACAAGGGATATCCACTTATGCCACTGCTTTGGATGAGAGAATGTCATCCCACGCAAATACTGCTCAATACACTGATTTACCCTCTCAGTTTGTCCATCTGACTGAGGGTGATACGATGAACTTAGAGCTAAGGTAGTTCCAAGCAGTAAAAGTTGCTTGTAAACAACCTGTCCCTGTTTGAAACTATTGTTTGGGGAGGACCATGCAGCTTGTAGATATGATCCAAAAATAATCTAGCAAGTTTCTCTGCAGTAATTGGATGATGGAGTGCAATGAAGTTCCTATACCGAGTAAAACGATCAATTACTACCCAAATGATTTCTTTGCCTTCAGACTTAGGTAGTCCCTCAATAAAATCTATGTTGATGTGAGTCGAAGAACCTTTAGGAGCTGGTAAAGGTTGTAGTAACCCCTTATAAGGAGTGTGTTCCACCTTGATTTGTTCACAGGTATCACATTGTTGCACAAAATCTTGTACATCCTTCTTCAACCCCGGCCATTAGAAGTATTGCTTGATCCTTTGATATGTTCCGTCCATTCCAGAGTGTCCACCCCATGGAGAATCATGAGAGGCTGCAATAATTTGCCTCCTCAACTCACTGCTTCTACCCACATAAATCCTGCCACTGATTCTGATTATCCCCTTACTAACAGTCACACTTGCATCTGGATTTGCAGACAGAGGTTGGATGCAATGAGGAACAATGTGTGATTGAGCAAAATCATCTAGCTCATGAGACTTAATTACTTCAGTCGTCCACAGGGGTATCACTTGAGTAACTGCAGCACACATAGCATCTTCAATGTCTTTTAGTTTCCCTTCATCTACACGCCTAGAAAGAGCATTAGCCACAATGTTTTCTGCCCCTTTTCTGTATTCGATGGTATATTACAACCCCAACATCTTCATCAGCCCTTTTCTTTGAACTCTTGTGGCAATCCTTTGCTCTAGCAAGTACTTGAGGCTCTGATGATCAGTTTTGATCACGAACCGATGGCCTTCTAAGTAATGCCGCCACTTTTAAACAGCTAGAAATATTGCCATGTACTCCTTCTCATAGATGGATAGCTTCTGGTTCTTGGGTCCCAAAGCCTGGCTTAGATAAGCCAAGGATCTACCATGAAGTGAAAGCACTGCCCCAATACCAAAGCTGCTTGCATCTGTCTCAAGTGTGAAAGGTTGACTGAAATCAGGCATTGCTAAGACTGGTGCCTGAGTCATAGCTTGCTTCAATAACTCAAAAGCCTCTCTAGCTGATTCAGTTCAATTAAAGTTGTCCTTCTTCAACAGATCTGTCAAAGGCTTGGCAAGTAAACCATAACCAACTATGAATTTGCGATAATATCCTGTTACACCCAAGAATCGCCTTAACTCCTTAAGTGATTTGGGCTCAGGCCAGCTCTCCATAGCTTGAACTTTACTGGCATCTGTAGCAACCCCCTCAGCTGAGATAATGTGACCCAAATACTCAACATGAGTCTTGGCAAAGCACATTTCGAGAGCTTAGCTAACAACTTGTGTTCTTTCATAGTCTGAAAAACTAGCCTCAAGTGCTCAAGGTGTTACTGCAATGTAGGACTGTAAACCAGTATGTTGTTAAAGAAAACAAGGACAAACCTCCTCAAATAGACCTTGAACACATTGTTCATCAAGGCTTGGAAAGTTGCTAGTGCATTGGACAATCCAAAAGGCATTCCGACAAATTCATAATGCCCCTGATGAGTCCTAAAGGCTGTATTATGGATGTCTCGTTCTTGCACTCTTATTTGATAAGACCCTTGTCGAAGATCCAACTTGGAGAAGTAACATGCTCTATAGAGTTCATCAAGCAAATCATCAATAATAGGAATGGGAAACTTGTCCTTGATTGTAAGGGAGTTCAATTGGCGATAATCAATACACATTCTTGATGTCCCATCTTTCTTTTTCACCAAAATCACTGGAGATGCAAAAGGACTGTGGCTATGCCTTGTGAACTTGGTCCTTAGCAACTCATCCACCTATCTGTCTATCTCATCTTTCTGAGAATGTGGGTATTTGTAGGGGCGTAGGTTAACTGGATTAGATCCTTCTTTAAGTGGAATTGAGTGATCAAGTGCCCTTCTTGGAGGCAATTCTTCAGGTTGCTCAAACAAATCCTTGTACTGTTCCAGCAAAGCATCCAATGGAGCCCCTACACCTTCCTGATCAGTCACTGTAGCAGGAGAAATTGAGTAGAGTTGTCCTACCCAATGGTAATCACTCTTCTTTAGGATCTTTTGCAAACTTTTGCCCTCCATAAACTGAAGCTGGCCCTGCTCTATTATGCCTTGCAACTTGATTTTGAGTCCATCTTTCTCAAAGGATACTGCTAGTTGAGAGAAATCAAAGAGTATTGGACTAAAGGATTTCATCCAATCAACCCCCAAAACCATGTCGCAGCCTCCAAGCCTCAAGAGTCTAAAATCATAGACAAATTTATGTCCCTGCATCTTTCAACTGAAGTTCTTACACTTAGTGTGTGTTAGGAGTGAATTCCCATCTGCCACGGTAACCGCTAGAGGATTTGTCTGGATGATCTCTTGCCCCACAGCTCGCACCACCTTTGGGTCAATAAAACTGTGTGTACTCCCGCTGTCAATGAGTATAGCAATGCCTGCTGTCCAGAGACTCCCTTAATTCGAATGGTGTTGTGAGAGCCATTGCCTGTTAAAGCTTTCATGGAGATTTCAACTAAATTGTCATCATCAGTGTCAATATTCTCTTCTTCCTCCTGTGGCTCCCTATGAACAACCTCGTCTTCATCATCATCAGTTACTTCCCTAGTTACTGTCATTAAGTACTTAGGATCACATTTGTGACCAAAGAAGTACTTTTGATTGCATTTGTAGCATAACTTCTGTGGCCTTGTGTCATCAAAGCTGCCATTCTTACTGCTAGGTTGGGTAGATCATGTGGATGAAGAACTAGGAAAGTTACCTTTCACCCTAGGAGCCTCAACATTTGTCAAAACAGAACTCTTCACCTTCCTAGCCTTGGTGTATGCTTGAGTCAAGTTATCAGGTTCAAAAGCTTTCACCAAACTCTTGATGCGTGGCTTGAGTCCACTCACAAAGCTGGATACTTAGAATGCTTCTAGTGCATTAGGATAAACAGAGAGCATTCTAGCTCGCAACCCTTCAAAACGAGTCATATAGTCCTTGACAGAAGCAGTTTGAACAAGCTTATTGAAGTTATCTACGACTTCACTCACATCTTCATCACCATACCTTGAACACAGTTCGTTCGAGAATGCAGTCCAAGTAAGGTTAGGCTTAGTGCGTAACAAGCCATAGTACCAGGTCTCCATTTCACCACGCAAATAAACTGCTGCAAGCTCAACCTTCTCGTGATCATCAATATTATAAAACTTGAAGTATCTTTCGCATTTCCTCAGCCATGATTGAGGCAAAGTACCATCAAATGGTTCTAAATCAACCCGAGGCTGCCTGAATGCATAATTTCTTGCATTAGTAGCACTGTCACTCGAATCAGCAGCTGGAGGAGTGTGATCTGGTGGCCTAGTTTGCTGACGGAATGGCTGCTGATTAGCTGGAAGAAGAATTTCTCCACCAGGTGGTTGTGATTCACTTCGCCTCTGCCAATTGGAGAGGTGTTGAGAAAATTGCTGCGATTGATTCTCAAATTTCTGATCCAACTTCTAAGCTTGATTGTCCAAAATCTGATCCAGCTTGTGCTCCATATCCTGCAGGAAAGTTCTAAACATATTCTGCATCATTTGCAGAACCTGATCTATCTTAATTCCTTGAGCATTACCTCCATCAGCTCCAGCTACAGCTGCATAAGTAGGTGCTCCTCTAGCTGCACTACTTGTTGCAGCATTGGGCACGGTGTTAGCTGCATTGGTGCGAGTATTAGGAGCCATATCAGATCTTCTTTTCCTAGCCAGAATTGAACTGATCTCAATTCAGCTATTGTCGAACCAAAAAACTACTCAATCAATCGAATTGAAGTGAGATGCAATCCGATTAAGTGCTTATATACCAATTGTTAAGTATCAAGATGAATCTTGATCTTAACCTAGGAGAGAGAATTAAGATGAGAGAAAGAAGGGAAGGAGATGAGGAAATAGAGAGAAAATATCTAAAGATATTTCAATTTGATTATTCATGAGTGAAACTTACACCCAAAACTAGCCACTTATAGCTATTACAAGATTAAGGAACTAACAATGAATCTAGACCAAACAACTCAATTCAACCGACTCAACAACCGGACATCACAATTACAACTCAACTACCTTTCCCGCCAAAACACAAAAATTCAATTACAATTCCGGGACATGACAAGGTTTCGAGGTCACAGGTGGCCGCGGTGGTGGTGGTTGCATGGTCGCTTGGTCAGACGTAGTGGCGTGGTGGTGGATTTGTTGTCATGGTTTGGGGGGTGTCGAGGATGGGGGTGAGAGAGCGCTAGGGTTGGCGTCGAAGATTGGGTTGGGGGGTTGTTAGCGATGGAGCATCGCCATCTATGGGCGGTGTCGTCGAAGTGCGGCGGCATCTGTGAAAAAGCCCACATGGTTGTGATTGTTGAGAGGGAGTTAGAAAGAGAGAGAGAACAATAGAAAAAGCTAAATCCTGAGATATTAGATTAGATAAGATAAGATGAATCCTAATTTAAGTAGGAAACTACTTTCCTAAAAGTAAGACAAGATAAAAACTAAACCACATAAACGTGTGCTACATCAAAAAGTTATGTTAGAAATTATTTACGAATTTAGGATGAACACTGAATGAACATATAAGCCATACGGTCTCCTTGGTTGTGTTTGCCTACAATCCTTGTAACTAGGCTCATAATTGACTATCTTAAAAGGGTCCTTGGTCTACTTTTGGTTCAAATGAATGTTCTAAACAATTTATTGCTAACAAAGATGGTATAGGTCTGGTCGTAGGTTCAAAGCATAACCCGCAAAACAAAGGCTCCGTTTGTTTCGGAGAAAAAGTAGATTCTAGGAATTAGTTTTTCTTTGGAGAAGGTTTTCTAAGGAAAATTCAAATCTGATTGAGGTTTTCTATTGTTTGTTTCAAATGAAAACTTGATTCCATATTATGCTTTTTTCTTGTATGGTTTCAAAGAAACATTTTTCACTAATAATCTTACGGCTATTATAGAATAATACAAGTAGCAATACAACTTATATGAGAAGTAATAGAAAATAAAATTAACTTAAAAGCTATATGAAATAAGAAAATTATCTCTTAGGTATTCTAATATTTGAGCATGTATCACCTTAGTATCGTGTCATTTTAATATATACAATAAGTTATTCTGAGATATGAAATTTTATCATCTAGTTACACCCTATGTCAAAATATGGTGAATTAGCATTAAAACTTATAAACTTCGGTGCACTTGGGTGATAAAATTTTTAAATTTTAGGGTACATTGTTGCATATTATTAAAACATCAGAGTTCCTATATAATAAATGCTCAAATCTGATGATCAAAAAAAAAAAAAAGCTCAAATCTTAGGATACCTAAATGATAGCTTTCCTTTACAACAATTAATCTTAAAATAACCCAACTATATGTCAATATACCAAAAAATAATCCAACTACGTTTTCTAACCAAAAAAATAACCCAACTATAACTTTTCTACAAAAACAATTAACCCAACTCTATTTTCTAACAAAAAAATAACCCAACTCTAACTTTTCTACCAAAAAAAAACCCAACTCTAACTTTTGTATCAAAAAATAACCAAACTCTAAAATTAATTTTAAAAAAATACTAAATTGATGGCTAAGCATAGCATGTGGTATGAAGCTCCGACAATATATTTTTTTTCTATGTATTTTTGGTTTGGCTTGATTTCTTTTCCCACCTAACCAAACTAAAATTACATTTTTTTCAATAACTGAGTACAACCCCCCAAAAGGCAACATCCCGGGGCAAAGAACAAGCAAAACAACCGAGGAACACAACCTCAACTAGTGTTGCAAATGAGTCGAGCTGAGCCAAGTCGAGCCATAACTTGCTCGGTTCGGCTTGGCTCATTAACTAAATGAGACAAGCTTAGTATTGATATTATTTATCTTCGGCTCGGTTCATTAACTAAATGAGACCATCTTAGTATTGGTATTATTTATCTAACCGAGTCGCATATCTGCGCTCAGCTCAGCTCGTTTACTAAATGAGACAGGCTCGGTATCGGTATCATTTAGGCTTGATTATTTGGTGAGCTGGCTTGTTAAGTTTTGCCGGCTTATTGCGCTCATTTACCCGGCGCATTAAGCTCATTTATTAGGCTTGTTAAACTCATTTATGATTATTGTTACTTGAAATAAAATAAATCATGTATGGAAATTGAAAAAAGAAAACATACATGTAACTCAATTCTGTAATATAGACATGCGAGCCAATAATCAAGCCGGCTCATGAGCCCATAAACGTGCCGGCTCGTGACCCTTTCGTGCTGAGTCGGCCTCGGTTCAATTTGGCTTGTTTATTTAAACGAGCCGCCCTTAAATGAGTCTAGCAGGCTCTCGAGTCGGCATAGACGAGCCCTGGCTGAGCCCTTAACGAGCCGAGTCAACGGGCTCGAGAGTTGGCTTGGCTCATTTGCAGCCCTACAGAGAACAAGTCAAACAAAAAATGTGTAGATGAAAAATATACTGTCGGAGCATCACAATTTAGTATTTTTTAAACAGAGTTTTAGAGTTGGGTTATTTTTATATTAATTTTAGAGTTTGATTATTTTTTGGTAGAAAAGTTAGAGTTGGGTTAGTTTTTGGTAGAAAATGTAGTGTTGGGTTATTTTTTGGTTAGAAAATAGAGTTGGGTTATTTTTTGGTATATTTACATATAGTTGGGTTATTTTTAGATTAATTGTTGCTTTCCTCTATAATGTTATATGGCTATTGGAAATGAAGAAATTTGTTTTGTTGAAACAATGACAAAATAACATGTGACCTTTATTTGATTATTCGGTCCAATTTTTTATCTGTTGTTATGACGTTAAAGGTTTGTATTCTAATGTGATTTAAGAGAGTGTTTTTAGGACCGTCTATACGAAATCGTTGTAGCTAAATCGGGTATACAGGTCGTATCCACAAGGAATCGGAGTTAAGTCGGATTTAGAGATTAAGGAGCGGTTGAAGTCGGGGTTTTGTTGATTTGAATTTGTTAACTAAAGTAATAAAACTAAATATAAACTAAAGTTGCCAATTCAATTCAGGTTAGTCCAGGGAATGGATTCAGGGTAGCTTTACTCGTATTCCGTCATTATATTCTACTATGATAATAATTTAGGAGGCTTAGACTACAAGCACTAAGCCTTGGTTAATATTTAAACTAGGGCTTAGGGTAATGAACTAGTCTAAGGGCATAACCCATCGTATCACCCTAAGTGTAGCATAGGTTATCTCATTAGCACTACTTAATTCCTTTCCTACTCTTAAATTAATATTAAACCTATATTAATACTTAAGTTAGGGTTTAGGGTAATGAACTAGTCTAAGGGCATAACCCATCGTATCACCCTAGGTGTAGCATGGATTATCTCAATAGTACTAATAAATTCCTTTGTCACTCCTAATTAAATATTAATTTGTATAAAGGATTGTGTTTAGGGTTGGGTACAACCTCAACCCTAACCACGCGTGAAAACAAGTTATATTATGGTCTAGGCTACAAGCTCGTAGCCTAACGCTAATAATTTGGAGATCTCAACATGGCTACAAGCACACACAAGACACACCAAACACAATCATAAATTCCCCACAGGGGTGCGTATATAACATAACATAAATCCATTGTCAAAAACATAATATAAATCCGGGATACGGGCGGCTACCCGCCCTTCATCCCTAAACTACAAGTCTACTCTTCCATAGGAGTTTTATACATCATTCAAATCTAACAAAGATAAAAACAATGAATAAAAACTAAGGACTTGAAGACTCCCTTAATTGACGTTGACGTTGATCCTTGCTTTGATCCTTCAAGCACTCTGACCACTTGCGCTTCGGCATTTGAGAACCCCTTGGATCTCGTAGCGGCTTCGGGAAGGAGAGGAGGAGAGGAGGCGTGGCCAAAAAATCCCCCAAACAATTAGGTTTTGGCTATTTAAAAGGCCCGTGGCCGACGCGATGTGTGCGACATTGTGGCGTGCGGCCTGCCCTCCGTCCTCCTCCAATTATATATGTTATAATATATATTTTCACGAGACCTATTTAGGTTACCGAATTATGACCTGATTGGTCCTTTTTTTGCACACGTGGTCGGGTTTCTCAAGGCAGTCTTCAAATATGTCCTAGTTATGCTTGATTCTGTTGCTTTTCCACCTTTGTGCGCTCCGTTGTACTCTAAGCCTAAATGTACCTAAATTACAACAAAAAACACACGTATAAAAGCTGAATATTTCGTAGGAGTGAAGAATAAAATATGAAAATATAAGGCACATCAACATCCCCAAACCCACTCCTTGCTTGTCCTTGAGCAAGATTCAACTTAAACTGGCCAATGATGGAAAAATTTATCCAGGCATGCAATAGTAAGAATAACTTGTGAAAACTATTTTCTAATCATATTTGAAGGTATACCTGAGAGTAGAGAATCTTTATGTGATATTATTATACTGGTTCTAACTCGAGTCTCGCGATTCAAGTCTTTTTACTAGTATGTGAGCTTAGAACTTCTCTTCCCTTTGTCTTATTTTAAATCCTCCAAATTTAAGATGAATAGAGAGAATAATAGAAGGAATCAGCTATCCTAATCATTCACCGCTAATCAATAGTGAAATCAAAAGGCTTCTCTTTTTTGTCTTGTTTTCCCTTTTTTTTGCTTTTTTTTCTTTTCTTTTCTTTCTTTTTTTTTTTCCTTTTTTATACGGTCAGATGTGTCTCTCTTTGATCCATGTAGCGAGTTTTCGGCCGGCAGCTCCTGATCCAGTTGGCTCAAGGTACCAGGTTTTAAGAGACCCCTACAGACCTAATGGCTCGAGTCCAAGGGATTCACAGCCTAATCCATTAGCACATACTCCTTTTTTTCCGTTAGGTATTAGTACTTATTATAGTGACTTAAAGGGTTGATTCTTTTTAAGCTTTCCCTATGGTCCATGTAGCGAGCTTTCGACCGGCAGCTCCAGACCCAATTGGCTCAAGGTACCAGGTTTTGAGACACCCTTACGGGCTTACTTGCTTGAGACACAGGGGCTACAAGAACCAACGAGTCACGTTTTTTTTTTTTTTTTTTAAAAGGGAATACGAATACGCAAGATAAAGAGATAGCAAATCGATTTCAACATTGCTAGAAGTAGAATGGTGGATTCCAAATCCTCAAGTTATTATCGCTATTTCAACCTAAAAAGTAGGATATATCACAAGATTAAGGGTGAAAAATAATAATCTCTCTAACGAGTTAAACGACAAAAATACAGATTCAAAAGTCAGCTCCAAAAATAATTTCATTACTTAAATATTCTCATCATCATAGTACATCTCAAATTTGATCTTCAATAGAAATCACAAACAATTCTATATTCATTCATGCCAAAACGTAGCTAATTTAAGCAAAATGAAGCTAACAGGACAAACAAAAGTTCACACCATACTGTCATGATCTTAGATATGGGGATATAGGGGAGTAATTAGTAATAAGTCATGTATGAGCTTGTATTAGTATTGAGTGTTCATTGTTAGTAATTAGTTGGGTTGTTGGTATTGTGAGTCAAATGTGGCGGCTGCATAGAGAGAAGGTCGGTTAGAGCATTGTCCAGATGCATTGGGTGTGGTTTAGACGCCTTTGGTGTCTAAGATGCTATAAATAGTAGCTAGCTATGTAATCTTTTATTATGTTGAATGATATTGATTCTTATTCTCTCTCTCAACCCTAATTCTCTCTACTTCTCATCTCCTTTCTCTAATTCTCTTCTCATCTCAACTCTCTTCCTTCACTATCCATATGTTATGATTCAAGATTAACCTTGAATCATAACATTTGCTATCAGAGCCTGATTTGCTTCCAAAATCAAGTTGATTGACATCTCGATTTGTGATCTAATTACACTAGATCATAGTTACTGTGTTAAGTATACAAGAATTGATTGGTTGTGCTGCAATAGCGTTGATTTGCTGCAATTAAGCACAGTCAATCAGATCAAGTTTAGTTCAGATAACAACATCGAGCTGGAATTCATTCGATCCTGTTGTTTTGAGGTTGATCTGCGGGTCTATCTTTGATCGAGCTACATTTTGTTGAAATCAAGCAAGTTGAATCAGATTCTTGACAAGATCAGGATCGTGAGGCATAGACTTCAGCACATTCAGTTGAACTCGATTGCTATTGATCTTCTTGATCAGATTTAAATCGATCTGAAATCAGCAAAGTTGTTTGCATTGAGTGTTTAAGATCTGAGGACTTGAGCTCTTGATCCAGATTGTTGACACTTAGTACTGCAGTACATTAACGCGTCTGCTTTAGCCACTAATAAGCTTTAAACTCATTAATCCAGCTGATTTGTGATTGAACTTGCTGTTAGTGCACTGATTACAGCTGCCAATTCCAGCTGCGATTATTCGAACAACATTTAGCTGAAGACTTAAGATTGTCCAGCAGTAAGAATTGGATTGAAAATCTTCACAACACTAGCTCAAAATGGAAGCTACAACCACTCTTGATTTTATTTGGAAGTTGCTGGGCGAAAACAATAAGTTGTTGCAATCCTGGAATGTTAAGTATGACCAAAATTACTCAAAGGCAAGCATAATAAGCTACCTGATAAGCTATCTTACCGGCCTCGAGTTGATATGGAGCCTTTTGATGGAAAATTACTCAAAGGCAAGCATAATAAGCTACCTGATAAGCTATCTTGCCGGCCTCGAGTTGATATGGAGCCTTTTGATGGAATGCAACCTCAGTCCTGGATCAGAAGGTGTGAGAGATACTTCCAATTTTACCGCGTAACAGAGGCTGAGAAGGTGGATATTGCGTTAGTTAACTGCAAGGTGATCAGGTGACATGGTACTTTGGTTTACCTGCAAGGTGATCAGGTGACATGGTACTTTGGTTTGATGCGAGGTAGAATCTCAATTACTTGGGATGAATTTGTGAAAGAATTTTATGAACAATATGGTGAGGAATTTGAGTCCTTGGATGAACAACAGCCTGATTATTGGATTGAGAATTGTGGAAGGTTCGGAAATGAAGATTCAACGAAGGATAATTATCAAAGGATAATTATCAACAAGGTGCATTAGTTCTTGAGGTTGAATCGGAAATTGCAGCAGTAGATCATGAAGAGGCAACAACAGAAGTTGAAGTTACTTCCAAAATGAACGCTGCTGCAGCACAGCAAATGAATGATGCCGCATTGTATTCATTGGATCAAGTCCATTTGTTACAACAGCAATATGACTCGAAACTTCAAGATGAGATTGATCTTGATGTAGCAGCAGTACAACAGCTTAAAGAAGGTGATCTGCAGCAGAAAATGAAGCTGGAATGGGATTACAACTCACTTAAAGGTGCTGGATTGAGTGGGTTAACGGGTGCTTCAGCTGTAAACCAAGAAGTTAACTTCACACCGTGCTTGGAAACACAGAACAATCTTCATCTGGCTGAACTCCAGAAACTTCAGAATCTTAACTCTGCAGTGGCAACACCAATTCAGAATGATAGTGTACCATTGCAAATGGAAGGGCCTCTGATTGTTGCAGCTATTGGATTGCAAATACGCATTGGAGTTTTAAGCTTTAGATGGTTGAAATGCAAGCTGAAATTACAGCCTAACTTGAAGATGAAGTTGGTAATCAATCTTTGTCGCAAGAAGTGCTTTTCAAGCAAGAGGTTGAGAGCTTTGATAAAGCCAATCTTGGTCTATCTGGGAGACCTCCTGATTTTCTACATCTCAAGGCAAACAAAGCGGATCTTGAAAAGCTTTGTATGTTCAAGAACATGAATCTGAAGCAGCCAGTGGTGTTTATGTCGATTGATAGTCTTGGAGCTTACTTATGGATCAAAAGGGCAATGAAATTATCAAGGAAGAGGTGGAATTCAATGAGCAAAGTTACGACACCAGTAAGAAGTAAAGCTGCTTCTTCAGCAGTACAAGCAAACTTAACCAACAAGTGGACTGATCTTGTTCTAGTGCAAGGAGAGGCTCTACTTCAGCTGGGAAGTGGGCTAGATCAGGTTCAATGGCAGGCTAAGTTGAGACCTTTTGATCCGGGATAGAAGGATGCAATCTGTAAGGATACCAACTCATCCAAGAACACCAACAACAGGCCTCCTGACCTAAGTAAAGTGCAGCTGTCTGTTAGTTCTGCAGTGAAGAAATCAGCAGTGGATTGGTGTTAGGAGTCTTATGGGCTGAACTATCTCATGTTTGGAGCTTGGAAAGTGGAACAAATCAAGACAAAGGTAGTTCCAAGGTGAAGTGTGAGGGAAGGAAGTCACAAGGGAAAAGATATAGGAACAATCAAGAGCAAATCGTTGAAGTTAATAAGGTGGACAAGAATATTCTGTTGGGAATTTGTGCTGAATCAGCAAAGAAATTGGATCACAAGTTAGTTGCTTGGATTGGACAAGTGAAGAGTAAAGAACATTTCCCTGGAATACCAGCCAATGTAAGGCCACCTGAACCTTTGGATCCTATATTTCAACTACAACAAAATGCCTCAAGCAAAGCTGCTAATGCAACAAATTCACCGGGGAGACGATCATCTAACTTTGAGGTGTATGAGGATGGGCATTGTTAATTAAGTATAGTTTAGGACTACTTGCAAGTTGAGAGCATTGATCAACTCAAAAGCAGTCGTCAAAATGCTGCTATGGAGGAATTCAGTGTGAGATCACAAACATGCTTAGCTGATACAATTTTACAGTTTTGTGAAAGAATCAGAAATACGTCATTTTTGAATTTAGAGGTGTTCCACGCTGTGTTATTGCTTCAGATTTCTCATGGCTTGTCATATTTTGACTTTGCACTTGAGCTTGCTACTCTGGAAGCTTGGGTTGCTGGGCGTATTTTGTGCAATTACATTACATCTTGGCAAGTAAAGGAAGCTGTGTTTTGTAAGGATAACTGCAGCAGAGGCCCGAGGAACTTGAAATTCAGATTGAGAACTAAGGGATTTGGGTTCCAGCTGCTGCATACTTGGCCATCAGTACATCTCGACTGGAAGGAAGTATTGTTTGGCTGCAGCAAGGGGTTCAACTGTATGTTTATGGGCTGCACTAATGTTTGGTTGATTTGGAATGGCAGTGGTAGACCTCCTGAAGTACACTCAACCATCAGATGCAAGCATTGTGGGCAGAAGCAGGACTCCAACAGGAATAGCAAGTTTTCACAGTGCCAATTTCTATTCTTTCAGCTCCAACAAGGTTTCTTCAAGTCAAACCCTCTACTAAGATTCCCGAGGGCAAGAATCTCTTAAGGGGGAGTAATGTCATGATCCTAGATATAGGGATATAGGGGAGTAATTAGTAATAAGTCATGTATGAGCTTGTATTAGTATTGAGTGTTCATGGTTAGTAATTAGTTGGCCAATGGTTGTTGGTATTAGGAGTCAAATGTGGCGGCTGCATAGAGAGAAGGTTTGTTAGAGCATTGTCCGGATGCATTGGGTCTGGTTTAGACGCCTTTGGTGTCTAAGATGCTATAAGTAGTAGCTAGCTTTGTAATCTTTCATTATGTTGAATGATATTGATTCTTATTCTCTCTCTCAACCCTAATTCTCTCTACTTCTCATCTCCTTCCTCTAATTCTCTTCTCATTTTAGCTGTCTTTCTTCACTATCCATAGGTTATGATTCAAGATTAACCTTGAATCATAACACATACATGCCATCCCCAAACCCAAACCTTGCATTGTCCTCAATGCAAATCGACGAAAATAAATACAAGCAAAGGAAGGAAAGAGACGACTTGAGGTGTAGCATATTCAGCTATGCATGGTGAGCAAATCCAAAAAGGGAAGACAAAAGTTGCAGGCTGCAATCAATGACATAGAAGATAGAATACTAAACAAACTTGTTAGTAGTGTTAGAAATAAGGATTGTACAAGTGTTTAGTACAAGAGAAACAAAGCTAGCATGGTAGGGATAACAAAAGGATCTGCAATTGAGAGAGAGTTCATGTTGAAAAACAAATTAAAACAAAATTAAAAGTAAGTTGGGTTGCCTCCCAAGAGCGCTAAGTTTAACGTCTTCAGTCGGACGCAGTTTAGAGCACAATGTTGACCAAAATCCGAGGCAATGTCTGCCAAGAACTCAGGTTGACCCAGTAGGGACGATCCCCAAACCCAACAGCGTTTTGAGATCCTTGACTATCAAGGAGGGAAACATTATCAACATCGGGGTCTCGAATCTCTATCCTACCAGGTGTAGTTGATGAAGCACAGCTATCGACACAGACAGGGACACTAAAACAATCAGCATTTTTAATAGAATCGGGCTTATTCTACTCTATCAAAGGGTCAATATCATCAACCCTATAACACTCCAACTCGTCCTCAGTCTCTGGGTGCCGAACAGAGTTCGAGACCTTCAATTTGCCCTTGAGGTTTCCAGAGGAAACCTCCAACACTCCCGTCCTACATTGAATCATAGCGTGGCTGTTGCTAGGAACGGTCGACTTAGAATAATAGGAGCGTTGTGCTTTTGCCTAGGAGTAGGGTCTATATCTAAGACAATAAAATCAAGAGGGAAGACAAAATTGTTAACCTTAACAAGTACATCTTCACCTACCCCACGAGGTACCCGCTCCGTCCTATCAGCCAACTGAAGTGTGATATTAGTTGGCTTAAGGTCACCTATACCCAGTTCTCCAAAAACCGAGTAAGGGATTAGGTTTACATGCGCTCCTAGATCTAGCAAGGCTTTATTGGTATAACGCTCTCCTATGACGCATGGAATGGTAAATGCCCCGGGGTCTCGAAACTTGGGTGGGGCGCCCGACACTAAAATGCTGCTCACCTTCTCGGTGAGTCGGACCTTCTTCGGGATATGCGCTTGCGCGCATTTCTTTTTGGTGCAAAGGTCCTTGAGAAACTTGGCATACATATGAATGTGTTTAATAGCTTCAACCAACGGTAAGTTGATCTTGACGTCCTTAAACACATCTATGAGCTCAGTCCTCTTTTGGTTGTCCTTCGGTCCAATAAGGGCCGAAGGAAAAGGGACAACAGGTTCAGTAAACCGACCTTGTGGGCCCTCCCCGTCAGCAGTGGGGGAGGGGTCTGTGCTCTCTTTCTCAACCTTGACCTCCACATCTCTAAGGTTCCTCTCCCCAGACACTGACACAACCTGAACTTGCTTGTGAGGAGGCAAGTTAGGGTTAGAACTAGTTGACCCCGTTGAAATTGTGAGAGGTTGAGAGGGTAGCCTTCCTTCCTCTTGCCTATGAAGTGCTTGAGCCAATTGTCCCATCTGGTCTTCTAATATAGCTATGGACTGAGAATGGGACCGGACCAGTTGTGTGTTATCCTCCATGAATTGGAGCATACGCTCCTCGAACTGAGAAGAATATCCTTGAGGTGGGGGAGGGGGTTCAGCATGCAAAACAGGGTGGATAGGTTGAGAAATATACCTCCACCCTCCCAAAAAGGTAGGAGGGTGTGTGTTACCTACAAGACCAGGATTCTATTGTTTCATGGGTTGATTATGATAGTCGTTCTGTCTCCATGAGGAATTCGGGTGGTTGCGCCATCCAGGATTGTAGGTGTTTGAGAACGGGTCACCGTTCTTCGAAAAGCCTTGCGCCGCAAATACCTGTTCCTGCACAAATTCCGGAAGTTGTGAGGCATAAAGGCAGTCAAGTACAGAATGGTCTGCGCTAGAACAAATGTCACAGGTGTTGGCACCATGTGATGACTCAGCAACATTAATTGCATGCACGTTAGTAGGATTAGCCTGAGATGCTATGATCTGATCAACTTTCCTACTAAGCGCTTCTAACTTAAATGAGATGTCATCGTTTGATGCCACTCCATAGGCACCATGTGCACCTCCCCTGACCATCCTAGCAGATGAGGCCTGATCAAGGGAGTGCTCACAAAGACGCTCAAAAAGGGTCCACGCTTCATTCTCATCCTGTTGGTTAAATGTTCCCTTGCATTAAGCATTAACCATTTGTTTGTGGGACGAAGTGAGATCATCATAAAAATTTTGCACTAGAGCCCACTTGGGAGACCCATGGTGGGGATAGCTCCTTAAACCTGTCCTAACTCTCATGAAATTGCTTTTAGTCTTTTTGTTTAAAATTGTTGATAGCGCGCCTAATAGCTTTAGTTTTAGCCTTAGGATAAAATTTGACTGAGAATCTTTGTTGAAGGTTCTCCCAAGTTGTGATTTCACCCCTTGGTAGAGAATAAAACCACCGTTTGGCTACGTCTTTCAACGAAAAAGGGAAAAGATGTGACCTAACCGCATCGTGTGAGACACCTTGATAATGACATGTTTCACAAATCTCAAGAAAGGAACCAAGGTGCTCGTATGGGCTCTCAATCGGCTTCCCTTAGAAAGTGGGAAGCATGTTGATGATCTTGGGCTTAAGTTGAAAATTTTTATTACCCAAGGTGGGTAACACAACTCCAATTGGTGCAATGTAAGTTTGGGGAACAAAATGATCCCCAATCGTACGTGGAGGGGTGCGCGCCAATTATGGAGCGGGGTTGTTGGCCATGAAAAGAAAAAAAAAAAAAAAACTAATAATAAAAATAAATAAGTAAATAAATAAAGAAATAAACAGAAAAAGAATAAAACAGAAAATAAATTAAAGTAAAATAAAGGTTTTTTTTTGAAACAAAGTAAATAACTAAACAAGAATAAAAAAAAATTTCGTTAATTTCTAAATCAACTTAGCATACCGATTCCCTGGCAACGGCGCCAAAAACATGATGTGATTTAAGAGAGTGTTTTAAAACCGTCTACTCGCAAGCGTACGAGATTGTCGTAGCTAAATCGGGTATACGGGTCGTGTCCACAGGGAATTGGAATTAAGTCGGATTTAGAGATTAAGGAGCAGTTGAAATTGGGGTTTTGTTGATTTGAATTTGTTACCTAAATTAATAAAACTAAAGTTGCCAATTCAATTAAAGTTAGTTCAGGGAATGGATTCAGGGTAGCTTTACTTGTATTCCGTCATTGTATTCTACTATGGCAATAATTTAGGAGGCTTAGGCTACAAGCATTAAGCTTGGGTTAATATTTAAACTAGGGCTTATGTTATCTCATTAGCACTACTTAATTCCTTTCCTGCTCTTAGTTCAATATTAAACCTGTATTAATACTTAAGTTAGGGTTTAGGGTATAATATAATATATATTAACAATCCATGAGATTTATTTGGGTTACCGAATTAGGACCCGATTGGTCCTTTTTTGCACGCGTGGTCCGGGTTTCTCAACGCAGTCTTGAAATATGCCCCGATTATGCTTGATTTCGTCACTTTTCCACCTTTGTTTGCTTCGTTGTACTCCAAGCCTAAATGTACCTAGATTACAACAAAAACGCATGTGTAAAAGCCGAATATTTCGTAGGAGTGAAAAATAAAATATGTAAATGTAAGGTACATCATATTCCAATTCAGTTCATTTTGGTTCAATTAATCTGCACAATGATTATCACTAAAATTTTTGCTTCACTTGGAATCATGACTTCCCTCATTTTAAAAGGGAAGTCATTGTCCTTCAAATGATGGAAAACCTTTTCCGTCGGAAAACATTTTCCGTCTATGAATGCGCAACAAACAATGGAAAAGTGGAAAACCAATTCCTAGAATCTACTTTTCCGTCCAAACAAACGGATCCATTAGTGTAAGGAGGCGAAAATACAAAACAATGACGTATTTGCATATCTTGAACATAAATAAAGCATATTTCTATAGTACCATAAATCATAGCAGTAACAAATAACAAGTGCTAATTTGCTTATGACATATGTTTAGACAAACATGCTTTATCTCGTTTTAGTTTTTAACACATAGAGGAGTGTGTTAAAAGGCAATATTTTATAGAATTTCGAGAAAATCGTAAAACATAGTTACAAATATATAAAATAAAGCACTAAGAAGTTTTTGCCAAAAGGATGGAAGGGTTAACAAATGAGTCACTTATTTTTGAAATAGAGCTCTCAAAAAATTCAAAATTATAGATTTAGCCTTACTAGCCCTTGGCTCCTCCTCCTCAATTCTCAATATCACTTGCTTTATTGGAGAAAATGTGAACTACAGATGATGAGAGTTGGCTTGGGGGTGCTATTCATAGAAGAGGAGAAGAATGAGTCGAATGTTGCCTGCACTAAAGAGAGCAGGCTGAAGGTTGTATGGATAATGATAATAATGATACATGCGCTAATGTGGGGTTATGAATTAAATCATGTAAGCCAAGAGTTATAAGGAACAATTTAAGTATTAAAATGCACCGTAATTATAATAATATGGCAAATAAAGTGGGGGGTTACCACAACACCAAAGGTTGCACAAATTGTTATTGTACCTATGAGGTGATTCCAAAGTTCTAATTCCTTACATGTCAGCTAAAAGTATTGTCAGTACATAAATCTGAGTTAGGTTCAGAAGATGAATCATTATTGATTGAGAGTGCAGAATTTTTTATCCCATTCTCGGTAAGGTGGGGATGGAAATCTATGTGCAACCTGATAGTATGACTTTAGTTGCATTTATGATTTTGCATTGGGTGCAAAAGTTAACACAAATCTAATGAGTGGATGCATGCAGCCCAATAAAGGAGAAAGGTTGTAAACAAACTTGCTTAAAAATAGACATCATATGATTCATTTTGCATCCTGGTCAGCTGATATATTATTCAATTAATGGTCTGCTTTTTGACATTCCTTTCGAATTTACTGTGACTCAATCTACAATGCATTCATATTACAGGACATCATTACTCAAAGACCTAGATTAGCAAGACTGGAATATGATCACAGACTGATGTAAGCTAACACCATTTGGTGCCATTGATACCCTTTGAAATATATCAGGTTGATGAGAATATTGGAGACTAGAATCCTGATTGTTTCCGTGAAGTATTAAGCCTGGTCAAAGTGTCGTGAAAATGGTTAAAAAACAACCAGGTTACTCTTTTTACTTTGGAGGACACAGCGAAAGCTCGATCTGATAGCTGAAAAATGATTTATGTAGCCAATAACGTGATTTAGGCACATACGAGGTTTAAGCTTTGATGATTGTGGAAAAGCAATGCCAGTGTATGTAACATGTATGTTGGGTTCTCATCCTTTTCCATTTTATGGGATACTAGGGCTGAGGAGCTAGAAACAGCACTGATGGAGATGGTTAAGCAAGATAACCGGCGGCAGTTGAGTGCAAAGGTACATCTTGAATGCCTTTACAATTACTCATGGACTCACGGTACCCCTTCTCCTCACTGAAAGAGGTGTCTTTTAGTCGAGTACATGTGATGCATTTTCATATAAATATTGATCCTGGTGACCTAAAAAATGTTGGATTCTTTCCCACTTTGACACTCCAACTAAATGAAGCAGTAATGAATTTATTGTTGTTCTATGCAAATTAATATTCAGCATGCTGTAGCCGGAAAAACATGGATATGATAGCTGTTGACAGAATGCCACTTTGGCTTTATGTCAATCATCATGACCATGGTAACTGATGTGATGGAAATTTAAGATATAGTTGATTTGTTTGTGTTTATATCACTATAAATGGGACACAAATGTCGAAATTCTATTTAGATTAGAAATGTTTTGAGGTATCTGTTGGCTATCATTTCTGATTTTTATCCTCTGAATTTAGGTTGAGCAGCTGGAGCAGGAGGTTTCTGGTCTTCGTCGTGCACTTGCTGACAAGCAAGAACAAGAACATGTCATGCTTCAGGTGTCACACTCACTTGTGCAATAATGCAATAAATTTTTACTTTGTTGTTACATTCTTGAAAAAGTATGGCATCTAGGCTCCATTTGGTAGAGGGAAAGATATGATTCTAGGAAGTTTTGTTCCTTTGTTTGGCACAAAGTGTTGAGTGGAAAATTAATTCCAGACGAAAATGTTTCCCCCCTTTCTTTTGGAAGGGGGGAGGGAACGTGTCTTCTTTTGTAAATGAGAGGAAGTCAACATTCAATGTAAGCCGAATTTGGTTCTACACATTTCTTTGAAAAATTCTAATTTTTGTCCGACTTTGAAGTCATTGTGCTGAAGTTGGGATGTTTATCTATTCAGACTTGGACCTAAAGGGATAGAAGATTGGTAAATGGCTAAAATGTTGAACCAAAGAATGGATCGAATAATACCATTTTGATTTGCTCATGTGATAAATTAGCCTGTAAAGTTTGGATTTTAGTCTAGACGGTACTAATGCATTAAAGATGTTTATTACTCTAAAGTTAGACAGTGCTAAACAGAGTTGTATTTTTCTTTAAACCAAATAAAGGAAAATGAAATTGAAAATTTTCTGTTCCATGGTTTCTGTAATAAAATATTCTAGGGAAGAAGTTCTCCTTCCGCCAAACGGAGCCTTGGATAACTCATTTCTACTAATAATGTGATGCAGTTCGAGAAGGCAGTCAGGAATTAACTTGCCAAGAGGCTTGGCAAGTACAATGAGTAGAGTGTCGAGATAAGTAGGGGAGTGTGTCTTCTAGAAGCAGTAATCAGAATTCTTTCAGTACTCAACATCTCATTTCAGATGTTTTCTTGATTTTCCTTTGAGAAGCTAGAATCCTAGTAGGACTTGGTTTTCTCCTTTTCTTTTGTTTCCAGATTTCAGATTATTGTTGTAATCTAAGTAGGAGTAGCAGATATAAATAGGCTTGTATCCAGTAGAAGTTTGCAGTTCTTCCCTTATATATAAGAAGAATATCTCCCTAGGTGAATTCAAGTTAGATTTTTCTTTATTTGTCCTTTCTTTAACAACTCGAATTAAAAGGAAGGCCATGAAAGACTTCCTTCCATTCCTTCGAATTTGGTGCTGGATCATCTGTTATACGCTTTCAGGTCCTGATGCGGGTGGAGCAGGAGCAGAAAGTAACAGAAGATGCACGCAGATTTGCCGAGCAAGATGCAGCTCTACAAAGACATGCTGCTCAAGTCCTTCAGGTTTTCTAAGATCAATCAATTCCTTGTTCGTTGCAAATCTTTCCCTTTCTTGTTTTTATTCTTGTCCCCTCCCCACCAATGATTTGGCATTTGGTAACTTCTTCACGGAACTAGTAGAGAATGATACTCAATGACAAGCCGAACTGGTCCTTGAAGATGCCATGAATGAGGATTGGTGGACTTGTCAATTTGAACGACTAGTTGCATAATTTCATGGTTAGATATTACTTTCTGTGATGTTCTGGTGCATTGCTCTCTTCTGAGTAAAAATCATCAATAATTGCTGGAAAATTTTTCTGGGTATTTGGCCCGTTGGGAATCAGAACATTGTTGTTTAGGGTGTCTTGTATTCCACAGCATCTCAGGATATCCCCTGAATATGTGTGGGGTAGCACCTCTGGTTCTGCTTTTTGCCATTTCACCTTCGTGCTGCAACAATATTGGTTAAGGAAATTTGATTGCACGTATGTAGGAAAAACATGAAGCAGCGATGGCTGCACTTGCTGAAATGGAGAATAGGGCGGTCATGGCCGAATCAATGTTAGAGGCTACATTGCAATATCAGTCTGGCCAAATTAAAGCCCAACCTTCCCCCCGGTATGCAGTTATGTGGATGACTACTACAGTTTCCTCACGAATAATTCTATTTCATATTACATTTGTTTTCAGTTTTTAAACCTTTTATAACCACAGAAACAAATTTTAGCATGTTGGTCAGACAAACTTTTCTGCATTTATCTTTCTAAGTCATTTTTTCAGATATGGCAAGAACAGAATTGAATCCGTTGATGATTTCTATAGATTGTCATGAATAAACGGGCTTTGATGGGTTTACTGTCCTTTATGAACTACTTGGTTGCTACCATTAATGTTAATAAAGAGGCACCATATTTTTCCTGATAAATATATTTCATGGATAAAAGAAAGCATTATATAAAAACTTGAGCTTCCTTGTAGGTCTGTACAAAATGACTCTTCACCTGGTCGAAGCAATCAGGAATCTGCATCAGACCTGCCATCTAGACAAGTTAGCTTGTTATCTCGACCTTTTGGACTTGGTTGGCGTGATAGGAGCAAGGTAAGCTGATTTCCCTGTACTTAACAAGCTATATCTTGTCAAGTTACTCCATAAGTTGTTTTGTTTTTGCATGGTAAAAAGGTTACTGCTTGTTGAGGGGGTTTAGTAATTGTTGGAATATTAGGGTAGTGTGCTTCAATTTTGGAGTTTTGGGTTTTGCCTCAATCCCACATTGGAACAATATTGAAGGGATGTTTAGTTTAAATACCTCCCTCTCCTTGTGCTTCGTAAAGTGTCGTGGGTCTAGAGTGGGTTTTGTGAACCACACGCGCACGCCACAGCCCCGCCTCGCTGAGCCGCGTCGCGGTGTGGTATGGTGTGTGGACTTTTTCTAACCTAGATTTTTATTTTTGCTTACGCTTTATTTTAATTTATTGTTCACGAATTCCAAGGGGGTTTCTTAGATCCATGCTCAAGGCTGTTATGCTCGAGCTCTAGGGTCTCTTGTGTCCAACCTTGAGGCTATTCAGCTTGAGCCTTTGTCTGTTGGTATTGGTTCGAGCTCGAGATATGTGTTTTACCGTGTCTTCGCCCACTTCTTTCCATAACCGTTTGTGCTTTGATTGTGCTCGGATTTTGTTCTCTTCTATATCCGCTAGTTTTCTTATTATGGCCGGATTTCTTGCCCACATTCCTTTACCGATTCTTGCTTGCACGCTCAGTATTTTTGCCTATAAATATCGTGCTTCGGGGCATTGCTCAATACGCGGAATTAACACAAAACAACTCTGAATACAAAATTCTCTCTTCTTCTTCCCTCTGAAATTCTCTCTGTTCTACTCTGGTTATTGAGCAAGTTGGGGCATACTTCAACCCATCACCCGAGAGTACACTCCTATGTTTAGTGCTGTGTTAACTTTGGGAGTCGAAGTGCCTAACGATCCCGTTTGTACTAGAGCGGGGGCATAAACGACTTAGGGCAGTAATGAACTCCAAGGAGCGGCAATTTCCTTCGGCTCAATCTTCTTCCCTGAGGGCACGTTTGGTTTGGGATTAGAAAAAAAAAAAAAAGGGAGTAATTTTTAATGGGGTAATTGTTAATGGAGTAACTTTTACCCCATGAAAAAATTTGCCTTTCATCTTATTTGATTGTGCACTTTTAAAGGAGTAAACATTAACCTGTGAATCTTTCAATATGTATGGTTTAATTCAATATGTATGGTTCAAGTGTAACATACTTCTTTTATCTTTCATGTGCTAATTTATTTCTTATATTATTTTTAAATTTAATTATAATAAAATACAACTATTTATTAATAATTGGACAAAATCACCTGATGCGTTAAATATTTAAAAAAAAAAATCAGATAACCCCTATTACAATGCCATAACCTCTCCCCGCTGACATCGCTATTGTTGCCGACCTCTGTTCACCACCAGCACCACCACAGTAGATCTCTCCTATTTTCTACTCACTTTTTTCAATATTTAATACATTTTTTACATCTTTAAAATATTTTTTAAGTATTTAAAATATTGTTGTAAATATATAAAATATTGATCTAATACTAAAATATTTTTAATATTTAAATATTATTATATATTTTCATATGTTGAATTTTTATACATAATTTTTATATTTTATGAGTAAAATATTTTTTTAATATATAAATGTTATAATAATATTTAAAATATTTTGTATATATTTCAAATGTTTTTTGAATTTTTAAAATATTTTTCAATATTTTAAACATATAAAATATATTTATATAATATCCAAATTCTCCAAGCCAATGCACTAGTTGAAAATTTTTTTTACCCCTTACCTTGTTATGGATGTTGCAATAGAGGGGAGTAGTGCAAAGGTTTTAACCCGATTTGAGGGTAAACTTATTAATGGGGTAAATGTTAATGGTAAACCAAACAGGGTTAAAAGGGGTGTAATGGTTACCTCTGTGACCATTAACCCCTGTTAACCCTATACCAAACATGCCCTGAATCTTTTATATTTTTGTTGTTTAATTATCTTGTCTCAAGTCAAGTTGGTGTAATAAGAGGTCTGTTGAGTTCAGCCTTGTCATTGTGTCGTTTTTATATTGTCTGCCGCCATCTCGAGTTAGTCTTATTATCTCGAATTTGAGAATTTGATTACTTATTTACCCATATTTTCAGTAATCAAAACGTGGCTGACGCTGGTTTTATCATACCCGACATGTCAAAGACTGAACCTTTAGATGGGAAAAACTACAAAATTTGGTTTGATAAGATGGAGTTTTTCCTTGGACAAATTGATGTCCATTACATCCTATCGAGTGGCAGGGCTCCTCCTAGGTCGAGTCGAGACTTTGAGAAAGATAATTGAACCTGTAGGGGGATGTTGTTGCATTACATGACAACCCTGCTTTACCAGATTTATAGTAAAATGAAAAATGCTAAGGAAATTTGGGAAGCCTTGCGTAACAAATATGGTATGGGTGATTACGCTGCTAAGAAGTATGTGTCCACTAAGTGGTTGTCTTTCACTATGATCGACGACAAAACCTGTCCTAGACCAAATCCATTAGTATGAGAACTTGTGCGCTGATATACTTAACGAAGGAATGAAAATGTACGAGATGTTTCAGGAAAATTGTCTCATTGAGAAATTGCATTTTTCGTGGGAAAACTATAAGGCTCAATTAAAACATAAATAGAAAGACATGACTTTGCAAGAGTTAGTTTTCCATATTAATCTCGAGGACCAGAACTGACAACAAGCTAAAGAGAGGTCCTCTAAGCACTCATTTATGTCTGCTAACCTGGTTGAGTCTAAGAGTACTGGCAAGAATGATAGGTTTAAGAAGCCATGGAACAAGAGACGTTCCAACCGAGGCTCGAGCTCGTACTCGAAGCAGAAGCAAACCCGTGGCAAATGACCTCAGAACAACCCCGAAGGTGGAGAGAAACGAGTCAAGGGAACATGCTGGACCTGTGGCAAGATAGGCTATACCTCAAGAGACTGCAGGAAGGGATTTGGACCAGGAAAGCCTAAAGAACACAAGCCCTAGGCCAACCTCACCGAGAGCAAAGATGTCTTTGTGGCCATCATCTCCTAAGTGAATATGGTTGGGAACATGGTCGAGTGGGTTGTAGATATTGGTGCGACAAGGCACATTTGCACCAATAAGGACCTGTTCCGGGAGTATGAAAAAGCCGATGTGGGGGAGTGTGTTCAAGGGCAATTCTAGTTTAGTCCTTGTTCTTAGCAAGGGAAAGGTCCTTCTAAAACTTAACTCTGAAAATTTTTTATATTTGCAAAATGTGTTGCATGTCCTTGATTTGTGTAGAAATCTTGTTTCTGGTGCACTGCTAATCAAAGCTGGTTTTAAATTGTCCTTTGAATCTGATAAGCTTGTTATCACAAAAAATACCAACTTTATGGGGAAGGGTTTCTATAATGGGGGTCTCTTTGTACTTGATGTGGAAATGAATGAGAATGCATCTACTTTTGCTTATATTGTTGAGTCTTTGGATTTGCGGCACGCTAGGCTCGGACATGTTATTTATAATTCGGTTAAGAGACTTAAACAAATGAGTTTAATTTCTTATTGTACTTTAACCGAACCTGACCATTGTGGTATATGTGTCGAGGCCAAGCACCCTAAAAAGCCTTTTAACAAGTCAGTTGAGCGAACATCTAGCCTACTTGAACTCGTGCATAGTGACTTAGGGGACTTTAAGAACATCCTGAGTAAAGGTGGTAAGATCTACTATATTACATTCGTTGATGGCCACTCGAGATTCACCAAAGTATATCTCTTGAGTTCTAAGGATGAGGCTGAGGACATGTTCCTCAAGTATAAGGCAGGAGTTGAGAACCTATTAGACCGTAGAATCAAAAAGGTTAGGTCTGATAGAGGAGGTGAGTATGATACTACCTTCCTTAAGAAACATTGTGATAAAAGTGGCATAATTCATGAAGTTTCAGCCCCTTATACACCGCAATGGAATGGTACAGCCGAAAGAAAGAATAGAACCCTGAAAGAGATGATGAATGCTATGTTAATCAGCTCAGGCCTACCCTCCAGCTTGTGGAGGGAGGCTATGTTGTTTGCATGCCATGTGCTTATAGGGTTCCACATAAGAAGCTAGATAGAACACCCTATGAATTATGGAAGGGCTATGCACCTAACCTTCAATACCTCAAAGTGTGGGGATGTCTAGCTAAAGTTAGGGTACCAGAATTTAAAAGAAGTAAAATAGGTCCCAAAATCGTAGATGCTATGTTTATTGGTTATGCTTTGATTAGTGCTGCATATAGATCCATGTTATTACGGTCGAGCCATGGGCTTGGTAAGATCATGGACTCTCGAGATGCTGAGTTGTTCGAGCATGTGTTTCTCATGAAATAATCTGTGCATGTGCCATTGCCTATTTCTTTGCTTGATGCATCTACTCCATCTAGTCATCCGCCACCTGAACTTGAGGTTTAGGGACTTAGAAGAAGTAAGAGGGCTCGAACTAAGAGTAGTTTTGGACCTGACTTCAGCACTGCATGTCTGAACACCCTGATTTTGATGAGCATATTGTGAGTGCATTCATGTTAGAGGAAGATCCTAAGACTTCTCATGAGTCCATGAGATCCATAGATGCTCCACTTTGGAGAGAGGCCATTAATAATGAGCTAGATTCAATTATGAGTAATAACACGTGGGTGTTAGTGGACCTTCCTAGGGGATGCAAACCCATAGGGTGTAAATGGGTGTTTAAAGGGAAATTGAGGGCTGATGGATCAATTGATAAATTTAAGGCTAGATTAGTGGCTAAGGGGTACACTCAAGAACATGGTATATAATTCTTTGATACCTACTCACCCGTGACTAAGATAGCCACTGTGAGAGCTTTAATTGCTCTAGCATCCGTACATAACCTTGTAGTACATCAGATGGACGTCAAAACCGCTTTCTTGAATGGTGACCTTAAGGAGGAAATTTACATGGAACAACCCGAAGGGTTTGAGGTTCCAGGTATGGAGCATAAAGTTTGTAAACTTGTAAAGTCCTTGTATGGTCTTAAGCAAACTGTTAAATAATGGCATCAAAATTTTAATTGCACTTTAGTCGCGTATGGTTTTGTTGTGAACGGTGGTGATGCTTGTGTGTACTCTAAGCATGTTGATAATGATTGTGTGATTATCTGCTTATATGTTGATGATATGCTTATTTTTGGTACGAGTGTGAATATTGTGAATACTACTAAGTCTTTCTTGAGTTCATGTTTTGATATGAAAGACCTAGGCGAGGCTGCTGTGATACTTGAAATTAAAATTGTTAGATCACCTCAGGGTTTGACATTGAGTCAATCCCACTATGTGGAGAAAATATTGAGGAAGTTTGGTCACTTTGATGACACTCCCGCTAAAACTCCCTGTGACCCAAATGTTCACCTGAAAAGGAATATAGGTGATAGTGTGTCACAAGCCGAATACATGAAAATTATTGGTAGCATGATGTTTTTAATGAATTGCACTTGTCCTGATATTGCCTACGCTTTTAGTAGATTGAGTCATTGTACCCATTGTCCAAGTGATGAGCACTGGGTTGCTCTAGTTAAGTTTTTGAGATACCTTCGAGGTACCATGGACTGGGGTCTTTGTTATAAACTATTCCCTGCTGTTTTAGAAGGATATTATGGTGCTAATTAGGTATCTGATAGTGATGGGATTAACTTTAGTAGTTGCTATGTTGTTATGCTTGTTAACTGTTTCTTGGAAATCTTGTAAACAGACTTACATTGCTAAATCGACCATGGAGTCGGAATTTATTGCTCTTGAGATGGCAGGTTTGGAAGCTGAATGGCTGAGGAATGTGTTGGGAGACATTCCATTATGGGGGAAGCCCACGCCGTTAGTCTCGATGCATTGTGACTCACGAGCAGCCATTGGAGTTGCTTGAAGTGAGGTGTATAATGGCAAGCGCAGGCATATTTGCCTGAGGCATGGTGCAGTAAGGTACCTTATTGAGGATAATGTGATCTTAGCTCGAGTTTGTAAGGAGTGAAAAGAATTTGGTAGATCCTCTTACTAAAGGCCTTTCTAAGAGGGCGGTATGTGATACAGTAGAGGGAATGGGGCTTAAGCCGACTTGTGTGTCTTGATCTTGGTGGATACCTTTCTTGGGAGTATTCTCGACGTTCAATGGGTCAAAGGAAGCCAAGGTTGAGCGTTTTGTGATTACGCTACCCTAGCCCCTTCTGAGATAATGCTGCTGGTGGCTTGGATCTGTTGAATCTGCCATGACGTTTTAGGCTGAGCTCTAAGCTCTTAATGTTGTCCATAGCCCGTTGTAGACATATTGCTACTACCATGACGTGAGGATGAGCTTAAGGCTCTTAATGATGTCATAGCCCTTAGTGGCGGCCCGGCTGCGCACTTGATGGACTCATCGACCTGCCATGATGTTGAGGATGAGCTCTATGCTCTTAATGCAGTCCATCGCGTATGATGGTGGTGTGGAGCATCACATTTGATGGACTCACCTATGGGAATGTGGGGTTGGTAAGATATCTTATGTTGAGAGTAAAGGCTTACTCTCTAGAGCATTCCTAAGTACCCAGGTATCGGATTTGTTTTGTTGAGAAGACTCTCGTATGTCTGGATTGCGATGTGCATTTCAACCCGAGAACCACATTAAGGAGATGTATGTGTGCTCTTCACAATGACTGCTCATGGTTTAAGACTATGTTCACCATTAGGTGATTATGGGACATGCATGTTTACTAGGTGCCGATTTAAGTACAAAAGGCATTGGTATTGTCAAGTGTGGATCTCATTGCTCAGTCACGTCCTTTTCTTCTTCCTTTTATCAAAATTGAATCATGTGGGGGATTGTTGGAATATTGGGGTAGCGTGCTTCAGTTTTGGAGTTTCGGGTTTTGCCTTAATCACACATGTGAAAAATAGTGGACGGATGTCTAGTTTAAATACCTCCCTCTCCTTGTACTTGGTAAAATATTGTGGGTTTAGACGGGTTTTGTGAACCACACAAGCACGCGCGTGCCCACTTACCCCGCCTTGCCGAGCCGCATCGCGGTGTGGTGTGGACTTTTATTTTTGCAGATATTTTAATTTATTGTTAACGAATTGCGAGGGGTTTCTTGGCTCCATGCTCGAGGCTATTATGCTCGAGCTCTAGGGTCCCTTGTGTCCAACCTCGAGGTTGTTTAGCTCGAGCCTTTGTTCGTTGGTATTGGTTCAAGTTCGAGGCCTCTTGCTCGAGCTTGAGATACGCGTTTGACCGTGTCTTCACCCACTCCTTTCCATAATCGTTTGTGCCTTGATTGTGCCCGGATTTTGTGCTCTTCCATAACTGCCAGTTTCTTATTATAGCTGGATTTTTGCCCACATTCCTTAACCGATTTTTGCTTGCACGCTAAGTATTTTTGCCTATAAATACCGTGCTTTGGGGCATTTTTCAGTACGCTGAATTAACACAGAACAACTTGGAATACATAATTCTCCCTTTGTCTTCCCTCTAAAATTCACTATGTTCTACTCTGGTTATGGAGCAAGTTGGAGTGTACTTCAACCTATCACCTAAGAGTACACTCCTGTGTTGGGTGTCGTGTTAACCCTGGAGTTGGAGTGCCTGACAATCCTGTTTGTACCATAGCGGGGGCATAAACGACTTAGGGCAGTGGTGAACTCCACGGCATGGCGATTTCCTTCGATTCAATCTTCTTCCCTGAATCTTTTATATTTTTGTTGTTTAATTATCTTGTCTCAAGTCAAGTTAGTGTAATAAGAGGTCTGTAGAGTTCAGCCTTGTCATTGTGTCGTTTTTATATTGTCTGCCCCCATCTCAAGCTAGTCTTATTATCTCGAATTTGAGAATTTGATTACTTATTTACCCATATTTTCGAACAGGTATGTTTGCTCTGCTTTTTACTTTCCTTGCTCGGTTATTCTATTCGTTTTTGAATTTTATATTTGGTTTTCCAATGCTGAATTCACATTTTCATCCCTCCCTAGAAACATGAATTCATCTAAAATAATTATATATAAAAACCGCAAGTCTTTTATCTGCACATAGTTTAGAAAAATAAGCAATTTTTACAAATTTAATTTGCGCCCAAATTTAGGGATTCGACCAACCATAAAAAATTTTTATAAAAATTTCTATACAGATAATTTCTTTTTGACCCCTATATATATAAAAGAAACTTCAGTGAGAGATAGGGAATTTCGCCAAGTGAAATAAATATGAAAGTATTGTTTCAGTTTTTATATTTAGTATTTTAGTTTCTTCTAGTAACTGAGGCCTGTTTGGTATAGTTCTATATTTTTAGTGTGTGATTTTCTGATCAACCGTGTATATGTGTGTGTGTGTGTCTATGTATATATTTAGTTTCTTCGAGAAGCTCAGGTCTGTTTGGTATTGTTGTATGTCTGTAGTGTTTGGCTTTATTTTGAACATCTAGTTTCTGGTATTCTAGAAACTGAAAATCAAGTTTTCAAAATGAAATTTTCTTGTATTTTGTTTCATTTTTCAGTTTTTATTGAAATGAGGATGAAATTGAAAATAAAAGAACCAAAAAGAACAAAAAGATCTGTCCCAACGTGTGGTTCAGTTTCTAATTGCTAAAACCTAAAATAAGAAAACAATACCACAGAAGTCGTTACTAATTACAAATGAATTCAAACAAGAGTTAATAAAACTGAGCACAATTTTATTAATGGACTACTTAAAAGTATGACAATTGTGTTCAAGTCTATGTAGTTTAGGTTGACAATATAAACTCGATTTGAGGAGTAGTGAGCTAAATGTTGAAGTGTGGGGTTGATCTCTTGAGTAACTAGGGACTAATTGTATTCTTACATGTGGTGGAGTCATTAGGAAAGAAGATTAATTTAATAAATTTACCTAAATTGGTTTGGCAAAAATTTATTATTAGGGTGGACGTGAAATTAAATAAGATGAATTTGAACACTTGAATTAACTGTAATATGTATGCAATGTGAAGGATTCAGGGGACACCCTCCAAACCTATTGGTCAAAATCCAAGTATTCGACTCAACTTCTAGTTTTATGAAAGACTATATTGGTTAAAGGCAATATGACCTCCCCAACTTTTAACCTAGCCATAGATATTTTCTTAACTATTGGTTAAAATTAATGTGATCCTTCTTAAGGCTGGGTTTTTTTCAGAAACAACTTCTTTTTAAGGTAACACCCTGTAGGGATAAGACCGTTTGCATCTCACACTTCTTGAACCTTGCTTTGGCAGGAACACTTTGAGGCATTAGGTTTGTTATTGTTGTAGTTTTTCTTATAAAATATATGAAAAAAAGATTCAGATTTGCATATTTTTTTATTTAGTTATTGTTGGTGTTAGAAATAGTTTATGTTAAGTTTGATTTATAGCCCAGAAGCATCACAGATCAAGATTACAGCACAAGAATGAAAGAAAACACTACAACAAGAACACCAGATTTTTACGTGGTTCAGACCCGAGAAGGATGGTCTTAATCTACGGCTCCCTATTACTAGAGAAGTCTTTTTACTATGTTAGAAATTATTATAAATTACAAGTTGAATATACAGCGCAGTAAAGAATTACGCGCGTAAACCCTAGGTGTCACGGTCCTAGGAACTAGGAGCCATGCGGCGCGCGTTGTTCACTAAGGACAACGCGCAAGCCCGCTCTATAGATCACTTTGAGCGCACAGCGGTCTAAGAAGTTCGGACCTTCCGGGTCCCGGGACGTCAGGTGTGCGAATGTGGTGCTACAACTCCCCGTCAAGTGCACGACAAACAATCACACATGAACACAAAGCTTGAAGAGAAGGCAATTTGTATTCATTAACAAAGCATACAACGGATATGAGGTTTACAAGTTGAGTGGACTCTCCCCCATATATATACAAAACATGACTCTATACCCCTGATAGGAGGAAACATCAAGGGGGTCTCTGCAATCATACACCCCTATTTTTGAGGAGGACAAAAGATAAAAAGAAACTAAAAATTTCCTAAGCTACTATATACATAAGGCTATCCTAGGACCCATGGGGACGACGTGCAAGACGCCCCATCGAGTCGAACAAAAATAAGAAAAACTGGCAGTGTCACGGACCCTGTGGCAGGCCTTGAGCCCGCACTGGGAGGGGCGCGCACCGAGCTGGGACGCGCGCTGGGGCGCGCGCACGGGCTCAGGGACACACGCAGGGAGCGCACTGGCCCGTGGCCACGCGCAGGGGCATCAGCGCACCTTGCGACTTGTCAAGGGGTTGCGGACACTGGGCAAGCCTGGGACCATGACATCCTCCCCCACTTGAGTTGTCGACGCCCTTGTTGACTTCTTCTTTTTCTTCGTCTTGGTCTTCACTCTCTCCCTGTCAGGGAGGTCTTCTTCATCAATCTGGCTTGTTTCTTCAACAGGTCTTCCCTTCCACCGTATCAGGTACTCTGTTTTCTTTTCTCCTTTGTGGTCTTCAATTTGTCGATCAGCAATCACTTCTTCTACTTCGGGTGTAGGAGTTGGCCTCATGCGGATGTAAGCCCTCGTGGACACATTACGTGTGGGATCTTCTTCGTCTGCATGGAAGGGCTTTAGGCAACTCACATGAAACACCGGATGGACTTTCATCCAGTTCGGGGGTTGGACCCGGTAGGAGGCTCATCCCACGCGGGAAACCACACGAACTGGGCCTTCGTATTTGCGCACTAGCCGCTTGTCCCTTTTCCTGAGAAATTTTGCTGATCATAGTTGATCTTAACCAGCACCAAGTCCCTTGGTTGAAACTCCATCGGTCGTCTTCCCTGATCTGCCCACTTCTTCATTCTTTTGGAGACCTTCTCTAACTAAGCCTTTGCAACTTCATTGTTGTCCCTCCATTCCCTTGTGTAGTTGTAGGCTCTCGGATTTTCACCTCTGTACGGCTCTGCCACGGTGTGAGGTAAAAGAGGTTGTTGGCCGATGACAATTTCAAAGGGGCTCTTTTTGGAGGATGAGTTCTTCTGGGAATTAAAACAGAATTGAGCAACATGGAGGAGCTCAACCCAGTTGGACTGATTGGTACTCACAAAATGTCGTAGATATTCCTCCAACAACCCATTGATTCTCTCAGTCTGACCATCTGTCTCAGGGTGGTTGCTCGAGGAGATGTTCAGCTCAGACCCCAGCAGCTTGAAGAGTTCTGACCAAAATGTGCCGGTGAACCGAGGATCCCTGTCACTCACGATACTGCGTGGTACTCCCCAATACTTTACAATGTGCTGGAAGAACAAGGACGCCGTCTCCTCGAAAGGACAGGAACTCGAGGTAGGGATGAATGTAGCATATTTGGAGAAACGGTCAACGACCACCAATATCGCTGAGAACTCCCCCACTTTTGGCAGGCTGGTGATGAAGTCCAAAGAGACACTCTCCTAAGGTCGCAACGGAACAGGGAGGGGCTCTAACAGCCCCGCCTTCTTCTATCTCTCGATCTTATCTTGTTGCTAGATAAGGCAGGTCTTTGTGTAGCTCATCACATCTTCCTTCATTCCGGGCCAGAAGTAACCCTGCATAAGCAAACTCAGAGTTCATTGCCAACCGGGGTGTCCTGCCCAAAGGGTGTCGTGGCATTCCTTATCAAGGACCTTCTGAGTCCCCCTGCTGCCGGAACAAACAGCCTTCTCCCCTTTGTCAACAGGAGTCCCTCCTCCTCCCAGAACCGTCGGGTTTTCCTTCCTGGATCAGCCCACGGATGAATCTGGCGGACGGATCATCATTCAAATATTGCTTGATTTTCTCTTGAAGTAAGGTTGTCACACTGCTATAGGAAAGGGAAGCACACATGCTCAGAGTTGCTAAGTCGGATCGACGGCTCAAAGCATTGGCCACTTGGTTGCAGTGTCTCCGCGAACCTTGACCCCAAAAGGTAGTGTCTCCATACCCGCAAGCAGTGAACCACGGCCAGGAGCTCCTTTTCCTGTGCAGCATAGTGGTGTTCAGCATCCTTGAGTTTTTGGCTTTCGTAAGCTATAGGATGCTTTTCTTGCAACAAGACTCCTCCGAGGGCAAAGTCAGAGGCATCTGTTTGGACTTCAAAGGGCTTGGTAATGTCGGGAAGGGCCAAGATAGGCTCTCTCATGACTGCTGTCTTCATATCTTTAAAAGTTTGTTGGCATGAGTTCGACCAATCCCATTTGTGATCCTTCTTCAACAAATCAGTTAGCAGAGTTGTCTTCTTTGAATAACCCTCGATAAATCTTCTATAGTAGTTGGCAAGGCCGAGGAAGGAACGAAGCTCGCTGATATTCCTCGGCACTGACCAATCTTCAATAGCCTATATCTTCTTCGGATCCATCTTGATCCGCCCTTGTCCAATAATATGCCCTAAGAAGTTGACTTCTTCTTGGGCAAAAGAACACTTCTCTCGCTTCCCAAATAGATGATGCTCTCTCAGCTTCTGGAAGACCAGGTTCAAATGCCAAAGGTGGTCCTCCATGGTGGTGCTATAGATCATAATGTTGTCCAGGTATACCACGACAAATTTGTCAAGGTACTCATGAAAGACATGATTCATCAAGGTGCAGGAGGTGGCTGGAGCGTTCATGAGCCCGAAAGGCATAACGAGCCATTCAAACGCCCCATACCTGGTCACACACGTCGTCTTAGGCTCATCTCCTTCAGCAATGCGGACCTGATGATAACCTGAGCGGAGGTCGAGCTTAGGGAAGAATTTGGCTCCCCACAGTTGGTCAAACAAGATCGGCCACCAGCGGGATGGGGTAATGGTTCCGCACGGTCACCTTGCCGAGAGCTCGGTAGTCGATACACAATTTCAAGCTGCCATCCTGTTTCTTCTAGAATAGGACTGGGGCTCTAGAGGGAGCCTTAGAAGGGCGGATGAAGCCTGATTCGATCAACTCCCCAAGCTGTTTCCTAAGCTCAGCCAACTCCGGGGGCGCCATGTGGTAAGGTGCTTTCGCCGGGGCCCTAGCTCCAGGAAACAATTCAATTTGGTGATCCACAGTACGCCGAGAAGGGATCACTTTAGGTAATTCCGCTGGCAAGACATCTCCATACTCCTCTAGTAACCCCTAAATTCGGGGGTGCACAGCGGTAGGTTCTTCGTCTTCTTTTGCAGACAAGGCTACCGGGAAGGTAGGTTCATGTTTCTTTAACCCTTTCCTCCAACTGCATAGCCGACAACTGAGAACTCGTGCCCCCTTTGACGCCTGCGTTTGTAATCGGGGAGGCCTTGACCAGACACGGATTCTTACCCATCAGGAGGAGTGAGTTAATGTGCGGCATTGGGACTCCCTTGGTCCGTTGGAGGAACTCCATACCAAGAACAAGGATGAAGTCGTCCATTGGGGTGGTGAGGTCCACCCGACCTTCCCATTCTCCAAGCTTCACGGTTACCTCTCTTGCTAGCCCAAGAATCGGCTTAGCACTAGAGTTAACTGCCTTTAAGATTCCACCCTCCCGGCTAAGCTTTATCCCCAGTCTTTTCGCCTCTTGTCCCGAGACAAAGTTGTGAGTGGCACCAATGTCAATCATGGCTCTAGTCCTTCGACCATTCACGACCAGCTCCACGTGCATCAGCTCATTGGATCGAGGGGGTGCTGGATCGGTCTTCTCCATGGCATACATTAAGTGGATGACCCCTATCTGAGGCTGCTCCGCAGGTTGTTCCACGGAGGGTTCTTCTGAATCTGAATCCAAGGTGGTCTCGGCCATCTTCTGTTCTATTTTATGTTGAAGGGTACTAAGGGCGCCCTTGTGTGGGCACTCGTGTACCCGATGAGGCCCCTTGCAGAGAAAACACCGTAGAGGGCGATTGTTCGTAAACCCTTCATTGTTCCTTCGGAATTGAGAGCTTTGTTGTCCCGATCCTCCATCCCATGGCCTTGGTCGATTGTTGTTGCTGCTATTAGAGGCGGCATACTTGCTCCCCGTAGAGGTATTACTGGTGTTTCCCCTCTTTTGTGAGGGTGCTCCATCCGAATGGAAGTCCACTAATCTTTCAGCGGCTACTTGAGCAGCTGTAAGGTTTTGAGGAATCTGACGGTATAACTCCTTCTTAGCCCAATCTGTCAGGCCTTCAATGAAGTAAAACAATCTATCCTTGTCAGACATGTCCTTGATGTCTAACATACAAGCTAAGAAGTCTTTCACATAATCTCGGATGGAACCGGTTTGTTGGATGCTTCTCAGCCGGCGGTAAGCAATGAAGTCAGTGTTCTCGGGATAAAACTGATTCCTTAGTTCGGCGTTCAAGTCGTCCCAAGTATCTATTCGGAGTTGGCTCTGAAGGATGTCCTCATGCTTGGTACGCCACCACAGTTTGGCTTCACCACTTAAGTGCATGGTAGCGAGGTCAACTTTGCACTTCTCATCCGCTACATGGCATATTCTGAAATATTGATCCATGTCGAAGAAGTTGTCAAGCTCTTTTGAATCTTGCACTCCACTGAAAGGTTTTGGTTCTGGGGGTTCGGCAAAACTGGTATTCTCAATACCCATGGCATGAACGAGCAAGCTGACCTTAGCAGAAAGTTCGGACAGCTCCCCGCGCACCACCTCGATGGCATCATACATCTTCCCACTAAGTTCCTTGAAGTTTTCCTTTACCTCCGTCATGGAGGTCTCAAGGGACTCCATCCGGTCTCCAAGTTCCTCAGGAACTTCAGCTCGGGGCTCAAACTGGCCCAGCGATTGGAGGCGCTCCTCATGTCGTCCTACTTGTTCGACCAAAGTTTCAAGGCCTTCAACTCGGCCCTCCAACTGCTCTACTCTCTCCCTCATCGGCGGGTTAGCCATAACTAGGCTAGTAAAAATCACTCGAGCAATGGGTTAATGAAACTTGGCTCTGATACCAACTGTTACGGTCCTAGGAACTAGGAGCTGTGCGGCGCGCGTTGTTCACTAAGGACAAAGCGCAAGCCCGCGCTATAGATCACTTTGAGCACACAGCGGTCTAAGAAGTTCGGACCTTCCGGGTCCCGGGACGTCGGGTGTGCGAATGTGGTGCTGCAACTCCCACTCAAGTGCATGACAAACAATCACACATGAACACAAAGCTTAAAAAGAAGGCAATTTGTATTCATTAACAAAGCATACAATGGATATGAGGTTTACAAGTTGAGTGGACTCTCCCCCATATATATACAAAACAGGACTCTATATCCCTGACAGGAGGAAACATCAAGGGGGCCTCTGCAATCATACACCCCTATTTTTGACGAGGACAAAAGATAAAAAGAAACTAAAAATTTCCTAAGCTATTATATACATAAGGCTATCCTAGGACCCACGGGGACGACGTGCAAGACGCCCCATCGAGTCGAACAAAAATAAGAAAAACCGGCAGTGTCACGGACCCTGCGGCAGGCCCTGAGCCAGCTCTAGGACGCGCAAGCGCGGGCGCTGGGACGCGAGCAGGGGCACGCGCACGTGCCCAGGGACCCGACCTGGGCCGCGCGCACTGGCCCGGGGCCTCGCGCAGGGGCCTCAGCGCACCTTGCGGCTTGTCAAGGGGTCGCGGACACTGGGTAAGCCTAGGACCATGACACTAGGCATCTAAGACAGAAACCTTAAACAAAACCCTAATCTACGAGATCTCCTCACCATAACCTCTGAATCGCCATGGAAGAGTTGGAGAAGAAATTCGGGTTCGGGTTTCGTGGAGAGCTGCGGAGCTGAACGGGGAAAATGAAGAGAGAGAGAAGAAATCTCATAAAAATTAAAGCATCACTTATTCTCTCTCTAAACACACCACTTTTATACCTTAACAACTCTATACGTGTCACCTTCCCTAGATCAATTCTTAGCCGTTGATAAGTGCTAGAACGAACGGCCCAGATCACACCCTAGTAAGCACAGATTGGGTGAAGGAGGAGGTGAAACGCATCCTGGGGGAACCGTCAGATTGAGGACACGTGGCACACCAAAGCGGGGGAAGCGAAACGGTGCTGGTAGCGGGTGCTGGGAGGCAAGTAAATAGTATACACAGGTAGGGGCATAAGAGACAATGTCTCTTAAGCCAAAATTCAACTTTTGGGAATAGAAACGCCCCTGAAGTTCAACTTATTTACGACATTGCCACCAACCAACATCTGATCAAGAAATGCTGCTTTTTGGCTCTTTACTTTAAGCAAGTTATGCGTTTTAAATTTGCTTGTTAAATCATAACAATAGTTCTAAGCTCATTTTAGCCCTAAGTTAATATTAAGGCATGGTTTAACATATATAGGAGTCAATTATATAGCAGTTATTTCTTTTTCATCCGCCCACTTAAGTTGTGAAAAAGACGTAAAAAGATCTTTTTCGTTATCCAAACACTACCTATACAGTTAGCTAGATTTTTTTTTCATAGCTTTAAACAATCAAAAAGCTAAGTCGAACACAATCTTAATGAGTTATAAATCTAGAACTATGAACATGAAGATTTAAACGAACCATTGAACCATTATTGATGTATTATGTGTACAAATAATTATATATGTAGCATTTTGATAATTCAGTTAACCGAAATGATAAGATAGTGGACAATAATCGTCCCAAAATACGAAACTTTTTTCAGTTCTATTAAGTGAATCTGAAATTCAGGATGACTAATTGCATTTTAAGTTTGCTATTTCCGTATTTCAGTTTTTGGTTCTCTTGAACATCCCCTTGCTCTAGCAAAGAAAACGACTTTTGCTGGAAACCTATTTTTTCTGTTGATTTTCTTTGGCATCTAAGAAGGGAAAGTCATTTTCTTTTTCTAATATTCTTTCCTTGAATTTTTTTCCTCTCATGTTTCTATAATTGAGATTTCTTCATTCAATATATAACCTAAAAACAGACACCTTGCTGATCCATTTTTATATTTGCTCAGCAAGTCTTCAGTTTGATTCCCAAACCTTGCTTACTTGTACTAAACAAGCAGCAGAAATATACTGGGCCTATTTGAGGAATCGTGAACTTGATTAAATTCCCTGTTCTTGCGACCTTTTATTTCCTAAGTGGGGCCTCGTTTATAGAGAGATTGCCTAGGCACTTCACAAGAGATTCAAATTGACAGTTGGAGATTTTAGTTGGATCTTTCTTTTCTGGATAGAGGCAATGGGTGATGGGTGTGGTATAAGAGGCCTCTTCCTAGATCATTCAAACAAGATCAGTTGGGAAATATGTATAATTGTGTGGATGTCAGTGAAGTTCTTTTAGGGTAGGGGGCTCTTCGGAAACATATTTTCCATAGGTAACATTCTATAGGGGTAAGGCTGTGTACATCTTATGCTTCCCAAACTCTACCTTGGCGGGCCCCACTTGAGGCACCGGCCTTTTGTTGTTGTTATTGTTGTGTGGATGTCACTGAAGCTCCATTTGACACTTGTAATTGGAATTGGATTGAGGAATTACAATTTCAAGTTCAACTTTCAATCTTATTGAATTAGAATTGAGATGGTATTGCAATTCCATTATTTAGAAATCAAACGAATCAAAGGTTGGACTATAATTCCATAACAATTCAGTCTTATAGAGTTTCTGGTCAATTGGATCAGACCATTCTGGGTTTGGGATCAGTTAGTGCCGGGCTTTGATTGAGTTGGATTATTTTGAGTTTGTGTCATCTCGAGTTTCGGGTCTATGTGGGACGAGTTTTATCTGAGTGATATCATTTCATGTGAGTCATCTCAGATGTGGGTTATTAGGGTTGGGTCCTTGTGGGATTTGGGTTAGCATGGGATGGGTTTGAGTTGGATAAGGTCATTTTAGGTTTAAGTCATCTTTTCGTCCGGTCAATTTAGCTGTAGCGTTTCAAATTTTTGGTTACCTCAACATGAGTCAAATTTAGGTGGCAACTCAGACAGGTCGGGTCATTTTGGATTTGAGTCATCTCATGTTTTAAATCAATTAGGATGGGTCATTTAAGGTTTTAGGTCAGCTTCACGTCTGAGTGAGGTAGGCTTATTATGAGTTTGAGTTATCTTAGGTTTTGGATCAAGTAGTTGGGTTATTTTGGAGTTTGAGTTAAATGATTTAGGTTTAAGTTAGGTTGGTTATTTGAGGTTTGAGTCATTTGAGTTGGGTTATTTCGAGTTTTAGTCAAATATATGTTGGATGGGATCTCTCTATTTCGAGACATCTTGGGTTTTTGGTCAATTAAGTTTGCTCATTTTGGTTTTGCATCAATAAAACTATATGGAATTAAAATTCTTTTCTCCCGCACCAAATAATTGGAAGGCATGACTTTTAGTTAGAACCCAATTTCCTAAAATTGGGTAGTAAAATTGTAATTCGAATTCAAATAGGTGTTCCAAACAAGGGACTTGGAATTATGTATCCTAATTCATGTTTCAACCTCAATTTTTAAATCCAATTTTATATGCCAATCATGAACTAAGAGTTTATGGGTGTTTTTCCACCCACGAGAAATGAGAGGTTTGAACATCAAGTATTGATCATATTGATGCCGTGGCTTAAATATCGCACTGCAGCCTTGAACCTTGACGATGCATGGTGGGAAGGACAAGGTGCCCCTAGTTCGTTGATCATACCCAACGATGCCCGATTAAGAGGAATTGGCTAAAGCTCATGATTCTGCGAATATCCGAGCAATGACCTAAAGAGGAGTTATGTAATTTTTATTGAAATCTTTCAAACTAAAGACTACAAAGATCAACTCAAAACAAAACAATTCATCAAATTCATCGAATAATCAAAGGCTTTTGAAATGAAATACAAAAGACCTATTTATAGGTATAAAAAACCCTACACCTAGTAATAATCTATCTATCAGAACTAATCCTACTTTAAATTTAACTTGGCTACGCCTTGTAATAATCTAGCTCTAAGAACTAACCCTACTTTAAATCGAACTTAGCTCATTTGCACCTGTCATCTGCGTTTTGCATCTGTGCGTCCCCATGGAGGAATCCGCCCTTGGAAAGGATTATGTCTTCTAGTTCTGTATCTTGATCGGGTTTCTTGTCCTTATCACATATAATGGGTCTTTTTGGTGCATTTTTCTAGTGCCTGTAATTCGTTAGCAGTATGCTTGTAGCTTCATAGATAGATTAAGCAAATCTGTGATTAGCAAATTGTTGTGTGCATGTTAAATTATGTTTGCGTTCTCTACAAGGTAGCACACTATAGGGATAAGGCTGCGTACATCTTATTCTCTTAGAGCTGCCTTGGGCAGGTGCCTCTTTGAGGCATTGTGCTACTGTTTTATATTATATTATGTTCGTATTTCCTTGGAAATTTTGTGTAAGTGAAATATTTATCTTTTTGAATGACTAGGCTTATTTTTTATTGTTAACTTACTAATTTTACATATAAAATCACCTAAGGGAAAAAGATAAATGTATTGTGGCTTATGATTCATTGGGTTGGCACGAACCTGAAAGATTACGATCAGGATCAGGCATCCCAGTTCCCCAGTCCGCAGCCACCTGAACCTTAGTTACCCAAAGCCAAATCTAACATGATTCAGTCCACTGTTTTACAAGGATATTGTATGATATTAGCCAACAGAATTTAAGTTCATCCTCAGTTCTAGCAATTACTGTCTTCTAGATCAGTTTTACTGAAAACTCAAGTGCACGGTTTCACAGGGATCATCAAGTGATAGCAAGTCGATGGTTGAAGCTAGAAGTGCCATTGTTGAGCAAGATGAAGGTAATGGCCACAAAGTGCAAGAGGACACAGAATTTCTGTCTGAATCCTAATTCGTAGTGAAGCACCATTGAGTATGCTCCGTTTGTAATTGCTCAATTTTATTCTCGTCTGAACATCTTGTATATCATTCAGTTCTCATTTGATTGTTAATTACATATAAATAATAATAGCAAGTGAAAAGGAAATATCATAAACATATATAAAGAGCTACATAATTGTATTCAGGTTCATCAACGTGTTTCGGTTAAATGTATGTTTAGCAGTTACCTTACATCCTAGTATTATTTAGGTTCATCAACTTCAACAAAGTTGCCGTGTCTTTACACTAGCAGTCAACACGACCATGCAAATGAGGTTCCCACCTAGGATGAAAATGGATTTTGTTTTGGGGCCTTTGGCATGTACCATGGAAAGAAATATTAAGAAGAAACATATGCCTTTGTTGTCATGAGAATTGAATTCTTACAGGAAATTGTATTTCCCAAGAATTCAATTCATATGCCAACTTTCAATAAGTAGGTATAAAGTATTTAGTTGTCAGAATATAAATAGAACTTCCTTAGGGGGTTGGGTAAAAATAAAGAAATTAGAGCTGATTGGGTTCCTTATAACCAAAAATAAGTCTCTGCTATCTCTCTCTAACGTTTCTCCCTGCTCTCCGACGCCACCTGCCACGCCTGCTACCATCGTCGGCAACCTCGTCGACGCGGCCGGCTCACCATCGTCGGCGACGCAAGGACGACGGCGCCACCGCAGCGTCGGAGCAGCGGCGCCCAAGAGAGGAACCCCATCCGCCTCACTCACCCCTTCGAAACCCCGTAAACCCCGTACCACCACCACCGGTGCCACGCCGAAGCAAAGACCGCAACCGACCTCGACCCCGACCCCGACCTGGCCACGCACTTAGCCACTCAACCCCCTAAGCCACCAGTGGCCACCCTTCACGCACCGCCCCCCCGACCCTGACCCATCCTTCCACCTCCCTTGCCCCCGGACCCACCACCACTGGAACCCGGCAGACCCATCCCCCCCGACCCCTGGACCACCGACCCCATATCCCTGACACCACTACCATGACCTCCATATCTCACCTCCCCCGCCCTCCCTAACCCTTGAGATACCATCACCCCCACCACCCCGACCCCGTATCCCGAACCCACCAACATCAGGACCAAGCCCTTTCCCTATCCCCACCAACACGCCACCCCATGACCACAAACTCTGAGCAGCCGCCAGCCACCGCCTCACAACTAACTCGCAGCCGACATACCCAGGTAAGCAAAATCGGTCGGCCCCAGGTAAGTTTTAGCTGGGTCAGAGTATCAACTACGCACTAGCCCCAGGTTTGATCTTTCCTTAATTACAGCAGGGTAGTGTTTTAATTTACCATTGTTGGGCACTTTTCATTTGGTTCTTTCTCCTTTCATTATTTTGAATACTGTGATCTTTGACTGTGGTGGTACTTTCCTGCCTTCACGTTATATTAATCTTCCTGTCTATGTTGATCACCTACCCGTGATAGTCACAACTAGTGGATGAACGTTACCAGTTATGGAACTCAGAGACTGAGGCCATCTTCAAAGAGGTTAGGGAGGGGGAGGGCTTGAGACTAGGGGCACTAAATGTCAGGACGCTAACGAAAAAGAGTTTCGAGGTGCAAATGATGATGAAGCAAAAGATCAACATCTTTTGTCTGCAAGAGACTAAATGGGCAGGCGCGAAAGTCAGGGATATGTTGGGGCACAAGCTCTGGTATGCGGGCAAGGTCAGAGGCAGGGATGGAGTTCGTATCGTTGTGTATAGCAACCTCAAGGATAAAGTAGTCGGAGTATCGAGGGCTGGTGATAGGATCATAAGTATCAAGATGGTCCTAGATGGAGAAGTATTGAACATAATCAGTGCTTACGCACCTCAAACTGGACTAACAGAGAGTGAGAAGGCAACATTTTGGGAGGACCTAGACACAATGATGCAAGGCATACCCCAAGCCGAACAAGTGATGATTGGCGGGGATTTTAACGGGCACGTCGGCGCGATGGAGGACGGTTACGCTTCTTACCACAGAGGTTTCGGTCTGGGGACCAGGAACGCAGAGAGCAAAGCCCTACTAGACTTTGCGGTCACATATGACCTAACGGTGGCCAACACCTTCTTCAGAAAGCGTGAGCAACACATCATCACGTGCCAAAGTGGTGGGACAAGGACACAGATTGACTACATACTATTAAGGAAAAGGGTACAAAGAGATTGTAGGGCTACCCCAGGAGAAGACCTGTCTACACAACATAGGGTGTTGTGGGCAGTTATAAAGGCCAAGAAGAGGGCCAAAGGAATCTGCAAACCCGCCCAGACACATACCCGTTGGAGGGATTGAAGGGAGAGAAGTATAAGGTATACAAGGAAAGAGTGGAGGTCGAGCTCGAGTGGGACTTCGAGGGAGATACAAACCAAATGTGGAACCAGCTGGCCCAAAAGATCAAAGGACTGGCACGGGAAGTTCTCGGCACGTCAAAGGGAAGGGTATCAAGCAACAAAGAGTCCTGGTGGTGGTGCGAGGAGGTCCAAGAGAAGATTAAGGCGAAATGAGTTTGTTTTAAAGAATGGGATCATAGCAGAGATGAGGATTTGCGACATCGGTATCTGCAAGCCAGGAGAGAAGCAAAGAGAGCAGTCAATGAAGCACAATCAAGAGCTTACAACGATTTCTACAAAAGGCCGGAGACCAAGGAGGGTGCGAGGGACTTATATAGAATCGCCAAAACTAGAGAAAGAAGGACTAGGGACTTGGACAGAGTACACTGCATAAAAGGGGAAGATGGACAGGTACTGCTGGATAGGCAATTGATTAAGGCTGGGTGGAAAACGTACTTCCACGAGCTCTTCAACGAACAAGGAAGGACAGAGATATCCTTGGTGATCTTCAAACATCTGAGGAGCATCAGAACCACTATTATTGTAAGCAAATTAGCTCCGAGGAAGTCAAGGAAGCTATGAAATTCATGGGAAGGGGTAAAGTAGTTGGCATAGATGGCATACCCATAGAGGTATGGAAATGCCTTGGACAGAAGGGCGTCAGTTGGCTGACTAAACTATTTAACCAAATCCTTCTGGGGGAGAAGATGCCTGACGAATGGAGGAAGAGCAAAGTGATCCCGATATATAAGAACAAAGGCGACATTCAGAACTGCGCCAACTATCGGGGTATCAAACTAAAATGCCACACTCTGAAGTTGTGGGAACGGGTCATAGAGAGGAGGTTAAGGCAACATACAGAGGTGTCCGAGAACCAATTCGGATTTACGCCCTGGAGATCAACCATAGAAGCGATCCACATCCTAAGGCGAATGATAGAGCAATACAGGGAGAGATAAAAGGACCTTCACATGCTTTTCATTGATTTAGAGAAGGCGTATGATAGAGCGCCAAGGGTGGTCCTTTGGAGAGTTTTGGACAGGAAAGGGATCCCCGTGACATACATCCGAGCCATTAGAGACATGTATGAAGAGGCACAAACTACGGTGCGTACAGAGGACGGGCAGACAGAAGCTTTCCCGATAACAATAGGGGTGCACCAGGGGTCTGCTTTGAGCCCCTATCTATTCATTCTGGCTATGGACGAGCTCACTAGGCACATCCAGGGACGGGTACCTTAGTGCATACTTTTTTGCAGATGACATAGTGCTAGTGGGGGAGTCGCGGGAAGAAGTAAATGTGAAGCTGGAACGGTGGAGAGGGACACTAGAGTCGAAGGGTTTACGACTAAGCAGAGCTAAGACCAAGTACATGGAACTCAAGTTCGATCCCTCCACCACGCCCAGCCGGGAAGACGTCTAGATTGGATCTGAGGCCATAGCGAAGAAGGAGAACTTCAGGTACTTGGGGTCCATGATACAGCACGACGGCGAAGTGAACGAGGATGTCAACAACCGGATTAAAGCGTGATGGCACAAGTGGAGGATGGCCTCCGCGGTACTTTGTGATAGAAAGTTCCCCTTGAAGCTAAAGGGTAGATACTATAAGACGGTTGTGAGGCCAACCATGATGTATGGGGCGGAGTGCAGGGCGATGAAACAACAGCACACACAGAAGATGATGGTGGCAGAGATGCGGATGCTGAGGTGGATGTGCGGACACACAAGGAAAGATAGGATCATGAACGACGTCATAAGGGGCAAATTGGGCGTAGCCCCCATTGTTGATAAATTGAGAGAGCAACGTTTGAGGTGGTTCGGACATGTTAGAAGGAGACCGGAGAACGTGCCAGTAAGAAGGTGCGAACAGGTCCTTACTACACTAGGTAGGAGAGGAAGAGGCAAGCCAAAGAAGAGATGGATGGAGACATTCTGACAAGACCTCACCCACCTAAACCTACGGGAGGAGATGGCTTTATATAGGGCCCAATGGAGGGCTAGTATAGGGGTTATAGATGATCCAGTTGAAGTAGGGTAGTCTAGCTCATTAGGGCTAGGCCGTGTTATCCTCCTAGAGCACTTAGGTTATGTTCTTGCTCTCACCAACTACTACGAGCTACTATTTGCTTGCCTACCTGCCTACCTATCGTTTGATTTCTACCTATCCTATGATTTCTGTTTGATTGGCCTATTTTGTGTTTGTTGTTGTTTGTGGTAGGTTATTATTTTGGTCGCCGTGTGTTCTGAACTACTCATGATGTGATGCTCTTCTGTTCTCAGGTCACATGCCATTTGCTGCGGACCAATTTATCAGGTTGGGGGTCCTCGGAAACAGCCTCTCTTCAGGGTAGCCCCCTGAAGGGGGAAGGCTGCGTACATCTAGCCCCCAGACCCTACTTAGGCGGGAGCCCTTGAAGGCACTGGGTTTTGTTGTTGTTGTTGTTGTTGTTGTTGGGTTCCTTATAACCAAATGAAAGGACAAACATCCGCCGCTCATGAATTTTGATTTCCTCTACTTTCTGGTTATCAAATAAGACTGTAGTTGAGTTCAAGTGAGATAATAGTTAGAGAAAAAAAATAATATTGATGCAAATTGGGCAATGCTTTTGCTACTTTTGTAATTCTTTTGTGTAAATTTTGTATAGGTACTTTAAGATTAGGCTAAATTATAAAAAACTTTCATGACTTTTACTTTAAAAACAGAAAACCCCCTTATAAATAAAAGCACTAACAAAATCCTATTATTTTTAAACATTTATCACTTAACTTTCATGCAACATTTTTTGACCATTTTGCTCCTTAAAAGTGAGGGGGTTGAATGTTCAACTATATTTTTAGAAGGGGGTTATATATTATTACGCAAAAATTAGAAAACTTTTATATTTTTTGATAGAAATAAGGAAATTTTATATATTTATAAAAAAAATATAATTATTTTAATTAATTATAATAATAATATTATAAGTTTAGAAGGCAAATATTTCTAAAATTTTTATAAAAATATTATAATATAAATTATAATATTTTTGTTGATATTATAATATCACTACTATATAATTAATATAAATAATAACTTTTATAAATATAAAAAACCTCTTTTTTCTATAAGTATAAAAAAAATTCCTATTTTTCTTCTAAACCTAAAATTCTACCTGAAAATAAAATCAAAAAATCATCTATTTTAATTTGAAGGGCAAAATGGTCAAAAAAAAAGTTGTTTGGGAGCAAAGTGATAATTTTTTAAAAGTGAGGGGGTTTAATGAATAGTTTTATTTTGATACAATCCAAACTGTAAATCAATAGTAACACTAGCTAAAGTAGTATACTAATAGAATAGAAGCTTCAATAATAGAGATTTACATAAAGGAAAGGGGGGAGAAGTAGAATAAGAACACAGAGGGAGAGAGAGGGTAGAGCTAAGCTCTTACATCATTTGGCATACTAACCCTAATGCCCATCTCTATCTATATATACACATAAGGGAGGGGTGAGGTGGCGCATGATAGAAGATTTTAGAAGGGAGACAGGTCGCGAGTTGACAACTGATCGCGTGTTGGCGGTAGCTTAGGTCATGTTGAGGTGACGCCATGTATGGGAATGACTGGCAGTAGAGGTGATGGTAACAGTGGTGAGGGCAACCTTGGCAGCTGGCGATACTCGTGGTGTATCAATACCGCCTCCTTGAAACGATCATCGTCCTCGAGGATTAAGAACAAGGCAGCCGCCTGGGCAGTGGGGACCTAGTGGGATGGCGTCCTTTTGCGCACCAAATCCCACTTTGGCCTGTATCATTAATTTCCCCTCCAAAGACCCTTGCCCCCGAGGGTCATGGACAACGAGCCGGCTCTGCAAGGTAGATGATTCTCCCGGGTCAAATACCAACTTTTGGAACTCTAGTCGGACATGGGTCGTGAACTTAATCCGGTTGTTGAATTCCGCAAAATAGACTCGGTAGGCAAGGAGTGGGTAAGAATATGGAGGCTTGGCGGTAACTGGGAGAGCATCCTCGAACATGGAAAACGGCGGTTGAAGCTCAAGATGATCTGACCCAGTTGGTGGTTCTGTACTAGCCGAGAGCATGAGAGGCGGAACTGAGACTAGGGTCGGAGGGTGGAGCTACGAAGGAGATGGCGGCATCCCTGGGAGTGTTAATGAGCGGGGTGATGGCGATATCGGAGATGGGGTCTGAATCCGTCTCCAAGGCTGGCCGTGAAGGTGGGGCATCATCTTCGTTAAGTGTGGCAGGTGCCACGCCCAACTTGCTCTGAGGCGTGTCTTATGTTGGCGGCAATGGTTGTGGGAATATTGGAGTTGGAGGGTTAGCGGGAGTGGCATCCAAGGGGCTTGGCGTGGGCAATGTTTGCGCCATACTCAGAGAACCCTTGGCTGCAAACTTCTCAAGGTAGGTGATGTTACGCTCTTGCTGCTTGCCTAACAGCTTGGCGTCACGAACTGTTCATGGTAGGAACAAGCTAACGCCCTCAGCTATCTCTTCCCGTAAGCCGCCTATAAAGACCTCCATCTGTTGACTGTCTGTCAACCCACACTTGTCCATTAGGGACTTGAATTGGCTCAGGTACTCGCTAACCCTACCTGTCTGGTGAAGCTTTATGAGTGTCGTGAGTGATTTGAGCTGAGTGATTTCGGGGTATTGAGCTGATACGGCATGCACAGCTTTATTTAATATTTCCATGCTATGCTCAAATGACGCGAGGTGGCGCTTGTTAGCTCCCTCTCTCTCTCATCAAGGTCTGGACCCGATTTCCTTCAGCCATGGGTGATCGTTGGCGTAGGAAAATGGAAAAATTGGTTAAGGCATTTTATCAAACACCTTATATGCAAGTTGGGTGGATAACTAGTTTTGACAGTTTGGTGGCTGCTGGGAGGTGATCGGAGAGTGGTGGTACTCGATGATGGTTGCTGACGATGGGTGGTCAATGGCGGTGCTGACCAGGTCTGATCGGAGTTGAGGTGGTGGACGAGGTGATGTTGAGAGACAGCGGGGTCCTGTTGCAGTGAAGCCCTATGATGGTGATAGGTTGTTTGTGGCGTTGCTGTTGATGATGGTTGATGATGATGACGATGATGACAACGAAGATGAAGATGAAGATGAAGATGAAGATGAAGAAGAAGAAGATAGTGATGGGCTAGGTTGAAGATGACGGTCACAGTGACGATCGGTGGTGATGATTGGTGGTTGAGGGTTGATGAAGATGATGCTCTGGTGCTGCTGAGGAGGATGCCGATGGTGAACGATAAAGATGATGGTGGTCGGTGATGATTCCGGCAGCGGCGAGGTTGATGAACGGTGACGAAGATGATGACTGGGGCCAAGGATAGGTAGCTCTGATACCAATTGATACAATACAAACCGTAAATCAATGATAACACCAGCTAAATTAGTATATTAATAGGATAGAAGCTCCAATAATGGAGATTTACATAAGGAAAAGGGGGGAGAAGTAGAAGAAGAACATAGAGGGGGAGAGAATGGAGCTAAGCTCTTACATCATTTGGCATACCAACCATAATGCCCATCTTTATCTATATATACACATAAGAGAGGGGTGAGGTGGCACATGGTAGAAGGTTCTAGGAGGGAGACAAGTGGCGGGTTGATAGCAGATGACGTGTTGGCGGTAGCTTGGGTCGTGTTGAGGTGACGCCATGTATGGGAATGATTTTCGGTAGAGGTGATGGCAGCAGTGGTGAGGGCAACCTTGGCAGCTAGCAATACTCGTGGTATATCATATTAGTGAGGGAGGTTTTCTATTTTTGAAGAAAAAGTTAGTGGGTATTCTATAATTTATCCTTAAGATTATTAGACATAATATTTTTAGAAGTATTTTGACGTTTGAAAATACTTTTAGGTTGATATCCTTTTTTTTTTTTTAAAGGTAACCCTGGCCAGTCAACATTGGAGTTCTGTCAAATTTTATTTTTGGAAATTATCACTTAGGTATTCTGAGGTTTGAGCTTTTATCAGTTAGTACCTTGCATTTTAATATATAGAATATTTTATTACTAGGTACTTTATGATGGGATTTGATGAATTTTTGTAAGAATTTGAATAATTGTATACAAAAAATATTGATATATGAATACGATAATGTATCTAAGCTAATGCCAGTGTTTTCATAAAACATTTAATGAATTGTGAGAAAACATTCATTGGAATGTTAATTTAGACTGCCTAAAAATTACCACAATTATGTGTTATTTTCACATTTTTTGGTAAAAATTATCAAATTCTAATAAAAATATTAATATATTGTTGAAATAATGTTTAATTTTAGCATTGTCTATAAAAAATTTATCAGATTTTTGACAAAAGTGCATTTGATTGATAAAATTTTATAACTTTAGTGTATCGAATTGATAAAATATCTAAAACTTAAGGTACCTTATTGTATATATTGAAATGTTATGGTACCTAAGTGATAAATGCTCAACCACAAGGTACTTAAATGATAATTTTTTAAATTTTTTTTTTTTTTGGTTAAATGGCACTCATGAAGAAAAAGAAAATATTTGAAGTTTTAGTTAACAAAAAACCATTCTTTAATTAAAAACCATGCTATTTGGTTTGACACTCAGTATAATCATAAAGGTATATGAAAAGTTGATGAATTGAGAAGAACTCTTTCACACAAAGTTTTCCTTTTGTGTTGGGTGCCTGTTATGATCGGATGATCACGACTCTAATTAGGATAGTTAGAATAGGGGATGAGAGAAGAATTATAGAGAATAGATCAGAAGAGAAGAAGTAATATCAATTATCATTCAAATCATGAGTAAAGCTTATACAATTCATGTATACTTATGCTAAAGAATCAACCAATTTTCCCGCCAAAACTAATCTTAACAATCTTTCTAGCCAAAATCTCTACTCTTAACTATCTTAACTAACTTTCCCGTCAAAATTACTTGTTCCTGCCAATTTATTGTTTCGGTGATACATGACAATTTCCCTCCCCAACGACAAGATTCTTGTCTCAAGAATCAAAATGAGGGAATTGACTTTTGAGGAAGTGGTAATATTCCCAAGTAGCCTCATTCTCGCTCAAGTTTGACCATTGGACAAGAACTTGTGTAATGGCTCTGTTGTTCCTTGGAGCAATGCGCCTAGCGAGAATGGCCACCGACTCTGCTAGCACCCTTCCCCGAGGACCTGTCAGAGGGGGTTGTAACTGAGAAACCATGTTGTCACCAAGCTTGTGTTTAAGTAAGGACACATGAAATACGGGGGGAAGGTCGAGTTTGAAAGCCACTGTCCCCACCTTTTGCAGCAGAGTATAGGGCTTATAATATTTAGCAGTCAATTTAACATTTCTTCTTACAGCCACCGAGACCTGTCTATATGGTTGGAGCTTGAGGTAAACCAAGTCACCTACTTGGAATGATCTTTCAGATCTATTTCTGTCAGCGAAGTACTTCATATGAGCTTGAGCTAGTTGCAAGTGATCCTGAAGTTGCTTGTTGATATTTGCTCGAAGTTGAACTAACTCCTTCACTCTAGATATAGGGGAGCGCAGTTCAGCTTGGAGGATTGGCAGGGGTGGGTTGTATCCATACAGTGCAAAGAATGGTGAGGTATTAAGGGAGTTGTGAAAATTTGTATTGTACCAAAATTCAGCTAATGATAGCCATCGATGCCACTGTTAGGGATGTAGGAAGGTCATGCATCTTAAATATTGTTCCAGACACTGATTTAAACGCTCGGTTTGGCCATCAGATTAAGGATGGTATGCAGAGCTAAGGTGGAGTGAGGAACCCAACAGCTTGAAGAGTTCTTGCCAGAAAGCGCTTGTGAAAACTTTGTCTCGGTCTGATACTATTGACTGTGGTAGCCCATGGAGCTTATAAACATTGTCATGGAAGAATTTGGCAAAGTTTTGAGCTGTAAATGGGCGCTGTAGAGCAAAGAAATGGCTATACTTTGTGAACCAATCAACCACAACCCAAATGACATCCTTCCCTTCTGACTTGGGTAGCTCTTCAATGAAATCCATACTCAAGTGTTGCCAGGCCTCATTCGGGATAGGTAAGGGCTGTAAGACGCCAGGATAGTGACAATGTTCTACCTTGTTTCTTTGGCAGGTGTCGCAAGATCTGACCCAACTCACCACATCCTTCTTCATCCCTGTCCAGGTGAACCACTTCTTCAATCATTCAGAGGTTGCCAGTATGCCGGAGTGGCCTCCAAGGGCTGAGGAGTGTAGAGCATGGAACACCCTTTGTCTTAATGGGGTGTTGGAGCCAATAAAGATTCTGTTCTTCCTTCTCAGAATTCCATTCTGCAGTGTGGTGTTAGGAATTGCAAATGGGTTAATGGTTAAGACTTGAATTATACCTTCTGCATAAGAGTCTTGTTCATAGGACTTGCTGATATCTTTCATCCAGAGGGTCTGACTACTGAAATTGCATTGAAATGAGCTTCTGTTGCAGGATTTTGGAGCCTTGATAGTGCGTCCGCGACCACATTCTCCTTTCCTTTTCTGTACTGAATGGAATAATCCAAACCCATCATTTTCATAAGACCCTTCTTCTGAATTATGGTGGTAATTTGTTGCCCGAGGAGGTGTTTCAAGCTTTCATGGTCAGTCCTAATCACAAAATGGTGACCCTCCAAGTAATGTCTCCATTTCTGCACAGCTAGTAAGATAGCCAGGTATTCTTTCTCGTATTTGGAGAGTGATAGATGCTTGCTGCTAAGTGACTGACTTAGGAAGGCAATTAGTCTGTTGCCTTGCATAAGGACTGCTCCTATCCCTTGCTGTGAAGCATCTGTGTCCAGAATGAAAGGTTCAGTGAAGTTGGGCATGGCTAAGACTGGTGCTGTGCTCATAGCCATTTTAAGTCTGTTAAATGCATCTTTAGCCTCCTTACTCCAAGCAAATGCATCTTTCTTCAGTAGTTCAGTCAATGGTTTAGCTATGATACCATAGCCAGCAATATATTTCCTGTAATAGCATGTGAGTCCCAAAAAACCACGCAAGGATCTGATGTTACAAGGAATTGGCCATTCTGTCATAGCTTTAACCTTGTTAGGGTCAGTTGAAACCCCTTCCTTAGACAGTACATGATCAAGATACTCCACTCAAAGGAACATTTAGACAATTTGGTAGATAGCTGGTGCTTTCTCATGGTCTCAAACACCAAATGCAAGTGCCTTAGGTGGGATTCTTTGTTGGTACTATAGACTAGCATATCATCAAAAAAAAAAAAAAAAAAAAAAACAAGCACAAATTTGCGTAGATAAGGTTGGTTAGGCCAAAGGGCATGACAATGAATTCAAAGTGGCCATGGTGCGTATGGAAGGCTATTTTATTAATGTCATTTTGTTTAACTCGAATTTGGTGGTAGCCTTGGCGCAAGTCAAGTTTGGAGTATATTGTTGATCCATATAATTCATCTAATAGATCATCAACGATGGGTATGGGAAACTTGTCTTTAATGGCTTGAGCATTGAATTGTCTATAGTCAATACACATCCTAGAGGTACCATCCTTCTTTTTCACAAGGATAACGGGTGAGGCAAATGGGCTATTGCTAGGACGAATGAAATTTTTCTTGAGGAGTTTTTCTACCTATTACTCTATTTCTGATTTGTGTGCATGGGGGTGTTTGTAGGGCCTTAGGTTAACTGGAGATATTCCTGGTTTTAAAGGTATAGTATGATCTAACAGTCTTGTTGGTGGTAGAGAGGTGGGAGGATCAAAGATATCTTGGTAGTCATGTAATAGTCTAAGTAAAATGGGGTCAGAATTAACCTGAACCTCAACAGGAGCAGCTGAGATGGAGAAGAGATGGCCAATCCATGTGCAGTTCCCTTTCTGTAATGAGTCCTGTAGTGACTTGCAACTCATCAACTTCAGCATCCCCTGCTCAGTGACCCCCTACAGCTTGATTGTATTGCCTTCCCTTTCAAATGATAAGGATAGATTTGCAAAATCAAAGATGATTGGACTAACAGTCTTCATCCAATCTACTCCCAATACCATGTCACATTCTCTAAGTTTGAGGACTCTAAAGTCATATGCAAATTCATGACCCTGCATCTGCCATGTGAATTGCTTCCATTTTGTCTGAGTAAGCATGGTATTACCATCAGCTATAGTAACTGACAGAGGAAATGACTTGATCATCTTGTGACCAACCTTCTTTGCTAATATGGGGTCTATGAAGCTGTGTGTACTGCCAATATCTATCAATATAAGCAATGTATGCTGCTTAGCAAAACCCTTGATCTTGATGGTGTTATGAGCCCCACCTCCTGATAAGGCATAAACAGAAATGGCAACTTGCTCCATGTCTTCTTCCATGTTCTCTTCCATTTGCTCATCCTCTTCAGCCTCAACAACTGAATCTTCTTGTTCTACCCCAGTGACAGCCATGAATTGTCTAGTGTTGCATTGGTGCCCCACAAAGTACTTCTGGTTGCATATGAAGCAGAGCTTATTAGCCTTTTTCTCCTCAATGCTCATGGGTTTTCTTGCTGCGCTGCTACTGCCAGATGTACTGAACTGTGGTTATGTTGATTTGATTACATATGGGTGACTTCCAGCCCTGCTCCTTGCAGTGCTCTCAACTAAGCTCTCCACAGTTGATTCAAATAGCCTGGCCTTAGCATATGCTTTGCTCAAGCTTTCTGGCTTTAGTGCTTTAACCAAGTTTTTGATCTTGGGTTTTAATCCACTTATGAAACTCGAAATATAATAATTCTCCTTAGCTCCGGGGTTCACTTCCATCATCATTGCCTTCAATTGCTCAAACTTGGTCATATATTCTCTCACTGATCCTGTTTGTGACACTTTGTTAAATTGATCCACAACGTCATTCAGATCTTCTTCATTAAAGCGATCATAAAATTCTTCTACAAACTTAGGCCAGGTCAATTGGGGTTTACTGATATTCAAGCTATGGAACCAGGTTTCTTGATCCCCCAACAAGTAGACAGCAACAATTTCTACTTTCTCCTCCTCGCGGATACTATAGAACTTGAAGAATCTTTCACACCTTCTTATCCAGGATTTAGGGTTTGTTCCATCGAAAGTATTGATTTCAATCTCTGGTTGTCTAAAGGAGGATTGTCTAGCTGATGGTGTTGAATTAGTGCCTTGCTCATTCAGTCGTGATGCAGGAATTAAGGGCTCGGGGGGCCTTACATTTGGTGACGCAATTGGAGCGTTGCCTCTGATTTAGATCCAGTTGGAGTGTTCACCTTCTCCGGAACTTCTACCAATTGCTGCTGTAATGCTTCCTGACCTTGATTCTGGTTACCGACAGCTATGGCCAGTTCACTGAGTTGCTGCTGGACTTGTTGCATTTGTTCAGCAGTGCTCGGACCACCATTGTTGTTTGCAGTAGCCATTGGGGCTCGTTTCCTGCCTCTAGCGAGATTGCAATTAAGGTGCCACGATCGGGGCTCTGATACCCGAATTGTTATGATCGGATGTTCACAACTCTGATTAAGATAGTTAGAACAGGGGATGAGAGAAGAATTATAGAGAATAGATGAGAAGAGAAGTAATATCAATTATCATTCAAATCATGAGTAAAGCTTATACAATTCACCTATACTTATACTAAAGAATCAACCAATTTTCCCGCCAAAACTAATCTTAACAATCTTTCCAGCCAAAATCTCTACTCTTAACAATCTTAACTAACTTTCCCGCCAAAATTACTTGTTCCCGCCAATTTATTGTTTCGGTGATACATGACAGTGCCCCGATCCCTTACAGATGTAGTGCGGATAGTATGTGCTGGTTTCATGCTAAACAGGGAATTCTACTCTAAACCAATATGCAAGGTAGCTCAAAATCTCATGTGGGAAGACAGAAATAAATGGTCTTTTAGAGGGATTTGGAATATGGATGCATCCACTAAGATCAAAATCTTTCTTTGGCAACTATTTCATGACTCGCTTAAGGGTTTCTAATTATTGCTCGCGCTATCATGCTGGTGCATAGATTGTGAATTTATTCCTCCAATGTGTTTTTGCCAAGCAGTGTCGCGTGTTAATGTTAAGGAATAGGTGGTCGGTTTAATCTTTCGCATATAGGCATTCACCAATAGTTGTAAGACCTAAAGCGTTCTAGTAATTTGCTAAAAAAAAAGCGTTCTAATAATTAGAATAATATTAAGAGGCTTGGAATCGTTGGGATGGACCTCTGGATCTCGTGGAACACCAAGAACAAATTAGTTTTTAAAGGAAGCATGTCAAATCTTAGAGAGGTGATTTCTTTGATTGATAGAAGTTTTTTTCAACGAAAAGCTTGGGAAGGATGTGATTTGTACTTTCAAGAGAGAGGTTAGGTGGTGTCCCCCGGAGAGGGCTTGGGCAAGTTAATTTTGATGGTTCAAGATGCAATGATCTTTCATCCTTGAGTTTATCATTCATGATAATAGTGTTGGGAAAATTTAATTTCTAAAGCTGAAGTTTTCCTAAATTGACTAGATCAGGTGCATCGGAAATATTTTTAGAATTCTTTAACTTTAAATTTGAGGATTTCTATTCTAATATATACATAATAGCATAGAATATTTAAGCACAATAATTATAAAATTAAAAGCATGAATAGAAATGCGAAAATTAAAATAAAGCTTAAAAAGGAAAAGAATAAAGAATACCTAGATTGTAGACTGTAATTGCCGCTTGGGAGAAATCATCGAGACCGTGATATCTTCTCCGTAATGATGCCTTGACACCTTGAGAGTGGGCTTCAAAGATATTTACTAGGAAGAATTTTAAACAGAAATTCCTCTTTTTAATTTTTTAAAAAATAATATTTTTCATAAAAAATATTGGATTGTTAAACTAAATCCCAAACATCCCTATTTATAATAGGCCAATGGGTAGAAACGTTCACAAAAGGACGACGTGAGATTTCCCAAAAAACTTAAAAAGCGCATTTCGAATAAAAAGAGAAACGAAGTCGTACATAACGCAAGCAAATCAGGCTAGCCATGCCAAATGTGACACATGTCCCAATCCGGTTGGTCAGTGCCAAGAGGCATGGATAAGCCTTGGGCCTGTCAAGGCGCGACATGATTGGATCTTTTACGACGTCGCGGATCATGGCCTTTTACCATGCGTTTTTCCTTTTTTTTTGTTTTAAATTTTCACATGTATTAATTCATCTAATAAATTTTTTTTTAGTAAAAAAAATTTATTTATCTCATGAATAAATAGTTCATCTTATGAATTCAATTTAAATATTTTTAATCGGTTTACTTCTAGAGTCTTGCAGAGGGACCCTAGGAACAATTTAATTCTATCTCCAAATGGGTTAAATCTAATTATCAACACTTTGATAATATTGATTATCATTTAATAATATTTAATTCCACTAAACAAATAATAATGAACTCTAGAATTAAAAATAATTGTACAATAATTATTCCCAAATAACTTTAACGGTGACAATTAACCCACTATTAGATATCCATGAGAAAACTACTATCGTTATTTTTCTCATATCTTTCATCGTAGATCCTGACTCGCCCTTCTTGAATAATTCATTAGAAAATAATTTCTGTACTAATTCGAAATGTTGAATCTCTTCATATATTTGCAAATCAGACCAAGGGGTCATCTTTATCTTGTAAGAGACTACATATTTCTAGTAAAATATTTGTTCCCGCTACACTTCGTGCCGTTACTTAATGCATGCAAGATTTAAGCCACATGTTGTGATCTAAACCTTTTAGCACATCAAAGCAGCGAACATCCAATGCACGCGTTCAGACTATTTTCCTGATTTAGAGTTACTGTCTTACGTATGTTCAATTATTTTTGATACCAGTTAAGAAATAAATAATTCAGGTGGTCAAGGTCAATGTTCCAATCATATAGACAATGCCAATATAACATTTTTGAGTCCACATCCACATGACCAAGACAAGTAATCTAAAGTATCATATTTGTCTTATAAGACAAGTTGTCTAAACTTATCACCGATTACGAACATAATTTGACAACATATCACTAATTTGATTTAAGTTTGTCTGTGGCTCAATCTCATTAACCATATGAAACAAACTTGACATGTCATCTTGGACTATGTTTCTTAAGAAACAATCACACGTATATTTGAGTCCTAAAACATAATCAGCTATTAAATAAATAAAATAATTTTATTTAAAAAATATTTAAAACTAGTTATATGAGGATTTTTAGACACCAATTCCAACAAGTAGCGGGAGCAATCTTGGCTTCGATTATGGGTGTACTGGTAACACCCCAATTCTCCTAAGCGGAAGCTTTGCTTAGGCGACTGGGGAAGGTTTTAAGAGATGCCTTGATTTAGGTGTAATAGACCTGCATTTTGAAGGGGACAATCTTACCGCTATCCAAACCTTAAGGACGACATGCTTCAATAGTTTGGGAGCTTCTAGTCTCCCATGTATATCGAGAAAGTAACGAAGCAACAAATAAGGTTGCAGCATTAGGCTTGTTCTTGGATGATGATAAGGACGACATCTATAAGTAGCAATCTAGTGTAATTTGTCATGAATGGCTAGGTTTTACTAACTGCATATAGTTGACTTGAATCTTGCTTACCTCTTCATAAAAAAAACTAAAATATGAACATAACATCTCTTATATTAGAGGATATTCCCACTAGATCTACATCTCCTTTTTTGTCACCCTACCTAGATCTCTATCCTTTATAGCTATCCCATATCGATCTATATATCTCATATCTATCTTATTTTAAAATCTATTTCTGTATTATCTAAATTCTGGATACGTTTGTAATTTTGTTTGGTTTGTATTCTTTATATATAGTCTAGATGTAATCTCATTCATTATTCAATTCGATAAATATTTATATTTTCACAAGGTATTAATGCCAAGTTTTTGATCATAGCATACCAAAAAAATGGCTGTTGTAGCCAATCCACCAGTAGTTTGAATATTTTGTTGTGAGTCAAGTTGTTGTAGAAAGTGACTGGATTTATAATCTAATGCAAGATCTGGCCTTCCATTATGTTAGGGATGAAGTGTTAAAGGGGATCGCGAGGTTTCATACACTCCCACCACCACATCAGTTGTAAGGCCCTATCCGATGATTGTGTTCCTTTTCAAAGGAGAAATCATTACTTGACTGCACTCCATTTATATTAAGGAGGCATATTAGAGGATAATTCTCACCAGATTTACATCTCCTATTTTACCACCCTACATAAATATGTGTACACTACGACTGTATCATCTGGATCTATATCTTTTGTATCTATCTTAAATTCAAATCTAATTCTATATTATCTTGATTACGGATATTTCAGTAATTCTGTTAGATTTGTATTCTCTACAAATAGCTAAGGTTGCAATGTCATTCATTATTCAACTCAATAAAGGTTTTATATTTCGCACCTTACCCCTCCCCCTCTTGAAGACAATTGGCTAAACTGATTGGCGACACTCCATCCTTAGATTAGAGCTCTTTCTTTGTCATAAAGCAGCTGACGACTTATGTGTTTTATATTTTATATGGTTTGCACTCTGTTCCTATGATATTGTCGGCTATTACATGTGTGTTATGGAATAATCTTTGTATATTTAGGCTTCGTACATGATGAAGCGAGGATGACTTAAAAAGTGGTGAAGGATGGGCTAAAATGAACAAATTCGAAGACTACATTGAGAAAACTGACCATGTGTGAAAAACGACCCATTGGGTCAAAAATTCGAACTTCCAACTTATTAATATTCTTCGCGGGTAGCTATAATTGATTGGCCTTCAGGCCAATAGATCGACCCTTTGATGGGAAACGCTGGGCCTAAGGCCCAACAAACAGTGGTGTTGGGCTACATAGCAGATCAATGGGCGGTGTACCAATTAGGGCACGCTGCACCTACATTTAAAAGAGGAAGACTTTTTTTGGGGACATTTTCCTATTTTCACATCTCCTCCCTCCCCGAGCTGCCAACAGAGATCCAAATTCTCATGAAGGTCGAAGTGCAAGTTGTCAGAGTATTGGGAAAGCAAAAGAAAGAGTCAAGTCAACATCAATCAAGGGAGTCATAAATCCATGAGTTTTCCTTTCTCTTTGTCTTTTGAATTTTTGATTTGTAAGATGCTTATGGAGGAGTAGACTTATAGTTTAAGGGTGAAGGATGGCTAGCCATCCAGATCCCGGTTTATATTTTATTTTCGATCACGATTTTCATTATACTATTTTTCACATCCCTGCGAGGAATTCTGTGCCTTAGATTGGTTTTCCTTCTATGTGCTTATAGCCATGGTTTGATTTATCAATTCATTCGCATGTTTTCTTATACTTGTAGCCTAGTAGTATAAAAGGTTTTTCATGAATGGTCAGGGTTGAGGTTGTACCCAACCTTGAACATGGTCTTTATACAAATTGATACTAAGTTAGGAGTGACAAGGGAATTTATTAATGCTGCTGAGATAATCCATGCTCCACTTGGAATGATTAAATGGATTATGCCCTTATACTAATTTATTACCTGTATCCCTAATTTAAGTATTAATCAATGTTAAACATGAAATTAGGGGTGATAAGAAATTTAGTATTGCTATTGAGATAATTTATACTACATCCAGAATGATAAGATGGGTTATGCCCTTATTCATTACCGTAAATTCTAATTTAAAGCTAATCCAAGTTTAGAGCTTGTAGCATAAACCTTTTAAAGTCATTATTGTATGAAATATAATGAAAGGATCTGAGTTAGGCTAACCTGAGTTCTTACCCTAAACTGTCACTGATTGATTGACAGTTTAAATTACTTTTATATTCTGTTAAATTAGCTAATTGCTCAACTCTCTCTGCATAAAACTGGATTTTAACTGCTCCATAATCATTGAATTTAACCAGTTCCATGTGGATATGACACCCGTGAACTTGCAACAACTACGACTTGCTTGTATGCTTGCATGTGCGCAGTTATAACACTCTTCTAAAACCACATCAATGACAACATCCCACCTACCCTGATTGTGACAACATCTTTCTGTGCCCAAAATTAATAGAACTTTGATATTGTAAGGGGAAACTGGAGAAAAGATCTTAAATGTTCATGGTGTTCCTGTTTGCTTTGTTTGTTTGTTAAGAGAGTGATGTGGTTGCTATAAATACAAATGTAAACAATTGTGTAAAAGGGACTCATTGCGACTAGGGAGTGAGTCTAAATTCTAGACCGCACGTCTTTGACCTAAGCTAGTCACCTTTTAAGAGAAAAGAAGGTGATGCTTTTGATGTGTCCAACTTTATTTGTTAAACACGTGGATTTTGCTTGTATTTCAAATAAGGAGACTTTTAATTTTTTTTTTGTAGATTTTTAATAAATAAGTTGATAGAAAATTAAAGGGACATGGACATAAATCAAGAGGCAGTTACAGTTGCGGAGCAGAGCCCACAGATACCTTTCTTCATACGCTTAAAAGTTAGTGTTAGGAATATGCCTCAAATTCTTAGTTCTAAGGGAAGGCAAGCAGGGAGTGCCCCGATCGATCGATTGGGGGGGGGGGGGGGGGGGGGGGGGGGGGGCGGTTCGGGCGAGGCCGATCGATCGGGAAATGTTCATAGAAGAATCCCGCGTCTAAAGGGTCCACCGATCGATCAGTGAACTGCCGATCGATTGGGACCCCGATTGATCAGGACCCCCCGATCGATCAGGAGTCTATTTTTCACGGGGCTATAAATACAGCCCTAGGTTTCACGTGTTCAGTATCTAATTAAAGTGAACACCACCGTCATCCTTGAGAGAGAGGGAGAGAAGTGAATTGTAATTCTTCTATTCCCAAATCAATAAAAGTCTCCATCTTCGCCCGTGGTCTTCTCCCCTCTCGATTGAAGAGGGGTTTCCATGTAAATTATTGTGTTCTTGTTTTTTGTTCTCTTTTATCAGTATTACTTTTCGTTTGGTTCTAGTATTTGATTCGAATTAAGTATTTGGATTCCGCATTTCCTCACAAATTGGTATCAGAGCCCTTGTTCGTTTTGGTACTATGACGTCAGCAATTAAATCTGAAGTAGAGAAGTTTGGTGGTTAAGGGATTTTTAGTTTGTGGCAAGTCCGCGTTAAAGGTCTCCTAACACAGAATGGCTTGAATAAAGTACTGGATGGAAAAGAGAAGAAGCCGGAGAGTTTATCCGAAACACAATGGGAGGAGTTAGATGAGAAGGCACTTACAGCTATTCAGATGTGTCTTACAGATGATGTTCTGACAGAAGTCTTGGAGGTGAAAACTGCTATGGAGTTGTGGGAGAAGCTGTAGGAGATGTTCTGCTTCAAATCGGTCTCTAATAAACTCACAGTCAAGCGCCGGTTATTCACATTTCGTATGCTGGAAGGTACATCTCTTAAGAACTATATTAATGAATTTAACTCTATAATTCAATAGTTAAAAGAATTGGATGATGCCCTAAAGATGAAGATCGGGCCATGTTGTTATTATGTTCACTCTCAAATTCATATAAAGGCTTTGTAGAAAGCATGATATATGGTGGTAGGTCAACTATCACAATTGATGAAATTAAGAGGAACCTAGTGAGCAAAGAACAAGTAGATAAAGAATTGTCTGATTCTGTGAATGACTCTGGTAATGGTTTATTTGTTAGAGGTAGAACTGAGAATAAAGGATCTGATGGTGGAAAGAAGTCAAAGTCTAAGTCTAGACACAAGAATCTGTCACGTAACTTTTGTCACGAGAAAGGGCATATAAAGAAAAAAATTGTTATAAGCTTGAGAATAAGCAGAAAGAAGATAACAGGCATGACCATAATAGAGGTGATAAGTTCGCTAAGGCTAGTGTAGTTGAAGATGAGGGATATGCTGATGTCCTAAGAGTAACAGAGTCACAGACCTGGTCTAGAGATAAGTGGATCATGGATTCGGATTGTTCTTACCATGTTTGTCCTAACAGAGACTGGTTCGCTACTTATAAGTCAATTTAGGGCGGAGTAGTCTTAATGGGCAACGATGCCGCATGTAAGGTGATGGGTATTGGAACAGTTCGTGTGAAGATGTTTGTTGGTACTATCAGGACACTTAGCGATGTGAGACACGTTCCAGACTTGAAAAAGAACCTTATCTCTTTAGGTACCCTTTAGTCCAATGGGTACAGGTACACAGCTGAAGATGGAGGTATAAGGGTCAGTAAAGGTGCGTTGATTGTGATGAAGGGTAGAAGGGTCGAAACCTTGTACGAGCTTGTAGGTTCTACTATGACAGGGACAGTAGCTATTTCCACACCATCTATGACAGATACAGAGATCACTAAGATGTGGCACATGAGATTGGGCCATATGAGTGATAAAGGGTTGTCAGAGTTGAGTGAGAGGGGTCTGTTATGTGGTCAGTCAACTGGACTGATGGATTTCTGTGAGCAGTGTGTATATGGGAAGCAGAAGAGAGGCAGCTTCAAGCAAGCAGTGCATTAGACTAAAGGAACGTTGGACTATATACATTCAGATTTGTGAGGACCATCCAAAGTTGCTTCCAAAGGAGGTTCCAAATATTTACTAACGTTCATTGATGATTTTTCAAGAAAAGTTTGGGTCTATTTTCTTAAGCAAAAAAAATGAATTTTATGAAGTCTTCAAAAAGTGGAATACGCTGCTTCAAAAATAGACAGGGAAGCAGATAAAGAGGTTGAGAACTGATAATGGTCTTGAATTTGTTGGGGGTGATTTCCTCAAATTCTATGAGAACCAAGGCATTGTTAGACACAGGACTTATATAGGTCGACCTCAATAGAATGGAGTGGCAGAAAGATTAAATAGGACGTTCCCGGAGAAGGGTCGGTGTATGCTTTCAAATGCAGGATTAGGGAGAGAATGGTGGGCGGAGACAGTTAACATGACTTGTTATTTAGTGAACCGATCTCCTTATTCATCGCTTCAGTTGAAGATTTCAGAAGAGGCATGGTCTTGTCCTCCTGCTTATTATTCCCATTTGAAAATATTTGGTTGTCCTACTTATGCTTATGTTAATGATGGAAAGCTATAGCCTAGGGCCAAGAAGTATATCTTTCTTGGCTATACGTCAGGTGTGAAGGGACAACGTTGTATGAGATTTAAAATCTCATAAATTTCTGACCAGTAGAGATGTTACTTTTGATGAATCTACTCTACTACATCCGCCACACACGCCCTCCTTAATTTGTGGATCAGTTTAGGAGCAGAAGCCTGATGAAAGTCAGTTACAGTCAAAAAGTTCAAATCAGCAGCAGGTAGTTCAGTTTGAGAGTATGTAGGCACCTCTAGTACAGGTTTCTAATGAGGATGAAGCAACAGAAACAAGTCAGCAGGTCGAGCAGCATTCAATTGCAGGTGGTAGGCAGAAAAGATAGATTAGGCTGCTACAGAGATATGGGTATGAGGAGATGATAGCCTATGCCCTTACTACAGCTAAGACAGTGGAAGATTCTGAACCATCTACATATTCAGGGACTGTATCTAGATCTGACTCAGAGAGGTGGCTAATGACTAGCATAAAGAAATGGAGTCATTACAGAAGAACAAGGCTTGGCAGCTAGTCAAGCCTCAAACAAAAAAAAGAGTAATTGGGTGCAAATGGGTCTTCAAATGAAAAGAAGGCATTCCTGGAGTGGAAGATGCAAGGTACAAGGCTCAGTTAGTAGCTAAAGGCTACAATTAGGTACACGGTGTTGATTTTCATGATATTTTCTCACCTGTTGTTAGACATTGTTCCATACGAGCGATACTTGCTTTAGTAGCTATGCATGATTTAGAGCTTGAGCAGTTAGATGTGAAAACTGCATTTTTTCATGGTGAGCTAGAGGAGAGTATTTACATGCATAAGCCTGAAGGCTTCGTTGTTGAGGGTAAGGAAGATCATGTTTGTTTATTGAAAAGATCTTTATATGGTTTAAGGCAGTCACCTAGGTAGTGGTAAAAGAGGTTTGATCAATTTATGACTAGTCATGGGTTCTTCAGAAGCAAGTATGACAGTTGTGTGTATTTCAGAAAGACAGATTCAGGCTCTTTTGTTTATCTTCTGTTATATGTTGATGATATGTTATTTGCAGCTAAGGACACGACAGATGTTGATGATTTGAAAGCCATATTGAAAAGCGTGTTCGAGATGAAGGACTTAAGAGCAGCTAAGAAAATTCTTGGCATGGAGATTAGTGGGGACCGAAAAGCAGGAAAGTTGTACCTGCCTCAAGAGAAGTACATTGAGAAGGTTCTGGACCGATTTCACATGAAGGATGCTAAACCTGTTAGCACTCCCTTAGCAACTCACTTCAGGCTTTCAGCATTGGATTTACCTCAAGCTGAGGATGATGTCAAGTTCGTATCACAGGTCCCTTATTTTAGTGCTGTGGGTAGTATTATCTATGTTATGGTATGTACTTGTCCAGATATTGCTTATGCCGTGAGCAAAGTGAGTAGATACATGGTGAATCTAGGAAAGGAGCATTGGCATGCTGTTAAATGGATTCTCAAGTACTTACGGGGCACTTCTAATGTATGTTTGGAATTTGGGAAGAGTAAATGCTATTTAGTAGGATATGTTGACTCAGACTATGGTGAAGACCTTGATAAGAGGAAATCTACTTTGGATTATGTGTTCAATTGAGGTGACAGCGCTATCAGTTGGAGAGCATGTCTACAATCAATTACTACACAGTCAATTACCGAGGCCGAGTATATGCAGTTATAGAAGCATTTAAGGAAGCTATTTGGTTGAGAGGTTTGGTTAGTGAGATCAGTATTGATCAGGGCACTGTTGGGGTTTACTGTGATAGCCAGTTAGCAATTCACCTAGCTAAAGATCAGATGACGCATCATGACAGAACGAAGCACATTGATGTCGAGCATCATTTTATTCGGGATCTGATAGATGAGCAAAACGTGGAGTTGAAGAATATTGGCACTGAAAATAATCCAGTAGACATGTTCACTAAAGTTCTTCCCAGCAGGAAATTCGAGCATTGCTCGAACTTGGTTGGGCTCTCAGTTTTAGTTTGTTGACCCTGGTTGTGGGGTGTTAGTGGAGAAGGTGGAGATATTTTATTTCGGTGATTGAATTTGAGTCAAGGAGGAGATTTGTTAGGAATATACCTCAAATTCTTAGTTGTAAGTGGAGGCAAGCAAGAAGTAACCCGATTGATCCGGGGCGAGAGGCCGATCGATCGGGAAATGTACGCAAAAGAATCTCGCGTCCAAAGGGTCCACCGATCGTTCGGTGAACTGCCGATCGATCGGGAGTCTATTTTTCACGGGGCTATAAATACAGTCCTAGGTTTCACGTGTTCAATATCCAATTAAAGTGAGCACCGTCGTCATGCTTGAGAGAGAGACAGAGAGATGTGATTGTAATTCTTCTATTCTCAAATCAATAAAAGTCTCCATCTCCGCCCGTGGTTTTGTCCCCTCTCGATTGAAGCGGGGTTTCCACATAAATCATTATGTTCTTGTTTTTCATTCACTTTCATCCGTATTACTTCTCGTTTGGTCGTAGTATTTGATTCGAATTAAGTACTTGGGATTCCGCATTTCCTCACAGCTAGGAATTGGGGTGGAGACAAACTTAAGAGCTCAGTAGTCCACTTATAAGCTTGAGTTAATCATATTTTTAAGCCTGACACCCTTGACTTATAACAACTCGACTGAGTTTGAGTTAGACAAGATTTAGGTGCAAACCGTATTTGGGTCACTGGATGAGGACCAATGCAATCAAGGTGAAGCCTTGGCCGTCAAAGCTCTTAAAATATGGCACAAACCTAAGTTCACCCGATTTATTAAGTAGTGATAGTAGTGTCAAGACCAACGCAATCAAGCTCAAGCTTTGGTCGTCAAAGCCTTAAACTAAAGCCTCAATTCTGAGCTTGTCGATTTTGGGAATAGATTAAAATGAAGGGTTCATACTCGAAGCCTGAAGAAGTGTATTACTCTAAAGAAGCAAGTACATCAAGATCTATGCTATGCTAAGCCAAGTTACACTACTCCGAGATAAAAGTACAAGTGTGCTGTAAAGAAACTTGAAGAAGTTTGTATGAGTGCTGTTGGACCTTTACAACTATAATAATGTCTCTTATATATAGAAAAAATAAAATAATTGATAATTCCGCGGCATTTTCTTCCTACATTGGCCTCAAAGCTTTTTTGGCGAGTGAATGGGTAGTGAACGCTTCCCTGATTTGGTGTGCTTGAGTGTCTTTTAGGGAGCCCATGTCTACTTTTTTAGTTGGCGTCCCTTATAGATGCCCCACGCTTTGTTGGATAAGCTTGAAGCCCACGCATCTAAAATTACAGTCCAAGTACTGCCTCAAGCTTGGAAACAACATGTCTTGCAGCTTTCTCGGAAGTCCCTTGAGCTCGAGCTCCTTTTATCCCCCTAACCATGTCAAACCTCGAGTGGCTAATACCCTTGTCAAGGTTTTAAACTCCTGTACTAGCTAGGCTCGAGATGCCATCACCTTGGCATCTAAAGGCCTTACCTTCTTCGAGGAGGACCTCACATGACAAGTGCGTGGGCCTTTACTCCAAATGGTTTTGTCCAAACTTACTCGAGTTGAGGGTTTAGAAAAATTTCCCTCTTTTAATCGTTGGTAATTTCAAATTTCGAATGGGTAAACAATCTGCTTGATCTGACCCTAATGGCTATAGGGTGCTTGAGAGAGCACTGTATGTTTGACTTTCTCGTCCTCCATTGCTAATCCGCTTTTTGAATATTGAGATTCTTCAAACCACTAAAAAAGGAAAATTTCTTGCGCTGTGTTTGCCCCGGTCCCTTAGGCTGATAGCCCTATTGAGAAGTTAGCAAGTCTAGTTCAATCAGATGTTTCAATGGTCTCTTATAGGCTTCAAAGCCCTATTGACCATGGTACCATCAAGGAGGATCTTTTTTGGATGTCTGACAATGGCCCTTCTTCAATTTTTAAACGTATCCTCTTATTTGTGACCCTTCTTTTGACTTTTTGAGCCTTAAGGGCGTGTTTCCACACACCGACGAATCCTATTTGCTTTGCACATCTTCTGTAGGTCATTCTTAGGGTGGCAGGCACATTTGCAAAGAAGCTACCACCATCAAAGGGTGGACGTTCTTGACCAGGCAGTACGATGAATGGGTGGATCTACTGTTCCTCACCTATGAAGAGAAATGGAGGAACCTTTGCATCTACGAAGGTATTAGAATCTCCAAGATTGCTCTCAGGTATGATTATCCCACTATGGTGGTACTCACCTACTGCTGGAACATCCGTTATAATGCTTCTGTCCTCCCTGAGGGCTTTCTAGGAATTACCTTTAATGATATAGTGGCCTTTGTTTTCATTTGTCAAGTCTAGAGAGAGAACGTAGATAGAGAGGCTCTGGAATTCCGACAAGTAAGTGTGAGAAGCGAGTGGTGCGTGTCGTGGCACGAGGGATTTCTCCACCAACTTTGAGCTGCACGTGAGAGCTTTTTTGCCATCTTATGGTGGCATTTTTTACATCTCTGAGCTCCTCATCTTCTCCGGTTTCTTGTAGGCTATGCATACTCATCATTCGAATCCTATCTTGAGGGCGAAACACATGTGAATGAGGGAGTTAGAAGGTGGTTTGACTGATTTTCGTAGGACATGTGATCTTTCTTCCAAGATCTCATCCATTTCTCATCTAGTGGCTTCCTCCTTGCTTGGGCATCCCTCATCGTGGTGTGGTGGTGCTGGTGTTTTGATTCTCTCTCCTACATTAGGTTTCTCTCCTTATTTCTTGCAACCTCCTCCATGTGGGCAATTTTTGGTATGATTTCCTACCTCCTGTTGCTCTTTGATTAACCATTCTCTTGTTTGGTTGATTCGTCGTGTGGACCGCACTGCCTTGGTGATTTTGGGATACCTTGTGGCGGTTGGGGGTAGGGGAGCTTTGGTTTCTCTCTTCTCCTTGCTTGGGGTTTGAATTTCTTGCTTACTCTTGTTTGGTTTGGGTTATCCATGACTGCTTTGGTGTTGTATCGATTTCACATATAGAATTTGCATTGATTGGAGTCCTTGACTTGATTCTCCAATTTGGGAACACCTTCGAATGCCTTCCCTTCCATAGCTTTATGATCTTGCTATCTCGGATTGGATTAGTTTGGGTTTGAGCTTTGATCTTGATTACTATTGTTGAGATCTTGTTTGCAATTTGTCCTTACAGCTATTTGGCTCTGTTTTCTAGGCTGTTTCGTGGTGGTCTGAGGCTGTATTGGTGGTGGGTGGTGGTGGTGGTTAGTGGCTACTTGGAGGTGGTAGGGATTGATTAGTGGTGGTTGAGGCTCTTCTGGTTGTGGGAGGTGGCTTGTGGTTGGCGTGTGTGGTGCCGAGTGTGACTGGTGGGGGTGGCTATGGGTGTTCTTGGTGGTGGGCTGGTGATTGAAGGTGGCTGGTAGGTGGTTTGCTGGTGGCTAGGGGCGCATGGGAGGAGGGAGAGGTTGGTGGGATTGTTGGATTTGTTGGATGGCTGTTAGGTGGTTAGCCTTGGTAGTTGGGACAAATTAGTTCTTTGTTTCAGATATTTTCAATTGGTTTGAAGATATTTTCATTTCTTGACTCATGGCTTCGAGTAATAATTGTTGACTTGATGAATCGATTCCAGGATGGTTGGCTAATGATTTTTGGAATAAGAATTCGGGAGAGCTATTTCTATCGTGATTTGACTGCATTCACAAGCCCTCGGTTAGTGCTTTCTCATACGATCCTCCTAAAATCAATAGTGGTACAGTCATAACAACCGTCATTTGTGATGACGTTGCACCGAGGTTTGCTAAGTGGAGCCACTGTCTTATTGGCCGGTTCATTGGTGGCTGGGTTGCTTTATCTTTTTGTTTTGCTATCTCCCATTCCGTTTGGGACTCGTTGGGCCTAGAATGTGTCATATCCTCGAAAGAGGGCTATTTTTTATGATTCTGCTCTTACAATGACGCTGACAAAGTCTTTTGACGTGGGCCTTGGCATTTTAAGGGACATTACTTATCCCTCCATTTTTTTCTCATTGATGATCTCTCTCCTCGAGCCGAGCCTTCCGTACTTTCAATTTGGATACAGATTCATGGGCTCGTGGCACCTTTGTGGACTGAAAAAGGTCTTAGCTCCATAGCTAGTGGGGTTGGGAAACCCCTATTCATGGACACTCTGACTCTTGATGGCACCATGACCCAATATGCTCTTGTTTGTGTTGAAATCAGTGCTTGTGACCTTGCTCCGAATAGTTCGGTGGTTGCTTTTGATGGTCTATGTGCTTGGTGTTTTCTTAGCAAGTGCACTATGTCGTATCAAGTAATATAGAAATGAGTAGAGTATCATCCCATAAGAATTGTTATTTAGTGAATGCCGAAATTAGTAGTTTCAGCACTATTTGAAAGACCGAAATTTGTACTTTTTGATGTGAAACAAAAAAAAAAGAAAAAGAACAAAAATGGCTATTGATTTAATGAAAAGCGTTCTTATTTTAGATGATTTTTATGATTTAATATGATCCAATGCATCCGATTTCACCTAGTTGCATCAATGCGCCTTTCTATTCTCAATATTCAAGTTGTTATTGCATGTTGATGGCCGAAAATCCTAATTTAATAAATATTCTCTCTCCAACAATATTTTTCATGCTCTTTTACATATTAACTCATCTATCTCTTGCATGAATTTAAATAAGAAAAGAGTTTTGAAGATCAATGGTTTTCACTTAAGACCACAAAAATCGTGTTAATCTATCTCTAGCATTCGCTCAATTTATGGTGTTTATCACTTTAGCAATAATCTTAAATCTCCTCTCGAACTCATTATGAATCATTATAGGCTTTGAATGGTGATCAAGCAATCAAAACTCATGAAGATTAATGGCAAACACTCAAATAGCGTAATAAATAAACTTTGAATACGTTGAATTAGAAAAGAGTGTATATTACAATTTCGGCTACATCGTAGCATTGAAAAACAAAGTTAGTTTATGGTATACATAATATAAAGCAAAACTAAGACAAAATCTAAGAACTTAAAGAAGAAACGGATAGAAAAGAACTTGAAATTAAAAAATTACAAACCAAACTCTTTCTTTTCTCTCACTTCCTCTTCTATCCGAATTTTCTCTATTTTTTTTATTTTGTATTTGTTTTTTTCCTGAATGAATTGATGATTCAAGACCTCCCAAACACTCTTATTTATAGTGTTTGGGGTTGCAAATTCCAAAAATAAAAATTTACATAAGCTTTGCTCTCATATGTTAGCTTTGCCGCCCACCTTTTCAAGTTGAATCTTTTGCATATTTTCTCATTTTTCTTCAGCTTTTGCTGCCCAAATTGAGTCTTTATGTCAACTTGAACATGTTCTTGAAGTTTATAATGCATTCTTGCCCTTGATTTGTTCATTGAGCCGCCCAAATTTTAAAATTTTAAAATTTTAACAAATTGTACATGTTTGTCATTCATCCTTGCTTTTTTGCTCATTTTTTTGCTTTCATTTGATGTATCTTGAATCCATTAGTTGATGTTGATGGTAAAACCTTGTAAGAATTAACATGAAATTTGTGTTTTTGCAATAAAATAACAATAGGAGAAAAAAAGAGCGAAAGCAATTAAAAGCGATAAAAATTTGATGTAAAATGGTTAGTAAATGTACCTAAATGATATGAATAATTATATAATAAATTAGACTTATCAATGGTCTATCCTAGTTTCCGTTAAATATGAAGGATTGCCTCCTTTTTGCAAAATTGCTCGGTTTTTGATCATACATGTTCAAGCCCCGACTTCCCTCCTCCTCCTCCCCTAGATATCATTGCCAGAAAATAGGATGGCCAGCGAAATCGTTGGAATAAAGTGGCTGACAGTGGTGGTGCACCAGTTACTGGGCCGGGGTCAAAGGCTAGACGGGTGGATGGGTCGGGTTCTCAGGCTGGGCCGGCTGCCAGGAGGAAAATGAGAGAGTTAATGTTATTGAGCCCACTGGCCCACATATTGAGGTAGGCAGGCCCATCTTTTCTTCTAAGCCTGCAGTTGCCCACAACCCATATTTTGGGCCCACTGCAGCTTGGGCCCATTGCCATCATCTCATCACTGGTGGTGCGAGGCCCCCAGTCTTCTCTGTCCTGGGGGACATTGGGTCCCCCGGGATAGACTCAACTATTGGGGGCACCTGGCCCCCAACACAATTAGGCTTGGGAGGCGCTGGGCCTCCCGGGCCTAGACAACCCACTAAGGGCGCTTTGCCTCCAGCTGATTTGGGTTTGGGTGGGCATGGACCACCCAGATCCTCTCCACGTTCGATTAACGAGTCACTTAATTATGCTCTTAATTGTGAGACTAGCATCTGATATAGATAGTTCGATTGTAGTGTTGATCCAGGATGGACTACTCTCACTTCTTCCTCTTGTCGCTCACGCCGTGCGGAACGTCGGATGACTCGAGAAGCTTCTAAAGCCGCTGCCGCTGCCGCTGCTGTTGGGGGATAACTCCCCTTCTCGCTTTCTTTCATTTTGCTGGAGTTTGATTTTTTTTTTCTTTCTCCTTTGTTTTGGGCTTTTAGTTTTGTTTGCTCTTTTGCTTGTTTTCGCTTCATTGCTTTGTTTGTCCAGCCTATCTTGTGGGCTTTTGGACTGATTGGGGGTATGCCCCTATACTTCTGTACTTCACTTTTTCATATCAAAAAATATTATGCTTAGCTACCAAAAAAAATATAGTGGCCTTAACAGGTCTTTCTCTAGGAGGAGAGGAGTTGCCTCTTGATTCTTTTGCTTCTAGAAAAGCTGAAAACTTTGCCTCTTCTTTCTCTGCGACTGACTTGCCCAATACTTTTGAGACTTTTGTTAAAGTTTTTGTCGCAGGAATTTATAATTATGGACGAGGGCCCAAGGAACAAAAGGTTTTTTTATATTTGTTTTGGTTGAACATGTTCTTTTTTGCTAACAGCCCCATCATCGTACTTAAGTCTCTTAGGAGGATGGCAATAAACCTAGCCTTCAGTCTTGGTCCACTGGCTCTAGGAACACTGTTCTTGGATCAAGTGTATGGATGCCTTAGGGACATCTCAAAAATCATGTTGTCTAGCTAGGAAGATCCTTGTGGCTGGTACAACTATGGGCCCAAGCCTATTTGCCGGAGCTTTGCCACGAAGGCCCCTTTGTCTCCATAAGGGGTCACCTGCCGCAGAGAGTAATTTGCTCGAAGAGAGGTTCTTTTACCCAAGATGGTTTTTTGTCTAATGCCTTGAGAAGCTTATGTCTCCTCGAGATATGATAGGTATCTAGTGGACTCCCTTCAAAGAGAGGAAACTTGTTTTCTCTGGTTCAGGAAACTGGGCCTCCATTATGTTGTCACTATTGAAAACAATGCCTAGATCCATTAGGCAATCTTATGCCCTAAAGATCTCTCCTTCAATCACTAGACTCGTCCTGGTGTAGAGACTTATTGGCCTTGATTGTTTTCTAGGCAGTTTGGATAGTCAGAGATATTCCTTTTCCAAGTTTGAGGACCAAGAACAGATGTTGGGCTAAGAGGATCTCTATTTAGCTCTATCAATACAAAGAGCGTCATGAGTCCAACCGAGAGGTTAAGTCACTGTATGGGTACCCTATTGCTTGTAGGTATTCCCCATGTGCCCCTTGTTTTATAGCTTGGTTCTAAGCCTATTGATCCTCTTTAGAGGCCAAAGGCACCAAGCAGTATTTTACGCCTTCCCTTAAGCTTGCAGGTCCTAGCTCGAGAGAAGCCCAACCAATCAGAATAAGGAAAACACCAAAGAAGGCATTACTAGGTGAACAACCATCCTCAACGCAAGCTTTAGTTTTTCCCGTTAGTCGGCCTGAACAAAGACTTGTTCTTATTCTTTTCTTGTAGCCTTAGCTAATCAGGAAACATCCAGGAGCACCAGGAGTTTCACCAGAATGTTATTTGAGGAATCCCCCCAGGAACCTCTCCACCAGCCCTTAAAGTTGGTGGCATGAAGAAAAGAATAAGGAGAGATGCTCTTCTTGCTCTTCCATCTAGAGGCTTTAAGGTAGAAGAAGGAGAAGAAGAAGAAGATGATGATGAAGAAGAAATCCCCATCTCATAGCTGGTGAGAAAGAGAAGAGCTAGGCTCCCTTGACTAGAGGTATTGACTTTTCTTAATTGGTGTGTCTTTTATTCATCTTTTGCCAAAGCTGGTCTGACCTTAGTCTTTGTGCGAACATGAGATTTGTCAGCTTCAATCATTATGGAAATTATAAACGCTCCATCTAAGTAACATGCGTTTGAGGCCCCTCAAGAAACTGAATCTGTCAGCTTAAGCACTAATGAAGAACGAGATATAGTCACTTCAGCATAGGAGTCACTTGTAGTGAAGAGCCCAGAGAAGCTCTACTACTAGCCTCTTTGAGACAAGGCCTCATCTGGGCTCCATTCCTTCTTCCAAGAATGTCCTCTATGACCATTGAAGAGACCTATAAAGGTATTATCTCCTCTTTTGGTTCATGCATTATTGATGTCCAAAATATTAGTTTGTTTTGACGTATAAGTAATGTCTTTTCCAGAAGTCCCTCTCGAGGAAGGCAAACCAATGGTTGAAGCCCTAACAGAAGTTCCTCTTATTCCTCCAGTTGAAGTTACAAAGGTAGACATTAGTCCTTCTTTACCCTGGTTTGGCTCCAAAGTTGGAACTCAATCTAACTTCTATAACGTTGTCTCTGTCAGGTTACACCACTCGGAGCCATTCCTCCTTCTATCTCATAGGCGATTACATCTCCTCTAGAGAAATTAGTGGCAAGTGGAGATTGGCCTTCTAGCAGCTAGGCCAAGTATTTCCAAGATTTCAAAGGCTGAGGGAAATAGCACACCTCCCTGTACTCTCCTTGACAGAGAATGACACCTACCAAGAAGCTATCTCCCTGCTGATGGCCCTAAAAGAAGATCCCAAGGTGGCCCCTGCCATTGCCAAAGAGCTCGAGGTGTTGGAGAAGGTGTTCGTCATAGTTAGCCAAGGGGTCTTGTCACTCCTTCAAAAGAACCAGCAAGGCCAAGATGCTATTAGGGACCTGGGGTGCTCCAGTGGCCTAGGAGGCCTACAACTTCTCTTTGAGGAACTCCAAGCGGCGAAGGAAGTTCACAAATAGCAAGCTTAAGACATTATAGGCTTAGAGGGTGAGATCAACCACCTAGAGGAAAAATGAAGTTGGCTTAGGGAGCAACTTTCATCTCTCAAGTAACATCATGCTTCTCAAGCCTCAAAGGTTTAAGAGCTCAAGCAAGCAATGGCAAACGCTCAAAGAAATCATCACACCCTTCAAGAAGTGGCCTTTCCATGGACCATCAGTTGAATAAGGCTACAATGAATTATGATCGATAGAGGAATCCTTAGTTAGAATCAGGACTAAACTTTTCTGATGTTTGTAAAGAATTTTGCTGGCCATCAAGCAACTTACTTGTATTGTTTTTGGTACTAGCCATGTATTAATTGAAATTATTAATGAAATATGCATTTTGTTGAATTGGTAGTTCCTTTTGTTTACTTCCCTTATTTAAGGATCCTTGAGTTGATCTTCAAGACAGTTGAAACTGGTCTTATAATTTTGGGAATCTAAATTTAAGAACTTCTTTATTAGAATCTCAAATTGAAGGCACATATTTCTTAAGGAACCTTTAATTACTGGCCCTTAGGTGGGTTCTCTCATCTAGATCCTGGAGCAAGTAAGCATTTCCTCCAAATACCTTAATGACTCTGAATGGACCCTCTCAATTTGAGGACCATTTCCCAAAGACATGATCTTTCTGGCCAAAAGGGAAATACCACTTTTTGGACTAAGTCCCCTTAATAAAAGGACCTAGGTTGGATCTCTATTATAGGCTTTGGCCACCTTCTTCTATTGCTTTTCTAGTTTATGAAGGGCATCAATCCTAACTTGTTCCAAGTTGGTTAATTTGTCCATCATAGCCTACTATATTCAATTTCAAAAACTTCACTTGATGAGTTAACCTAATAGATTGAACTGTGACTTCCATTGGAAGTATGACATCATGGCCATATGTTAAATGTATGGGGGTTGTCCTAGCTGCATCATGTTTGGACGTTCTATAAGCCCAAAGGGAATCAAGTAGCAATTCATGCCAATTTTTAGGATTGTCCTCAATCATTTTCTCAATGTTGGCTTTTAGAATCTCATTAGTAGACTTTGCCTGGCCATTTGCTTGAGCATAATAAGAGGTTGAGTTCATGATTTCAATGTTGAAACTATTGGTAAACTCCTTAACTGTAGCTCTATTAATCACTTTAGCTTGGTGCACAGTTATGGTTTCCGGGATTCCAAACCTACATAGGACATATTCGTTGATAAAATCAATCACATCTTGCTGATTGATACTCCTTTATGGTTTAGCCTCCACCCATTTTGTAAAATAATCCGTCATAAGAATGTAAGAATGTTGCTTGCTAGAAGAAGGGTTAATCTCTCCAATGATATCCATTGCCCGTCCTTGAAAGGACCATGGTTTAACAATAGCATGCATCTCAGCAGCAAGGACTCTTGGTACATGACCATGTCTTTGGCTTGTACTACATCCCTTGGCATGTTTGATACAATTGTCCATCATTGTTGGCCAATAATAGCCGTAGCGTCTGATGAGCCAATGCATCTTATTACTAACTAAATGGGATCCTCACCCTCATGGGCTCCAACCATTACTAGCATTGCTTCGTTTAAGTCCAGACAGTTGAGAAGCACTCCACTAGTGTCCCTTTTGTATAATTCTCCATATTCATCATCAAGATCAAATCTATGAGCCCTCATTTTTAACTTTCTGTCTTTGACAAGGTCACAAGACTTTTTAAAGTAATCCATCAAGGGTTTCCTCCAATCCTCACGTTGACTTGTGACACACTGATATGCCTCAAAGCAATCCAAGTGATTACTTTTTGTCCTCAGAACTGAAGGACTTAGTGAATGCAAGGTCATGGTCTAAAAACTTAGTCTTAATAACTGTGGTTTCTTCGCTCCATGTCCTGGGTAACTTATACCCTTGGGCTAGTTAGGCCGAATCATCATCTACCTTATTTTGTTATTAAGGTATGTGTTCAAATTGGACACTGTCAAACTTGCTCAATAATTCTGCACTATTGAGATGTATTTATTCAAGGTAACACTTAAACACTATAACTCTCCCTTTACTTGGTAGATGACCAACTCTGAATGCCCTCTTATGATCACATTGGGGACTCACATTCCAAGAAGAGTCTATAGGCCTATAATTAATGCCTCTGCCTCAAACGCTACTATATTATCAGAACACTTGCCACCTAAAGTAATTGCTAACTTTGTAATGATTCCAGCAGGGGGATTCCATTACAACTCTAACTTCCGGCACTTGAATTGGTCCTTGATCGGTCAAACTATGGCTTCCAAGGAGCCATCTATATTACCAGGTGCTGATTTGGCTCATAATCCATGTCAGTTTCAATGTTTGGGTGGTCAGCTAAAAAGTCTACTAAAGCTTGGCCTTCAACGGACTTTTATGACACATATATTAATTCAAACTGAAGTAGAGCACTACTCCACTTATTTAATCTTCCTCCCATTAGAGGTCAATCTAGCATGTTTTAAGTACATTTGTCTGGGCACTACGTATATGGTAAATGTTAAGAAATAATGTGTCAATTTTAAGGATGCATGGAATAAAGATAGACACAATTTTTCAATGGAAGAATATTTTATTTCACATTCATTTAGACAACGGCTTAGGTAGAACATATCTTGTTCAAACCACTGCTCATTGTCTTGCATAAGTAAACAACCAATTGAGTTATCATAAGCAAGGACAAAAATCTTAACGGTTTGCCTTGCTTAGGTGGAATCAACACTGCTGGCTCGATCAAGCATTTCTTGATAGCCTCGAAGGTTGCTTGGTGTGGCTTCTCCCACTTGAATTCCTTCTTCGACTGGAATCTCAACAGTGGAGAAAATACTTTGGTTTTCTCAGTGACATTTGAATTGAAAGGCATTAGGAAGTTTACCTACCCCAAGAAGCATTGATGTTGCTTGTTTCTTGAAGGTGGTTTGGCCTCTTGAATGGCCTTAGTTTTGTTTATATCAACCTCAATCCCCCTTTGGTGTACAAAGAAACCAAGAAAGTTCCTAGCACTTATGCTAAAGGAAAATTTTAATGGGTTCATCTGAGGTTGTGACTCCTCATTCGAAGGAATGCTTCTCTCAAGTCCTCCATGAGCTTGACTTGGGACTTTGACTTGACCATGATGTCATCTATGTAGACTTTCATGGTCCTGCAAATGAGGTCATGAAAGATCATGTTCATGGCTCTTTGGTATGTGGCAGCAATTTTCTTTAAACCAAATGGTATGGCCACCCACTCAAAGGTCCCTATTGTCCCTGGACATCAAAATGTTGTCTTATGGGTATCCTCCGAAGCAATCATGACATGGTAGTACTCATAGTAGCCATCCATAAAGGATACGACCTCATGCCTTGAGGCTGAATTAATATGGACATCAGCTATTGGCATAGGACATCCTTTGGGGTGGCTGTATTTAGATCTTTGAAATTAATACAGACTCTAATTTTGCCATTCTTTTTTATCAGAGGAGCTAAATTTTCTGACCATTCAACATACCTGGCAGTCTTGATGAATTTGGCCTTCAAGAGTCTCTTAGTCTCCTCTTTGACCAAATCTATCGAACTTTAGGACATCATTCTCCAGACTTTGATTATGATCCTCGAGCCTAGCTTTGATGGGGAGCCTATGCTAGACTACTTTTCTTTCTAGGCCAGGCATCCCATGATGGTCCCAAGCAAAGAAGTCCTTGAACTCGAGGATCAAGGTCAAATATTGCTTCCTCTACTCTTCAAAAAGTAGGGCACTCAGATATGTGGGTCTTGGGTCTTCTATAGATCCCAAGTTAATCTCAAGGAGGGGGTCTTAGACTTCTACCCTTGAAACCCCCATCTTAGCGGGTGCTGCTCCTAAGTTAGATAGCTCCAGCTCTTTTTCTTATATCAGTTGGACTTCAAGACCATTTCTAGAAACAATGGCTGCTCAGCCCATAATTGGTCCTTAGCATGCCAAGCCACTAGCTTTGTAATGGTTGAGGAGATAGCCTTTTGGGCCTTTACTAGGAATTCTTGGCTCCCCCACATAAGGCTTCTGGTGTGCCTTTAAGGGCCCCTTCATCTAGAAGGGCTCTCATACATTGCCAGAAGTTAGAATCCTCTGACTCCACATCAACTTGATCAACCTCAGTTTCAATGAGCGGGCTGTCAAGGATGGCTGTCAGTTCTTGATGTTGGGTAGTTTGAGGAGGGGTGCTCTTCACATCTAATGTCCCCACACTGTCTTTGTAGAATTTTGCCTCAACATAATTGGAGCAAGCAATGAATGGCCTCTTATTTACTGTAATAATCTCATATTTGTCATGGTTCCAAAAGATTAACGATTGCTGAAGTGAAGAAGGGATATAATAATTGACATGTAGCTAGTTTCTCCCACGCAAAGCATTATAGCTCGAGGTAGTATTCACTGTAAAGAAATTTGTCAGCTTACTCAAGTTTCCAATGATTTATAATCAGAATAACCCCTGTAGACTAACTGGTGGCCCCTGAAAAGCCACAAATTACCACATCCGAAGTTATCAAGTCATCTTGAGACTCACCAATAACCCCCAACATATATGAAGGCAAGACATTGACAGCTGCGCCATTATCAACTAATACCTAATCACTAGAATACCATCGAATTTGGGCTTGATGTATAGATGCTTGATGTGTTTATTGGCTGTATTAGACCCATCAAACATCGTATTCATTATGTCAGAAGTGTCATTAGTTGACTTGGATATAAGAACTACCTTGCTCCTTCTCTTAGAGTTCATGGAAATTGAAACACGGGAGGGCCTCAAAGGGGATGTAATAGCATCGAACGAAGATCACCAAGTGGAACTCATAGCTGAAGTAGCATCTGTTAAAGGTAATCTTGATCCTTTGTCTTTTAAAGTTAAAATCCCAACATCCAAGTCAACTTGCTCAGGGAGTGACCCAAATTGTATCTTGACCCCTTGGCTTGTTTCTTTCTTAGAATTGACATATGTTGGCATATCCTGATCTTGAGGTTGAGGACTGCCATCAGTTAGCATGTCCTGATCTTGAGGTTGTTCCTTCAGTTCAGCCTCTAGGGTCTGAGATTCCTTTATTGGTTGGGGGAAGTCTTCTTTGTGGAAGTTGTTTTCTATTTCAAACACAGTTGGCTTAACATGGTCTAAAGTTTCCACTAAATGGACACTAAAGGGACTGTAGTCCTCCTCATAATCATGCCTTCTTCTAGCCAAAGAATTCTTAGCAAGTTGATCCCAACAAAATTCTTTATCCTTAGAAGATGAGAGACTAGCCCATATCTCAAGCTTTGTGCATGGCCCACATTTACTAGTGGTGGTTAAAGGTTTTGATTCTATTTCTTGATCCTCGAGATCTATGGACTCCATACACCTATCCTTGCAGAGTCTATTCTCTTCCTTAGAGAGCCTAGTTAAGTAAGTGTCAAATAGAGCTCTTTATTGTGTTGCTTTCTTTCGCTAGTGCCTTTTTTTTTTGGGTTTGTGTAAGGTTAGAGGGACCAGCATTTTCCTTCAAGGCGATTCCGTCTCCAAACATTGCCAAAACGGACCGCTAAAAGTTGTCGCTTTGACTGTCATGGTCCTTGATAGGTGTTCTCATCGAGCATGTGGTATTTTGGGTGCCCAGCTCTCATGATGATCTGAGCCTTCGAAATGAGATTATGAGGGGGTCCAACTAACAAATCCTTCTTAGGGGGAGTTGGCTTTTTCCTTGGATAAATGACCAGCTTTTTAATTTCAGACACCAACGTGTGACCGTAGCCCCTACAATGGTCACGAGTGAGACGCATGAACTTTCTTAATGCCTTTCTTTTAGTAGCGAAGACGGTTTGCCAATGGTCATCCTTGGATTTTTTCCATTGCTAACTAGTCTTCTCTTGAGAGGAGGATAGCTCCTTCTTCTAGTTGTTTTTTTTTTAACTTCCCGAAGATGGCACAGTCATGCGTTGCATGTTCTGCAATAATGTGCCACTTACAATATTCATCTATTAATTCCACGGAGGTTTTGGGAAACCTGTGTGCCCCTCGTTTTGGGAGTCTGTTAAATAGAGCATTGGCCATTGCCGAACTTTCCTTGCTACCGCTCATCCAGCAAGAGATCTGTCATTAGTTGGGCTATCATGGGTGCTTTGAGGTTTTATTGCCTCACTTATGTTAACTTGGATAGGACTAGGGAAGGGGTCTTTATCAACACCCGTATGTCCCTCTCTAGGGAAGATTAACTCCCTTGCTTTGATGGAATCTTGGACCACATTTCTAAAGACCACGCAGTTCTTTGTTGAGTGGGTCAATGAATCATGCCATTTATAGTGTACCTTCCCTTTTAGTAAATTGGGGTCAAGCTTCCTATGTTTGCCCCTAATCATGAGCTCATTATTTGCCTCAAGCTAATTAAATATAACATCGGCTCTTAAGAGGTCAAATGAGTATTTCCTCAAATCCTGGGATCGATAAGACTCTCTAGCTTTAATATCCTTCTTGACCAATTACAAACTATAGGAGGGCCCTTGACGTATGCAGCGAAGTCAATTTCATATGGGGGGATCTTCTTCCTCGTCAATTAAGTCATGTATGTAAGTCCCATACATGCCATTTTTCTTAAGGCTTTCTTCTTTCAAAATAGTCTTCTACCCAGCGGCACATTTTACCAATTGTAGGAGAGGTGTGAAGTTTAAACCTTCAAATTTCTTCCTAAATTCAAGATCCAAACCATTTAAGGCTAGTTTGGCATATTTAACTTCAGGAAGAGCTACTGTGCACTTCAACCGAACTCTCTAGAACCGATTGATGTAATCTTCCATGGATTCACCTAGCTTTTGTCTCATCTGGACAAAGTCAGACATGGAAGTTCCTAGCTCCATCCTTGGGAATTGGGCCTAGAATTGCCTAGCCATGCCATCCCAACAGTAGATGGAATTAGGCGGTAAGCTAATGTACCATTAACAAAAAGTCCCTGTTAGGGAACTAGAGAACAACCTAAGATTTATCTATGGGTTATTAACCGCCTCTTTACATTGGCAGTTAAACCTTCCCAAATGCTCAAGGTTAAACATGCTTCCTTCTCTTAAGAAAAGGGTAAACTCAGGGATTTTTTATCCTTAAGAAAAAGGGTAACCCTTGTCAATGTAGTTAGGGTAAGGTTTATTATTCATGAGTCTATTGACCCTCGCAAGGCTTGGCCCATACATTTGCTTGATAAAGTCGGCCAATTGGTCTTGCAGGGGTAGGTTTGGCACATGGTTATGCACCTGCCATTGCCTCCTGAGTGGCTAAGGGTCTTGAGGGGGATTAGTAGGATACTCCTGTGCTCCCATTACAATTGGATGTGGGAACGGTTTTTGACTCATATATGTAGGGTAACCCCCTGATCATTCTAGCCATTCATTTGATTGGCCTCGAAGTGTGTTCCAATAAATCCTTGGGTATGTCGTATGCCTGAAGGCACACCTGCATTGATAGGCTATAGGCCATCCTTGCCTGATCAATACCCAGGTTTTAATCTTAAGGACGTGGGTTGTTAATTTACCCCCTAGTTTCATAAGTGTAGGGAGGCCTAAGAGGAAGGGTGTGGTCCCCAGAAATGGGTACCTATCCTTGCCTACCTGCTGCAAGCCCTTGATTAGGCCTCCAGCTAGCCTCACCAACATGAGGAGGGTATGAGCGACTAGGCGCTACTCGCAGCTGGTATTGAGATCCCTTAAAGCCAGAGAAAATTCCTGGTTTAAAGGTCCTGCAACCCCAAGGGACGCATTGTCAATCATATGGCCAGGATCCAAGTGAGTGACATTTGGTTAGCCATAGTTAGGTTTCCTACTCCCTCACGGACTATGTTATCAACCGCAACAATTGGCATTTGTGAGCTCAAAGGAAGATCACGAGGATACCCAATTGGAGCTGAAAGAAGAGGAACAGGCTTGCGTTGCCTAATATCCTCTCTAATGCCTTGGACTAAGTCATTATGAGTCTTAACTTCCTAGACTAAGATAGGTTCGACTTCAACTACTGTCTGCCTTACCACGTCCTTAGCTCTAAGGGTGGCGGTAGAAGACAGGATTGACTTCATCTCAACCAAGACTCTATTGGTCTCTCTACAAATCCTTTCATTCATTGAGGTCCCAACTACTTTGATTATGGCTCTCATGGCCGTAGAGTTTTCACGTTCGGCCGCTAGAGTGCGTTCTGTCTCAGCACGTTGTTTTTCATAGACCTCTTTCATGGCTTGTTCAATCCTTTGATCAATGAGTTCCATATGATGCTTGAGCATGGCCATGAAACTCTTGCAAGAATAGCCATCCATCCGAATACACTTGTCCTCTGGGATTTCTTCATCAACTCCGCTTTCATTGCCACTGTTGTGATTCGTTTCGTCTCCTAGTGATACAGGACTCTGTTTTAGAGGTTGCTCAAGTGGGGACCCAATTAAGACTATGCCTTTGGGTTCCTCAAGCTTAAGAGCACTGGATCTCCTTGTCCTAACCATTGGTGAATGTTCTGAGATTATGTTTTGATAATCCACGATGGTGTTCAAAACAATCAAGTCTTATGTTAAGCCTTCCATTGTGGTCGCCATAAGGCATGTTTGCGCTTTTTTGTTTGTTAAGAGTGTGATGTGGTCGCCGTAAATACAAATGGAAAAAAGAAGGCGCAAAAGGGACTCACAGTGACTCGGGGGTTAGTCTAAACTCCAGACCGCACGTCTTTGGACTCAACCACTCACCTTTTTGGAGAAAAGGAAATGATGCTTTTGTGTATCCAACTTCGTTTGTTAAACACGTCAATTATGCTTATGCTCTAATTAAGGTGACTTTTGTATATTCTTTTTTAATGGATTTTCAATATATAATATGATTAAAAATTAAAAGGATATCGACCTAACTCAAGTGGAATTTATAGTGACAGAGTAGGCCCCACATACACTTTTTCTTCTAAACTTAAAAGTTGGGAACTAGGGTATAGACAAACTTAAGAGCTCAGCAGTCCACTTGTAAGTCCAAGTAAATCATATTTTTAGGCCTAGCACCCTTGACTTATAATAACTCGAATGAGTTTGAGTTTGATAAGATTTAGGTGGAGCAAATTGTCTTTGGGTCATTAGATGAGGACCAATGCAATCAAGGTCAAGCCTCGGCCCTCAAAGCCCTTAAACAATGGTGCAATCCTTAGTTCACCTAACTTATTAAGCAGTAACAGTAGTGTTAAGACCAACGCAATCAAGGTCAAGCCTTGGTCGTCAAAATATTAAACTAAAGCCTTAGTTATGAACTTTTCAATTTTGGGAACAAATTTAAATGAAGGGTACATACCTGAAGCCCAAAGAACTGTAGCACTTTGAAGAAACAAGTACAACAAGATCTATACTAAGTTAAGCTAAGCTAAGTTACGCTATTCCTAGATAAAAGCACAAGTGTGCTGTAAAGAAACTTGAAGAAGTTTGTATGAGTGATGTTGGACCTTTACAGCTACAATAGTGTCTATTACATATAAAAAAAATAAAATAATTGATGCTTCCTAACTCCGTGGCATTTTATTCCCACGTCGGCCTCAAAGCTTCTTTTGTGCGTGAATGGGTAGTGAACGTGCCCCTAATTTGGTGTGCTTGAGCATCTTTCTGGAAGCCCACGTCTAATTTTTCAGTTAGCATCCCTTCTAGATTCCCCACGTTATGTTGGATAAGCTTGAAGCCTATGCATCTAAAATCGCACTCTAAGTAATCGCATCGAGCATGGAAACCACCTGTCTTGTAGCTTTCTCGGAAGTCTCTTGAGCTCGAGCTCCTTTTATCCCTCCAACCATCTGAACCCTAAGTGGTTGATGGGTCAAGGTTTTAAACTCTTCCAGGAGGTGGGCTCGAGTTTCCGTCACCTAAAGTTCTAAAGGCATTGTCTTACTCAAGGAGGGCATCACGTGACAAGCACATGGTGCTTTGCTCAAAACGATGTCATCACAACTCACTCAAGTTTAGGGTTTAAACAAATTTCCTCGTTTAGCCATTGGTAATTTTAAATTTCCTACGGGTAAACAATCTGCTTGATTCAGCCCCCAACGGCTACAGGGAGCTTGAGAGAAATCTGTTTGACGTTAAACTAAGAGAAAATATTTCAACGAAAATTTTCTCTCTTTTAGATCTTCAAAAGTCAACACTTTCCAGAAATCTTTATGTTTTTAATTAATTGACACAAAACTTTAATTCCAGGACTCCTATTTATAGTAGGCTATTGGAGTAAAAATTAACGAAAACCGATGTGGGATTCATTTAAAACCAATAAAAAATGACTTCATATAAGGCAGGGGAAATCCTTGCTTTGACAAGTCGAAAATGCCACATGGCACGTTCGGATTGGTCCGCATCCGAAGGCACGGATCTACTCTGTGGAACGCCCAGTGCGCAACACATGTCGCGGGTTGGTTGGTCCGTTTGCAAGTACGCTGATTGCCAGCATTTAGGCTTTTTTTTTCCTCACATCTAAAAATTTATCTTATGAATTTCAATTTAAAAAATTATTTTATTTTATAATTTTAACTTTTATTCATCTAATGAATAATGTTTAGAAAATTTAAATTTACTCATCTAATGAATAAATAATTCATTGCATGAATTCTTTAATATTTACTTGATGTATTAAAAATAGAGGCTTGGCAAGAACCTTAGGGACAATTTAAATCTAGTTCCAAATATGTTAAATTAATTACCATCTCTTGATAAAATTTAATTAGCATTTAATAGGACTTAATTCCACTAAATAAGTCCCACTGCTCATTATTTTTCTTACAGCTTTACCATTATTTCTTGACTCACCAATTTTTCGAATAATTCATTTATACTTGAACAAATTCACAGTATAAATTTCAAATATCAAACATTTGGAATACTTTGGCCAAAGTTTCCGAACTAATTCAAACACTTGTGAATCAACTAAAGAGACATCTGTATTTCATAAAAGACTATAGATTCCGTATTGAATACCTGATCCCTGTCACACTTCATGTCGTTACCCAATGCACATGGGACTTCAGCTATTTATTGATATCTTACTCATAGTGTACCAAGATAAATAACATTCCATGCACAAGATCAGAATGCTCTCAGGATTTAGAGTTGTCGTTCAAACAGTGCATCATGAATCACTCGTTTCCAATAGTAGTTTAGAAAACTCACATGGTCCAACTCAGTGTATTAATCTTATTGAACACACCAACATAACACTTTTGGATCACCATTCACATGACCAAGACAGATCATTTAAAGTGTCATGTTATAGCCTTAGCAGACAAGCAGTCCAAACTTGTCACTGACTAGAAGTTTTTCAAATAACATTTCATTATTCCAAGTTTATCTGTGGTTTAATCTCATTAGCCACTTAGAACAAACATGTACATATAGTTTGAGGACTACATCCATCTCATAGATGTCACTTAAAATAAAATCACATGCAATATATATACTCATTCACACAAATTTAATGAGGAAACATCTGGAACTCAAATTTTATTCTATAATAAAGTAATAGTTACATGATAAATCTGGATTTTCAGGACAATATTCCTAACACTCATGCCTCTTTTACCGCATCCAACCATCTCGAGATGTTGTTATCTTTTAAGGGTTTTTAACTCATAAGGCAATTGTGCTCGAGACATTGCTATCTTTGTTCTTAAAAGCCAAATAAGTCTCGAGTATGGTCCCACATGGAAAACAAGTGTCCTTTTATGTTTAAATGGTGTCGTCCCAATTCCTTTGAGTTCGGGGTTTAAACAAATGCCCCCTTTTAATCGTTTGTAATTTCAAATTTCCAAAGGGTAAAAAATTCGTTTGATTTGACATTCAACGGTTGTTTGACGCTTCAATTGCCTTTGTTCTTTTATGTCTATAATTATGACAGTTAGGCCTTTGAAAAGTTTCACCTTACGCATTGCTCTCTCCCTCTCTCTCTCTTTCTCTCTCTCGCAATTCAAGGGCCCATTACTTGCTGTTGGCTCTATGCTCTTGCTTTTCTTGCATATTCTTTTCTTCTTGAATGCTTTTCTTTAGAGCTTAGAATTCCAAGCCATAGAAATGGCCCAAATTACTTGCTACCTCTCTATCCTCATCCCTAAGGCTGTCAAGCCTATGGAATTCTTGACATGTTTAATCCAATCATACAACGCAGTAGTCTTGGACAAGCTCCAGGTCCCTATGGATGTTACTTCTATTCAGGAGGATCCTTCTTAGATTACTAAGGAAGATCTATCTTCTTTCCATGAACCATATGCTCTTGGTCCAATCTTTAACCCCTTTGAAGAAGTATCTAGCCTCCATGGCATCTTTCCTGATACTGAGGTGTCTCTAATTCTTCATTCTATTTCTAAAGGTTACTCATGGGGAGGAAGACCCAATTGCGTGGAGTCTACTCCTTTCAAGGGGTGGACCTTCTTGACGAAGCAATAATCGGATTGGGTAGACCAATTGATGGTCTGCTATGAAGAAAAATGGAAGTTCCTTTGCATGTAAGAGGCCATCAGACTCTCCTAGGTCTCGCTAACATATGACTTCCCTATCATGACAACCCTAACATGTTGTTGTAACATCTGTTATTATGACTTACCCAAAAAAGAAAATATTATAACGCTTTTATCCTTCTAGAGTGTTTTCTTGGTATAACTCTGAAGGACAATATGACTGTAATAAGTCTTTCCCTAGAGGGAATATATTGCCTTTGGACCCTTTCATTTTGAATGAGCCTGAGGCTTTTGCCTTTTCTTTCTCTATGACCACCTTGTCCACTAGATATGAAAAATTTGCCAACTTTTCTTTTTAAAAGAAGCTCATGACTATGGGCAAGGATCAAATGAATAAGTAGTTTCATTCTACTTGTTCTGGTTGAACAAGTTTTTCTTTGCCAACTCTTCTAACAATGTTCTTAAGTCTCTTAAGATGGTGGCAATTAACTTGGTGTTTAATTCTGGTCCTTTAGCTCTAGGATGATTGCTTTTGGCTCAAGTTTATGGTTGCCTTAGGGACATCATAATGAAGATCTATGTTGTCCAAATAGGAAGACCCATGTGTCTTTCCAATTATGGTCCCAGGTTTACTTCCCCCAACTTTGTTCTAAAGGTCGCTTGGTCCTATAGATGACACTCAGTTGTTATGGGGAGCATTTTGCATGCATGGAGGTTCTTTTCCTTCCAGGGCGGACCTTTGATATTGACTTGAGCGGCCACTTGCTTCTCGGGGTAGGTCAGGGGTCTAATGGATTCTATTTACGCACTTCTCCTTGATTTCCTGCCTTGGTTTTTTCGCCAAAGTTTCAATTCAATTATAGATTTGTAATTCAAATTTGATTGAAGGGAAATGTTGTTAATATTTTGCTACTCTACAAATACCTAAAGTGATGTATTGATTTTCATCCAAGAAATTAAATCTCAATCTTTTTCTACTAATTCTTCTCTTCTCGATTTGTTCTCTGTTGCTGCTCCTTTGTTCTCTTCTCTCATCCCTCTTCTTCTCTTCCATTAATTCTTTCCCTCATTGAATAGAAAAGGTGTAAAACGATGTCGTTAAACTCTCCTAGGAAAATGTGCATCAAGAAAATGCACAATAGATGCATTGTTATGTGTAATGGAGTGTTCTTGTGGGGCTCAAGGGATGGTGCATATTATCATCAGAATTACAACATTTTTGTTCTGTTTTCGGTATACTTGAATCAAAATACGGCATTTTGGGTTAATGGGGAAGTTTAAACTTTTTTGAATATATGTTGGTATGAAATTTAATATGGTGCATCTAGAACAATAATAGCACATAAAAAATTTCTAAGCCGTTTTTTAGGCAAGAAGGAAGAAGGAAAAGGGAAAAGCTGAAGAATTTTCTTCTTTGATTCTACTCCAAAATAGGTCAAAAGTCAGACATGGAGGCACTACAAATTTTTACAAGTGCTGACTCAACAAAAGATCAGGGAAAAAAATCAGAAGTATGAAGTCACCTGCTCATGTTAAAGGCAGTTGAATTTTGATGAGGCAAATTGGGGAAAATCATCAAAGATAGCCGGGAAGAAGAAAAAACGGAATAGGGAGAATCGGTATTACAAGATCTCGGAAGTGGAGTATGATGGGATGATTATGCAAGCGGAGCGAGTAATAGAGATGGGGAAAATAGTCGGGTTTAATTTTGATAGGTTCGACCCACCTATGGTGGTGGACTTGCTTGCTAGAGGGGGTGGATGGGTTTGTAGTTAAGGCTTCAGTCCTTGTCCTATTTCCCATGGTGTTCGTCTAGTTTATCTGCAGTTGGGATCCATGTTTGAGCGTGTCTTGAGCATCTTGTTTGGCCTGTTCGTGGTGTCTGTTGGGTTCTATTTGGGTGTTTTGTTTTTTGTGTCTATTTGTTTCCTGTTTGTTCTGTTCTCTTTTTATTCCCACTTTCGTTTACGGGGTAGCTTAGGCCTCGTCTTTTCGAGGTGCCTGTTTGTTCTTCGGCTATACCAATAATTATCAACAAAAAAAAGGTAGTTCAATTTCCTGATAAACTTGAATTTATAAAATCTCAAATTAGGGAGTTGGAATTTTACGCTACTTACATCTCAAAAAAAAAAAAAAAAAAAAAAAAAAGAGGTTGGCCGTGAGCTTTCCTTTTGCGCACGATAGCCAGCCAAAAAAGGGGATTGAAATATAAAATTTTTTAAAAAATGGGAGTGGCTGAAAAAAAAAGGGAAAAAGAAAATGAGAATAAGAATGGAAAAAAAAAAAAGAAATTTAGACTTCAAGCCATGACATTAAAGTTCATAACTCGCATCTGTCTTGACTCAAAGTTGAGCAATTTGTAGGCATGCAAAATTTATCATGTTTATAAACCATAAGGTGGCCCTAAAAAGAAGTTCAAGCCAATGAAAGTCAACAGTTGATTAAATCAGAGTCGACATAAACAAACAAAGAGTCCAACGAGTTGTGAAATGTAATTGCAAGAAACTTTCAAGTCAAACCCAAGTCATTGTTTGTTTTACATCGAGGGACTAATATGGCCATCTTATTGGTGTATATGGACGATGTTGTTATCACTCTTCTTCTGATTCATTGCTTCGTGCATTACTTCACTCTTTTCACTGTGAGTTTGATATAACATATTTGGGACGCCTCAATTATTTTCTCAGGATTTTAGTATCTCATCTATCTACAGGTCTATTTTTGTCTCGGTCAAAGTATGCTCATGATCTTCTTGATAGGACTGATATGCACTCATGCAAACCTGTTGCCAGCCTGCTGACTCCAAGTCAAAACTATCATTGACCAATGGCGATCTTATGTCTGATCCCACTATGTACCGGTCTGTTGTAGGTGCCTTGTAATATCTTACCTTTACACGTCCTGATATTTCATATTCAGTGCAACAGGTGTGCCTTTTCATTCACGCTCCTCGCCTTCCACATTGGGTCGTTGTAAAATGCATTCTTCGCTATATTAAGGGTGTTGGGAAAACATATGAATTTTGTTGGAAAAAAAACTATGATGCCGACTATTGGATTCACAGTTCTCAACTATGGTCACAACAATAGGCACCTATTAGAGTACTTAAAGTAGGAGACTCTTCTCTTTACCTAAGCCCCCGGTCGGAAAGTCATGCTTCGTGACACCTCACGTGTGAGAGTTCCCGGGAATAGGCTTATCTCTATAAACCTTTGGCCCTAATACTGGTAGTTGGGATGAATTTCAAAAATTCAACCCAAATATTACGCAGCGGAATAGGTTTAGAATTCATAACTCTAAACCTTGGATTGATTTAAAATTCCTAATTTTAAATCTAGTGACTTAAATTCATAATTTAAATCATTAGATCTAATTTCTTAATTTAGATCTATATGCCTTTTACTCTAATACATTCATAACAATACATAAACTTAAACAGGTATAAAAAAGAATACTGTAAATAAATAAAAAAGCGAAACTTAAAGAAGGAGGAAAGAAAAAACATACCTGGAATTGCTCCAATAAAAAAAAAAAAGAAAGACAATGATATTCTTCAAAATCGAGACCTCGAGACCTTCTACGCAATGACCTCGAACTGCCCGAAGGGTGGGCTCCGAAAAATATTAAACTGGGTCTCCAAAATAATTTCAGAAATCCTAAAGAAATACTTTGAACTCTAATTATAAAACTCGGAATAAGCCCCTCTATTTATAGAAATATTTCGGAGCGAAAAATCCAATTATAATACAAAAAGAATTCGCCAGTTTAAGTTAAAGCGCAACGTATCATTCAAAAATAAAACCAAAATGACGCGTTACAGGAACTGTGCACGCGTCTTTTAATAGTGTTACTGCGTGCCACGTGGCACGAGGTGATTGGTCCGTGCCTAATGGCACGGATTGCCATCCATTGGCTCGCGCTGGTTGGCTACTACGCGTGCACATGGATTCATACTGTTATTTTCCCAATTTTTTCCTTTTTTTTTGTTTTGCTTTGTTTTACACATGTAAAAATTCATCTTATTAATTTTAATATTTCAAAATTATTTAATTTTATAATTTTTAACTTTTATTCATCTCATGAATAATGTTTGGCAAAATTAATTTACCCATCTTATGGATAAATAATTCATCTCATGAATTCTTTAATATCTTTCTAATGGTAATAAATACAAAGGCTCGCTTAGGGACCTCGGGGATAATTTAAATCTAGCTCCAAATGGGTTAAATTAAATTATATTATGATATTAATTTAATTACCATTTAATGAGACTTAATTCCACTAAATAAATCTCACAGCACTCCAGACTTAAATTATTTATTCGATATCTCCCTACTATACTGTATTGATGACATCAACCCCTCCACTAGATGTCCATGACAAAGGATAAACATAACTACTACCATTATCCTTCTTACAACTTCTCCCTTAGTTACCGACTCGCCCTTCATTGAATAATTCACTTATACTTGAACATATTCATAGTATAAATTTCAATTTTCAAACACTTGGAATACTTGGGGAAAAATTTCCGAACTATTCAAATATTTGTGAATCAACTAAGGGGACATCTGTATCTCATAAAAGACTGTAGATTCCCTATTAAATACCTGACTCTTGTCACACTTCACGCCGCTACCCAGTGTACGTGGGATTTCAGTCATTCATTTTAGACCTTACTTATAGTACACCAAAGTAACTAACGCTCCATGCCCAAGTCCAGAATACCCTCAGGATTTAGAGTCGTCGTTAAAACAGTACAATGCGAATCACTCATCTCCGATAGTAGTCTAGAAATAAGTAACCCACATGGTCCAACTTAGTGTGTCGAACACACTAACTTAACACTTTTGGATCTCCATCCACATGACCAAGACAAGCCATCTATTGTGTCTCGTTGTAGTCTTAACATACAAGTGGTCTAGACTTGTCTTCGACTACGAGTCTTACAAACAACAATCTATATCATTTGTTCCAAGTCTATCTGTGGCTTAGTCTCATAAACCACTTAGAACAAAGTTGTAAATTGTAGTTTGAGGACTACACCCATCTCATGGATGCCTCTCGAAAGAATATCACATGCTATATAAATGCTCACATACACAAATTTAACTAGGAACCGACTGGAACTTCAATTTTATTTATTAATTAAAATAATATATGCATAATTAATCTGGATTTCAGGACACTGTCCCTAACAATCTCCCACTTGTCCTAAATCCAATTTATAACAAAGTCCATACTCACCCCTTTTAAGTTTGAACCAAAAAATCTACTGAGCCTAACCCTTAGTGAGCACAATTACTCTATTGTGAAGTCAGCAATACAATACTGCTTGACATTTTTCTCACTAATGGCTCCCACTCCAAGGGTAAAAACATACTTAGACGTTGAACGCCTATCATATTAATATGACTGGAAGTCTTAAATCAATATAACCAACTGGAACCAGCTCATTACCTTGAAAGATCAGCATAGGATCCCTAGTTCTTTTCAAGAACTAGAGAAAACATTTCACTGCCACCTAGTCCATTGGACCTAAAATAGACTAACACCTGCATACTATCCCATAGCACGGCAGACATCAAGTCTTGTGCACAACATGGTATACCTGAGGCTCCCACTGCCAAAGCATATGGAATATTCCTTAATTGCTCCTCCTATTGAGGTGTCCTAGAACACTACTCAAAAAAGAGAGGGACTCCATGCTATACGTTGACAACATCTTGTCAATATAAGTGGCTAAAGAAAGACCCAACATCCTACTCTTATGACCTTGCAGAAGCTTAATCCTAAGAGTAGAGCTGGCTTCTCCTATGTCTTTCACATTGAGCTATCATGACAACCAAATCTTTACAGCTAATGACACCCCTGCATCATTTTTAATAAGTAGTATATCGTTGACATATAACACTAAGAAAGTCACTACTCTATCTTAATATCATTTGTACACGCATGATTTGAGCAACCGATTGCACAAATCTAGAACACTTTATTGCTTCATTGTGGCTAAAAGGATCAGATTCAATGCTACGGTCAACCACTAAGGCTCCCGCTATGAACCTGTCAGGTGTCTTGACAATCCTCCCACTACACCTAAGCTTTCGTGTACCTGGAACATTCTTGTTCCTATAAGTAGGCGCATCTAATGCTCCCACTATGACTTAAGTTGTGTATAGCTGTTCAGAATTATTATCATTTTTCTTTAATACTATTTTGTTTTTGTTTTTATAGTTTATTTGCAAAATCCTTCTCTAAGTATTTTACATTGTATTTACAAAAGACCTTTTAAATCAAAACTGTAGAAACAACCGTCCTTGTTCCTTTTATTTGTACACCATTCCGCTGCGGTGTAACCAGAGCAGAAAGCTGAGATCTCATCTCATTTTGCAGTTTGAAAATCCAAAAACTTACCCAAAAAATATTCACCACCTCGATCTAATCGAAGTGATTTAACTTGTTTACCTAATTTCTTTTCAACTTAGGCTTCGTACTCTAATAACCTCAAGTCCAAAACCTCTATCAGTCCATCTTTCACCAGTCTTTGGATCCTGTTCGAATTAGTGTGACCTAAACGTTGGTGCTATGTGTAGGCAATATCCCTTTCAAGGTGTTTTCTGTTAAAAGAGTGAACAAGTGAACTTACGTTAAATTCATTTAAACAATTACCATAGTTTTGATAAGAAAATAACATGAATAAATAATTTATTCAAGTACATGTGTAAATAAACAACTTATTTCTCATATTAAAATTTTCATTATCAAAATCAATTGAATAACAATTATTCATAAAATAAGACATAGAAATCAAATTCCTGTACAGAGAAGGATTGAATAATCAATCCTTTAAAACAAAATTATATCACTAAGGTCTAAGCTAACATCTCCTACACTTAAGACCGCTATTATTGTACTATCCCTAACAATCAGGTACAACACCCATCATGTAGCCTTTAGCTTAGCTTGAGCTTCTGTAACATATTACAGATATCGTTAGTTGAACCTGAGCCCACTCACTAGGAAACTGCTGGACTCTCAACTGCGCATGACTCAACTGAGTGAGCTATTAATATACCTTCACCAGATGGCTTAGCAATCTTTGTAGGAAGAGTAGCTATGAACTTAGTGTAGTTTCTTTTCTAGTGGCTTAGTTTTCTTACAAAAGAAACACTTTTCTTTTGCTGGCTTTCTTATAGACTTGGTTGCTACAATAACAACCTTGCCCTTTCCTTTCTTTCTAGTAGGTCCCTTGTAAGTAATAACTAAGTCTAACTTATTTTTTAAGGCAAAGTAATTTGGTTCAGTGAGTACATTATGTATTTAAAAACAAGCAAAGTTCGCCAGCCCCATCCACATAAAATATTGTAAATGCAAACGTATGTGTAATTGTCTAACAAGAGTCCTGTATAATGCAGTGATATATATATTCTTTCAATTTAGCATACACAATAAGTCAGATATCCACCAAACTATACTATCATGCATACAATGATGACCCAAACACACCACTCCTTACTCCCCAGCAGCGGGGTCGCACGAAGCTAGTTCAGTTGAGAACTATTCTCAATTAACCTGTTTTTCTTGTAACTCTTACTAAACATGATTAACTCACCACTTTACCTTAGTCTCTAACATGACACAACAGAGCTCCTCAGGGAGGCTAATACATCACGCTAGTCAAGTGTAAACCATTATCTAAACCTCCATACAAATACACAAAATACTCCACGGCAGCGTGGTCGCATCGCTTCTTTGCACTTTGGTTTACCCTAAACAAGTCTAACCCTGTAATCTGCAAACCAACATCCTCCACAGGGAGATCTATCGGTCTACTATACTGCTAGGCCGGTAATAGAGACCGTGAGGTTACAACAATTGAAAACTCGCTCCCACTTGATTTTTATAACCCGTGGTTTTTAATTAACTTGCATTTACAACCTGGATTATCTCATAATCCCCTTTAGAATCTCATTCTAAAATTAACCATAATTAATGAATTAATTTATTCAAAATATTATCATTTTACAGTATAGATTATCTCATAATCTCGCATTAGAAATCTCATTCTAAAACCAATCAATGAAATTGATTAATTAATTTTAATTAAAACAATACCAATATTAAATTTGGATTATCATATAATCTACTTTTAAATTTCTGATTTCAAAATTAAATTAAAATAATTTCATTTAAAATCAATAGCGATTTTGTGCTTAGACTATCCCATAGTCTATTTATCAGAATCTTATTCTAAAATTAAACAAGCTTAGACTATCCAATAGTCTAGTTTAGAATCTTATTCAAAAATTTAATTAACAAGATTTAACTTTTCTTTTAAAAATAAAGTCAACTTAGACTATAGCATAGTCTATTTCAGAATCTTATTCTAAAATAATTTTAACTAAATTTTATTTAAAATACACTGATTTACAACTTAAATAATGTCATAATTTAATTTAGAATCTCATTCTAAAAGAAAATTAATTAATAAAATAATTAACTTAATTATTATGTAAATCAGTATTGACATCTTTACGTCCCAAAACAAAAAAAAATTAAAATATATATATTTTTTTAATTAATACGTGATGCTGACGTCAACAGCTGAAGTCAGCGTCAGCCAGATGCTGACAACCTACGTTTGATTTTTTTTTAATTTTTAAATTAAAAATATTTAATTTTAAAATAAATTGAATCTAATCTCATTAAATTAATTTTATCCGATTTCGTATAAAATAATTAAATCTAATCCCATTAGAACAACTTTATCCAATATAAAAAAATATTTGAATCTAATCCTACCAGATTAAATTTATCCAATTTCGTAAATCATAACTGAGAATATACAATCTCATTATACGAACAACACGATCGCAAATTTATGGGTTGTTCCGAATTAACGATTAATTCATTAACGATTCAAACAATTTAAATTGTCACTATAAACAACCTAGTTAACTATTAACTCTTTTAACCGATTTAAACAATTTAAATCGATACTTTAAAATAATCTAATTAACAATTAATTACTTTAATGATTCAAATAATTTAAATCACAAATACAAACAACCATCTCAATTAATTATTAATTCTTTATATATTTAAACAATTTAAATCGACGGGTCAAATTTAAACTAAGATTCTTCTTAATAAAATCTCTATTTTATTAAATCACAAATCTATTTACTTCGATCTTATTATACCTAGTCATGTATATTATGAATGTAATCAGAGGCTGGCTCTGATACCAATTGTTGGGAAAATATATGAATTTTGTTGAAAAATAAACTTTGATGCCGACTATTGGGTTTACAGTTCTCAACTATGGTCCCAACAATAGGCACCTATTAGAGCACTTAGAGTAGGAGACTCTTCTCTTTACCTAAGCCCCCGGTCGGAGAGTCACGCTTTGTGACACCTCACGTGCGAGAGTTCCCGGGAATAGGTTTATCTCTATAAACCTTGTGCCCTAATACCCGTTGTTGGGATAAAGGAACATACCCAGTGCCTCAAGGGCTCCCGCCTACACAAGGTCCCGGGGGGGCGGATGTACGCAGCCTTCCCCCTTCAGGGTGTTAACATGAAGAAAGGCTGTTTCCCAGTGCCCCCAACCTGAGGGTGAGGACTTCTCAGGAGGTCACCCATCCTGATACTACTCTCACCCAAGCACGCTTAACTTCGGATTTCTAATGGGATCCAGTGACGGCGTGTTGGTGCCCTCTTTGATTGGGATGAATTTTAAAAATTCTCCTTAAATATTACGCAGCGGAACAAGTTTAGAATTCATAACTCTAAACCTTGGGTTGATTTAAAATTCCTAATTTTAAATCTATTGACTTAAATTCATAATTTAAATCATTAGATCTAAATTCTTAATTTAGATCTCTAGGCCTTTTACTCTAATACATTCATAGCAATACATAAACTTAAACAGGCATAATAACGAATACTGTAAATAAATAGAAAAGCGAAACTAAAAGAAGGAGGAAAGAAAAAACATACCTGAAATTGCTCCAATAAAAGAAAAACAGAAAGACAATGATATTCTTCAAAATCGAGACCTCCAGACCTTCTACGCAATGACCTCAAACTGCCCGGAGGGTGGGCTCCGACAAATATTAAACTGGGTCTCCGAAACAATTTTAGAAACCCTAAAGAAATACTTTGAACTCTAATTATAAAACTCGGAATAAGCCTCTATATTTATAGAAATATATCGGAGCGAAAAAAATCTAATTATAATAGAAAAAGAATTTGCCAGTTTAAGTCAAAATGCAACGTATCATTCAAAAATAAAACCAAAACGACGTGTTTCAGGAACTGTGCATGCATCTTTTAATAGTGTCACCGCATGCCGCGTGGCACACGGTGATTGGTCCGTGCCTGATGGCATGAATTGCCATCTATTGGCCCAGCACGGGACAAGCTGCTACGTGTGCACACGGATTCATACTGTTATTTTTGCGATTTTTTCCCTTTTTGTTTTTTTTTTTGCTTTGTTTTACACATGTAAAAATTCATCTTATGAATTTTAATTTTTCAAAATTATTTTATTTTATAATTTTTAACTTTTATTCATCTCATGAATAATGTTTGGCAAAATTAATTTACCCATCTTATGGATAAATAATTCATATCATGAATTCTTTAATATTTTTCTAAGGGCAATAAATACAAAGGCTCATGTAGGGACCTCGGGGACAATTTAAATCTAGCTCCAAATGGGTTAAATTAAATCATCTCATAATATTAATTTAATTACCATTTAATGAGACTTAATTCCACTAAATAAATCTCAATGCACTCCAGACTTAAATTAATTAATCGATAGTGCCCTAATATACTATATTGATGACAACAACCCCTCCACTAGATGTCCATGACAAAGGGTAAACATAACTACCACCATTATCCTTCTCACAACTTCTCCATTAGTTACCGACTCGCCCTTCATTGAATAATTTACTTACTTGAACTTATTCACAGTATAAATTCCAAATGTCAAATACTTGGAACTATTCAAATATTTGCGAATCAACTAAGGGGACATCTGTATCTCATAAAAGACTGTAGATTCCCTATTGAATACCTGATCCTTGTCACACTTCACGCCGCTACCCAGTGTACGTGGGATTTCAGTCATTCATTTTAGACCTTACTTATAGTACACCAAAGTAATTAACGCTCCATGCACAAGTCCAGAATACCCTCAGGATTTAGAGTCGTCGTTCAAACAGTACAATGCGAATCACTCGTCTCCGATAGTAGTCTAGAAATAAGTAACCCACATGGTCCAACTCAATATGTCAAACACACTAACTTAACACTTTTGGATCTCTATCCACATGACCAAGACAAGCCATCTAAAGTGTCTCGTTATAGTCTTAGCATACAAGTGGTCCAGACTTGTCTTCGACTACGAGTCTTTCAAACAACAATCCATATCATTTGTTCCAAGTCTATCTGTGGCTTAGTCTCATAAACCACTTAGAATAAACTTGTAAATTATAGTCTGGAGACTACACCCATCTCATGGATGCCTCTCGAAAGAAATCACATACACAAATTTAACTAGGAAACGACTGGAACTTCAATTTCATTTATTAATTAAAATAATATATCCAGAATAAATCTGAATTTCAAAACAATGTTCCTATCAAAGGGTACCTTAGATCATGGCTTGACTATATCTGCTACCTCTTTAGATTAGGTTGTGGCTTATTCTGATGCTGATTGGGCGGGTTGTCTCGATACCTGCCGTTCCACGTCTGGCTTTTGTGTTTTTCTGGGTGGCAATATTATCTCCCGGTCTTCTAAAGTCTGCCTACTGTCTCTCGCTCCAGTGCAGAAGCTGAATATCACGCCATTGCCAATGCTGTTTCAAAATGTTGTTGGCTTCTCTCCTTATTACATGAACTTGGCGTTTCCATTTCTCGAGCTACATTAGTTTACTGTGATAATATTTCCGCTACATACTTGTTTACTAACCCTGTGTAGCATTTTCGCACTAAGCATATTGAAATTGACATTCACTTTGTTCAAGAGCGTGTTCAAATGGGCCTTGTTCGAGTTCTTTACATTCCTTCATCACAACAGATTGCAGACATTTTCACAAAAAATCTTTCGCATGAATTATTTCTTTTATTTAGAGATAATCTTCGCATTCATTTATCTCCTGCTTCAATTGAGGTGGGATGTTATAATATAATGTATAGGTTGTTAATATTTGTATATTGGGCCATCTGGGCCTAGGGCTTATGTAAACTTCTATTTTACTCCTCTCTTGTAAATCTACGAGAGGGGTCCCATCATTCAGTAGGTTCCTCATTATTCTTAACATTGTATCAGAGCCTTAATGACCAAGAGGTCAAGAGTTCAAATCTAAACATTAAAACAATTTAAGCACAAGGTATGAGATGGGCCTGTGCATTATCCATGCTTCAAGCCCAAACATGCATTTGCGTGAGGAGGCATGTTAGATTATAAAACTAATACGGGGCCTTCACCCATTAGCTTAAGCTTCTGGTGAGTTGGTTCCTTGACATGATATCAGAGCCTTATTAACCAAGAGGTTATGAGTTCGAATCACAACAGCCCCTACTTTCAATATTAAAAAAAATAATTTAAGCACAAGGTAATGAGGTAGGCTTGTGCACAATTCACGCTTCAAGCCCAATTGACATTCATGTGAGGGGGCATGTTAGAGTATAAAACTATTCATGAGCCTTCACCCATTAGCTTAAGCTTTTGAGATAGTTGGTTCTTTGACATGGCATCAGTGCAGTATTGACTAAGAGGTTATGAGTTCGAATCTTAACACTAGGCCTTAGCGCATAATGACATCTCAAAGTCCAAAGCCAATATGACTCCCTAGTTGAACCTAGACCCGCAAGATTTATGGGTCGAACTTGAATTTGAATGACTCTCAATTTGAACCTAAAACTCAATGACTTCCAAGCCCAAGTCTAAGAGAGAATGACTCCCAAGTCAAGCCTAAAGCCCATATGAACCTTAAGTCAAACCTAAGCCCAAATGACTCTCAAGTCGAACCCAAGACTTAAATTATTATCCAGTCCACGTCCAAAATTCAAGCTCGTAAAGCATTAAGGCTGAAGTAAACTAAGCCCAAGAAGCTTTAAAGGTAAGTTAGGCCAATTTCTACTAAGTTAAGCCTATGGTCATAACTGAGATACTCTATCTATAAATAGAGGGGTCTCTCTTCATTTTAAAGGGGCAAGAAAGACCAAGCTAACTAAACCCTCCATAAAACTGTCTAGAAGGAGTTACTAGAACTCTTTTAGTATTCTTACAATCAAGCCTTCAAAACCCAAATGATCCTTCAAGGGAGAGATCAAGTCTCATTCCCTCTACTTTGAAGAAGAATCCCTTAATAGAGATCAAGCCTTATGCCCCATTTCAAGTACTTTTCAAATTCAAATCATCCTTCAAGTCAAAGAGTAAGCTACAGGCACTCTACATTAAAGAAGAATTCCTTGATCCAAATTATGCTTTGTGTGCTCTTTCAAGAGTCCAAATCCAAATCATCCGTCAAGTCAGAGATCAAGCTATGTGTCCTCTACTTGGAGAAGAATCCTTTAATTGAGATCAAGCCTCGCGTACTCTTTCAAGCTTACAGATCAAAGCCATAAACAAGGACTCATAAAATCTCATGGACATCGAATAAGAGGATTTTTGTATATATGTTATTAATATACTCATATAGAGATTGTACCTATATTTGTTCAATTTAAATACAATTGTTTTTATATTTATGCGCCATTATCTCATTTATTTATTTTATTCAAAATTTAGTGCTTATACTTGCTTTTTCGATACATAATAGATGTCAATATCAACTTCTTGGTGCAGTCTTGAGACATGAGATTCATTGTAAGGTAGATTGCAGATATGTTATCACAGCGTATATTTGTTGGGTGATGAAGGTACATACCAATGCCACGCTTGACATGATGAAGCTAGTGTCATTCATTGAATACACCAATGGCCTACTTCAACTTTATGGTGCACACCGTGGGCTACTTCAGCCTCAAAGAGATCATGTTTGGCCATAAAATACTACATAGTTGGTCGTCGAGCATCAATTTTCAAGACGATTCCCCCAGTCATTGTCCGCATATGTTGTGACGTAGATGTCGCTTGGCTGGTATTATAGACAGTAGCGGATCCATATGTTTAACAATGCAGGGTTCATATTTATAATAAAAATAAATAATAATAATAAGAATAAATAATGTTTTTTTTGTGTGTGTGTATACATCAAAGTATCTGTGTGTGCATGCATGTATGTGTGTGTGCTTGTGTGTTGTCAAAATAAAATTATATATTTAAAATATATTAAACAGTTAGTAAATATTATAAATATTTAAAATTTATTTTTAATTCATATAAATATTTATAAAAAATAATAAATACTAACAAAACGTTATAAATATTTGAATATTTAAGATACATATGTTTAAAATATTTAATATATTTTTTTAAATGTCAAGTTGGTAAAAATTAACGGAACCATGATGGAGTTATGCGGAGATAACCTGAAAAGAAAAAAGTTACAAAAGTTCAAGGAGCTCAAAAATATCTTTCTCCTAGCCTGAAATAAAACTTACAAAATTTCAGGTATCTCAAAACATTTTTATATTTATGGCATTTTTTTATTTTTTTTTAAAGAATATTATAAATAATTTAAAATATATTTCATTAATTAAATATTTTTTGAATTTTTAAATTTTTTAACATGTTTTCTAAACATTTCAAATGTTTTCTAAATATTTAAAATATCTTAAATATTTCTTTAATGCATATAAATTTTTTTTCAAAATATTTGAAGTATTTTTAAAAATATTTATAACTTTTTAGATATTTTTAAATATTGAAAATATTTTACAGCTTAAAATTTATTTTAACCTAAATTCCAAAATTTTTAAACATTTAGTTTTTTAAAAACTGCTATGTCATCAAAAAAATAACGGATGCTAACGGTGTTATGTTTGTTGGTGTATTTTCAAAATGAGAATTGTTAATGAAGCATTTGAGATTTGTCCTGATGTTTTAAAGTATTTTTTTACATGTATGGGATGTGTGTCGACACACAGGGCTCATGTGTTGACACATAATCTTACAAAACGAAAATATAGAGTTGTGTGTTGACACACGGAGCCCATGTGTTGACACACAACCTTACAGAAGCACGAAACAAAGGTGTGTGTTGACACACAGGGCGATTTTTGGCAGTTCTGGTGCATGGTTATTTTCGGGGTTTTCGTGCCTCTTTTTGGGGTGTCTTTAAGGGACGTCTCTTTTCACCATTAACATATATATTCCTCCACTTAATCATGTTAAATATATATGAATTAATTGAGGAAAAAGAAAGCACTTTGTAAAAGATCTTGTGAAAAAAAATGTCGAAAGTTCTTTGAAAACTTAATTCTCATATGCTGAAATAAGTCTTAAGAAAAGTGACTACACGGCCTCAACACCTGAGATCTCTAGGATACCCGTTCTTGCGAGTTTTGCGAGTGCTTACTCCAACAATCTTAAAACTTATTTTCATTAATAGCAAAAGGATTCTTTACTTTGTGGGATTTGATGGCGAACCATGTGAGATTGGAGAATGTGATGAATGGAGAGGATTGGGATTTCTTGGATCTATCTTTTGTATAAATTCTTATGGAACAAGGGATGTCATTTAATTTTGAAAATCATTAAAACCATGATGCACTAAGATGAAGAAGAATTTGTGTTTGTGCTTTGTTGATGATGCACATGATTAATTTGCATATGGTTTCATAACATAATTCAAGAATTCATGATGATGGTCAATTTGGGCATGTATAAGGATAATAGTAATGCCTTTATGCCTTTTGAGTTGCGTCCAATAAATGGAGTCAAGTTGTGTGAAATCTCGTATATTTGATACGGGATAAAATCATGAAGTTCTATAATGCCTAAGAAAGAGTGGTTGATGCATTGTTATTTATGCATGAAAGTATATTTACTTGTGGGGTTGAAATTCCAAAGATAAAACTCCTAACTTTTCCACTTAGGCATTGTTTGATGATTTGGGATGAAATCATGAGATTCATGAATTTATGATCAAGTGCCTTTGAATTCATGATGGTGGTGAATCATAAAGTTTGATCAAATGATACATGAAATTTAATTGAATAATTTTGTATCATGTTAATTTAACCAAAAAAAAAAATCGGAAATAAAAAAAAAATGAAAACAAAAGAGAAATCGTCAAGAAAGAAAATATTTTTTTGGGGGCGGGGGGGGGGGGGGGGGGGGGGGGGGGGGGGGGGGCTTACTGTTAGAGAGAATTGAACCCACATGCACCACTGTTGGGGATAATGAGAATTTTATCCACTCAACCAAATTCCTCTCATGTGTAAAGGAACAACTAATAATAGATGATGATTTCGTGATTTTGGGATCATGATGGCCGCAAGCGTTATGGCGGTAATACGAAGAACCATGAAATAACACTGAATTTTGCAAAATGACGCATATATAATAGAATGTAATTTTCTATGGTAAAATTTTTCATGGTGTGATACGTTGTATTTTTCATGATATATCTTTATGTATAAAATTGATGTTTTGGGTGATTGTTGAAACTAGACGTCAAGGCGATGTTAAAAGGGAAATCCTTGTTTAGCGTGGTTGTTGAAACCAGACGCCGAGATGATGCCAAAACTAATAATAATAAATAAGTGAATGAAGTATGTTGACTATGATCCAGGTATTTTACGAAGTGAAAAAAACAACGGGTTCTTCATGAAATATGAAAAGGTATTCATAGTTTGGTACAAATGGAAAATTGTGCATTGTGTGTAATAAATTCATTGCTGTATGAACTTGTAATCTGAACAACAATTAGATTGAGGTTTAATGCACACATATTAATAACTATGTGGACATAAGCCCGTAATAGAATATAAACGTGGGTATTTTGACACATTCTTGTTTTGACGGTAATTCATGTCAATCTCCTGTACGTATTATTCATTGACAGAATTGATGTTATGGCATAATGGAGTGAACAATAGCAGAGTTGGAAAATCATGAAAGAAGTTTGAGTATAATAATGTATATATGTTAATGGAGTTATAATGATGATGCATGTTAGTTAATATAACTAATACATGCATGTCCATAGATACGAAAGCATGAGCATGGACATTAATATGGTTGTACGATTAATGCTCATATGCATGTTAATAAAATTATGGATGTATGATTTCATTAAATTGAAGCTGAAGCATCATAAAAAATGATTAGTGTAACCATATATGTTGATGTGGTTATGAGGTCAATATGTCCACGAACCTTAATGTGGTTACGAATTTTACGGCTTGGTTATTTATGAAAATGAATGTCGTTTGTTTACTTGATTAAATGAAAGTGATGTGAATTTGAATGTATTAGTGGATCATGATGTATATGATAATATTACTTTATCCCTAATGTGACTACTATAAAGATATTCAAATTAAAGTTCATGATTAAGGATGATGAAAGAAATTGTATTAAAGCACTTGAAAATGATGATTTATAATTTCATAACTGACCACATATCTTTGGTGGGTTTTCCAATGTTATTGGATGTAATATTCCAATGGAAACCGGCATGCGTGTAAAAATTCTTTTTATCACTTATCATGATTACTGCGGTTGAAGTAAAGCTTACTTGCATTTTAAGGACATATGTGTATGATGATTGAGTACTCTGTTAAAATGAAGTACATTTATATGATGAATGTGAAGATGCTCAAGTTGAATCTAAGTTATATGCAGTTGTTGCATGGAAAATGAGATAAATATGTGACCCTACCATTCACATGTTGTTAGTCATCAAAGTGACAAAACTTAAGTGTACATGAGTACTATATTCTGATAACTCAAGTGTTACCCATAAAGTTAGATGCTTATAACTGGCATGATTTTTCATATGATTTAGCTATAGGTAAATTGATATGTAAAAGTAAATGAGTACATTAAAAAGGTTTTGAGCCTTTCATTGAAATTGAGTGATACATTGTGATTACGTGAAGTAAAGTAAATTATGATAAAAATCATGTTATAGAGAATATCCCTGGAAAGACTCTAGAACTTTAACAGAGTGTGAAAAAGAAGTCCTAATGATCAGACTTTTATATTTCTAGAGGAATAAACTAGAAATAATATGAATGTCCAAGTTTAATATTATTGTGTCATGGATTATGATACTGGGACGAGACTATGTAGTCTAGCGATGTTGCCTTTTGAAAGAGGTTGCTAATGAATCCGAAAAGTGCATATACCAAGTTTAACAAATCAGAGGATTCGTTGTATGTACATATGTTGATTACATGTTAAAATTTGGTGTGAATATTTAGAACTAAATGAAAGTGTTCCGATGGTATAATTGGAATTTGAAAAGCTTAGATGTAGCCTTTGTTATTGGATAACTAAGTGTGTATAACTAGCTATGTAAGTAAAGATAGCTGACATGTAGTATATAATGTACTGAAATGACCATGAGTTCTGGTGTTCATATTAATGAGTACTTTTCTATATAGAAGAATAGTTGGATGCTTGTTGTATATCCAATAAGGAGGACTACGATTCTAAAGCTCGTAAATGTTATAAGTGGTGGGGGTGCCGTTCTTTGAGTTTCAAGAAACTAACACGTGTTATAAATTTCACTGTGATAATAGAGTTTATTGCTCTGGTTTCTACTTATAAAGAAACAAAATGATTAAAGGATCTTGTGTTTAAGATTCCTTTGTGGCCTAAGCCATTATTAACTATTTCTAGCCATTGCGATATTGGGATATGCTTTCAAATGTATAAAAGTGACATGAATCACTGAGATTCTGGACACATTAGTGTCAAATATTGTTATGTGAAATAACTCATTAAAGATTGAGTGGTTTTTGAAAATGTAGGTCAGAATCTAGCAGATCTATTGCTTAAAGCGTTGCTAGAGACTTGATAATAAATAAATAAATGGATGGTGTGAAACCTATTATTTTTAGTCACCCATGATAGGCCTCAACTCGACATCTAGTATGACGCTAGGTATCCGGTTCAATGAGTGAGACTTGTCATCCGTGTAATCGTGAGCACTAAAAGAGATTTTTCCATCCCGTGTGAAAAGTGCTTGGTTACTTGCATCAGAGAATCTAAGAGGATGAGCATATACTCTTAATGGACCCATGTTTATATTATTGCTGAATGTTGAGTCACAGGGACATGAACAGTGGGCTCCACCTTAGTGAGTGTGAAGTTTGGGCACTTCAAGGAGTGATTTTTGACAAAGGGTTTGGCTCTAAAACACTCACGAAGGGTATATGACACAAGGCTTCATGTGTGTCGATTTGGGAGTTGTAGGTGTGTACGGGGAGTACGCCTTGTGTGTGATGACATAGTCGGTTAGTCAAATGGGTTGTATGTTTCAAAGCTTGGACTACCATTTTTGATCAAATTAACTATAATGGTGTCTTCACTAGCTGGGGGTTCAATCGAGAGACACCCTCATTGATGCACAATAAGGCCTCCTTTAACTTAGGGATGTTGTATGTAAGAATGATTGTATTTTGAAAATAGTGGGGGAATGTTGGTGTATTTTCAAAATGAGAATTATTAATGAAGCATTTTAGATTTGTCCTGATGTTTTAAAGTATTTTTTTACATGTATGGGATGTGTGTCGACACACAGGGCTCGTGTGTCGACACACAATCTTATAAAACAAAAATACGGAGTTATGTTGACACACAGAGCCTGTATTTCGGCACATAATCTTACAGAAGCACATGGAACAGAGGTGTGATTCGAGACACAGAGCTGTGTGTCGACACATAGGGTGATTTTTGGCCGCTCTGGTGCGCGGTTATTTCCAGTTTTTTGCGCCTCTTTTTGGGGTGTCTTTAGGGGACGTCTCTTTTCACCATTAACATATATATTCCCCCATTTAATCAGATTAAATATATATAATTTAATTGAGGAAAAAGAAAGAACTTTGAAAAAGATCTTATGAATCAAAGTGTTGAAAGTTCTTTGAAAATTTCATTCTCATTCATCTCTTCTATCTCTCCCTTTACACACTTTCACTTCATCATATAGGTTGTCGTTGTATCCTCGAAACTATTTCCTAAGCTGAAATAAGTCTAAAGAAAAGTGACCATACAGCCTCGACACCTGAGATCTCTAGGATACCCGTTCTTGCAAGTTTTGCAAGTGCTTACTCCAACAATGTTAAGGTGTGATATTGGAATATTTAGAAAAGTTTATATGTGACATTAAAAAAAAAAAGAAACTTAAATAATTTTTTAATACTACACCTAAAATTTTGGTAGTCTTGAATAAAGAATCATAATTAGAATGGTCACTTTATATGGTGTGTTTGAACAATATATTTATGAATTATTAAATCTGAAATTAAATTCAGTATCCTTTTATAAACTAATTAATTTTTATTTTATAAATCTATCTTTATCTATTAACCCTAAGTTCCCCTTCCCCTCAGATCACTTCATTCTTTAAATTATGTCTTCTCATACATGGTCTTTTCAGATTTTCAATTCTACTTCAAAAGAAAATAAAAAATAAAAAAGAAGTTAATTAAGTGTCTTTTTAAATCCACTAATTCAATCCAATAAAGTGTCTAATTATAATTGTAACTATAAGGAAAATAAGAGTATACAAACATAAGAACACATTACAAACCAATGCCATCTTTACATTACAATCACATATACTTACCAGGGCCATTTTCAAACCACATAGATATTCACTAATGCTTAAGGACATCTAAGAGTTTATCCTTTTATAATATGTTTTTTTTTTTCCTTATTCATCCAAAAACGTTGTAATTCAGACATTGCGAAGTTATGAACAAAGGTAATAAACAATACCATTGGGGCTGCAAAATGGTGGCCAATATTAAAATGCATGGTATTCACAAGGAAAAACTACTCCTGATGCCCGAGCATTGGGCCGTCTGCAGCATGCAATAAGTTCAAGCTAGAACCACAAGGATCAGCGCAGTCTAGGTTTTGCTCTATGGGGTTTAGATATGTCATCCACAACCAGAAAAGCGATATTATAGCATCAAGCAAAAAACATAGTTTGTGTAACAATTTAATGTTTTCAATTGGGAGCTTTATTTCATGTACAAATTAGTTATTGTTAAAGCAATCTTTCTTATATCTAAGTGTAAAGTTGTCATTTCTTATATCAAAGCAAAGAACTCATTGTGTCATCATCTAATTGTTGGATAATTTCCCAATAAATGGGGAACCGGGTAACCAAACGAACTTAGGTATCAAGGCTACGTAATCACTTTTCTTGAGGCTCACTTTCATTAATTGAAAATGGCTTCTTTACTTTGCGGGATTTGATGATGAACCACGTGAGATTGGAAAAAGTGAATAGAAGAGAAAGAAGATGTCTTCTTGGATCCTTCTATTATATAAGGTGCTATGGATCAAGGTATGTTATTTAATTTTGAAAGTCATGAACCATGATGGAATAAGATGAATGAAAGTTTCTGTTTTGTGCATTGTTGATTATGCACATGATTAATTATGCATTTGGTATTATAACCAAAATCATGAACCCATGATTTTCAATTTGGCCATTGTTAGATGTGTTAGTATCATGAATTTTGATTGAGGGTTTCAATCATAAATGAAACTTTGATCCAATGATGGTGTTTTATCATCATGTAATTTAAGAACAATGCCATTTGAGGCATTGTTGATTAATTAAAGAAATATAAATGTTTGGTTTGGGATGAAATCATAAGATTCATGTGAATTGATTTGCATTCAATGGAGTTTACAAGTGAAATTCAAACCAAAGTTAAGAATTCATGATTTGCTTATTTTGATGATTTGTATTATGAATCTTTGAATCAAATGAAGTTAAATTATGTCAATTTTATGAAAGAGAAAATCGAAAAAAAAGTCACTTTTGCGATTACAAGGCTTCGAACCCACGCATTGTAGAAGAGAGTGGTAGGATCTCAAGCCATTGACCCAAATGCCATGAACCAAGAATATAACTGGAACCAAAAACAAAAAACGAAAGGGTTAAATTTTCAGTGGTCAACAAGCCTCGAACCGCTGTCATGTAAGAAGAGGATAGGGGCACTTACCATTGAAGCACTGGACTTTTTCTGCATAACATGTACAAAAGATAATATTGTACGAAATTTGGAAACACTGGATTTTCAGTTGTGAAACGCCTTTCTTTTGATATTTTGCAACATAAATTAAGAGCAAGTATTTTAATTGATTACTATAATTCCTGATATATCTTTATGTATGAAAATTTTGTTTTGGGTGGTTTTTGAAACCAGACCTCAAGGCGATGCTAAAAGGAAAATCCTGGTTTAGCGTGGTTGTGAAAACCAGACGCCAAAACAATTCCAAAACTAGTAATAATAAATAAGTGAATGAATGTAATGAAACTTAACAAATCTGATATACTCTGATACCAATTTGAGCTGAAAAACTAGAACAAACTTGATATACTTTGATACCAATTTGTTGGGGAAGTCTTGATGCGGGAGCGGAAACCCTGATAACTTGATTTGATTCAAATAATACGACTCACACAAACGAGAAGTCAACAAAATATATGGAGAAAGAAAGAACAAACATGAACACACAATATTTACGTGGAAACCACTCTACAATAGAGAGGGGAGAAAACCACGGGCACAGATGGAGATTCTTTATTGATACTGAGCGAAAAAATTACAATGACATTTCCTCTGAACAAGATTTATGAAAGAATTACAATCACTTCTTTAAACTCTCGTAGCACTCAAAATCTTGGAGGAATTACAAAATCACCTCTTTTCCTCTCGGCGCCTCACAAACTTTGATTGGATGCAGATGACAAAACCCTACGTCCTAATTTATAGGCGCGGGTCGGGGAGGTCCCGATCGATTTGAACAGGCCGATCGATCGGCCCTCTAACTGCCTAAAAAATCTCGAATCTTTCCTTAAATCACCCGATCGATCGGACTTCCTTCTGATCGATCGGTGATCCTACGGCAACCCTATAAAACTAAAAACCAGGTAATTTGAGACATAAACCTAACAATGAAGTATGTTGATAACGACTCCTATATTTTGCTAATTGAAAAGAACAATGGATTTTTCGTAAAATATGAAAATGGATTCATAGTTTGGAACAAAGTATAAATTATGCATTATGTATAGTAAATTCATTGTTGTGTGAATTTGTAATCTGAACAATAATTAAGCTGAGGTCTAATGCATGTATGCATGATTAATGCAATCATAAACTTTGAGGTTTTAATTTGTAAATATAAATATTATATGTTTACTTGGTGAATCTGAAAGTGGCTCGAATTTGAGTAAAATTAAAATTATTGATCATGGCAAAATTTATGTGATATTTGGTGTTATATGAATATTGGATCATGAAAGGAAAAGGCTATAACAAATACATATTTGCATATTTGGAGTATATAATTTGAGTAAAAGAAATTGAAAAATAGTGTAAGGCAATGTCTATATAATCATGAATATGAAAAGAATTTGAGTCTAAATATTTATATATGTTAATGGAGTTATAATGTTAATGCATGTTAGTTAATATAACTAATACATGCATGTCCATAGATACTAAAGAAAGAGTAAGCATGGGTGTTGACATGGTTGTATGATTAACGCTTATGTGCATGTGGATACAATTATGGATATATGATTTCATTAAATTGAGGCCGATGCTTCATAAAAATGATTTGTGTAACCATATGTGTTGATATGGTTATGATGTTAATATGTCCATGAACATGAATGCTGTTAGTATGCTTGATAAGTGAAAGTGATGTGAATTTGAATGGAATTAGTGGGTCATGAAATATATGGTTATTTTACATATGTTGATCCCTAATGTGGCTGATATAAAGAAATTCAGATTGAAGTTCATGATTAAGGATGATGGAAAAAGTTTTATAAAAGCATTTGGAAACAATGAGTCATAATTTCATGATTGACCACGTATCTCTGGTTAGTTTTCCAATGTTATTGATTGTAATGTTTCAATGGAAACCGTCATGCATGTGTAAAAATTTTATCACTCAAGATGATTAATGTGGTTGAAGGAAAGTTTACTTGCACTTTAAGGGCATATGTATATAATGATTGAATAGTCGGTTAAAATAAAGTACATTTATATAATAAATGTTGTACCTATCTACCTATATGCCTATCTGCCTATCTGTCTACTATCGGCCTATTTGCTTATTTGATTATTTGTGTATTTGCTTATTCGCTTATTTGTTTATTTGGCATAGTTGCGTATTCTAGCTGTCTTGGAGGGTAGGATATGCCTCGTAGTCCCCTCTAGGGCATTTTTAGGCTGTGACTTACTCTTTTTCTTTCATGACATATTACTCACAACCCATTGCTCACAGGTCTCCATGAGGCGACGAAGACTTTCCTCTCAGGTTGGGGGTCCTCGGAAACAGCCTCTCTTCAGGTTCACACCCTGAAGGGGGAAGGCTGCGTACATCTACCCTCCCCAGACCCCGCTTTTGCGGGAGCCATTGAGGCACTGGGATTGTTGTTGTTGTTATTGTATATTTATACAATAAATGTTAAAATACTCAAATTGAGTGATAGTTATATGCAATTGTTGTATGGTAAATAAGATTATTGTGTGATGTTATATTCACATGTTAGGATGTTGTTAGTCATCAATGTGACAGATTTAAAGAGTTTATAAATATTGAATTCTGATGACTCTTTTACTATACCCATAAGTTTTGATGCATATAAATGGCAAGTAAATTCGTATGACTGAGTTATGGATGAATTGAACATCTTGAGATATAAATGTAAATGAGTACACAGAAAGTGACTTCGAGTCTTTTATTGATCTTGAATGATGCATTGTAACAATGTGAATTAAAGTATATTATGATGAAAATCATGTTCGAGGGTATATCCTTGGAAAGACTCTAGAACTTTGAAAGGGTAAAAAAATATGAAAAGATAAGTCCTAGCGATCAAACTTGTATATTTCTAGAGGAAAGAACTAGAGATAATATGAATGTTAAAGTTCAATATTATTGTGTCATAGATTGTGATCCTATGGTGGGACTATAAAGTCTTGCGATGTTGCCTTTTGAAAGAGGTAATTAATGAATCTGGAATGATATAGGATTTATTGTACATATGTACGTTGATTACGTGTTGAAATTTGGTATGAATATTTAGAATCACTTGAAAGTGTTTCAAAAGTATAATTGAAATTTGAAAAGGTTAAATGTAGCCTTTGTTGTTGGATAGCTAAGTGTATATAACTAGCTATGTAAGTAAATGTAACTAGCATGTGGTATATAAGGTACTGGAATGACAATGAATTATGGTGTTATTTTTAATTAATACTCTTCTATTTAGAAGACTACTTGGATGCCAGTTGTATATCTGATAAGGAGGACTACACTTCTAGAGCAAGTGAATGTTACAAAGTTGTTGGGGTATTGTTCTTTGGGTTTCAAGAAACTAACACGTATTATTAACTCCACCTTGGTTGTAGAGTTTATTGCTCTGGTTTCTCCTTGTAAAGAAACAGAATGATTAAAGGATCTTGTGATTAAGATTCCTTTGTGGCCTAAGCCAATATTGACTATTTTTATCCGTTGTGATAGTGAGATGTACTTTCAAATGTATAAGAGTGAGATGTATCACTGAAAGTCCAGACACATTAGTATTAAATATTGTTAAGTGAAATAACTCATGAAAGATTGAGTGATTACTATGAAATTTGAAAATATAAGTCAAAATCTAGCAGGTCTCTTATTTAAAAACATTGCTAGAGACTTGATAATAAATAAATGAAGGGATAGTGTGAAACCTGTCATTTTTAGTCGCCCATGATAGGCCCTCAACTCAACGCCTAGTATGACTCTAGGTCTTGGGTTCAATGAGAGAGACATGTCATATGTGTGATTGCAAGCACTAAATGGAATTTTTTCATCTCGCGTGTGTGGTGCTTGGAACCTACGTCAGAGATACTAAGAGGATCAGCTGCTGAGGCTCTTAATGGACTTGGTTTTAGAACTTATTGAATGTCGCGTCGTAGGGACATGATCAGTTAGGTCCATCTTAGTGTGTGTTGAAGTTTGGCCGCTTCAAAGGGGTGATTTTTGACTAAAGGTTTGGCCCTTAAATACTCACGAAGGGTATAAGACACGAGGCCATAAATGTGTTGATCTGGGAGTTGTAAAGTATGTATGGGGAGTCTGCCTTGTGCGTGATTAGATAGTCTGTTAGTCAAATGGGTTGTACGGTTCAAAGCTTGGTCGACCATTTTCGATCTGATTAACTGTATGGTCTTTTCACTAGCTGGGGTTCCAATCGGGAGGCACCCTCGTTGATGCACAATAAGGCCTCCTTTAATTTGAGATGTTGATTATTTGAGAATGATTGTATTTTGAAAATGGTGGGGGAATGTTGATGTATTTTAAAAATAGAGTGTTTGAAGTTTGTCTCATACTTGATTTTGATGTGTATTGGCTTGTATACGCTGTGTCGACACACTGCCCAACAGAACTAATGTGAAGTGTTTATGCATCGGCACACAGGGCCCGTGTGTCAACATATAGATCTTACAGAATTACAGTAACGTGGCTTTTCTAGTTCTTTTTGGCGGTTCGTTGGGTGATGTTTTGGGACGTCTTGAAGCCCCCTTTATATAAACATTTCCTTTGGTTCATTTGGAAAATGCACATGAAAGGTATTTGCTTGCAAGTATTGTGAAATATTAAAAAGGGGAAATGCCACTTCGTGAAGGGACGTGCCCCTTCATGAAGAGACACTCAAAAATTATAAATAACCCCCTTCACTTTCATGTTGAGGGATGAGGATGATGAGTTTATGAAAACTAATTGCGAGAAACACTTGAATCGATTCGTAATAAAGTGTTGTGAAAGTCTTGAAAAATTTCATTCTCGTTCATCTCAATATGTCTCTTCTCTTATACATCTTCACTTCATTTTTGGTTGTCGTTGTATCCCTGAGGATATTTTGTACTCCGAAATAAGCCTTAAGGAAAGTGATTACATAGCATCGACACCTGAAATCTTTTGGTTACCCGGTTCTCGGTTTATTGGGAAATTCTCCAACACTAACTTGCTTTAAATTATATTTTTCTTAAATTTCTTGGGCATGAAGTGAAATTCTTTCATATTATGTATGTTATTCTATATGTTATGTGATATTTTGATGTATAGATTGTCTAATTTGTTTTACAATACATACCTTTTTTAAATTAGTAGACTCACAGTTGTCCACTTTTATTTATTAGGTTTGTGACATGAGTATGAAAGCATATATTTACATACTTTAGTGCAATTTTTTTTCTTTCAAAAAATTCAAAGTATTTTCATATATATAAGATAATATTAATATATAATAGTATAATATAATAATATTTTATTAATATTTTTGTGCTAAAACAATATCACGTAAAATCTTCTTCTTATTATGGAGAAGTTTCTCCATCTGTCAAAGCACCCTAAACTTAGATCTTTATATTCCAAAGATATAATTCTTGAACTTCCACAACAGAAAATCGAATTTACTTAAGCTGAATTTTATTCAATTTTGCCATTTGAAGCCATTTAAAATATATTACTGATAACATTAAAAATATTATTATTAGCTCCAATAATTATATTAATTAATATATATATATATATATATATATATTATATTTTTATTATATTATATATTATATGTTGTATATCACTTATTTTTTTTATAATTAAGAGGAGAAATTATTAAAAGTATATTAAAAATAATCTACAATAGATACAAAAAATTTTTACCTTCAATTCTTCTAAAATCAACCAAACTCTAATCACGCATTCATTAATTCAATGGAAAAAAAATACAAAAAAAAAAAAAAAACTTTTCATATTCTTCCATATATAATAAATACGTAAAATCAAATCAAAGAAATATGCAAAATTAAATAAAATAAAAACTAATAATAAAGTAATAAAATAATTAATTTTCTTTTAAAAAATTTAAAAATTCATAAATGCATAAAATTAATTTTCTTTTAAAAAATCAACACCCTTTCTAAGGCTAAAAACTATTTATATTTTTTTAATTCAATAAAAAAAATACCCAAAAAATAAATTTTCATATCCTTTCATACACAAATATGTAAAATAAAATAAAATATAAAAATATAAAATACCAAGAAAGTAATGAAATAATTAATTTTCTTTTAAAAAATTTGAAAACTCAAAAATACATAAAATTAAGTGTTTTTTAAAAAACTCAACACTTCATCTAAGGCAAGAAACTATTCACATCTTTTAATTCAATGAAAGAAATACACAAAAAAATAAACTTTTCATATCGTTTCATACATAAATACATAAAACAAAATATAACACTTAAAATAAAATAATATAAACTAATAATAAAAAATACCAAAAACTAAACTTTACATATCCTATCATATATCCTTTAATTTTTTATTAAAAAACTTCAGAACTTCAAAAACACGTAAAATAAAATAATAAAACTAATAATAATAATAATAATAATAAAATATATAAATCTTACATAAAAATAATTTTCTTTTACAAAAATTTAAAAATTAATAACCTCATAAAATAAACATGATATGGAATTGGATTACTGAACTTATGACAGGCGTGCAATGGAGGAGGAATGGTTTGGTAACATAAATCAAATCAGAAATTTTGAATGACAACTATAAATAGGGTATTAAAATAATCATTATATTTTATATGTATCTCACACAAATGTTTGTATTATAATTGGAGGATTGATATGATTGGGCTTGTTGAATATAAAATTTCAGTATCCAATTACGACTGGCTTATAAAGAGGGAAAAAAAATTGACAATCTTGGCACTAAATACAAGTTGGCCATTCATCATGGTCAAAACGCACATGACCCTTATCAAAAAAAAAAATGAGAAAGGTAAATTATAGAAAATTCTTCTTACTTTTTGTTTCAAAAACATAAAACTACCTTACAAATAAAACCGTCTCACAAATAAAACCACTCATTAAACCCCCCTCACTTTTCCTCCAAATAACTTTTTTTTGGCCATTTTGCTCCTCAAAATAAAATAGTTAAATATTTAATTTATTTTTAGGTAGAATTTTATATTTTGAAAAAAAAAATTTTAATATATTTATAGAAAAAGAAGTTTTCTATATTTATAAAAGTTATTATTTTAATTAATTATATAGTAATGACATTATAATATCAACAACATATTATATTTTATCTTATAATATGTTTTATAAAAATTTTAAAATTATTTTTTATCTTCTAAATTTATAATATTATTACTATAATTAATTAAAATAATTATATTTTTATAAATTTATAAAATTTTCTTTATCTATTGTGAAAAATATAAAAATTTTTAATTTTTATCTAATAATATAAAATCACCTTTTAAAAATATAATTAAATATTTAACCCCTCACTTTTGAGGGGCAAAATGATCAAAAAAAATTACATAGGGGTTAAGTGATAAATTTTTAAAAGTAAGAATTTTGTGAGTGTTCTTATTTGTGAAGGAATTTCCATTTTTTGAAGCCAAAAATAGGAGGATTTTTTGTAAATTACCTAAAAAAAAAAACATAAATAAATAGTCGCATATAACGCGATAGAAGGGGAGCCGGCCGATCAACGCGTTCCCTCTTCCTTCTTCTTGGCATTTTTAATTCCAAAACATCCCTACACTCTCGCATCTCTTTCTATCTTTGTATTCATATTATATCCCCTTCAGTTTCTCACGTTCATATTCTTTCTCTCATCTTCTTTGCCTCCATCATCTTCTTACCCTTCTCTCTTTTTGTAGCTGGGATGGCCTCCCTTGGTGTCAAATATGATGAGGTAGGTCATTGGTTGGAAGGAAATCATCATTTCCTTTGAGCAAGTTTGAAATTTTGATTAATAGTTCTTTCGTTAAATTATTATTGTTATTATTTTTTTTGTAAGTTTAGAAATTTGAACATTTGATTTTCGATTTTGAAGTTAGATTGATCATATAGGATCTTCTTGTTCATAAAATACCCCTCTTATTTCGAGCACGTCAATATTTCCTCCGACTTTTATAAAAAGCATATTTTGCTCAAATTATTAATGGTAACTGTTCATTTTATACACAAAAATAGAACTGAAAAGGATTCTATCAAATCATGTCAACTTACATGTTCTCCATCTCTTTTTCATTGGGTGTTAAATTTTTTTACTTTTTTCTAAACCCAACCGGCTATATCCGGGATCCAACATCTTAGAAGATTTTTTATCTAATATTTACCGCTCATTGTAATGGTGTAAATTTACATAACCTATCCGATTTAGTGGGTTAGGACTTCTTATGGTCGCTAATGAGTATTGTAAAATTTTCATTAGGACTAAAAATAACGTATACCAAATTAAATTTGATGTTTTTATCTCCTATTTGGCAGGAATATACAGTGAATAGAAGAGAATTGAAACTTTTTACGTGTAGATGGTTGCCTCACGACCAGGAACCAAAAGCCTTGATCTTCTTGCTCCACGGATATGCCATGGAAAGTAGCATTTCCTATCAAGGTTCACTTTCCTTCAATTGTTTCCCATTTGGTCCCTCCTTGTTTTGCAAGTTTTGTTCATCGATTAACCGTATTCGAATTGTAAAAATTAAAGAAATATTCCAACCATGTGTGCTCTTAAAAATATACATTCCACCAGCTCAAGTTTTTTCATATATTTTTTGATAATGTTTTTTGTTTCAATTTTTCCTTTTCTAAAGTAAATACTTACAAAAATAATAGAAGAAAAGGTTTTACAAAAGTGAACGTGCCCTTCAGGTTGAAAATGGACGTTCATGTCGACAAATCTAACGATTATTGGATTTTTACTACAAGAAAAAGGGTCATTAACGATAATGATTATTGTCGTTAAAAGCCTAGTTTAATATCGTTAATACAATTAACGACAGGGGGAACTTCCCGTCTTTTGTCGTCGTTATTGCTTCCGACGTTAATACTATTTGGGATCAACGACTGCTAAACAGAGCCGTCATTAAAAAGTATCTGCGACGGTATACTATGTCTGTCGTTAAAAGTGAAACCAATAACGACAGCACAGGTTGTCGTTAAAAGTAAAATTTTTAACATCAGGTGGCACTGTCGTTAAAGAGTTGATTAATAACGACAACAATTGTTGTCCTTACAAATATTTACCGCCATATACGAAAAAGTTTTAACGACGACAAAAACCGCCGTTAAAATTTTCGCGCTCCTAATTGAAAATAGTAACGACAATATAGACATTCGTTGGTACAAAATAGCAACAATAAACCATAGTTAAAACATTTTCCACCAATTAATGATAAGAAAAACTGTTATTAAAAATGCTTCCTCCATCAAGAACAATTATAACCAAAAAAATTTATCAACATTAAAGACTTTGTACATTCATATGGTACAATGTATACATTCACAAATACCTATACATTTATGTCATATAATGATAATTTTCTAGTTGTCTACAACATCTATACATCCATATAAGAACAATTTTCGGGTTGTTCATAACACTTGTGCATAAATGTAGTATAACGACATTTCATTTCATTTATAACACGTGTAGAATAGTACTGTGTAACCATACAGAAATAACTCTTACATATCATTCAATGTAGCAACGAATTCTAGTAAAAAAATAAAGATGTTATTGAAACTTAAATATCCAAGTACTCACAAAAGCCAATTTAAATACAAAAACTGCTAAAAGTGTACATTGTAAAATTCATCGCCTCACAATTTAGCAAAAAGTACAAATCGACAAAAGTTCACGGATAAAAGTTCCAACAAAAATAAGAATATGCAGTGCAATCTTCCAACACCTGAAAAATAAATATAACACTCATATTAGAAAATTTTTGTCACCTGAGCATCAATAATCAATAGTACAGACACACAGCCGACCAGTAATCAACATAAAATTAGCTAAAAAAGAAACAATTCATATGCTTTTTAATACAAAACAATGGCAAATCTTATCTCCACATTATAGAACTCAATCACAGTATCACAAATTCAAAACATTCTTAAACTCCACCTAGAATTCAATCACAGAGTCCAAACTTAACAACTCTTCCAAATAACTCAACTCAATAATGTGTTCTTAATAAATACCAAAATAATTGTAAACTCTTAACTCCATATTGAAACACAAAATTGTAAATCCACAAATCTCAAACTCACATAGAACTCAATCATACAATCCAAACGCATCAACAATTTCAAATGACTGAAGAGTGACATTTTTTTGATAAAAACGAAAACTCATAATACAAAACCAAAACAAAACAAAATATAGCCTACATGCCATGACACATCAAAAGACCTAGCGAGATACAAGCTCAAAACAAAGTGAAACTACTATCCACACTTATTTCAAAATGCCAATTCAAAAGCTCCTTTGTTATGAATGTAAAAAGATATACTAAAGGATTGAGACTTAAAACGCTTGGGGTGCTGAGTAACAAGAAATCAAGGCTGTCAATGCATGTGTCTGTAAACAAAGTGGCAAGCAATTGACCTTATAAGCTAAGTAGGAATGTTAATCACGATAAAAGCAAGGAACACATGCCAAAGATACAACCTAGTGTACGTCCTCCTAAGGTTATGCTGCATAAGTTTGGGTTTGAAGAACTGGAAGCTGATCTTTTGAGTACTGTAGAGACACTTCAGTTAGTAGCGGGGGCAATTGAACTGGAAGAAGCAAAGTATGTACTTAAGCCAGCTGAATCACATTGTCATTTGAGGCATTTGCAAGATCGGGATGATCTGTATCCATTTTCAAGAAGAGATGTGACTTATCAAAGCACCATCTCTTATGACAACCTTCCTCCTGAACCGGGAGAAGAAGATCAGGGTTATATGGAGCTGAAACAAATGGCTGAGTTGGGGAAATACATTAATCAAGCGACCCAAGTTTACTCGCAAGCTCAGCAGAGGCAAGGTTTTGTTCCTGAAAAAGTGTTTGAAGCATCAGTAGTTCACAAGCTGGATAATGAGTTGGAAATTAGGCTGGTTCCGACAAGATCCAGTAGAGTTGAAGGTCACTGGAATATGATTGAAGTTGAAAGACCCCCTGACGCTGTGGTGAGCTCTGGGCACTACATCGCGTCTGAAATGACAATGTTGGATAGCAGATTCGCAAGTGAATTGAGCTCTATACTTAGGTTGTGTCTTAATGGACCTATGGTCAACTTGCTCCAATGGTGCAACCAAAGGTTTGGCCACCTAAATTTGAAGAAGAGGTGCAGTACATAAAGAATGGAGCAAATTCAGCAGTTCAAGCTGAGCAGTTCAGCCAAGATTATTTGAGCTGGTCGGGTGCAGATTTGAGGCTGAGTTTGAATCTGTATTTGGAGATCTGTGGTGTTTATTGTGAATGGAAGAATTAGTTGCACAAGCTCCAGGGTCTTCTGAAGGCTTGGGTGAAAGAGGTTAACAAGAAATTTAAAATGACTCTAGCTAAAATCAATTGGTACATTAGCTGGACAGCACAGAACAAATTTACGCACAAATTTAAGCCTTGTCAAGTTAAGAGAGTGTGGGTATATTGTGTGGAATATACAAGAGTTTGGAGTAGACAGGTTAGGACTCTCATATCACACAAATTCAGAATCAAGGTGCAAGCAACAGAATTCAAGGAAGCTGCTGAAAATTGTTGGAAACTCTCAATTCCTTCCCTGTCAGCAGCGTATCAGATGATTAATGGAACTATGGTTGTATTCAGTAAGTTATCGGAGTACACAGAGGAAGCAATCAATTATGGATTGGCACATGGAATTCTCAATCTTATGGCTAGCTTGTTAGTAGTTGGGTAAGTCGGTTGAAGAGGTTGGCTAGGTGCAATGTATGTGTCTAACCGCCTTTAGCATTAGGTCGTTATAAGTAGTTGTATTCTTCATTGTAATGGATAACTTTGATCAAGTACATGATATCTTTGATATCTTTTCTCTCTCTCATCTAAACTCTCTCTCTATTTCTCATATCTTTCACTTCTCTTCTCATCTAACTCTCTTTTATCCTAGTTCATGATCCGAGATTGATCTCGGGACATGGCATCCTTGCTCCATACATCACAAACTCAAACTCTATAGTACACAATCTGAGTCATAAATCAACAACATTCTCAAACTCCACATAGAACTTAATCACAAAGTCCAAATCCACAACAATTTCAAATAACTCAATAATATATTCTTAATGAATATATTAACATACATAAGTGAAAACTATGGGCAAAAAAAAGAGAAAGAAGAAAAATGCATCCATTTTTTATTAGGCACCATATTCTTCTAAGTTATGCCAAGAATATACCTAAAACGCATAGTTCAATTAGTGTAAGATGTTTCAACACAATTTTCAATTTGAATGTCAACAATAAGGGCAATGTCAAAAACAATCTTAAAATTAATATCTCTATAAATTATAAACCCTAATATATAACCAATCACACACTCTAAAAGCAATGTCAAACATATGTGTTCGAATTAGTCATTTCCATTGAAAAGCAACTGAATTAGGGCCGTTAATCGCCAACGAACAATAAACATGGGCTTATAACAAACAAGAACTACCAACTAATTTGTGAATTCAACAAACATAACATGAACTACCGACATAAAAGGGATAGATTCTCTTTAGAGCTTTGACAATCTAGCAAATCATTCAAAATCTAGATACAATGTGTCAATACAGCAAAGAACTGAATTAGGGTTGTTAATTGCCAACGAACAACAGACATGGCTTATAACAAACACGAACTACCAACGAATTTGTTAATTCAGCAAACATAACACGAACTACCAACATAAAAGGGACAAATTCGATTTGAAGCTTTGTCAATCAAGAAAAAGTTCATGCAAATCTGGGTATAGTGGGTCAATACACCGAAGAATTGAATTAGGGTTGTTAATTACCAACGAACAACAGACATGGGCGTATAACAAAAATGAAGTACCAACTAATTTGTTAATTCAGCAAACGCAACACAAACTACCAAAGAACAAGACAAATTCGCTTTAAAGCTTTGTCATTCTAGTTATAAATCGTTTGAAATCTTGGTACAATACGTAAATACAGTAAAGAACGGAATCAAGGTTGTTAATTAATCACCTGCTGTTCGATATCGCCGCTTTGCACTGGTTCATGAATTACCGATAAAGAATCGGTCACTGCTTCGCTGCTGGTGGTGTTCGAGTGAGGGAATTGGAGAAGCATATGAAGAATTGGACGCATGGTGTTGTACCGGTGAAGAATTGGTCATTGCTTCGCCAGTTTTTGCTTTGATACTTCGCCGGTTCTGCTTCGCTATGTCCCCTTGTTCAAGCTTTCTCCAGGAGCTTTCGTCGGGAGCCTTTGTCGAGATAGAATTGGGTATGAACTGTTAGGGTTTTGTGAGGTTTTGTGGGGTATACGTGGCTTATGGAGGAGGGATTGTCCAAATTTTTTTTTTTTAATTGAAATTTTTGTCCAAAATTAATTTAATATCTTTTTTGTTAAATTATTTTATTTATTATGTTTTTTTAATTAATTAAAAAAAAATTATATTTTAGTATGTAAAATAAAAAAATTATCAAGTATAATCGAAATATACTGAAAGAGTAAAATAACGAATTAAATATTAATTGGGATATTATTTAGTTCTCGAACTTGAATTACAGTATCGATGGGTGAGATGTCAATTAGAAAATTTAAGAGAATAAAAAAAATTAGCAATAATAAATTTAAAAAAGAGCCTAATTTTTAAAATTTAATGAATTTAACTTTTTTACCAAATTTTTACCACTTACTTGAGCCTATTAACGATGGTATGTGAGTAGAATTAACAACCTTATTTAGTGCCCGTCGTTATAAGCCCAACATGTACCGCCTTTTAACGACGGTTTTTTAATCCCGTCGCAACTAGGCACTGCACACACACTTTTAACGATCAAAAAAAATTTTCAGTCGTTATTTTTGGTCGTTAAAAGCCAGTTTTCTTGTAGTGTTTACCCCCAACCGTCAAGTGTTAGATCTTGAGTTTGAGGATTCTTTTCCTACTCTCACAATTATTGATGGCCCCTGTATGGGCAATATTGAACTCTTTACTTATCATGCAAAAAAAATATTATATTGATAAAACTAATGTGTATTTTCAAATGGCCCTCATATAGGGTTTTCATTGTGCCCCTTGTTTTCAATTAACCACAATTTTTCAAATTCTCAGAAAATTATATTCAAAAGTTCAAATATTTTCGATCAACTGCTAAAATTAGCACGTTTAGTATTCTGTTTGGTTTACACATGTGATTTTACATGGGTTCTGGGTAATACATGTGAGTTCAGATTAGTTAGTAAAACATTATACTATTACGATCGCACTTTGCGCAGGCACAAATCTCTATAAATAAAAGCATATTGTGGGATTCAAACAAGTCCATATAGACAATTTAAAGGTATATTACTTTAGCAAGTGAGATGACATTGACATGTGTATCTATCTCCTCATTTTTTTTTGCATAAAATGTAAAATTACATATATAGCCTCAATGAAAACTTAACGACATTAATCTAGGTGTTTTATTGAGAATAGGGAATTTGTCACTCAGGTGCCGTGAGATTTGGACAATATCACTGGGGTACCTTAGCACTTCAATATATAAAATAAGAAACCCTGATTTTTATAATTTTATACTTAAGTACCCAATGTGGGAACTTAGTGAATGTTTGGCAAAATCCGACCAACTGTCACTTAATGTATTGATGTGATACATGATTATGATAATATATATGTGTTATGTAAATGTTTTTTAGCAAAAATTTGCAAACAATGGAAAATATTCACGGAATTTTGATGGAAGATATCTATATATTAGCAAATAATGTGTTTGTGGGTATTTTATGCTAATAAAGAACACCTGTACATTATTATTGTGCGGAAAAGAGGAAATCTAAAGTACTAAATTCGAATCAAATACTACGAAGCAAAATAGACTAAAGAGAATCAAACACAAGAATACAACAATTTACGTGGAAACCCCTCTTCAATCGGGAGGGGGGAAAACCACGGGCGGAGATGGAGATTCTTTATTTGAGTGTGAATAATGGAAGAATTACAACGAAACTTCCTCTGAATGAGATCTATGAAGAATTATTGAATCACTCCCTCTAAACTCTCGTAATGCTCTCAAATTGATGACAACAGCGGCCCACTTTAATTGGATTTTTGATTGGATTCGATACCTAAAATGTACCCCCTAACCCCATATTTATACTGAACGGCTAGGGTTAAGCGAAAACAGGTTCCCGATCAATCGTGTAGGGCCCAATCGATCGGGGACCCGATCGATCGGCCCTCTCTCGGCCACAAACTGGATTTTAATTTAATTCAACTGATTGATCAAATATCCCCCGATCTATCGGTGACCCGTCGGCAACTCATAAATCCTAAATACATAAATTTGAGGCATATTCCTAACAAACCTCCACCTCGACTCAAATTTACACAAAAGCAAAATCTCTCCACCTACTCCACAAAACACCCCACACACCGAGTTATCTCAACAAAACAGAAAACTTAATCCAATCCGAGCAATGCTTGAATTTTTTTGCTAGATAGCACTGAAGTGAACATATCTGAGAGGTTATCCGCACTACCAATCTTCTTTTTCTCTAAATTGGCTCTTGATACATCTTCTAAAACAGCCACCTACTTCTGAACTGTGTTACTTAACTGAAACTGAACTCCCTCTGGCTTATTCACCTAACCTGAGTCACAACTAGCTGATGACATTTTCTGTGGAGACAGCAATAAAGACTCATCAAACGTGACGTCTCTACTCGTCAGAAATTGCTGGAATCAAACTCTTTTCTACTTCCCATATATACCTTGTTCATGAGATTTCAGTTCTATAGACTAACCACACAACGACCCCTTTTTACTGTGCTCAGACAGACCTATATCACCTGAATGATCTAATCTCAAATTCCTTGACTTTGTGATACTTGGTTCTGTCAACAACAATGATGAAGATATCTTTAACTGATCTTGCAATTGTGCAACCGACAAGCTCATATAACGTTCCTACCCTTTTGCCCTTAATCACAAGTAAAGCGCCCTTAACACCTTCAAAACTCCACCTTCAGCTGTGTACCTGTACCCATGAGACTCAAGAGAACCAAAAGAGATGAGATTCCTCTTCAAATCAAGAATGTGACGAGCATCGCTCAAAGTCCTGATAGTGCCATCGAACATCTTAATACGAATTGTTCCTACACCCAAAACTTCGCATGTAGCATCATTACCCATCAAAGCAACTCCCCTTGAATTGACTCGTACGTGGAAAACCAATCTCAATTGGGACAAACATGATAGGAGCAACCCGAATCCAAAATCCAACTTTTTCTAAAACTGGACTGAGGTTCAGACACAGACAGTATATCACCATCATCCTCATCTTTAACTACAAAACTAGCTGCTGCGGATCTTTGGTCAGACCTGTTATCTGCTTCTAGTTTTCACTTAAGCTTGTAACAGTCTCTCTTAATATGCCTTGTCTTATGACAGTAATTACAAGATAGGTCTTGATGTCTAGACTTGGGCCTAGACTTTTTTCCACCATGATCAGATTCTTTATTCTTGGTTGTTCCTCTCACAAATAAACCACAACCTGAGTTCTTAACAGAGCTTGACAACTCCCTATCTATTCTTTCTTTACTTAGTAGGTTTCTCTTAACCTCATCAACTGTAATAGTTGACCTACCCCCATAAATCATGCTTTCTACAAAGCCTTTATATGAAGTATAGAGTGAACACAACAATAACATAGCTTGATCCTCATTCTTAGGAGCATCATCATTCTCCTTTAATTCTTGAATTAACGAATTAAATTCATTAATATGATTCTTAAGTGTACCTTCTGACATACGAAACGTGAACAAACGACGCTTAACTGCGAGTTTGTTGGAGACAGACTTGAAACAGAATATATCCTGCAATTTCTCCCACAACTCCGTAGCCGTCTTCACTTCCAGAACTTCTGTCAAAACATCATCGTTAAGACCCATCTGAATTGTCGTAAGAGCCTTTTCATCTAACTCCTCCCACTGTGCTTCTGACAAACTCTCAGGTTTCTTCTCTTTGTTTTTCTAAAGCTTTTTTTAAGCCATTCTGAGTCAGGAGGCCCTTAACTCGAACCTGCCATAAATTGAAACCCCCTTGACCACTGAACTTCTCGAATTCTAATTTGATTGCCGACGTCATTGTACCAACTCGAACAACAAGGGCTCTAATACCAATTTGTGTGAAAAGACAGAATTCCCAAGTACTGAATTCGAATCAAATACCGCGACAATCAAGAAGTAAATTGGACTAAAGAGAATCGAACACAAGAACGCAGCAATTTACGTAGAAACCCCTCTTCAATTGAGATGGAGGAAAACCACGGGCGGAGATGGAGATTCTTTATTTGAGTATGAATAATGAAAGAATTACGATGACACTTTCTCTGAACGAGATATATGGAGAATTATTGACTCACTCCCTCTAAACTTTCGTAATGCTCCCAAATTGATGACGATGGCGGCTCACTTTAATTTTATTTTTGATTGGATTCGATACCTAAAACGTACCCCCTAACCCCATAGTTATACTGAACGGCTAGGGTTATGCGAAAACAGGTTCCCGATCAATCGCGTAGGGCCCAATCTATCGGGGACCTGATCGATCGGTCCTCTCTCGGCCAAAAAACTGGATTTTAACTTAATTCACCTGATCGATTGGACATCCCCCAATCGATCGATGACCCTTCGGCAACCCATAAATCCTAAATACATAAATTTGAGGCATATTCTTAACAAATCTCCACCTTGACTCAAATTTACACAAAAGCAAAATCTCTCCACCTACTCTACAAAACACCTCACATATATGGTTATCCAAACAAAACAGAAAACTTAATCCAGTCCGAGCAATGCTTGAACTTTCTTCTAGGTAGCACTGAAGTGAACATATCTGAGAGATTATCCGCAATACCAATCTTCTTTTTCACTAAATTGGCTCTTGACACATCTTCTGAAATAGCCACCTACTGCTGAACTATGTTACTTAACTGAAACTGAACTCCCTCTGGCTTATTCACCTGACCTAAAACACAACTAACTTATGACATTTTCTGTGGAGATAGCAATAAAGACTCATCAAACGTGACATCTCTACTCGTCAGGAATTGCTGGAATCAAACTCTTTTCTACATCCCATAAATGCCTTGTTCACAAGATTTCAGTTCTATAGACTAACCACACAACGACCCCCTTTTACTGTGCTCAGACAGACCTATATCACCGGAATGATCCAATCTCAAATTCCTTGACTTTGTGATACTTGGTTCTGTCAACAACGATGATGAAGATATCTTTAACTGATCTTACAGTTGTGGAACCGACAAACTCATATAACGTTCCTACCCTTCTGCCCTTAATCACAACTAAAGCGCCCTTAACGACCTTCAAAACTCCACCTTCAGCTGTGTACCTGTACCCATGAGACTCAAGAGAACCAAAAGAGATGAGATTCCTCTTCAATTCAGGAATGTGACGAACATCGCTCAAAGTCCTGATAGTACCATCCAACATCTTAACACGAATTGTTCCTATACGCAAAACTTCGCATGTAGCATCATTACCCATCCAAGCAACCCCCCTTGAATTGACTCGTACGTGGAAAACCAATCTCAATTGGGACAAACATGATAGGAGCAACCCGAATCCAAGATCCAACTTTTTTTAAAACTGGACTGAGGTTCAGACACAGACAGTATATCACCATCATCCTCATCTTTAACTACAAAACTAGCTGCTGTGGATCTTTGGTCAGACCTGTTATCTGCTTCTAGTTTTCTCTTAAGCTTGTAACAGTCTCTCTTAGTATGCCCTTTCTTATGACAGTAATTAAAAGATAGGTCTTGATGTCTAGACTTAGGCCTAGACTTGTTTCCACCATGATCAGATTCTTCATTCTCGGTTGCTCCTCTCACAAATAAACCATAACCTGAGTTCTTAACAGAGTTTGACAACTCCCTATCTACTCTTTCTTTACTTAGTAGGTTTCTCTTAACCTCATCAATTGTGATAGTTGACCTACCACCATAAATCATGCTTTCTACAAAGCCTTTATATGAAATAGAGAGTGAACACAACAATAACATAGCTTGATCTTCATCCTTAGGAGCATCATCATGCTCCTTTAATTCTTGAATTAACGAATTAAATTCATTAATATGATTCTTAAGTGGACCTTCTGACATACGAAGCGTGAACAACCGATGCTTAACTACGAGTTTGTTGGTGACAGGCTTGAAACAGAACATATCCTGCAATTTCTCCCACAACTCCATAGCCGTCTTCACTTCCAGAACTTCTGTCAAAACGTCATCGATAAGACACATCTGAATTGTCGTAAGAGCCTTTTCATCTAACTCCTCCCACTGTGCTTCGGATAAACTCTCAGGTTTCTTCTCTTTGTTTTTCTAAAGCTTTTTTTAAGCCACTCTGAGTCAGGAGGCCCTTAACTCGAACCTGCCATAAACTGAAACCCCCTTAACCACCGAACTTCTCAAATTTTGATTTGATTGCCAACGTCATTGTACCAACTCGAACAACAAGGGCTCTAATACCAATTTGTGTGATAAAGCAGAAATCCCAAGTACTTAATTCGAATCAAATACCACTACAATCAAGAAGTAAATTAGACTAAAGAGTATCAAGCACAAGAACACAGCAATTTACATAGAAACCCCTCTTCAATTGAGATGGGGGAAAACCACGGGCGGAGATGGAGATTCTTTAATTGAGTATGAATAATGAAAGAATTACGACGACACTTTCTCTGAACGAGATATATGGAGAATTATTAACTCACTCCCTCTAAACTTTCGTAATGCTCCCAAATTGATGACGATGGCGGCTCACTTTAATTGAATTTTTGATTGGATTTGATACCTAAAACGTACCCCCTAGCCCCATTTATATACGTAACGGCTAGGGTTATGCGAAAACAGGTTCCCGATCAATCGCGTAGGGCCCAATCTATCGGGGAGCCAATCGATCGGCCCTCTCTCGGCCAAAAACAGGATTTTAACAAAAGTCACTTGATCAATCGGACATCCCCCGATCGATCGATGACCCCTCGGCAACCCATAAATCCTAAATACATAAATTTGAGGCATATTCTTAACAAACCTCCACCATGACTCAAATTTATACAAAAGCAAAATCTCTCCACCTACTCTGCAAAACACCCCACATACATGATTATCTAAAGAAAACAGAAAACTTAATCCAGTCCGAGCAATGCTTGAACTTTCTGCTAGGTAGCACTGAAGTGAACATAACTGAGAGGTTATCCGCAATACCAATCTTCTTTTTCTCCAAATTGGCTCTTGACACATCTTTTGAAATAGCCACCTACTACTGAACTGTGTTACTTAACTAAAACTGAACTCCCTCTGGGTTATTCACCTGACCTAAATCACAACTAACTGATGACATTTTCTGTGGAGATAGCAATAAAGACTCATCAAACGTGACATCTTTACTCGTCAGGAATTGTTGGAATCAAACTCTTTTCTGCTTCATATAAATGCCTTGTTCACAAGATTTCAGTTCTATAGACTAACCACACAACGACCCCCGTTTACTGTGCTCAGACAGACCTATATCACCTGAATGATCCAATCTCAAATTCCTTGACTTTGTGATACTTGGTTTTTTCAACAACGATGATGAAGATATCTTTAACCGATCTTGCAATTGTGGAACCGACAAGCTCATATAACGTTCCTACCCTTCTGCCCTTAATCACAACTAAAGCGCCCTTAACAACCTTCAAAACTCCACCTTTAGCTGTGTACCTGTACCCATGAGACTCAAGAGAACCTAAAGAGATGAGATTCCTCTTCAAATCAGGAATGTGACGAACATCGCTCAAAGTCCTGATAGTGCCATCGAACATCTTAATACGAATTGTTCCTATACCCAAAACTTTGCATATAGCATCATTACCCATCAAAGCAACTCCCCTTGAATTGACTCGTACGTGGAAAACCAATCTCAATTGGAGCAAACATGATAGAAGCAACCCGAATCCAAAATCCAACTTTTTCTAAAACTGCACTGAGGTTCAGACACAGACAATATATCACCATCATCCTCATCTTTAACTTCAAAACTAGCTGCTGCGAATCTTTGGTCAGACCTGTTATCTGCTTCTAGTTTTCTCTTAAGCTTGTAACAGTCTCTCCTAATATGCCCTTTCTTCTGACAGTAATTACAAGATAGGTCTTGATGTCTAGACTTAGGCCTAAACTTGTTTCCACCATGATCAGATTCTTTATTCTCGGTTGTTCCTCTCACAAATAAACCACAACCTGAGTTCGTAACAGAGTTTGACAACTCCTTATCTACTCTTTCTTTACTTAGTAGGTTTCTCTTAACCTCATCAACTGTGATAGTTGACCTACCACCATAAATCATACTTTCTACAAAGCCTTTATATGAAATAGAGAGTGAACACAACATAGCTTGATCTTCATCCTTAGGAGCATCATCATGCTCCTTTAATTCTTGAATTAACGAATTAAATTCATTAATACGATTCTTAAGTGTACCTTCTGACATACGAAACGCAAACAACCAACGCTTAACTGCGAGTTTGTTGGAGACAGACTTGAAACAGAACATATCCTGCAATTTCTCCCACAACTCCTTAGCCGTCTTCACTTCCAGAACTTCTGTCAAAACATCATCGGTAAGACACATCTAAATTGCCGTAAGAGCCTTTTCGTCTAACTCCTCCCACTGTGCTTCAGATAAACTCTCAGGTTTCTTCTCTTTTTCTTTCTAAAGCTTTTTTCAAGCCACTCTGAGTCAAGAGGCCCTTAACTCGAACCTGCCATAAACTGAAACCCCCTTGACCACCGAACTTCTCAAATTCTGATTTGATTGCCGACGTCATTGTACCAACTTGAACAACATGGCCTCTAATACCAATTTGTGTGAAAAAGCAGAAATCCCAAGTACTGAATTCGAATCAAATACCACGACAATCAAGAAGTAAAATAGACTAAACAGAGGCAATCACAGGAACACAACAATTTACGTAGAATCCGCTCTTCAATCGAGATGAGGGAAAACCACGGGCGGATATGGATATTCTTTATTTGAGTATGAATAATGAAAGAATTACGACGACACTTCCTCTGAACTAGATATTTGGAGAATTATTGAATCACTCCCTCTAAACTTTCGTAATGCTCCCAAATTGATGACGATGATGGCTCACTTTAATTGGATTTTTGATTGGATTGATACCTAAAACGTACCCTCTAACCCCATATTTATACTAAACGGCTAAGGTTACGCGAAAACAGGCTCCCGATCAATTGGCCCTCTCTCGGCCAAAAACTAAATTTTAACTTAATTCACCTGATCGATCGGACATCCCCCCGATCAATTGGCGACCCCTCGACAACCCATAAATCCTAAATACATAAATTTGAGGCATATTCCTAACAATTATAATTATGTTCTTTGTTAGCAAATTCTAATAAAATCGGGTGAATTTGGTCAAAGGGGATGTAAATGATTAAATTACAAACTCTAGAGTGCATGAATGATAATATTTCCTCTAGAAGGTAGTTTTCTGAAATTGAAAAGTTGAGTGGTTGAGCAAAATAAGATTGTTTCAAACGGTGGTTTTTTTTGTAAAAATAAAAGTACCCCTTTAATATATTATGAGGCTTGGTGAATTTATTTTAAATCTATCAGATGAAATAAATTTTTAACTTAAAATCCGAGGCATTATGTAAGCTTTCTAGCATATAACCTTTCATATTCAATAGAAATTTTTGAATATATACAAATGCCCAACCCTTCCTAGACACCCACCAAACCCCACCTCATGTGATGCCCTCCGCCCACGACGGCCCAACTGTGCCGACTTCGGCCCTACCCTCACTACAAGCCCATCGATGTCAAACCGCCAATAACTCCCTTCACCAAGCTTCTACTCCAACATTATTAGCCTTGAAACTGATCGCTCACTGAACTCCTCCGCCTCAGCTGTCCATTAGGGATAGACATGGGGCCTCTTTGGTACAGTGGTACCTCTTGCATATATGTGTCCACCACTCAAATTCATGCTCACTATTACCAGCCAAATATATGAAGTGAATACTCGTATCCAACCTGGTGGGTACAAAGCAATACCCATATGCACTTAATTACTTGTAGGTATTCAACAGATATCCAATACTTTCCCCCACCCACATGGCCTTACACTCCCTAGTTTGTGTACCTAACAATTATTCGGCCTATGTTGAATGATATTAGAAATTTTTTTTTTTTTTTTTTTTTTTTTTGTAATCCAATTATATTTGGCAACATTATTTGATAGATAAATTTAGTACATACATCATTTTTCTTTTTAAATTAATTAAATACAAACTATGGCGATTATTATGGGATGTATATGTGGTGGGTATGAAGGGTATGAGGTGTGGAAGGATGGGTACCTCATAATACCCACACCTGTCCCAAACTCGCGGCTAGTATTTTCACGTGTGTCTCACCCTGTATATGCTACCCATATCACTTACATTCATGAAAACTGTGCAGAAAAGCGAAAATCCCAAGTACTGAATTCGAATCAAATACCATGACAATCAAGAAGTAAAATAGACAAAAGAGAATCAAACATAAGAACACAGCAATTTACGTGGAAACCCCTCAACAATCGAGAGGGGAGAAAACCACGGACGAAGATTGGAGCTTTTATTATTCAATCGAAAAAGAAGAATTACAATCACTTCTTTTCTCTCTCTCTCTTTCCTTTGGTGCAGCGCCCCAAGGGAAAATCACTCAAAAGAGTTAGATATTTTTTGACGTAACCCTACGTCGCTATTTATACCTGCATGAAAATGCTGCTTCCAATCGATTGGAGGGTCCCGATTGATTGATGAGCTCTCTGCAGGCAGGATCAATTTACATAACATTCCCGATCGATCGGGCTCTTCTTCCAATCGATCGGCATACTCATGGCTTGCCTCCACTTATAATTTAAAAATTTGAGGCAGAATCCTAACAAATCTTCACCTTGACTCAAATTCGATCACTGAAATAAAATTTCTCCACCTTTTCCAATAACACCCCCACACAGGGGTTAACAAACTGAAACTGTAAGTCCAACTAAATTCGAGCAATGCTTGAATTTCCTGCCTGGAAGAACTTTAGTAAACATATTTGTTGGATTATCTTCAGTACCAATCTTCTTCTACTCCACCTTCCGCTCATTAATCAGATCTCTAATAAAATGATGCTTGACATCAATGTGCTTCGTTCTGTTATGATGCGTCATCTGATCTTTGGCGAGGTGAATCACTTACTGGCTATCACAGTAAACTCTAACAATACACTGATCAACATTGATCTCACTAATCAAACCTCTCAACCAAACAGCTCCCTTAAACGCTTCTGTAACTGCCATATACTCGGCCTCGGTAGTCAATTGTGCAGTAACTGATTGTAGACAAGCTTTCCAACTTATAGCACTGTCTCCCAAACAAAACACATAACCCAAAGTAAATTTCCTCTTATTGAGGTCTCTACCATAGTCTGTGTCAACATATCCTACTAAACAGCATTTACTCTTCCCAAATTCCAAATAAACATCAGAAGTGCCACGTAAGTACCTAAGAATCCATCTGACATCGTGCCAATGCTCCTTTCCTAGATTCGCGATGTATCTACTCACTTTGCTCACAGCATAAGCAATATCTGGACGAGTACGTACCATATCATACATAATACTACCAATATCACTAGAATAAGGGACCTGTGACATGTACCTGACATCCTCCTCAGTCTGAGATGATTCGAATGCTGAAAGCTTGAAAAGGGCTACTAAGGGAGTGCTAACTAGTTTAGCATCCTTCATGTGAAATCGATCCAGAACCTTCTCAATATATTTCTCCTAAGATAAGTACAACTTTCCTACGTTTCGGTTTCTACTGATTTCCATGCCAAGAATCTTCTTAGCTGCTCCTAAGTCCTTCATCTCGAACTCGCTTTTCAACATTGCTTTCAAATCATCAATATCTGTCATTTCCTTAGCTGCAATTAACATATCATCAATGTATAACAGAAGATAAACAAAAGAACATGAATCTGTCTTCTTGAAGTACACACAACTGTCATACTTGCTTATGAAGAACCTGTGACTGATCATAAACTGATCAAATCTTTTATACCACTGTCTTGGCGATTGCCTCAAACCATTCAAAGATATTTTTAATAAAAAACATGATCTTCCTTATCCTCAACAACGGAGCCTTCAGGCTGATGCATGTAAATACTCTCCTCTAGCCCACCATGAAAAATGCAGTTTTCACGTCTAACTGCTCAAGTTCTGAATCATGCATAGCTACTAAAGCAAGTATCGCTCGTATGGAACAATGTCTAACAACAGGTAAGAAAATATCATGAAAATCAATACCGTGTACCTGACTGTAGCCTTTAGCTACTAACCGAGCCTTGTACCTTGCATCTTCCACTCCAAGAATACCTTCTTTTCGTTTGAAGACCCATTTGCACCCAATGGCTCTTTTTCCTATTTAAGGCTAGACTAGCTGCCAAGTCTGGCTCTTCTTCAAAGACTCCTTCTCTTCATGCATGGCTATAAGCCACTTATCTGAGTCAGATCTCGATACAATCTCTGAATATGAAGACGGTTCATTGTCTTCCACTGTTTGAGCTGTAGTAAGGGCATAGGCTATCATATCCTCATACCCATATCTTTGTGGCGGCCTAATCTGTCTTCTCTGCCTACCACCTGTAATTGTATGTTGCTTGACCTGCTGAACTGTTTCTGTTTCACCAATCTCATCAAAAATCTGTACTGGAGGTGCCTGCATACTCTTTAACTGAACTACCTACTGCTGATCTGAACTTTCTGACTATATCTCACTTCCATCAAGCTTCTGCGCTTGAACTGATTCACGAACTAAGGAGGTCGTGTGCGGCGGATGTAGTAGAGCAGACTCATCAAATGTAACATCTCTACTAGTCAGACATTTATGAGATTTTGGATCCCATAATCGATATCCCTTCACACCTGACGTATAACCAAGAAAGATACACTTCTTGGCCCTAGGCTCTAGCCCTCCATCATTAACATAAGCATAAGCGGGACAACCAAATATCTTCAAATAAGAATAATCAGCAGGAGATCCAGACCATACCTCTTCTGGAATCTTCAACTGAAGTGATGAATGAGGAGATTGATTCACGAGATAACAAGCCATGTTAACTGCCTCTACCCACTATTCTCTCCCTAATCCTGCGTTTAAAAGCATACACCGAGCCTTCTCCAGTAATGTCCTATTCATTCTTTTTACCACTCCGCTATATTGAGGTCAATCTGTACAAGTCCTGTGTCTGACAATGCCTTAGTTCCTCACAGAATTTGAGGAAATTACCCTCAACAAACTCAAGACCATTATCTGTCCTTAACCTCTTTATTGACTTCCCTGTCTATTTTTCAAGCAGTGACTTCCACTTCTTGAAGACTTCATGAACTTCATTCTTCTGCTTAAGAAAATAGATCCAAACTTTACCTGAATAATCATCAATGAACGTTAGTAAGTACATGGAACCTCCTTTGGAAGCGACTCTAGATGGTCCCCACAAATCTGAATGTATATAGTCCAACGTTCCTTTAGTCTGATGCACTGCCTGCTTGAAGCTAACTCTCTTCTACTTCCCATATACACAGTGCTCACAAAAATCCATTAGTCCAATTGACTGACCATATAACAGACCACTCTTACTCAACTCTGAAAGGCCCTTATCACTCATAAGGCCCAATCTCATGTGCCACATCTTAGTGATCTCTGTATTTGTCATAGACGAAGTAGAAACAACCACTGACCCTATCACGGTAGAACCTCCAAGCTCATATAAGGTTCCTACCCTTCTACCTTTTATCATAATCAATGCATCTTTACTAACCGTTATAGCTCCACCTTCAACTGTGTACCTGTACCCATTGTACTCAAGGGTACCTAAAGAGATAAGGTTCTTTTTCAAGTCTAGAATGTGTCTCACGTCGCTAAGTATCCTGACAGTACTATCAAACATCTTCACACGAACTGTTCCAATACCCATCACCTTACACGCGGCGCCATTGCCCATCAAGACTACTTCACCCTGAATTGACTTATAAGTGGCGAACCAGTCTCTGTTAGGACAAACATGGTAAGAATAACCCGAATCCATGATCCACTTATCTCTGGACCTGGTCTATGACTCGGTTACTAGTAGGACATCAGCATCTCCCTCATCGTCAACTACACTGGCCTCAGCGGACTTATGGACATCCCTGTTATCATCTTTCTGCTTATTCTTAAGCCTATAATAGTTTTTCTTTATGTGCCCCTTCTTATGACAGAAGTTACACGACTGGTTCTTATGTTTAGATTTAGACCTAGACTTATTTCCACTCTCAAACCCTCTAATTTCAGTCCTACCTCTCACAAACAACCCATTACCAGAGTTATTCCCAGAGTCAGACAATTCTCTATCAACTCTCTCTTTACATACTAGATTTCTTTTAACTTCATCAACTGTGATAGTTAGCCTACCACCATATATCATGCTTTCTACAAAGCCTTCGTAAGAATTAGAGAGTGAACACAACAATATCATGGCCTGATCTTCCTCCTTAGGGGTGTCATCCAATTCTTTTAATTCTTGAATTATAGAATTAAATTCACTAAGATAATTTTTAAGCGATGTACCATTCGTCATACGAAACGTGAAAAACCGGCTCTTTACTGCGCGTTTGTTGGAGACCGATTTGTGACAAAACATCTCTTGCAACTTCTTCCACAACTCCTTGGCAGTTTTTATCTCCAAGACGTCTGTTAGTACATTATCTGCCAAACACATCTGTGTTGCTGTAAGAGCCTTATCATCTAATTCTTCCCACTGTGCCTCTATCATGTTATCCGGTTTCTTCTCTTTTATATCCAGTGCTTTCTTCAAGCCATTCTGGGTCAAGAGTCCTTTAACACGGACTTGCCACAAACCGATACTTTCTTGACCTCCGAACTTCTCTACCTCAGATTTGATTGCCGACGTCATTGTACCAACTCGAACAATAAGGGCTCTGATACCAATTTGTGTGGAAAAGTGGAAATCCCAAGTACTAAATTCGAATCAAATACCACGACAATCAAGAAGTAAAATAGACAAAAGAGAATCAAACACAAGAACACAATAATTTATGTGGAAACCAATCTATAATAGAGAGGGGAGAAAACTACAGGTGAAGATTGGAGCTTTTATTATTGAATCGAAAAAGAAGAATTACAATCACTCCTTTTCTCTCCCTCTCTTTTCTTTGGTGCAGCGCCGCAAGGGAAAAACACTCAAAAGAATTAGATATTTTCTAACGTAACCCTACGTCGCTATTTATACCCGCTTGAAAACGCGGCTCCCGATCGATCGGAGGGTCCCGATTGATCGGTAGTTCACCAATCGATTGATGAGCTCTCTGCAGGCGGGATTTATTTACGTAACATTCTTGATCGATCAGGCTCTTCTGCCAATCGATTGGCATACTCACGGCTTGCCTCCACTTATAATTTAAGAATTTGAGGCATAAACCTAACAGAAACAAAAATAGAATGGATACTTGGGTTTTATGCGCCAATATGCAAATGAAGCTAGGACATTGGGGATAAGTGTCTTGAGTGGTGGGCGTTTTTTGGGTGGTCCCTGGGTCAATCAAAGACTTATATGACAATGGCTCACTTGCTAGTAGGAGGTAAATTTTTGAAAAATATATAAATTATGATATTCTTTATGGTAATTTGGGTGATTCCGAATGAGAGGAACAAAATTGTTTTTTGGAAATGAGATTTGGAGTAAGTGTGAGGTCTTTTTGAGTATTAAGATGAAAGTTGGGTTTTGGGTCAAGGTTTGGTGCAAATTCCCTCCCATACTCCACGGAGCGATATTGCTAGAAATCTTGATTGCGTGAGGTATTGGCCTGGTTCCATAGCCTTGGGTGCTGTAATTTAAGGAATGTTTTGCTATTTTTGTTGTAAGTTCGCTACTATATAAGTTTGGCTCTAGGTTGGTTTTTTTTTGCTTTTTGTGCCTCTTTCTCTTTTTGCTTCTGTTTCTTGTCATTACTTTGTGACTAGTTTAGGTATCGTATTTGTAAGTGCCCTTGCTTTTGTATCATGCCATGGCACTATTTATTGAACAAAATGCGCCCATGCGCCACCAAGGACCGCACTACAACAAAACCAGTCTATTGCGATGCCAAATTTTAACTTCTTCTTACACTTGAAAGCGTCGTTGGCCACTCTAGCAACACACATAGTAGTGTCGCTGTTGGCTGTGTCGCTGAGGCTATGGTGACGCTTTCTTGTAGTGTTGGTACAGGGATAAATACATGTCCCTAGACTGCGACGCTTACGTTCTTCCCCTTTTTAGCATCTCTAAACTACATTGGAATTTTATATATTAGCATACCCGATCCCTCATGGATAAATAAACAAGCCACACTAAAACTTTCTTAAATTTTGTAAAAATTCATAATATTTACAAATATACAATGCCATTATCAATACATCTAGTCAAAACAAATCCAATTCGAAAGTACATGCATAATTTGTTCCGCAAAACCACATAATTGCATAGAAATATATGTCAATACAAAGTTTCATACAACGAATCCTGTATACAAGGATGGCAAATGTGCTTGTGTATTACATGTCCCGGACTATTTATCATTAAACAAACAAAGAATATCTTTCAATTAGATCCAAAGAAATCCATTCTACAGTGTAAAAAGGACCAATTTGATATGGTAATCCAGTATGTCGCTAGCTTATTTGTTAGGGTACCATTATCTTAAGAGCCATCCAATAAGACCTGCTCTTAAATAATCATGGAAAAGACTATCAAGTAATAAGTAAAACAGTTCAGACATGTAAAAAATATTTAACACTGAGAAATACTATTGCACATCATCACATCAAAGACATAAAAAAGCATAATAGGTGACAATAGGGAGGATCCAGAATGCAAAATGCCTCATTAATTTGTAAAAAGATTCTACTAGAATATGAGGACTCATTTGTAACTGTAACTATGAAAGCACCAAGTTTGTAACTACAATGGAACTTATGTTGTTCTAAAAGTATTATTGGTAAGGTTGTGTCATAGTAACTTGACGCGTTCAATTATTGAAATATTCCACTCCACAAAAATGACAATATGAAATCTAGCTTTGGTGGGAGTTATGTGTGCTCTAATCCCCCTTTTAAGTAGATTATGCCATTCTTCCATTTAACATGCAATTACTATATAAAATTTAGGATTTATAGTACATTTTAGGACGATACACAAAGATAGGCTAATTAATGTGACTGGTGCTTAAGAAATGTTTGACTCTCAACGTACAAGGTGAAATTTTCCTTAGGATTTATTCAGTTATTTGAGGATGATGATTATGCAAGCATGAGAACGTTGTTATACACTTGTGAGATGGTGGGATGCAAAGAAAACAGAGAGACAAAGAAAATTGTTGAGGAAAATAAAAAGAGATTAGGGTGAGGAGAGAGAAATGAGTGTTTTAAATGGCTTTTTATGTTGGACTAAGTATTTTAAAGGATTATTTACATTTTAGTATGATATTTTTTGAAATAATAAAAAGGACCCTAACTTTTTTAAATTATTAAAAAAAGCCCCTGAGTTTTTACCGTATTAATAATAAGGCCCTTCTTAAGCGTGATGGTGTCATTTTTCATCGATAAAGCTGACGTGACAACTGCTTATTACTAATGCTATAATAAAATGACCTAAAATATGCTTTAATTCCCTTATTCTTACTTCATAAGCACGACATTTGAGATATTGTATTATATAAAAGGTATCTATTTTCATTTAATTTGTTTCATTCTTTTGTTTGGTTTAGCGGGGCGCTTGTTTGCCTTTGCTTTCCTTTGCTTTCCCTTTTTTAGAAGTTGTACTTAGGAGTTTCTTTGATGTTCCTTTGTATTCTTTGTTTGCTTTTGCTTGTTCGCCTTCTTTTTTGGTTGGCTCGTTGGCTCCGGCCTCGTTGGGGTATGCCCCACGTACTCTTGTATAAACGTACATCGGTGCGGCTTTTTTGATATATATTAACTGACTTATCAAAAAAAAATTTAATTTGTTTCAAAATATGGTTATTAAAGAGTATTTTTGTTATTTTAGTGTAGCATTAATAAAAACGCAGCTATCCCCTCAACTCTGTCGACTAAAAATGACATCATCAAGTCGGAGTGAACCCCTTTTTATTAATTCGACAAAAACTTAGAGGCCATTTTTATTGATACAACAAAAGCTTATGGGCCTTTTTAATAATTCAAAAAGGTCAATGTCATTTTTATTATTTTAAAAATATCAGGGTATTAAAAATGTAAATAACCCTGCTTTAAATGGTAACCACTCAAATTATATTTAGAAAAATATAAGGTTATTTACACAAAATGTATTTATACTTTACTTAGTGTGTCAATTTAATTCTTGTATTTTTAATTTTATTAATTTAGTCATTGTATCGTTCAAATTGTGTCACTTTAATCTTATATTTCACAATGTAAATAGTATAGCAGGACTAAATTAATATAATTAAAAATATAAGGATTAAATTTATACATAGATCTTTCTTGTAAATAATTCAAAATATATTAAGGATAGTGTTCTAAAATCAAGCATTTAATTCCCGCACAAAATATAAAAAATTGGATTTTTTTGGTTCTCAACACATAGGCAAAAGAGTAACTATTTTAATGTTGCAATAGGCTATTCTTGCACATTTTACAATACATAAGCAAAAGTGTACCTAACTTAGTGTCACAATAGCCTAGTTTTGTTGTAGTGGACCGGTGACAAGTTTCCTTGTGATTAGTGGTGAAGGAGAGATAAAGAGGGTGGACATGGATTCAGTAGGGTTGCTGGTGGGAAGAGTGTTTCAGATATGATGGGATTAGGATGATTGATGCGGTGGACAGGAGTGACAATGACCGCATGCCACGGTGCTGCTCCTTGGTTGCGCATTCATTGGAAACGTGTTAACAACTAATTGTCATCATTTTTTCTTTTTGTAATTATCAATGTCTTTTTGAACACTAATTATATGCAACGCGACAGTGGAAGATTAGCGGGACGGGAAGAAAATGAAAGCCTTTCCTTTAATCTTATTAAACCCTAATAAAAATTACAAAAAAAAAAAGATAAAATTCATACTAATTTTCTCTCTAGATAATATAATAATCAATATAATAAAATAAATCTAAGAAATTGGCTAATGAAGCCCTAGGTCTCCTCTTGTTTAAATAGAGGGACTTTCCTAATTTGACTATAATTCTAATTTGAAATCTAATTTGAAGTAACAGATGAGATCATAATCCGCGTGATGAATCCGACGGCTGTGATCTCAATCCATGTGCTCACTTTTAAAAAAAAAAAAAATAAACAAATAAAATTAAATAAAGACTTTAAATCTGAAATATTAAAACAATCCTAATCTAAATAAAATTCTATCTAAATCACACGAACAGTTTACGACCCTCTTCCGTGTGACTTCATTGGTGGAGCCAATATCCGGTGATGCCAAGCTTGAGCTTCTGTCAATTTCCTTGCCACTGTTAATCCCCACCGCCAAGCTATCCGCCAATCACAGATCCGGGGTTGTCTCTTTCTATCCATTCTTGGTGCCCGGTTCTTGTTATTTTTGGACCCTACCGGCTTCCTCAACTTAACCCACCAAGACCCATTTGGTGGTTTCATCATCCTCCTTCGGTTAGAGAGAATTCGTCCTCGAATTCGCCAAGGGATCTTTCGGGTTGCCTTCGCCATGTAAAGTTTCCTTGTCTGACCCGCCAAGCCTTTTGTATTCCAATGCATGTATTTAACCTCCAACCCCTGCCTCTGCCAATGACAATGCCGCCATGTAATCCGCCATGGGAGGCGGGGCTGCATCATCCTCTCCTGGTTGGAGAGAATTCGACCTCGAATTTGTTGACGAAATATAGGGATCAACTTTACCTAGCCATATGTCTTCATGCCTAATTTCTCACTTCAGTAATAAAATTAAGGGAAGGCCGTTGTTACCTTCCCATTTTCCCCTAATTTCCCACTTTGCACTACATCATTATCAATGTTTTAATATATAGTATTTTAGTGTTTTCATAAATTTTATTAAAGGACACACTCACAATTGGGCTAAAATATCATTCAATTATAACATGTAAACTCAAAATTTTCTTATGCAGCTAACTTAAAATTTTAAACCACTAAAAGTTGTGAACTAGAAAAATTAACTCATCAAACTTAGATACTAAAATGTAATTAACTTTTTGTTTTCTTTTCTTAACGTTTTTACCATTGCATTCTTTTTGTCAGGCACGGCGACTAGTCTTGTGAAGGCTGGTTATGGAGTTTATGCGATTGATTACATTGGGCATGGAAAATCAAATGGGCTTCATGGTTACATTCCCAACTTTGATCACCTTGTTGATGACTGTTGTGATCATTTCACAAATGTTTGTGGTACGAAGATATTTAATTTCCACTTTTGCAATATTCTACTATTTTTGAAGATAATGCAATCTTTACTCATATTGATATACGATGCATAAGAAGAGATGTGAGCTAAACAGGAGCTAATAGAAGCTAACTAAGGTTTTATTTTAGTACAGATGATAGATAGTTTGATTTATAATAAAGTATAATATAATAGATCGAATTGACTTGGTAGCATAAATATTATTTTATAGAATAATAGAAATATTATATTTAGGTTGTCTCTTTTTTTAGTTAATTATAATAAAATTATAAAGAAAACATCACTTTATTTTGTATTCATCCATCAAAGTTGAGGCTAAAATTAAAGAAAAATAGTCAACTTTCATGGTTCCATCAAGATGTTGGAAGGTCAAAAACTACTAGAGGATTAACATCAATGCACTTAGACCGTTTCCTATTTTTTTCCCTTAGAACACAAGCTATAGCTAGCAATATTGAATATTCATTCCCAGCATGACACTTGGGAAAAGATATTTTCCCGACATAGGGTTTTATTTTTCTTAAAAGATATTTGTCATGAATGACCAAGCTCAACATAGCGTGAGGAAACTGAAATATCTGGCCACAAATAGTAGGAAATTCAAGGTTGGTATCACTGCATAATATTGGGTTTTTCAAATTTCCAAAAAAAAAAAAAAAAAAAAGTTGGTGGAAGTTCATTTCGATTTCTAAAAAAATTAATAATAAAAAATAGAAATAATGATAAACAAGATAACTAAAACGGGAGGAGTGCAATTAGACGATAGGGAATATTGACATGCTAATTTTTTTTATTTTTTACGTAAACAAGGTTGAGGCAAGGACAATCAAATCTATTTTTTCATGTCCTAGGATCTTAAATAATATATTAACTATTAGAGGATTTTATGCAGCGAGTGTATGAAAAAATAAGAAAACGGGAAGGTTCAACAGCCTTCCCTTAACTTTTATTAACTGATGATAAAAATTAAAGAGAAAAGATAGCTTAATTTCTCACAATCCGAGAAACGAGATACAAACACAAGTTTTAAAATTATCAAAGTAATGGCTTTTGTTCATACTAATCTTCCTCCTTTATATAAGAAAGCAAGGTCCTAAAAATAAGGAAATAAATAACTGGACAAAGGAAAGTACAATCAATACTTGAAATTCGGATTCAAATCGGGACTAGAATGTGTGTGTCATGTCTTGAATCTGGCTACTTGCCATGATTCTCGCCCTGCGTCATGCCCAGTGCCTTGCAACGCCAAGCCTCTTGGCCCTCCGCTAACGTCAATTCCTTCATAGTTGCCGCCAACCCTTGGCGGGCTGCATCATCCTCCCAAAGTTGGAGAGAATTCGTCCTCAAATATCGTTGTCACCAAAATATGGAGTAAGGTGCTTAATGTTGAAGATGTCTAAAGTTCTCATACCGGGTGGAAGCTGAAGACGGTAGGCATTGACATTAATCTTCTCCACAACTGCCAACGGGCCAATCTTGTGGGCCGTGAGATTATTGTTCTCCCAAGCTGGGAATCGTTCTCATGTCAACATTGCCCAAACTTTGTCTCCAACCTGGAACTGAACTTCTCGTCGTTTCCTATCACTAACCGTCTTGTATTTGGCGGTAGCCTCCAATAATCGAGCTATGATTTGTTCATGGACATCCTTGAGTGACGAGATAAAGTCCTCGGCCTTCCCATGTGGGCGTATCAAATCCAGTACTGGAATCAGATCGATCGGAGAACGAGGAACAAAATCGTAGACAACTTGGAATGGCGCGAACCCTGTATTCCTGTTTATGGAGCTGTTGTAGGCGAATTCGGCTTGATGGAGCTTCATTGCCCATCTTATGACATTTTCTATACCAAGGCATCGGAGAAGATTACCCAATGAGCAGCTAATGACTTCGGTTTGTCCATCCATTTGAGGGTGATGGATGGTGCTAAAGGCTAGAGATGTATTCGCCATTTTCCAAAGGGTCCTCCAGAAGTGATTCACAAACCGAACATACCGATTAGACATGGTGCTAGCCGGAAACCCATGCAGCTTGTACACTTCTTGGAAGTAGAGTCCCACCACATGTACAATGTCAGTAACCTTCTTGCACCTGATAAAGTGCTCCATCTTGGAGAAACGGTCTACGATGACTATGATGGAGTGAATCCCGCTAGTGGTCCCCAGTAAACCTCACACAAAGACCATGCTCACATCTATCCACGATTGACTTGGAACCGACAATGGCATGTAAAGTCCTGAATTGGTCATCCCAGCCTTTAATATTTGATAAACACAGCAACGCTTGGAATACCTCTCAACTTCCTTGTGAACGGTAGGCCAGTAATAGTTGGTCGTAATGAGTTTGAGCGTTTTGTCTCGGCCTACATGCCCCACGTTATGCTTCTCTTCTATGATCTTAAGCCGCCAACTTGAATTCGGGATGCAAAGTTGATTCCCCTTAAATAACTACCCGCCATGAATAGAGTAATTAGGAACATGCCCTAAATGTGCTTCCCGCCATATCTCGCCAAAAGTGGGATCATCATGGTACAGCCCCGCCAACTAATCAAACCTAGTAACCTCCAATTTGCTCTGCGCCAGGATAAGGTTTCGCCAGCTTAGTGCATCCGCCACTTTTTTCATCACGCCCGACTTGTGCTTGACGATGAAGTGAAAGAGTTGTAAGGAGCTGGCCCACTTGGCGTGTTTGTCCGAGAGTTTGTCTTGGTTATTGATGTATTTGAGAGCAACATTATCCGAATGCAAAATGAACTCACGGTTGGCAAAGTATGACTTCCAGTGCCTTAGTGCTCTCACCAATGAATAGAACTCTAGATTAAGTTGAGAAATTTAACTTACTCCCATCAAGCTTCTCACTAAAATACGAGATCGGTTTCCTATCTTGGCTGAGCACAACGATAATGCCAATCTTGGAGGCATCTGTGTGCAACTCAAATGTCTTCTGAAATCAGGAAGGGCTAGAACCGGTGCAGTGATCAGCTTGTCTTTGATTGCACTGAAGCCGGTTTCTGCTTGAGGCATCCCAAGGAAGGAACTCTTCTTCAAATAGTCGGTGATAGGCACCATGATTGAACTGAAGCTTGGGACAAAGTGCATGTAGAATGACACCAACCCGTGGAAGCTACGAACCTTGCCAATAGTTCTCGGTTGAGGCCAGTCACAAATTGCAGCGATCTTACCCTCATCAGCTGATATGCCATCCTTGGATACAACGAGCCCAAGGAAGGTTACCTTTTTCCTCATGAACTCGCAGTTCTGAAAGGCGGCAAACAGACTTTGGGTTCTTAAGGTACGAAGCACTTCCTTCAGATGACAAATATGTTCAACACGGTCCCAGCTATAGATCAAAATTTCATCAAAATAAATGGCGACAAACTTTCCAATGAAAGGGCGTAGAACCTGATTCATAAACCTCATGAACGCACTTAGCACGTTGGATAACTTGAATGGCATGACCATCCACTCGTAGAGCCCTACTCTTGTCTTGAAAGCCGTCTTCCACTCATCTCTTGAAGAGATTCGAAGCTGGTGGTACCCACTCTTGAGATTGAACATTGTGAATGCCTTTGCACTTTGCAGCTGATCTAACAAGTCATCCAACCTCGGAATAGGGAAACGATAATGGACCAGATTTTCTTGATTACCCTATTATCGATGCACATTAGCTAACTCCCATCTTTCTTTGGCCTCAACAAAGCTCGAACAACACATGGACTCAAGCTCTCCCCGACAAAGCCCCTGGCGAGTAGCTCCTCCACCTGGTGTCTTAGTTCCTCGTGCTCAACTAGGCTAACTCGGTAATGGGGTCTGTTTGGTAAGGAAGCACCCGGAACCAAGTCAATGCGATGCTGGATATCCCTCAAAGGTGGAAGTGTAGCAGGCAATTCTTCTGGAAATGCATCAGCGTATCTCTCCAACAATGCAGTCACTTCACTAGGTATCTCCCTTGAACTGACATTGCTTTCCTTCCCAATCAATCCAAACACGAACCTAGTGTTGCAAACCTCCTTGGCAAACACGGCGTGTCCTTGTATTTGCGGGTGTTGAGCCAGTAAGGCTCTTGGCGTCTCCTCCTTCTTGGGTAACAAGATGATCTTGGTCCCCTCAAAGATAAAACTATATGTGTTTTCTTTCCCATCATGGATGGCAATCAGCATCCATAATAACAATGTCACACCAAATCCTGTCTATATACTTAGCCCCAATTGAAAAATGAACTAGGCAACTTTTTGAAATGGTCACTTGATTTCCCTTCTTGAGCCATGATAACTTGTAGGGATTGGAATGCGCTTCTGTCTTCAACCCCAACTTGGCGACTGCCTCTTCATATTTCATGTTCTCATAGCTGCCTGAGCCAATGACCATGTGGCACACCCTACCGCCAGTGGCACATGTGGTCTAGAAGATGTTGTTCCTCAGCCAAGCATCCCCCTGCTCCTCTCTAGGTGCGAAGCACACATGCCTAACAACCAACAAATGCCCCTCATCACCAGTCACGGCATCTTCTTCTTGTTCTGCCAATTCGTTTTGGCTGTCTTTCTCAATGGCCTCGCCTTCTTCTCCCCTTGATTCATCAATGAAAAGGGCCTTACCAGGCCTATCACCCTTTCGCAGCAGCACGGTGACCAACCTCCCCACACTTGAGAAACGTGTCCTTGACGAACAAGCCAAGTCTTGAGTAAACTGTCTTCCAGAGTTGGCAGGTGGTATTCTGCTTACTCTGAGTTGGCGGTTCTCATGCTTGGTCGTTCCACGTTCGCTACTCTCTGACTTGCCTCGGATACGGTGAAGATATCGAACATGTTTAGCACTTCTTGTATACACTTCCTCAAACCACCAATGTAGCAATCCACCAATTGCTCCCCTAACTCCACCAAGTCATTCCTGGTGACTAAAGAGTAGAACTCTGCCGTGTACTCCTCCATGGATCTCAAGCCCTGGCGCAACCCCTGCAGGCGTTGATACATCATTTTGGTGTGGTTGTGAGGCAAGAAAATGCCTCTTATGTGCTTCTTTATTTTCTCCCATGATTCTGTCTATGTCTTTCCTTGGTGAAATAGGATTTGCTTCAATTAGTGCCACTAGGCGGCTGCCCTACCCTGTAGCCGAGTAGCAACGAGCGGCCCCTGTTTCTTCTCCAGGACTTCTCTAAATTAAAGAACCTCATCAACGGCGAGGAGCCAATCCAAGAACTCCTTTGGACATCCTCCTCCATTAAATTCCGGGATCTCAATCCAAAGGCCGGATTCCCACCTTCAATTATCATGGTAGTTGAAGTCACCGACATTGTGTCGTTGGCTCCTCAACCTAGGTTCTAATAATTCTTCTTCCTAAAACACGTTCGGAAAGTGTTCGTCCACCTCCTCTACCATTGCATCCCGGTGTTAATGGGTGCTGGGGCCGAGCTCCAAGTGTAAGATCGGGATTTTCCCCGAGTTGAATCCAGCAGCTCTCGATTCACCGGTATTTCTCCGCCAATTCCTCTACCCTCTTCTTGGTCTACTGTTGACGATCACGTCAATAACGTCTTCGATAGCGATGTTCCTTTGACGCCTACGAGCTATCTTAGAAAGTGTTCTGAACTTTGATACCAATTGATGCAACGGGTGTATGAAAAATAGGAAGGTTCAACAGCCTTTCCTTAACTTTTATTAATTGGTGATAAAAATTAAAATGGAAAGATAGCTCAATTTCTCACAATCCAAGAAATGATGTACAAATACAAGTTTTAAAATTATCAAAGTAATGGCTCCTCTTCATACTAATCTTCCTTTTTTATATAAAGGAAGCAAGGTCCTAAAAATAAGGAAAGGAATAATGGTAAAAAGGAAAATAATTGAAAAAAAGGAAAGTACAATCAATATTTGAAATTCGGATACAAATCAGGATTGGATCGCATGTGTCATGCCTTAGAATCTCTCTACTAGCCATGATTCTCACCCCACATTTTGCCGAGTGCCTTGCAATGCCAAGCCTCTTGGCCCTCCGCTAACGCCAATTCCTTCATAGTTGCCGCCAAGCTTTGGCGGACTGCATCAGAATTTGGCCAAAAAAAAAAAACCTATTAGAGGATGGTGTCATTGACAATATAACAAAAAATTATTAGTCCACGGTTCAATATCATTCTTTGTTTTAATTATCTTGGAATTGTTTTTTCGTCAGACTCTTTTTTTTTTTTTTTTGTGACATTTCATTTGTTTAGACTAGTCCAATATAAACATTGAATATTCACGTAAAAATATTCTAAATATTTAATTTATTTGAATTTAATTTATGTACTTACACAATTAAGAAAACATGGAATAGTCAAACGTTGCATAAATAGTTCCTTTTCATGATCTAGATTCTTTGGAGAGTGAGTTTCAAGTATCATATTTTAGAATTTTTTTTCCTTAAAAATAAAACACAAAAATGAGAAATGTTGCAAATATTGGATATTTTTTGGGTACAAATTTTAGAGTCAAGTTTAGATATTATTAAATATCCTAGAAAATTAGAAATTATGTAAAATATATTTGTGTACATACATACATATATGCATAAAATATATGTATATATACCCGTTTACTTCGAGGTTAAGAAACACGAACCGCCTATGCATTGTATATATATATGCACGCAGATAGCAAGCGAAATGCAATTGTGAAGTGAGAGAAAGTGTCAGATAATTAGAAAAATGAGAAGTTTGAGAGAATATTTTATATAATAAAATATTAAGAGAATTATTTGAATAGGATAAAAACGTCTCTGGTTCTTTAGTTGTTATGCAAAATACTTGCTATTTTTCTTCGAGTATATATGGGTCTGCCTTTTTATTCTTTTTCTGTAGAGTATAATGTCTCTATAGTTTGACAACACGTTATCAGCATGAGTTTCTAGCCAGCTAATTATTCTATACTCGATGTAAGTTTTCCTTCCCTAATCGTTGTGATTTATAATTTTACTAATCTTGGGTTTATTGCTCTTAATATATATGGCAAACATTATTTGCCTTAAACCCTTGATTTTGAGATCCACCCTGATGTTGTGAATCTCAGACAGTTAAAAGGGGTAAATCGCATCCCTGCAGGATTGCGTCAAAAAACAATGATATTTCTCAGGCATCATGTCCCTGAAGGATTGAAAGCTGAGTATATTACAGTAAAGGACCCGTATGTCCTTTGACTGAATTTAAAGGAGAGGTTTGATCACCAAAGTATATGATCCCCCCCAAAGCTCGCTATGAATGGATTCACCTGCGGCTGCAGGATTTTAAAACTGTCTCAGTGTTTAGTATTACCTCCCGGCTGCAATAATGCGGTGAAAATATTACTGAGGATGATATGCTAGAGAAAATATTCTCTACTTTTCATGTCTCGAATATGCTCCTGTAGTAGCAATATCGAGAACGAGAATTTAAGAAATACTCATAGTTGATATCTGTCTTCTCGTTGCTGAATAAGCAATGAATTATTGATGAAAAATCATCAAATACGACCAACTGGATTCGAACCATTCCCTGAAGTGAATGCTTCGACATATGACCAGCAGGGATATCGTCAAGGTTGTAAACGTGGATGGTCAGGGCCGTGGACGAGGTTATAGTCACGGTCATAGTAACTGACATTATGGCACCCCGAATGGACCAAAATTTAAGAAGTCCACTAATGACGAGGAGATGAAGAAAAGAGAAACTTTAGTTTCTCGTATTTTCTATTTTGCATATTCATGGCTGGTTAAACCGCCTACTTTTTATTACTTGTTCATTATTATATGGTCGGCTATGCGGCCTACTTATTATTAGTCATTCATATGGTCGGCTATGCCACCTACTTATTATCAGTTACTCATATGCTTATATTTCTTAGCCAATCTATTTGATACTTTATTAAAGGCTCCAGAAGAGTATATATCACGTTTCTTGAAGAAACAACAATTTTCATAAGTATGGCTATCTATTTAATTTGGAGATACATATTAGGATAGTTAACCAGAAGTTAACAAACCCAAAAGACTTTTATTTTATGACATGACTATTTGAGTCATTCGGGTATAAATAGAGTTAAGAGAATCGTTGAAATTCTCGCACCCATTAAAGAACTAGAAGATTCTTATATCGGGTGTTTCAAAATTGGTTGAGGGCTCTGGAAGAGCACATGTTATGTTCCCTGAAGGGACGAAACTAAACATAAGTGATGCTCTGTTTTCCAGTAGATCACAAAGAAACCTGATCAGTTTTTGTGATATTTGTTGCAACGATTATCATATTGAGATAATAAATAAAGGGTGATAAAGAATATCTTTACATTACATCGCTTACTTCAGGAAGAAAGAAAATAATAAAAAAAAATTATCGGCACTTTCTTCCAGGTTATATTATACTTACATAAACCCGATTGAATCAAATACAGTGGTTAACAAGAAGTTAACTGATTGCAAAATGTTCACCCTGTGGCATGACTGTTTGGGCCATCCAGGTGTAATGATGATGAGAAAAATTATTAAAAGTTCTCATGAGCACTCATTAAAGAACCTGAAGATTCTTCTCCTGATGAGATTTCATGTGCTGCTTGTGCTGCTAAAAGCAAAAGTTATTACCATGTCATACTCAATTGAAATTGAGTTTGAGTCCCATGCATTTGGAAGAATACTAAATGGGACATATGTGGGCCAATCATTTTATCACATGGACCAATTTGGTATGATACTAACAGAGGCCTTGACCCGTTAGTTTCGTGAGTCTGGATAATACACTTGTGATGTGGCATTTGCAAAACTCCTTGCATAAACGATCCGACTATGAGCTCAAGTCGTAGATTGTACGATACTGTAAGAGAAATTGCATCCAAAGAATTTAATAGTTATTGTATGGGATGAATTGCCATATAGCCCACGTACAAATACAAAATGGTCTTATGATTAAACGGCTGCAGCGAATGGCTAGACTATTATTATTGCCAAATTTTACATGGGTACATGTTATGATACATGCTGCAGCACTAATTATAGATCTCCCCAGTATTATACACCCTTAAATCTACTCCCTGGCAAACTTAGCGCCCTAGCTAAGAATCTATGCCCTGGTATAGGTGTATAACTTGTCTCTGACAAGGTCCAGATATATAACCCATCTATAAATACTGAATGTCCAAATTATTCCACCTCAACGAGAAAAGATGGGTCTAAATAAGGGGACTTGAAATTTATGATAAAAATATATGGAGATATTAACTGAAAATATTTTACAGCATAGTTTGCTGATTGTAAATTTGACCAAATAGGGTTTTCAGAATCAGGGGGAGAAATAAGAAAATTGGAAAATGAAAATTTATGTGGAATGCGTCATTGAACCAGAAGTTCAAAGAATTGTTCACTTGTAAATTATTACAAGCCAATTCATAGATGTATTCACTAATGGAAAGAGGGTGACCAAATAATATCCCCACTATATATGCTCCTGCTCAAATTAATATCACAGTCGAGTGATATTCTAATATATTGAAAAATGTATCCACTGCAAGCCAGAAGCGTGGTAAATATATCGGTTCCAAAGATTTGAATTTGAAAAGAAAATGGAGTAAGAAAAGACTGGTCCCTCTATTGTGAAGCTCTTGAGGAGAAAAACTCTACAGAGATAATAATATGTATAAATGAAATTCCTCAAGATGATCAGGTACCTGAAGCTACCTAAGACGACTGAAACTATTGAAATTCTGATGATAAAGAGATCTCTATGAAATATGGGATATAATGGAATCGAAATAAAAATTGATCAGATGTTTGTATATACAGTAGCTACTCCCTGATCAAAGAAATTGAAAATCTTGAACTAGTATTTGTTCAAGAATGCCAACAAAGAAATGATTAGCTAAAATAGAAAGACGCAGTTCAGGTTGAATTTTTGGACCTGAAGTCCAAATGCCTAAAGAATAAAACCTATATGCTACAGGTGAATGTTGGTGTAGAAAATAATGAGGTGGTGAAAAGCATAATTTGTAGCCCAAGGTTTATCTTAGAGACCAAAAATTGATGGGACATACTTATAAGAAATGGATGCAATTGATCTGGTGGTCTCTATATGTGTCATATATATATTGATAATAGCTTATTTGTATGATGATATTTATATGAAACTCCCTGAAGAACTAAGCATGCCAGAAGCATATAGTTCAAAACTGCGGTACATATCTACTGAAAGAGAGATATGTTAATATTATCATAAATCCTAAAGAGCTTAAAAAGGTTGTTATACACCTAAACTGAGAACTCGAGATTGAGGATCTCAGAAAAGAAAAGATTTTGTCTCGACCTGAAAATCGAGCACTAATATGATAGAATATTACTCTATCAGTCAACTTATACCAGTACGGTACTTGAATATTTCATCATGTTGTTTAGTGCCTCAATTTTGACCTTTTTTGGTCCTCGATGAGGTCATGAATAAATTTTTGAGCCCACCATACCTTGGTTTAAGTGACGCATTGATACAGTTGTCACACAACCAGATGTGGCCTCTTTGGTAAACTTGTCACTAGTATGTGATATATGGTTAAATGTTTATGTTGATGGATTAACCAGTATATATTATTATATTATGTCAAACTTACAATTAATATGTATGCAAGTGTTGATTGGCATCCAGTAAGTAACAAGAATGCTCTTTTGTTATATAATTGTATTGCTATGTTTTGGCAATCTACTAACAATTGCAGTTACTACTGAAACACTTGCGCTTTATGAGCAAGTAGAGAATTATTAACATCAAAGCCCTTGATCCAAAGATCAGGGGCAATGCAACAAGGAAGATAAGTATGCATTGTTCAAGCGAAAGAGAGTTCATAGAGCCAGTGCACTTCAAAGAAGTTCTTACTCTCAAGCTTCTTGAAGAAAGATGAAGTAAATGTTTGCTCAAGAACCTGGAAGAGTTATTTAAGAAAGCATATAATACAAACTTTCAAGAAAGTGGCACAAGATTGGCATTTCGCCAACTTCGAGACATCCTTGATTAATGTGCGCTCCGGAAAAAGAGTTAACTACGCATTGTACTCTTTTTCCTTGGCTATGGTTTTTCCCAATGGGTTTTTTTCCTAGCAAAAGGTTTTTTAACGAGGCATCCCAAGAAGCGTATATAACTCGGACAATATACACTTTCAAGAGTATTATATCCCGCACATATTATCAAAAATGTGATAGAACTAAACATATCTCATCAAAGTTCTTCTTTACACACGAGCTCCTAGAGATGGGTGAAATAGATGTTCATCAAGTTTGCTCTAGTGAGAACCTGGCAGATTTATTCACGAAGGCGTCGCCAACAACAACTTTTGAAGTTAGTTCATAAGATCGGTATGCGTCGACTCAGAAACTCCCCCTACTAATATGTTCACATGAGAGGGAGTTAAATATGAGCTGTACTCTTTTTCTCTTCGCTATGATTTTTTCTACTAGGTTTTCCTGGCAAGGTTTTTAACAAGGCAGGCATATTTAGCTTGGACACTATATCCTGTTGTAATGAAAAATATCCAAAGGGGGAGTGTTGTAAATATTGGATATTTTTAGGGTATAAATTTTAGAGTCGAGTTTGGATATTACTAAATATCCTAGAAAATTAAAAATTATGTAAAATATATTTGTGTACATATATACATATATGCATATAATATATGTATATATACCCGTTTACTTCGTGGTTAAGAAATACGAACCACCTATGTATTGTGTATATATATATGCACACAGACAGCAAGCGAAATGCAATTGTGAAGCGAGAGAAAGAGTCAGATAATTAGAAAAATGAGAAGTTTGAGAGAATATTTTATATAATAAAATATGAAGAGAATTATTTGAATAGGAGAAAAACTTCTCTGGTTCTTTAGTTGTTATACAAAATACTTACTATTTTTCTTTGAGTATATATGCGCCTGTCTTTTTACTCTTTTTTTATAGAGTATAATAGCTCTATAATTTTACAACAAAATTTGTAAAATAAGATGGGAAATTGAATACTACCAAAAAAACACAACTAGTCAGCACACCACGTAGTATGTTGTCAACTAAGTAGCAGTGCTTGGATTTTTACATTTCTGAAAATTAAGAAAGAGAAAATTAGTGGGTTGTTGGATTTTTTTTTTTTATTTTTTTTTTATTTTTTTGGTTGCAACTTATCAATGAATGGAGAAAGGAAAGTATGAGTTGTATAAATTTTTTTTATATTCTATTGTATCAATAAAATTATTTGATACACATTTATTAAATTTTTTAAGTTTATTATCCAAAAAAATAGTATATTTATTATTATTATTAGTATTATTATTATCTTAATAATAATTATTACTATGTACTATATGTTATACTTAAATAAAATAATTATGCTACAAAAATAATATTATATTAAAGACTAGTAATTTATAAAAACTATGATTTTTTTTTTCAAATTTTTACGAGAAAATAGAGTATTGTATAGATAAAAGTATAAATATGTTAATAAATAATGTTATCATTTTATTTTTCGATTGTGTGGATTAAATTTGATGAAAAAATGTGGCCATTAGTCTACCATAAATTAAGCCCATGATTTGTTAAAAAAAAAAAAAAGTGTTTAAGTAATGGAATCATTTATGCATACCCTTGCAGTACAAGCTAGTTGAACAGTTTGGTAGATTTAGTTAAAATTTGTAGTACATTTAATTAAAATATGTGGTACAATTCTGAAGCTAGCTTAATTTCCTATAAACTTAGGCGTGGTGCAATCGGGACTAATGACCGCTAAGAATGTCTTTGCACCATAATCTCATAATTTATGAATAGATAACATTAAAATAAAGATTCTTTTACCATAATCTCATAATTTATGAATAAATAACATTGAAATAAAGATTCTTTTATGTTAACCTTGTATAAGCTAGTTAAATGATGTAGTACAATAAGTTAAAACTTATGGTAAATTTAGTTAAAAAGTGTGGTACAGTTCTAAAACTAACTTAATTTTGCTCCAAACATAGATTTGGTGCAATTGGAAAATTAGATACCTTTAAAAACAGCAATAATGTAGCATAATCCCATAATTTATGAAAAATTAGCAGAAAAATTAAAGCCTCCTACATATATAACCTTGGGGTAGAGAATAGTCGAACAATGTATGTTTGATTAGAACTTATGATACAATTCTAAAACTAATTTAATTTTGCTCCAAAATAAAGTGTGATGCAATTGGGACCATCAAAGCCCCTTAAGAATGTCATTAGTAGACCATAATATAATAATTTGTCAAAAAAGGCTACCAAATAAATGATTCTCTCATGTATAGTTTTGTGGTTAAAACTAGTTGAATGGTGTCATATACTTAGTTAAAACATGGGATATGAAACCAAAACTTTGTTTTGCACTCAAGCTAACGTGTGGGGCAATGAGGGGTCCTTGCAAACACTTAGAAGGTCATAAATGTGCCATAATCCCGTAATTTGTAAAATGCTGCATCCAAATGAAATATTATTTCATGTATAACCTTGTGATACAAAGTTAAATGGCATGATATATTTAGTTAAAACTTGTAATCCAGATCTAAATCTAACTTAATTTCACTCCAAACATAGGTGTGGTGCAAGTAGGACCATTGCAGACCTCCTAAAAATGTCATTAGTGTACTATAATCTCATAAGTTATAAAAAATGGTTACTTTATGTATAACTGTGTAATACAAATTATTTGAACAGTATGCTACATGCAGTTAAAACTTGTGATATGTTTGGTTAAAACTAATAGTACGTCTCTAAAACTAACTTAATTTCGCTTTAAACTGAAGTATAGTGCTATTGGAACCATTAGAGGACCTTAAGAACATCATTAGTGTACCACAATACAATTTATTGTGATATAAACGACATCCAAATAAAAGATTCTTTCATGTATGGTTTTGTGATACAAACTAGCTGTATAGTTTCATATTTATTTAGTTAAAACTTATGGTACATTTAGTAAAAACTTGTAGTATAGATCCAAAAGTAACTCAATTTCGCTCAAACTAAAGTGTGGTATAATTTGGACCCTTAGAGACACTTAGGAACGTCATTAGAAACCATAATCCCATAATTTGAAAAAAAAAAAAAAAAAAAAACAAAAAAAAGTTGTCCAAATGATGGATTCTTTCCTGTATAAGTTTGTGGTACGAGCTAGTTGACTAGTATAGTGCATTTAGCTAAAACATAGGGTATATTTATTTAAACTTACATGGTATATAATTCTAAAACTAACTTAAATTTGCTTTGAACTAAGGTGTGGTGGAATTAGGACCATAACAGACATTTAGGAAAGTAATTGGTGTTCTATAATCCCATAATGTCTGAAAATAAGGCAGTCAAATGAAAATTTCCTTCGTGAATACCCTTCTGATACGAGCAAGTTAAATGGTGTGGTACATTTAGTAAAACTTGAGGTACATCTCTAAAACTAATGTAATTTCTCTCAAAATAAAGGTGGAGCACTTATGACCCTCAGAGACACATAAGAGTATCATTAGTGCACCATAATCACATAATTTGACAAAGATTGGCATCAAAATGAAACATTCCTTCATTAATAACCTTGTGGTATAAGCTAATTGAATGATGTGATACATTTTATTGTAACTTGTGATACATTTAGATAAAACATGTGGTTCAATCCTAAAAGTAATTTAATTTCGCAATTAGGACTTGCAATTTAGGACCATTAGAGACCCCTTAAAAATATCATTAGTGTACTTTAATTCCATGCTTTGTAAAAAATAAAAAGCATTCATACTAAAGAAATCAAACATACCTTCATTACCTTGATCAACAAAAGTGGGTACCCCTCAAAACGGGAAACTTTTTAGTCCCATCAAGTGGTGTTTGCTCCAGGTGGGTAGTTTCATGATAACGTACTTATAGTGTGCATGGAAGTGATTTCCTTCTCTAACAAATAAGGAAAGATAGGTTGAGGTGCCACTAAATTAGACAAGGAGAAGGCCTAGGCAAGGCGGAATGGTCTTTTATTTGTCACTTGCTCAGGTTAGGACTTGCAAATTGATGATTAAGTAGATTATAGAAGTATTTTGTTGAACCTGTTTGTATTTCGTTGTACTTTCCTGTTCTCTTGTTTTGGCATGTTATGTGTGCTTGTCATTTTTTGGTCCCCGTCTCCTTACGGGTATCCTAAGGCTCAATTTGGTCGAGTGGCCTATCTTATATCACAATCTTGTCGCTATTCATAGGGGAAAAAAAAAAAAGATTATAGAAGTATTTCGACTCCCTCCTACTCAAATCTCGTTGACGATTCTTCAATGGGAAGTTTCAACTAAGTAGAAGTTTTTGCTAAGGGGATCCCCTTTCCCCTACTTATTCATCCTTTGCATCGAGGTTTTTTGCTTTAAGCCTTTTGGTGCTTGTTGGTCAGAGAAAATTTTGAATTGGGATGAAGATTGTGAAGGATGCTCCTTGAATCCCCTGTCTTATCTTTACAGATAATGACCTTCTCTTTTTTGAATCAGGATTGAGGCTATTTCCAAGCTTCAGAATTTAGGTCATACATATTCTAGGGACTCTAGATAAGTGGTGAATTTGAAAAAAATCCTCCATGATCTTCACCCAGAAAGATTTGAGGAAATGAATTAGTAAGTTCTTCAACACTATATGGCCCACTTTCTAAGTAAGTACTTGAGTTTTATAATTTTGTTGAAACTGGTTGGTGCCTTAGGGCGCAGGCTATGCTATTGACAAACTCTCCTCAAAAGTTGCTTCTTGGAAAGCGAACTTCTTCTCGATGGCGGGTAAAACTATATTAATTCAGTCACCTGTTCAATCTTCGCCTACCAATATGTTGCAATGCTTTCAAATCTCGAAAAAGGAACATCAAAGGTGGAACGATTTCAATTGAAATTTTTTCTTGTAGAAGGATTCGGAAGAAGGAATGAACATCATGGGATAAGATCGGTAGACTCAAAAGTGTTAGTGGCCTTGGCCAGAGAAAAATGGAAATAATGTTTTTAGAAAACTTGGCTGCGAGGTCATAAGTAACCAGAAGAACCCTTAAGTTTAGAATTTTAGGGATAAATACCTTAGGCAGTCTGACTTTCTTAAAGATCATCCATGATCAGACTCTCAGGCATAAAAAGGAGTGCTTTTTACTAAGGCTGTATTTGGAGTATGGAATTAGAGCCTGGAATTGGGACTGAGGCTAGGGATGAACAAAATCGGTCCGGATTGATGGACCAGACTAGACCAGCCATTTCGGTCAAGGACCGGACCGGACCGACCATATATCGGTCTAGTCTTCGGTTGAAATATATGGGATTAGTCGGTCTTCGATCCGGCCCAGTCCAAGATCAAAAAACCCGAAGACCAGACTAAAGACCAACCAAATCATGCATTATATATATATATATATAAATCTTAGAAAATTAAATATTTATTTTTTACTATTTAATAATTATATACATATCCCTTATAATTATCCTTAAATTATATATATTGCACAAATTATTCTATTATCGTTATTTTACAATTTTTAACTTTTGTATGAAAACGTTTTTCTTCTTATAATTCTACTTGTTAAATGAAACATCGGTCCAAATTGGCCCAGTCCGGTCTGGACCGGTTTTCTAACCAGTCTTGGACTAGGCCGACCCGGTTTTAATCAGTCCGGTCCTCGGTCTCATGATTTGACGTACTTCAGTCTTTGGTCCAGTCCAATCCGGTCCGATTGATATGCTCCCCTAGCTGAGGTTAGAATTGGGGCCCAGAATTCTAATTCTGTTATTTGGTTCACTTGCTGGAATTAGAATTACAATTCCATAACCATTTTAACTAAAAATCATACTTTTCAATTCTTTAGGAGGGGTAAGGAATTGCAATTTTATATTAGCTCCATTGACCTAAAATCCCAAATGACTCCACTTGATTAATCCAAATCCAAGATGACTCAAAATCTAAGGACTTAAATTTGACCCGAATCTCAAAATCACGCAATTCGAATGACTTGAACTTAAAATAACTGTGATCACCTTAGCTCAAAGTCTGAAGTGGCCCAACCCGACTGACCCGAAACTCGAGATGACTCAAATCTAGAAATGAAACTTCTTGACTTTAATGCGATGTAAACAAGCTAAGCTGAAGTGGAAATGACCGGACCAAATTGACCCAAAACTTAATACATCCCATACCTAAAAGGACCTGACTCATCTCAAACTCAGACTCAGATGACTCAAAATTTAAAATGATTTAACTCATTTGTCCCAAAACTAAGATGACTCGAGCTTGAAATGACCTAAATGAACTCAAACTCGATCATAACACGTTTGAATCCCGAAATGACCTAACTCGATTAACTAAAAATTTGAGATAACTTGAACACCAAAGATCCGACCTGATTTGACTCGAAACTCGAATAACTCGAACTCAAAATGAATCGCTTTGACCATAATAACTTGAACACAATGTGAACCCCTCCGACTAAAATCTTACCGTAGTTGATTTAAAACTCAAAATACTCCAACTCAATTGACCGAAAACCCTTGATGATTCGAATCATTATGTAATTATAATTCCGACCTTTAATTCATTTGATGAACAAAACAAGGGAATTTCAACTCCATCAGAATTCTAATTCCATAGTCCAATTCCAATTCAGTGTGCCAAACAGAGCCAAAGGATATTCTAGAGAAAGAAATTATGTGGAAGATTGGGGACAGCAGTAGAGTCTCCTTCTATTACGACAGATTGGCGTTTGATAAATTGCTCGCTAAGATGGTAGCCCTAGGTTATGTCATCTGTAATCCTAGGCTAAAAGTTGCCCACACGATTATAGAGGCAAGTGGAATTTGGAGTTTGTCATTCCCAACCATCTATGTGACTTGGTTCGAGGTATCCCCTTCTTGAAGAACAAAATTGAGGATAATTGGTGTAGAGACTTCTCTCAAGGAATTTCAGCGTTGCGCGTGCTATGTGGTTCGCCACCTTGAAAGGAAGGACAAAAAATCCTCAGATTTTACAATGACCTAGAAGCTTGATAACCACCCTTGATGAGAATGTTAGTGTGACTTCTTTATTTGGTAGATTTAAATAATTCCTTGGTTGTGGACTCCGACTCAAATAAAAGAGGTTAGAAGCTGGAATTGTCCTAGATGTCAATAGGGAGTCAAAGATATTTGGCCACCTCTCTGTTGATTGTTCAAAACCCAAAGAAATTCAAAAGACAGTTGCAGCTCATGAGTGGATCAAGGTAGATCCAAATCATGATTCATTTCATCCAAGATTAAGAATTCGAATGAGGAAGAGGGGTTATCAAACTGATAAGGATCCCTTGAAATTCATGCTCTCACATGGCATGTTTAGAATGACATTAATGAAAAACAATTTCTTTATTCTATGGCAATACTGTCGAAACTCTTCATCCTTGCCAAGCAGTTGCTCTTGGAATGGGAGTGCCCTAACCAGGCCAATAATGACAATGTTGTGGTGGAGCTGAGGCCCAAAAATCGTAAGAGGAGCGAATGGGGTTTGTTGGAATGCCCTTAGAGTCGGACTAGTTAAGGAGAGTTTTGAGTGTTCATAATCAGGTGGTAGCAACGTCAAGGTATCATTAGGGGTCATTTTGGTAGCATTTTTCGGGGTTGAAACGGTGAAGGAATGCTCAGATTATTGTTACTTGATGCCCAAAGAAGCAATCCATCATGCATCAGTCTTGGCTTTCTGGGGATGGAAGTGGAATGTGACAATGAAGTCGTCATCCGAGCCTTACATGGTTCTTACATAATGCCCCTTGATATTGAACTTATTATGGAAGATATATGTTCAACTGCAACTGAAATCTTTTTCAATCATTGCTTTCATGAAGTGAATAAAGCGACTGCGTTAACCGATGTCTTGTGAGGTACAATCTATAAGGGCCGAAAGGTTAGGCGAGTGAGGGGTAGGGCACATAGATTTGCTAATAGTTTTTAAGTTTTAGGGTCATATACTCAAATGATGTAATCATACATTCAATTTTTTGAGAAGAATATTATTTTAGCCTAACTAGTGAATAAAATAAAAACAATGTATTTATAAATTAGAAAATAATTTCATCTTAATCTCGTGTTCCCAAAATATGATTACCAAGTACATTATTTTGTTTAATTATGTTTCGTTTTCCTTTTCTATGTACTTAGAAAGAGAAGAAAACAAAGGGAAACATAGATTTTTGATGGGAGAATCAATGGGAGGAGCGGTAGTCTTACTTCTACACAGAAAGAAGCCAAATTATTGGAATGGTGCCATTTTGGTTGCTCCCATGGTTAAGGTGTGTCTCTTTCTTTTGTCATTTCGGATATTCCTTCTATCTCTATCTTTATTCATTTTTATCGTTGTAATTTTCTCTTCTTTTTTTCTTCATTCTTTTTTCTTTTTTTCTTTTCATTATCTTATGTCTATTTATTCAGTTTATTATTCTAACTAGATTAAATATATCCTTTATGTAACAATTATAATATCAAAACTATTGAAATTGGCATAAAAATAGTTAAAAACCACTAGATTTGATGTACTTGTTGATTATAAACACGATAACAAAATATGGAAAATATGGTTAAATTATTTTGTCCAAATGCATTTTATTTTGCGACTATTAATTCCATGCATTGGATTTAGTTTTGTTACTACTGTGTCTAGCTTCTATGACAAAATTAATCACCCTGAAATATTTCCCCCACCCTCTCAAAAATGCTGTCGTTTCGTGCGCACATAATTCGCCACAATAAACTTTTAGTACAATGTATTTTTAATGGTCACAACTAGTCGCCAACGAGTTGATTTAGATTAACCCGTGATCCAACCCACGGGTCAAAAGGGTATGGAAGGGTCGACAATGGTCAAACTTGTTTGTACCACAGGTCGGACCATGTTGGGTTGGGAGGGAAAAATTCTTTACTCGGTTCGGCTCGGGAAATGGGTCAGGACGGGCTGAGTTAGGACGGGTCACGAATTTGACACGGGTCACGGGTCTAACGGTTCACACCAGGTCAGAAACGGGTCAGGCCTGGGTAGGATCATTTTTCTACCCTATTTTTCTCTTCTTTTTTTTTTTGTCAAAACACTTTTTTTCTAATTTCTAAAATACAACAAAATAAATATAAAATACAATTAAATAATACTCATAATTTATAAAATGTTAAATATAACAAATACATATAATACATAAATTATACATAAACAATAAATTTAAAATATTATTATTACATAATTAAAATTTTTTTATTTGATTGGACATGTGAAATGATGACCTGCCATCATTTCTCATATTCAATCACATTAATTACCCTTGAAAATCACAAGGGCTAATTCCTGTCATGACACGGGTTCAACCCGTGAGGACCTGATAACAAGTCGTTACCGGGTCAGACCCATGTCCAACACGGATCAGATTCGTGTTACACCAGTCAAAATTGACCCGTGTCATCCACAAGAGTCGGGTTGGGTCTGGGTTTGGTAGCCCCAAAAATTGAATTGTGACCTGGCCAGCTACAGGGATGGGTCAACCTAGGTTGACCTGCTAACATATGGGTTGGGTCGGGTTGGGTCAATTTACCGGTCAGGTCCAGAACCTGATCCGTTGGCCGCCTCTACTTACAATTTTGTTGCTTCAAGCCTAAAAAATGTCTTGCATAAGGTGCATAATTTCGCAAACCCAGGCATCTAAACAAGGTTTCCTTAGGATATTGAATTCGTGTCTTAGGGGCCTAGGATGGATCATTTCTTCATTGCTTTCACAGTTTTTGCATCTACTTTTTTGTTATATCCTTTTTTATGAGTTAAATAATATAATATAATATGTTTAATATTCAGCATAATTGTTAGTGACAACATAATATAATTGTTGATGCTAAAAATGACATAATTGTTATTGACATTATATCTAGTACAAACTATGAAGTAGCTACTTTTATTTGTGTTTATAACCATCAAATGTGAAAATTCTTACCAACTTGTGTTAGCATATAACCAAAGCCTACACAACCACAGGATGATCAACAACAAGCACTTGGATTTCTTGCTCTGTCAACGAATTCCTCATTTTTGCTTCCTCATGGCATGGTCAATTTAGAAATTTATCAATTACATTAGCATATAGAATGTCTTGCTTGCTTAGTTTTAACATCATCATCATACGTTACAAATGAGAAACATATATTAGTTTACTTCGTCCCGACTATTGCCATCATATATGTGCAACTATTACATCGTATACATTATCCAAGATTTCTTCTAAATCCACAATCCCACAAGCTAAAAGAGCATTTGCATGTTACTATAAGAGAAAATAGTTATAAAAATGAAACAGAACATTTCGACAAAAATGATACGTCTCAAACTGACCAATGTGTTGGATTCATTATTGTTTAATCCTAAAATACTCTAAAGCTAGGGAATGTGCTCATCAATTAAGTACCCAAAGATTAATATAAGTGGGTGTTAGTGTCTTCTGGCATCAAAAGAAGCAATATTGAATAAAAGGACTACATTACAAAAGCAAAATAATGATTGGGTTATTTACAGTAAAAGTTCCTGCACTTTTTTCATTTTTTTAATTTAGTCTGTATACTTTTAATTGTGTCAATTTAATCTTTCTGAAATGTATATTGTGTCAATTTAATCTCTCTAAAATGTATATTGTGTCAATTTTAGTCCTTTAGTAAATTCGAGTTAAGTTATTAACGTAATTTTTAATGGAAAAATCATGTCAGATTTGCAAGTTTTTTGATTATTAGAGAGAAATCTTTCAATTACATTAGATGCAAGTAACCCACTAGAAACTCGCCTATTGGCTCAATTTAATCGAACTTATAACCAAACTACTAAAACTTAATTACTAAAGCAGCATAATTTTTACTCTAAGGACTAAATTAAAACGAGTAAAATTACATAAACTAAATTGATATAATGAGCAAAATATAGAAACCTTTGGTGTAGATAATCCTAAAAACTAATAGATGGAGTTATTTCCCATTTTGAGTACTCTTCAACTTCACATTACTATAAACCTCAACCAAATAACTAAAATCCCCCCCTAGTGGTTTCATACTAGCTTCATAATTGATCAATGATGGCACTATAGTAGCGCAAATAACTTGGTTTCATAGCAAGGTTAGCACGGAAAACTCGGTGCAATGGCAAGGCGGACTTGATATGAAGCTCAACTCAATTAGGAAAACAAGTCCTACCATGCCATGTCGAACATATTGATTAATATGCTATGGAATCAAGATAGAAGAAAAGATAAAAAAAGATCAATAAATTTTGGCTCAAACTCATGCTCTTATCGAGCTCAAGTTCAAACAAGGGGTGCTCGGGTCAGTCGTTCCCCCTACAAACAACAATATTAAGTCCTCGTGGTTATTTCACTATGTTTCCAATTTCTTCATATTGTAAGTAGTGAAGGTAAGAAATCTTGAGTTTCAAGAAGTGAAAAGTCTGTGATTAAGAAACCTAGGCAAATTAAGAACTCGGGCAGACACCCTGGTAGGCATTCATAGAGATGGGAAGAATGGAGCATCCATGGGAAATGGAACAACAAATCGAAATCCACATAGTGATTATGGGATAAACTCTGATTATTTTGGGAGAAAAGGGAAGTGTTTGCAATCTTCGAGGATAACTATTCACAATCCATAGACAAGGACGGGCTCAGAAGCAGTGGCGGATGCATGTTTAATGTATCGAGGTGTACGGACGCCGCAGCATTATCACCCGACCTCTAAAGTGTGTATATGTTGATGCAAAAAATATAATTGTTTATTATATACAGGTACTTGTGAACCCACTGCATGATCTCGTTAGCTGAGTTGAAAGAACTCCATACTTTTCACATATGGAGGTCGCGGGTTCAAGCGCATTAATTATCATTTTTTGCTTTATCATACCTTTTATAAATGAGAAACTAATCCTACTTGGATCGTCCGTTTGAGATCCATGAAAAGCACGTATATTTTCTTAACAATTATTCTTCCTTACAACTCCTAACGATACAATTAGACTAATCCCACCTATTTTTTAAAAAAACTTCCTTTTAACATTTTGTGATGCAGCACGTAAAGTAGGAATTAGAAAAACGGGAAGGATTTAATAACCTTCCCTTTGACTTTATTAATAATCAATAAAATAAAGAGGAAATATAGAATTCAATTCTAATTCTCACATTTGAGAATAGAAAGAAACAAATAACTCATAAAATAATCTAAGAAATTGAATGATCAAATCCTAGATTTCCTGAAGTATAAATAAAGGAGCTATTTAAATCCTAATCAAATTCTAAAAGATAATTCAAAATTTAAATCTAAAAGATAAAGTTAAAATCCTAATCAAACTCCAATCCTACCACTACCACCTACAGCGTCTCGTATAGCCATGCCGTCGAGCTCATGCCGCCAGCACTTACCCAGTAATGCGATATTATCGGATGCATTAGACTCAACTCTCATCAACCGCGTCTCCGTACCCGCCAATCCTATCATCCCGCCAAGCTATACGTCAAAGGAGGCAAGGTTGTATCATTCTCTTCGAGTTGGAGAGAATTCGTCCTCGAATTCATTGATGGATCATTTGGGTCAATTTCGCCCAGCCATGTTCTCTCACGCCTAGATATAGTCTTTCCAAACTCCAATTTGTCGAACTTACCCAATTGTGGTTCGGTTTCCTGGATTGCCAAGATGTGTGCTGAACCTTGCCCTTGCCCCACCAAGGTGTAGATGGCATCATTCTCTCTGGGCTGAAGAGAATTCGCTCTCGAATTTGCCAGTGGGTCTTCTTGGTTGTCCTTACCAAGTTGAGTTTCCTCACGCCATCCTCCCACCTTGTCGAGCTCCGGTCTGCCATGCTTCTCCCGGTGCGAGTTGTTAATCTCTTCTTCCAGCATAAGGTTTGTTGTTTGTTCCGCCAAGGTGTGGATGGCATTATCAGTTGGAATTAGGCTCGCCATGTCTTGTCTTTCTTTGGTGACAAAGGTGCTGTGAACCCTTGAGGCCTATAATCCGGAAGTGTCTCTAGGTTCACTCGGTGTTGGAGCCTGCCTGATAACTCACCTCCCAGTATCCGACTCTTCCACCACGAATTTTCCTTTATCGCCAACACAGCTCTTAGTAACTCTTTCGGCATTTTAACCTTCTTTGTTTCGCCATCAAGGTATCCGTACCAAGTTCCATCCTTTGTTGGTGTCAATACAACCAATGCGCTCTTCTAATTTACTCGGATGTAACTCCTAGCCAGTAGTATCCACACTTGGCACCTGACATCCTCATACACCTCAAGACTTACTCGATATTGCCCCTGTCTACTCGGTAAGGCATCTTAGGGAACCCAATCTAACCGGCATTGTTCCTCCCTTGTTGGCAGCAAGTCATACGCCAACCTTTCTAGATGAACCTCCTTGGATAGTCTCCCTACCTTAACCGACTTCTCCTCCTCGTCATAGACAGGATAATCAAATATGGGTTGAGAAGACAAATCAAGATGTGTTGGTTCAACAAAGATTGGCTCTCTCCTATTGTCGCATATTGGTGACGACGCCAACTCTAAGTCGCCAACTACGTTGGTGAACACGACTCCCTCTTCCAATCTTGGGTCTTTGGTTTTCAACACACATGACGCCTCAACTTTCTTGGGCAACAAGATGATCCTTGTTCCTTCGAAGATTAAGCTATAGGTGTTCTTTCTCCCGTCATGCATCGCACTCCTATTGTATTGCCACAGCGCCCCAACTATAAATGGCAAGCGTCCATGATGACGACATCACACCACACGCTTTCCCTATACTTCAACACAATTGAAAAATTCACCAAGTAACGTTTAGACACGGTTATCTGGTTACCTCTCTCGAGCCATGACATCTTGTAAGGGTTCAGATGCTCCTCCGTCTTCAACCCTAGCTTCTGGATGGCTTCTTTGGAGATGGCATTCTCACAACTCCGGAGTCGATGACTAGGCAGCATACCCTCTTGTCACGGGCACGATATTCCAATGTCCGTGACAGTGTCAAGACAGTGCCCAGGTCGCTGCAGGTGTCGGGCCAGTTCGTTGTCATGGCCTTGTCTTAGTCGCTGCCCAGGGACCGTGCCAACCATGTCAAGACATTGCCCAGTTCGCTGTGAGTACCGTGCCCCAGCCTTGTCATGGTCGCTACCTCAATCCGTGCCTCACCTTGTCAAGGCCAGTCCAGTGCGTAGCCCAGGCCCAGCCTCAGCTTGTCACGGCAATGCCCAGCGTCTGCCCAGGCCGTGTCCAGGGCCGTTCCAGGGCCCGACCCTGTGCCGCACTCCAGGCGATCATCGCCCAGGCAGGCCCGCGTCCTCCAGCCCGTGTCTTGCACCCTGCAGCACCGGAATAGTGCCAGTCCTAGCCGTTGGGGGTCGCGCCCTGCCCGTTTGAAAAAGATTCTCTTTTGCTTAATTTCAAGATTAATTGTTGTAATATATGTTTTTAGATATTTTAGGATATTTTTCAGATTTATTCCATATTTTTAGTATTTTGTAATATTTCTATAAATAGGGAGTTAGAATTCATTTTGTAATCTATCAATTAAATCAATGATATGAATTCTCTTACTTTCCCATCTTTACTCTCTATTTCTCATCTCCTAAATTCTATTTCTCTCTCTCATCTCAACTCTATTTCTTATTCTCTCCCTCATCTTAACCTCTATTGTCTCTTACGGGCCTAAGTCCTAGATTTGGGCCGTCACAACCTTGAGGGTTGTGACAAATTGGTATCAGAGCTGTTGCGATCAAGGCCAAGTTCGAATATGTGTTGAAGACAAAGCATGGTATGAGCAAGATCCAAGAACCGTCCGTTTGATCGTAACAAAATGTTCATGTAAGTCAAAAAATAAAAATAAAAAATAAAAAAAATCAAGAAAAACGCTGCGGTGTCAATTGTTGAAGTGAAGGTCATCTCTCTTGTGTCAAATTGTTGAAGTGTTGTGAAAATGGGTATCATTGTGACCAAAATGGGTCAGACCGTGCTGCCAAGTTAGTAGACCGTGTGTTCTTCATTTCCAAAACCGTGGGCAAGTGGGCATAATCAAGAGTTCAAGGTTTTCGTTGCTGCCATTGTTGGGTCAATCGAAGCTTTTCAAGAAAATAATTGCGGTGCCAATTTGTTGTGACAAATTGTGTCAAGAAGTATTTGGGGCGAAATCAAGAATTCAAGATTTCGTGCTTCCATGGTTAGTAGACCGTGGCTTCTTTAAATTTTCAAGAAAATGGTTCAAGAACGTCATTGAGATGGCCACGTTAATTGTTAAGGTGACCGAAACCCTTTATCCCATTACCGACGATGTTATTCGTAGAGTTTTCTCTCCTTTTGGGTGTATTGCAAATATAAAGTACGTATGGGTGACTTCTCTTAGAGTGGACGTCCATGTGACTTACACCGTGAGAAATGATGCTGAGAGTGCTTGTAGGTGCTTGCACGGAAGAAACATCTACAATTATGGTTGTAAAATGGACATCCAAGTATCCACGCCTCCTAGGGAGATGGTCACGTTATTGGTTAAGGTAACAGGTCTCCGTTATCCCATTACAAAGGACGTTCTCTACCGTGTCTTTTCTATCTATGGGGTCATTAAAGAGATTGTTATCATTTCAACTTCGTCCATAAAAGTGGAAGCACATGTAAAATACACTTCTTGGGAAGAGGCTAAAAGTGCACGCCAAGGGCTACATGGACGAAATGTCTATGACCATTGTTGTGCACTAGACATTGAAATCTTGACGCTTCTTAAAGAAAGTGTTGATAAGCTCCACAACAAACTCGACAGTTATAAAGATGTGACGAAGGAGAAGACGGCAACCTTCGGTTCCTTAAAAGAGGAATTGAAGCAATATATGCGTAACAAGGGATGGGACCCCGAGAAAAACGATCGTGACTTGGTTCCTTTGGAAGCCGAGGCCAAGGAAGAACCGAATGAGCCAACAACCCTTGTCAAACCGCAAGGAATGGGAATAGGTGATGTCTTTCAGACGCCGGACAAACCATTCTCCCAAAAATTGCCTGTGGATGTTGAAGATGGCATTGTGGGTGAACCGGAAGAGCCTCCCTTGGGTGAGGAAACGCATGGGTCCATTGATGATGCCTTGACCCATGAGTTGCCACAACCTAAGGACACGGAGCTAGATACGAGCACCGAGGCCAATGTCAAGGATTCCTCCCTTGAGCTTTCCGTGCCAAATTTAGGTCCGCAGGGGGGTGCTAATGTACGGTCAGTACAACATAAGCAACAGCAGCCAAAGGCGCAGCAGCAGCGTGGAAGGCTGTTGGGTAGGAAGGTACGCATGAGGAATGTCATGATCCGAGTCCGGACAATGCTGATCCGGGCCATAAAGATGAAAACCGGGCTGAAACCCAAGAAGAAGAAGGACCGGTCATGGGGATGCTTCCCAAGAACCGGGATCGGAACTAAAATCTTCAAGGGCCCGAGTCATTCATCTTCACAGCAACAACTCGTTGTTGTGCAAGCAAAGATATTCAGGGACTTTGGACCGAGGGCCGTGAAAACACCGCTGGGGGAATGTTTCCCAAGAACCGGAATTGGAACTAGAATTTTCGAGGGTCCGAGTCTTCTATCGTGGCTTACGATCTTTGGGGACAAGGATCATCCGTTCGACCCGGGGAAAGAGGTAAAGGATATGGGTGACAACGGTGAGACAACGGGACAGACAATCAAAAGGGGGCCGGGAGCCGAAGGTCGCATTGTCATCGCATCCTTGAGGACAAGGATGAACTTAAGGGGGCGGGAATGTCACGGGCACGATATTCCAGTGTCCGTGACAGGGTCAAGACCGTGCCCAGGTCGCTGCGGGTGTCGGGCCAGTTCGTTGTCATGGCCTTGTCTTAGTCCCTACCCAGGGACAGTGCCAACCATGTCAAGATATTGCCCAGTTCGCTGTGAGTACCGTGCCCCAGCCTTGTCGTGGTCGCTACCTCAGTCCGTGCCTCACCTTGTCAAGGCCCGTCCAGTGCGCAGCCCAGGCCCAGCCTCAGCTTGTCACGGCAATGCCCAGCGTCTGCCCAGGCCGTGTCTAGGGCCGTTCCAGGGCCCGACCCTGTGCCACACTCTAGGCAATCATCGCCCAGGCAGGCCCGCGTCCTCCAGCCCGTGTCTTGCACCCTGCCGCACCGGAACAGTGCCAGTCCTAGCCGTTGGGGGCCGCGCCCTGCCCTAACCGTTTGAAAAAGATTCTCTTTTGCTTAATTTCAAGATTAATTGTTGTAATAGATGTTTTTAGATATTTTAGGATATTTTTCAGATTTATTCTATATTTTTAGTATTTTGTAATATTTCTATAAATAGGGAGTTAGAGTTCATTTTGTAATCTATCAATTAAATCAATGATATGAATTCTCTTACTTTCCCATCTTTACTCTCTATTTCTCATCTCCTAAATTCTATTTCCCCCTCTCATCTCAACTCTATTTCTTATTCTCTCCTCATCTTAACCTCTATTGTCTCTTACGGGCCTAAGTCCTAGATTTGGGCCGTCACAACCTTGAGGGTTGTGACACCTCTCGCCAATTGTACATGTCATTTGAAAGATGTTGTGTCAAAGCCATTCATCCCCTTCTGCTTCCTCAAGCGTGAAGCCAACTTGCCTAATCAATAGCAAGCGACCCTTGTCACTCGCTTCCTCCTCTTTGCCTAGTGATACCAACTCATCCCGAGTCTCTTCTACCACTATGACACCTTCTTCTTCAAGCTCCGGAAATTCATCGCGGAGATCGGATTCTCACCTCTGTTTATCAACGTTAGTGTTGCTGATATTGGACCGATGTTGCCTCGGCGTAGGATCCAGTAGCTCAACATCCGGGAATGGAATTTGGAAGCTTTTGTCCATCTCCTCTTCTTCATCAGCCGGTGTTGGTGGGCTCTGGGACTAGGTTCCCGGTTCCAAGTCTATATTTGCCCCCAGTTAAATCAAGCAACTCTTGATTCGCTAGAATCTCTCTTCCAAGTCTTCTAGTCTCCTTTCAGTCTTCCTTCGGTGGTCACGATCATAACGTCTTCAACGACGGCGTATCTCTGTCACCCACGGGCTATCTCGGAAATAGTTCTAAGCTCTGATACCAACTGATGCAGCACGTAAAGTGGGAATTAGGGAAACGGGAAGGATTCGACAGCCTTCCCTTTAACTTTATTAATAATCAATAAAATAAAGAGAAAACATAGAATTCAATTCTAATTCTCACACTTGAGAATAGAAAGAACCAAATAACTCATAAAATAATATAAGAAACTGAATGATCAAATCCTAGATTTCCTCTAGTGTAAATAGAGGAGCTATTTAAATCCTACTCAAATTCTAAAAGATAATTCAAAATTTAAGTCTAAAAGATAAAGTTAAAATACTAATCAAACTCTAATCCTATAACTGGCACCTACTGCGTCTCGTACAACCTTGCCGCCAAGCTCATGCCGCCAACACTTACGGAATAATGCCACATTACCGGATACATCAGACTCAACTCTCATCAGCCGCGTCTCTGCACCCGCCAATCCTATCATCTCGCCAAACTATCCACCAAAGGAGGCGGATCTGTATCATTTTCTCTTTTTAATAATTCATAATATTGGAACTCAACTTCAATCTTTTAAATGTTAGTTATTTTGTCTCTCCTTTTCTTGGCGTCCTTTTTGCCCATAGTAGCTCATTATTTCGCAGTTGATTAAAAGGAAAAATTGATTTTGTTCTTCTTATTTATGTGGACATTAGTATAATTCTATTTTAACATTTAATGTATATATATCCATATTTCAAATTTTTTTAAATAGTTGTAATATAATATATTCACAAACAAAAGTATAGTTTTTATTATTATTTTATTTTTATTTTTATTTTAGACCTCTCATCATCGAATTCCTGGATCTACTACTACACAGAAGGGCTTTGCAGAAATCAGGTAAGCTGGCAGTCATATGTATATCAAGGAAGAAGAGAGAGAAAAATAGAGTGCTCTTTTAGGTTCATCAGATTCCGAAGCAACGATCAATGAAGCAAAATCCCTAAATGGAGTGAGTTTGAGAGCTAGTAGCAGGGTAGTTGAAAAAGGGCCAAATACAAGAAATGACGAATCATTCAAAGAAGGAAGCAGCACTAGGTAACCTGGAATTTTACAAACCGTGGGTGAAGGATACAAGCATGCCAAGAATTAGGGATAAGATCATTGAAAGGGTTTGAGACCCAAACAATAGTAATACCACAAGAAAACCAAATGGAGGAAAGTTCCATCCTAAACTTCCTCTTGGAAGGAGTATCATGAGTTATAATGAGAGATAGGAAAATCTAAATTTATCCTCACCTTTTAGACAATTATTTTAAAAAAAAAAAAAAAAAAAAAAAAAAAAACCTTACTTTTTAGACGAGGGAAAAAATGAATTATGCTTGGCAAGTGTAAAGGGTGGCTTAGCAACAAATTTGGTGAGTGGTGAAACTATGTTCGTAATGCAAGTATTGATTCACTGGTTTCAGCCTGAATTTTGTTGTGGTGAAATAGACAAGCTTGGCTCAAAATTTACCAATCGCCCACCCTAGGAAAAAACAACATAAAGTTTTGTTTAATTGGTGGCTCATGCGGAGATTTTGTTTGCAAGGAAAAAGAAATAAAATAGGCAGACTCTCTTAAAGAACTATCTATTCCAAAAACTTAAGATGATGGGTAAAGGATCAGTATAGTTTTATAATATAACATTCTCCCTTACGCAAATGTCAATTGGGCTTGAAGCGTGGATAGTGCACAAGCTTATCTCATACTTTGTACTTAAATTGTTTTAATATTGAAAATGGGGAGTTGTTGAGATTTAAACTCGTGACCTCTTGGTCAACAAGGCTATGATACCATGTCGAATAACCAAATATCCTAAAAGCTTAAGCTTTTAGAATAGATGGATCCTTGCTATGGTATCAGAGCCTCAAAGGATTGCGTACTGCGCCATGAGAGTCATGGGTGCGAGTCAATTGAGGATGTGTTGTATGGAGCTTTCGTGTGTTAGAATGCTCTCTAATGCTGCTGGTGTATGAGTCTGTGTAGTTGGATGTCTGCACCAATCTATTGTCCATGGTGGTTGGGTGTGCGGGAGCACTTGAGCCACTTGGATCTCAAGGTTTGACATTCTGAGTTTAAGTGGGGAGATCCCAACGTTGAAATATCGGCAAATGAGGTCTTGTGATCACAGTGATGGGCACCGAAGGAGTCGAAGCTAAGACAAGGGCACAATGAGGTGCTGATCTAGTGAGGGTCTATGAAGGCTGTACAGCATGCAGATGCTGTTTGGTCAAGCAGTGGTCCGAAGCCGACGCCAGTTGTTAGGAGCCCTCATGTGGGAGTGGCCGCACTGAGGAGAAATGTGTCCATGGTGGACGTGCACTGTGGCGCAGGCTACAAAGGGCATTGGGGTGGAGATGCTTGTGTTAAAGTAACCACATTCAGTGCATGTAAATTCGTTTCCACCGCTATGGGTCGGTAGGTTTGTCATTGGGCAAGCGGCAAATGTGTTGTAGTGTAGACGATGCAAGGAAGCGGCGCCAAGCCATCTCATAGTTGTCATCGGGTGAGTGCCAAGGGTCTAGGTGGCCAAAGGATGCAGGGTAGCAATGACAACAAGTTTGGGGTTCAGTCTCATGTTGGATATCATGCAATCTCGTCCAGTTGGGACCGAGCCTTGAGGGCGCCAAGAAAGTCCTCCCAGAGTGGAGGCAAACTAGAGAGTGGTCCATGTAGGACTGAGCCTTAAGGGCTCCTAAAAGTCCTCCAACAGTGGAGGCCAACTGAGGAGTGGTTCTGGTAGGATTGTGCCATGGTGGCTCTCAACGTCCTCTAAGTGTGGGGACAAGCAAGTTTGTGGTAAGAGTTCCCCGGTGGGCGTAGAATTTGTTAATGCTAATGTTTTGGCAAAAGGAACAACAAGTTATGGGAGGCGCTGAGTCAAAGACTGGGTTCGTGGTGCATCCCACACTAGAGTAGTGTCAGCTTGTCCAAGGAGTTGTTCAAGACCCAAAATTTCGATCCATTAGCGGATCTCTTGTGTTCATGAACCAAGAAAAATCAGATAGTATCAACCGTGTCTTGAGGAGATGGGCCTTGGTGAAACGGGATGGTAATGGTGGAAAGCCTGCTATTCGATGCGTCAACAGCTTTTAAGAGTTGTGGAGGAGCTTCTTGACGTATATGCGTGCAAGAGGGAGTTTCTATGGGACAATATGAAAAGTGGTGCGAGCTCAGCTTTGATTCCAGACCGAATCCGGTGGCATGCAGAGTGAGGCCATCACAGAGTAGTGGAGGCAAGAAGAGCAATCCATATTATGTTATGTCAACAAGGACATTGACAGTTTAAGTGGGGGAGTCTGTCATCATCTTGTCAAGGGCTGTGACATGGTGGGCGTGCACACACCTTTGTGTCGCACGCATGCGCAACTTAGCACCCATAGGGCACACTTCTGCACTTGTGTGCGCATCCCAGTGTCGTGCGCTAGCCAGTGCCAGTGTGCACCTTAATGCGAGAGAGGTTGTGAACATCGAGATTTTGGTGAGGCATCAGCAAAATCGAAATAGTAGTATCGAATCGAGAATCGTAAAATTCTACTTTATGTATAAATAAATTATGTATACCGACAAAATTAAGATTACATCCTTCAAATATATAATAAAGAACATCAAAAAGTCCAAAGAACGTTAGTTTCATAATACATTTGAAACCCAAAAGTACGGAATAGAGGTACATCATATAAATACACACTAAACTAATGGCACCATCAAATTCTTTTGCAAAATTTAAGTTGTTGTCATCAATATCATTTGTAGTATTAGTGTTCATATATCCACTATCCCCAAGAGAATCCCCCTAGTGGTAGCATTATCTCTAACCAAACTTTCTATATCATTCGGGGCAATAATTCTACTGTCATCACCACCAGCAAATACCTCTATAGCATCTATCTCACCACCTTACCCAAAAAATAATACAAATCAATTATTAAAATAAAATAATAAAGTTAACTAAAAATATATCAAGGTAATAAAATGATAAGAAAGCCTAAATGTGTAACTTTGAAATGTATAAATTGAACATATCAACAAAATCAAGTAGAAACCTAAAACTTGATTATAATGAATTTAATTAAAAGTAAACTTGCACGAGTAGGAGCCTCGTAATACATCAGTTCATTGCAGATTTTTAGTTTAATACAAAATACCAATATTAGGCTAACATTGGAAGTTAGGGTTCTATATTTTATGTCAAGAGTTAGAAAAAAACATAATAAAATCCAAATTATTTGAGTTCTAATATTGAATTGTCCCTATTTAGAAGAGAAATGAATGCTAACTGATTCAGAGGAGACGAAGACGAGTCGGGCTAACGCAACCAAACAGCGACGGGCAATAGATGACCAATAGACGAGTTAGCGGCCATTAGACGGTGACGGACGAGGGATTCAGGAACGATTGAGGATCAGGAGGATTTAGGTGAGGGAGAGGAGTCAATGCTCTTCTTCTCAGTGCTAGCTAGGGTTTAATTTTGATTCGGAAAGGATGGAGCTTTTTTTTAAATATTTTGACCTTGTTTAATTTTTTTTTTTTTTCCTTTTTTAAGCAGAGCAGCGCATGACGTACACATGGGAAATTGGGCATGTATTCGGTTTGCTTGAATCAATAGTTCTATTGTGATTCTACCAACTTTGGACTGATTCTACTTAACTGCGATTTTTTAAGCGATTTGAATCGATGGACTCAAGTAGGGTCGTAGAATCATTTGATTCTACGATTCGAATCGCGATTTTAACAACCATGGCAAGAGTAAGGGAGCCAGTGAATGAGGGCATGTTGCATGCTGCATGCGTGCAGTGTTGCGCACTTTGTTGTAAGACACGTTTGGGCCGTGGAAGTTCTCTTTTGATGGAAGACAAAGGAGGTGAAGCCAGTTTTGGCCTTAGGAGAGCTGAACTCCAAATATTGGTGCTTTATGGATTTCCTCGATAACGGAGGCGGGCCTCAATGCAGCCATGAGGACAGCATGAGGCTTCCATGTGAGTAGAGCACCACGTGGAAACTGTGTTGGTGACGAGGGCCAACAGTGCGTGTAATTCATTTAAGGAAGGTTTGGGCCCTTGTCTGAGCTGCGGGACGCAAAGTTGAAGCATCTCGAGTAGGCATATTTCGACCTTCATGTGGCAAGAGCATTTGCGGCGCTCGAGCCTCTTCATGAGCGGCGGTGTGCACTAGCCCCATTTCCATTTTCTCGTGGCTAGATACATGGTTGGGGCGACACCTTGTGGAGTGAAAGATCAAGGGGCCGTTGGTCATGCGCCAACTTGTGCCCCTGTGTGTTTTGATGCAATGAACTGGTTGCCCACTCGGGTGAGTGGCGCGCTACTTGTGTGGGATCATGTGGACTCCCCACAAGGACAGCAGCCACGAACACGAGGTGTGCCTAGGGGACTTGGTGGTCCTTGGGGCTCACTCTAGAGCAGGGTTACTCCAAGCTGCTTCTAAGAGTTAGCTGATACTATGGAGGACATGTGGCTTACGGACTGACAAGGGGATCTTGGCGCCGCACGGTTGTTTATTCCGCTGCACAAAGTAGGATCGTGTTGAATACTCTACATGTGAGTTTATATAATAGAATCCCATATTAGAGTTGTGAGAGTTAAGAGATCAATTTATAAGTGTAGTGAGTTACTTCACTTAATGCTAATTGGTTTTGGGATGGAACCCCACTTGGGCTTCTATGTGAATCTCGTATGTTCCAACTTCACGGGGTGGACCAAAAGGTCCGGTGAAAATTTAACATGGTATTAAAGTAGGTGGATGATCTGGACTCTTATTTGTCGACACTTTTCCTCGGAAAGAAGGGTGCATTTGTATTTCGTGCTCCAAGGGCCTCTCCGGTATGTTGGATCTAGTCGGATCGAAGAAGGCGAGGGGTGCGTTTGAAATAGACTCACATGTGAGAGGGGTGTTGGGTGCTACACAGTCTATGTAGTTGTATCCTACATTGGAGTTGTGAGAGTTAAGAGATCAATTTATAAGTGTTGTTGTTTACTCCACCTATTGCCAATTAATTTCAGAATGAAACCTCACTTGGGCTTATATATGGATCTCATACGTGCCAACTCCGTAGATCGGACCTAAAGCCTGGTGGAATTTAATAGACTTCATGGCAGTGGAAAGGGGTTCACATTAACATACACTGTATGGATCAGATTGAAGACAAAATTTTATGGAGTTCGGAGATTTGGGCTTTCTAGTGAATATAATGGAAGTAATTTATAGAGGCAAATTTTCTCCAACACCATGCAGCCCATAGAATAGGCTATCCACAAAGATGTGAGCTTTAAGTTTGGAGAGTTGGGCTTTCCGGTATATATAATGGAAGTAATTCATACAGGCAAATTTGCGCTAACACAACGGAGCCCGTAGAATAGGCTAACCGCAAAGATCTGAGCTTTGAGTTTGGAGAGTTGGGTTTTCCAGTAAATATAATGGAAGTAATTTATACAAGAAAATTTGCACCAACTCCTCACAGCCTGTAGAGTAGACCATCCACAAAAATGTGAGCTTTGTGCCATCTCACTAGGAAGTAAAGGGAATTGACTTAGGGTAGTTTGGGATTACTTATTCTCGAAAAATAAGTGCTTTTTTTTTTTTCTGAAAAAAGTACTTTTATAGAATGTAGAGGGTGTTTGGCAAACATTAAAAAGTACTTATTATTAAAAGCAAAAGCTCTTTTTTCTGTTTACGCAGAAGCAAAAATTTGGTACTTCTGATTTTGAAGCAGAAGCAAAAATTTGGTACTTCTGATTTTTAAGCAGAAACAAAATATTGGTGCTTCTGATTTTTAAACAAAATTTAAAATTTTCAGGACAAAAATACCCCTACTCAAATATTAAATTGCATTATACCCTTACACAAATACCATCTTTCAAAACCCTATTACTTATACTATCTATATACAAGTTTGAAATGTACGAGTTCGTTATATTACTTGTATTTTATTTATTTTCTTTCATAATTTAATGTAACATATATATATATATATATATATATATATATATATATATATGTGTGTGTGTGTGTGTATGTGTGTGTATGTGTATGTGTGCGCGCGCGCGTGTGTGTATATTGTATTTATTTTACTTAATAATAATAACAACAATAACAATAACAATAATATTAGCCATTTTAGGTTTTAAGTTTTAAGAAATAATACTAAATTATGAATAAAATAAATAAAAATATTATTTTTTTTACTTTACAATTCATTATTATTTCATAAAAAATTAAAAACCTAAAATAATTAATATGTACTAAAAAAATTATTTACGATTAATTCTACATCCAAACACTAATTACAAAAGCACTTATGCCCCTATTATTTTGGTAATTTGATAGAAAAAAACATTTTTCTTAAACACTGGTCCAACACTAACAATAATAAAATAAGCATTTATGATTGGTTGAGCCAAACACAAACGGCTTCTTCAAAACAGCACTTTTTGTAGAAGTGATTTTACAAAAAATGCTTTTAAAATAAATAATTTTTTCACTGCAATCCCAAACAGGCCCTTAGTCTATTGGGTTGGCGGATATCAAAGGTGTGGCGTGGATGATCACAACATGGGGAACAACATGGACTATGCAACCTAAAAGTATCCTCAGGCGCATGAACCGAGCATGGCATTTGGCATTTGGCATTTGGCATTTGGCATTTGGCATGAATAGATTACAGATAAAGGAGTTGCTTGCTAATGAAGGCATAGTGCCATTAATGAGAATATGGTAAGACGATTCCCATAACAAAGGACTGCTTTTATATGATGAGCAAAAACGAAAAGAAGTGTGGAAGTGGTAGATGAATCTCTAAATGGACCCCCATTCTAAACTCGAGTTTTGATTATAGATGGTGCTATTGGGAGTGGGAGATTACCCTATGATTTGGAAACCTATTTTTAAAGGAGGATGGGTCGAAACATGGGTTTGGAATATCAGATTCCATTATAGATACTGATCTAGTCCAATACACGTTCAAGATAGTACGGTACAAGGGGTAAGGTAAATTATTAAAAAAATTTGGACAATTTTGCCCTCATTTTGACTATAACTCTATTTACTTTTACCCCTTTACCTAATTGCCAAATAAGGGTAATTTATTTACCTCTTCTTTCCCTTTACTCCTCTTAATTTGACATATCTAAATAAGAGTAGAATAGTACTTTACTCTACCCCTCTTTACCTCATTTTATTCCCCTTTGCTTAGTCGAACACCACTCGGCTTCCTCATCAACACATATAATTTCACCCTACCCTCCTCGGACCTTTCTTCCCATGCGACTGAAACATGGAATTCGGTAAAAAAGTGTGACTATGATTTGATGGCCTTGATGAAGTTACCCACAAGAAATTTGATTAATTTATGAAAATAGGATAGCCGGCATCTATAAAAGAAGTCAAGAAAAAGTGATGGTAGAAGAGGTAGAGTTTCGATCCCTACTGAAGCTTAATGCAACAGGTATTATCGGTAATATAATTAAGCAGCTCGCTACTGTAGATGCGTAAGTGGATTATACATGCAATTATTGTATAAAATCGGATAACAATTGTGTGTAACTTTATCTCCAATACATATAAAACACCCTCTTGTAAAAGGCCATGTAGACGCCCAAGTATAAAACGTCACCTTCCATAATGCCCAATATATATAAAACGCCATCTTATATAATACTCTGTACGTGCAAAACGCCTACTTAATAAGATGCCCTATACATCCAAAACACCTGCTTGATAAAATGCCATGTAGATGCAAAACGCTTACCCTACCTAAAAGCCTGCCTTACATACCGTCTGGTACTATGCAACAAGTAACCAAATGATGGAGTCAAACATGCTTATCCTTCAAGTCATATTTATCCACTGCTCTCTTCTTCTATTAAAAGGGAAGGAAGAGAAGGAGAAGAGGCAAGCAAGGCTTCTTAAATCATTCATTCACACACCCCTTCCTGGGACAATTCTCTCTCCAGAGCAATAATCGTTCTATTCATCTTAAGGAAATATTAAGTCGGGCGTGTAGCTAGAGCTTGAGTTCAGCTCATTTTTATAAACCCCTCCTCAAACCTAACTTAAATACGATGAGTAAGCACACTGACCAAATTCATCACAAATATTTTGCCGTCATCTATGGGAAGGATCATAAGCTCACGCCTAGCTTGGTGTTTCTTGTAAGATGCAAACGTTTTTAATATCAGATGAGTTAATTTTCAGCATTTTTTGGTCTCTTTTGCATAAGAACGAGCCTACTAGGGAAATATTAACCAAAGAAGCTCCCTAGAATCCTTAAACAAAGCAAGGATATTGGCTTGAATAATAGTTAAGTACTATTACATTATTTTTACCTCTTTTAAGCATATTCATGCATACAAAAAAAAAAAAAAAAAAAATGCTTGAGTAAGTCAAGTATATATAGTTTTTGCCTCTTTTTTTAATCTTTTCTCTGATCAAAAATTTTAAAAATCATAATAGGTACATAGAACTCTTCAAGAGATTCATTTTGATAGGTAATTTGATCTATAACTCTTCACATATTAAAAGTTATGTCCATTTTAAGTCACAAAGTGAAGTTATATAACTACTACGTGGGTAAAACGACCACTTCATCTTTTATATATTTTCATTATCAAAAACTTTAAAAATCATCATTAGTATATATAACTCTTCAAGAGTTTCATTTTAATAGATAATTCAATCCATAACGTTTCACGGATTGAAAGTTATGCTCGTTTTAAATCAGAAGGTCAAGTTATATAACCATTACGAGCGGGAAACACCCACCTCGCTCTTTACATATTTTCTTTGATATTTTGAAAAATCATAATAATTACTTAGAGCTCTTCAAGCGCTTCATTTTGATATTTGACGCATTCTATAACTCCTCACTGATAAACATATATGTACGTTAAAAGTTCCGGGATATTTTATACAAGTCAAATATTTGACCACTGCGGTTTTAACCACCACCTACTTCTACTGCCACCCTCGCACGCCTCAACCACCATCACCGCCAGCTTGAACACTAAGCCACCACTAATGCCGCCGCCATCTTACCCGGCATTATCCCAAACACGGCGTCATCCCGAACATGGCGTCATCCCGAACCCAGCGTCATCCTGAACCTGACGTCACCCACGAAGCTCCACTTGCCACCACTGAAATCCACCATGACTCTTCGTATTCTCACCACCACACACAACCACTGCTCGATGTTCAGACCACCACTTTACCCAAAACCACCATTGTATGATTTCGGACACTTGCAACCACCAGCATCGCCTCCTTCTTCCCACATAACCACCTCCACAATTTTTCGTATCCATTCTCTGCTCAACGACTTCGTACACCGCGGCCCCTGTTTTGCACATCGGCAACTACCCCGGCTCCGGCCACCATTGGTCACTACCTCCCTCCAGGGCTAGGTTCTCTCTCTTCTTCAAACCCTAATGAGGTCAATTTTCATTACAGTATTACTTTAATTCAACCCCAAAGTGTTGCCTTTTTATTACAATCTTAGTTTAATTAAACCCTAAAGGGTAAATTTTCATCACAATCTTAATATAATTCAACTGTAAAGGGTTAATTTTTATTGCAATCTTTGTTTAATTCAACAATAAAGGGTTAAATTTCATTATAATATCAATTTAATTCAATCCCAAAAGGTTAATTTTGATTACAATCTCAGTTTAATTCAATCCTAAATTGTTAATTTTTATTACAATCTTAGTTTAATTCAATTCTAAATGGTTAATTTTCATTATAATCTCAATTCCTTTCAATCCTAATTTGGTCATTTTTCATTATAATCTTAATTTAATTCAATCCTAAATGTGTCAATTTTCATCATCATTTCAATTCCATTCCACCGTAAGTGGGTCAATTTTCGTTACAATTTCTATTCAAATAAACTTTAATTGGTTTAGCTTTTGCTACAATCTTAGTTGAATGTAATCCTAACTGAACCAAGTTTCATCATAATCTCGATTTAATTCAACCTTGATTGAACAAATTTTCGTCACAATCTCGATTTAATTTAGCCCTGATTGAACCAATTTACGTCACAATCTCAGTTTAGTTCAACCCTGATTGAACCAAATCTTGTTATATTCTTAGTTCAATTCAATCCTGATTAAATCATTTTTGTTGCATTTGCTATTCGGTTAAGCCATATGGTGATCAAATTTTGTCATAAACCTAGTTCTAGTGAGCCTTGCTTTAGTCAACCTTTGTTCCAGTATATATGTTTAAATGAGTAAACTAACGTAAGCCCAATGTACTTATTCCATGAATATATCATAACCAAAAAGCCTTGTATAACTAAAATTATATTTTAAGGCATGAAAATGACATGCTTTATAAAGTGTTGTAGCCATTCATAGACGGTTTCTTTGGTTAGTTCAACAAACTCTCGCTATAATTCATACTTAATTCCAATTAGATTGATAATTGTTACAGAGCCAATTTAACCAATCTTCATGTCAATTCTACTTCAAATCAAACTCCCATGGAATTAATCTTTGCCATGGTTCAACTCTGATGGATTTTTAGTGGAATCAACCTTCACTACGATTACTAGTCTAAATGAACTGTGCTTCAACACACTCTTGCTATGATTTCTAGTTCAATTAAAACATACTTCGCTAGATCCTTACCCATAAATTGTCAAGTTAATAATTAAGCGCAACAATTTCAAATTAGGGATATTAAAGGAACAAAGTTGTCGACCCTACATTTAATGATTTCAAAACACAAAATGCATATAATTCAACACCAAGATACAAGTGCTAATCATAAAGCACATATGAATGCTATGTTCTAAAGTTGTAGAGGTATTCATAATAAGATGGCTAAAATACATGATTCATTCCAAGGACTGTGTTTGGGTATATAAGAGACCTCATAACTCCCTTGGAACTCGCAAAGTATGTCTATTGTCTCTTTCCATCCATGACTAATCCAATTACTATATGGATTTCTCATTTACATATTCTATGCACCTACAAGGCAATCCCGAAGCAAACAAGTCATCAAATGGGAACATAAGACATCGTTATTGCCCATAAAAATTAAGCTACCTGCCTTGTGCCGACATGCCCCTTATTTTCCTACAAAGCACTGGCGAGTGCTCTTTAATAAAAAAGACGGAATTTCACCATACCTGACTTACTTCATAAGTTGCGCGATATCGCCATCTCTTAGATTCGGATATTGTTATACAATTAGTACTTTTGTGAGCTATTAACTCAGTAATGAACTCGAAACAAAAACCTTGTCATATGTTGTGAGAATTGAGAAACTTCACCTTTGTTCATGATTCTTTATCTTGGTGGTATATAAATTATGTTGGGGCTGGGGGACTTCATCCTGATTAAGAGCCTAAATTTTCTTATCTTGGTGGTGCAAATCATTTTAGGACTGGGGGACCTCGCCTCAGTCACGAATTAGATTTTATGTCCTTAATAGTGGCGTAAATCATTTGAGTTAGGGAACTTTGTCTTTATTCACAGCCTGAATTTCCTTATCTTGTTGGTGTATAAATCATCTTTGGACTAGGAAACTTTGCCCCAATTTACAATCTAGATTTCTTTATTTTGGTGGCATAAATCATTTTTAGACTAGCGAACTTTGCCTTAACTCAAAATCTAGATTTCCTTACTATGGTGGAATAAATCATTTGTAGACAGGAGGACTTCGCCTCGGTCATGAATTAGATTTCATTTCATGTCATGAATTAGATTTCATTTTCTTATCTTGGTGGCATAAATCAGTCTATGACTGGGGAACTTCGCCTTAGTCATGAATTAAATTTTATTCCTTCCAAAACTGTGAAAATCATTCTAGGACTGGGGGACTTTTCCTTTGTCATGATTTTATTCCTTCAAAAGCTGTGAAAATCATGTTAAGACTAGGGGACTTCGCCCTTATTCATAGCTCGAATTTCATTTTAATGATAGCCTAAATCATTTTAGGATTGGGGGACTTCGCCTCAATGAAGAATTAAATTTATTCCTTCAAAAACCGCAAAAATCATTGTAGAATTGGGAGACCTCACCCCCTATTCATAGCCTGAACTTCATTTCAATGGTAGCTTAAATTGTTTTGGGGCTAGGGGACTTTGTCCTTGTTCACAACTTATAATTCTTTATCTCGATGGCCTAAATCATTTTAGGGCTAGGGGACTTCGTCCATATTCACAGCCTAGATTTCTTTATCTTGATGGTCTGAATCATTTTAAGGCTGGGGGACTTCGTCCCTATTCACACCCTAGATTTCTTTATCTCGATGGCCTAAATCATTTTAGGATCGAGGGACTTTGCCCCAATCATGAGCTATATTCCCTTCACTACAGATAAACGAATCATTTCCACACTAGGGAATCTCGCCTCAGGCCAGTATTAAATCTTGTCCATGAATCGCAAATCTTTTCACCAGCTAGGGAGGCTTCGCCCTAAACAAAAAATAAACCTCATTCATAGGTTGTCAACTTTTTCAGGACTTGGAGACGTCATTACTTATTATAAGTCAAAGATCAAACTATAATTAGGAAATTTAGTTGCTTATTGCGACTCAATAAAACATTTATAATAGGAAAGTCCAAAAAGGACTACCTGTTATCGCACTTGAGCAACCCACACCTTAATTAACTTTTTGTTAGTTCGGTACCACTATTTGTTAATAACTTAATAAAAACAGTACAAGAGGTTGCTTTTATACGCTTAGCTCTAAGCACTTATTGACCACCCACTCGACATGAAGAATCACAAGCTAGTGACGTACGAGCATAAATGATAATTAAATAGTAAGAACCCCTTCAGAATGTAGTAATCTGAACAAAAGACTAGCAACAAGATGAATTTGTTCAATAGCTGCAATAACCTATTTCGAGATAGTCTTGAGCTTTCTCAAAAATAGTTTGGAACTCATTTCATAGCCTACTCAATCTAGCAACAACTGCTATCATCAGGGAGATATGTAACAAAGGACCACTGACTCCTTAATTCTAATTTGCAACCTTAAGAGTACAATAAAAAGATAGATATGTATTGAAAGAAGTTTATGCCATGACCTTAGATGCTTTTTGTCATAAATCTATACATTACGAACTCACCTTGTTGCAATATTAATATGCAACGTCAGTATGAGTGTTGTGATTCAAAACTATCGAAGGCTCATCATTATTATGTCACACATTATACGTAAGTACTTGTCATCCAAGCATTAGCATGGGTTCGCATAGTTTACTTATAACCACTCAGGATGAGTCACACCAAGCTCATCGGTTCATAAATTAACACTGAAGACAAAATAATATTAGCTGCAGACATCCTTTAAGGATGGTGCATCATAAGTTTGATTTACTGTGCTTACAACCTTCAAAGTATGTTAATTACAGCAACTCGTCTTTGCTTCAATATATGTGCTTGATATACTCATCAACAAATAGGTATACTAACCCGTTTGGTTTAGTTTATTGTCCGTATACATGGTAAGGACCCGGGGGGGGGGGGGGGGGGGATTAAACCCCACAAACTCCTCAATTAAGAGGACCACAAGCAAGGCAAGTAGGAATCGAACCCGGGACCTCCTGAATGGATGCCGGCGATACAATCTCCATGGCTTGCCCTAGTGAAATCACCCGCAATGGGCACAATACTCATCACCGTGGTCCGTCCTAGTGCAATCTGTTGGGAAAAAACTTGAATTTTTGTTGAAAAAATAAACTATGATGTTGACTATTAGGTTCACAGTTCTCAACTATGGTCACAACAATAGCCACCTATTAGAACACTTAGAGTAGAAGACTCTTCTCTCTACCTAAGCCCCCGGTCGGAGAATCACACTCCGTGACACCTCACGTGCCAGAGTTCCCAGGAATAAGTTTATCTCTATAAACCCTTTGCCATAATACCGATTGTTGGGTTGGGATGAATTTCAAAAAAAAATTACTCAATTTTATAAAGTTAACGCAGTAGAACAGGTTTAGAATTCATAACTCTAAACCTAGGGTCGATTTAAAATTCCTAAATTTAAATCTACTAACTTAAATTCATAATTTAAATCAACAGATCTAAATTCATAATTTAGATCTAGGCCTCTTACTCTAAAACATTCATAACAATACATAAACTTAAACAAGCATAATAACAAATACTATAAATAAATAGAAAAGCGAAGACTAAAATAAGAAGGAAAGAAGGCATACCTGATATTGCTCCAATAATAAAGCAAACCAAAAAGAAATAATAATCTTCAAAACAGAGACCCTGCGATCTTCTACGCAATGACCTCGAACTGCCCAGAGGGTGTGATCCGATAAATATTAAATTAGGAAAGAAAAAATTTAACGAAAATTTTTCTCTTCAATTAGATATTTGAAATAATTTCAGAAACCCAAAAATATTTGTTTCAATTGAATGTCAAACCCTTGAAATCTGTACCTCTATTTATAGTAGTATACCGGAGCAAAAACATATAAAATAAACAATGTAGGACGTGCAGAAAATTCAAACAAAACGCAGCGTATCGAAGCAAAATAATTCAAAACATTGCATTTCAGAAAAGTACAAACCGCCTTTCCTTCTATAAAATAATGCGTGCCACGTGTCAAGGTCTGATTGGCCGGTACCGTGGCACGTGGATACTCCCCTGGAGCTGCCTAGCACGTGACATGTGTCGCGCGCTGGTTGGCCCATCCGCAGCTACGTGGATCGCAATCTGGGCGCATTTTTGCTCTTTTAATTTTTGTTTTGCTTTGTTTCCCGCATGCAAAAATTTATCTAATAAATTTTAACTTTTCAAAATTATTTTGTTTTATAATTTTCAATTTTATTCATCTCATGAATAATGTTTGGCAAAATTAATTTATCCATTTTATGGATAAATAATTCATCTCATGAATTCTTTAATATTTTTTCGATAGCAATAAATACATAGGCTTGCCCAGGGACCTCAGGAAAAACTTAAATCTAGCTCCAAATGGATTAAATTAATCATCTCATGAAATAATTTAATTACCATTTAATATGACTTAATTCCACTAAATAAATCTCACTGCACTCCAAACTTAAATTATTTATTCGATATCTCCTTAATAGACTGTATTGATGACAACAATCCCTCCACTATATGTCAATGACAAAGAATAAATAAAACCACTACCTTTATCCTTCTCATAGCTTCTCCATTAGTTACCGACTTGCCCTTCACTGAATAATTCATTTATACTTAAACATATTCATAGTTTAAATTCCAAATGTCAAATACTTGGAATACTTTGGCCAAAGATTCCGAACTATTCAAATATTTGTGAATTAACTAAGGGGACATCTGTATCTCATAAGAGATAGTAGATTCCCTATTGAATACTTGATCCTTGTCACACTTCACGCCGCTACCTAGTGTACGTGGGACTTCAGTCATTCGTTTAGACCTTACTTATAATACACCAAAATAACTAACGCTCTATGCAAAAGTCCAAAATACCCTCAGGATTTAGAGTCGTCATTCAAATAGTACAATGTGAGTTACTAATCTCCGATAGTAGTCTAGAAATAAGTAATCCACATAGTCTAACTTAGTTTGTCAATCTTATTAAACGCACTAACCTAACACTTTTGGATCTCCATCCATATGGCCAAGACAAGTCATCTAAAGTGTCACGTGATGGTCTTAACATACAAGTGGTCCAAACTAGTCTTCGACTAAGAGTCTTTCAAACAAGAATCCATACCATTTGTTCCAAATCTACCTATGGCTTAGTCTCATAAACCACTTAGAACAAACATATAAATTGTAGTCTGAGCATTACACCCATCTCATGGATGTTTCCAAAAAAAAAAATAAAAAAATCACATGCAGTATAAATACTCGCTTACACAAATTTAACTAGGAAATGATTGGAACTTCTCATTCATTCATTAATTAAAATACTATATTCAGAATAAATCTGGATTTCAGGAAACTGTTCCTAACAATCTCCCACTTGTCTTAAATTCAATTTATGACAAAGTCCGTACTCACCCATTTTAAGTTTTAATCAAAGGTCTACTGAGCCTAACCTTTAGTGAGCACAATTACTCTATTGTGAAGTCAGCAATACAATACTGCTTGACATTCCTCTCACTAATGGCTCTCAGTCCAAGGGTAAAGACATGCTCAGACGTCCAACGTCTATCATATATTTTTGAATGGAAGTCTTAAATCAGTATAGCCAACTAGAACTAGCTCGTCACTTTGAAAGATTAGCATACAATCTCTAGTTCTTCTCAAGAACTAGAGAAAACTCTTCACTACCACCTAGTCCATTGAACCCAGGTTAGACTAACACCTGCTTACTATACCATAGCATAGCAGACATCAAGTCTCGTGCACAACATGGCATACTTGAGGCTCCCACTGCCAAAGCATATGAAATATTCCTCAATTGCTCCTCATCTTGAGTTGTCCTAAAACACTACTCAAAAGAGAAAAAGGGACTCCATGCCTTAAAGGTAAAAAACCTTTCTTAGAGTCCTCCATGCAATACCTTGACAACATTTTGTTAATATAAGTGGCTAGAGAAAGACCTAACATCATACTCTTACAACCTTGCAGAAGCCTAATCCTAAAAGTAGAGTTGGCTTCTCCCATGTCCTTCATATTGAGCTTTCTTGACAATGAAATCTTTACAACTAATGACACCCCTACATCATTCTCAATGTGTAGTATACTGTTGACATACAATATCAAGAAAGTTACTACTTTTTCTTAATGTCGTTCGTACACGCATGGTGCATTCAACCAATTGCTCAAAACTATGAGACTTAATTGCTTAATTATGGCTAAAGGATCAGATTTAATGCCACAGTCAACCACTAAGGCTCCCGCTATGAACCTGTCAGGTGTCCTGACAATCCTTCCACCACAATTAAGCTCTCGTGTACCTGGAACATTCTCATTCCTATCAGTAGGTGCATCTAATGCATCCACTATGTCTAAAGTTGTGTCTAGCTGTTCATAATTATTGTCATTTTTCTTTTAAAGCTATTTTGTTATTGCTTTTGTAGTTTACTTGCAAAATTCTTCTCTAAATATTTCGCATTGTTCACGTATATAAGGAGAGAAACATGAATAAATCATAAATACAAGTTCCTTAGTAAATAAAAATTTTATTTCTTGTAATAAAGGTTCACAACCTTATTCAAACTGAATAGCAATTATTCTTCAAACCACATAAATATAATTCATGTCCAATGCAGGTATAAATCAATAAGAATTTTTAAGAAGCAAAAAACAAAACTCTAACACTAAAATCTAAGCTATTGCTTCCTACTAGTAAGACTGCTACTTCTGTACCGCCTTCAGTTGTCAGGTACAGCTCCCGTCATGTAGCCTCCTAGTGTGCCTGAGCCCCAATAAGATATTACAGACTTGGTAAATTGAACCTGAGTCCACACACCAGGAATCTGGTGGACTCTCAACTACACAAGACTCAAATCAGTGAGATATCAACATACCTTCATCAGATGGCTTAGTAGTCTTTGCAAGAAGAGTAGCTATGTACTTTACGCAGTTTCTTTTCCAGTGGCCCATCTTTCCATAAAAGTAACACTTTCCTTTTGCTGGCCTTTTGTTATGATTAGTCGCTACACTAGCAACCTTGCCTTTGCCTTTTTTTTCAGTCAATCCCTTGTTGAGTTTGCTCCCACTAGCTCTTGATACCCGAGTCAAATGGACACTCCCCTTGGCTCGCATAACACCCTTTGCTACCTGTAGCTCCTTTATCATCTTAGGCAATGAATAATCCTTATTATTCATTATATAGTTGAGCCTGAACTTAGTAAAAGAGATGGACAAAAATTGAGGATGATGTCCTGTTGAGACTGGCTATCAATCTTAGCACCTAAAATCTCCAACTCTGAAGGGCATGCCATCATTTTCATGACATGCTCCTGAACTGGGGACCCTTCTGACATCCTCATGTTCAAGAGCTTCCTCATCAGCTCTTGCCTAGCTGCCCTATCTTGACCACCAAACATTTTCTTTAAATGTTTGATCATCTCAACTGTTGTTTCCATCTTAAGCATCTAATGCTTGAGTACATTGGTCACGGAGGCCAAAATGTAGCATCTGGCTAACTCATTAGCCTTATTCCAACATTCATAACGCTTTTTAATAGCGGCTGCAGAATTATTAGCGGGCACCGTAGGTCGAGCTTCAGTGAGAACAAACTTATGATTCTCATGTATTAATATTATGTCTACGTTCATTTTCCAAGTGAAGTAATTCGGTTCAGTTAAGGCATTATCTTTCAGAATTGAATGAAGAGCACCAGTCGCAGCCATTTTAAAAACACTGTAAATGCAAACAATCGTGTAACTACCTTATATGAGTTATGTATAATGCAGTGTATATATTCTTTTAATTTAGCATACGCAATAAGTCAGATATACACCAAAATGTACTATCATACATACAATAATGACCCAAACACACCACTCCCTACTCCCCGGCAGCGAGGTTGCATGAAGCTAGTTTAGGTGAGAACTATTTTCAATTAGCCTGTTTTCTTGTAACTCTTACTAAACTTGATTAATTCACCACTTTAGTCTCTAACATGATACAACAGAGCTCCTCGGGGAGGCTAATGCATCATGCTAGTCAAGTGTAAGCTATTACTTAAACCTCCATACAAATAGACGAAATATTCCATGGCAGCGTGGTCGCATCGCTTCTTTGCACTTTGGTTTATCACAATAGAAGTCTAACCCTGTAATCTGCAAACCGGCATCCTCCGCAGGGAGGTCTATCGATCTACTATACTGCTAGACCGGTAATGGAGATCGTGAGATTACAACAATTAAAACTTCGCTCCCACTTGTTTTTTATAACTAGTGATTTTTTAATTAACTTGCATTTACAACCCGAATTATCTCATAACCCCTTTTAGAATCTCATTCTAAAATTAACCAAAATTAATTAATTCAAAACATTATTGTTGTACAATATCGATTATCTCATAATCTTGCATTAGAATTTCATTCTAAATTTATTCAATAAAATTAATTAATTAATTTTACTTTTAAAAATGGTACTATAGATTATCTCATAACCTATTATTTAGAATCCCATTCTAAAAACTAAACAAATTAATATAAATTAATTTAAAATTTTAAATTTAAAATAATACCGAAATTTAGATTATCCCATAATCTATTTTTAGAATCTAATTCTAAAATTAAATTAATTTTATTTAAAATTAGTAATTTCTTAAAATTGAGACTATCACATAGTCTACTTTTTTTTTTTTAAATTAGTAATTTCTTAAAATTGAGACTATCACATAGTCTACTTTAGAATCTCATTCTAAGAGTTAGATAAGCTTAGACTATTAAATAGTCTAGTTTAGAATCTTATTCTAAAATTTAACTTTTATTTTAAAAATAAAGTTAACAATTTAGACTATCTTATGGTCTATTTTAGAATCTTGTTCTAAGACTAATTTAAAAATAACTTTTATTTAAAAATAATACTGTTTCACAACTTAGATTATCATATAATCTAATTTAGAATCTCAATCTAAAAGGAAATTAATTAATAAATAATTATTATATAAATCAGTAAATAAAATTAAAAGAATTTAATTGCTGACGCTGACATTAGCATGATGTCAGCCTAACGCGTGTTGAAGTCAGTAGCTGACGCGTCCAATTTTTTTAAATTAAAATATCTAATTTTAAAATAAATTGAATCTAATCTCATTAGATCAATTTTATCCGATTTTGTATAAAATAATTGAATCTAATCTCATTAGATTAACATTATCCAATTTTATAAAAATTAATTGAATCTAATCTCATTAGATCTATTTTATTTGATTTCGTGAAATTAATTGAATCTAATTTCATTAAACCAATTTTATCCGTTTTTGTTAAAAATATTTGAATCTAATCTTATTCGATCAATTTTATCCGATTTCATAAATCATGACTGAGAACATACAATCTTATTATACGAACAACATAATCACAAATTTATGGGTTGTTCCAAATTAACGATTTAAACAATTTAAATCGTTACTATAAACAATCTAGTTAACTATTAAATCTTTTAACCGATTTAAATAATTTAAATCGATACTTTAAATGACTAGTTAACTATTAAATCTTCTAACCGATTTAAATAATTTAAATCAATACTTTAAATAACCTAGTTAACTATTAACTCTTTTAACCGATTTAAACACTTTAAATCGTTATGTTAAAACAATGTAATTAACAATTAATTACATTAATGATTTAAACAATTTAAATCACTAATTCAAATAATTTTTTTTCTTCTTTAACCAAATTTTTATTTTATTAAATCGTAAATCTATTTATTTTGATTTTATTATACCTATTTATGTATATTATGAATGTAATCAGAGGCTGGCTCTGATACCAATTGTTGGGAAAAATCATAAATTTTCGTTGAAAAAATTAACTCTAATATCAACTATTGGGTTCACAGTTCTCAACTATGATCACAACAGTAGGCACCTATTAAAGCTTTCAGAGTAGGAGACTCTTCTCTCTATCTAAGCCCCTGGTCGAAGAGTCATGCTTCGTGAGACCTTACATGCAAGAGTTCCCGGGAATAGGTTTATCTCTATAAACCCTTTTCCCTAATGCTGGTTGTTGGGTTGAGATGAATTTCAAAAATTTTCCCCTCAAGTTTATAAAGTTAACGCAGCAAAATAGGTTTAGAATTCATAACTCTAAACCTAAGGTCAATTTAAAATTCCTAATTTTTGATTTACTGACTTAAATTCATAATTTAAATCGACATATCTAAATTCATAATTTAGATCTACAGGCCTCTTAGTCTGAAACATTTATAACAATACATAAACTTAAACAGGTATAATAACGAATACTATAAATAAATAGAAAAGCAAAAACTAAAATAAGAAGGAAAGAAGGCATACTTGGAATTGCTTCAATAAAAAAGGAAACTAGAAAGAAATAATAATTTTCAAAACCGAGACCCTGCGATCTTCTACACAATGACCTCAAATTGCTCGGAGGGTGGGCTCCAATAAATATTAAACTAGAAAAGAAAAATTTTAACAGAAATTTTTCTCTTCAATTAGATTTCTGAAACAATTTCAGAAACCCAAAAATATTTGTTTGAATTGAATGCCAAACCCTTGAAATAGGTAACCTCTATTTATAGTAGTATACCAGAGCGAAAACATATAAAATAAACGATATGGGATGCGCAGAAAATTCAAGCAAAATGCAGCGAATCGAAGCAAAACAATTCAAAATGATGCGTTTCAGCAAAGTACAAACAACCTTTCTTTTTTTAAATAACGTGTGCCATGTGTCAAGACCTGATTGGCTGGTACCATGGCACGCGGATCCTCCCCTGGAGCTGCCTAGCGCACGACACGTGTCGCGCATTGGTTGGCCCATCCATAGCTGCGTGGATCACGATCTGGGCCCATTTTTCCTCTTTTTTTTTGTTTTGCTTTGTTTTCCATATGTAAAAATTTATCAAATAAATTTTAACTTTTCAAATTATTTTGTTTTATAATATTAAATTTTATTCATATCATGAATAATGTTTGGCAAAATTAATTTATCTATCTTATAGATAAATAATTCATCTAATAAATTCTTTAGTATTTTTTTGATTGCAATAAATACAAAGGCCTGCGCTGGGACCTCAGAGACAATTTAAATCTAGCTCCAAATGGGTTAAATTAATCATCTCATGAAATAATTTAATTACCATTTAATATTTAATTCCACTAAATAAATCTCACTGCACTCCAGACTTAAATTATTTATTCGATATCTCCTTAATAGACTATATTGATGATAATAACCCCTCCACTAGATGTCTATGACAAAGAATAAATATAACCACTACCATTATCCTTCTCACAGCTTCTCCATTAGTTACTGACTCATCCTTCACTGAATAATTCATTTATATTTGAACAAATTCATAGTATAAATTCCAAATGTCAAGCACTTAGAATACTTTAGCCAATGATTCCGAACTATCCAAATATTTACAAATCAACTAAGGGGACATCTGTATCTCATAAGAGACAGTAGATTTCCTATTGAATACTTGATCATTGTCACACTTCATGCCGCTACTCAGTGTACGTGGGATTTCAGTCATTCGTTTAAACCTTACTTATAGTACACCTTGCACAAGTCCAGAATACCCTCACGATTTAGAGTCGTCATTCAAACAGTACAATATGAATTACTCATCTCTGATAGTAGTCATGAAATAAGTAATCCCCATGGTCCCACTCAGTGTGTCAATCTTATTAAACACACTGACCTAACACTTTTGGATCTCCATCCACATGACCAAGACAAGTTATCTAAAGTGTCACTTTATAAGTTTAACATACAAGTGCTCCAAACTTGTCTTCGACTACCAGTCTTTCAAACAACAATTCATACCATTTGTTTCAAGTCTATCTGTGGCTTAGTCACATAAACCACTTAGAACAAATATGTAAATTGTAGTATGAGGACTACACCCATCTCATGGATGTTTCCAAAAATAAATCACATACAGTATAAATGCTCGCTTACACAAATTTAAGTGGGAAACGACTGGAACTTCTCATTCATTCATTAATTTAAATATTATATTCAGAATAAATTTGGATTTCAGGACACTGTTCCTAACAGAATTACCCGCAACGAGTGCAATACCCATCACCATGGTTCGCCCTGGTGCAATCACCCACAACGGGTGCATTACTCATCACTATGGTTTACCTTAGTGCAATCACTTGCAACGTTTGCAATATCTATCACCATGGCCTTCCCTGGTGCAATCACCCACAACGAGTGTGATACTCATCACCATAGTCCGCCCTAGTGAAATCAACCATAATGGGTGCAATACCTATTTCCATGGTCCGCCTTAGTGCAATCACTCGCAACGGGTGCAATACCTATCACCATGGTCCGCCTTAGTGCAATCATTGGCAGTGGGTGCAACATCTATCCCCATGGCCCACCTTAGGGCAACCACCCACAATGGATGCACTATCTTTCACCATGGTCTACCCTAGTGCAATCACTCGCAACGGATGCAATACTTAACACCATAGTTTGCCCTGGTGTAATCACCTGCTGCTGGTAGAATACCTATCACTATTGTCCGCCTTGATGCAATCATCCATAGCGGGTGCAATACCTGTTACCATGGACCGCCTTAGTGCAATCACCCACAACAATTGCAATACTCATCACCCCAATCCACCTTAGTGCAATCACCTACAACAGGTGCAATATTTATCACCATGGTTCTATCCCGGTGATTCACATACGACACTCAACAACTATCCGGGTGCAACACATGTATCGCTGTGATCTTATCCCAATTATCTACTTATGTCTTTGTTTAATATATATGACTTACAAGTTTAAAGGATATACCTATAATTTTATTTAACTACGTGACAATGGCATCATCAAGACTTAGATTCCTTTAATACACCTAGACCAACTAAAAGTTTCACACAACTACTCTATTGAAATGTATGATGAATTAGAAATGTATGATGAATTATACACCATACTCACAAAAGAGTGTTGTACAGTGGCAAGCTAGAAGTAAAAATAGGATTATTACTTTATGACCAAACTTGGAATGACCGAAGTTTACTCATGAAGTAGGGGGACTAATACGTTGGTAATACAATTGAGCAGCTTGCTATTGTAGATGGGCAAGTGGGTTATACAAGCAATTATTGTATGAAATTGGATAACAATTGTGTGTAACTATATCTCAAAAACGTATAAAATGCCCTCTTGTAAAACGCCATGTAGGTATAAGACGCCCACCTATAAAATGCCACCTTTCATAACGCCCAATATATATAAAACACATCCTTATATCGCACCCTGTACATACAAAATGCCTACTTGAGAGGATGCCTTGTACATGCAAAATGCCTACTTGATAGAAATCCATGTACATGCAAAACTTTACTTTGCCTAAAATGCCCACCTTACATACCGCTCCGTACTGTGCAGCAAGTAACTAAAGGATAGAGTCAAACATGCTTGTCCTTGAAGTCATACTTATCCACTACCCTCTTCTTCTATAAAAAGGGGAAGGAAGAGAAAGAGAAGGGGCAAGCAAGGCCTCTTAACTCATTCATTCACACACCTCTTCCTTGGACAACCCCCTCTTTGGAGCAATAATCATTCTGTTCATCTTAAGGAAATATCAAGTAGAATATGCAGCTAGAGTTTGAGTTTAGCTCATCCTTATAAAACCCACCTCAACCCTAACTTGAATATGAGAAGTAAGCACACTGACCACATTCATTGCAAAGAGGCATGACTCTCCTCCTTCCTCAATATGTTGAATTTGTAGGCTTGGAATCACTAGTGGAGCCACTATTATCGCGTTGGCGGGATTTTCCCCAATGACTTTAATATGAATGCACATTAGGCATATTATTTGTGTAAAAAAAATAAAATAAAAAAACCAAAATTGGCCCCGATCATTTGTCAAAAATTTTATTGTTCATTTTTTTGCCCCAATTTCTATACCTTCTTAAAAGATAAAAACTCTTTTATGTCAGTATTGGTCCTTTAGAGTCATGTAATAGTCTAAAATAACACATTAAATCATAGTCACATAAGCTTAATGACATTCAGAGCACTATATATATTTGTACTTGCTTGTAGACATTTTTAGTGTCTTAGAAATATGGTGTAATCAATGTTATTATATATTATTTATCAAGAAAATATTATGATTTACTATTTATTACTCCGCACGTTGAATATGTATTGAGAAGAGATACTTATACATGCAACATATATTCAGTGATTACACAATGTATAAATAATACATAGAAATATTGTATTTTATCATATCTGAATGATACATTAGAAATGCCGTAATCATTATTAATTTATCCCACTAGTGAAAAACGTTTTCGGATTCATCACTCCATGGAATGTGAGGGGCATTCGCACAAAGGATAAGATAGCAAGAATTAGAGATTTAATAGAACAAGTGCAACTAGCGATCAGGGAATTGTTTGAAACTTGAAACTAAAAAATGGTCATTGTAGAAAGAAAGTCTAAACATGGAAATGGGGGGTGAATGGGATTGAATGGCCCAAGGTTGAAGCTATTATGATCTAGGAAGACTTTTCTTAACATGGGACTGGAATTAAGGCTCCGTTTATTTCGGGAGAAGTACTTTTCTCTTGGAAAATAAGGACAAACAAATTGCGATTAACATTTTCCATTGTTTGTTTCAGCGGAAGGCGTGCTCCCGCGTCATAATATTCCTCATTTATTCTAAAAGAAATCATCTTCTATTAATTATACTATGCCTTGTTATAAGATAACGTAGAGTAAGGAAACTCTATTTTATAAGTTATATAGGCTTCATTTGGTCGTGAAGAAGTTATTTTTTAAGTGAAAAATGTGGGAAATTTATTACTTTAGGACCTAAGGTTTGATGATGTATCACCTGGATAACCTACATATTTTAGAATATACAATGAGGCCCTTTGATGTTTCAAAATTTTATCATTCAGGTATCGAGCATAGTGAATTTTTATCAAAATCTAATCAATTTTTCATCATAGAACGTTAACGTGGTACATGATTATAGTCATATATATAATTATATCAATTTATTTTAAACAAAAATCCAACAGATTGCGAAAAAGCTTCATTGAATTATGACGAAATATGTCTACATATTAGTGAAATAATATGTCATATTAGCATTTTACAATTAAAAATCCTATTATTATGATAGATGACACATATATTATTATACTTATATTCCACAGTAGCAATTTCTAATAAAAATCTATCAAACTTTGGCAAATAGTACCTAAATGGTAAAATTCTTAAATTTCAAGACACCTAAGTTATAAAGTCTTAGAATCTTGGAATACCTCATTATATATATTGAAAATTTAGGATATTTATGTGATATATCATTAAACCTTAGGGTACCTAAGTAATATATTGTCAGAAATATATATTAGAAAGAAAACATAATTCCAGCAAAAGGCAAATTGATAAATAGTTTTCTTTTACTTGGATTGATGTAAACATTGTTTCGTGATTATATTCACTATATAATGAAGTAGTAAAGACCTTTAAAATGTAAAACAACAGTCAGGAATTAAAATCAAATTGGATTACATAATTCTAACCAAGATCAGACTCGACATATCATTATTTGTCCTGTTTTTATCCAACGTTATTACCCCTAGCGATCTAAGATCCCGTTTCAATTCATTTTTGTATGATCCATATTATGACTGACGTATGCCCCAAAACTTTTTAAACCACTTGGAATGTTGACTTTCTTTCTTTTATACAGGAAAACATTTTCCCCATTTTAGTTCCTAATTCTCATTAATACATTAAGGCTCTGTTTGACATATATGAAATTGAAATTAGAATGCGGAATCGTAATTCCAATAACGACATAAAAATTTTTTTTTTCCTTCCCTTACTCCGTCGGACTTGGCCCATAACATTATAAAACCAGGCTCCACACAAGTAGCCCAGCACGATTCACTTGGAGTTCAAATTATTCAAGTTTCGAGTCGAAGCGGGTCAAGCATCGCCTAGGATCATTTGGTGTTCAATTTATCTCGGATTTTCAATTAATCAGGTCAGGTCTTTTCAGGTTTTGGGCTAAAATCAATTGGGTTTAAATTGATTTAGGTCATTCCCAACTCGAGTCATCTTGGTTTTGGGACAAATGAGTTGTATCATTTCAAATATTGAGTCATCTTAAGCTAAATTTGAGATGGGTCGTGTCATTTTGGGATTGGGTCAATTTGGTCCCGACATGTTCCCTTTGGCTCAGTTAGTTTACATTTCATTCAAGTCGAGTAGTTTATTTTTTGGATTTGAGTCATTAGGTCGAGTTACTTCAGACTTTAAGTTACATTAGTTTTAATCATTTCAAGTTCAAGTCGGGTGATTTCAAGGTTCGTGTCAAATTTTAAGTTGTGTCTAAGTCTTTCAATTTTGAATGATCTTGGGTTTGGATTAATCAAGTGTGGTCATTTTGATTATCAGGTCAATGGAGTTGATATAAAATTGTAGTTCCTTACCCCCATTCCAATGAATTGGAAAGTGCAAATTTTTAGTTAAAATCCAATTCTATGAAATTGAGCAGTAGAATTATAATTTCAATTTTACCAAATGACCCAAATAATAGAATTGAAATTATGGGCCCTAATTCTAGTCTCAACCCCATTTCCAGGCTCCAATTCCTTGTTCCAAACCTAAACTTAAGTTACTTGGGGTTGTCAAGCTTAATCAGAGCTGTGATTATTAGTTCTTACACTCTGTAACTTAGGAAGGTGGTGGAAGCCAAATGTCAAATTCTCATTGATTACACAGTGAATGTAAAGCTGAAACTAGTGAAGCAATCTATGCATTTTGAGTATGAGCTCACATTGATGACAATGTTGAAACTATTGAAAGAGAATGGGACTTTTATACTAGAAGGCTAGAAACGCAAGATGCAAGTATGTGAACAGAGGCATAAAAACACAAAATATTTCTGCAAACTTGCTTAAATTTGGAAAACCATAAGATGGAGATCAAGATCAAGGTGGATAACATATTGTAGTATGTAATCCAAGTCTAATCAAAAAAAGGAGTTGACCAGCTTCTTGAAGAATTTCTATTAAGCAGATGTTTGGTCCGAACAAAGATTAGGTATGCTGTCTTTGTCACAGTTGAAGCCCCTGGTGGCAACGCAATTTGGGGATGCCCCTCAATTGAGGAAATAGTTCAAGTTGTTAGAAGACATGATCCTTCTAGATGGTCTTCAACAGTCACCCTATTTGCTACCTCTCTATAATTAAAATGCCCAAAGAGGAAGGGAGGATGATTTTAAGCTTGTGAGAGCAATTCATTTAGGGTGGCCTTACTATGCAACAAGTGGGAGTTATTAAAAAGCCCTAGAAGATTGGGAGGCCTTGGTGTTTGAGACCTGGTAGTTAAAGATACGAAGCTTCTCTTCAAGTGTTGATTCTAATGTCAAATAGGGGGAACCGTATGCGAGAAAGGCACAAAATCTATACATGGTTCCCTTGATTTTGATCTGGCAAGCATTGAGAATAGCCTCTGCAATGACAACTTGTGGGGCAAATTTTAATAGTATCATCTTAGTGAGGAAGAAGGAGAGCAATATTGTTGCAAGGGGATAGGTTTGGTTTTGGGTCTCGAACAAGATTTTGGTATGATAAACAAGTTGGTAAAGAACATCTACTAGACTATTTCACGATATCTTTCCAGAAGGATTGCCATATGTATTGAATGAGATTTTGGGAAGGGTAATCATTGAGATAGACTTTGAAGTGGAGGTAAGGGTTTTTTCCTTAGGGAGGAACTAAGGACGGAAATGCATATGACTTTAGTACAAGCCTTGAACTTGACCAGGAATGTATTGGCCACCTATTATAGTCTCCCAATAGAAAAAGTAAATATTCTACTGAATTCTTTACTAAAGTGTAGTCTGACATTTCCCCCCAACTAAGTATTGATAACTTAACTTGTGGTGCTTGTTATTGGATCGCCCCTCCAAAGGTAGAACTACTAGTATGGATGGCTTTATTCGGTAGATGAAATAGGAAAGACAAGCTTGGTCGGTTGGGTGAATTCAATGGCGATGACACCCTTTGCATCCCTTTGTTTATAATGATTGGGGCTAGTGTGCTTATTCATCATATTGGTGTTCTATTTGTAACGGGGTTTGTTAGAATGACCTAAACACAAGCTCTAGTTACACGCCTGACTTTATATTTCCTGCAAGAGCAAACATGGCTAGCTAGGCCCATTATGGGCTAGTAAAATGAATAGGCTAACATAAATCTTATCTGATAATAAGCAAAATAAGCATAAAATACTTAGTTCAAGATGAGTGGAGATCCCAAAATAATAAAATTGAGAGGTAGGAGCTAAATATTACCATGTCATCATCACTCATCATCACCATCACATCATCATCATCATCATCATCATCATCATCCATCCCATATCATCATCATCATCAACTCATCGCCCATCCTCCCCTCCCCCCCCCCCCCCCCCCCCCCCCAATCATCATGCTTTCATCCTTATCCTTCATACTTTCATGTTCCCCTCCCCCTTTCTACACGTACCTTCCTCCTCCATTTGTAACGTCAAAACTTTTTTTCTAAGCATCTTACCTCATTGATGTCAAACTCCCCCCTTACCATGTTGAAATCTCACGTCTTGCCACGGAGGGACACGTGGTTCCGCTCGGTGCAATTTATCTATTTGTTATTTTTTTGGGTCTGGTTTTCTAATTTGAGTTTAGTGTATTATTACTCAAATTTTATGTTGTAACTGCCTGCTCATTATACTAATAACATAAGGTTTATAAGTACTGGACGTGTAAGTAATGGGCTAGGCGAGTAAGTATCCAACGTGTAAGTATCGAGCCTATAACCAAAAATAAGTGTAACCTTCAATAATTATCTATATAACTTATTCGTCTATCTCCAGTAGCAAGCTACTCTCTATATTATAAACCTCCTTCTATAGTGGAAGTGAAAAACATTAGCCACCTGTTTGTTAGGTGTTAGTTTTCAATAAAGATGTTGTGTAAATATTTTGGAGCGGTGGGATATTTGTATGGTACTCCCTGATATTATTAGAGTACATATCCAACAATGGATTGCAACCATCATGTATGGAATGTGCTTTCTAGTTGATTACGAGAGAACAATAGCAATGCTCTACTAGGGACTTAGTACTTTTGAGTTGACAAAGGGAAAACTACGTTGACAAGCGAAACCTCAAGAAGTCTATATGGTCCTTAACAAGATTCTTTGAGAGAAAACTATAGAGTGCATGATAGATTAATGACTTAACAAATGTGGTTGGGCCCTAATTACAACACCATCTTGTACTTCAAGCTATAAGGACACCCTTGCTAATTTGCGGTGTCTATTTGACCACAAAAATCTTAAAATGGAACCTTTTTTATTAAAGAAACATATGACAATGTTTTACCACTTAATCATTGTGATCATATTTTTTGGTAAATAGTATGAATACTGTAGCTTTTCTAACTTAAACTATAAATTAATTCTATAAAATGAACTTACGTTAAAGTTAGTTGTTATACCTTATACAGATTGCAGAGGAGTTGAAACCCAATCCTGCAATGATAATGTTTTTAACTAAATTGGCTAACTTCATCCCAACATGGAGGATAGTCCCAACTCAAGATATCGTGGAGGCTGCTGTTAGAGATCAAGAAAAGAAAAAGGAGGTTTGCGTGCTTTTTGTTCACTTTTATATTGGTCATTGGGTGTGTCCAGAAATATAGTTTTTTCAATTGATTGGAAAAACGTTTTGTGAAAATGAAAATTTAGAGAACTTTTTGATAAATCAGTTTTCCATCTGGAGATGTTGGTGATTAGTTTTCTAGTTTTGCATTTTCTATTAGAAAATTGCTTTCCGAACTTTTGCCAATTTCGAGTGTTTTTTTGCATTCGATTTTATGATTCCTTACCCTTTTTCTTGATGTTTAATTAAACAATCTTGGTAGATGATTTCTATCTAAAATTGTTTAACACATATTTATTTCCCATTTAAACTAATAATTGATATAATTTGTATGGATAATGATACATGTACTTAGTTTAATAAGCATAAATATTTTTCTCATTTTCATATTTGTTTGAGGTCTTTAGTTTTGGAGGGAAAGTTGATTGTAGTAGGTGGAGTCCACTTACCACCTAAATTTCAAATTTGTAGCTGGTTTGGCACGTCCATGATTATAAATGACATAGAGCTTACATTAGTGAAGGCAATGAAGTAAAGTAATAATTCTTCATATCATCTCTTACTTTCTTCTCCTCCTATCTTTCTTCTCTTTTGTCATCATCTACCTTCTTTGGAATGTCTTCTATGCTCTTTTTCTTATTCCCAAATACACATATCATCTTGGTATTAGAGCTAATGACTCTTAAAAATGGAGAATGGCATTAGAGGCATCACCAAAGTACAACGTCTTGAATAAGAGATCGAGAAGCTCGAACAGGTATTGCGTGCATACCTTGGTGCTCATTTTGATAAATATGACATTTTTGAAGAGAAATAGATCATAGATTTAGTTATTGCGTTCCAAGGCAAGTTAATAACCTTTAAGGACGAGGCACAAACCAATCAAGAAAAGCTTAAGACCTTGTTTTGAGAATCATTCATGCTCTGACACTGGAATGCATCACCTATTATTCTTGTTGAGAATGCACTAAATGTTCACTCAAATGCCAGCTAAAACACATCCTTCTTCTGGCCATTATGAGGACAACTCTGACAATAGCTTGTACTCACTATCCACTCAACTTTCTAAAATTGACTTCCCAATGTTTTTTAGAGACAATGTTAAGGGATGGAATTGGATTTTTAAGGCGGAGCATTTATTTGAAGTTGACTGAATACAGGAGCATGTTAAGATTCAAATTGCAGTGATATATTTTGAAGATTTTGCTCTGGAATGGTATCAAGCCTATCTCAAAACTTGTGGAACTTGCAAATAGTGCAGTTCCAATAAGGATGCTTTACTTCATGATTTCGGAAACATTTACTATCATCCAATGGCCGATTAAAGGCATTTAAATAAGAGCGAACAACTGTAGAGTATAAACGAAGGTGTGATTGGTTGATGTATGAGCTGAATTTATCAGAGTCATATCTCGTGAGGTGCTTTCTTGGTAGACTTAAATAGTATATCCAACATCTGGTCAGAATGTTCCTACCTCAGACTCCTAGACATGCTACAACCTTTGCTCGATTATAAGAGGCTTAGAATAATTCTACGTGAATTTTTACCTCTCAATATAGTACAACCATCATATCGGGAAATGCTGTGACATCTTCATGCTTAGTTCCTCAATACTCAAGGTTAATAAGTCGATGGTTCCCTCCTAGACCTCCTAGATTTGAAGGCAAGGCTTTAGCTGCTTCTAAAATCGAGGACACTAGGCTCAACATTTTATGCTTCTTTTGTAACGAGCCTTAGTCTAGGGAGCCTTCGAATTTATAAGGTGAAGAATCTGCAATCAATACTCTTGGATGAAGTTCTCGCAAAAGAATTGCTAACAAAAACAAGGAGAAGCACTTTAGGTCTTAGTTCCTGCTCCTACAGAACACCGCATTTTCAAACCATGTGCATTTTGAGGTACTATAATAAAACTCCCTTGAGCATATTCAATGATGGGGGGGCACAAATTATTTTTAAACTCAACTAAAGCTCATAAGCTACGTCGTCTTTCCCATCCATTGTCTCTAATGCAAGTGTGAACTGTCGATGGGACTTGGGTGGTCAACAAAGCTTGTTATCCAAACTCATAGTGGACCATACAACATCACTCCATCACTTTCTAGTTCATGTTGCTTATCATGGGAGTATGAGATGTAGTCCTTGGAATTTAGTTGTTCTCTATTCTCATACGATATTGTGAGATTCTGGATCATTAGACATGGAATTTCATCTAAGATGCCAACATTATTGACTCCAAGGAATAACGATGCCAAGTTTTGTGGGGGAAAGCATGCTTTACAAATTTTTTTTTTCCCTGTTGGTGGCTATGTTCTGCACTTTGTGGGAGCCTTATGCATCGACATCGGTTTCGTTTCGACAACCATGCAGCAATACACATGAAGAAATGCGCCACGCTTTGTTAGATGTTTATGATGATATTTTTTTCGCAATAGCTTGGGGCACTGAGATGTATCCAGCTTTATGCCTTTAGAGTGCTGCCTTAAGTTATTGGAACTCTACTATATTCTCCAAAATAGACTTATCAATTATTCATATGGATTCAAATGATATTCATGAAATATCTCGGGAAGTTCAACTTGGGATTTTTGACATTATTTCAAAATATAGCTGTAGTTTTTGGGACCATGGTCAGCACCTACGAATAGCTTTAGAAGTCCTTCAACATTATTGATGTTCAACTAAATTTGAGAAACATTTTTCGTTCATGGCAAAAATAGAGTATTTGCGCCCTTATATTCGTGTTATGGGCGTCTCTACAAATCCAAAGATGATTGAGGCAGTTCCGGCATGGCCCATTCCTTCCTTACTTCGTTAGCTCTGTAGTTTCCTCGGGTTCCGTGGTCATCATCATCAATCATATGCAACCTCGGTCAAATTGCTTACCCTTTAATCTCTCTGGAAATGAGATGCTTTCAAATGGGGTCAAAAGGCCGCATTGGCATTTCTAGGCATAAAATAGCTTTGACTATGACTCTAGTATTCGCTGTTCCTAATCATAGTAAGCCGTTTGTGGTGGAACGAACGCATCTTGCATCAGATTCAGGCCATTCTATGCAAGATGGGCATCTGATAGCTTTTATTATTTCTTAAAAAGCAAGCTCTTTCCGTTTTGGAGAGGGAGTTATTTGTTTGGTCCATTGTCTCTCATCATTTAGCCCAATACTTGTAACATTAGCGATTCACTATTCAGGTAGACAAGCAGAGTTTATAATACCTTATGTGTTAGAAGATTTTAATGCTATTCCAAAATGCTTAGTTTTTGAAACTCATGGGTTTTGGGTATGAAATAGTCTATCACCATGGGCATGAAAATGTGGCCTGACAGTGCCCTTTCTCGAGTTGCTAACGTATCGATTTTATCGATGGGTTTGAGCACCATCTCCATTGACCTATTCGCAGAAACAGAGGCATCAGGGTACAACACTCTAATACTGACCTAGCTTATCAAGCAACTTCAGCACGACCCAAATAGTCATCGGCGACTTTCTCCTTACACGGCTTATGTCTTTGTCGTTTTGATAAATTAGTTATTCGGGCTGGTCTTAATCTTTGTGATAAGATCATATCTTATTACCAAATATGTTCTCTTGGTGGTCATTCTAGATCAGATGCTACTCTTTGATGCATTACACCCCTTTTTATTGGTGAGTTCTTCGTCACGACGTTTACGATTTCATTCATTGATGTTCAATTTGCCAATGTTGTAAGTCTTATAACTTGCTTATCTTTGGCTTCTCTAGTCTTTATCAATTCCTAAGATGATTTGGCTAATATTTCATCGGACTTTATTGAGGGGCTTCCCACCCCTAGGGGCAGAGACACACTTTTAATGGTGGTATATTGGCTCAGTAAATACACTCATTGTTTGGCATTGACGCATCCCTTCACCGCTACTCATGTTGCTGAAATGTATGTGGAACATAATTTTACACTCTCTAGATTGTTGCAAACAACTTTTTCTGACCGCAAATCCTTTTCCCTTAGTGTTGTTGGCAAGAACGTTTCCATATTAGGGGTTACAATTTTATTTGTCGACATCCTACCATTCTCAAAGAGATGGGAAGAATGAGGTCCGTAATTGGTGCCTCGAAACTTATGTTGCTTGTGTTGTGATGCTCCATCTTAGAGGGCTTCTTTCCTCTTTTTGGTGGAATGGTGGTCCATTGCATATTTTTGCTTGTTATTCAAGATACTCCTTATGATGTCCTTTATGGTTAGCCCTCATATGTTCGATTCCCATATATTCCTGGTGAAGGCTTGATGGAATCGTAGTCTTCAAGTTAGGGAGCATGTGACCACCCTATTGAAGCACCACCACGAGGATGCACAACTTCACATGAAAACATTAGCCGATATACATCAATCATGTTTATCTTAAGATACAACCTTATCGCCAACTCACTATCGTTGAATGTCCTTCTCAGAAGCAAGATCAATGCGTTTATGGGTTGTTTTGAATCATTCTCATTTTGGGGAAGTGGCTTCTACTTTGGAGCTTCCTCCGGAGGCTCTTATACACCCGAGCTTTCAGGTATCTAAACTCAAGAGCCATCGAGGAGACCATGTTGCTACCATTGTTCCTACTCTTCCTTTTCTTGTTGTTGTGCCATAGGTTTTTGGGGCCATTATCAATTATCGTATTGTTTCTCGCAATAAAAAGACCCTAACACAAGTGCTAGTCCAATGGAAGGATCATCCTTCTACGGAGGTCACCTAGGAAGATTAGCCCTAGTTTAATTGGCGTTTCCCTTCTTTTTGTCCTTGTGGGCAAGGATGATTTTTTTTTTTTTTTTTTTTGATGGCAAAAAGAAGGGAAACGTCAATTAAACTAGGGCCACATGTACTTAGTTTAATAAGTTGAAATATTTTTCTCATATTCAAATTCATTTGATTTTTTTAGTTTTCGAGGAAAAATTGGGTGTAGTTGGTGGGGTCCACTTACCACCTAAATTTCAAATTTGTAGCTGATATGGCAAGTGCCTCCATGATTATAAATGGGGCAAGGCATGCTTCAATAAAGGCAATGAAATAAGTGATAATACTTCATTTCCTCCACTACCCTTTTATTCTCCTCTCAATTCCTCCCTTCTATCGTCATCTTCCTTCTTTGGAGTTTCTCTCATGGTCTTCTTCTCATTCCCAAATACACATAATAGATGAGTAGAGTGTGTCAGATATCCGAAATTGTAGCTTGAAATGATTCACAAAGTGGTATTTTTACTTGAACAAATATCCTTTTTTTTGCAGATTGGATTTACTCGAACTGGTCATTTTTAAGTTGGTTATCCTAATTGTTCAAATGAAATTTGGATCATAGTATTAGGTTTTTGGATTAAAAGCATTACTTATGCCTATATATTTCTTCTCAAAAAAACAAGAAAACTCTGAGAAGAAACATCTTAAGAAACAATTATTTGTTTTTTGCTGTAAAAGTGTTTACTAAAAAAAAAGATGAAAAAGCAAAAATAAAAATGAAAGTGAAAAATATTTTGAACACGTTAATTTCTATGAAATAACTCCTGCGTATGTTACACATTGTATTTGTTTTAAATGTATATATAATAAAATTTTGACAAAGATTTATAACAATTTGTAGGTTAGGTCAAATCCATATTGGTACACTGGACGACCAAGGCTAAAGACCGCAAGTGAGTTGTTGAATGTCACCGTCAATCTTGAGCAAAGTTTACATGAGGTTTGTATTCATATTTGGTAGAAACCTTTGACTGCTTTAGAGTTCTCTCATAAGTTTGGAATTATAATTACACTACAGAAGCAGAAATCCGATGGAAATAAAATTCTATTATTTGGATATTAAAAAGAATCAGAGGTTAGAATTATAAATGTGTACCAGTTTGTATCATCTTGAGTTTTGGGTGAATTAGGTGGACCCTTCCATTGTGATTCATCTAGAGTCATATTTAGGTTAGCTCCTTTTACTCAGTTTCTAGTCCTCTTGGTGAAGTTTCAATAGGATTGGAACACTCTGGATTCAAGTTATCTCAGATTTTGAGCTATTGGATTTGATTACTTGGAGATTTAATTAGCACAAGTTAGGTTTAAGCTCGATCAGGCCATTTTGGGCAAGGTTCAACTTTGTTTCGAGTCAACAAGGTGGCATCATTCAAATATTGGGTTACGTTGTGTTGAGTAAAATTTAAGTCGGGACTAAGTCAGGTCGGATACTTTGGGTTTGAGCCAACTTAGGTGTCAGGTGAATATGTTGGGTCACTTTGAGTTTCAACTTGGTTTGGATGGCTCACATTTAATTTAGGTCTGAGTTAGGTAGAATCATTTCCGATTTGACCCACCTTAGACTTTGAGTCACATTGGGCGTATTATTTTAGGTTGAGTCTTTAGATTTGAGTCCTTTGCATGTTGGGTAAAATTTAGGTCAGCTGGGTCCTTTGGTTTTGTGTTCTCTTTGATTTGAGATTAATCAAGTTGGGTCCTTTTTGTTTATGGTTACTAAAGTTGATACGGAATCGCAATGCTATTTTAGAAATGTATGAAGTTTAGTTAAAACCCAGTTCTATAAAATTGAGCATTTAAATTTTAATATTAATTCTAATGTGTTAATAAAAAGAATAAGAATTCGAGATTCCACTTTGAGTTTTAGCCTCAATTCTTAATTCTAGTTTTATGCATCAAATAAGGCCATAGTGATTTTTACTAAAAGAAAAACAAGAGATGAAAGGAAAATGAAAAATGAAAAAATTGAAAAGCTTGTGTTTCTATACAGGGCCTTGGATTTTGTTTTGTACAATAGTATTCTTTCTACAAGCTTACTCCTAAATTTTGATTAAAAAAAATTTTAACATTTAAAAGTAGCTTTCTTCTAGATTTTAAAGTAATATTTAGTTAATGGAAAAAAACAATAGGTTAACAAGTTTTTATTATAAAAAAGTGCAATTGTAATAATACTCTCCAAATGTTCTCATTAAATACTTGTGATCCCTTATATTTTTAAATTAACATAGCCCACATCTTAAACTTTACAATTAAATATAACTCATCCTTTACTTTTGATTTTGTAAAATAGCCATCTTAAACTGTGTCATGACATAAAGTTGACTCTCTAAATCTTTTTGCTATCAGAAACTTACCCCTAGTGTATTCAATTTAGCTTGCAAAATTATAATATTGAGCATAATTCATCCTTTCAACATTCAATTTGAAACCTGGAAATAAGTTATTTTACCAAAATGACCCCAAATATGAAATTTAAAGTTTATACTGAATATCATTCACTCTTTACTATCTAATATGGAAAAAAAAAAAGAACAGCCACTAAATTTTGATTTTAAATACAAGTCATCCCTTGGACATTCAATTTTAGAAAATAACACACAAATGACCTACTTTTCAAATTCAACGTTAAATTAAATACTATCAAACTATAGCATCCCGAATATTAATATATTAAATATTAGGGTAAATTATGAAAAATCCCCTGCCTTTTGCTTTAAAAACAGAAAACCCTCCTCACAAATAAAAACACTCACAAAACCACTCACTTTTAAAAATTTATCACTTAATCCCCTTGTAACTTTTTTTTGATCATTTTGCCCTTCAAAAGTAGGGGTGTACTTGAGTCGAGCCGAGCCGAGCCGATTATCTCAGTACTCGAACTCGAACTCGATTAACTACTCGAGTACTCGAACTCGTACTCGAACTCGATTCGAGTGATAAATTTTGCTCGAACTCGAACTCGATTAACTATTCGAGTACTCGACTCGACTCGAATACTCATTTATTTTGCATAGGAACATTCTCAAATTATAATGTTATTCCATACACTCGAACATTATTAATACTTACCTATATTATATTTTAACATATACAGCCATAAATCACCGATATATTAATAGAAAATATGCATCAAAACCTAAGTTTAAAAAAATACAAACAAACCAAATACAAGTTCTTTCACTCCACTACAAATGTAACATGTCATCTTTTACAAGGAATTCATTCTTTTTTCATTCTACTATTAATATCACAAGCCATCCATTTCAAAAGAAAATAATGTACAAGAATTTCTCAATAAAATCCCAAAATGGGTCAACTATCAAAAAAAATATACAAGAACTGTTTTATTTGAGTCGAGTACCAATTCGAGTATCGAGTCGAGTACTTAATCGAGTATCTAGTCGAGTATTTAATCGAGTATCGAGTCGAGTATTTACTCAAGTATCAATTTGAGTATTTAATCGCGTATCTAGTCGAGTATTTAATTGAGTATCGAGTCGAGTATTTAATCGAGTATCTTTTGATACTCGAACTCGAACTCGAACTTGGTTAACTCGAGTTTGAGTCGAGTTTTATTAGAGCTACTCACGAGCTACTCGCGAGCAGCTCGGATCATTTACACCCCTATTCAAAAGTGAGGGGCTTAAATGTTTAATTTTATTTTTATAAGGGGTTTTATATTATTAGGAAAAAATTAGAAAATATTTTATGTTTTTTTGCAAAAATATTAAGGAAAGTTTCTATATTTATAAAAATATAATTATTTTAATTAATTATAATAATGATATTATAAGTTTAGAAGATGAAAAATGTTTTTAAAATTTTTATAAAAAAATATTATAAGATAAAATATAATGTTCTTTGTTGATATTATAATATCACTATTATATAAATAATTAAAATAATAATTTTTATAAATATAGAAAACCTCTTTTCTCTAAAATTACAAAAAAAAAATTCTTATTTTTCCTCAAAATATATCACCCCTATCTAAAAATAAAATCAAATACTTAACTATATTATTTTGAGGGCCAAAATAGTAAAAAAAAAAATTGCATGGGGATTAAGTGATAAAGTTTCAAAAGTGGGGATTTTGTGAGTGCTTTTATTTGTGAGGGAGATTTTTTATTTTTGAAACAAAAGGCAGGGAAATTTTCTATAATTTACCCTAAATATTAAATGAAAGTCACATCTTGCACAATAGATTTAACTATTTTTTTTAAATAAAAAATTGCTCCCAAAATTAGTCATTTTTTACTTAATTATTGCAACTCTTCTATTTTTTTAGAAAATTTCCTTAAAAATTTTTTTTTTTTTTTTCATTCAACCATTTACACTAGCATTATTAGGTTCTTGTTGATGCTACAAATACAATTTTACATCATCTTATACAAAAAATATAATAGGAAGATAAATAAACATATAGTGTCAGCTCAATCGATAAAACAATATATCCTTAAATGATCTCCATGTGCAGGTTTAAATCCAACAACATGCTTGGGTGTACACAGATTCAACATTGCGCATAGAGTCACCTTAACTGTATAATGCTTTATCAACTAAGCTTAAATAGATATGTGTTATGTTTTTTCTTGGTTTTATATGTAAACTATGCAAAATCACATGTATAAAGGGAATACTAACAACGTTAATCTATGTGGTTGATTGAAATATTTAAACTTTTGAAGACGATTTTCTAAAAAATTGAAAAATTATGGTGATTAAGTAGAATATAATTATTTTTGAAGGTGGCTTTCTGTAAAGAACCAACCTTTAAGAAATTCACCTAAACCACTTTACTAAAAACAAATCAGTCTAGAACTCAAAATCAACACTTGAATGACACTTAATTCACTTACTTATTTTCTAATACCAAAACACATAGTTTATGGGCTATTTCTTTTAATAAATTAAATAAGAAAGATTTATGATTTCAATTTTTGAATTAAATTTGATTTTTATTGGTGCTTTGTGTTTAATAACCTAGTTTAGAGGGTTGTTTTTAAGATTGAATGTGCATGAGGTAAGGTGTGCTTAATATCATAATTTAGGAGGATAAATTGAGTATGAAAGGGTGACATTGTTCTTAATAACTATGTTGATGGGTGAGTTGTACATAATAAAAAAAGTTCAATGTGATTTTTGTACAAACTAAAAGGCAGAATGGGTGAAATTTGTTTAATTGAAAAGTTTATGATGTGTGTTGTGTTCATTAAAAGTACAGGGTCACTTGTGTTCATTGAGATAGTTTAGGAGGCATAATTATGATTTGACCTAAGAAAAGGCCCACAAATGGAGACGATTTTCTTCACTTACAATTTGACCGAATACACTTTTGAACAACTCTAGTGCAATCACTTTGGACTTTGAAATATCTCAACTACCAAAACCAAGTGTACATCATTTGGTTTTGTCAAATAAGACCATGCATATCCTATCAAATGGTGTATACAATAGTTTAGTGGTTAAAGATGGTAGAAAATTGCTGAGAATTAAGGTAAATGCTAATTATAGGGTTGAGGTATGTTTGATGAAAGTAAGAGTTGTGTGATACTATTAATTTTATGGAAATAGTTCAGAAACTTTATAAAATAATGTTTCCCGTCTCTAACACACACACATATATGGGGAAGTTCCACATTTTTTCTTTATTCATGAAATGAAATTATCTTCTCCAGCTTGTCCATGTGGCAGAGTAAATTCACCCACTTTTCTCCTAGAAGTTATTCTTGCCTTTTTCTAACTTATATAGTCGAAAATTGGGTGTAGATGAGTTGAGGCCGAGTTTACCAGTTTTGAGGGTTAGAAACTCATTGAACCTGTAGGCTTTGGGCTTTAGGTCAGCTAGGACTCGGTGATCTCTAAGATAACCTTGTCTCATTTAAAATTTGTAAGGTTTTTGCATGATTTTTACTCAATTGGGGTCAAAGTTAACTGGATTAATGTACACTAAGCTCATAGTTAACTTAACATTGGCTAAATAAGACAAACATAGCATCACTGTCCACCCTGGCAAAACTTTTCCAAGCGCTCCAAACAAGCCTATCTTTCAAGTCTACAACAAATCGACTTGTCATCCTCGCCAATTCATCCTAAGGAAAGAGGCAATTTCATTTCCTCTTAACTTTTGTTGAGATAGAGAAAGAGGGTTGGACATTCTCCCTTTTCTTTCCACCAAGACAATATGGGCGTAAACTCTATCTCATTCTCATCCTCATAGTAAAAGGTGACCAATGCTCTCCCTCTACCTAGGATTATGAGTTAATATTTATGCCTGTAGTCAACAGTGTCAAAATCCAATAATCATTAACATTTTGTGGAACGTAAACAGGTATCATTACCTATCTTAATCCTACATGGTGGAGATGACAAAGTAACAGTCCCAGCCATAAGCAAACAACTGTACGAGTCAGCAACAAGCAGGGACAAGACCTTTAAGTTGTACCCAGGGATGTGGCATGCCCTTACCTACGGGGAGCTCCCCGAAAACACTAAGATTGTTTTCTCTGATGTTATTGCATGGCTGGATGAGAGAGCTACCACCATCACCTCAAAGCTCGAGACAGAGGGGGAACTTGTAGAAGATGAAAATGCCAGCTGCTCCCTCAAGAAAGTTACCGTCCACAATTCTACTTAGTATCTTTATGGAGTGTAGATACTTCTCCCAACTAGATGGCCGAAATTGGTTTTGGGGGGGGGGGGATGAATTCCATATTAGTAGCTCAAAATTTGATGTATTAATTTTTTAATTTATAAACTTATTGTAAAATAAATTTTTTTGTTCTAAATATTTTATGTATTTAATAAAATAATTCAAATAGCGATATGTAACGGTGCAAATTACAAGCCCCGCTTTCATTCTTTCATATCGTTATTTGGGTTATTTTATTAAATATATGAAACTTTTTGGACTACAAAAATTATTTCACAAAGTTTATGAACTGAAAAATTAATACACTAAAACTTTAGGGTACTAATATGTAATTTATCCAAAAAAATAAAAGCATTATAGTTTCCGTAAAAAAATTATTTTCCAAGATGGTATTCATATTGGGTTTGTCACGTGCACAATATTTTACCACATGGGTGAGTTTTGCTATGTGGACATCCATTTTGAAGCACTATAATGGATATATATATATATATATATATTTTTTTTTTAGGCCTTCTTTCTGAAGAAAAAAAAAGGGTCATGAAGGCGAGTAGATTTTGACTTTGAACATGGATCAATTGTATATAGAAAAACAAAGGGGGTAAATGGGATTAGGAAGGAAGCAAAGGTACATGTTATAGCTTTTCACAATTTTTCCTTTGTACACATACATGTTAATAGTATGAATAAACAAAAATGGTTTAGTTTATAATTTATGTATTTATTTATAGAGTGAATATAAACAATCATTTCAGCTCAAATTTGTAATTTTCTTTGTCTATTTTTTGAAGCGCTCTTTGCATTAGGAGAACTGAACTAAAGATAAAAAAAGAAAGGACTCATACCAAAGTTTTGCAGGATTTGAAAAGAGTGCTTGGGTAATCTAAAGAGGTGTGCCAGTCATCTCCTTACTTCTACTTTAGCTTTATATTTATAGAGAATGGTAGTGGGGTGAGATGTCCATGGGGAACATTGAAGGGGACGAATCAAAGTTTTAATGGATATAAACACAAACCAACATACAACAACAAAATTGCACTCTTTAACAAATCAATTCATGGATAATAAATTACATATAAGTCCGTAGAATTTTACTTGGTGATGCAAGCTTACAGGTGAACACAGAACCAACGCTTTAGATCTTTGCATTGAGAGGGGGAAAAAAAACTCACAAAAAGAGTTTTTGAAGAGGAAAGGATTGTTTCACTTCTAGAAAAGGGTCGTTGCCTCTTCTTTTCTCTCTTTTAAATTGTTTTTCTTTAGGGTTTCCTAAAATCTTTGAAATGTCTTGGTGATTTGAACATTTGGTAATATAAAGATAGAAAACCACAATGATTCCAAACTTCACTTCAAAAGTCTCGTATCGATGTTGTCCCGCGACTTCTAACTTGATGTTTACTAGGCATGTATATATGTATGTATGTATGTATATATATATATATATATATATGTATATATATATATAGAGAAAGAGAGAGAGAGAGAGGAGGCATAATATGTCTCACTTCTATATATTTTTATGGCCCATACTCGTGATATGTTTGAATATTACATGTATATTTTAACGTAATTTATGTGTATTTATGCTTGGAACGCACTTGAGCGAAGACGATTTGAAAAGTGGTGAAGGACGAGCAACAATTGGGCATACTTCAAGACTACTTTGAGAAACCCGATAGCTTGTAAAGAAAGGAAGCCATAATGTCAAGATTCGGCAACCCAAATCAATTTATAAAACCATGGCAAGAGACCGACCAATTGGCGAGCAAAGTTGATCGATCAATAGCTAACAAATAGTTTTTCTTGGTCATCGATTGATCGATAAACGTCAATAATGTTTCTAACATCGAACAATTGGCAAAATGGTTGATCGATTGGCAGTCACTTGTGACATGTCCTTTGGCATATGGCAAGTGTTTGCTCCTTTTGTTTGTTTAATATGTTTGTGATCTCTGTAAATACAAAATCAAACAAACATACATAAATAGGGCGTCCAACAACTTGGAAGCGAGCTTAAATTTCAAACCGCATGTGTTTGATCTTAACCAATCACCTCTTAAAAGGGTTGGTACTTTTGATGAATCCGACTTCGGTTTACAATATTAATGTGGATCCTACATATGCTCTAATTAAAGAGATTTTAATTATATATATATATATATATTTTTGGATTTTTGGGTTTAATATTTTGACATAAATGTAAATGGATATGCACCTAGCTCAAGCGGCAGCTGGGGTGACGAAGCTGAGCCTATAGACACATTACCTCGTACACTTAAAAGCTAAGAAAAGAGCGGAGGCAAACTCAAGAGCTCAGCAGTCCACTTATAAGTCCGAGTCAATCAGGTTTCTAAGCCAGATACCTTTTACTTGTAATAACTCGAATGAGTTAGAGTTTGATAAGATTTAAGCAGAGCAAACCATATTTGGATCACTGAATTAAAACCAACGCCAATCAAGGTCAAGCCTTGGCCTTCAAAGCATTTAAATGATGACTCAAACCTAAATTCACCTGACTTATCAAGCAGTTATACCGATGTTAAGGTCAATGCAAATCAAGTTCAAGCCTTGGCCATCAAAGCCTTAAACCTAAACTTGTCGATTGTTGGTAGTAGATTAAAACTAAGAGTTCATTCCATAAACCTAGAATTTGTATTGCCTTGAAGGAAAGCAAGTGCAAACTATGCTATGTTAAAGTAGGCTAAATTGTACTACTCTAAGTTAAAAAGCACAAGTATGCTATAATGAAAACTTGAAGAAGTTTGCTATGGTGGCGATGGATACTTTATTATGACAATAATGCCTCTTCTTTTTAGAAAAATGAAATAACTGTTGAATCCAACAATTCTGGCATATATGTGGTATCATTCCTTTAGTTTTTTGGATGTAATTGTTCTTGTAGCTCGTGTGTTGTTTTGAGTGGTTCTAGCCTTGCGTTCAATTGTTAGTTGGCAGGCGGTGTTGGCGCCAAGAGTCGGTTTTTGGTCCAGCTGGTCAAATGTGGCTGCTTGTTTGTATTTTGGGCACCAATTTCAGTTAGTTGGTTGGGGGTTGGTGTCTTAGTGCAATGTACCTAGATCTATTATAAATAGATCTAATTCTTGTAATCTCATCATTCAATCAATAAAATTCTGATTTCCTTTTCGATAATTTCTCCCTAATTCTTGTCCATTTCTCTAATTTTTCATCCCTTTCAATTCTCTTCTCACCTTATCAATCTCTGTCACAAGGTTAGCTATCAATCTAGGTTTGGTAGTTAACAACTGGTATTAGAGCTGGTTCAAGTTGTCTACTGCTTGAATTGAGCTGGCAAAATCAAAGAAACACAATCAAAGTATGGCTGATGGAGTAAGAACACGTTCGGGAGCTAGAGGTGGAAATGTAGCTTCAGTTGTTCAACCAGATGTTTCATATGCTGCTGTTGCTGGTTTGAACACTTCAGAGGAGTATGTTACTACTGATTAGATGAAGGAATTGTATGATCATATTACTAATTCACAGAGGCAATTAGAAGAACGCATGTTCTCAAGATTACAGCAACTACAGTTGGAAAACTAGCAAAGAAATGATGATCAATTGTCGAAATTGGAGGATAGGCTGGAGAAATTGCAAGATCAAATCAAGAAGCAAGCAGAATCATCAGTTAATGCGATTCTTAAACCTGCAAGTCAGCTCATTCCTCCAGCTGCAGTAACTCAACCGTAAGTTCACCGAGACAGGAATGAGAGTTTGGATAGGAATCGTGACAAATCTCCTATGTTATAAGCAGAAGCTAGACCTTCAATTCATATCAGATCAGTTGATGATCGACCTCCCGTGGTTGAGGTTGCTGTAGGAGCTCATGATCGAAATACAGAACCAGGCCATTCCAGATTGTTTGGTTAGTATTCAAGTCTGCAATCCAGACCTCCAGATTCAGTTGTACACCACAGGAGCTCATCTGATGACTTAGAACAACAGAATAGGCCTCCTGATTTGCATGAACAGCAAAGATCATTGAGTATTGATGCTACATCTGGTGGCAGAAGCAACGCTCATAGACAGCCAAGGGTGCAAATTGAGCCGTTTGATGGTAAACAGCCTGAGTCATGGTTGAGGAGTTGTGAACGGTATTTTCATTTCTATAACATCAATGAAGCTGAGAAAGTGGAATTAGCAGTAGTGCATCTTCATGGAGACCATGAGGTTTGGTTCTATAGTGTATTGAAGAGCAATCCTAATCTTTCTTGGGGCCAATTCGTGGAAGAGTTATGCAAGAGGTATGGAGAAGAGGATACATGTGATGTTGTTGACAGCTTTAATAAAGTTTATCAAACCTTTTCCATGAAGGAATACATGATCAGGTTTGAGAATTTGCGTGCTGACATGATAGCCATTAATCCACATTCTACCTGGGCATATTATGTCTTAAGCTTTATTAGTGGATTAAAGCCAAGAATCAAGACCTTGGTTAAGGCCATTGGGCCAAATTCACTCTCCAAAGCCTATAATAAGGCTAAATTGATTGAAGCTACACTTGTATCTTCAAGTGACAAAAGTAAATCCGAGAACAACATTTATAAAACTCATCATAGAGACTCATCAGGCACCAAGGCTGGCCGTGCAGTGGACAAGAGGTCTGCAAGGTTATGTTATAAATGTAATCAGCCATATCAGCCCAAACATAGGTGCAATCCAAAATTCTTGATGTCTGCAAGGGGATCTCGAGTTGAAGCTGAATATGAGGCCGAGAGTTCAGGGTCTGAAGAGGACAGTTCTGAGCATGATTCACATGATGAGTTGTTTGAAGATGAGGTTGAGATTTCCATGAAAGCATTGACCAGGAATGGAGCTCACAACACCATATGCATTGGTGGGAAGGCTGGAAAAACTTTCATTACCATTCTTGTGGATAGTGGAAGCACTCATAGCTTCGTTGATCCCAGATTGGTGAAGAAGGTGAAGCATGAAGTCATCAAAACTCATCCTTTAGCTGTGATGGTAGCTGATGGCAATTCCATTACTACTCAAAACAAGTGCCAAGCATTCCATTGGTCTATGCAAGATCATCAATTCTCCTTTGATTTTAGAGTTCTTCCTTTGGGAGGTTGTGATATGGTGCTCAGGGTAGATTGGATGAGGTCATTTAATCCGGTGCTATTTGATTTCGATAAAATGACAGTAACTTTTGAAGTTCATGGCACTAAGGTCACACTACGAAGAGTTTCAGATCAAGCATAGCTGCGGTCGATCAATGGCAAGAGTTTACATGGTGGATTCAAGAAGAATGCAATCCAATGGCTTGGGCAATTGTTTGTTATTTCATCTGCTGAATTGCAGCCAGACATTCAACCTGAAGTTCAAGCTTTGATTGAAGAGTTTGAGGATATTTTTGAGCAGCTAAAGAGCCTTCCTCCTCAAAGAAGTGTAGATCATGCCACACCACTTCGAGCTAACTCTGATCCAGTGAAGATCAGGCCTTACCGGTATGCTCATGCTAAAAAATCAGAGATTGAGAAGCAAGTTGATGAGTTGCTTCAAATGAGCTTCATTAGACCAAGCCATAGTCCTTTTGCCTCACCTGTGATTCTTGTGAAGAAGAAGCATGGCATGGCTAGAATGTGCATCGATTATCGCCAATTGAACTCTTTGACAGTGAAAGATAAGTTTCCTATTCCTGTTATTGACGATTTACTTGAATAGTTATATGGAGCGCATTTCTTCTCTAGGCTTGATTTGAGGCAGGGATATCATCAAATCAGAGTTCTTGAGCCGGATATATACAATATTGCTTTTCAGACACATCATGGGCATTTTGAGTTCGTTGTTATGCCTTTTGGTCTAACAAATGCTCCGGTCACATTCCAAGCTGCTATGAACGACATTTTCAAGCCTTAATTGAGGAGATCAGTGTTGGTTTTCTTTGATGACATATTGATATATAGTTCTTCTTATGAGGATCACCTCATTCACCTTAGGGAAGTATTTGTGGTGATGCGGCAGCATAGATTTTTTGCCAAGCTAACAAAATGTTCCCTTGCTCAGTCCAAGCTTGAGTATTTGGGTCATGTAATTTCTCATGAAGGAGTTTCCACCGATCCTTCCAAAGTTCAAGCAATGCAAGAAATGCAAGAGGGGCCTATTCCGATAACCTTGAAGCTATTGAGAGGATTCTTGGGATTGACCGAATATTATAGGAAGTTCATTAAAGGTTATGGGTCCATTGCAAAGCCCTTAACTGAGCTTCTAAAGAGGGATGCATTCAAGTGGACTAAAAAGGTGCAAGCAGCTTTTGATACTCTTAAGTCAGCTATGTGTGTGGCTCCGGTATTAGCTATGCCAAATTTTGCTGAGGACTTCATCTTGGAGATAGATGCTAGTGGGACTGGTTGTGGGGCTATTCTCTCTCAACATGGATGACCTATGTCTTATTTGAGTCAAGCACTTAGTCCCAAGCATCAAGCCATGTCCACTTATGAGAAGGAGTACTTAGCAATTCTCCTAGCAATTGAGAAATGGAGGCATTACTTGGATGGTCATAGGTTCATCATTCGAACGGATCATCAAAGTCTTAAGCACCTCTTGGAGCAAAAGATAGTGACAAGAATTCAAAAGAAGGGGTTAATGAAGTTGCTAGGCCTTGATTATGCAATCCAGTATAAAAGAGGGAAAGAAAATCTGGTTGCGGATGCATTATCAAGAAGGTTTGAGGACTATGAGCAGGGTTCTTGTGGTGCAATGTCTGTTGTTTTGCCAACTTGGATGGATGAAGTTTACAAGTCTTATGAAGGGGACTCCTTTGCTCAAGAGTGTGTGGCTGCAGCTTGGGTGAAAAATGCAGATGCAGTTGACATCAAAGCTGAAATATCTGTGCAGAAGGGTATCATCTGGGTGCAGAACAAGCTGTACATAGGCTCCTTGACCGATTTGAGAGATCAGATTGTGAAAGCTTCACATGATTCAGCTTGGGGTGGACATTCCGAGGTTGAAGGTACCTATCAAAGATTTAAGGCATACTTTAGTTGGCACGGTATGAAGAAGGCAGTGACAGATTTTGTTAAGTCTTGTGAGCTGTGTCAACAAACCAAATTGGGAGATCATAGATACCATGGACTCTTACAGCCACTTCCCATTCCGGAGGGTGCTTGGATCAACATAAGCATGGATTTTATAGAAGGACTTCCCAAGTCTGATGGTAGGGAGGTAATTTGTGTAGTGGTGGATCGCTTCACAAAATATAGCCATTTTATTTCACTCACCCGGCCAGTTACAACTGAGAGGTTGGCCAAGAGCTTTCTAGACAACATATATACGTTACATGGATTGTCTCAATCCATTGTTTCTGATCGGGACAAGATTTTTACAAGCATTTTTTGGAGGGAGTTGTTTAAGTTGTTGGGTACTACATTGGCACTCAGTTCATCTTATCATCCCCAAACAGATGGACAAACTGAGCGTGTTAACCAATGTATTGAGCAGTACCTTCGGAATATGGTTTTCTCACGGCCTAGAGAGTGGAGCCAATGGATTTCTTTAGCTGAATATTGGTTCAACACTCATGTTCATGCATCTAATAGCACTTCTCCTTTCCAAACTTTATATGGGTATGCTCCTCCTACCCCATTCATGTTGCAGTAGCAAGGGACATTAGAATCTGTAGCAGGGGACTATATTTAACAGAGGCAGCAGATGATGCAGATCCTCAATGATAATCTCCTCCAAGCACAATCAAGAATGAAATTATATGCTGATAAAAAGAGGGTAGACAAAAACTATGAAGTGGGAGACATGGTCTACCTCAAATTACAACCTTATCGACAATCTTCTTTGGCTGTCAGGAAGAATGTCAAGCTAAGTGCTCGTTTCTTTGGTCCATACAAGATTTTGGAAAGGACTGGCAAAGTAGCATATAAACTTGACTTACCATCTCATGCATACATTCACCCGGTGTTCCATGTATCATTACTTAAAAAGCAGGTGAAGAATGGAGTTAAAAGCTCTCGGACACCACCAGAAGTAGGAGCAAATGGCGCTTTGCTGTTGGGACCAGTTGTTGTCAGGGAGTAGAGGATTATTAAAGGTGCAGATGGATCTTTTCAGCAAATTTTGGTGCAGTGGCTGAACTTGGACACGAGCTTGGTTACATGGGAGAATCCTACATTTTTGAAGAGTCAATTTCCATGTTTTTTTCCTTGAGAACAAGGAGCTTCTCAAGGGGAAGGGAATGTTATAATTCATTTAGTTTTCTGGATGTAAATGTTCTTATAGCTCGTGTGTTGTTTTAAGTTGTTTTACCCTTGCTTTCAATTGTTAGTTGGTAGGCCAAGTTGGCGCCAAGAGTCGGTTTTTGGTCCAGCTGGTCAAATGTTACGGCTTGTTTGTATTTTGGGCACCAATTTCAGTTAGTCCGTTCGGGGTTGGTGTCTTAGTGCAATGTACCTAGATCTATTATAAATAGATCTAATTCTTGTAATCTCATCATTCAATCAATAAAATTCTGATTTCCTTTTGGATAATCTCTCCCTAATTCTCATGTATTTCTCAAATTTCTCATCCCTTTCAATTCTCTTCTCACCTTATCAATCTCTTTCACAAGGTTAGCGATCAATCTAGGTTTGGTAGTTAACAATATGCTCCGCATCTACCTCAACTCTTCATTGACGCGCTGAATGGGCATTGATCGTGCCCTGAAATGTGCACTTGTGCTTCTTTCTTGAAGCCCCATGTTAGTTTATTTTGCCTTGGGTTGTGACAGGTGCCTAGGTCACGGTGGTGACCCGAAAGGGATAGATTTGTTTGGAGTTTACATGAGAAAGAAGGGAAATAGAGTATGGGATGAGAAAAGAAATAGATAGTGTTAAGATGAGATAAGAAATTAGGGTTAAAATGAGAGGAGAAGGAGAAGACAATAGAGATGAGAAGGAGAATCGGTAGAGAGGAGAGAGAAGGAAAAAGATATCTTTCATTGATTCATTATCGATTGATTACAATCCCATCTTCCCTATTCATAGAAAAATACAAATAAAAACCCTAATGCTAATAAAGACAATTAAAGGACATTCTAGAAATATGTAGAATATTCTAGATAAATGCACCTAATCCTAAATACATAATTGAACCTGAAAATTGATAAATAAAATATAAAATAAATGGATAATCATCAAATAGTATTGTACTATTGTACTATTGGTGAGCTAGCGGATAAGGGCTGTCATGGGACAGCTGGTAGGCTGGCTGGGAAGCTGCGGGGGGCTAGGACATGGGCGCGGAGCCGGTAACGCGGGAGCTGCCTGGGCCTTGTCTTGACACTGTCTCGGCTCGGACCTGACTACCCCTTCGTGTCATACGCTGCCTCCGTTAGGCCCAGCTTGGCGCAGGTAGTGCGCTGCTTGGCGCATGGTTTGCGCACTCCAATGTAATGGATGCGCACTGATGTGCATCACTGGTGTGGCCTAGCACTTTGTTTGACCATTGCGTGACACCGAGCCTCTGTCTTCGGTGTTTCCTCTACTGCGCAGTTCCTTGGCAGGACAAGGGTAATGACATTCCCTTCCCCATAAAGTCATCCTTGTCCTAGAGGATGTCAAGTCGGTGCAACCTCCAGCCTTCGGCTCCCATCCGTTGCCTCTTCTTTCATCACTGTTATTCCTTATTTCCGAGTCGAAGGGATAGTTCCTATCCTCCAAGATCGTTTGCCTGTTCGGTGTCGTGGGGCTGGTGGGCTTCTTGTATTGATCCCAGTACTAGGGAATCGTTCCCAAACCAGCATTTTCTCGGCCCTCCGGTTCACTTCCTAGGTTGCCACACTCTGCGCACCAACACGCTGCTGCTACGTTGGTCCTTTCTGCACCCAACCACCACGTTGCTGCTGTGCTGGTTGCTGCTGCTCCTAGGCCCAAGTGGATAGCCCATTGCATGGACCATCCTTCTTGAACAGCACAGACTTCTCCTGTGCACCTCTCTCATCTAGCTTCGTATCCTTTCCTCTTGCCTTTTGAGGACTCTCAACCAATTGTTGCGGTTCCCAAGTCCATTGAGGTTGTGGTGGGCATTCGAATCCCTTTTCTCGGCTGCCCATACCCATGGGTTCCTTTGTTATCTCCGACCACGATTCATGTGAATTCTCGACAACGAGTGGCTCAACTAGAGGTGGTTCAACTGGTCCCTTCACCATATCACCACGCCAATCTCGAAGTGGTGGTGGTGGCGGCTCAAACCGAAGTCCCCTGCTGTCAAAGTACTGGCTTAGGGCCTCGGTTAGGGCCTCAAGGGTAGTCTCCATTCCCTTTTATCCCTCGATTAAGGACTCCATGGAAGTCTTTCGGTCACCGGCCATGGCATTAATATAGTCTAGCTTACTGTCCATGGTTGTGTCTTCTTTACAAGGCGTGAAGATATGGATGTCCATCTTACAACAATAGTCGTAGATGTTCCTTCCTTGTAACCACTTGCGTGCACTTCGGCATCTTCCCTTGAGGTATAGGTCGCTTGAGCTTCAATCTTCAAGGTAGATATTGAGTTCATTTCGATCTCCTCAACGCAACCATAAGGAGAGAAGACATGGTGGATGACTTCCTTGGTGATAGGATATAAAACATTGAAGATTTTAACCAAGAGAGTAGCATTGTTGGAGACTTGAAGAGATTAAGCATATATATATATATGTGTTGAATTTTGCGGCAGAAATTTTTTTTTTGGTGATAATATCAATTACAAATTAGCTATGTCGCAACAGGAATGTTGCTTCCTGTTATTGCAGCAAAATAGCTTCCGTTTGGCCTGATCCTCGATCGCAAGATAGCTTTGATACCATTTGTCATGAACCCGGGGTTGTGATAGTGCTTGGGTCATGGTGGTGACCCGAAAGGGATAGATTTGTTTGGAGTTTGGATGAGAAAGAAGGGAAATAGAGTATAGGATGAGAAGAGAAATAGATAGAGTTAAGATGAGATAAGAAATTAGGGTTAAAATGAGAGGAGAAGGAGAAGGAGAAGAAAATAGAGATGAGAAGGAGAATCGGTAGAGAGGAGAGAGAGGGAAAAAGATATTTTTCATTGATTCATTGTTGATTAATTACAATCCCATCTTCCCTATTTATAGAAAAATACAAATAAAAACCCTAATGCTAATAAAGACAATTAAAGGACATTTTAGAAATATCTAGAATATTGTAGATAGATCCACCTAATCCTAAATACATAATTGAACCTAAAAATTCATAAATAAAATATAAATTAAATGGATAATCACTAAATAGTATTGTATTATTGTACTATTGGTGAGCTAGCGGATAAGGGCTGTCATGGGACAGCTGGTAGGCTGGCTGGGAAGCTACGGGGTGCTAGGACATGGGCACGGAGCCTGGAACGCAGGAGCTGCCTAGGCCTTGTCTTGACACTGTCTCGGCTCGGACCTGACTACCCCTTCGTGTCATACATTGCCTCCGTTGGGCCCAGCTTGGCGCAGGTAGTGCGCTGCTTGGCGCATGGTCTGCGCACTCTAATACAATGGATCCGCACTGATGTGCATCACTGGTGTGGCCTAGCACTTCGTTTGACCATTGTGTGACACCGAGAATCTATCTTCGATGTTCTTGGCTGCTGTGCAGTTCCTTGGCAAGGCTAGGGTCATGACAGAGGGTATTGCGGGCTTCATAGGTCTTTCCCCAGAAGGGGCTGATTAACTTGGCCCATAGTTCTGGTCCTTTAGCTTTGGGACCATTGCCTATGGTATAAGTCTATAGCTTCCTTAGGGACATCATAGCAAGAAACTATGTTGTCAAATACAAGGACCCTAGTGGCTAGTCCAATTATGGGCTCAAGCTTATTTTCCCTAGCTTTGTTATAAAGGCCCTTTTATCCCCCCAGGTGACATTGTCAATTGTTATAGGGAACAATTTCAATGCATTGAGATTCTTCTGCCTCTAGGGTGATCCTTTGATCCGTGTCTCGAGAAACTTTTAACCCCTCGCGGTAAGCCAGGAGACCAATGGACTCCATTCAAGGGGGGGAAGTTGGACCTCTTTTGTTTAGGAAACTAAACCTTAATTTTGATGTCTCAGCAGAGATTAATGCTTAGACCTGGCAAGTAATCTTGTGCCTCCAAGACTTTCCTTTTTATCACCAAGCTCATCCTGGTGTTAAGACTTATAAACCAGGGTTGTTTGTCAGGTGGTTTGGGATGGTCCCAGACATTCCTTTTCCAAGCGGACAGACTAAGAACCTTTAGTGGGCTAAATGGATCCCTATGCAACTCTCTCAGTCTAGGGAGCTTTGTGAGACCAACTTAGATATTAGATCAGCCTACTGGTATCCTGTCCCTTACATGTATGCCTCGTGTGCTACACCTTGTTTTCTAGCTTGGTTTTAAAGTCTATTGGTCCACCTTGAAGGCCAGAGGAGCCAAGCAGTATTTTACGCCTTCCCTTGAGCCTACAGGTACTAGCTCGAGAGCTGTGCGGCCATAAGAGTGAGGCAAACTCCAGTGATGAAAGCTCTGCCAGGTAAACAATCATCCTAGAGACTTCCATATGCTCTCATAAGTTGAACAAATTGACACACTTATTTTTGTTCCTTTATAGCTCCAACTACTCAAAAAACTCCTAGGGCTACCCAAAGCATCACTAGGTTACTATTGGAAGAATCTTCTCCTGAAGCTGCCATGCTAGTCCTGAGGTTGGCAGTTACAGAAAAAGAAGCAGGAAAATCCCATCAGCCCCTCCAACCAAGGCTAGTTAAGTGTTGGAGGAAGAGGAAGAGGATGAAGAAGAAGTGCCAATTCCTCATCTAGTGAGAAAAAGAAGAGCCAGACTTTCTAGCAAGAGGTATTGTATATTGGCTTCCTCCATTATTCATCCTTCTTAAGGCTGTCCTAACTCATTTTCATGACGTTAAAAAACTACAACCCTAGTGATATTGGAGTTCCAGACTCCCCTTCTAAGAGTCATGCTCTAGAGTCCCCTCAGGGAATAGAGGCACTAGCTCAATCGTTGATGAAGCAGAGGACTTCATTACTTCCATTTTGGGGTCTCTTTTAAGTGATCAACTAGAAGACATCCCTCCTCCAGTCCCCTCAAAGCATGAACTCTCTCGGGCCCCTTTCTTGCTCTCATGGAGGCGCTCAATCATATTTGAAGAAATTTTGAAGGTATATCTTGTTCACTCTAGCTCATGAGTCCTTACTATCTAAATCGTGGATTGGTTTTTACATAAAAGTCTTGTTTTTTAGAAGCTTCCCCTGAAGAATGTATCCTTATGGAAGAGAAACCAGTGGCAGCATTTCCTTCAATCCTAGTTGACTTTCTAGAGCTGAGTCTCAATTCTGCATACTTTGGCCTTTCATCTCAGAGTCATAGCTTATTCCTAACGCCTTTCATTCCTTAACCAAGTTATCCCATCTCCTTTCTCAACAAGGATATCTTCCTCCTTGGAGAGATTAGGGGTTAGTGGTGTTTGCTCTATTTTTTCTATAATTAAGTATGGTGTGATCGCCATAAAATGAAAACAAAACAAACGTGCAAAAGGAACTCACTGCGACTAGGGAGTGAGCCTAAATTTGAATCCCACTTCTTTGGCCTCAACCACTCACCATTTTGGAGAAAAGCTTGTGATATTTTGGTGTATCTGGTTCGGTTATACAGTGAGTTGGTTAAATATTTTTTACATATTTTTTTTTTGTATATATATATGTATATTGACAAAAAATTAAAGGAATATAGACCTAACTCAAGTGGCAGTTACAGTGACGAAGTAGGGCCCACAGACACCTTTCCTCGTACACTTAAAAGTCAGTAAATTGGGTGGGGAAAAAAATCAAGAGCTCAGTAGTCTGCTTACAAGCCCGAGTCAATACGGTTTTTAAGCATGTCACCCTTGACTTATATAACTCGAATGAGTTTAGGTGACAAGATTAAGGTGGAGATTGTATTTAGGTCACTGGATTAGGACCAACGCAATCAAGGTCAAGCCTTGTTTATCAAAGCCCTAATCAATGGCGCGAACCTACATTCACCTGACTTTTTAAGGAGTGACAATAACGTTAAGACCAACAGAATTAAGGTAAAGCCTTGGCCATCAAAGCCTTAAACTAAGGCCTCAAATTTTAACTCGTCCAAATTTGGGAACAAATTAAAACAGGAAGTTCATACAAGAAGCCCGAAAGACTATATTATTGAAGAAGCAAATTCAATAAGTTCTATGCTAAGCTAATCTATGTTAAGTTACGCTGCTCCTTAGAAAAGAGCACAAGTGTGTTGTAAAGACAACTTGAAGAAGTTTTGTATTAAGTGTATGTACTACTTTGGATTGTCATAGAATCTTTTATTTATAGAAAACTAAATAACTGCTACTCTCTAATTCCGCGGTAGCTTCTCCCCACATTAGGCCACTACGCTTTTCTTGTGTGCGTAAAAGATCAATGAACGTGTCCATGATTTGATAGTTAAGGGAATTCCTTGGAGACCACATTCAAATTGTTGGGACAAATTTCAAAAATTTTCCCTAATTTAACAAAGTTAACGCAACAGGAGGGTTTAAAATTTTCAATTTTAAATCTAAGGTTGATTTAAAATTTCTAATTTTAAATCTACATATTTAAATTCACAATTTAGATCTATAGGCTTCTACTCTAATACATCTATAACAATAACATGAACTAAAGGCAAGCATAATAAGAGTACTATAAATAAATAGAAAAGTGAACTACTTAAAGAGAAATGAAAGAAAGACTTACTTGGAATAGCTCCAAAAATAAGAAAACCAGAATAATAGTAACTCTTAGGAAGTCGAGAGCCAGAAGTCTTCTACGCAATGACCTTTAGATGTCCGGAGAATGGATCCTGAAAAATATTAAACTGAGAAAAGAAAATTTTCAAAGGAAAATTTTCTCTCCAATTAAATCTCCGAAAGTCAACACTTTCAGAAACCTTTAATTTTGAAATTCGATTGAATGCCAAACCATAAAACTGGTACCTCTATTTATGGTAGGAAACCGGGGCAAAAATAAGCTGGAAAATCGATGTGGGACGCGTGTATTTAACATAAAATACAGCATTTCAACCACAATGTCAGTCAAAATGTAGCGTTTAAAATAGAAGATCCACGTGCTATTTGCCTTGTCACCGCGTGATTGGTCCGCACTCGAAGGTGCCAATCAACCCCTTGGATAGCCCCACAGCTAAATACATGGATCGCCACTATGCATGCATTTTTTTTTTTTTTTTTTTGCTTCATTTACCACATGTAAAAATTCATCTTAATGAATCTTTAGTTTAAAAAAAAATTATTTCATTTTATAAATTTTAATTTTTATTCATCTCATGAATAATGCTGGAAAAATTAAATTTACTCATTTATAAATAAATAATTCATCTCATGAATTCTTTAATATTTTTTTGATGGAAATAAAAATAGAGGATTGAGCAGGGACCTCAGGAATAATTTAAATCTAACTCCAAATGGGTTAAATTGTTTAATAAAACTTAATTCCACTAAATAAATTCCACTACACTCAAGACTTAAATCAGTTATTCGATATTTTCCAAATATACAGTATGGATGACAACAACCCCTCCACTAGATGTCCATGACAAAAAAATAAGCATAACTACTATCATTATTTTTTTCAAGGCTTTTTCATTAGTTTCTGACTCGCACTTTTTTGTATAATTCATTTATACTTGAACATATTCATAGTATAAATTCCAAATGTAAAACACCTAGAACACGTTGGCAAAAGATTCCAAACTATTTAAACACTTGCAAATCAACTAAGGGGACACCCGTACCTCATAAGAGATTATAGATTCCCTATTGAATACCTAATCTTTGTAACTCTTCAGGCCGCTATCTAGTATATGTGGGAATTCAGTGGTTTATCATGACCTTATTATATACTATAAGGATTTAGATTCGTTGTTCTAATAGTATAACATAAATCACTCAACTGCGATAGTAGTCCAGAAACAAGCAACTCACATTGTTCAACTCAATGTGCCAATCTTATTAAACACACCAACCTAATATTTTTGGATCACCATCCGCATGACCAAGACAAGTCATCTAAAGTGTCGAGTCATGATCTTAACAAATATGTATTCCAAACTTATCGCTGTCCATGAGTTATTCAAATAATATTCAATACCATTTGTTCCAAGTCTATTTGTGGCTTAATCTCATTATTCACTTCGAACAAACATGTAAAATGTAATTTGACGACTTTGTTCATCTCATGGATGATACTTAAAACAAAATCACATGCAGTATATATGCTTACTTGCACAAATTTAATGAGAAAATGGCTGAAAATTCAATTTTATTCTTTAATAAGTAATGTCACAAAATAAATCTGGATTTCAGGACACTATTCTTAATTATCTTCCACTTGTTCTCAATTTATTACGAACTTTGTACCCATTCTTTCTACGTATAATCCAAAGGTCTACTGAGTCAAATTTTGAAGTCAATTACTCTATCTCAGCCAACATGCCTCATTTGCAACTTCTGAAGCTGCAACATATTTAACCTCTGTGGTGAAGTCAGCAATGCAAGGCTGTTTGACATTCCTCCCACTAATGGCTCCTCCTCGATGGTTAAGGACATACCCAGATGTAGAACGTCTGGCATCTCCATCTGACTGGAAGTTTGAATAAGTATAGCCAACTGAAACTTGCTTGTCACTATAAAAGATCAGCATATAATATCTAGTTCTTCTTATGTACTCGAGAATATGCTTTACTATGATGCAGTGCGTCAGACTCGGGTTAGAACGACACCTACTTACTATACCAATAGCATGACAGATATCTTGTCTAATGCACATAATGGCATGCATGTGGCTTCCCACAGCGAAAGCATATGGAATATTCTTCATCTGCTCCTCCCCTTGAGGTGTCTTAGGGCACAACTCCAAAGAAAGAGGGACTCCATACCTAAAAGGTAAAAGCCCTTTCTTAAAGCCCTCTATGTGATACCTTGACAACATCTTGTCAATATAAGTGGCTTGAGAAAGGCCAAACATCCTATGCTTACGATCTCACAAAAGCTTAATCCCAAGAATATAGCTGGCTTCTCCTAAGTCCTTCATATCAAACTGACTTGACAACCAAATCTTTACAGCTGATAACACCCTTACATCATTCCTAATGAGTAGTATATCATCGACATACAGGACTAAGAAAGTCACTACTTTCTTTTGATGTTGCTTGTACATGTATGGTTCATCAACCAATTGTTCAAACCCATAGAATTTGATTGCCTCATTGAATCTAATATTCCATAAGCGTGATGCTTGCTTCAGTCCATATATGGACTTCTTCCATTTGCACACCATATGCTCCTGATTTTTGCCAACAAAACCGTCTGGTTAAACCATATAGATGTCGTTCTCAAGATGACCATTCAGAAAGGCTGTTTTTACATCCATTTGCCAAATCTCATAATCATAATGAGCTACAATGGATAGGAGTATCCTTATGGACTTTAGCATGGATACTGGTGAGAAGGTCTCATCATAATCGATTCCTTTCTTTTGGGAAAAATCCTTAGCAACCAACCTTGCTTTGAAGGTTTCTACCTTCCACTCCACTCCCTTTTTTCCTCTTGTAGACCCATTTACAGCCAATGGGTTTAATGCCGACAAGCGCCTCTACAAGTTTCCATACCTTATTAGAATACAAAGATCCTATCTTAGATTTCATTTCTAAGACCCACTTGTCAACATATCTTTAACTTCCTCATTATAGCAGAGAAGATTGGATTCAATGTCTCAGTCAACCATTACGGCTCCCGTCAGGTGCCCTGACAATCCTCCCACTATGCCTAGGCTCTCGTGTACCTAAAACATTCTCGATCTTATCAGTAGGTACGTCTAATGCGTTCACTGTGTCCCGAGTTTTGTCTAGCTATTCAAAATTAGTGTCATTTTCTTTTAATTCCTCTAACACTACTCTACTTTTGCTTTTGTAGTCTACTACAAAATCCTCCTCTAAATATTTCACATTTGCACTTACAAAAACTTTTTGATTAGAAGGACTGTAGAAAAATCCGTCCTTGATTCCAGCTTGTCTGGATTCTTTTTCAACACATATGCTAGGCACCCCCAAATACGATGGTACCTAAGACTAGGTCTTCACCCATTCCATAACTCCACGTGTTTTAGGAATTGACTTACATAGAACTAAGTTAAGAAGATATGTTGCTGTCTCTAAGGTATAACCCCAAAAAGAGATTGGTAAAGTAGCATGACTCATCATGTACCTTACTTTCCCTAACAATGTCCTATTTCTTTTTGTTTTCTTTTTTTTTTTTTTTTTTTTTTTCTGCAACACCATTCTCATGTGGTGCGCTCAGAGCAAAAAGCTGAGATCTTATCCCATTTACAGTTCAAAAATCTAGAACTTTTTAAAAGATCTTCATCACCTCAATATGATCGAAGCGACTTCACCTGTTTACCCAATTGCTATTCAGCTTTGGCTCTGTACTCTTTGAACTTTTTAAAAGAGTCCAACTTATGTTTCATTAGGTAAACATATCCATACCTAGAGTAATCTTCAGTAAATGTGATGAAGTACTCATACCCAACTCTTGCTTGAATGTTCATCAGCCCACATACATCTGTGTGAACTAGCTCAAACAAGTCACCAACTCTGTTGTCTTTACTTTGAAAGACAGACTTGGTCATCTTACCTTCTCTGTAAGATTTGTAGACTGCTAGTGACTTCTAGCCTCAAGGCTCTAACAATCCATCTTTTACTAGCTTTGGATCCTGTTCGAATTGATGTGACCAAAACGTTGGTGCCATGTGAAGGCATTATCCCTTTAAGGTTGTTTTCTTTTAGAGGATAGAACAAGTGAGCTGGTGTTAAATTCATTTAAATTAAAATGACAGTTCTGATCTGGAAATAACATAAGCAATCCATTTGCATATGTACCTTTTCAAATAAACAATTTATTTCGCATAATAATAGGTTCACAACCAAATATTAACTAAATCACCATTATCCACTAATCAAGACTTAAAAATCAAATTCCTGCATGAAGCAGGTACAAATAAATAATCCTTCAAAACCAAAACTCTACCATTAAATACTAAGCTAACATCTTCTACTCCTAAAACCACTACTCTTGTACCATCTCCAACCGTGAGGTACACATCTCCATCATGTAGCCTCCTGGTTAGCCTGAGCCCCTATAACATATTACAGACATGGTTAGTTGAACCGGAGTGCACACCCCAGGAACCTGGTGGACTCTCAACTACGCATGACTCATCTGGGTGAGATATCAAAACATCTTCACTTGATGGCTTAGCAATCTTTGCAGAAAGAGTAGTGAAGTACTGAGAGCAGTTCCTCTTCTAGTGGCCAGTCTTCCCTTAAAAGAAACACTTGCCTTTTGCTAGCTTCTTGATAGACTTAGTTGCTACACTAGCAACCTTGCCTTTTCTACTCTTTCCAATCGATCCCTTGTTCTGCTTGCTCCCACTAGTCCTTGAAGCCCGAGTCAAGTGGACACTCCCCTTGGCTTGCATCACACCCTTTGCAACCTGCAGCTCCTTCATTAGCTCAAGTAATAAATCATATTTATTATTCATCATGTAGTTGAGCTTGAACTGAGTAAAAGAGCTGGACTGAGAGCTGAGGATGATGTCTTGGTGCGATTAACTATCAATCTTAGCACCTAGAATCTCCAACTCAAACAAGAACACCATCATTTTCATGATGTGCTCCTAAACCGGTGACCCTTCTGACATCCTCATGTTCAAGAGCATCCTCATCAGCTCTTGCCTAGCTGCCCTATCTAGACCACCAAACGTTTACTTCAAATGTTTGATCATCTCAGCTATTGTCTCCATCTCAAGCATATGAGGCTTGAGAACATTTGACCCAAAGGCAAAAATGTAACATCTGGCTAACTCATTAGCCTTATGCTAGCTATCATAATGCACATTAGCAACAACTGTAGAGTTGTTAATGGGCATCACAGGCCGAGCTTCCATGAGAAGAAACTTGTGACCCTCATGAATTAACACTATGTCCAATTTTATTTTCTAGGTGAAGTAGTTTGGTGTAGTTAAAAGCATTATCTTTGAGAATCGAATGAAGTGCAATAGTCACAGCCATTTCATAACACTATAAATACAAACATTTGTGTAACTATCTAATATGAGTCATGTATAATGCAGTGATATCTGTTCTTTTATTTTAGCAAACACAATAGCTAAGGTATCCACAAAATTGTACTATCATGCATACAATGATGGCCCAAACACACCACTTATTAATCCTAAGCAGTGTGGTCGTACGAAATTAGTTTGAGAGAGAACTATTCTCAATTAACATGTTATCGTGTAACTCTTACTAAATATGGTTAACTCACCACTTTACCTTAGTTTCTAACATAACATAACAGAGCTCCTTGGTGAGGCTAATGTATCATGCTAGTTAAGTGTAAACCATTATCTAAACCTCCATACAAATACATGTAATACTCTACGGCAGCGTGGTCGCATCGCTTCTTTGGAATTTTGTTTATCCTAATAGAAGTCCAACCCTATAATCTGCAAACTAACATCCTCCGTGGGGAGGTCTGCCAATCTACTATACTGCTAGATCGATAATAGAGACCGTGAGGTTTCAACTATTGATCGTCGCTCCCACTTTGATTTTTATAAACTAGTGATTTTTGATGAACTTCCATTTACAACTTAGATTATCTCATAATCTCCTTTAGAATTTCATTCTAAATTCAAATTAAATAATAAAAATTAATTTTAAAATTTTAAATAAACTAGCACTGACGTCTACATGTCCCAAAAAAAAACATTTGTCAGCGCCCAATGTCAGCACTGACATTGTGATTTTTTATTTAAAAATTTTTTTTAATTGAAATAATTAATTAAAAGAATAATTGAATCTAATATCATTAGATCAATTTTTCCAATTTCGTAAACCTCGATTAAGAACACACAATCTCATTATACAAACAACATGAATGCAAATTAATAAATTAACTGGTCTGAATTAACTATTAATTCAATACCGATTTAAACAATTTAACCGATACGTAGATTATTATCAATGTCAAATTAAACTAACTTTTCTTCTTTATAAAATCTCTATTTTATTAAATCATAAGTCTGTTTATTTCGATTTTATTATATCTATTCATGTATATTATGAATGTAAACTTAGGCTGGCTCTGATACTAATTGTTGGGATGAATTTCAAATTTTTTTCCTAATTTAACAATGTTAACGCATCGCCGAAGGGTTTAAAATTCCCAATTTTAAACCTAAGGTAGATTTAAAATTCCAAATTTTAAATCAACATATTTAAATTCTTAATTTAAATTTACAAGCCTTTACTCTAATACATTCATAACAATAACATGCACTTAAAGCAAGCATAATAAGGATGCTGTAAATAAATAGAAAAACGGAATACTTTAAGAGAAAGGAAAGAAAGACATACCTGGATTTGCTTAAAAAATAAGAAAACTAGAATAACAATAATTCCCAGAAGGCTGAGACCCAGAAGTCTTTTATGCATGACCTCAAAACGCCCGGAGAACTCCGAAAAACATTAAATTGAAGGGGAAAAAATTTCAAAGGAAAATTTTCTCTCTAATTAGATCTCCAAAAGATAACACTTTCAAAACCCTTTAATTTCAAAATTCGACTGAATATCAAACCATAAACCTAGTACCTCTATTTATAGTAGGAAATCAGAGCAAAAATAAGGTAGAAAATCATTGTGGGACGCGAGTATTTAACAAAAAATGCAGCATTTCAACCATAATGTCAGTTAAAATGCAGCGATTAAATAGCCGCACTGCGTGTTGCTTGCCTTGTCACGGGGTGATTGGCCCACATCCAAAGGTGCGGATTAACCCCCTAGGTAGCTCTAGCACGTGACACATGTTGCACGCTGATTGGCTCCTAGCGATACAAGCGGATCGCCACCATGTATGCGATTTTTGATTTTTTGATTTATTTATTTATTTTTTTGCTTTGTTTCCCGTTTGTAAAAATTCATCTTATGAATTTTAAATTTAGAAAAAAATTATTTAACTTATATTTTATAATTTTTATTTATCTCATGAATAATATTTGGCAAAAATAAATTTACTCATCTTATGAATTCTTTAATATTTTTTCCAATGGCAATAAAAATAGAGGCTTGCGCTGAGACCTCAGACACAATTTAAATCTAACTCCAAATGGGTTAAATTAATTATCATCTCATGATAAATTTTAATTACCATTTATTGGGACTTAATTCCAATAAATAAATCCCACAACACTCTAGACTTAAATCATTTATTCGATATTTTTCAAATAGACTGTATTGATGACAATAACCCCTCCACTAGATATCCATCACCAAATACCAATTATAACTACTATCATTATTTTTCTCATGGCTTTTCCATTAGTTCCCGACTCGTCCCTTTTTCAATATTTCATTTATACTCGAACATATTCATGCATAAATTCCAAAAGTCAAACACCTTCAATACTTTGGCCAAAGATTCCAAACCCTTCAAACACTTGCGAATCCACTAAGGGGACATCTGTACCTCATAAGAGACTATAGGTTTCCTATTGAATATCTGATCCTTGTCACACTTCACGCCGCTATCGAGTGTACATGAGAATTCAGTTGTTTATCAAGACCTTACTTATATTCTACATACAAGTCCTAAATACTCGAAGGAATTAGAGTCCCCGTACAAACAGTACAATATAAATCACTTATCTCCGATAGTAGTCTAGGAACAAGTGACTCTAATGGCCCAACTCAGTATGTCAATCTTATTAAATGCACCAACCTAACACTTTTGGTTCACCATCAACATGACCAAGAAAAGTCATCTAAAGTGTTGAGTTATGATCTTAATAGATAAGTAGTCCAAACTTACCACCGACAATGAGTTATTCAAATAATACTCCATACCATTTGTTCCAAGTTTATCTGTGGCTTAATCTCATTATCCACTTAGAACAAACATTAAAAATGTAATATGTGGACATTGTCCATCTCATGGATGATAATTTAAAGAAAATCGTATGCAGTATATATGCTCACTTACACAAATTTAATGAAGAAATGAATGGAACTTCAATTTTCTACATTAATAAAGTAATATTACAAAATAAATCTAGATTTCAGGACACTATTCTTAATACAAATTTCTAGTTGAAATGTCCTCTAGAAGCCCCACATTCTCTTAGATTAAGATTAGTGCCCAAGTTTCTGAGATTGCGCTCCAAGTAATTGTCTCGAGATTGGAAACCACCTGTCTTATAGCCTTCTTGGTAGTCCCTTGAGCTCGAGCTCCATTTATATTTCAATAACCGCTAGCCTCGAGTGGTTGATATGCTTGTTAGGGTGATAATCACTTCAAGATGCTGGGCTTGAGACACCCTTATTTCACCACCTAAAGGCCTAATTCTCTTTGAGAAGCACCTCAAGTGTTAAGCATGTGGGACTTTGCTCAAAATGACGCCGTCCTAGCTCCCTCGAATTTGGGGTATAAACAAATGCCCCCCACCCCTTTTAGCCATTGGAAAAATTCAAATTTACAACGAGTAAAAAAATTTCTTGATTACACCCTTAATGGCTACAAGGAGCTCGAGAGAATACTGTTTATCTTTTTCTCTTTTTTTTCCGCGTGTCTATAAGTATGACAGTTAGGGCTTAAATTATCCACTTTTTTTGCTCCGTGCTTTCTCTCTTTCCTGTGATCAAACGCTCTTTAAACACTTATTTTTCGTTGTTCTTGAATCTTTAATTCTTGATTCAATATGCTTCCATTCCTTTGCATCTTCTTGAAACCAATATTATAATGGCCCAAATTTCTCTTGCCGTCTCTGCTCCCCTTCCTCACGCTGTATCCCGATCGAACAATTGATGCATTTGCTCCAATCAGACACTTCAATGGTTTTTGATGTGCTTTAGAGTCCAATTGATCTCAACATCATTGAGGAGCATCTTTATTGGTTACCAGAGAATGACCGTTCATCCATCTTTGCATCCTATGCCTTAAGGCCTATCTTTGACCCGTCTCATGATGTCCCTCGTCTTTAGGGTGTCTTTCTAGACACTGACGAATCTCCTTTACTTTATACAGTGTCTGTGGGTCAATCTTGGGGAGGAAGACGCATTTGTAAAGAGGCGGCGTCTTTCAAAGGATGGACGTTTCTAACAAAGCGATACACTGAACAAGTAGATAGATTAATGCTGACCATGGAGAAAAATGGAATAACCTCTGCATCTATGAAGCCATTGGACTTTCCACAATTTCCCTCAGGTGTGACTATCCCATCATGACGGTGCTGACCTGCTATTGAAACATCTGTTATAATGCTTTGGTTCCCCCAAAGGGTTTTCTTGGTATCACCTTGGAGGACATAGCGGCCTTGATAGGTCGTTCACCAGAAGGAAAAGAATTGCCTCTTGATTCTTTTATCTCTATAGAAGCTCGAGCCTTTGCCCTTTTTTTTTTCTTCTCCGTAACTGATTTTCCCAGTGGTTATGAGTCCTTCATTATATTTCTCATAGGGGCGCATAACTTTGGGTAAGGCCCTAGAAAAGAGGAGGCTTGCTTTTACCTGTTTTAGTTAAACATGTTTTTCTTTGTTAACTCCTCCAACTCGGTTCTTAAATTTCTCAAGACCAAGGCTATCAACTTGGTCTTTAGCACTGGTCTATTAGCCTTGGAACCCTTTTTTTTGCCCTAGTGTATGGACGACTTTGGGACATCGTAGTTAAAAACTATGCTGTCCAAATAGGTGGACCCTTGTGGTTGGTCCAGCTTTGGGCCCGAACCTATTTTCATGAGCTCTGTCCTCAAGGCCCCTATGTTTCCACAGGTGAGGGGGTCCCTTACTTTGGAGAAACATTTGCTCGTTGTGAGGTCCTTTTACCCCTAAGATGGTCTTTTCACAGTGGCCTCGAGAGATTAATGTCTCCTTGAGGTAGGCAAGGGGACTAAATGGACTCCTTGAAGGGAGAGAAATCTTGGTTCACGTTGGTTCAGAAAACTAGACCTCCACCATGATGTCTCTATGGACATCAATTCGCAAACCTAACAGGCAATCTTATGCCATCAAGATCTATTTTTCTATTACCGGACTCATCCTGGTGTAGAAATGTAAAGGCCTGGATTGTTTGCCAGGAAATTTAGAATTGTCCAAGATTCCCTTTCACAGTCTAAGAACTAAAAACCTTGGCTCGGCGAAGAGGATCGACTTTCAACACCCTCAGTATAGAGAGCTTTATGAGTTCAACTAAGAAGTCAAATCCTTCTATTTGTACCTTGTTGTCTGTAGGTACATCCCGTGTGCCACACCTCATTTTATAGCTTGGTTCGACGCCTATTGGCCCTCTTTTGTGGCCAAAGGGGCCAAGTAATATTTTACACCCTTCTTTGAGCTTGCAAGTTCCAACTCAAGAGGATGCTAGTTAATCAGCATCAGGCCAACCCCACAGAAGGCTCAATCTAGTAAAGAGCCACCCTGAAAGTATGCTTCATTCTATTTTTGGCTGGCCTGAACAAGGACTGATCCTTGTTCATTCTTTTCACAACAACAGCTGTCCAGGGAACTCCCAGGAGTGTTGGGACCAGAAGTTTCTCCCAAATGTTGCTAGAGGAATCCCCTCCACGAATTTCTCCACCTGCCCTCGAAGTTGGTGGCACAAGGAAGAGGAAGGGGAAGGATATTTTCCAAACTCTTGCCACAGGAGCCATTCAGGTAGTTAATGAGATTAGATACGGCATTTTGAATATCTAATATGATTAGATGTTCAAATTTAATTATTGATCTAATGAGATTAGAATCAATTTTTTTTTTTAAATATAAAAAAATAAGATTTTTATTTCTAAGGCTGACGTAGATAATTAAAAAAAAAATAAAAATTTGGGACCTGCAGACATAGTACAATTTTAATAAATAATAATATAAAATTAATTTTATTATTTATTAATATAATTTTAGAAATTGATTCTAATGTAGTTCATAAGAAAATTTAGGTGTAAATGCCCTTTAAATAAAATAAAGAACCGCTAGTTTATAAAACTTAAGTGGGAGTATTTCCAAATAGATCTAATAGGACTAGACATTCAATTATTAAAATATTTGGAAAGAAAAATATTTTGTGCAACGTCTAATAAGATTTGAGATATATAGATAAATAAATAAATAAATAATAAAAGGGCAACTAATGTCTTTAGGAATTATTTAATTGTTAAATAAAATTCAGAATATGATTCTGATATGATTATGAGATAATTAAGACTACAAGAAAGATCCACTATTGAAAACATCAAGTGGGAGCGAGTTTCAGGAGTTGAATCCTCACGGCCTCCATAGCTAGTCTAACAATACACTGGATAAGCGTTACTCCCTAAGGATGGTGTTTTATCTTCAGTGTATAGGGTCAGACTTCTACGAGATGGATTGAGGTACGAGAAAACAGGTGCGGCCACGCCACCATGGAGCATCTTATGGACTTGGACCAAAGTCTAAGCAATTATATACACTTGATTAGGATAGTATATAGGACTGTTAGGGAGCGCTTTGATATTATTTTAGAGGCTGAGGAAGAATGGCGAGTTAATTATGTTTAAGAAACATGTTAATTGAGAATAGTTCTCACCTATCTGATAATTCGATACGGTTTCACCGTCGGACAATAGCGGGTAGATTAGTTAGGTCATTATTGCATACATCGGCGAATGATTAATGCTCTATTTTGAATGCTAAAGTAATTAGAAAGTTCACTTACTCAAATATCAAGTGAAAGCAAATTTTCTATGATTTTTACGGCCTTCGTTACTAGTCTAACAATATAGTAGATGAATGCTACTCCCTGCTGAAGGCACTCATTTGCGGTGTATAGGGTTATACCTCTTAGAATTTGAATAAAATGCGGGAAAATAGGTGCGATCGCGCTGCCATGGAGTACTTTGTGGACTTGTATGGATGTCTAAGAAGAGGTATACACTTGACTGGGGTACTATGTTTGCCTCCCGAGGATCTCTGTTGAATGATCTTAGAGGCTAAGGACAAAGTAGTGTGTTAATTTAGTTTAGTAAGAGTTTACAAGAAAACAAAATTAATTGAGAAAAGTTCTCACTTGACTAATATCTCGATGCGGCCCAGCTGGCGGGGAGTATTGGGTAGTTGATTGGGACATCACGGCATACATTTTAATATGGGATTGTAAACTCCATACTTCATTGTTTGCTAATATAAAGAAACATTTCAATGTATGTTATGTAACTTGTTTGCAGTTTTATTTTTTAGACTGCTTATTTTTAAGATTTATAATGCATTGCAATCAATACTAATGTCCTCTTAAGCTCACTAATAAATATATGTCCGGTACATAATAAGAGTTCTTGTTGTTAAACATCTACTAAGTTAAAAGAACATTTGGAGTAGGCTAACTAGTTAGTAGGGTGCTAGATTCGAACATTAATATTGAATGTATTCTAGCACGAGATATTTGAAAAATCAACTATAGTAGAGATGCCTAATTATTGAGAAAAATGTTTAATGTTCGAGAGCGTGTCATGGAGATGATAGTTCCTTGAATTGAATTGGAATTCTTAGCGAAGATATTGATAGCCAATTTCAACAAGATATGATCCTGATTTGTGCATCGAGATTGTTTAATCAGTTCAATATGCATCGATTAATGGTGATTACTCGGGGTCTGAACTGATGAAGATACAAAGAGTGAGAAAAAGAATGTCACGGGCACTAAGAGAAAAGTCTACTTAGTGGGAGCAATCATATAAGGGAACTAGGAACCTTTAAAGGGTAACTAAAACAAAATAGGTCTGGTCATAAAAACTTTTTAGAAGGAGTTGCTTAGAAACTTATTTATTCTTGTTGCCAAGGTTTGAAAGCCATCAGAACAAGGTGTTCAATATCTTGTTATTGATGAGACGAATTTTAAAAATTTTTCCTTAGTTTATTAAATTGGTGTTGGAAGGGTTTAAAAATTATAATTTTAAACCTAAAGTTGATTTAAAATTCCTAATTTAAATCTATAGGAATCTACTCTAATACATTCATAACAATTACACGAACTATAACTAGGATAATAAGAAAACTATAAATAAATAAAAAAGTTAAAAACTTAAAAGAGAAGGAAAGAAGAATACCTAGAACTACTCCAAAATAAAGAAACCAAAAGAATAACAAATTACTCCGATAAAGCCAAGAAAATTGAGACCTAGCTGCCTTCTATGCAATGACCTCAAAACACCAAGAAAATGGGCTCCGAAAAATATTAAACTGTAGAAAGAAAAATTTTCAATGGAAATATTTTTTCTCCAATTAGATCTCCAAAAGTCAACACTTTGAGAAACTTTTTTAATTTTTTTGAATTGATTGAATGCCAAACTATGAAAACAATACCCCAGTTTTTAGTAGGATACTGGAGCGAAAATTTCCAATTTTTTGATGTGGGATGCGCACGTCTAGAATCAAAACACAACGTTTAAATCAAAAGCATGGTCGAAACGCAACATTTTATCCTGGGTGTTTTTAGCTTATTCACTACGTGCCACGTGGCGAGCTGTGATAGACCTGCGGACGTGCACGTGGATCTCCAACTAGGGCTATCCAGTGCGCAGTCTGTTTGCTTATGTGCGGATTGCCAATAGTTTTGCGTGATTTTTCCCCTTTTTTTGTTTTGCCCAGTTTCCACATAAAGATTCATCTTATGAATTCTAACTTTTAAAACATTATTTTATTTTATAATTTTGCATTTTTTTTCATTTTATGAATAATGTTTGAAAAAAATAAATTTACTCATCCCATGAATAAATAATTCACCTTATGAATTCTTTATTATTTTTCCGATGGCAATAAAAACAGAGGCTTGCCCAGGGATCTCAGGGACAATTTAAATCTGGCTCCAAATGGCTTAAATTAATTACCATCTAATGATAAAATTTAATTACCATTTTATTGGACTTAATTCCACTAAATAAATTTCACAACACTCTAGAGTTAAATCACTTATTTGATAATTCCAAAATAGACCGTATTGATGATGATGTCCATGAGAAAAATTAATTATAACTACTATCATTATTTTTCTCACAACTTTTCCATTAGTTCCCAACTCGCCCTTTTTTGAATAATTCATTTATACTTGAATATATTCATGGTATAAATTGCAAATGTCAAACATTTAGAACACTTTAGCCAAAGATTCCGAACCATTCAAGCACTTGCGAATCAACTAAGGGGACATATGTACCTCAAAAGAGCTATAGATTCCATGTTGAATACCTGATTCTTGTCAAACTTTATGTTGCTACCTAGTGTACATGAGAATTCAGTCGTTTATCTGGACCTTACTTATAGTACTCCAAAGCAACTAACATTCCATACATAAGTCCAGAATACTCTCAGGATTTAGAGACATTGTTCAAACAGTACAACATAAATCACTCATCTCCGATAGTAGTCTAGAAATAAGCAACCCACATGGTCCAACTCAGTGTGCCAGTCTTATTAAAAACACCAACCTAACACTTTTGGATCACCATCCACATGACCAAGACAAGTCATCTAAAGTGTCGAGTCATGATCTTAACAGATAAGTAGTCTAAACTTATCACCAACCACGAGTTATTCAAATAATATTTCATACCATTTCTTCCAAGTCTATTTGTGGCATAATCTCATTATCCACTTAGAACAAGCATGTGAAATGTAATTTGAGCACTTTGTCCATCTCATGGATGATGCTTAAAAAGAAAATCAGATGCAGTATATATGCTTTCTTAAACAAATTGATCGGGGAAAGGACTGAAACTTTAATTTTATTCATCAATAAAGTAATATTACAAAATAAATATGGATTTCAGGACACTATTCCTAACAATCTTTTACTTGTCCTAAATCCAATTTATTACAAACTTAATACCCGTCCCTTCTATGCATGATCCAAAGGTCTTCTAAGTCAAAGTCTTTGTTAAGTTCGTTACGCCATCTGAACCAACATGCCTTCTTTGCAACTTCTGAAGCTATAACATATTCAGCCTCTGTTGGGAAGTCAGCAATACAAGACTGCTTGAGACTCCTCCCACTAATGGCTCCTCCTCCAAGGGTAAATGCCCAGACATTGAACGTCTGACATCTCTGTCTGACTGGAAGTCTAAATTAGTATAGCCAATAGGAACCAGCTCGTCACTTTGAAAGATTAGCATATAATCTCCAGTTCTTCCCAAGTACTTGAAAATATGGTTCACCGTAACCCAGTGCATTGGACTTGGGTTAGACTGATATCTGCTTAATATACCAACAACATAGCAGATATTTGGACTTATGCACAGCATGACATACATGGGGCTACCCAAAGCCGAAGCAAATGGAACATTCCTCAACAGCTCTTCCTTTTGGGGTGTTTTAGGACACTACTCTAAAGAAAGAGGGACCCCATGCCTGAAAGGTAAAAATCCTTTCTTGAAGACCTCCATGCTATACCTTGACAACATCTTGCCAATATAAGTGACTAGTGAGAGACCCAATATCCTACTCTTACGATCTCACAAAAGCTTGATCCCAAGAATAGAGCTGGCTTCTCCTAAGTCCTTCATATCGAACTAACTTGAAAACCAAATATTTACAGCTGATAACACCCCTACATCATTCCTAATGAGTAGTATATCGTCGATATATAATACTAAAAAAGTCGCTGCTTTCTCTTGATATCCTTTGTACACGCATGGTTCATCAACTACAAGAACAACAACAGACCCAGTGCCTCAAGGGCTCCCACATAAGCGGGGTTTGTGAGGGGTGGATGTACGCAGCCTTACCCCTTCAGAGTGTAACTCTGTCAAGAGGATGTTTCCGAGGACCCCAAAACTTATAGGGTTGGCAACACGAGGACTTTTGAGGAGGTCACCCATCCTGGTACTACTCTCGCCCAAGCAGGCTTAACTTCGGAGATCTAATGGGATCTAGTTGCATTAGTGCCTAGTAAATGAACCCTAATCACTTCATAAGACTTAATTGCTGAAAACCATAAGACTGAATCACTTCACTGAATCAAATATTCCATGAGCGTGATGCTTGCTTCAGTCCATATATTGACTTTTTTCAGTCTGCATATCATATGCTCTTGATTTTTCCCAATGAAATCATCTGGTTGCTCCATATACATGTCTTCTTCAAGATGACCATTCAAAACGGTCAGTTTGGCATCAATTTGCCAAATCTCATAATCATAGTGAGCTGCAGAGAATAGGAGTATCCTCACCTTTGGTATAGCTACTGGTGAGAAGGTCTCATCATAATCGATTCCTTACTTTTGGGTAAAACCCTTAGCAACCAGTCTTGTCTTGAAGGTTTCTACCTTCTAGTCCACTTCTCTTTTTCCGTAGTAGAGCCATTTACATCCAACAGCCTTAATGCCAACAGGCGCCGCTATAAGATCCCAGACCTAATTATAATATGATCCTATCTCAACTTTTATTGCATGACCCATTGGTCAGTATCCTTATCATTAATTGCCCCATTGTAGCTGAGAAGATTAGATTCAATGTCGCGGTCAACCATTAAGGATCCTGCCACGAACCTATCAGGTGTCCTAACAGTCCTCCCACTACTCCTAGGCTCTCGTTACTTGGAACATTCTCAACCCTATCGGTAAGTGCATCTAATGCATCCATTGTATCCAGAGTTATGTCTATCTGTTCAGAATTAGCGTCATTTTCTTCTAAGTCCTCTAATACCACTCTGCTTTTGCTTTTCATAGTCTACTACAAAAATCCCCCTTTAAACATATCACATTTACATTTACAAAACCTTTTGATCAGAAGGGCTATAAAAAAGACCACCCTTGCTCCTTTGGAATAACCCTAAAAAGAGATTGGTAAAGTAGCATGACTCATCGTGGTCCTTACCTTCTCCAACAATGTCCTATTCTTTCTTTCTGCAACACTATTCTGCTGCGGTGTATCTGGAGTAGAAAGCAAGGATCTTATCCCATTTGCCACCTCGATCTAATTGATGTGACTTAACTTGTTTTCCTAATTGCTTTTCAACTTCAGCTTTGAACTCCTTAAACTTTTCAAAGGAGGTCGACTTATGTCTCATTAGGTAAACATATCCATACCATGAGTAATCATCAATGAATGTGATGAAGTACTCACACCACCTTTTGCTTGAATGTTCATTGGTCCCCATACATCTGTGTAAACTAGCTCAAATAAGTCACCAACCCTGTTGCCTTTACTCTTAAATACAGACTTGGTCATATTTCCTTTCATGCAGGATTCGCAGACCGATAATGACTTCAAGTTCAAAGCCTCTATCAGCCCATCTTTTACCAATCTTTGATCTTGTTTGAATTAATGTGACCTAAACATTAGTGCCATGTGTAGGCATAATTCCCTTTAGGGTGTTTTCTTTTAGGAGATTGAACAAGTGAGCTTGTGTTAGATTCATTTAAACAAATATGAATGTTTTAATCAGGAAACAACATAAATAATCCATCTACACATGTACCTTTGCAAATAAACAATTTATTTTTCATAATAACGGGTTCATAACAAAAATTAACTAAATAACAATTATTCACTAATCGAGATATAGAAATCAAATTCTTGCGCAATGCAGGTAAAAATAAACAATCCTTTTAAAAAGCAAAACTACCACTAATCACTCAGATAACATCGCCTACTCCTACAACCACTACTCTTGTATCATCTCAAATCAGTAGGTACGGCTCTCCATCATTCAGCCTCTAAGCCCCTGTAACATATCATAGACATGGTCAGTTGAATTTGAGTCCACATACAAGGAACCTGTGGACTTTTAACTATGTATGACTCAACTAGGTGAGATATCAACATACCTTCACTAGATGGCTTGGAAGTCTTTGCTGGAAGTGCAACTAAGTCCTTAATGCAGTTACCTTTCTAGTGGCACATTTCTTTGCAAAGGAAACACTTAACTTTGACTTGTTCACTGTTACTTATCCCAATCTGTGGGAACTCTTTATGCCCTACAAGAAGTCCTATGTTGCTTATAATTCTTTCATTAGTTTTGGCAACGAATAGCTTTTGTTTTTTATGTAAAATTTTGCTTGAACTGAGCGAATGAGTTGGATAGAGAACTGAGGATGATAGCCTGCTTAGTTTGACTATCAAACTCAACTTCGAGGATCTCTAGTTCAAAAAAACATTTCATCAAATTTATGATATGTTCCTCAACTAGTGTTCCTTCGGACATCCTAATGTTGACCAACTTCTTTATGAGTTCTTGCTTTGCTGCTTTATATTGCTCCTCGAACATTTCTGGTAAATGTTCATTTATCTCAGCTGCCGTTTGTTTCTCTAGCATTTGATACCTGATTACTTCTAACCCTGAGGTCAATGTATAGCACTTGACTAACTCATTAACCCTGTGCTAGCATTCGTAATGCTCTTTTTTAGTAGCTGTGCAATTAGCAGTGGGCTTTGGTGGACAAGCTTCATTGAGAAGACCCTTATGAGTATAAACGAAGTCCGACTTGTTTTTCCAGGCAAAGTAATTTGGTTCAATGAGTACATTATGCATTAGAATCAAGTGTTGTCATGTTTCTAAGATATTGGGAAGTACTAATAATGCAACGGTTGTAAATAAATAGTATAAGTCATAGGTATAAGTCAAATTAGTGTTCTTTTAGCTCTTTAGGCATGTATTAGCCTTTAGTCGTCTTAGTTCTTGTTCAATGTTGGCTAGTTAGTTGTTTTGGTTAAGATGTTAGTTGAATGAAAGTTTAGGTTGGCGGTTGCAAGGCGGAAAGCTGGTTAAGTCTAGATGTCCAAGTGCATTGTATCTTGTTTAGTGAAGCTTAGTATAAGTAGGATGCTCTTCATTGTAATGTTCATAAGATGAATGATAATTGCTCTCTTTCTCTCTAAATTCTCTCTAGATTTCCTCTATCTCTTACTTCTTCTCTGCTTCTAGTCTCAATCTCATCTATCTCTCATCTAATTCTCTTCTAATTCTTCTATATCCTCATCTAAATTCACTCTATTTCAACTTCAAACTCTTAAAAACCTAGTTTATTATTCAAGTTTAGCTTGAATCATAAAAATTGGCATCAGAACTTGAATTGAGCTTCCAATTATGATTAGATTCTCATTTCTTAGTTGTGAGCTACGATCTGATCATGTTCTGCAGCAAATACATGATCGGTTGAATTTGATTTGTTAAGAGAACAGTTGTGCTTGCTGCTGCGACTTACTTGCTGATTTTTACATTGAACTTTGATCTTTGATCTTGTTCTTGCATCAGATCATTTATCTTTGATTTAAGCATCTATTACGCGAAGTTTGATTAGTTGTTGTTGCTGTGACTTAAACTGCTGCTGCTGGTTGCAATTCTTGATCTTAAGTTGTTGCTGCGACATCAATCGAACCTTAGACTAGGGTCATCTTGATTGTGAAGCTTAGATCAGCTTCATAAAAAGCTTCCTTGCTCCAACTCTCAAGAATCCTTGAATCAAATCATGAATTGAATGAAGAATAGTTTGCGATTGAGCTGATTCTGTACAAGGAAAAAAAAAATCTACAATACACTCAAGTTACTGAAGTTGATTTGATCAAGTTGAATTTTGCTAATCAGCCGCAGTACATTATGCTCAAGATGAATGCTCAATCTCTCCAAATTTCCAATGTAGCTACTCTCTTGGTCAGAATTGAAAACGCTCTTTATCCTATCACTGAGGATGTCCTCTACAAAGTTTTTTGGCCATATGGTTATCTTGAAAGTATTGAGGTTACCTCAAAATCAAACTTAGAAGTTGAAGCACAAGTGACCTATACTTCAAGAAAAGATGCTGAAAGAGCACGCAAGCTACTGCAAGGAAGAAACATCTAAGACTATTGTTGTGTGACGGACATTCAAATTCTTAGTCCATTTACTAAAATTGGAGATTCTTTCCAGAAATCTTGTCTTGAAACATTAAAGAGCTTTCATGAGAAAATGCAGAAGCAAATGCGAGACTCATTTTTTAGTGCTTGAACAAAGATTTCAAGCAAGACAAGACCAATTTAAGCAGCGAAGTGAGCAGGAATTTGAGCAATATATGATTGGCAATGCTAGAAGAAGCTCGAATTTTGAAGCAGTAATTTCATATCCGGCACCAATTCAGATGTCAATTGTACCAATGCAAGTTGATGAACCATTGAGTATTGCACCTAAGAACTAATTGTGTTAGAAGATCATAAAACGAACCAATATGAGCCGAAGTAAAGGAACAAATCAGCACTGAAATGGAAGGTTGTACAAGCAGCCAAATTTGCAATCACAAGAGGTTGATCGGGAAGCTTAATAAAGCACACTCATATGTCTACAAGTGTGACAAATCAGGCCAATTTGAGGCCATTTGATCCAGGGAAGGAAGGCCTAACTGTCCCTTCGGAGAGTATGCAGAAGTTTCTGCAAAATCTTGGGCAGGATTTAAGGAAAAACTCCATTTATAGTGTTGGTTGCAGTTGATTTTGGGAGCTGCGGCAGTAAAACAAGGAGTTGAAATCACACAAGGCATTGAGACTCAAATGAAGGAATTGCAAGTGAACATAGAAGATATAAGTTTCAGAATGTTGCATTTTAAGCTGCTTATGTATGATCTTAGTGTTGTAACTGGGGGTGTTTTAGGTTAGGAGCCGAGAGTTTGTGTTAGTAAAGTTGAAGAAAGGGGGTACCCTCCAAAGGTGTAAGCCAATGTGAGACCACCTGAGGCTTTTTGGCTTAAATATCATCAGCAAGAAGGAGGACAAGGTGAAGCAGCGAGCTGTCATTGGAAGCAACCTTTAGTGAGGATCAAGATTATACAAGGGTTGTTTGTGGGCATTGGCAAGACTCCAAGAGCATTCACATTTTGATCAAAAGCAATGGAAATTTCATAAATAAGCCTCTTAAGTAGGAAGCAATTTGCAAAATCTTCCTCAAACCAGATGTTGATGATTCTGCAGTGCTGAAGTTTAGCCTAAACAAGTGTTTGATGGTGTTTTTTCAAGGGAAAACAAGTATAGAAATCGTGGGGCTAAAGCAAGATATAAGTGTTGCTGTTTTGGTCTGAATTCGCAGCTATGAATACAAAGCTAATAAGCATCTTGAAGCTGTTCGGTAGTGCTAATAAGAAGCATGAAGCTACAAAACTTTTCTACTAAAATTCTTGGGACAAGGATCTTTAAAGGGGGAGTATTTTCATGATTCTAGGATATTGGGCAGTACTAATAATGCAATGGTGGTAAATAAATAGTATAAGTCAAATTAGTGTTCTTTTAGCTCTTTAGCCGTGTATTAGCCTTTACATGTCTTAGTTCTTGTCCAATGTTGGCTAGTTAGTTGTTTTGGTCAAGATGTTAGTTGAATGAAGGTCAAGGTTGGCGGTTGCAAGGGGTAAAGTCGGTTAAGTCTAGATGTCCAAATGCATTGTATCTTGTTTAGTGAAGCTTAGTATAAGTAGGATGCTCTTGATTGTAATCTTCATAAGATAAATGATAATTGCTCTCTTTCTCTCTAAATTCTCTCTGGATTTCCTCTATCTCTTACTTCTTCTCTGCTTCTAGTTTTAATCCTGTAACCTAAAAACCTGTTGGGAAAAGCATATGAATTTTGTTAAAAAATAAACTATGATGCCGACTATTGGGTTCATAGTTCTCAACTATGGTCACAACAATAGGCACCTATTAGAGCACTTAGAGTAGGAGACTCTTCTCCCTACCTAAGCCCCCGGTCGGAGAGCCACGCTTCGTGACACCTCACGTGCGAGAGTTCCCGGGAATAGGTTTATCTCTATAAACCATTTGCCCTAATACCGATTGTTGGGATGAATTTCATAAATTTTCCCTAAAGATTACGCAGCTGAACAGGTTTAGAATTCATAATTCTAAGCCTAGGGTTGATTTAAAATTCCTAATTTTAAATCTACTGACTTAAATTCAAAATTTAAATCATCAGATCTAAATTCTTAATGTAGATCTACATGCCTTTTATTTTAATACATTCATAACAATGCATAAATTTAAACAGGTATAATAACGAATGCTGTAAATAAATAGAAAAGCGAAACTGTAAGAAGAAGGAAAGAAAAAAATACCTGAAATTGCTCCGATAAAAGGAAAAAAATGGAAAGAATAATAATATTCTTCAAAATCGAGACCTCGAGACCTTCTACGCAATGACCTCGAACTACCCAGAGGGTGGGCTCCGAAAAATATTAAACTGGATCTCCGAAACAATTTCAGAAACCCTAAAGAATTATTTTGAACTCTGATAATAAACCTCGGAATAAGCCCCTCTATTTATAGAAATATTCCGGAGCGAAAAAATCTAATTATAATTGAATTAGGATTCGTCAGTTTAATACAAAACGCAGCGTATCAATTAAGCAACAGGCAAAACGCGGTGTTTCAAGCACAGTGCACGCGTGTTTTGGCTTACCATTGAGTGACATGCGTCCCCGCGTGATTCGTCACCGCCTGGGCACACGGATACCCAAATTGAACGTCCCAGCACGTGACACGTGTTGCGTGTTGGTTCGTTTGATCTTGTTTCACATGGATCGCTATTGTGCAGGTATTTAAAAGCGATATTTTTTTTTTTTTTTTTGGCTTTGTTTCTCACATGTAAAAATTCATCTTATGAATTTTAATTTTCAAAATTATTTTATTTTATAATTTTTAACTTTTATTCATCTCATGAATAATATTTGGCAAAATTAATTTACCCATCTTATGGATAAATAATTAATCTCATGAATTCCTTAATATTTTTCTAATGGCAATAAATAAAGAGGCTTGCGTAGGGACCCCGGGGACAATTTAAATCTAGCTCCAAACGGGTTAAATTAAATCATCTCATGATATTAATTTAATTACCATTTAATGAGACTTAATTCCACTAAATAAATCTCACTGCACTCTAGGCTTAAATTATTTATTCGATATCTCCCTAATATACTGTATTGATGACAACAACCCCTCCACGAGATATCCATGACAAAGGATAAATATAACCACTACCATTATCCTTCTCATAGCTTCTGCATTAGTTACCGACTCGCCCTTCACTGAATAATTCATTTATACTTGAACATATTCACATTATAAATTCCAAATGTCAAACACTTGGAATACTTTGGCAAAGTTTCCGAACTATTCAGATATTTGCGAATCAACTAAGGAGACATCTGTATCTTATAAGAGACTGTAGATTCCCTATTGAATACCTGATCCTTGTCACACTTCACGCAGCTACCCAGTGTACGTGGGATTTCAGTCATTCATTTTAGACCTTACTTATAGTACACCAAAGTAACTAACGCTCCATGCACAAGTCCAGAATACCCTCAGGATTTAGAGTCGTCGTTCAAATAGTACAATGCCAATCACTCATCACTCATCTCCGATAGTAGTCTAGAAATACGTAACCCACATGGTCCATCTCAGTGTGTCAAACACACTAACTTAACACTTTTGGATCTCCGTCCACATGACCAAGACAAGCCATCTAAAGTGTCTCGTTATAGTCTTAACATACAAGTGGTCCAGACTTGTCTTCGACTACGAGTCTTTCAAACAAGAATCCATATCATTTGTTCCAAGTATATCTGTGGCTTTGTCTCATAAACCACTTAGATCAAACATGTAAATTGTAGTATGCGGACTACACCCATCTCATGGATGCCTCCCGAAAGAAAATCACATGCAGTATAAATGCTCACATACACGAATTTTTATAGGAAACGACTGGGACTTCAACTTTATTTATTAATTAAAATAATATATCCAGAATAAATCTGGATTTCAGGATACTGTTCCTAACAAAACCAACATGTACTCTACGGGTAGGTCTATCAGTCTACTATGCTGCTGACCGGTAATGAAGACCATAAGGTTTTAACAATTAAACCCCGCTCCCACTTAATTTTTATAAACTAGTGGTTTTTAATTAACTTGCATTTGTAACTTAGATTATCTCATAATCTCATTTAGAATCTCATGCTAAATATTAAATTAACTAATAAAATTAATTAATTAAATTTTTTTATTTAAAATTGTACTGACTTACAACTTAGATTATCTCATAATCTACTTTAGAGTCTCATTCTAAAATTAATTTAATTAATAAAAGATTATTTTTTTTATTTATTATATAAAATAGTATTGACGTCTACATGAACCAAAATTTTTTTTTTTTATAATTAAAATTGCTAAAGTTAGCACTACATCAGCACTGACGTTAGTGTGTGTTGACGTCAGGCGTTGACGTCAGCTGTTGAATATTCTAAAGTTATTTTTAATTAAAATAATTAATTAAAAAATAATTGAATCTAATCTCAATAGATCAATTTTTCCAATTTTGTAAATCCTGATTAAGAATGCATAATATCATCATATGAACAGCATGTGTGCTGATGCTTAATGTGTTTGCTTAGCAAGTGCACTAAGTCGTATCAAGTAATATAGAAGTGAGTAGAGTATCGTCCGACGAGGATTGTTTATTGAATAGGTATCGAAATTAGTAGTTTCAGCACTATTTGAAAAAACTGAAATCTGTAGTTTTTGATATGTAACAAATAAAATTAAAAGAGCTAAAAATGTTTACTAATTGGTGTGAAAGGTTTTCTGATTTAATAAGATCCAAGGCATCTGATTTCACCTAGTTGCATTAATATATCTTTCTATTATTGGTATTCAAGTTGTTTATATGTTGATGGTCGAAAACCCTAATTTACTAAATATTCTCTCTCGAGAAATATTTAGCGTACTCTTTTACATATTAGCTCATCAATTTGTGGTGTTTATCACTTTAGCAATCACCATAAATCTCCTCTTGGACTCATTTTGAATCATTACAGGCTTTGAACGGTGATCAAGCATTCAAAACTCATAAAGAACAAAGATAAATACTAAAATAACGTAATAACCAAACTTTGAATATGTCGATTTAAAAAAGAGCATATATTGCTACGTAGGTTATATCGTAGCCTTGGAAAAACAAAATTAGTTCATGGTAGATATAATATAAAGCAAAACCAAGACAAAATCTATGAACTTAAAAAAGAAAAGGATAGAAAAGAACTTTAAAATATGAAATTATAAACCAAACTTTTCTTCCTTCAACTTTTTCTCCTCCTTACAGTTTCTCCTAAGTTTTTCTACTAATGAATTGATGATCCGAGACTTCTCCAAGCACCCCTATTTATAGTACATGAGGTTGCAAATTCATAAGATAAAAAATTATATCAACTTCATCCTCATTTGCTAGCTTTTCCGCCCATATATGCAACTCGCCACAATTTGCTTATTTTCTTCATTTTTCAGCCTTGCAACCGCCCAACTGTCATGTCCCAGAATGTAATTGAATTGAATTGTTTGAATTTGTAAAATTGGTGGGAAAAGTTAGTCGAAGTTGTATGAGTGGGTCCGGTTGTTGAGTCAGTTAGTTCAAGTTGTTAGTCTTGATTCATTGTTTGTGTCTTGCTCTTGTATTAGCTATAAGAGGTTAGTTTGAGTTGTAAGAATCATTCATGAATAATAATCTTGAAATATCTTAGATATTTTTCTCTCTATTCTCTCATCTTCTTCCCTTCTACTTCCCATCTCAACTCTTCTCTTAGGTTAAGTCCTAAGATCCATCTTGATACTTAACAATTGGTATCAGAGCCTCAAAATAGGCTTTTGATCGGATTGTATTTCATTCCAATTCAATTGATTGAGCAGATTGGGTTCGATTTCAAGCTGAATTGAGGTTTGTTCAAGTCTGGCTAGAAAAAGAAGATCGAATATGGCTCCTAATACTCACTCCAATGCAGCTAACAATGCAACTAATACCGTGCCTAATGCTGCAACAAGTAGTGCAGCTGGAGGAGCTCCTACTTATGCTGTTGCAGCGGGAGCAGATGGAGGCAATGCTCAAGGACTTCAGATGGGTCAAGTTCTGCAGATGATGCAGAATATGCTTAGGAATTTCTAGCAGGATATGGAGCACAAATTGGATTAAAAGCTAGACAATCAAGCTCAGAATTTAGATCAAAAAATTGAGAATCAATCGCAGCAATTCTCTCAACACCTTTCTGATTGGCATAGGAGAAATGAATCTCAGCAACCTGGTGGTGGAATTCTACTTCTAGCTATCCAGCAACCATTCCGTTAGCAAACTAGACCACCAAATACCAATCCACTAGCTGTTAATTCGAGTGACAATGGCTTTAATGCCAGAAATTATGCATACAGACAGCCACTGGTTGATTTGGAACCATTTGATGGTATGTTGCCTCAATCATGGTTGAGGAAATGTGAAAGATACTTCAAGTTCTATAGCATTGATGATCACGAGAAGGTAGAGCTTGCAGTAGTTTATTTGCGTGGTGAGATGCAGACCTGGTACTATGGTTTGTTACGCACTAATCCTAACCTTACTTGGACTGCATTCTCGAATGAATTGTGTTCAAGGTATGGTGATGAAGATGTGAGTGAAGTCGTTGATAACTTCAATAAGCTGGTGCAAAATGCTTCTGTCAAGGATTATATGACACATTTTGAAGGATTGCGAGCTAGAATGCTCTTTGTGTATCCTGATGCTCCAGAAACCTTTTATGTGTCTTGCTTTGTGAGTGGACTCAAACCATGCATCAAGAGCTTGGTGAAAGCTTTTGAACCTCAAAACTTGACTCGAGCATACACCAAGGCCAGGAAGATGGAGAGTTCGTGTTGACAAATGTGGAGACTTCTAAGGTGAAGGGAAACTTCCCTGGGTCCTTATCCACTCGAGCTACACAACCTAGCAATAAGAATGGCAGCCTTGATGATAAGAGGCCTCAAACGTTATGCTACAAATGCAATCAAAAGTACTTCTTTGGCCACAAGTGTGATCCCAAGTACTTAATGACAGTCACTGGGGAAGAATCTGATGATGATGAACCAGATGAAATGGCTCCTCAAGACCCGCAAGTGGAGGAAGACAGTGTGGACACTGATGATGACAATTCTGTTGAGATCTCCATGAAAGCTCTAACAGGCACTGGTTCTCACAACACAATTCGAATAAAGGGAGTTGCAGGACATCAGTCATTGTTGATACTCATTGACAGCGGGAGTACACACAGTTTTATTGACCCTAAGGTTGTGCGAGTTGTGGGACAAGAGATCATCAAAACCAACCCTCTGGCAGTTACGGTGGCTGATGGAAATTCACTCCTAGCACACACTACATGTAAAAATTTCAACTGAAAGATACAAGGACATAAATTTGTCTATGATTTTCGACTCTTAAAGCTGGGAGGCTGCAACATGGTTTTAGGAGTGGATTGGATGAAGTCCTATAGTCCAATATTCTTTGATTTTTCACAACTGGCAGTAACCTTTGAGAAAGATGGTCTCAAGATCAAGCTGCAGGGTATAGTTGAGTAGGGCTAGCTTCAGTTTATAAGGGGCAAACAGTTGCAGAATGTCCTCAAGAAGAGTGATTATCATTGGGTAGGACAACTCTACTCAATTGCTCCTGTTGTAGAGTCTGATCATGAAGATGCCAGGGCTCCTTTGGATGCCTTGTTGGATCAGTATCGGGATTTGTTTGAGCAGCCTAAGGAATTACCTCCAAGAAGGGCACTTGATCACTCAATTCCACTCAAAGATGGGTCTAATCTACTTCATCTACGCCCTTACAAATACCGCCATTCTCAGAAAGATGAGATCGATAGGCAGGTTGATGAATTGCTAAGGACCAAGTTCATAAGACATAGCCACAGCCCCTTTGCATCCCTGGTGATTTTGGTGAAGAAGAAAGATGGAACATCAAGAATGTGTATTGATTATCGACAATTGAACTCCCTTACAGTCAAAGACAAGTTTCCAATCCCTGTCATTGATGACTTGCTTGATGAACTCTATGGAGCATGCTACTTCTCCAAGTTAGATCTCCAACAGGGGTATTATCAGATAAGAGTGTAGGAAAGAGACATTCACAAGACAGCCTTTAGGACTCATCAAGGGTATTATGAATTTGTAGTAATGGCTTTTGGGCTGTCCAATGCTCCCGCAACTTTCCAAGCTTTGATGAACAAGGTGTTCAAGGCTTATTTGAGGAGGTTTGTCCTTGTTTTCTTCGATGACATACTGGTTTACAACCCCTCATTACAGGAGCACCTTGAGCACTTGAGGCTAGTTTTTCAGACTATGAGAGATCACAAGCTGTTTGCCAAGCTCTCCAAATGTGCTTTTGCCAAGACTCAGGTTGAATATCTGGGTCATATTATCTCTGCTAAGGGGGTTGCAACTGATACCAGTAAGGTTCAAGTTATGGTGAGTTGGCCAGAGCCCAAATCACTCAAAGAGTTGAGAGGATTCTTGGGCTTAACAGGGTATTATCGCAAGTTCATTGTTGGTTATGGCTTACTTGCTAAGCCTTTGATAGGTTTGTTGAAGAAGGACAACTTCCATTAGAATGAATCAGCCAGGGAGGCTTTTGGATTACTTAAGTAGGCTATGACTCGGGCACCAGTCTTAGCCATGCCAGATTTTAGCCAACCCTTCATACTTGAAACAGATGTAAGCAGCTTGGGTATTGGGGCAATGCTCTCACAGGGTGGCAGACCCTTGGCTTATCTAAGCCAAGCTTTGGGACCCAAGAATCAAAGGCTTTCCATCTATGAGAAGGAGTACATGGCAATACTTCTAGCTATTCAAAAATGGCGACATTACTTGGAGGGCCATCAATTTGTGATCAGAACAGACCACCGGAGTCTTAAGTATCTGTTAGAGCAGGGAATCTCCACAAGGGTGCAAAGGAAAGGCTTGATGAAGATGTTGGGGTTGGAATATACCATTGAGTACAGAAAAGGGGCTAAGAATAGTGTGACTGATGCACTTTCTAGACGTGCAGAAGAAGGAAAAATAGAAGGCATAGAGGAGGCTATGTGTGCTGCAGTTACTCAAGTCATACCTCTCTGGATGACTGAAGTACTTATGTCTTATGAGCTTGATGAATTTGCCCAATCACACATTATTTCTCATTGCATCCAACCCATGTCTGAAAGTCATGATGCCAGCGTGATTGTTAGTAAAGGGATAATCAGGATCAATGGCAAGATCTATGTGAGAACAGCAGTGAATTGAGGAAACAAATGATTGTAGCATCTCATGACTCTCCAATTGGGGGGGGGGGGGGGGGGGGGGGGGGGGAGGCCCATTCTGGAATGGAAGGCACATATCAGAGGATCAAGCAGTATTTTCAGTGGCCCAGGCTGAAGAAGCAGGTGCAAGATTTTGTGCAACAATGTGATATTTGTCAACAGATTAAGGTTGAGCACACTCCTTATAAAGGGTTATTATAGCCCTTGCCATTACTGAGGGTCCTTGGACCCACATTAGCATGGATTTCATCGAATTATTACCCAAATCTGAAGGCAGGGAGGTCATTTGGGTAGTAATTGATCGTTTTACTCGATAGGGCCACTTTATTGCACTTCATCACCCCATTACTGCTGAGAAGCTTGCTAGACTGTTTTTAGATCACATCTACAAGCTACATGGGCTTCCCCAAACCATAGTTTTAGATCGGGACAGATGGTTTACAAGTAACTTTTGGCGTGAGTTGTTCCTATTGCTTGGCACTACATTAGCTCTGAGCTCATCCTATCATCCACAGTCAGATGGGAAAACTGAGAGTGTAAACCAATGTGTAGAGCAGTACTTGTGTGGTATGACATTCTCACATCCCAGGCAGTGGCATAAATGGATATCCCTAGCTGAGTATTGGTACAATACTCCCTTCCATAGTTCCTTGGGAACTACTCCTTTCAAGGCCCTCTATGGGAATGATCCTCCTTCTCCCTTGCTCAATCAAGGAGTGGTTTCTCATGTGCAAGGAGTTAATGATCTGCTTCATCAGAGAGCTCAGCTAGCTCAACAACTCAGGGACAATTTACAATTAGCCCAAGCCAGAATGAAGTTTTATGCAGATAAGAAGAGGCTTGATCGAAGTTTTGATGTTGGAGACTTGGTTTATCTTATATTGCAACCTTACCGGCAGAGTTCTGTGGTAATGCGCAAGAATATTAAGCTGTCAGCTCAATTTTTTGGTCCTTACAAGGTCATTGAAAGGATTGGTAAGGCAGCCTATCGATTGGAGCTTCCTCCTAATTGCTTGGTCCATCCTGTTTTCCACGTCTCTTTGTTGAAAAAGAAGCTAATAGACAAGGTCAAGGAAGCAGCAGTTACAGACCAGGAGGTAGCAGCTAGCTTGTAGGCTGGAAATAATGGGCAGTTGATTTTGGAATCTGAGGTAATCCTGGGCAGCAGAGTGGTGCAGCAGCAAGGAGTCAATACTAAACAAATTCTGATCCAATGGACCAATTTGGGTCCTGCACAGGCAACATGGAAAAACTACAGCTTCATTAAGTCCCAATTTCCTTCATTCCATTCTTGAGAAAAGAATGCGTTGGAGGGGAGGGTATTGTCATGTCCTGGAATGTAATTGAATTGAATTGTTTGAATTTGTAAAATTGGAGGGAAACGTTAGTTGAAATTGTATGAGTGGGTCGGGTTGTTGAGTCGATTAGTTCAAGTTGTTAGTCTTGATTCATTGTTTGTGTCTTGCTCTTGTATTAGCTATAAGAGGTTAGTTTGATTTGTAAGAATCATTCATGAATAATAATCTTGAAATATCTTAGATATTTTTCTCTCTATTTTCTCATCTCCTTCCCTTCTACTTCTCATCTCAACTCTTCTCTTAGGTTAAGTACCAAGATCCTTCTTGATACTTAACACCAACGATTAGCTTTTGCATCAAGTGGAGCTTGATCACGAAGTGTTGAAGAAGTTCTTGTACTTGATTTGCTCAAATTGCCACCCATTCTTGCAAGTTATAATAAGTTGTACATGTTCTTTGTTTATCCTTGCTTAGCCGTGTGATATTGTATTTCTTTGCTCATTTTTTTCTTCTGTTTTATGTATCTTGCTCCCATTTGTTGATGTTGATGATAAAACCTAGCAATAATTAGCATAAAATGAGTATTTGTGCAAGAAAATGACAATATGAGGGAAAAAGAGCAAAAGCGATAAAAATTACATGTAAAATGGTTAGTAAATGGACCTAAATGATATGAATAATTATATACTAAATTGGACTTATCAAAATACCCCCAAACTTAAGTCTTGCTTGTCCTCGAGCAATGCTAATATGAAAGTGCAGGATCTTATGCTTTTTAAGAATTTTAGCATAATTCAAAACAAGTACACTTCTATTAGAAAAGAATGACCAAGTTTAAAAGCTTAAGGTTCTAATGGCAAAACAATCTTTCTAAGGAAAAACCTATCACTCACCTAGGTAACCGAATTCAAATTTTGGCTAAGCAAATTAAGTTTATCCATTCTTTCTAATTCTCAAGACATTCAAACCGAATACATGGAAAAAATCATGCTACTCGCAACAAGACTTCTCAGGTATGCTCAAGACTAAAAGCTATTCCTCAAATTTTCTCTTCCTCTCTTTTTTTTTTTTTTTTTTAAAGAGGGACTGATTTGCTCTGGCCTACCCTGGCCCATGAGTATATCTTCAATGAGAATCGAGCTTCTGACCCTGGGGCAATAGCCGCATGAGTAACAGACGCCACCAATTGAGACACCCTCATGATGATCGTGTGAGTATATCATCAGCGAGAATCGAACTCCAGACCCCTGGGCGATGACTACATGGGTAAGAGACGCTACCATTGAGACGCCCTCATTATGACTGCATAAGTATATCTTCAGCGAGAATAGAGCTCCTAACAACCTTGGCGATGACTGCTTGGGTAAGAGATGCCACCACTGAGACTCCCTCATGATGGGCAACGCTTATCTTAAAATGTTTATATGGGATAGCGGTGCTTAGAGATGCTTCCCTCATTTCTCTCTTTTTTTATATTTTTTTTTAGACTTAGGCATAACTCTTCAAAATCTATTATGCAAATGATAATCTTAATGCAATTCGTTCAAAATTTGAGCATCTTTTAATCAGAAAAAAAAAAAAAGATAAAACAGCCATGCTATCTAGTGAACTCAAATACCATGGTTTTATCAAGATAGTGCCTTAGAATAGATCATGTTTTGCAATTAGAACACAAAAATAATTAATTCTCAGGTTATTCAAATATAATTAAAGTAAACGAGCTAAAAATAGTAGAAAAATTGCCTAAAGGGCATGATAATAAGATCTCAAATTTTTTTTTAAAATTTGGTTCAAAATGCGTAATAAAATCTAAAAAAGAAAAATAATGATCTAAACTATAAAAAATAGAAAATTTTTTTGTTGGTAGACACTGTTATCATCCCCATACAAAGGCTCCAAACTATGGGAGGCAATAAAGCTGACTTTAAAAGATAAAATAGGACTAGGCATGAAAACTTTTAAAAAAATTTTGTTCAACATTTAAAAAGAATGTCTCTCCCACCCCCAAACTTAAAGTTAACATTGTCCTCTATGTTAAAAGAAATACAAGGAACGAAGCAGTAGGTGAGAGATACTTCCTAGGTTTGAGGATTGCTTATTTGATGGTGAATGTTGACATCAGGTTACCCTAAACTTGTTTCAAAAACCTGTTGAACAAAATGTACAAAAACATACGAAAATAATTAAGGGAAATTAAAAGAAAAGAAGTAAGAAAGGAAAGTTGCGTTGCCTCCCAAGAGGCACTTAAGTTATAGTCGTTAGCTCAACTTTCAATGTTGTTCTATGCCGGATCCTTTAAAAGAATGGAACTTCCCCTATCCACCAGTGATAATTTTCTTCCATTGACCTTTTTGATGCCCTTCTTTGCACGACCACCTCCTTCTTCTTCTTCAACTTTGAGATCCTTAATTTTCATGCGCCACTCCTTGAATTTTTCTCTAATAATTTTGGTGCCTTTCTTTACTAAATCATCCTTGGCTCTTAAGGCCTCCGACTTAGTTGGAGAAACTTGATCTTCAATTTGAAAACAAGTGTCCTTCTCTAATGAAAGGGTTATGGTTTACAAACATTGAAGGTCACTTTCTCATCTTCTACCCTTAAGATCAATTCCCTTGCTGCAAATCTTTTAAGGCCCTTCCCGTAGCGAGGAAGGGTCCCCCTAAAATAAGAGGTATTTCTTTATCCTCCTCTAAGTCAAGCACTATAAAATTAGCAGGAAAGATGAACATGTCTATTTTCACCAAGACATCCTCCACCACTCCTCGTAGATACTTGATAGATCTGTCCACCAATTTGAGTGATACTATGGTGGGCTTTACCTCCCCTAGGCCAAGTTTCCAAGTTTCCCACTACAAGAAAAAGGGTCATTAACGACAGTGATTATCGTCGTTAAAAGTCTACTTTACCGTCGTTAATACTATTAACGACGGCGGAAACTTTCCGTCGTTTGTCGTCGTTATTGCTTCCGACGTTAATACTAAGTGGGATCAACAACTGCTAAAATGAGCCGTCGTTAAAAAGTATCTACGACGGTATAGTATGTCCGTCGGTAAAAGTGAAATCAATAACGACGGCACATGTTGCCATTAAAAGTAAAGTCTTTAATGTCAGGTGGCACCGTCGTTAAAGAGTTGATTAATAATGACAATAATTGTTGTTGTTACAAATATTGATCATCATTTAGGAAAAGTTTTAACGACGACAAAAACCGTCGTTAAAATTTTTTGCGCTACTAATTGAAAATAGCAACTACAATATAGACCGTCGTTAAAAAATAACAATAATAAATCATTGTTAAAACGTCTTCCATCTATTAATGACATCAAAATACGTCATTAAAAATGCTTCCCCCATCGAAGAAAATTCTAACAGAAAAATTTATCGACGTTAAAAATCTTGTACATTCATATAGTGCAATATATACATTCATAAATACCTATACATTTATGTAATATAAAAATAATTTTCTTATTGTTTGCAACACCTGTAAATCCATATAAGGACAATTATCGGGTTGTTCATAGCACCTGTACATAAATGTAGTATGGCGATATTTAATTTCAGTATAACACCAATAAAATAATACAGTATAATCATATAGAAATAACTCTTACATATCATTCAATGTAACAACGAATTCTAATAAAAAGTAAAGATGTCATTGAAACTTAAATATTCAAATACTTGTAAAAGCCAATTTAATACAAAAAACACAAAAAGCATACATTATTAAATTTGTCACTTAACAACTTAGCAAAAACTATAAATCTGACAAAAGTTCGTAAATAAAAGTTCCAACAAAAACAAGAATTTCCAGTGCAGTCTTCCAACACCTGAAAAAAATAAATACAACACTCATGTTAGAAAATTCTTGTCATATGAGCAATTGTACAGACGCTTAACAGACCAAGCAATAAAAAAATAAAGCAGATAAAAACTATATTAAAGTAATCAGCATAAAATTGACCAAAAAGGAAATTCGTATGCTTTTTAATGCAATACAATCGCAAATCCAATCTCCACATTATAGAACTCAAATAAAGAGTCACAAATTCAAAACATTCTTAAACTCCCGCTAGGATTCAATCATAGTCCAAACTCATCAACAATTCCAAATAATTCATGGCAATCAACATAAAATCCAAGCTAAACATGCAATTCACCCAGAATTCAAGTTAGCCAAATCAATTCATACATTGCATAACAAAACACCATCATGAACAACATCCAAAACAACCTAATATGAGCATACAACATAATAAACCAAACCTATGGTCAATCAGGGTTCACACAAGACCTACGCCTCACCATTTTCCCAAAATTAGGGGAAAAAAAAAAGGCATGAAACAATAATCCAAAGGGTATACAAGTCTCCTAAGACAACACAAGTCCACATATGACTCAAACATATCATGTTTTCCTAACTCAAGCTAAAATTCAGCAAAACATAATAAAATGACAGCAAAATTGCCCAAAATTCAACAGCATACAGTTCCAACTGCAGTAACATCAATATGAGCAACAAAATACAGCTCAAAACCAACATAAAGCAGCAAATTCAACTTGAAACAGTCCATAAACAACATGTTTATCATCACTTCAAGCAACAAGTACCAATATATGTTCAACTTGCTTCCAACATAGCCTTGGGAAATACATGAGACACCAACATGGAGACTAAGACACTAAATCACACAGATTTTCAATAAGAATTCACAAGTTCTCTAAGCCTCCCTTTACAATAATCACCTATTTCACTTAGGTCACTCAAACATATGCAAGAAACACCAATTCTCACAAACAACATCCAGTCCATGGTTAAACTCAAAACATGCAATGCTCTATCCACACACAGGGTCCAAGATTGTGCAATTAGACATGCCTAACCTAAGAGTTGCCAATTCTAGGTTCAAAGCTCCATTCCAACAAGTTTACAATCACACTCAAGCATTAAACACATGTTAACCACAACAATCACATAGAAAATTGGAAAGGCACATAATCCAATTTCTGAACAGCATAATCAACCACACAATAACAACAACGGCACCATGTGAAACTACTACCCACACTTACTTCAAAATGCCAAATCAAAAACTCGCTCGATACATCACAGACAGCCCATAAAGCCTAACACACTAGAGTTTAGCAGCATAAAAACACCCATCACAGGGCCTTAAGCCTAGAGCTTGGAATAGTAGAAACCCACCGCATATATGTATATTAATGAATACAAAAATATTCCCATATCTCAAACTCCATAGTACACAATCTGACGCATAAACCAACAACATTCTCAAACTCCACATAGAACTCAATCACAAAGTCCAAATCCAGAACAATTCCAAATAACTCAATAATGTATTCTTATGAATATATCAACATACATAAGCAAAAACTAAGGGCAAAGTAAGAGGGAGAAGAAAAAGAAGAAGATTACTACATACCTATTAATATTTAATCAATGTAGTCGTCTATCTCGGTAGATCGGGAGGGAGTACTTGACCCGTTGTTACGACCTCCATCCTCTAGTGCTTTTACTCTAGCTACCAAATCAGCAAATTCCTTATTCTCTTTAAGAAGTGCTCGCCTTTCCTTCTCAGATTGACGAAGGTTTTCAAGAAGCTCGGCCTTGGTAGAAGATGGTCCTCTCAAATCACTAGGCCTTACTCCTCCCCCATAACCAAACACATGACCATGAGCTTGACGTTTGTTGAAGACCTTCTCAGCAACTTCAATGTAGATAAGGTGGGATTCTCTTCAATGACATCAACAATATTTTTCCTACAAAGTAGTGTGAACTAAGAATGGAGTAAAGTATACATGACAACAAGTAATTAATTCTTTAAAATCTACATACATATTGTTGACAAAGCTCATGTGTCGCCAGCTTATCACCCTTTGAACATGTAGCCAGAAACATCTCTCTAAGATTAGGACATTTCCCATTCTGTTGAGTCTTTACAATCAAACAATAGTTAGATTCTACACTAGAGGAAAAAAATTAAAAAACAAAATAATGAAATTTTCAGTTGCATATCATATTTTTGAAAATCTGCCTATGAGCTCTGCTACCAGTGCGATGAAGTAGTTCTTTCGAAAGCCCAGCCCTATTTTTGGAGTTTCTAGCACTCCTCGCCTATGCTTCAAATATTAAAAAATTAATATGTCCATGAATAGAAGTACAAATAATAAAATGGAAAAAAAGGAGGGAGAATTTAAACCTGGAACTCCTCAGATGCATAATAATTTTTTACAATTCATACCCAATCCTCCTTATCCCACCCTTCTGGAGGCGGATCTATTACGGGTTTTTTCAAAGCTTGTTCCACAGTAAAGTTGGGAGGCGGCAAAGGCTGATTTTTTGTTTTTCGACCTTTTCAAAATCTCAAACCGATACAAGTCCCCTCTCTAATTTTTCCACAAGTACCACATGTGATCTAAGATCTCTTTGCGATACTCCTTCAAGTCAACATTCTAGTCATAAAATTTGTCCTAATTCAAATACGTAAACTCAATTTCTTGTCGTGCTAATCAAATTTTGTCATCGTAAATTAAATATCTAACAATCATCGCATAATTATTTACAAATGAAAATATAAACTACATTATACAGTTAAGTTACTAGGACTACAACAAACATGTGTTCATTCTTTCTCGCATCAATTTCATCCCATGAGCGCTTCCTTCTTGGAACAACATTTCTATCACGTACGATTTTGCCCAAGTGTCGAGAAAATTCATTTGCATTTTGTCCAACACAGCGATTTCGAAAAATTTCAATAGGCAACTTATTTCCAGGTTTTAGAGTTGCCACCTTTTTGCATTTGCTCTTTCCACGTCCTGTTCTCTTCTTTCCGTCATTATTTTCTGTAGAATCTACCAATAACAAAAAAGTGATTACATGATAACAAGAAATCAAAGCCTTGCCATTTTTAAAAAAGAGTAAGAAAAACAATTACCTTGTTTATCAACATCAATTTCATTTTCAATTTCATGATTCTCCAACTCCATTTCAATTTGCAAAGCATTTGTGGAGTTCATATGGTCAGATGCTAGATCAGGAGCTTCAAATGAAGCTTCACGTGATCTAATTGGTGAAGACATCATATTAGCTTCTCTAACCTATGTATCATGGTTGTTAATTGTAGAAGGGGAAGGCATATGAACAGCTCCAACTGAATTGAGTGTAATAGGCCTATTTCTCGTGTTAATATAAGCCTTTAACCCCTGACTACCTCTGGATAGCGCTCCCGATGGTAGGAATTGTTTATTAGCTTTTGAAGAAGAAGGCTTATTAATAACTTTACTTTGACACATCGCCCTGTCACATAAAAAGACAAGTCAGTACAACAGCAACAGTAACAACAACCCAGCAAGTTGGCATACGTTTGACCATGAACAAAATGCATCCATTGTTTATTAGGCACCATATTCTTATAAGTTATGCCAAGAATATACTTAAAAAGCAAAGTTCAATTCAATTAGTGTAAGATGTTTCAACACAATTTTCAATTTGAATGTCAACAACAAGGGCGATGTCAAAAACAATCTTAAAATTAGTATCTCTATAAATTATAAACCTAACATATAACTAATCACACACTCTAAAAGCAATGTCAAACATATGTGTTCAAATTAGTCATTTACATTAAAAAGCAACCAAATTAGGGCAGTTAATCGTCAACGAACAACAGACATTGGTGTCATGATCTTAGTATGTTGGAGGGTAAATTTGGAAATTAGTTAGTTAATCAGTGGTTAATGTCGGTTAATGGTTTTGGTGGGAAAATTAGGGAAAATTCATGTATGTCGGTTAAGTCAGTTTAGTTAGTTAGTAGTAGTTAAGGTTGGTCTAGATTCATTGTTTACTTAGATATTTTTACGCTCAATCAGTTAGTATAAATAGGAGGCCTTGCATTGTAAGAAGGTATGTTGAATGAGAATTAGATTGACAGAAGAGTATGTTGCAGTAAGAGGTTATGCAAAATGGTGTTTTGTCACCAAAGGTAGTGGCAATGAAATTTAAGCCTATGATCAAAGTAACCGATCAACACTGAATTTTGGTGTAACAGCTAGTGCAACAGCTCTCACATTTATCTCGATCGAGGTAACCGATCAACACTGAATTTCGGTGTAGTTGAGCAAAGTAAATGCCACTAAGCTAGAATCAAGCTAAAACTTGTGTAGATGATTGAAGTATCTCCAATGCTAAGCAAAAAATAACAGATTGTGCTGTCAAGAATAAGGATCCAGAGCCTAAATTCTCAATCTAAAGCATTCAACCTGGTCAACACTTGATGACTGCAATGCACTTCACGTAATCTGATTGCTCTACTTGGAATCGAATTGACAACAGCTCAATCACCACATTTGATCAACAAATTCTGATATTGCAAGATCAAGTTTAAGAATAGCAAAATCTGAACTGAAATCTTGGCAACAGCAACAGAACCTAACTATATCTGTTCAACAAGCTTAACGCAGCAAAGAATTAAGGCTTTCAGTCTGCTCGATCTTGCTTGACAATGCAGCACAATTGATCAATTCACACTAGGTAAATCAAGGATTCACTCAATGAACAGGATCGATTGCAACCGAACTCAATTCTGGTACAAAATCAACATGTCAACAGCACCTGCAGTCCTTTGCCAATTGTTTTGATCAATTTTCAGCTTAATCTTGAATCAACCAACGAATACAAGTATTTAATAGCCAATGGAAGCAAAAATCTGGCTCTAATACCACTGTTATGATTCTTGGATGAATCATAAGCTAAACCTAGGGTTTGGATAGGGATTTACACTTAGAAAGTGAAATCAAGATGAGACCTAAGAGAATTTAGGTAGAGAATTTAGAATTAGATGAGATTAAGAAGAATTGAGATGAGATTGATAGAGATTCAAAGAGAATTCATAAGAAAAGAGTCAAGATTGAGATAGAAATATCTAGAGAAAATATCTAGAAAGAGATAGGGAGCATTAAGCTCAAAGGGAGAGAAGAATCAATTCATTATCATCAAGTTATGAACATTACAAGAGAAGCTCCCCTATTTATACTAACTAAAGGAAGACTCATACAATGCACCTAACCAAGCTAATAACCGAACCAAACAGCACACCAGCAGTAGCACACCAGCAACTAACGCGTGACTTATTCAAGATATACAACTACCATAATGCCTAAGACTAGTACTACTAAACACTTCTCATTACAATCATAACAGAATAGTGGCGGAAGGCCACCTGATTTTGGGAAAGTCAGGAAGAATAGAATTCTTGAAAGACATCCTTCATCACAACCTCATTCTAATAGTAGAAAGAGTGACAAGTGTGTGTCCAAGTTTGAAGTTGAAGCTCAACGTAGAAGTAGTTTTAAGCTATTACAATAAGCACCAAAGGCTGAAATTTCAAATCTGTTGAATAGAATTCAGATCAGTTCATTGTTTAGAGGTCGATACTATTACAATAAGCACCCCTCCAGCAGAAATTTCCGCAACACCAAAGGCTCCTCAAGTCTCAAAGCTCTAATTAGATTCTTGGGACAATAATCTCTTAAATGGGAAGGGGAGAGAAAGAGAGAGAGAGAGAGGGGGGGGGGGGGGGGGGGGGGGGGGGGGGGGGGTGTGTGTTATCATGATCTTAGTATGTTGGAGGGTATATATGGACATTAGTTCGTTAATTGGTGGCTAATGTCAGTTAATGGTTTTGACAGGAAAATTAGGAAAAATTCATATATGTCAGTTAAGTGGATTTAGTTAGTTAGTAGTATTTAAGGTTGGTCTAGATTCATTGTTTACTTAGATATTTTTAGGCTCAATCAATTAGTATAAATAGGAAGCCTTGTATTGTAAGAAGGTATGTTGAATGGTAATTGGATTGAATTCTCTTCTCATCTCTATATTTCTCTCTACTTTCTCATCTCTTTCCCCTTCTTTCTCATCTCACACTCTCTTATTTCTATCAAACCCTAGGTTATGAATCAAGATTGATCTTGATTCATAAAAATTGGCTTATAATAGACACGAACTACCAACTAATTTCTTAATTCAACAAATATAACATGAACTACCAACATAAAAGGGACTTATTCTCTTTGAAGCATTGACAATCTAGCAAAAAATCATTCAAAATCTGGATACAAAGTGTCAATATAGCAAAGAACTAAATTATGGCTGTTAATTACCAACGAACAACAGACATGGGCTTATAACAAGCACGAACTACAAAACTAATTTGTTAATTCAGCAAAGATAACATGAATTACCAACATAAAAGGGACAAATTCTTTTAGAAACTTGGTCAATCTAGCAAAAATCACACAAATTATGGGTATAGTGGGTCAATACAGCGAAGAATAGAATTAAGGCTGTTAACTACCAACAAACAATAGACATCGACTTATAACAAAAATGAACTATCAACTAATTTGTTAATTCAGCGAATACAACACGAACTGCCAAAGAACAAGACAAATTCGCTTTAAAGCTTTGTCATTCTAGTATAAAGTCATTTGAAATCTTGGTACAATAGGTAAATACTGTAAAAAATGGAATATAGGTTTACGATCGAAGCCTTCGTCTTTTGCCGCCATTGCCAAATCTTTGAAGAAAAGAAATTCACACAGTTTAATTAAGAAATTATTGCATAAAATCTATAGATTAACACCGTAATGTAGTAATAACCAATTCTAGGGTTACCGATCCAGAAAACAAAAAAGACGCAAAGAAATAACAGAAAACGCAATCAATCAAAAAAAATTAATTACCTGAGGTTCGATTTCAGTGCTGTGCAGCTAGTTCACGAAGGACTGACAAAGAATTGTTTCCTACTTCGCTGCTTCCCTTTCGTGGAGTTTGAATGAGGGGATATGTGAAGAGCCAGGGTTTTTTGGAGAAGAATTCACGCGTGGGTTCTGGAGGGAAGAAAGGGTGGGAAAAATTTTTGCCCAAAATTAATATAATGTCTTTTTTGTTAAATTATTACATTTATTATATTTTTTAATTAATTAAAAATTATATTTTAGTATCTAAAATAAAAAATTATCAAGTATAATAGAAATATACTGAAAGAGTAAAGTATCAAATTAAGTATTAGTTGGGATATTATTTAATCCCTGAACTTGAATTACAGTATGGATGGGTGAAATATCAATTAAAAAATTTAAGAGAATAAAAAAAATAGACAATAAAAAATTTTAAAAAGGGCCTAATTTTTAAAAATTAATGAATTTTAACTCCTTTGACCAAAATTTTACCACTTACTTAAGCATATTAATGACAGTTTGTGAGTAGAATTAAGGACATTATTTAGTGCCCGTCGTTATAAGCCCAACATGTACTGCCTTTTAACGACGATGTTTTAATCCCGTCGCAACTAGGCACTACAAACAAACCATTAACGACAAAAAAAAAAAATTCCAGTCGTTATTTTTGGTCGTTAAAAATCAGTTTTCTTGTAGTGTCCATAAATTGGTTATCCACATTTTGTGTTTTCAAGCGTTGAGGAAATGAGGTTTTTGGTTTGTAGGGCTTACGCTCAGCCCTCTTTGATTCATTTTCGTCTTAGTTTTTGGACTCATTTAGTCATTCATGTTCAAGTTTGATGTGGTCTTGGCAGGTTTGTTTGGGTTGTCCTCTCTAGGTGCCTTTTCAAAAGTAATGGCATTTATGTGCTCTCTAGGGTTAGTCAATATGGTACTTGGTAGAGAACCTTGAGACCTCTCAGAGAGTTGGTTTGAAATTTTTTCTAATTTGGGTCTTGAGGTTTCTAATCGAAGCTTCTTGATTTCAGATAGAAGCCTATTGATTTTGAAGATTTGTTCGCATTTCTTTCACGAAACTTGTGGTTTCTTGCATAAACTTACTGAACATTTCTTCGATATAAATTTTCTTTTTTTGGTGGTGGGTGAATGGGCTGTTTTTCAATCCCTGGATTACTGCATCAAAAATTTGGGTGGTTCCTCCACCCAAGATTGTAGGTGTTGGAGTAGGGATTATGTTGTGATTTTTGAAAATTTAAAACAAAATTGGCTTGCTCATGACTTGATGTGGAAAAAGAGTTCCTTGTTTGACATTCTATGCTCATATGATTTCCTGCACAAAACTCACATGTTAGCATAGGAGAATGAATGGCATTAAGACCTATGTTACCTAATTGTTTTTGAATCATCGAAATTTGAGCAGACAACGTGGCAAATGCATCTAGTTCGTGAATACCTATAGGTTTTGCTTTGCATTGTTCGATCAGCTGTTCTTACATATTTGTTGCTAGCCATTACCTCAAGCAACTCATATCCTTCATTTGGTGTCTTGTTGTTTAGGCTCCTCCAGTAGCCGCATCCACCATCGTTTGGGTATTAGGTGCCAAACCACTGTAAAAAGTTGGACTTGCATCTAAACTGGTAAACCATGGTGTGAACACCTCCTTAAAAGCTCTTTATTGCTTTGCCACGCTTTATACAATGATTCCCTATCGTATTGCATAAAAAATGTAATGTCATTCCCTATTTTGGCTGATTTTTCTAATGGACAATATTTAGCAAGAAATTTTTGTGCCAAATCCTCCCATGTGGTGAGAGTACCTAGCGGCAATGACATTAACCACGCTTTGGCTTTGTCCCTTAGCGAAAACGGGAACAGTCATAAGCAAACGACATCATCACTAACATCATTGTGCTTAAATGTATCACATATTTGAAGAAAGTTAGTGATATGTAAGTTTGGATCCTCACTAGGTAGACCGCGAAACTGAACAATCTATTGGATCATTTGTATTATCAGGGAATTAATTTCAAAATTGTTCGCTTGTATAGGTGGGTGTTGGATGCTATCCACCAACAGTGAGGACAAAATAATCTTTTAAAGCTTTTTCATTATTCCCGTTTTCATTAGCTATTGTTTCAATTCGTTTGGTTTTCTTGATTCGTTGAAGTGTTCTTTCAATTTCAAGATCCAAAGGGATTATTTCATTTTTCTAGTTGATTTAGCATACAAAGTAAAATTAAAAAAACAAACTCAAAAGTTAAAAGATAGATAAAGAACTAATTTAAATGGGAAAAAAAAAAGATGAAGGACTAACTTAAACAAACTTAAAAAGATAAGAGACCAATGATGTAAATAACTCAAGGATATGATTCACTTCCATTCCATAAACTTATTATATAATATAAATTTTAAACAAGTATTCGTACTTTTCGATTTGAAAAAGTGTCTACATATTATTTAATAATACTTTAAAATCTATGTTTTGTTGATCGTATTCATATCATAATGCATATCTCTATTTTTTTCCGTTTAAAAAATAAAAGGTAATTGAAAATAGTCAACACTTGTAATTAAATTAAATAACTATGTTATATTTTTTAGGGCAAATTAAAAACACCCCTTGAACTTTCTTACTAGACGCAATACACCTCTGCACTTTTAAATTTATAAAATAAGCCCTTAAACTTCATAATTAAATATAATACATTTCCTATAATTTAAATTTTATAAAATAGCCCCTGAACTTTGTTGTTACACACAGCACACCACATGAACTTTGCACTTAAACATAATGCACTCCCTACACTTTCAATTTAAAAAAACAATCCTTGAACTTTGTTGTTTGTTACACACAATTCACGCCCCAAACTTTGTTACTAAACACAAACTCACCCCTTAGATAATAATAAATTTGAAATTAAAACAAATATTAATTTAGAAAAATATAAAAACAAATTGTGAAAAAAAATTGGAAAATTTTTGAAATATATAATGAAATTCTTTAAGTTTAGTAAAAATTAGATTAATGAATTTAAAATTAATAAAATGTATCAAAAAATAAATTGAGGCTTTTTTACTTTTATACGAAAGATAGGGATTTTATGTTTTTAGTTGAAACTTTATGATTCTAGGCAAAAGATGAAAGAATTTTCTGAAATTTGCATATAATAATTGTTTTAATTAATTAAAAAAATAATACTTCAAATTTAAAAGGTAATAAAATATTCTTTTAAATTTCCATAAAAATTTATAAAATTTCTTAAAAATAAATTTCAAATGAGATTAATAATTTAAAAGTAAAAATTTGAAAATAATTTCTGAAAAATATTTTTAAAAAGAATTGAAAAACCAAAGTTAAAAAATATTACTATGATTTTTTATATTTTTTCCAAACAATTATTTTTTCATGATTTGTTTCAAATTTTATTAATTTTGAACAATTTTTAATTTTTAATTTATTAATGTATAAGTGCCATGTATAGTTGTTAATAAAGTTTGGGGTGAGATGTGTGTAATACCACGGTTCAAGTGTTATTTTTTGAAATTAAAAGTATAGGGAGTATATTGTATCTAATTGCAAAATTTAGGGTGGTTATTTTATGAAATTGAATGTGAAGGATTTGTATTGTATTTAATTATAAAGTTTAGGTGTCTATTTTATGAAATTGAAAGTACATGAGGTGTGTTGTGTTTAATTGTAAAATTCATGGGGTCATTTGATATTTTGCCCAAAACATTTGAATTGTTGAACTGGACCCAAGTCATTTTTGATGGGCCAACTATTTTTTTATTAGATTATAGAAAATTTTATAGTTAACACTATTGTGTTTAATACAAGAGAAAGAGGGAAAATTGTCTTGATTTTCATCCTTGAGGACAAGAGTGATTTTCAAGAGAGAGATAAGTGATTCAAATAAGTAGTTTATTTTTGTTACGGGAAAAATAAATTAATCATATGTTAGACATGTGATTATATAATATTTTAATGTGTAGCTTTATTTTAGTGATAATGTAGATAATTTTTCCTTTATTATGCAATTAAGATATTAGTTACTTATTTCCCCACCCCAATATTTATAATAGGGGATTATAGATGTAATAGAGGATATGAATAAATGTTAAACAAATATCACTATCCCTACTATTCTCTCCTCTCTCTCTCTGAATTTCTTCTCTCTTTTCCCTAGTTCTTATTATCAAACATAAGTTAAGTTTCGAAGAGAGCAATGTAACCACCCTTCCTAGTTTTAACCGCATTAATGGTATTAGAGCCAAGCAAACCTCTTGACTAGTGGAAAAGAGGTGCCATGGCTGTGAATATAAGTTTAGAGCTCAAAAACTGAATATTATTTTCTTTTTCAATTAAAAAATAGGTACCCAAATTTTGGAATCCGAAGCTAAGGCATCTCATCCGAAGGCCTATTTGGCCTATAAAAAATACATTACAGGCTCAACTCCTCCCCCCCCCCCCCCCCCCCCCCCCCCCCCCCCCCCTCTTCCAAAAAAAACAACAAAATGCAGATGGCCTTTCTTCTCGTCTTTCCTTACCCACTTGCCTATCTTCATATTTGCACTCTACTTCCTCATGAATATGACATGGGAGCATTTTAATCTCCAATGCTTAGCATAGACCAATACGTGCATGGGCAAGGCAACAAATGTTGTATCAAAGTCAAGAAACAAACAAGTGGCTTTAATGAATAAATGTTATTTTCTTCCCAAATTATTAATTCATTAATCCGTGTCAATTACTTGGCCGTACCAAATAAATCCCGAAGTTTCTGGAAACTCATCATTTTTTCTTTTTTTTTTGGTGACGAGGGATTGAGTTGCCCCAACCAACCCCGGCCCATAAGAACAGCCCACAAGCCCCCATGAACAGGTAAGTCATGAGTATATCCTCAGCGAGAATCGAACTCCTGACCCCTGGGCAATGACCGCATGGGTAGGAGACGCCACCAACTGAGACACCCTCATGATGGGCTGGAAACTCATCTTGCTCCTCCTTTTCAATATCAATAATATTAAATGGCAACAACAACCAACCCAATGTCTCAAAGGATCCCGCATATGCAAGATCGGGGGGAGGGTAGGATGTACGTAGCCTTATCCCTTTAGGGTGCTATCCTAAAGGAAGGCAATATCTGAGGGCCCCAACTAAATCGCCACATTAGCTAGATGTCTTAAATTGAAGGCACTTCCACTCATATTTGAACATTCATATGGAGTTGCTGTAATAATGAATTGAGCAGCGTACTTTCCTTAGGTGGTAGAGATTCAAACCTTTGACCTCTTGTTCTACAGCTTAACCCTGGTAGTTTTAGACCACTACACCATGACTTGGTTGGTTATTGACCATTACCTAGTGAAACTAGGTCGGATCAAGAACTAGCTAATAACCACAACATAACTCAAAAACCCAACATTTGTACAAATACTTAAGATTGTTCGCAGGGATCTTCAAAAATTTAGATTTTCAGTTGAAAATCAAAATCTTGGCTATTGAAGTAGCTTGATGTTAATGATTGCATTCAATTTGGTCACTTGCTGAATACAATACATGAGAACAAGCTAATCAACTATTAGGGTATCAACCATCTCACAAACTTAGACATTGGACAGAAGCATTGGTTTTATACTTTAATAAGCAAAGTAAAGTGACTACCGAGATTTTAACTTAATACCTCAGTCCAACAAGGTTCAAATATCACATCGAGTAATAATCTACTCCAAAAATTCAAGGTCATTGTAAAATTTCACCAAGCTTTAGACTCAACTCATGGAGTCAGTATATGTGCAGTCTACAAATAAGCCAAGTGGGTTGCATCTCAAAACTAACTGCTGTTAGGTGGAGTGACCCACTAAACTTATATATTGATTTCTTCTCTCTCAAACTCCAACGTGGTATAATTTCGCTATACTCTGAGAAACTTCTTGACACTCTTTATACTTCAATACCGACAAAGTGACCCCATTAAAATCAAAGAAAAGCAAGAGTCCTCAAATTCCACAAAACACTAAAAGGATTTGTAAAACATCATGATCTTCCAGGTTTAAAATCGAAACCTAGTTGTAGACGTTGGTTTTATACTGTAATACATCCCCTTACATAAATGTTCATTAGGTTTGAAGCATGGCTAGGCCAACCCTAACAATTTTGGGGCCCAAGTAAATGTTACATTTCTCATAAATAGCTCATAAATAGCAATTATTGTTACTTGAGAAATGTCTAAGTTAATTCCAAATGCCCAAGCAACCTAAATTCAAAGGCACCTCCCTTGGAACACTCCAAGTAATCATAATGGGCATTCTTAAAGTTGAATTGAAGCACAATTCTCACAACAGCACATTTGATCCCAACAAAATAAAGGACACAAACCACAATTTAAGTAAAAAACACACCTCATATGGTACATAACAATTGGTTCAAAATAGTATAACTAAGGTCCCATTGGCATATAAATAAGAGCCTCGAATTGAGGCTGAATTGGAATTGGGGTCCAAAATTTCAATTATATTGTTAGGTTCATCTGTTAGAATTAGACTACAATTCTGCTGCCTAATTTCATGGATTTCGATTTTAACTAACAATCGTAAACTCCAATTCTCTGGGGTGGGGGAAAAGAATTGTGTTATAAACCAAGAATCCGAGGCATGGATTTAAATTGGCTTAATGGCGGGAAAGTTAGTTAGGATGGTTAAAATCTGATGCTGCTGTTCTGCTACTGCTATCCTGCTGTTTTGTTGCTGCTATTGGCTACGGTTTGCTGCTGTCATGCTGCGTACTGATGTTAGTTTGTTGTTTGGTAGTTAAGTCATGATGTATTAGCTTGGCATTAGTGTTTGCAAGGTATTGTAAAGGAGCTGTTAGTTGTTGCTGCCGCAGGTATCGGTTAGAAGCAGGTACTTGTCTGTTAGTTTGGTCTTGGCGCCAAATATGGTATAAAAGTTAGTTAAGCTTTAGTTCTAGATAATTCTAGTTAATTCCTAAGTTGGTTAGTCCTTGTGTGGCTATATGCAATGTATTAGGCTCATGTCATGTAAGTAGTATAAATAAGGGGTATTAGCATGTAATCCACAACTTTTGATAATGAATTGATCTCATTTGGTTACTTTCTCTATTCTCTCATCTCTTTTCCTTTCTTTCTCATCTAAACTCTATATTCTTTCTCATATCATACTCTCTCTATCCCAACCAAGGTTAAGGCTCAAGAGAAATCTTCGAAACCTTAACAAATTGCAATTCCACATTATTAACCTCACTAACCCATACTCAAAATGATTTCACTTAATCCATGCAAAACTGGAGATGACTTGAAACCGAAAGAATCGACAAGACCTAAATTTAAACACAAACATGAAAGGACCATACTCGAATGACTTGAATCTAAAATGATCCAACTTGATCTGGCTCAAAGTCCAAAGATACCCAACCTGATTGATCCAAAACTCAAGACAACTCAAGTCCAAAATGAACTTACCCTACTTGAATATGACCCGACCAAGTAAGCATGAAAATCAAAATGACCTTACCTAATTAATCTGAAACCTAAGATGACTCAAACCCAAAATGATCTAAATCAGCTCACTCCTACCCTAAATTTGACAGAACTTCAGATAACCTAAAATTTGAAATGATGCAACCTAATTGACCCAAAATCATGACAACTTGAGCTTGAAATGACCTGACCAACTAAACCCAATCCGTGATAACCTAAATCCCAAAATGACCCACCCGATTAACCCAAAATCCAAGAAGACTCAAACATAAAATGATCTGACTTGACTAACACTCAACCTAAGTTGACCAAAAACTTAAGATAACTTGAACTCAAAGGGACTCGAACCCAATAATGCCAAACCTTAGCTAACTCAAACACGAAATATTCTTATTCAATTAACCCAAAACCCAAGATGACTTGTGTTGTTATTAAATTAAAATTCCAACATTTAATTCCTTTTATTAACCCAAACAACAAAATTTCATTTCCATCCTAATTTCAATTCCATCATAATTGAAATTGGAATAATAATAGCACAATCCAGTTCTAGTTCTAGTTCCAATTCCAATTACATTTCCAAATGTCAAATAGAGTCCAAGTGAATAACATAGTAGTGATAAAGTAGCAATACATACATCAGGAACCAAGCCCATGGCTTTCATTTCATCTCTAAAGAAGAAGGTAGCTTCAAATAAACCTAATCTCCCACTTCAAAAGATTTATCAGAATGCTTCCTATCAGTTAAAAAAACTGCATTCTTGCCTGAGCAAATTGCAAATTGTCCTTGAGAAACTGCACCAACCGTCTCCTTTGAAGTAGTAATTCATTAACTTTTGTCACAGAAGTTGTTGCTCCTTGTAGCACCATAGTGGAGGGAGGATCATACCCATAGAGTGCTTTGAAAGGAGTGGTTCCCAAGGATGAATGAGCATGTTTGTTGTACCGAAACTCAGCTAGGGATAACCACCTATACCAATTCTTGGGATGACTAGATGTCATGCGTATCAGGTACTGCTCAATGCACTTATTCACCCTTTCTGTTTTTCCATCTGTCTGTGGATGATAAGATGAACTTAAGGTAAGCGAGGACCCCAATAACAAGAACAACCCATGTCAAAATGACTGGTGAACAGCCTGTCCTGATCTGAAATGATGGAGTGAGGCAAGCCATGAAGCTTGTAAATGTTATCTAAGAAGATCTTTGCAAGTTTCTCATCTAAAATTAGATGATTTAGGGCAACAAAGTGACCAAACTTAAGGAATCGATCCACAACCACCCGAATAATCTCCTTTCCCTTAGACTTAGGGAACCCTTTAATGAAATCCATGCTTATGTGTTGCCAAGCACGATCTGATATTGGCAGGAGCTGGAGCAACCCTTGATATTGCTTATGATCAAATTTAGTTCGCTGACACTCATAATAGGTTTGACCATATGCCACTACATCCCTCTTCATGCCAGGCCATTGGAAGTAATTCTTCAGCCTTTGATATGTTCCCTCGATTCTAGAATGTCCTCCCCAAGCTGAATCATGGGAAACAACAATAACTTGCCTCCTTAAATCTGTCATTGAACCAATGTACACTCTTCCTTTTACTCTAATTATTCCATTTGCTTCCTTAATCTCAGAATTCTTTGCAGAGGGAGTGCTATTGATACTAGATGCAGTAACACATTCTTGAGTAAAGCTATCTCCTTCATATGACTTATGAACATCTTCCATCTAAGCAGGTAAAACAACTGACACTACACAATAAGAACCTGATTCAACCTCTTCTTGTCTACGAGACAGTGCATCTGCTACATGATTCTCCTTTCCCTTGAGATACTCAATTGAATAATCCAGTCCAAGCACCTTCATCAAGCCTTTGCGCTGCACTCTTGTGGTAATTTTTTGCTCAAGTAAATACTTAAGACTCTGATGATTAGTTTTGATGATGAAGTGATGTCCCTCTAAGTAATGCCTTCATTTCTTAACATCCATAAGGACAGCAAGATACTGTTTTTCATAAATGGACAGCCCCAAATGCTTGGGACTAAGGGCTTAACTAAGATAGGCCACCAGCCTTCTTTTCTTAGATAAGACAGCCCCAACACCTTTTCTACAAGAATCTATCTCGAGAACAAATTCCACACTAAAATCCGACATAGCCAAGATAGGAGTTGAACACATAGTTGCCTTCAATGCCTCAAAAGCCTCTTGAGCTACAACAAACAATAGGAAAGCATCCTTCTTTAGTAGATCGGTTAATGGTTTGGCAATTATACCATATCCTACCACAAATTTCATGTAATATCCAGTCAGACCTAAGAATCCTCTCAATTGTTGAGTGTGGAAGGTGTAGGCCATTCTTTCATAGCTTGAATTTTAGATGAAAAAGGGAATACTCCCTTGCAAGAGATGATATGACCCAAATACTCCACTTGGATTTGGGCAAAAGAACACTCAGAGAGCTTAGCATATAACTTATGACTGTGCATGATGCTGAACACTTGCCTCATATGAGCCACATGGTCCTCAATTGTACGACTGTATACCAAAATATCATCGAAGAAAATCAGGACAAACTTTCTCAGAAATGCCTTGAACACATCATTCATCAAAACTTGAAATGTAGCTGGGGCATTGGTCAAACCAAATGGCGTCATTACAAATTCATAATGTCCGTGATGAGTTCTGAAGGCAATCTTGTGTATATCTTGCTACAGTACTCAAATCTGATAATACCCTTCTCTTAAATCCAACTTAGAGAAGTAATAAGACCCATGAAGCTCATCTAAAAGGTCATCAACGATTGGAATTGGAAACTTATCTTTGATTGTCAGTGAATTGATCTGCTTATAGCAAATACAAATTCTAAAAGTCCCATCCTTGCTCTTTCCTAATATCGTCGAACAAAACTTCAGAAGCTCATCCACCTACCTCTCTATCTCACTCTTTTATGAATGAGGATACTTATAAGTTCTCAAATTAACTGGATCTGAATTTGATTTTAGTGGTATAGCATGATCCAAGGACCTTTTAGGTGGAAGGGAGGTTGGCTGTTTAAACAAGTCTTTATACTCCTCAATCAACATGCTAATTGCAGGATTAGAATTCACCTCAGCTATAGCTTGTGTGGCATAAATGGAAAACAATTGTCCAATTCATTGAAAGGCTCCCTTCTTGATCACCTTCCCTAGTCCTTTGCCTTTCATCATCTGAAGCTGAGCTTGCTCCACAATACCCTGAAGTTTGACAGTACTGCCATTCATATCAAAAGAAACTGATAGCTGGGAGAAATCAAACACCAAAGGGTTGAATGTCTTCATCCAATCTACCCTAAGAACCATATCACAGCCACCTAACTGCAAAATTCTGAAGTCATGCACAAATTGGTGAATTCTAATCCATTGGCAACAGTCACAGCCAAGGGACTTGTTCTAATTGCTTTATGTCCCACTCTATTGACAACCTTGGGATCAATAAAGATATGAGTACTCCCACTATCAATCAATATCAAAAGAGGCTTGTGGCCTGCTTCCCCTTTGATTCTTATTGTATTATGAGATCCAGTCCCAGTCAAGACCTTAACAGAAATTTCCACTTCATCCTCCTCAAAATCATCCTACAGTTTTTTAGCTTGATCATTTAATCCTGCCTCTAGTTCTAGATCACTAATGCCTTCCTTAGTCTCAGCTCTTATTACTGACATAAAAAGCTTTGGATTTCATTTATGCCCAAAGAAATATCTCTGATTGCATTTGAAACACAACTTTTGAGCCTTTTTTTCCTCCAAGCTTAATGATTTAGGCTTCATAGTCGCACTCGGCTGTTGAGAAGAAGTGGCTTCGCTACTTTTATTTCCTTGTCCATCAAAAGCTGCAAGAACTATGGATTCAAACAATTTGGCATTCGCATAAGTTTTGGAAAAGGTCACTGGACTCATAGCCTTAGCAAGTTTCTTTATTTTTGGCTTAAGGCTACTAATGAAGCTAGAAACGTAATAAGCTTCACTAGCACCAGGATTAACAACCATCATCCTCGCTCTCAAGTTCTCAAACTGTGTCATGGACTCCCTCACTGAAGTGATCTATGCCACCTTGTTGAAGTTATCCACCACATCTCCTGGATCTTCATCACCATAATGCTCACATAATTCCTCCATAAAATTAGGCCAGAAAGTGAAGGTTTGCTGGGGATTAGGCTGTAAAACCACACCTTTTCTACCTCTGCTATGTGATAGAAATGAAAGTATCTTTCACATCTTCTAATCCATGGCTGTGGTTGCATACCATCAAACAGCTCTATTTCTACTCGAGGCTGCCTAAATCTAGTGTTCTCTGCCACAATCACTCCATCTCCACTATCTTTAGATAATTGAGGCTGCATAGGATTTGGTGGCCTCGCGTGCTGACTAGAAGCTGATAAAACTCCAGCTCCCGCAGGCAAACTTTGTCTATTTAATTGGTCTTGCAATCCATTGATCCACTGTTGCAACTGCTGAGATTGTTGATGCAGCTTGTGATCCTAGGATTGTTGCATTGCTGTAATCATCTCTTGCATCTTTCGTCTCAATTGCTCAAACGAATCAGCTTGATTAGCTCGAGCATTAACAGCAGCATTAGCTCGAGTATTAGCTCCTCCAGCCATTGCCGTAACCTTCTTGCGTCCAGCCAGATCAGGTCGAAACAATTAGCAATCAAATGCACAAACTCAAGCTCTGATACTAATTGTTATGATTCAAGGTCAATCTTGAATCATAACCTATGATAGATGAAGAATTAGAGTTGAGAAGTAGAGAGAAGAGATGAGAAATAAAGAGTGTTAGGGTTGAGAGAAGAAGATAATTGAGGAAAATATCATTCGATATATCTAATTACAAAGAGAGCTCAATTCTTATACTAGACAAGCTAATTCAGTGCAAGAACAAAATATCTAGCTAAACATTGCATCTAGACTCAAGCTAATATAGACTTATTTACATAACAATTAAACATGCGCCAAAAGAATCAATTGAACTCCTAACTGCTACTAACTGCAGGTCCCGCCAAGACCCCTTATTTCTCATTACAACCTTTAACCAAAAACACAGCTTTTAATGCTTAAGACGAAGCCTGATCATAACAGAATGACTAGTAACATATTCTCTCTCCTTTTTCTCTTTAACTCTCTAACACACTCTTCTTACTCCCTTTCTTTTTGTTAATTGTGGCACTTTTCCATTGGCTTATCTATCAAATTGGTGTAAGGGAGAACATTCGTCGACCTTAACTAACATTGACAATGGCAGAAGGCACTAGTACTCGGATGATCATGAAGGAAATGGAGAAGAACCTTTGTTCTCTAGTTATGGAAGCTTGAATCAAGTGCATCAAACGAACAAAGGATTGGAGGAGGTTCAACAGTTGATTAGCAGCCTTTCCTTGCAGATGGGGGCCATAATGGGGTGATTAAGCAGCCAGGGACGATCAATAACCTAACTCCAATCCCAAGAGCAGTGAGCAACTCACACCGGTCAAGGCCATTCCTCCACATCTAAACATCATGGTACTACAATAACAATAGCAAATCCAGTGCCTCAAGGGCTCCCGCCAATGCAGTGCCCGGGGGGGAGGTTGTGAGCCCAAAAGGAGGTTGTATCCGATGACCCGCAACCTAAAATCTAAACATCATGGTAAGTATCAATTTTCCATTTAAATGACAAATTAATCTACCAAAATTCAATGGGGAAGATGTTAAACGATGGGTATTCAAATGCAAATGATACTCCACACTGGACAAAAACCCTGACCACATAAAGGTAATAGCGAGCATTGCTATAGAAGGCCCAGCTCACATATGACATCAGAACCACGAGAAAGCATGGCCAAACGTGACACTTATACCCTGCAAGTAGTATTCTAAGGCTCTCATTGATAGCTTCAATGAGGGAATAAAGAACCCCCTAACTGAGCTAGTGAAATTAAAACACCTTAGCCCTCTGATTGAATTATAGTTGTAGGAAACTGCTAAAATGCTAATATTTCACATTTCAGAAACGCAATTCTGCATTTCAAAGTCATATTTACTTTTCCAACGTGCATCAAACTCGACGGAAATACGATTTGAACAATCATGGAATTAATTTGACAAGAAAATACTTAATAGATGATTTGTTGGCCAACTATTACACCACTTGATTTTAAAGATGGCTCATTTGTGTGCACATGTTAGAATCAATTTTCTAGATCTTATTCATTGAAGTATTAAACTTTTTTCCGTTATTGCTTAATATTGACCTTATTTTGATATTTATGCTTTAAAGGCTCAAATAGTAACATTTTATTATTTTTTCTTGTATATCTAATTTATAGTGATCTATTTGCACCCTCCATGCTGCCAACCATTAAAACTTGTTTGACTACCCGCTTCTTTTTTTTGCTCCCACTCCCTCTCCTGTTCCGTACAACTATGGATAGAATTCTTAAGATCTTATAGATTGTTAATTAGTAGGAGTGGACTTAGTCAAGCTCAAAGAATAGTATGTTCGTGTGTGTGTTTTGGGTTGGGGGGGGGGGGGGGGGGGGGGGTGGATTGCAAGGTAGCTGCACATTTTTAAACCCAATTCACATTCAAGAAGCAATGGTAAGTTGCAAGAAAAAAGTTCTACATACTCAAGTAGAATTAGTAATTACAAACTCACAAAATCAGCCCTAATCCTCCTAAACCTATGATCACGTCAAAACCTTCACCTAAAACAACAACCATTAATAACACATGACCTCACAACCCCAACACATCATCCCCTAGAGCTTCCTTTAAGAATAAACGTACCCTCCCACCATCTGAGGTAGAGGAACATCATGCCAAAAACCTTTGCTTTGCAAAGAATGATACACTCCGAACCACAACTATCCTATGAGGAAAAAGGTCTAAGCATAAGTGGCTACTGTGCCCAAACAGCTGTCAAATATACATGAATTGACCCACACATCTCCCCCACACTTCAAAGGGATAGTCAAATTTCCAAACAATGAGAATCCCAACCTTATGTCAGAAGCGTCGTATTCACATACTTGTTGATAGTTGAGTACCCATAATTTCCTTGACAAGGAAATATCAAGAGAATTTGGATGTCGCATTCAACAAACTACCGACACGAGGATAACAATGGCCAATTGTGAATCACTTGTTTTGTGAACGTATTTGAGGGAATTCACATGGGAAATGCAGGTAAATAAATTTATAACAGATGTCTTGATCACAACTCTAACTGATCATGACATGATGCTAGGAATTCAGAAGCATAGCACATTGGTAAGGGTACAATAAGACATCAAGATCCTCTCTGTGGAGTTTGAATTTCAAGAAAGAAAGCATTTGTTGTGTGATTCGAATGAGCATTGTTGAAGTATATCAGTGGACAAAACATTTCCAACAGGTCTTGTCGAATGCCCTCAGTGCTTCCCTCCAAGTTTAATAGTCTAGAACTAGTTGATGAGGTTAAGAAGCATCCACAAAATCTCCAGACGCTTTTGCTTGAATTTAGGACCTTTTTGAAGAGCTTATAGAGTTCTCACCATGTAGACTAGGCTACAATCACACTATTCCTCTCAAAGAAGCTAGTGACCTCACCAGTATTTGACCATATTAGTACCCAACATTTTAAATGGACATTATTGAGAAACTTATAAATGAAATGTTGGACTTGGGAGTCACTAGGCTGAGCTCATCACCAATTGCATTTCCAGTCATCCTAGTCAAGAAAAAAGAAGGGAAAGAGAGACTCTGCATTGATTATGGAGCCTTTGATAACCTCACAGTTAAAAATAAAATCACCATTCCTATTACAAGACCTATTAGATGAATTTTATTATTCTCAATGTTTTTCAAATATCCACCTTAAATTTGGTTATTCGTAGGGGAGAATGGCTCCGCATGACTTGTTGAAACTGCTTTCAAATGCACTTCAGGCATTTTGAGTTCATGGTTATGGCATTTGGGCTTAGTAATGCCCCATTGGCATTTCAAAGTATCATGAATTCCATCTTCAAATCATGTCTCAGGAAGTTTGTCGTCACCTTCTTTGATGATACTCTAATATACAGTCCATCTTGGAGCACTCACCTTTTCTGTAGAACGGTTGCTATGCAAAGTACACTAAATGCTGGTTTGCGGCCACCAAAGTCGAGGATCTCAGGCATTTCATAACTGCAACAGGGTTCAGCCAATCCAATGAAACTACAAGCCAAGAATAATTAGGTGATACTACTAAACACCAAACACCTATAAGGTGTTTTTGGGTTGGCCAGGTATTATCGACACTTCATTAAAGATTACAGGAAGCAAGCAAGACCCTTGAATAACCTAGTAAAAAAAAAAGACTCTTTTCTACTAGACAATGGAAGCAATTATAGCATTCGATTGGTTAGAGTTAGAACTCACATGCGTTCCAACCCTAGCCTTACCAGATTTTACAAAATGAGTTCGTTGGAGAAATAAATTCTTACTAAAAAAGAAGGGGGGGAGTGTTGATGCTGGAACGCTTGGGCATTGCATTCATTAATAGGGCCCTATGACTAGAACACCAAGCCATATCCATCTAAGCAAAGTTGTATCATATATGCCATTGGTAAGTGGAAACAATACCTCTCAAGCCAACACTTCAAGCTTAATAAAGGCCAAAAGTGCTTAAAGTATCTCCTAGGGTAGAAAATCTCACACCTTTCCAACATTTTTAATTGTCAAAGCTTTTGGGATTTTACTATAACATTTTATATGGCTCTTTCGTTCATTTCATCTGAATTTTATTTTGAGTTATAACAGTTACATTAGTTCTAAGCAAGGTTCCGTAAAATTATTGAGGACCTTCTGCATGACCCAACGCCACACAAACATTATACATGAATCAACGAGCAACTGAGCTGTAAGGATAAGTTGGTAGTGGGTGACAATACTGAACTCAAGACACAAACCCTTCACTGGTTCCATGATTCCCTCTAGGGGTGACATTCGGGTACAAAGGCGACATATCAATGAATTTGCTCTCTGTTTTATTAGATGAGCATACTTGGCAACATAATAAGCATGAAATTTTTGTTGAATCGCATTTAATTCAGTCATTGTTGATCCCTATGACTGCTTAGAGTAGTGTTTCCCTCAACTTCATTGAAGGGCTACCTATATCACACAGCCACTCAGTTATCATGGTTGTGGTCAACCATCTTAGCAAGTATGCCCCTTCATTCGGCTCGATCACCCATAAACAGCAACTAATGTGCCTCAGACTATCTCGATAATATTTATAAATTGTTTGGTGTACTGGCCACCCTCATCAACAATCGGTATCCTATCTTCATCAATACTTTCTTGCATTATCTATTCAGACATTTTTTTAATCGGAAAAAGAAATATATTAAGAGAGAATGCGCAAAGAGTTAAGGACGAGATGTCCTTAAAGTTACCACAAAAAAAAAAAAATACCATAAACTAATAACTAACGCCCTCCAGTCCCTTTAGAAATCAACTAAGGCTACATCAGTGAAGGCTACAAAGCTCTTGTCTAAAGATTTTTCATAAGACCACATTTTCCCATAAGAAATTAACTATTTAAACATTTAGGGGTCGTGCTCAATCTCTCCTCTTTACACCATACACATAGTGGTGGGCAAACAACATACTCAACTAGTGTTTAGAAATCTAACTGCGGAATATATCAAGACAAGCACCTCATGACTAGGCGAAAGAGCTTCCCCACACTGAGTGGTGGTAGAGCACTACTTTTCAGTTCACTGCTCATATTACACCTTAAATCTTTCATATGAGAAACCACCTTGTACATATCAGTTATATTTGCCAGGTGAATCCCAAGTAGATTTAGTTGATCATAGCCTTTTGTAGGAGGGAAGACACTCTTGCTCTCCTTAAGCATCATCTTCATTAAGCTAAAACTGTATGAGGCATAAAAGCAAATGCACACCATAGCAATCGAGAGTTCAAAATTAACAATTAGGTGCATCTTAAGCTTCAATCTTACATATAGTCATCAATCGAGGCTCTAACATTCCATAAACTTGCTTCTCAATACGGCATATCGTACAAGACAGTTGATCAGATTGGGAAGGTCACTTTGCATTACCAGTTGAAGCACAAGTTCCATCACACTTTTCACATGCTACTCCTCAAGTGCTGCTTCGATCCACCGTCAAATGTTACTCCTCTACCAGCATACCCAAACCACAACAAGAGTTGATGTTGGGTAAAATTATGGTCTGCTAACAAAACCGTGCAGCCACCCAGATGCTTGTCAAATGATATGGCAAGCAGATTCTACTTAGGAGTATCTCCTTCAGCTACTATAACACCTTTTGCATTTCAACCCTCAAAGACAAGGGTTCAGTCTTATGAGGGGGTATTGCTACACTAGATTCAACTGATAGTGCACGCAACTCAACCATACAACCCACTACACAGGAGTAGAATCGAGATGTGGGTGTTTATAATACTACCCCCGGTATTTACTCGTCCAGATACCCGCGGCCCAAGACAGGCCCCCCAGAAACAGTAGCCCAGAGGTGGGCGACCAATGACGTGGGCGCCCAGCCTGACGTCTAAGCTCTATATAAAGGGGGAAGGACCTTTCGTTCTTTCATTCTCTCCTCAACCCCCCATCCCTTAAGAGACCCCTCTCTCTCTACCACTTCCACTCTCTAACACTCTCTCTCTCAGGCAAGAAGATACTAGGTTGAGCGTACAAATAGAGTTTGACTGTAGCTCGTCCTTACAAACCTCATTCCATATCGAACTCCAATACGATGAATAAGCTCACTGACTAAATTCATTGTAAACATAATTGGCGCCATCTGTGGGAAGGATCATAAGCTCATGCCTAGCTTGGTGTTTCTTATAAAACTCAAGCATTTCGAGTCTCAAGTAGGTTAATTTTCAATATTTTTCTTGGAATTCTTGGCATTCTCTATGATGGGAATAAGCAATTGAAAAAGGCTTAATTGGATAAGGTGAAGTATGGCTGCATCTATTATGCCCCTTTTTCATTTTTTTTCTTTGGGAAAAAATATGAAAAACTATCATAGGCACCTAGAACTCTTTGAAAGCTTCATTTTAATATAAAGTTTGATCCATAACTTTTCACGGATTGAAAGTTACGCCAGTTTTAAATGGTGAGGTAATTTATACGCCTACCAAAATTTAGCTCGCCCAAATCATTTCCTAGGCACTTTCTTTCATGAAACGTGCAACCCATTTATATGTGTGTGTAGAACTCTTCAAAATCTTCGTTTTAATGTAAAATTCGATCCATAACTCTTCAAGGATTGAAAATTATGCCCGTTTTAAGTTGTATGGTAAGCTATATACCTTATTCGCGTATGGCAAGCCCATATCTGTTTCCATGTATTTTCTGTCATCAAAAGTTCAAGAACATTCTATGGGTGGCTAGAAATCTTCAATAGCTTCGACTTGCTATAAACTTTAATCCATAACTCTTCACGGATTGAAAGTTACGCCCGTTTTAAGTTGCAAGGTAAGTTATATACCTTATCCATGTCTAGCATGCCCATATTAGTTTTCAAGTATTTTCTTTCATCAAAAGTTCAACAACTTCTTATGGGTGCCTATACTCTTTAAGAGAGTCATTTTGATATAAAATTCGATCCGGCTCTTCATGGATTGAAAGTTATACCCATTTTAAATTATAAGGTAAGTTATATACCTTATATACGTCTAGCACACCCAGATCCCTTTTCAGATATTTTATTTCATCATAAGTTCAAAAAACGTCTATGAGTGCTTATAACTCTACAAGAGCTTCGTTTTGATATAAAATTTAATTTGTAACTCTTCACAGATTGAAAGTTACACCTATTTTAAGTTACACAGTAAGTCATCTCACTAAAGCGGGGCGTTTGCTAGCCCGGTTTGCAGTTTATATATTTTCTTTGACCCAAAAGCTCGAGAAATCATTCTAGTTATATAGAAGTCTTAAAGGGCTTTAAGGGGGCTTCGTTTTGATGGGTTATTTGACTCCTATCTCCTCAGGGATTAAGAGTTGCATTTATTTAAGTCTCAGGGTCAACTTACATAAGCCGGGAATCACTACCATGTCGAAGAAACTGCCACCTCGTTATCTTTTCTTTAAACCATAAGAAATTGTAAGGGTTGCGTAAAGCTCTTCGAGAGCTTCGTTTTGATATGCCATTCGCACTCTAACTCTCAACGAATTAAAAGTCATGTTCGTTTAAATTTACATAATACTTAATAAGAGAAAAGGAAAAAAAAATTTAACAAAAGTAAAGTAAACAAAAATCATAAAGCTTTGACCGGCACTTTTCAATTTGACCATCTTCTTCACCTTCATTAGTGATAACCCGCACCACCACTCACCACAATAACGACACCACCGCTACCACACCACTACTCATACCTCAGCCACTACCGCTAGCAACCGGCGTCACCCTGGCTCGCCAAAATCTTGCTCGCCTGACCTAGCTCGCCCATAATATTGCTCGCCCGACCTAGCTCGCCCAAATCTTGCTTGCCCAAACCCTAGATCTCGTGCTCGCCCAGCTCTAGCTCGCCCACACCTCGACTCACCCATGCTTGTATTGCCATGACCCATGGCTCGCTGTTCGCCTTACTTGCTGCCGTGCTGCCACCAAAAACTAATTCAACCACCACCGCTGGTGTTCCTCTGCCTCTTACATTAAACCCCTAAAAGGGTCAATGTTTATTATAATTTTCGTTTAATTCAACCCTAAAAGGGTTAATTTTTATTAGAATCTTTGTTTAATTAAAACTTAAAAGGGTCAATTTTTATGATACACCATAAACCGATTCCATCCTGCCAAGCTTTCCGCCATCTGCTCTCTCGCCAACCGCCCCGCCAAGTCTGCACGATGAGGCGCCTAATCCCTGATTTGGATGGTTGCTGCTTAGATTCCCATGCTCTCTCCTGCTACGTCATCATCCAGATATTTGTAGATGTTTTTCCCTAGATATTTTGCTTATATATAGATAAGGATGATTAGGGCTAGTTATGATGTTAATGTGACTTCTTCTCTCCTCCAAAACCCAAATCTAATTCTCTCCCTCTCTTCTCATTGTAAGCTACATCGTTGGGCTATATCCATACTTATATATATATATAAAATACATACAACGGGGCATCCCTTATTGCCCTGTAGCCTTAATTGCTTGAGATTACTATTGGTTTGTATCATTTTTATTACATTATTTGCTTAATTCCACCCTAAAGGCTCAACTTTTATTACAATCTTTGTTTGATTCAACCCTAAAAAGATTAATTTTTATTAGAATCTTTGTTTAAATACAACCCTAAAAGGGTCAATTTTTACTACAATCTTTGTTAATTCAATCCTAAAAGGGTCTACTTTTATTACAATCTTTGTTTAATTATACCCTAACTTATGGCAATTCCTACTATAGCATTAATCTGATTCAACTCAAACGGGTTAATTTTCGTCACAATATGAACTTACTTCCACCTTGATTGAGTAAATTTTTATAGCAACCTCTATTCAATCTGACTTTTATCTTAAATTGGTTAGTTTTCATCAACTCTGATTGAACTAATATTTGTTGCAATCTTGACGTTAATCAACTCTAATTAAACCAATATTTGCTACAATTGTAATTTTTGTCAATTTTATTTGAACCAATTTCTATTGCAATCCTTGTTTAATGCAACTCTAGAATAGGTTAACTTTATTTACAATCTCAATCCCATTCAACCATAAAAAATTAATTTTGTTGCAATCCCTACTCATTTTAACCCTGCATGTGTTGATTTCTGTCAACTCTATTTCAGTTTAACTTAACCTTAACAAGGTCGGTTCTCGTTACAATCCCAACTTAGTTCATCCCCGTTTGAACTAATTCCCGTGGCAATCTCAGTTTAGTTCAACCCTTGTTGTATTAATTTTTGTTGTAATATCATTTTGCTTCAACCATATCCCGTTACAATATCCGTTTAATTCAACTCTGTTTAAACTAACTCTCATTACATGCTTAGTTTAGTTCAGCCCTTGTAGAACCAATTTTTGTTACAATCTTGAACTACTCCAACCCTGATAATGCAAATTATATTCTTTAACCAGCCAGTAAAAAAGCCTATCTATATTTGCCGGCCGCTATATCGAGTGACCAAGTTCATTATAATATATCTTTCGTATAAGGAACCATACTTTGCTAAATCCTTACCTGCAAATTATCGAGTTACCAATTAAGTGCAATAATTCCAAATTAGGGATATTATAGGAACGAAGTCATCAACTGTGTCTTTCATGGTTCTTGAATACGCAACGAACACAATCCAACACCGAGACAACGCAAATCAAAAGGTATATATAAGCACCGAGTTCAAAACGGTGAAAGCACTTATAAAAAGATGGCAAAGGAATATGATTCACTCTATAAACTTTGCTTGAGCATGCATGAGACCTCATAACTCCCTTAGAAAATGCAAAACAGGCCTATTGCCTCTTTCCATTCTTGACTAATCCAATTACTCCATGAATTTCTTATCTACATATTTTATAATCCCAAAGCATACAATTCATCAAATAGGAATACAAGACACCGTTGTCACCTGTAAAAGCTAAGCTACCCGCCACGTGTGGACATGCCCGTTCTTCGCCTACAAGACACTAGCAAATGTCATTAATGAAAAAGATGGAATCTAACCATAATGGAGTTGCTTGGTACATTGCGCGATATCACCATCTCTCAAAATCAGATGTGGCTAGAGGTTAAGCACCTTCGGGAGACATTGAGACTGTGATAAATTCAAAACAAAAACTGTCTCATATATGGTGAGGACTGAGAGAGTTTGTCTTTGCCCATGATTTCCTTTTGATGGGGATGTGTAAATCTTTTTAGGACAGGAGGACTTCGCCTTAGTCATTTTCATAGTAGTGTGTAAATCACTTCCATACTAGGGGACTTCGCCTCAATCGATTCCTTATTTTGGTGGCAAATCACTTTCATACTGGGGGACTTCGCCTCAATCATTTCCATAAAAGTGTATAAATCACTTTCGTATTGGGGCACTTCACCTCAGTTAATTTCTTATTTTGGTGGCGAATAACTTTTATACTGGGGGCCTTCACCTTATCCAACTCCTTATCTTAAGTGATGCAAATCACTGTAGGACTGGGAGACTTCGTCTCAATTCACAACTTTGACTTCCTTGTCTTGATGGCGCAAATCATTTTTCACAACTATGGGACTTCACCCCCAGGTCACAGGATAGACGTTACCTCCGTCACAAAGGCTAAACAACTCCAAAATTAAGAGGCTTTACAATCAGCAATGGTGGAAAGTATATTCTTTTCACACGACGCAAAGCATGTCAAAACAATTACAAGTCAAGAACTACCCATTCATAAGAGGCAATCTCATTCAAAGCTAGTGAATTTCGTCCTCAATCAGGCCGCGTTATACAACATTATGGCATATCCAGAAGACTTCACTACTTGTTAGAAATCAAATTATAATTGTCAGACTTGGTTGCTTCTTGCAACTTGACAAAGTATTTCTAATAAGAGAATCCAAAATAGACCGCGTTTGTTATCGCGCCTGAGCAACTCACACTCCAACCAATCTTCCGCTAAGCTATTGAGTACTGTAACTGCTCAAAAACTTAGTAAGAGCAATACAAGATATTATCTTTATCCACTTAGCCACCCTTACAAGCGCATACATACTGTGGTGGGCGCAATCGGTAATTCCAGACCACGGAAACAACTTATTGATAATCATGACAACTCAATATCCCTTCAAAGGGTGACAATCTAAATATTTAACAATAAGAAAAAAAAAATAGTATGATATCCGCAATAATCTATTTCAAGGTTATCTTCGACTTTCTTATGTTCGACACCAACATAAGTGACCCACCACAGGCTATCAAAAACCCATCTTTGGTAAATTACACATTACGCACAAATGCTTGTCATCCCACTATTAGCAAAAGTTCATGTGGTCCACTTATAACCACTCAAGATAAGCCATGCCAAGCCCATCAATTCATAAATAAGCATATAGGGCAAACAGACACAAGCTATGGACATCCTTTTAGAATGATATACCACATACTTGGCATATTGCTTTGCAGGTATCCTATATATGACACCTGGCGGCTAATCAAGTAAAGGCTTTTCACCATGGTCCGCCCTGGTGCAATCACCCGTAATGGGTGCAATGCTTATCACCATGGTCCGCCATCATGTGACCACCCATAACGGATATACTTAAATAAAAAATTGTGATTGTCGTCAAAATATGTTTGTTGTTATTTGATTCCTATATAGTCTAAACTATGTCTGGAAATAAGGCTTGAATAACCGAAGCTTTAGTTATATTTTTGGAAGTAAATTGTGTCGTTTTTGGTAAGTAAAATATTTAAAATAGAGTGTTTTAATTTATGTAAAAAATATCAGGTATTTTAAATGGCATCTTGGTAAATATTATGTAAAGTTTAAAATTTTTTTTGCATAAAAATTACCTAATTTACCCCGCCCAAACCCACTGCCCGTGTCTTTTGCTGACCAACTATACTCCCTTGCATTTGTGAAGCTTCCACGGGAAGCTTTTCCCATTCAAATTGAACGGCACTCATAGTGCCACGCATCGCTTATCCCATGGCCCAGAAATGGGTCTGTTTGGTGTGTTGTGGGCCGTTGATCTTCTTCCCATCCGATGGCTCTTGTTGAGCCACGTTTTAGCTAGATGAGAGCTTGATTCGTGCTTCTTTCGTTCGATCTGAGCCGCTGATTTGTTTGCGATGGACAGCTGCGATGGGGTTGACAAGGATAGTGCTCTGAGGGGTATTTAACCTCGATTTTTTCACTGAGAAGAGATGAGAACCTGATTTTTCCCTTCTCATCTTCCTCCTCTCTCTTACGGTGGTTCTCCAGGGCTTCTCTAGGGTTTCTCCTATAGTTTTTTTTGTTGCTTCCCAAGCTCCATTAATGGTGAGTTGCTAAGCTATTGGGTGCTGCGATCCATGAAGTGAGATCAAGAAGGGCTTTGGTCTCAGGCCGTGTTGTATTGTAGTACTAAGCTGGAGTAGGTATACATTTTTTACTCTCTCTCTTTCAGTTCATCGTTTCATTTGTTGAGTTCATTATTTTAAAAAGAGGTTTATAATTAATAGCTTAGGTTTCTGTAGAAAGCGCCTTATAAATGTACCGGTTCTATTTTGGTTTGTAATAATAAAAGTAGAGCTCTAGTGGTAGGGGGAACCGTGGAGTAGGCCAATTAGGGCCGAACCACATAAATCGTTGTGTTCTCTCTATTTCATTTTTTGTTTGTTACTTCCATCGTCGTTTGTAAGCTTAATCTCAAATTTGGGCAGCATTTTGTCAACTTTTCAAAGATACTAAAAACAGTAAATATTCGGTGAACTTTAACAAGATAACTGTTTAACAAGCAAAGTTTAAGTCTAAGTTTGTTAAGATCGATTTTAACATTAAAGTCATCAGATCAACCGTTCGGTTTTTGAAACAAGAAGTGGTATCAGAGCATTTTAGGTTGCGAAACTCATTTTGAAAAATGGCTATGAACTTTGAGATTGAGCAGTTTGATGGGAAGAACGATTATTCTCTTTGGCTGCTGATGTCCCAAGGCGTAGGATCTGCTCTACTACCATCGGAGGAACAACCTTCTCATCTAACAGAGAAGGATAAGGTAGGCATGGAGCAAAGGGGTTATGGTACACTTGTTATGTGTTTAGATAATAATGTTCTTCTTCTTGTTTCCTCTATACTATTGCTAAAACATGGGCTAAGCTAGAAGAGATATATAAAACTCAATCATTGTCTAATAAGATTTTATATACGGAAAAAATTTTCACATTTAGAATGGAGGAAAATAAACCATTAGACAACTCTCTCGATCAGTTTAATAGAATCTTACAGGAAATAAAATATGTTAATGTCACTATAGAAGATGAAATTTAGGCTATTATATTGTTATGTGCTTTACCCAAGTATCTTAAAGCTTTTAAGGAAATTCTTAGGATGGAGGAAAAAATGTTAATGTTAATGTCACTACAGAAAATGAAATTCAAGCTATTATTAAATCTTGTCAAACTCTAACTCATTCGAGTTGTTACCTGTCAAGGATGCAAGACCCAAAAATCTGATTGGCTCAAGCTTGTAAGTGGCCTGCTGAAGTCTTGAGTTTGTCTTCACCTTAGTTCCTAACATTTAAGTATTCGAGGAAAAGTGTTTGGGGGCTTAGCTCTGTCAACCTAAATGCCACTTGAGCCGGGTCTACATTCCTTTAATTCTTTGTCATTATTAAACACAAAAAATCTACAAAAATATATATAAGAAGTTTACATAATGAGAGCAAGAGTAATACCACATTAATATTGCAAACCGAAGTTGAATTCACCAAAAGCACCAACCATTTTCTCAAAAGGTGATTGGCACGTGCGGTCAAGAGTTTAGGCGGAGCTATGTCTAAGCTTGATTTTTGTGAATCTTGTATATTCGCTACATAGCATAGGTTAATGTTTAAGGTAGGAAAACACACAACCAATGGGCGACTAGATTATGTTCATTCTGATCTATGGGGATCAGCTAGGGTCACCACATTAGCCGGAGCATCGTATTCTCTATCCATTATAGATGATTATTCTCGAAAAGTTTGGATTTTTCTATTAAAACATAAAGATGATTGTTTTCTTGCATTTGTAAAGTGGAAAAATTAGATAGAAAAAGTAATAGGGATAAAAATAAAAATAATGAGAACAGATAATGGACTACTAATTCAAAGTTTGGTGAATTATGCTCTAAAAATGGTATAAAACATCATAACATAGTTAGGGGCATGCCACAACAGAATGGGGTTGCTGAACGAATGAATAGGACCTTGCTAGATAGAGTACGGTTCATGCTATTTGCATCAGGCTTAGGCAAACAGTTCTGGGGGGAGGCTCTCAAAATTGCATGCTATTTAGTAAATAGGACACCTTCAACAGGAATAGATTTGAAAACACTGGAAGAAATGTAGACAGGAAAGCCTGCAGACTACTCTCTAATCTAAAGGTATTAGGTTGTGCGGCATATGCCCACCAATCTAAGGGTAAGCTAGAACTCCGAGCAATTAAGGGTGAGTTTCTAGGGTACCGTGATGGCGTTAAGGGATATAGAGTAGAAGTCAAAGAGGGTAATCGAACCAGGGTTATTAAGTAGAGATGTCACCTTTAACGAGTTAGACATGCCCTACTTAATTGAAAATAGTAACTAGATTCATAAAACAAGATGTTTGAACTAGATAGGTATGAATTTGAAATAAAACCACCGGAACCAAACTATCAGAATAGGACAAATGCAAATACTTAAACTGAACTAGATAATAATTCAGAACTAAAACAGGTAGAGCAAACTTAAGATGCTGAAAGTGCTTATAGGAGCACTAAAATGACATAATAACTAAACATGAGCTTTTGTATTGCGTCATTTCGGTATTTATTAAAATGCGTTTTTCAGTTTTGTGTGCATCCGAGATTGACTAAAATTAAAAATTTTCTACCTTGTTCCCGATTATAAATAGGGGTATTAAGAACTTAGTTTAGCATCCCAAAATTTTTTTAAAGATTATTTTTTTAAATATTGAAGGGAAAAATTTAAACCAAAGAGGGCACCAACACGCCGTCACCGGGTCCCATTAGAATTTCAAAGTTAAGCGTGCTTGGGCGAGAGTAGTACTAGGATGGGTGACCTCCTGGAAAGTCCTCACCCTCAGGTTGGGGGTACTGGGAAACAACCTCTCTTCAGATTAACACCCTGAAGGGGGAAGGCTGCAAACATCTACCCCCCCCCCCCCCCCCCCGACCCTGCATAGGCGGGAGCCCTTGAGGCACTGCTTATGTTCCTATTGAAGGGAAAAATTTAGTAAATATTCTTGGAACCCACTCTTTTGGTGTCAAGAGGTCAATATAAAGAAGGTCTCGCAGTCTCGGTAGTTCCTCCCGGGTGATAATTGTGGTCTACATTCCATGCGTTCCTGATTCCATTTCGCTTAAGCTTTCCTTTGATTTTTGCATTTTTATTTATGCTTTTAATTTCATATTTATTATGCTTGGATGTTCTATGTCATTATGATTATATTAATTTAGAGATCCTAAGATTTATAATTATGAGTTTTAAACTATTTCCACTGCGCTGCTCTAACCAATTTTAGGGAATTATTTTTGATATATTTTCAACACTAAAATTGAATTAGATCTCCTAGATGAGGGAGGCCTTCAAGGTGCGCATGACGCCTTATGGACAGAAACCAAACCCTACTTATAAAGGTCCAGAGGATCATCTTCTTAGCCATCACAAAGCTGGTTGCTTGGCAATGGACCGAAAAGCCGTTCACTTTTGAGAGTGGATTCATGGTTCATGTATTACAGGAAAAGAGTTGGAATTATCTAACTTGAGAGTGCCACCAGTTAAAATGGATGATTGCAGAGCAAAGGTTGAAGACCCTCTCTTCGAGGTTGACCTTGGCTCAAAGGAAAACCCAGGCCTTGCATATATGTGAACGTTATGTTTTCTAAAGAATAGAGGAAGCGATATGTAAGCTTAGTCCTTGAGTTCAAGGACTCTTGCTTGGGATCACCATGAGATGCCTGCCTTAGAAAGAATAGTGGTGGAGCATAAACTGACAATCAAGCTAGGGTCAAAGCCCATTATTCAAGCTCAACGAAGGAGGAGATCATAAATTTGGTCAAGGAGAAGATTGAGAGATGCTTAACAGCCAAATTCATTTGAATTATTAGGAGCGTTGAATGGCTAACTAACATAATCCCTTTGATTAGAAGAATAGCAAAACTAGACTTGAATACAGTTATACTAAAGGATGAGTAACCCATGCCTATTGCTGATTTTCTCATTGATTCAACCTCAGCGAGCATGAGAAATTATCCTTTCTGGATGGATAATGTGAGTATTACCAGGTCATGATAGCTTCGAAATATACCCACAAGATTGCGTTCAAGTGTCTTGGGTCAATGGGAATTTTCCATGTCATTTGGAATAAAAAAAATGCTAGTGCCACTTAGTAACGAGCCATGAACATGATTTTTCATGGCATAATTAGCAAGACTATAGAAGTCTATGTAGATTATAATGTGGTCAAATCTAAAACCCAAATTTTGCACTTGGAAGACTTGAGACGTGCGTTCTTACAAATGAGGAGCCATAATCTCGAAATGTACCCTCTGAAGTGTGCTTTTGGAGTTCGAGTCAGTAATTTATTAGGCTTCCTTGTGTATCAAAAGGGGATTCAGGTGGATATAAATAAGGAAAAAAGCATTCAGAATGCCAAACTACCCTCAAGAAAAAGGAAACCCTAGCGTTTCTTAGGACTAGTCAATTTCTTGAGATATTTTGTCTCAAATGTTACAGGAAAAACTAATGTTTTCTTAAAATTACTGAAATTCAAGTTTGCGAAAAATTTTAAATGAAAGGAGCAGCATTAAGCAGCCTTCAAGACCATCAAAGCTTATTTGATTAGGTCACCAGTGTTAATTCCACCAAAGCTTGGGGACCATTGAAGATCTATGTGTCTGCCTCTATTAAGTCTTAGGCTGTTTACTTGCATCAGACAATGAGCAAGGGTTTGAAAAGGTTGTATTTAACTTGAGGCATTAGTTGAATGAATATGAATTAAAATATAGTTTCATTTAAAAATTGTGTCCATCATTGTATTGCGCGTCTATGAAACCGAGGCATTATTTTCTGGCATTCACTATTTGTATAGTTGTTAAGGCAGTTGTTCTCAAATACATGTTAGATATATCATTAATGAGAGGCAAACTGAATAAATGGAGCTTTGCTTTGCTACAATTTGAGTAAGTATATGTGTCATAAAAGTTAGTAAGAGGCAAAACCTTGGCAGACTGTACTTTTTGGCTAATGATCCTAATATAGAAAAGGAATTAACCGATGGACAAGGGGAGGTCTTAATAATTTAAATAACTCCTTGGAGACTGTACTTTAATAGATCAAAGACTATGTTTAGTGCTGGGGTAGGAGTCATCATTGAATCACTCTCTAGAGTCATTACCAAACTTGCTATCATCCTCATGGGTAGATGCTCCAACAATGGAGTTGACTATGAGATGTTAATTGTTTGCCTAAAGACCCTCCTAGAAATGGGAATCCTTAACATAGAAATAAGAGGGAATTCATAATTGGTAATTTACCAAGTGAAGGGGGAGTTTTAGTCCTTAAGTGATACCTCAAATAAACATATATCAACATTGCAAGGGCTATTGAAGAAATTTTATGAGGCTAAGACTGAGTACATGTCTCATAATCAAAACAAGGCAACTAATAACTTGACTCAATTAGGCTCTAGCTATAAACTACCTTGAACTTGGTGTGACGAGTCCATGTTCATTAAGACCAAGGTATTAGACCATGACCTCGAGATTACTAGGTCCTTTGTGTTTGATAGTAAGGTGATTCCAAGGGACCCCCTTGATTGCCTCGAGGTACATCAAAACATTATTGAGCAGAACAGAGATTGTACAAAACACTTAGTGGTGTAATTAAGAAATGTCCATTAGTTCACCAAAGAAAAATGAATGAAAATAAGAGCACACAGGTATCATCTAGATGTGAGTCTATGGAGTTATACAAAAAGATGGCAATGTAGTACTTCTTAAATGCCTAGACTTAGATGAAGCCAGGATAAGTGAGGGCACATGAAGGGATTTGCATATCTCATTTGGCTAGAACCAAGATGCATTGGTTGATATGTCATTATGGCCACTATTGGCCATCAATGATGAATGATTGCATCAAATACGTCAAGGAATGTAGAGCATGCTAGAGACATGGGCATGTCCTTAAGGTCCTTACATTTGAAATGCATGCAATAGTTAGACCATGGCCATTTTGAGGACGGGCAATAGATATTAATGGGGAGATTAATCCTTCCTCAAGTAAACAACATTCATATATTCTCGAAGCCAAGGATTATTTCACAAAATGGGTAGAGGCTAAACCATATAGGAACGACAATCAACAAAATGTGACTGACTTCACCAAGGAGTATGTCCTGTGTAGGTTTGGTATCCCAAAACCCATAGCTGTGGATCAAGCTAAAGTGTTTCAGGGATCATAGGTTAAGGAGTTTAAGCTTTAATATTGAGATCCTATACTCTAATCCTTATTATGCCCCGGCGAATGGCTAAACAGTTAACAAGATTCTTAAGGCCAATATTGAAGAAATGATTAAAGACAATCCTAGAAGGTGGCATGAGCTGCTACTTGATGCTCTTTGGGCCTATAGGATGCCCAAAAGAGATGCTATTGGGACAACTCCCTTCCATTTAATGTATGGCCATAATGTTAAGCTACCAATGGAAGTTACAATTCAATCTATAAGGCTAAATATTCAAGGGAAGTTTACTAAACTTTAATATAGGCATTCCGTGATGGATGAACTAAATGACTTAGATCAAGATAGGCTTGATGCTCTTCATAAGCTTGAGAAGTAAAAAAGAAGAGTAGCCAAGGCTTATAATAAGAAGGTCAAACCAAGATCCCTTGACTTGGGAGATTTGATATGGAAAGTGGTATTACCCAATGGCCAAAAAGACCATGTCTTTGACAAATGGTCCTCAAATTAGGAAGGTCCAATCATTATTGAAGTTTTTGCAGGTAATGCCTACTTAATTCAAAACTTACATGGAAGGACACATCCAAGAGCAATTAATGGAAGGTAGTTATGGAAATATATGCTTTCAATTTGGGATTCTAACAAAGTACTTAAGTCTAGATTCCTAGAATTATAGGCTTAGTTTCAACAACAGTGCCTTAAGGATCTTAGTAATGGTCCTTGAGATAAAAGAACTTTGTGTTTGAGAGTCATGTTGGAGAAGTCAACGTATAATTTCATCCATATGTAAATAAAGGGGTACACAAAGTTTGCAGGAAATACAAATTTTACAATTTGATTTCACTTTGTCCCTCTACAAGATTAAAAAAGATTGAGAGCTGATGCGTCTCATATTTACGCATCTTCTCATTTATATTTTAGCTCTTTTGCACATGTTTAATTATCGTTGTATTCTTACTTTGAAAATTTTTATATTTATAGGTTCCAATATTAAAGTTTCTTAAATTGTTAAATTTTGGTGAAAACAAGACAAAATTCGATGCGAGGGCAATTAAACCACGTCAATTTATTTATCGAAAAAGAAAAAAAAAAGTCAATTGGGAATCAGGATAAGAACGTACAAGCCCGGCCAGCACATGCTCCTCCCCTGTCCACCAGGCCGAATAGTCCGACCCACACCAGCTCAACATGCACAACCTACCTCTGCCTCAGGCCCAATCCATCATCTCAGCCCAGCACCACCACCAGAGTGGCACAGACCTGCCCAGATCAGCACCTGCGTACCAGTACTTGCAGCCCAAGCTCCAGTCCAGCACCGCCCTAGCCCAGCTCGCTTAGGGTTGTAGAGCACCGTCATAGACAGGGAGTTCGCAGCTCAATTGGGGGGAGGACGCAACATCGTTTCTCTGATTCTCTCTCTGTAAAATCTATATTTTGATTTTACTTTTTCTTTTATGTTAATTTGGAGCCGGAGTGATTTAGCGTGAATACTGATATGGGTTCGTTTATCTCCTCCTCCACCGGTACACCCTTCATGGAGAGTTAACTTGCTCTCTAGGGTTAGATAAAATCTTAGTCTTTTTATTCTTGTATTACTTTTAATTTCGGGATAATTTTATTATTTACATAAATTGCTTGATTATGGAAATACTTTGAAGTATTATGATTTAATTGATTATTCAATTGATATGATAATTGAATTTGTAACCTTTGATAATTGATGTTGATATTTGTAAATTAATTCTTTGTACTTGTAGTCTTAGGATTAATTAATCAAGCAATAGTTTTTGTTGGATTGTTAATTAGAGTCTATATTCCCTATGTATTAGTTAGATAGGGTCAATCCGTGATGATTAACTATATGTTAGGTAGAGTCTGTTTTCCTTATGTCTTGTTAGATAGGATCAAGACATGAGGCTAACAACATTACCTAAGTAAATTGAAGCTTGTAGCCTAAAAACTACCTATGTGATAATCAATAATCACAATTTAAGAGTTAATGTTAGAATAATTAGCTAATAATGGATTCAAAGCCCTAAGTTCTATTTTCATAGTGTTTTCGCCTTTAGAATTAGAATTCCATAGTTTATTGTCGTTTCTTTAGATTAATTAACAAGAAAACTCTCTCAATTTTCATTGTGTCAATTGAGGTCTGGAATAGATTCATGTACTCTTAGTCTCAGTAGTTCGACACCCTCTCGCCCTAGACTTCAATTTAGATGTGCTTAGTGGATAAGGTTTTATATTAAATTTTGATAGACATAGAAAAACACATCAAGATTTTGGCGCCGTTGCCGGAGATTAGGCAACGTTCATGGTTTATTTTATGATTTTCTTTGATTTTGAACTTAGGATTTTTAGTTTTTAAGTGTCATTTGTCCTTTTTTTAAAAAAAACAAATTATAAAATTTTAGGAGTTTTCATTGAGTATATTTCATGGTCTCTTAGAGTGGTTTCTCGTTTAAGTTTGTTAACCATTGATTTTAACGTAGGTTTTATTAGAGTTGATTTTTAGTTTCGATTTAGGTTTTCTTTTAACATAGGATTTTTAGAATTTTGCTTGTTATTTGTCTTGGTTTAATGCTAGGGTAGGGCTTAGGAATTTTAGTTTTAATTTTTATCATTTATTTGTTTGCCATTTGTCTTTCTTTTTAAGTGTTTGTTTTGTTTATTTACTAGTTTTTCTTACTTAGTTTTGTTACTTGCTGATAAGTCTAAATTAGCATACAATTTTGTTATATTATTTTAATATATTTTTAAATATTTTGTATCAAATTTTACTTTTGCTCATTTTCGCACATATTGCCATTTTCTTGCAAAAACAATCGTTTTATGCTAAATCTTGTTAGGTTTTATCATTGACATCAACAAGTAAAAGCAAGATACACCAAACCAAAGTAAAAAATGGGCAAAACATAATAATTAACATGGCTAAAGCAAGAACACAACAAGTTCATGCATAATATAATTCAACTTGCAAAAATGGGTAACAAAATGCACAAATTAAGTGCAAGGATTAATTAAACAATGCATTGACATGTCAAAGTTGATGTAAACTCTGAATTTATGTGGGTCTAAGCTCAAAAATTTTAAGAAAATTAGCAAAGAACAGCAAGAACAGAGAAAATGCACCAAGCTCAACCAATCCATTTTAACTTGCAATTTTGGGTGGCAAAATGGACAAATAACATGAAAAAGCTTCTTGAACATTTCATTAACATGGTCAAGTTGATGTTAAAGCAGATTTTGGGCGGTGAAAAGCAATAAAAAAATTTAAAAAAAAATCGAGTTGAACAACCATTGCAGAATTTGGGTGCAGGTGGTGGTGCAATCAGTTTCAACTTGCATTTTGGGAGCAAAAACTCAATGCTTTTGACCCAAATTCATTTTAAAAACATACTTTAACATGTATTAACTCATCTTTTGCATGTGTTTGGGCGGTGGAATTGCAGAAAAAATTTAAAAAAATGGGTAAAAAACACAACTTGTAGCAGCAGAAAAAAAAAAAAAAGATTATTTTTTATCAACTGACAACTTTTCCTCACTTTGGGCAGCAATATTATGCAATATTTTAGTTCAAATTCATTGTACAAACCTTATACAACATGCACATGATGCTTTTGTGCAGGTTTTGGGAGGCAGAATTTAGAAAAAAATAAAAAAAATGGATGAACAAAGTTGCTTCAGCAGCAGCCGCACCATGTAGCAAATGGGAAGCAAGTTTGATGTATTTTTTTGCATAATTTATTTCCCCTTCAAACACTATAAATAGGGGGTGTTTGGGAGTGTTTGGATCATCCTTCACTCAACAAAAATCTCATACAAAGTGTAGAAAAAGAAGAAGAAAAACGGGTGAAGAAGGAAAGGGGAAGGAAGGAAGAAAGTTTGGTTTGTAATGTTATATTTTTAGTTCTTTCTATTCTTTTTTTCTTTCCTAAGTTCATGAAATTTGTGTTTATAGTGTTTTATATTAAGTTTATCATGAACTAATTTCGTTATTCTAAGGCTACGATGTAGCCTAAGTTGTAATATACGCTTATTTCTAATTCAAAGTATTTAATGTTTATGTTATTGTGTTGTTGAAGTGGTTATCATTTTTCTTCATGAGTTTTAAATGCTTGATCACCATTTAAAGCCTATAATGATTCATAATGAATCTGAGAGGAGATTTGCAATGATTGCTGAGGTGATAAGCACCACAAATTAAGCGAATGCTTGAGAGAGCTTAGCGCGATTTGTGTGGTTTTCAAAAAAGAAAATCATAGACCTTTAAAAATGCTTTTCTTATTTAAATTCATGCACGAAAGTGATGGGTTAATATGTTAAAGAGTATGCTAAATGTTGCTCAAGAGAGAACATTTAGTAAATTAGGATTTTCAACCATCAACACACAGTAACAACTTGAATATCGAGAATAGAAAAGGCGTATTGATGCAACTAAGGTGAAATCGGATGCCTTAGACTTTATAAAGTGATAAAAACCAACAAAAAATTAGCACATTCTAATCTCGTTTTAACTTTTATTTCTTTTTATTTTATTTTACTTTATTTCATATCAAAATCCTAAATTTTTTGGTCTTTCAAATAGCATTGAAGCTACTACTTGCTTTTTGTGACTATTCTTGTTTATACACGGTTGTCACTCTGTGTCTCTTAACCTTACCATTCTCAACCCTGAAATTTAAAGGACCTTAAGAGACTTTAGAGCCCAACACCGAGCACAAACTGCAATGGCTGCCAAATAATAATACCGTGCACTTATGGAGTACTTTACTCCCACCACATATGCCTCACCTTCATGCATTAGGTAGCCACCTATAGCCCAATAATTTGAGCTTAAACCACATACTATACTGATGCTTTTTCATTCCAAGGCTTAGGAAATGAAAACCCGTACACATATTTGGATAGTTTCATGGAGATTTGCTCTACCTTTAGTATTCCTAATGTTAGTGATAATGCCATCCTACTTCGCCTTTTTTCCTTTCTCTTTGAAGGATAAGACTAAGTATTGGGTAGGCACCTTATCTAGTGGGACAATTAGTACTTAGATTCAAATACAACAAGAATTTTTTAAGAAATTATATCCCATTAGTAAGACCAACACTGCTGAGAGAGCCATTAACACATTTGTCCAACTCCCTAGTGAAGAGTTCCATGAGAGTTGGGATGGGTTTAGGGAACATTTACGAGCTTGTCCACATCATGCTATCCTTAAATGGCAACTGGTCCAAAATTTTTATTATGGATTGAATGAAAAGGGTCAACAAATTGTTGATGCTTCATGTGATGGTCAATTCCTTAGGAAGAATGAGGATGAGGCATGGGAACTTTTTGAACATTTGAATGAGAATTCACAACAGAATGGCGCACATGCACCTTTGAATCCTGCTAGGTTAAATAGAGGACGAGTGCATGAAATTGCACGCACTTCCATCTTAGATAAGAAAGCAAATTCTCTTGCATCTTCTGTGATGCAACTTACTTCCTTATTTAAGATGCCAGACTCCCTCCACTTTGCCTAATTTGTCTAATGTTCCAAACATGTATGGTGTTTGTTCTACATGTTCTTTTGTTTCCCATTCTACTCTTGTCTGCCCCTCTGCTTCACCTTTTGTTGAGTGGTCACAGGAACATGGTAATGTGGCCCAGGGATTTCCAAGGAATGATCTATACTCGAATAAGTACAACTCGAACTGGAGAAACCATCCGAACTTCTCCTATAGGTAAGGAGGTGAAGGGCAATTTGTGCCATAACAATCGAATCCACCACGAACCTCACCAATCTAGTATGTCAGGACCTCTAAATTTTCAACCCCAAGGGTATGCTTATAACCATTCTCAACTTTCTAATTTGAGCTCGAAATTGAATTTTCAAGAGAAGGTATTGAGTGCACTTAAGGGTTTAGAAGCTAATTCCAAACTCCTCCACTCCCATACACAATCGAACTCTAAGATAGAAACCCAAATAGGTCGGGTAGCTAATGCTTTGAGTAAGAGAGATGAGGGAAGACTCCCTAGCCAAGTCGTAGAGAACCCTGGGAATCATGTGAGGCAAAACAACTATCCTCCCCATCAAGAGCAAGCAAAGTCTATTGTAGGGTTAGGAAGTGGGTAGGAAGTTGATGATGGGGTGAGGTTTGAGAGTGAAGTATCCATAACTGGTGAGAGAGAAGAGAAGAGTGATGAAAGAGAGAAGGAGATCAATAAGGTCACGCACCCTTCTTCCATTTCTAAAGCCTTTTATCTTTCTTCCTCGATCGTATGAACCTAGAGTGCCTTATCCCTCAAACTTTAGTTGTACCACATCCACATGGGAAGGATAAGTAATGGGAAGACATTTTGGAGACTTTTAGGCAAGTAGAGATTAATATTCCCCTTCTTGATGCGATCAAACGAATCCTGGCCTATGCGAAGTTAATTAAGGACCTACTGAATCAAAAGAGGCGATCTAGAGCACATCTGTCTAAGAAAGTATTTTTAGCCAAGAATGTGAGCCCCATTTTGAAGTGTGACACTCCGATTAATTATAAAGACCCTGGTGTCCCCACCATCTCTTGTTCACTTTGAGAATACCCAATTGATAAGGCTATATTAGACTTAGGAGCAAGTGTTAACATTATTCCTTACTTAGTTTATGAGAAGTTAGGCTTAGGAGAGTTGCAACCTACCACGGTGATGTTGCAATTAGCAGATAGATCAACTAGTGCCCCCTGTGGTGAGCTTACTAACATGCTAGTGAAGGTAGACGAAGCCCTATTTCCTACTAATATTTTTGTGCTCGATATGGAACCTTCTAGTCATTCGAAAAACCGTCTTCCTACATTCGAAGTCAGCCTTTCTTAGCGACAGTCAATGCTACCATTAACTTTAGATTAGGGGTAATGGATGTTAGTTTTGCAAATATGACTATTAGGTTGAACATTTTTAAGGCTTTGTTGTCACCCAGTAGTGAGGATGAGTCCGAGTGTTTCTATGTAGATGTTATTGATGATTTGGTTGACCAAACACTCCCCTCTATCCCAATTATTGACCCCCTTGATGAGAATGTGAAACCTTCTAAAGAGATGCAATGAAGGTTGAACCCTAGCATGAAAGAAGCTTTGGGTTGGGAGAAGAGTCACTTGGTGGTTCAAGAGCGAGTTGTATTAGGTCATAGGGTGTCTAAGAAAGGTATTGAGGTTGAAGCAAGATAGAGCCTTCATGGGTCCAGCGCTTTTGTATAGAAAATTCATTAAGAACCGCGGCAAGGTAGTCAGGCCATTGACAAGTTGGCTAGCTAACGACATCATTTGAGTTTGATGAGTCTTGCTTAGAAGTTTTTCAAATGCTTCGGTTTATGCTTGTTATTGCCCCCATTATGCATCCACCCCACTACTTCTTCCTCCTGAAATCATATGCGATTCTTCTGATTTTGTTATAGGTGTTATCTTAAGTGGTTTCTTTGGTTGACGTCATTACTTGATCTTCACTGGGCCCATTGCATGGTGGAGGAGTTATTAAATGATTTGCATGGTTTTGTGGTTTTTTCAGAGTTGGATTTAGGTTCCGATTATCATCAACTTCGAATGCGTGCCGCTGACATATATAAGACGACTTTTCGTCCACACATTGGTCATTATGAGTTTTTGGTTATGCCTTTTGGCTTAATCAATGCCTCGACTTTTTCTAGGGTCTTATGAATGATATTTTCGTGCCTTATTACGATGTTTTGTGCTTGTCTTCTTCGACGATATCCTTGTGTACAGTCATTCCTCTTGGAACCATATTTAGCATCTCTGTGTCAAGTTTGAGTTACTGCGGGATCATCATCTTTTTGCCAAATTTAGTAAATTCGCATTTTTCTTGGGTTGTTTTGAGTATTAGAGTCTTACCTTCATTGTATGTGTTGTGATTCTCCTGCCTGATGGGCTTCGTTCTTGTCTTTAGCTGAGTGGCGATATAATACAACTTTTCATTCTGCCATACAGCATACTCCTTCTAAGGTTCTCTGCGGCCTGGCCCCTCTTCTTCATCTTCCCTATTTGCCAGGGGAAAGTACTGTTGAAGTTGTTGACCGTAGTTTTCAAGCTCGTTAGAATGTCATTGCCCTTCTTAAACATCATTTTGGTTGTGCATAGCCGATCATCATCATTCTGACTGCCAGTTTAGTGTTGACAATTTTGTGTACTTGAAGCTTCAACCGTACTGTCAGCTTTCTGTCACTCAACGTTCCCATTAGAAGCTCGCTACTCATTTTTATGGCCCTTTTCGCATTTTGGCAGGTTGGGACCTTTGCTTATACTCTCGCACTGCCTCCCAAGTCCCGTATTCATCCTACTTTCCATGTGTCTCAGCTCAAGTGACATGTTGGTAGTTCCCCTCTCTCCTCTTTGCCCATGGTAAAGCCTGATTATGACGTCCCTATATGAGAACCCAAGGCTGTTTTGGATCATCGTATGGTGCGTCGCACTAACTGGAGTGTAACACGGTGGTTGATTCATTAGAAGGGTAAGGCTTGGAAGGAAGCTACTTGGAAAGACTATTATGATTTTCGACCCTGTTTTCCAGATTTTCGTCCTTGAGGACAAGGACGTTTTCGAGGAGAAGGAATTGTTACATACTGTCTCTCTTCCTACCATTTGTTGTTGTTGTTGCATTGTCCACTAATAGGTACTTTCTTTTCTACACTTTTTGGATATTTTTGGTGTGTGGATTTGCTTTTATTGACTAGTTTGTCCATGTTTCTGTTAGAGTGTTACAGTAATCGCATTAAACATATAGAGAAGAAAGAGAGAGACACGAAAAGTTACAAAAGAAGAAGTAGAAACGGAGTATAAGAAGGAGAACAGGGAGAAGAAAGGGCAAGAAGAAGAATTTGAGATGAATTTGATTAATGATCTTTGCATTACATGATCGTATGTATTTACAGAATGAGTGGGGAAATAACCAACTTTCCTTCTAAAACCAAAGTGCACTTCAAATTGCAAATTCCAAATACAAAATTCAAAATTAAGCGAGAGAAAATGGCGAGAAGAGAGAGAGAGTGTGTGTAACATAGAATATAGAAAACATTCATGGGACTACTGATGTTAAAAGCGCGCCTGGGGTGCATGAGGCGTCAGCTCTCCTACCTCAACAATCTTAGAGCTAGTCATTTTAATTGGGGCGCAATGTTTTGTGTGCCTCACGCACTTGTCTCGGCTGGTGAGGCATTCGCCTCTTGCACCTTTTAGGCTGCTTCTAGTATATCAAAGCTCAGTTGATTTAAATTACAGAACTACCCCTTGAATAACTTAGAAAGTCAAACGCTAACCTACGTTGTTTTTTTTTTTAACATAAAACCGCCCAGAGGCTAGCCATTGATAACTAAACGATCCGAGTTTATAAGGGAAACAACCGAAGGTAGGCAAACCTGCCACCAATCATGAGTACATCTAAGACCTAAATGTAATGAGGCAACCAAATAAGCAACCCGATTACAAGATCGAGGGGCCCAACAAAACGAGACATTATTAAAAGAGCCAGACGACGATAACAACCTAATATCAGTAATAATAGCACTACATTCCCACGCAGGGGACACAACATTATCGATAAAATCTAAAGCCCGTTTACAATCCGACTCGATGACAACATTTTTCCAACCTCGAGAATCCGCTTGAGAGACACCGGCCCTAATAGCGAGAGCTTCAGCAATAAGCGAAGACTTTGCGTTGAAAGAACCACACCAAACTCCCATGAGATTACCATGATGATCACAGGCAACAATGGCAGCGGCCGAACACGAGGAGGAGGAAAAAGCTGCGTCTGAGTTTATTTTGATCCAATCCGAAGGGGGAGGTGCCCAGCTGGCTGCAGCACCCGAACCAGCAGTAGAGGAGAGAGAAAATGCAGAACGCAAGGAGGAGGAGTGGGTTGTACCCCAACGAAGATGCGAACCAAATTGCTTTAGCCCAGGGACAAAAGAAGAGTAAATGGTCCACCGTTTCAACGACCCCATCACAACGAGGACAGAAAGGGTTGCGACTGATTTTTCTCTTCCATAAGTTCTCAACGGTAGCTAAAGCATTCATGAGAGCTCTCCAAAGGAAGTGTTTGAGTTTTGGAGTGACATTGAGGGACCAAAGAATATGTAAACCATGAGTCGAGACCATAGAGGAGTTGGACGAGGCCTCTGCTACAGTAATAGGGCTATCCGAATAGGTCCATAGCCAATCCCCAGATTTAACAGTATAGACTCCGTTTTTTGTAAAATGCCAAATGAAATCGTCATCCCAGTATGGGTTTCCGATCGGGATATCCGAAATTGCCTTTGACACCTCATGGGAGAACAAATTAGAAATAAGGGATAGATTCCATCTTCTTTGGCCCGGGATGATGAGATCTGAGACCTTAGAAACTGAGTGATCGGGACGTGCATTCCCCACCGAGAAGGAAGGGAGGTCGGGGACCCACTTGTCATTCCAAATATCAATATTTTTCCCGCTATTCACATTCCAACGAAGGCCTTTAATGATGAAATCCCAGCCCTCAATGAAGCTTCTCCAACCCCAAGAGGGGTTATGACCCAAGCGAGCATTAAGGATCGAGCCATCATTAAAGTAAACCCCTTTGACGATTTTGACCCAAAAAGCGATAGGATTTTGGATGGCTCTCCAAACTTGCTTCGCAATAAGAGCGATGTTAACCCCGCGCATATCACGAAAGCCGAGGCCTCCAACCCATTTTGGTCTAGAAATGAAATTCCAAGTCTTCCAATGAATGCCCTTGTCCCCATAAGACCCACCCCTCCACCAAAAACGAGCGATTGCGCTATTAATTTTTTTGGAAAAAGTGACCGGAATTTTAAAGCATGACATGACAAAATTGGGGATCGCTGACACGACCGACTTAAGGAGGATCTCCCATCCCGCATGGGAAAGAAGTTTAGACTTCCAACCTTGCATTTTTCCCCAGATCTTATCAAAAAGAAAGCTAAGGGCATTTTTTTTTATCTTCCCCACAAGATTTGAGATCCGAGATACCTGTCCTCCCCATTTAAGAGATTAACCCCCAAAATCTCATGACATTCCTCCTTCACCTATGGAGGGGTGTTAGAGGAAAAGAACGCATGAGATTTTTGGGGGTTGACCTCTTGACCGGAAGCATCACAAAAAAGACTAAGAATTTTCATAATATTTCTACACGTTCTAGTGGAAGCTTGAAAGAAAAGAACACAGTCATCGGCGAAAAACAGATGAGTCAGGGAAGGACAAGTGGACTTGATATGAAAACCATTCCATTCCCCGCATCTCTCCCCTTTGTTGATGCGATTGGATAAGGCATCCATAACAAAGAGGAAAAGAAAAGGGGAAAGGGGATCACCCTGCCTAAGCCCTCTAGAAATCTCGAACCGAAGAAGCCTCTCCCCATTAACAACCGGACTTACTCTAACCTTAGTAACACATTCCATCAACCAACCCACAAATAAATCACAGAAGCCCATTTTTCTTAACACCTTTTCGAGGAAATCCCATTCGACTTGATCATAGGCTTTAGTGAGATCAATTTTGAGAGCCAAAAAATTTTTCCTTCCTTTTCGTTTGTTTTTAAGAGCATGGAAAGCCTCATGAGCCACAATAATATTGTCTTAAATTTGCCTTCCTTTAACGAAAGCGGATTGTTGTGGAGAAATGAGATGATCCATAAAGGGTTGAAGGCGGCTTGTGAGGATTTTTGAAATGATTTTGTATGAAAAATTGCAAAGGCCAATTGGTCGAAAATGATGGCTCGAGCTTGGGTTTTTAGTTTTTGGAATTAAGACAATATTAGTGTGATTAAGGCTAGTAGGCAAAAACCCGTTTTCGAAAAACGTTTCAACCACCCGACAAACATCGTTTGAGACAACATCCCAGAAGGAAGTATAAAAAATGCCCGAAAAAATGTCCGGGCCAGGAGCTTTGAGGGCGCCCATCTGTTTCACAGCCGACCAGATTTCGGCACGGGATATCGGCTTGGTGAGCTCGGAATTCATGAACTGGCTGACTTTGATGTTGATGTTATCGGTCACTACAGCCAGATTACGGACCCCTTTCGCCTGGTAAATGCGCTGGAAGTGGGCTGAAATCAAGTCCTTGATTTGTTGTGGGTCATCAACCCATTGATCGTGTTCATTTTTGAGCCTTCTGATCTCATTTGCTTTATTTCTTTGAATTGTTGTAGCATGAAAAAATTTTGAATTCCGGTCTCCAAAAGTGAGCCAATTGATGCGGGACCGTTGGTGCCAAAATCTTTCCTCCGCATCCCACCATCTTTGGAGTTCTTTTTTGAGATTTAATTCCTCCACCTCCTCACTGTGTGAATTGGATCGACTTTGCAGTTCGGTGAGTCGGCTAGAAATGAACTCAAATCTCATTTTGCACTCTTTCGATCTAGCTATACTCCACTCCTTGAGACCTTGGCGGCATTGGTGGATCTTGTTAGTGAAACGTAGGTTCCTGTCACCTCTACCGATATAATTCCAGTTTTTCCTAACCGTATCATGACAATCATCTTCCATCAACCATTTCGACTCGAACTTGAAATCCCAGTTGCGTCTCGGTTTCTCCCCTTCCAAAAGAAGGAGGAGAGGGGAATGGTCCGAACCGACAACCGGGAGCAACGTGGCCGAGGCAAAGGGGAACATTTGTTGCCATTTATAGTTGACGACTGCTTTGTTAATATTCTCTTTGATGTTTCTGATTCTATCTTGTTTGTTAGACCAAGAGTATTTGCATCCCATAGTCGGAAGTTCACACAAGCCTGCATCATCCATAAAGTCCAAAACCCAAGATAGTTGGTAGGTGGAAACAGGGTCACCATTCAACTTATCTTGGGTGGACGTGAAGGAATTAAAGTCACCGGAAAAGATGGAGGGTGGGTCCAAATTGGAGAAGATTGAAGACATCTCTCTCTAAAATGAAGCCCGCCTATTTTTATTCGGCTCGCCATGAAGGAAAATATGATTCCATTCTTTCCCGAATCCCTAGTCAGATACAAAGACCTCCACAAATCTCTCAGAAAATTTTACAACATTTAAACGCACTTTGTTACTCCAAAAGATTGCCATGCCGCCCGCCAAACCTCTCGGGTCAACAATAAAAGAAGCGTGGAAACCAAGTTTTTCCCCATTCAATCAACAAAATCTTTTTTGTTTTTGTGTTTCCATAAGAAATAAAACATCTGGCCTGAATTTTAAATTGAGCTCATTTAGAGCTTGAATCGTCAAGGGTTGGCTGAGCCCTTGACAATTCCAACAGATAATGCTCATGGGTCCTGAGGCGGTTGTTTGGGGACAACCGCCGCAAGCCCCATAGATGGAGAGAGCTCGGTCTCTGGGTGAACCGAGGCGGTTGTAAAATATTCCACATTCAGACCCATGTGTACATGTGCTCAGACATAAAATAACTTAGTATTCAACATTCAGCCCCTTTGGCTAACTCTGGACTAATTTAAGTAGTGTAATATTTAATATAATAGTGTAGTTTGATCTCCAAGCGAATTAGATTTGATGAAGTCAAGGAAGCCCTGAAATAAATGGGTTAGGGTAAAGCAGTTGGCCCAGATGGAATGCTCATAGAGGCATGGAAATGCCTTTGAGAGAAGGACATCAGTTGGCTAACTAAATTATTTAACCAAATCCTTCTTTGGAAGAAGATGCTTGACGAATGGAGAAAGAGCACATTAATCCCGATCTATAAGAGCAAAGGCGACATCTACAGTTGCGCCAACTATCGGGGTATCAAACTAATGTGCCACACTCTGAAGCTGTGTGAGCGGGTCATAGAGAGGAGGTTACAACAACAAACGAAGGTGTCTGATAACCAATTCAAATTTATGCCCAACAATAGAAGCCATCCATCTCCTAAGGCGGACGATAGAACACTACTGGGATAGATAAAAGGATCTTAATATGGTTTTCATTGATTTGGAGAAGGCATAAGATAGGGTGCCAAGAGAGGTCTTATGGAGGGTTCTGGAGGGGAAAGGCATCCTCGTACCCTATATCCAAGCCATTAGAGACATGTACAAGGATGCACAAACTAATGTGCGTATAGTAGAAGGGAAGACATACGCTTTCCCTATTACAATTGGGGTGCATCAAGGATCTGCCTTGAGTCCTTTTTTGTTTATTCTGGTTATGGATGAGCTCATTAGACACATCGAAGGAGGTGTGCCTTAGTGCATGCTTTTTGTGGATGATATATTTTCGGCGAGCGAGTCTTAAAAAGAACTAAATGAGAAGCTGAAACTTTGGAGAGGAGCTCTGGAATCGAAGGGCTTACAACTTACTAGATCCAAGACTGAGTATACGGAACTCAAGTTCAGTACCTCCACTGGGCCTAGCATAGAACACTTCAAGATTGGATCGAAGACCATATCGAGAGAGGAGTGTTTCAGATATTTGGGTTCCATGGTATGACAGAATGGTGAAGTTGACGAGGATGTCAATAACTGTATTAAAGTAGCCTGGCATAAATGAAGGATGGCCTCTATGGTACTTTGCGATAAAAAGTTTCCATTAAAGTTAAAGGGACAATACTCTAAGACCGTAATGGGATCGATTATGTCATATGGTGCGGAGTGTTGGCCAATTAAACAACATCATACACAGAAGATGAAGGTGGTGGAGATGAGGATGCTGTGGTGGATGTATGGACACACAAGAAAGGATAGGATCAAGAACGACGTCATTAGAGACAAACTGGGCGTGGCTCAGATCGAGGATAAATTGAGGGAGCAACATTTGCAGTGGCTTAGATATGTTAGGAGGAGACCGACCACTGCTCCGGTTAGGAGATGCGAACAACTTCATATTACGGTCAGCAGGAGGGGGAGAGGCAGGCCAAAGAAGAGAGGTTGGAGATGATTCGACATGACCTCACCCACCTAAACCTACGGGAGGAGATGGGCTTATATAGAGCTTAGTGGTTGGCTGGCATAGGGGTAGTCGATATAGCAGTTTTGAATAGAGGAGCATATTTTGGCTAGCACTAGTATTCCTAGGCTTATATGACTTCCTCTTTGATGTACTTGATATGAATGGGAGCTGTTCTATTTGCCTATTATTTGCCTTTTGTTGCACGCTTTCTTTATGTTTTCCTTGTGCCTTGTTTGTGCCCTTATGTTTTTATACTTTTATGCTTCTTAAAATTAGGAATTTTAAATCAACCCTAGGTTTAGAGTTCTGAATTCTAAACCTGTTCCGCTGTGTAATCTTTAGGAAAAATTTTTGAAATTCATGCCAACAATCGGTATTAGGGCAAAGGGTTTATAAACCTATTCCCGGGAGCTCTCGTACGTGAGGTGTCACGAAGCGTGAGTCTCCGACCAGGAGCTTAGGTAGAGAGAAGAGTCTCCTACTATAAGTGCTCTAATGGGTGCCTACTGTTGCGACCATAGTTGAGAACTGTGAACCCAATAGTCGGCATCGGAGTTTATTTTCCAACAAAATTCATATCTTTTCCCAACATCAACAACAAAGAAAAGCCAACCATAAAGTTTATCACAACAATCCGTTGGAAAGAAGAATGCTATTACAACATAAACGACCAAAATTAAGTCAAAAATGCCGCATGAAGAACCAACAACAGACAATATGATTATAAGTCGAATAGAAAAAGGTACTGCAACAAACAAGTTTAACTATACAAAATGAGAATAAAGAATACTAATGATAGTGCACATCACTCTCATTGGCGCATACTTTTGATTATTTTATTTTATTTTTTTATTTTTTGTAATGGCATTTATGTATGTCAACCATTAATTTAAATGACTTATAAATAATTTATTTCTTTGACTTTCCAAATCAACTGCTCAATAATATTATATAAAACATATACCATCCCATGCATCGCACATGTTGATTATAAGGTCAAGTTAAATTTGACGGGACATCATCCTTGTAGCTTAAAGAAAGCATTCATATGCCTAGGATTTATGCACGGAAAAAGACCATTTATTATAGTACTCATGAGCCAACAACATGGAGCTGTTGAATTTGGTATATGTTTATAATATATGGGGTAGCTTGTTAGGTGAGCAATTTATACGGATCAACTAGCTATAAAAGGATTGAAGGTTATACCTTTTTTGGGTTACACGCCCTATATATACTTGCTCCGTACCTACATGTCCAGTATATGCTCGCCGGTTCCAACATGCCTGGTACTTATAGCCTCAATGCTACTAGTATAACAAGTAGATAGTTAATATATAACAATCAGGTAATAATAAACTAAACTTAAATCAGAAAATCGGACCCCAAAATATGAAATAGACATATAAACACCAAGTGGTGCCACTCTTGCATGCCTTCCCCTCAACGTGTAAGCGGGGAAGGAAGGCGTACTTGAATATAAAAAAGAAAAAGCGAAATGGGAAGGGGAGAAGGTCAAAGTGAAGAAAAGGGATGACGATGGGAGGGGCGAGGATGATGGTGATCATGTTATGATGGTGGCAAGAGATGACGGATGGATGATGTATATGATCATGATAAGGGCATGACGATGATGATAACGATGTGATCTTACCTTTTGATTTAGCTATTCTAGGTCCTCTGCTACCTAGGAGGGTACCAACACGCAAGCACTGGATCTCATCAGAACTCCGAAGTTAAGCGTGCTTGGGCGAGAGTAGTACCAAACTGGGTGACCTTCTAAGAAGTCCTCGTGTTACACCCCTCCGGGTTGAGGGTTCTCGAAAATAGCCTCTCTTCAAGGTAGCACCCTGAAGGGGGGACACTACATACATCCACCCTCCTAAACCCTGCTTAGGTGAAAGGCTGTCAATTTAGTCTCTATGCATTTAATTTTGTTAGTTTCATGCATATACTATTTACTATGTGTAGAGTAATTTGACATCAATTTGATGGCAAAATTTTTAGTACTCGAATAACATGTGAGTTTAAATCGAGTCAAGTGACTTTATATTAGGTTATTTGCATTATATATGACCAAACTGATTAAAATTTATGTCATTTACTTAAATTTTTACCATAGGACTAATTCAACACAATTTGAATTGTATAAGAACCAAATTAACACAACTAAAAGTACAAGGAATAAATTGATACAAAAAGAAAAGTATAGGGACTTTTTGTGAAAATAATCCTAAAAGGTAAATATTAGAACATTACTATAAGAAATTTAAAATTTTAAGATATAAGTATTTCCCACACAAATTACTAATAAACTACAATTCGGTTGTTTGAATCTTAGTTGAAATTTCTAGCCAAACTGTTTACTCATTTTATTAGTTTTAGTCCTCCACATACTTGAACAAAATAAGCCTTATTTTGGATCGAAAAAGTCATAGCCTCTATATTTGACCAAAACTTCTCTTTCTGAGAAGAGAAGGAGAAAAGAAAAGAGCTAAAGTTTGTACTTGAGATTTTAAGAAAGCTATATTTCTTCTAGTAACTAATTTATTCATTAACTCTTCTGCTCTTTTGCTAAAATCTCTAGAGCTCTGTTTAGAACATGGAATTGGAACTGGACTGTAGAATTGCAATTGCAGTTCCAATTCTGATGGAATTGAAATTTCATTGTTTAGTTTATCAAAAGAATTAGAGGTCGAAATTATAGTTACATTAAAATCAATCAGGTTGGAGTGTTTCTAGTTTCAAATCAACTACGGTTGGATTTTGGTTGGAGCGGTTCACATTGCATTTAAGTTATTACAATCGGAGTGGTTCACATTGCATTCAAGTTATTAAAGTCACAGCGATTCACTTTGAGTTCGAATTATTCGAGTTTTGAGTCAAATCGGGTCGATTATCACGTCGAAGATTTGGTGTTCAAGTGGGGGGCTTGAGGTCAATAGAGTTAATATAGAATTGCAATTCCTTACCCCCCCGGCCCCGCCCCGCCCCGCCCCACAAAGGAATTGGAAACTACGATTTTCCGTTAAAATTCAATTCTATGAAATTGGGCAGTGGAATTGTAATTCCAATTCCAGCAAATGAACCAAATAACAAAATTGAAATTCTAGGCTCCAATTCTAGCCTCAGCCCCAATTCTTGGCTCCAATTCTAGGCTCCAAACACATCCTAGGTGATTTTTATATGTATGTTTGTATCAAAGTTTCAGCATTTTCCCCAAATTTTTTAAGAGACTTCCTATTACACACCACCTGTTAACCCCTCTATGTGTTTGAAATTAAAATAAGATCTAAACATGTTTAACTAAGTTTGTGGAATATGGTATTTAACATTGGCTATGTTATATTACTTTGATTTATGATATTTTGAAAATATGATTTGAACATGATGTACAAAAATGAAATATATTTCTTATGCTTTGTTTTGTGGATTGTGCTTACGATGACAGGTAAAGACATCTTTGAGATATAAATGGGAGATTATACCGTCTTTGTTAATAGTGCACTATTGGAATGTTCCTTAAAACCCGTAATTGGTCAGAGACCCAATTATGATAGCTAATTTTGAGCCCACTTGCAAGGATTATATGCAGCCATAACCAAGAGGCTTAAAATCCAAGAATGCAGTTGAGGTGTTCTTAATTTTCCTTGATAATATTTAGCAAGCGACTTTAGCTATGCTTTTGAACATGTCTTTTCAATAAGCCTTGATCCTTGTTTTGTTGACGGCTTTGTTACTTGCTAAACTTTACGCTCACCCTATTGTTTGACAAGTGAAGAAATTCAAGGGACTTTCTCTCCACATGGTTGAAGTAGCTACAACCTTATAAGGCTCTCTTTTACATTTTATGAGTTAGTAGTTCAATTATATAGGATTATGTTTACTTTTTGAACGTTTTGAACTCCAACAGATTGTATCATATATTATCCACTATATCATAAAGCATATTTAGAATAAATATTTTTAGTATTTCCCCAACGATAACCATCGGTTCGCTTGTTGGCTTAAAAGTCATTAACCCATTGTTTGCTATGCTTGGGGTCATGACAATTACACTTGGATAAAAATAATGATTACTTTTTTCCAATCTTTTCTCTATTTCTTATGGCAACAAATTCAGATTCAGAGTAAACAAAGCTTGTCCTAGCAGTAAACAACTTCCTCATTTAATGAGCAAACGGATAAATTACAATCACACAAAGCTTGACCTTAAACTACTCATAATGTCAAAATGTTTCTATGTTTAAAATCAAATAGTGGCACCACTTTGCCCATCCCAAAACCATACAACACTCAATTTCGAATTTCGATTGCCTCATTTCGTTCAGCATATCTCTGCATGTAGAAAGAAAGAAACAAGATTGATGGCTAGATGAACCATCTGAATGACTTTGATCAAATAGGCTTGCTGGGGTTCCATATCAGAACCGGGTTCCAGGCTTTGTGCGGACGCCATCCTTGACTCGAGTAACGAACAAGAGCCGTGGGTCATCTTCTGGTATTTCGCGTTCCTGAGGAATCAAAGCAAATGCTAAACAGACTTTAATAGATAGAAAATATATTTAGAGATTGAAGTCATGGATGAAATAGACAGATTGTTCTTTTAGCACGGGTATGACGAAATGGTTGTTGCTATATGCTCTAGCAACCAACCGCTGGATTACTGAATAACGAAATAAACATATGAGATACAAGGCTTATTAGTTATTTTGGTCCCTAAAGTTCATATTGCATCTATTTCCGTCTGCCTCCATTAGTTTTGCCATCAGTCGCAGATCAAAAAGAGGAAACTAAGTTTACTGACTTGGTTTGCCTATGTCACTAGTTATGCCACATCGCCAAAGGAAAAAGTCCGACAATATATTTCTTTTTAGAAAAGACGGATGGTTCGATTTCGAAATTGACCAGTAAAGTTTTGCTGTGGACCCACCAATTTAATTTTCCTTGGATGCATGGCACAAGGGGTAACTTGTGGCCAAGTTAGGAAATTTAGGCTCCATTTGTTTCGGGAAAAACCACATTCTAGGAAGTGGTTTTCCCCTTTTCCTTTGTTTGGTGCGTCATTAGCCCTCAAATGAGGGAAAATAACTTCCCTTTTAAAATGGGGGAAATCGTGATTCTAAGTGGTTCAAAAACCTTCACGGTTATCATCATGCAAATCGAGATCGAATCAAAGTAAACCAAACTATACTGTAAATATTTAATGTGAACATCGGACAAGAATTAGACTGAATAATTAAGAGCAGCTTCGATATTACTTTGTTATTGATGCAACAGAACAACTTTAATCAAGTTAAATTGTTACATAATATTATAGAAGAAAATTATTTAGGTAATATTGTTGCATTTATTACATAGGTACTGTGATATTTCAGTAATATACAATTATGTACCCTGAAATTTAAAATTTTTCTCATAAATCAGGTATCTTTTATTAAAATTTAGTATATTTTAAATGAAAACAGCAATCTATATGTATCCTATATCATAATGCAATAATTTCTTTTGTTTAAAAATGCTAACATGACACATTTTTTGATAATATATAAGTAATTTTTGTTAGAATGTGGACAAACCTTTTGATAATATGATATTTATACCACATCAATTTTTGGCAGAAATTAACCGAATTTTAATGAAAATTCACCAGATTTTAACACAGTATATACACAAGTGATAAAATTTCTTATCTCATAACACCTCATTGTATATAATAAAATGGCAAGAGTATTTACATGATAAATGCTCAAATTTTAAAATACCTAAGAAATAATTTTCCTAATTTATACAGCTTTTATAGTTAAATTTTTATTTTGTTACTTCATATATGTTGTATTATTACTTATGTTGTCCTATAAAAAGATATAAAATGATTGGTGCAAAATATTTTTTAAAACATACATGAAGACATCACAATGGGGAATTAAGTTTTCCTTTGAAACAAACAACGAAAAACCTCACTCGGAATTTATATTTTCTTGAAAAACCTTTTCCGAAGAAAAATCAATTCCTAGATTCTACTTTTCCGTCAAAACAAACGGAGCCTTAATGTCATATTTTGGTTACTAATTGGAGGCAGATTAATGCAGGACCAAAACATGTCAAAACAACCTTCAAAGAGTGTTTGGGGAAAAACAATTATGGAATGGGAAAAAAAATTGGTGAAATACATTCTTTTGCAGTTGGAATGAAAGTTCCATTTTCCTCCGGAATTTGTGAGGAAAATGAGGGGGAATATAAAACTCTATTGTACTCGAATCTATATCTATTCTTCTACTACTAAAGAAACACAGCAATCTATCAGTCGTACTCTTAAGCTGAATTTTTTGATCAGTAACATTTCTGTATGTATCCATTAACTCAAACCTCGAATGAGCTTGGTCTTTGAATTCAATTTATGTAGACCATTGTTTTAACATTTTAAATATGCTATTAATTCAACCTCGGACTAGACCTCGTGAAAAGTCAAACCACTCAATAATTGATATATTCTAGCAGTAGATTGAATTTTCTGTTCCAGTCTGATTTTATTTTGGACCAATATTTTAAAATTTTCAATAAGTTCGGTAATTTAAACCTCGACAACACTGGTGAAACCAATGAATGTCTAGCTCTAGGATTGGGGATTAGCTGAATAGCAGCCATTAGGTTAACTTTTCAATTTGAATCGGTAATTGAAATCATCTCTAACTACAAAGTTAATTCTTTTTCCTTAATATTTTCCACAACTTTCAAACTTTAACAATTTTCCTACATTAAATCTCCATCTCATTCTTGTTTTACACAATTATAGTGACATTTTCTTTTCCTTAAATTTCCTTGACCTCCAAATAAAAGAAAGAACATAGAATTTCTTTTAATTCTTTTCCTCTCCATTTTCTTTCATTAGAAGTTCCTTACTCCAAACGTAGCCTTAAAGACCTATGCAGCTAGAAAATTTAAAAGAGAGAAAAAAATATGTAGAAAAGAAAATGAAAAGAAAAGAGAGAGGATAATTTCTTTAGAGACGGAGGAAAACTGAAGCACAAAGTGTGATTTAATTCCATAAAGAAAAGAGAGAGTCGGGGAGTAGAATCATAGAAAATTGCAAGCTGTAGGTGAACATTAAGGAGAAGGAATTATTTTCACACCTAACGGAATTCAATTAACATTTCGGACTAAAAAATCGGAACAGAGATTTGCTATTCAATCTAGTCCTTGATTGGTGGACCTTTATCAGTTTTTGGTACAGTAATGAACATAACTAAATATTAATTAGTCCAGGCCAGATAGGAAATTTAGGTAAAGGGTCGAATCAATTTGGTATTGTTTTGTCCAATCCTCGCGCCTTGACATGGATTTGTATTAGTGCTTGTTCAATCTGATTTAGGATTAATAATAAACATCCTCAAATGTTAAAATATAGGTTTGATATCCAGACCGGTCATAGTCTTGTTTGGTCCTTGGTCATTGATTGCAACTTTATCAATTGTTTGTTTGGGTCGGATCGAGAAGTTTGTTTTCCATGTTAGATTAGTTATTGCATGGTCTAGTCCTCAGTCCTTGATTTGAATCTAAATTAGTCCTCTTCGGTACATGCTGAAAATGGAAATCCAGTTTAAAATAGGATCATACACGACCGGTCATTGTTCAATCCTATCTTTAATCCTTGATTTGGGTCTTTTATCATTCCTCTGTTCTGTCCACCTAGGGTTTGGTGTAATGGGAATATTTAAGACCCTTACATATGAGTCCAAATCAAACTCGAAAGGTCGATCAAAGACCATATCAGCTATTATTTGGTCCAATTTTTGTTCCACTTTTACAGGCCTCTGGTCCTACTTAGGCTAATATGATTTCCTCACTCTCCTCTCATTTTTAAAAGGAAACTAGAATTTTCATGATATTTTTCTTAATACTTTCCATTGCGTTTTCTGCAACTTCTAAACACCAGACGCATTTTTCCATAATTTTTCTTTCCACAATGTTTCAAGGGTTGCAAAAAGAGCCTAATAGGAAAGATTTAGCAACCAAATGGGGTTGAAACCAAATAAGACCCATAACCAAACCTAATTCCAAATTCTTCAGTTCTGAAGCCCTGTCCATTCAATTATGTAAGTGACTCTACATTATCATACGAATTCTCTGAAATAACTCTGCCAATGGGGGTAATTTTATAGCCTGCCACAACACCGGATGAAGGAGAAGGATTGTGTTCGGTAGCCAAAACCAGCATAAAACTTTTTTATGGATCATTTTATGAATCTTGGATTCCTATAGCCAAGTCAATGGTTTGCAAATGGTAAAAATGGATTCGATGGACCACTAAAGTTAAAGAGTGATTCAATGAGAATAGTATTAGGATGAGAACAAGGGTCTTAAGCCTCTGATGCTTCTATCTCCTGCCTTCTTTAAGAGCTATAAAAGTGAAGATAATACCATCAACGCTTTTGCCAGAACAATCAACCCTATATAGGACATGTTCACTTTATGAAAGTTCCCCAATTCTTCAAGAGAAGCTTATGAACTGTTGTGTTTTCCTAGAAAATGTGTTCACTATATAGGATGTGTTCACTTCATGAAGATAACACCTAGAAAGAAAGTTTCCCTATTTTCGTCCTCTTGTACAACAAAAAAAAAAAAGAAAGAAAATAGTTATCCACTATTTTCCAAGTTTTCCTCAGAAAACGAAAGATTGTTTTTTAGCATTTTATAAATTTTAAGTGTTTTCAAATTTTTCATAGCAAACACAAGAAACTTAGATAAAAAAACAAGAATTTCCGCGATCTAAATGCACAGTTCTAGAGGATGTCTAGTTTCATAACAGCCTATTTGGCTTGCCAGGAATCAATATGTCGTTCCACTTGGCCAAGAAAGCTTTACCCATGTTCATGTTTCAGAACCAAAAACAGTCTCGCTCTTAATAATAGTCGTACTCTTTCCAACCTAATATCCAGTTATAAAAGGAAAGATTCCAATTAATCTTCCTTAAACAATAATTTTCTACAAACTTCTACCTTACTTCAACTCTTAATTTAGCCTTTATGTATCTGAGTTGTCTAAGGATACTTGGACATAGGCATGGCACACAAAAATGTCAAATTAAACCCAGAGAAAAAACTTAGAAAATAGCCAAATCTAACTTCTAAGCACATACATATGTCCAACACCCCTTCCAATTCTAGGTAACAAAGCCACTAAAACATACGTTTGAAAATTTCCTAAACAAACAAGAAGCACGCATGCACAAATATAATGCAGAATTAAAGGAAAATAAGCTTACTTTTAAGCCATTATAATATGCTTCCACTGCAGGCTGAGAAGGGATAATCTTCCGGGCTTGCATAAGGTCCCAGATATAGTTAGCAGTAGTATATCCACCAGTCTGCACGTGAATAAAACCTCTTGACAACATTCATACAAGATTAACCCAGATAACGGAATCAAGTCACATTTTAAGGCCATATTGCAATTGCAAGGTTTCAATGGAGGTTAATAGGCTACAATAATTATGTGGGGTCTTTTACCCCCTCTTTGGCAATTGAGTTAGGGGGGTGGTGTGTTGGGGTTTGGGGGGGTTATGATTGTACCTTGTTTGGCTATTGGGGGTAATGGGGAGTAATAAGGGGTAAAGAGGGGGGGGTGGAGGGGTGGAGTTTGGGGGGGTTATGATTGTACCTTGTTTGGCTATTGGGGGTAATGGGGAGTAATAAGGGGTAAGATTTAAGCCCCATTACCCAATTTTTGTTAAACCACACCCCCCCCCCCCCCCCCCCCCCCCCCCCCCCCCCCATTTGGGGGGTTAAAAGAGGGACGGTAAAAATTAAAAAAATTTGTGATCATTTTACCCCTTTTATATTTTCTTTCTTTTTTGTTTCTTTTTTTCCCCTCTTCCTCCCATTTGCATGGTTCTTCTCTTGTTCCAGCCCCTGCGTCCTCTCCTCTTCTCCTCCATTGCCCTGCTTTGCTCGCACCTTTCTTGCTCGAACAGGTATTTGTTTGTGGATTTTTTTTTTTGGGTTGGTGACCGAGCACTTTTATAAGTGGTGTAACGAACCTTTTGATGATTATGATATATAACTATTTTGGGGGTGTATTAACTTTTTCTTTTTTATGTTTGGTACAACAACAACAACAACAACAAACCCAGTGCCTCCAAGGGCTCCCGCCTAAACAGGGTCTGGGGGGATAGATGTACGCAGGCTTCCCTCTTCAAGGGGTTACCTTGAAGAGAGTCTATATATTTCAGAATTTCAGTTCACATGAAATACAAGACCACAGCAAACAAATTGAAATTTTGAAATTTTTTTTTTTAACATCAAATTGAAAATTTTAACAGAAAAAATTGCATTTGTTCATGTTGTCTGCTGCCAAACCAACAAATAAAAAGGCCATATCTAAAATGTAGCTTATCTAAAAGAATATAATCAAAGTGATTGTGAATTTTTTTTTTTTTTAACTGTGGAAGTTACTGTGAAATAAGTCAAAAGATCATCAAAAATAAAAATTGCTTTTGGCCCTTGTTAGAGATTCAATGAATTCGGAAGAACAAAGTTAACCTATTAAGAATGGGGGAAAATTTTAAACTAATAAATTTAACCCTCTTTATTCTTATTCCTCGGAAACAACCTCTCTTTAAGGAAGCACCCTGAAGGTGTAAGGCTGCGTACATCCCTCCCCCCTAGACCCTGCATATGCAAGAGCCCTCGAGGCACGGGGTCGGTTGTTGTTGTTTATCCTTATTCCTTTACCTAATTGTCAAACAAGGGTAACTCATTTACCCATCTTAAATAAGTATACCCAAACAAGAGTAAAATAACTTCTTACCCTCCCCCCTTTTTACACAATTGCTTTTATATTATTACAAAAAAAAAAAAAAAAAAAAGGGATGAACGGCCATGCAATCATTAACTTTTACATTCATTTGATAGATATTGACATGAACTTTTCTTTTCAAAGTAGGATTCGGGAGAGGATACATACATGTATATATACACACACAAACACAAACCACTATGTGGGATCTATCCATCAAAGATAACTGTACCACATAAGTATTAAGTAAAAAAGGAATTCAAGAATAGGAAGACCAAACCTTTTCTCCCGCTGCAACAAGGAGGAGATCACTACCCATTTTGGGGCTCAAGAAGAAGTTCCGTTTGTTCATATTTACCTGCATTAATTCATAGGAACCAATGATATCTAATAGCAGCTATTAACAGAGGTATGGCAGATGAAGCTCAGAGGCAGCATACCAATGTGTCTTGGGCAAGTTGCATGCCCTTAGGCGTGTATCCAACCATCGCTCCCTCTATTAGTGTCTGCAACAAAATATTATCGTTAAGTACATTAATCTAGACGACACAAAGATCTCATATTCTAACGAGTCACTGCACCAGTCAATTAGGGAATAATATGAAATTTAGAGCTGCAGTCTTTGTATGTGATACAAGTATGCTTGCAATCAGATTAAGGGGCTTGGGATAATTGTTGGGCCACTTGAGTCGGAACATTTTTGGGTTTAGGTCATAGTGTGCTTGACCCTATTTCTCCATGTGGAGACATGCTAGTGAAGAATATCAAAACTTAAGAGGTATTTTGTTGGCATGTGACACTAGTAGTAGTATGTAGGGGTGTCTATGAGACGAGCTGGCTCGCAAGCCTCCGTGAACCGGCTCGTTATAAAGCTCGAAAGGCTCGGCTTGAGCTCGTTTAGTGTATCAAGCCGAGCCCAAGCCTAGTAAAGCTCGAGCTCGTAGGCTTGCGAGCCTAAACGAGCCTAAGCGAACCTTTATTAATATAATATGTTTGATTAAATATGCCCAATGAATCCAACTTTGGGCCTAAATGAGCCAAGCCCGAGCTTAAATGAGCCTAAACGAGCCTAGATTGAGCTTAAGTGAGCCAAAATATTGCAAGCTTAATTCGAAGCTCGTCGAGCTTAGATCAAGCCGAGCCGAGCCGAGCCCAAGTTTATGATATTCCAGCTTGAGCTTGAACTTTCTTAGCTCAGGGAGCTTCGAGCAAAGACCAAGCCGAGCTGGATCCGAGCTTAATGAAAACGAGCCAAGCCTCGAGCTTGGCAAGCTCAGGCTGGGCTGGGCTGGGCTCGGCTCGGCTCAAATACACCCCTAATAGTATGGAATGGCATTTAGGGACATGCTAGGAACATAGTTGATTTTCTCGATGACTGTTAATCACTACTTAGTAATTATCTAACCACAGGATCTACACAATGACAGATCAGATGTACGTAATTTAGCTATTTCAGATCTATTGCACTGATCACAAGTTGCCCACTTTATATTTGCCACATTAACTGCAGAATAATTTTAGGATTCAAAATAACTAAGGGAACCGGAGTGTCTAAGCCAGCTTATGCACTCCTAGACTATTCCGAGTTTGCTCGCACTATCCTCATTGAAGTTTCCTCATATGCAACAAGGTAAGTTATGACCCACAAATCTAGTGAGTGTCCTCAAGGAATTGTTTGCACCCAATGGTTGGTTTTGAACCCAAACTCAACGCTTAATGAGTACCAACTACAAGTGCCTAACTAGTTGAACCACAAACCTTCAGCTTGATGACTCCAAATGATGTCTTTAGTCCCACATTCTCTCCCTTCACTTAAACAGACGAGAAATCTAAGATAGATAACCAGGTAGTAGTCTTCCAAGGACGAGGAGAAAATACAGTGTAAATTCTCAAAAAAAATTGTACTATGGGATAATCATAGTCCTCTGTCAGAATCTAACACCTACCACATACAATTCAATGATTGGTGGCTTCCCTGAATTCATGTAATCATCGAAAACTTTATGACCTCGATCAATGTCTCCGGAATGTAAATAGCATCTGCAATCAGAAACAGAATCAAATAAATAATAGAACTAGTGAATGAGAACAAATCAACCCATGATTCAGCCTATACGACAAGTTCTGGTGATACTATATGTTACACACCACCAATATCAAGACCTTGGCAACAAGTTCAAGAAGAACTACATGCCCATTTTGTTTGCGTATATCCTGTGTTACCCAATTTGTATATGTAGTCAGATAAGGATAAATGTCCAAGGACCTGGCTATTTTCTACAGATTTATGCATTTTTGTCTAGTTTGAAGTGTCCTATTGCCATAGAAACATCAAGTATCCTTATCGGGCAAGGATACTTTAAGACCTAACAAACTAACTATGCATACAACAATAACTGAGTAACCACTACAACATCTAGATACTACTTCAGAAAAAACTTAGAATAATCAAATACCTTAAGTTTGATGATATAGTGCTAAATTGGAACTACTTCAACATAATTGATTGAACTCGTCCACAAATCTGGTACCGTTATTTTCCTCTATAATTGTTCCCCTATTCTATCATTTTTATAGAGCAATTTTGGACCTTAGAAACATACAACGGTTCACGAAAATCCAGAGTACATTTTCAGTTTCATCTGAAAATTGACTTTCGAAGCTCATATTGTTAGAATTGGATGAAATGGAGAAGGCAAAAATGACAGCAGTAATGGACATGGTAGCTTGGGCACTTTGGGAGGAAGAGGGGAGGGGCGGGGGGGATAGAGAGATTGTCATGGCCATGGGCAGCCGTGCAGCTGTCTAGAGCTACTCATGATGCATGAAGAGGGAGAGGAGATGGGGCAGGAAAGAATACAGGAACACATGTGCTATCAAGTCAGATTAAGTTGCTGATGAAAACAGGACAACTCCTGGAAACATCATGATCGACACTAGTAGCTACCCCATGCTCATCTGTCACGGGTCCGCACCAGTTCGCTCCAGAGGCTTGTCATGACACTGCCTGGGTCCGGCCCAAGTATGCTCCAGCGCCTTGTCATGACATTGTCATGGTCCATTAGCGCTTATGTCTTGGTCCATACTTGCTTGTATTAACACCAGATAGAAATAAGGATATATTGGGTATTAATTCAAACAATAGGACACGCTATTATTAATTTGTAATAGAATAATCTAGAATTCTCTAGAATTACTTGTAACTACCCCCGCTCCCCCCTTTCCCGCCATTTTTGAAGGACGGTTATTTCCCGCCTCATTATTTGAATAATTGTAAGTAGTTATAAATAGGGAAGCTCATACTTGTATTAATCATCCAATCAAATATCAATGAAAACCTCTCTTAACCCGTCTCAATTTTCTATATCTATTTTCTCATCTAATTTCTTCTCTTTCTCATCTTAATTCTTCAAAACTGTATCTTCACATGACGCTAGGCAGAAGAGGGAGGGGCAGACCAAAGAAGAGTTGGCTGGAGACGATTCGTCACGACATAACCCACCTACACCTAAGAGAGGAGACGGCCTCAGATAGGGCACGATGGAGGGCTAGCATAAGGGTAGCAGAGATGGCAGAGTAGATTAGTGGGGGGAGGGACTGTTAGTTTAAGATCCTTAGGCAGGCATAACCTCAGATGAAGCACTTATAGGCTAGTTTAGTGTTTGATCATGCTTCTTCCTCTTCTTCTTCTTCTCCTTCTTCTATTCCTCAAACCTCATTGGTAATTAATTGGTGGTTTATTTGCAGGCACTCAATTACTTCAGGTTGGGGGTCCTCGGAAACAGCCTCCTTTCCACCCGGAAGGGGTAAGGCTGGGTACATCACCCCTCCCAGACCCTGCTTTCTGCGGGAGCCGCGAGGCACTGGGACTGTTGTTGTTGTTGTTGTTGTCTCTCAACCTCTAGATTCATTGATCATCCTTGATCCTTGAATTTAGGTCACGAAATCAAGAACGTGACAAGGTGGTATCAGAGCCATCTTTCGATCACCAAACTGGCCATTACTAGAAGTACTCAATCCGCTGCAACAATGTCTTCATCTGGAGGAAACGGCCGATTCACAAGTTCAACAAAGATTTGAGTCTGTGGAGAAACGCTTGGAGAGATTGGAGAGGATCTCTGAAAATCAAGTTCGAATTAGCAATGAGCTCAAAACATCCGTAGATTCTCAAGCTCAAATCATTGAGAATCTAAGAGCCACATTGGAGACGTTGAACGCCACCATGAGGAAGTTCACAGTTAGCCAAGAGAAACGGCCGGAGGTAGAAATACCGGCCGCCACTGCCCACACTAATGCCGGAGGATCTGGAAATTACGTTCGCTTGGGGGGAAATGGCTTGATTCCTCCACCTCCACCTCAACCGGAGCTCAGGAATGATCGTGCTCCCTCACGGATAGCTGAAGATGGTGAGAATAGTGGATTCAATGGCAGTAACAGCACTTGGAGTTCACATCATACAGCCAAGCTTGATCCTCCTCGCTTTGATGGATCCAATCCTAGAGGCTGGATTAGGAGGCTACTCAAATATTTCCGTTGGTATCAAGTGCCAACAGAGGAGTGGGTGGAGTTTGCATCTAACCACTTGCCGGAGCACACTAGAGCTTAAAAATCCGGTGATCACTTGGCAATTTTTCATTGATGAGCTTTGCAAGAGGTTTGACAATCGATCTCTTCATGACATTGTGGAAGAATTCAGCAAAATTGTCCAAAACGGCACCGTGGAGGACTACATTATACGTTTTGAAGAACTTAAGAGCTGGATGTTGATTTATCATCCATCTCTAACGGAGGACTACTTCATCTCCAGTTTTATCAGCGGCCTCAAGCCCGTACTTAGAGCCTCAGTCAAAGCAGCACGCCCTAATGACTTAAGTTTGGCGTTTGAGCAAGCCAAGCTTCAAGACATAGCTATCGCTGAGATCCGTGGCACTAGAGGGACTGGATCGGCTATCGCTAGGCCTGGTTCCAGTGTCAAAACAGTGTCCAGTGCGCGTACGGGACCTTCTGTGTCCTCCCAGGGCCCAGCGCACTCCTATGGGTCCGTGACAAGGTCCGGTGGGGCTAAGTCAGGCCCAGCAGCTTCCGCTGGCTCCAGCGCCCCAAGGCGTGAGCCCAGCCAGTGTTACAAGTGCAGGGAACATTATTTCCCTAGGCACATTTGCAAGCCTAAGCAGCTCCAAAGCATGGCGGGGCAAGAAGAAGTGGAAAAAGAACAAGAGGAAGATGTACAGGAGGAAGAAGAGGCTCAAGAAGAGGAAACAGGGGTGATGGAGATCTCCCTTAACGCTCTCTCTGGACGCATTACTCATAACACAATGCGCCTAAGGGGATCCATCAAGAAACGGGCTGTTACAGTCCCTATTGACAGTGGAAGCACTAACAGCTTCCTTGATGCTGTCCTGGTCCGTGAGCTAAGGCTGGAGACAGTGCCAACGCTGGTAATGACAGTCACCGTAGCTAACGGTGAGAGCCTCATGAGCTACCAGAAGTGCACGGGCGTCAGGTGGAAGGTCCAAGGCACCACTTTCATTGATGACCTACGTGTGCTAGAGCTACGTGGTAGCGACATGGTTTTGGGAGTGGATTGGCTACAACGTTATGGCCCTGTAACCATTGACTTCACAAACCTTCATTTCTCTTGCTTCAAGGAAGGCAAGGCGATCCAGTTGCAAGGCATGGCTGAGCAAGGAACCTTACACTCCATATCTGAGCATGGCATTACCCGGTTCTTAAAGAAAAAGGCAAGCTGTGTATTAGGCCATCTCTTTATCGCCACCGGAGTGGAAGAATCTGAAGCTGAGTTGCATCCAGACATAGCGCACCTGTTACGCCACTATAAGATTGTGTTTGACATCCCAAAAGGGTTGCCCCCACCTCGCAACCATGATCATGGCATCCCTACGCTGCCAGGGGCCAAACCGGTTAACATTAGGCCCTACCGGTATCCACACAATCAAAAAGACGAGATAGAGAAGCAGGTAGAGGAGATGCTCAAAACCTCTATCATTCAGCCCAGCCGGAGCCCGTTTGCTTCACCGGTTCTCTTGGTCAAAAAAAAGGACGGCACCTACCGCTTCTGTGTTGATTATCGCCAGCTCAACCAGATCACTGTCAAGGACAAATTTCCCATTCCGGTTATTGATGACCTCTTGGATGAGCTCCAAGGCGCAGCGGTTTTCTCCAAAATAGACCTCCGGGCCGGTTATCATCAGATCCGGGTCAGAAATGAGGATCGCCACAAGATAGCCTTCCGTACACACCAAGGGCATTATGAGTTCCGTGTCTTGCCCTTTAGGCTCACCAATGCCCCAGCCAAGTTCCAAGCCTTAATGAATGAGGTTTTCGCCCCATTCTTAAGGAAGTTTGTTTTGGTGTTCTTTGATGACACCTTGATATATAGCCCTGAGATGGGCGAACACTTGCAACACTTGACAATGGTCCTGGACACACTCTGTGCCCATAAGCTATACGCCAAATGCAACAAATGCACGTTCGGTCAGGACCATGTTGAGTACTTGAGGCATATCATTTCACAAGAAGGTGTGGCCACTGATGCAGCCAAGATAGAGGGTTTGAGAGATTGGCCCGTGCCAACCACTGTCAAAAGCCTCCGTGGGTTCCTTGGTCTCGCAGGGTACTACCGGAAGTTCATCAAGGGGTACGGAATTATGAGCAAGCCCTTAACAAGCCTCCTCAAGAAAGGAGCCTTCCTATGGAACGATGCCGCTCAAGTTGCCTTTGAGTCCTTGAAGTCCGCCATGATGACAGCGCCCGTACTGGCCCTGCCTGACTTCAGTGAGCCCTTTGTCTTGGAGACTGATGCTTGAGATGTGGAAATTGGAGCCGTTTTGACTCAGAAAGGTAGGCCTTTGGCTTATCTCAGCCAGGCCCTCAGCCCACGTCATTGAGGCTTGTCCGTGTATGAGAAAGAGCTCATGGCCGTCCAAAAATGGAGGCATTACCTCCTAGACAATCATTTCATCATCAAGACGGATCACTCTAGCCTGCGTCACCTCCTGGACCAGCGCATCAGTACTAGGCTACAGCAAAAAGGGGTCTCCAAGCTAATGGGCCTCACCTACGGCGTCCAGTATCGCAAGGGTGTTGAGAACCACGCCGCAGATGCCTTGTCAAGGCGCAGTGAGGGTCCAGACCAGGGAACGTTGTCACAGCTGACCACTTTCACTCCACTTTGGGTGCGTGAGGTTAGCGACAATTATGAGGGGGATGCCCAAGCCTCCCAACTCCTTGCACAGCTGGCCCTTGATCCCAAGGGGCAACCTCCATTTTCCCTAGAGCAAGGAATCATCCGTTATAAGGGCCGCATCTATGTGGGTGAAGGCAACCCTCCATGATTCTCCAGTGAGAGGACACTCAGGGGTGACAGGCACTTTGATGAGAATCAAGAGCATGTTCTACTGGCACAAGCTCAAAGACAGTGTTCAGGAATGGGTGCGCAGCTGTGACGTTTGTCAGCGCACTAAAGGAGAACAAGTGGCCTACAATGGCCTGCTTCAGCCACTGCCTGTGCCAGAACAAGCCTGGCCTAGTATCAGCCTGGACTTCATTGAAGGCCTCCCTCTGTCTCAAGGGAAAGACGTGATCCTTGTTGTGGTGGACCGATTCACCAAGTATGCCCATTTCCTAACCTTGGCACATCCCTATACAGCAGCAAGAGTGGCCCAGCTCTTCTTAGACCACATCTACCGTTTACATGGGTTGCCAAAGGACATAGTCTCAGATAGGGACTCTTCCTTCTTGAGCTTGTTTTGGAAGGAACTTATGCGCCTTGCTGGAGTAGAATTACATATGAGTAGCTCTTATCACCCACAATCAAATGGGCAAACGGAAAGAGTTAATCAATGCCTTGAGAACTACCTCCGTGCCATGGTTCTCCTCAAGCCCAAGCTATGGGCCCAATGGATGCCTTTAGCGGAGTTTTGGTACCAATTATCACTCCTCATTGAAGACTTCACCGTTCCGGGCCTTGTATGGATATGAGCCACGCCTCCTAGCTTGGGACATGCCATGCCACTCCACCTCCCCTGATGTGGAGGACTTTGTCACAGAACGGGGCAACATGATCAACATTCTCAAGGAGAACTTGAAGGCAGCTCAGCACCGTTACAAGCAAATGGCAGATTTGAAGAGGACTGAACGCACGTTTGAAGTGGGGGACTTAGTCTACCTCAAGCTTCAGCCCTACCGTCAAACTTCCTTGGCTCTAAGGAAGAATTTGAAGCTGGTAGCTCGCTATTACGGTCCATATCCAGTCTTAGCCAAGATTGGAACGGTTGCCTACAAGCTGGGCTTACCAGAAGGGACTCAGATTCACCCAGTCTTTCATGTATCAAGGCTCAAAAAGCAGATTGGGCAACAGGCACAAGTCAGTAATGAGCTTCCACATTGTGACTTGGAAGGGGATCATGAAGTAACGCCTCAAGAAGTGCTCCAGCACCATACCGTGACAAGAGACAAGAAGAAGGTTGCTCAAGTGCTGATCAGGTGGAAGAACCTGGCAGAGGAAACTTGGAAAGATTTGGCCTTTATTCGTAAACAGTTTCCCACTTCAATCCTTGAGGACAAGGATCGCTTCATGGGGGAGGCACTGTCATGGGTCTGCACCAGTTCGCTCCAGAGGCTTGTCATGACACTGCCTGGGTCCGGCCTGAGTACGCGCCAGTGCCTTGTCATGACATTGTCATGGTCTGTTAGTGCTTATGTCTTGGTCCATACTTGCTTGTATTAACACCCGAAAGAAATAAGGATATATTGGGTATTAATTCAAACAATAGGACACGCTAGGAATTATTAATTTGTAATACAATAATCTAGAATTCTCTAGAATTACTTGTAACTACCCCTGCTCCCCCCTTTCCCGCCATTTTTGAAGGACGATTATTTCCTGCCTCATTATTTGAATAATTTTAAGTAGTTATAAATAGGGAAGCTCATACTTGTATTAATCATCCAATCAAATATCAATGAAAACCTCTCTTAACCCGTCTCAATTTTCTATCTCTATTTTCTCATGTAATTTCTTCTCTTCCTCATCTTAATTCTTCTTCAAAACTCTCTCAACCTCTAGATTCATTGATCATCCTTGATCCTTGAATTTCGGTCACGAAATCAAGAACGTGACATCATCTTAGAGCCACCCAGCAGTACTAATCAAGGGTTGACCCTATCTGAGGTCATTATTGCAAAAAAGGGTGAATGTCAGAATTTCATTCTTACACTGTTTGGATAAGTGTTCAAGAGAGGAACCAACAGAGTGAAAAGAGATTAGGCAAAGAATTAAAGTCACTGAGGAAAGGGAAGAAAGGTAAAACTGATCCCAATTCACTAAGGGGATGCGAGAGACGGTAGACAGCAAGTCTCTAATAGGCTGCAGATCTATGAAACGAGAGCAACGTATGAATGGGGCATAAAGTAGGTCCGGTCTATCTATTTTGTATTTGTAAGTTAGGTCCTTGGTGAAGTTTTCTTATTAGATTACAACTACCAAAGTCCCTCTAGTTAATTTCCAACTTCAAACTATTATATGAACTACATAACAACAAATCCTCAACTTCACTTTCTTTTGAAAAGTTAGTCTAGCATCTTCAATTACACATTCGACATCAAAAGCATTAGCAGAATCAGAAAAGAGAATAGCAAAACACTTGGGCTTCGTTTGTTTCAAAGGAAACCTTTTTCTATGTCAGTTCTATTATTCTTTCAATAACTTTGCTGCTAGGGAAAATATTTTCCTCCCCTAAGGGAAAATTGACTTCCCCTCGAAAAACAGGAAGAAATTTTTGTTTGTGAAGGGGAAAACATTTTCTGCGGAAATCTCACGTCATATGTCTCACTTCAACCTCAACCCCATACAAACTTATATAATGAAACCATTTTCTCTAGTTAAAAAGACAAAAATTTTAAGAAAAAATATTTTTGATTGAAAATATATTCTAAAGAAAAATTTTATTTAAGGAAAATATTTTCCTTTAAACTAAACAGAGCCTTAGTAAAGTCTCACTATTTTTAGTGAGCACAGCGAAAATTAACCAGAATATGCTGTAAACGCAACTTAAACAAACCCTTCCGAATAGTATACTGAATGAAAAAAAAGGGATGAATAGCATCTTGGAAAATCAAACGACAAAGCTCATATGCAAGGAGATTAAATACACAACTGTGCAATTTATCTGCCGCTGAAGCTAAAGACCAACTTAGTAATCAATAGAACATTCTATAAGAGGGAACATACACATGCAATTGCAGGGAGGGACAAGAACGGCAGGGAGAAGACGAACTCAGGGGGTGTTTGAGATTTGAACCGATAACACTCCCCCTCCCAATATATGGGGAGGACGTCCGTCCAACTAGGCCAAACCTAGGGGTACTAGCCTCATTACATTGCAATCTCTTCCCTTCTCTTACCAGTTAACAGAACATATGCAGGAAAAGGGACAAGCGAAGATGCCCCATGACAAAAAACCACTTATACATAGTAAACACATTTACGATTGAAAACTTGAAATAAAATTGTAGCACAACTGGCCATCATTACCTAATGATCTGCATTGTAATGAAGGCATCAGGAGTTTTATTGTCCTTCTCGAGCATTCCCAGGAGTGTTTCCATTGCCTGATAAAATAATGAACCCAGACATCATCAGTCACAACAGAGGAAAAACTATAATTCTAGAATGCAACAGAAATATATGCTGAAGAAATCACTGCTCAGATCGGAGTTGCTGCAACACTAAAGAATGGCTACAACACCAATGATTTTCCTCAAGGCTTTGGCAATGTCCAAAAATGAACTAGCAAAGTGAGAGAGATGGTAACAGCCGTGTCACAAAAATGCTTGTGCAACAGAAGTTTGCAAGTTATAACGTTCGCAGTTGATAAACGAACTTTACAAGAATGCAGCCTGTTCAGCATGGAACAAGCATATGTGATCAATGTCAGAGCTATACCTGCTCTCTATAAGCAGATAGAGAAAATTATGAAGTTGCAACCAGGCTCAAAAATGCACATGACCACATCATTTACAATGTGAAATCAATCACAAACACATGAAGCGCACGCAGCATTAACTAAAAGTTGATTCTTTGAGACACTTAAACTAAGCAACTAGTTCTGGATAGAAAACACAGACATGATCAACTAGTGGAATGATATCATACCTCTACATTCCTAAGATCCGCAAAGGCATGAAATGCAACATGATAAACAGTGAGTTGCCTGTTCACAAACCCTCCGCGCCTATATACATAGTCAGCAGTGGGAACATTGTATAGCGCTTCTTCAGAAACACCCATCATGACGTTTTCAGCCATGAGACCTGGTCTGTCCATGGATGACCATCCTTTTGACTGTTCAACAAGCTCAAGAATCTGGAATATGAAAGAAGAATGTCAAAGACTGTAGCAATTGATATAACTAAATTTTGTTTACACAATATATGTCTTGCGATAAATACTTTGGCTGCTGTATCATTTGTCACAGAAGTCTTGTTCTTGTGAGCTGCAATAAGACCAGCATAGCAAAACTTGTTCAGGCCAAGACCAACAGCGGTCATATCACGAACAATGGCATACCTGGCGTGCAATCAACCAGTAGATATAGTCACTTTAGATCATGATGGACTTAGTGAACCTAGAAGATGAATTAGAGCCCAAGAAGAAGAACTAGAAAATAATCAGCATCCAAACACCAATCACACGCATTGCTCCGATACAAATCAGTAGGGAATCAGAAACTTTTATAATGGCTCCAATAACAATAGGGGAAGGAAGATCATTAAACAATATAAAAGTATTATGGTTCATAACTACAGCATAGACAAAGATTTGGGACAAATCAAGCCTTCACAGCAAAGAAGTAAAGCAAAGCAAAGCAACATACCCAGTGCCCCAAGGGCTCCCGCCTAAGCAGGGTCGCGGGGGGCGGGGGGTATATACAGCCTTCCCCTTCAGGGTATTACCCTTGAAGAGAAGCTATTTCCGAGTGCCCCCAACCTGAGGGTGAGGACTTCCGAGGAGGTCACCCATCCTGGTACTACTCTTGCCCAAGCACGCTTAAGTTCAGAGTTCTAATGAGATTTGGTGACGGCGTGTTGGTACCCTCTTTGGTCTTCACAGCAAAAAAGTAAAGACAAAAAACACAAGATTAGAGTAGTGCCATAATCTGTAATCAGACATACACTTGATCTAATCGACCAGTGGCTGCACATGCATTGAGAAGACATATGTATGTTTGCCCAGTTGGTTTGACTTCATTTCTCTTCATTTCTTCCAAGATCTTCAATTCAAGGGGTGATGCCACATCAAGGTTAGAAGCATTAAAATGTATTTCCAGATAACATAAAGCTAGAGCCGTGGTAAAGCATAGAATATTATGAAAGGTAACAAGACAGTTAAGTGAATAAATGAAGAAGCATACTTGAATAGCCTGCTCAGAGTTCTGACATTTTCCACATGTCGAAATTAAGAAATTATACAACGCCACCTGAGCCAGAAATTATAGGACATCAAAGCCAACTGGTAAGTTCTACAGCCATTGACAAACAATAAAAATTTACTATGTATGTATTAGAACAGAAATCATTTATTTGAATGGTAAGTTTTTCAGCCACCCAAGGGTAATGTTTTAAGCGTTTGATAACCACACCTACAGAAAGATAAAAAGTAGAAAACCTCACACTATGAGTCCAAAAAAGAGGATTGTATTCAGAGATCAATATACAAAGAAAGTGTACAATAAGCCCTCCAAATATAGAGATAGGCAAAATACAAAGAAACTTATTCCAGCCCTGTTGAACATCAGTGAGGATGAGTGCTAAAACACATTGTGGGAGGAAATCCAAAGAGATGCCAAAAAATTACCCAACTCAAAAGGTTCTAAACTGAAATTGTTCAATAATGAAAATTTCAGAATAGCACTTAAGCCACGCAGCAAAAGCAGTGGCCAGAGAATCATACCCTCCGTAGCAAGCCGTCCTATTTTAGATTACGTAAATTACTCTTAGGCCTTACACTTGCCCCAAAAAAAGAGCCATACAATTGATAATTTAAATACCCCTTTCACAGGTCAACACATTTACAGGTGTTTCTTAGCAATTAAACTACAATAAAAATGCATTATGAAAATCAGTACAAACACACCCTTTATGTAACAGCGATTGCTTATCAACTAGACCAAACATTATTATTTAATGAACATTATGTTGTGTAACAGCCTTAGATTGCATGGGGCGCACTTACTCCTAGATGAACTTTTCTGGATAAGGTATTAGGCGAAGGCTTCGAGACTGGGGATAAGGTGGTTAAACAGAAGTTACAAGAAATAGTTTCAGAGCTATCTGTAGTCCGAGTATAATGATTCAAGTCATGTGGAACATGACATGAAATATAAGTAAGTGAGCAAACACGTTCATCCCTTTCTCTCTTGTTCACATATTAAAGATGCAAGTTCCGCATCACCACATCACCCTCAAGAGAATAGAAGTTGAAATTGCATGCATTGTGTAGATCAGAAACCAAACAAGAGGAAAAGATTGGGAGAAGCTAACCATTCCAAAACATAGTTCCTCCTAAAAAAGAACTGTGTCACTGAGACCAACCTCATAAAATACCAAAGGCAAAAAATGAGGAGAAATCTAGGACAATAAAGTTCTAAGAACTAGGAAAGGAAGCAGTAGCACCAATCCACCACTTCAGCGTAAGCAAAATTTACTATGGGACAGCAGAGCATTGCAATCTACAGTGAAGTGTCTTACCTATTTTCCTAGTAAAGTAATGTTCTTAGGGACCACATTTCCAAGAACCAACCCCTCTTCTTCCTTAGGCTTGCAAATCTTCTTTGAAGTCACTAAGCGATGCATCATGACCTACTAAATTCTGCGAGACTCTATTTGAAATCCTAAAAAGGTTGCAATAGTATAAGAGAGCAGAGAATAAACTATTGTGAATTTTCAGAGTTGCGAGGATCCATAAATCACCTCTACATAACATATTAGCGTTGACGTCAGATGCCACAAGGGACAATCTCAAAAACTAGTTATTGGTCGACTGGTTGGCACCCCAAAGTCCTTTATGGAACGGGAGTTAAAGAAGTTAGATTGGCCTTCAGTTCTACTTTTGGAGGGGAGCCATAGAAGAAGAGGGGCTAGGTCCCCTCCAAATTGGAGGTCCTAAGTTGGAACGTGCGAAGTCTGGGATCACAAGAATAAGAGACGAGTTGCCAGGAGTGTGGTCCTGCAATCGTCCAATCAGATGTCATTGATCGTTTTTTATAGGAAGAGGATTGCGGTAGTCTAGGAATAAGGATTGGATTTATCTTCCGTCTGTGAGTTCCTTTGGTGGAGTCTTGATTATGTGTGATACCAGGTTTGGTTCCCACTCAAACATTGTCAATAGCTAGTACTTTGAGTTAGTTTGCCTTGATATCTATGAGCGGGGGACTGTTGGTTCACCTCAGTATTTCTAGGAAGAATTAGGTGGACTTTGTGGTTCAAATTGGCTCCTAGGCGAAGGCTTCAATGTCACTTGTTTCCCTCATATAAGGTATCATGCTACCTTGTCTCCTCATAACATATGGAGATTTGTGATGTTATTACAGAGCATAATCTTAAAGATTCTCTCCTTAAAAACACCCAATTTACTTGGTTTGTTTCAAGAACTACGATAGTGGCTTGTCGTATCATTTTTTGTGTACGAATGAACCCTTATCTAGACCCACTTCTTAATCATTTCTTGCGCTTTCTTGAGCTGAATTAGGTTTCCTATGGTCCATCTCCTTTTTCATTTTGAGCATATGTGGCTTTCGCATGGCAAGCTTCTTAACTGAGTGGGAAAATGCCGAAACTAATGCCAATGAAAAACTTAGATTTCTAAAAGAGCGCTTGACAGAGTGGTATAAGTATGTATTTGGAGACATGATGGTTAAACATAAAGGGGTTACTCTAAGAGATTGATCTAATAGACAAGTCACGTGGCAAAGACCCTTGACCTGAAGATCGTCGAAAGAAAATGGACATACAAAAGGAGTACTTGGAGACTTCTGTAATGCAAGTTAGGTGTAGACAAAATGTGATGTCTCAATAGGTCAAGGAAGGGAAACTAATTCAATGTTTTTTCACCATGTAGCGTTAGAGAGGATGAGATGAAATTTAATTAGGGCACTGGAATTGGAGGATGGGGAAGTTGTCACAAATCCTTGTCTTGTGGCTCAAGAAATTTCCTCATTCTTTCCATCATTGTTTGTCGAGAGAATTAACTTTTGACCTTCAAATGAAGGAATTGAATGGTGCCCTATTTCTGATTCTCGGAGAGTGAGCTTGGAGCAATCGTTTGAAGATGGGTTCCGATTCTCGGAGGGTGAGCTTCGAGCGGTTGTTTGAAGATGGGTTCTGATTCTCGGAGGGTGAGCTTCAAGCGGTCGTTTGAAGATGGGTTCTGATTCTCGGAGGGTGAGCATCCAGCGGTCGTTTGAAGATGGGTTCCGATTCTCGAAGGATGAGCTTGGAGCGATCGTTTGAAGATGGGTGAAACAAGCTATTTTTCTTATGGCTGGTGATAAGCTTTAGGTCAAGGGGGAAGGTGATTTTACTGAAGTTCGGGTTTTTCGCGGTGAGTGTTTCGATAGCTATTGTAACTGGATTAAAGATGTTCTGATAATCTCTCTTATTTAGATATCTTTTATAGGAACCCAAAGGATTGATTTTTAGCCTCTTGTGGCTTAAAGGAAGACGATCCACTTTTCCCTTTTCACTTCACTCTTGTTGTCCATGTTTTTAAGTTGTATGCGCTCTCAAGTTTTGGAGCATAATTTGTTCGTGGCCAGAGATCGTGTCTTTGCAGATTACACTATTCTTTTTATGGACTTGGAGGATAATTTAGAGGGTTTTAAGTATGCTTTGACAATCATCCAATTGTTTAGACAATCTGCATATCTTAAAATCAACTTGTCCAAGTCTAGCATCCTGGGGGTTAATTCAGATGACTCCACTTTAACTACATACTCTTCGTTGTTTGGTTACATGGTGCATCATTTGCTACTTACTTATCTTGGAGTTCCCTTAGGTGCTAATCCTAGGTCTTCTAGAACTTGGGATCCTGTGATAAGGAAATTTGCAAAGAGGAGGATGGATGGAAACATGCTTTCTCTTCTTGGCCATCTTACTCTTGTCTTGTCATGTCTTAGTAGTATTTCACTAATTTATGTCTTAGGATTCTCGTTCTAGTTGCAAAGTGTAATCAGCGGATTATGAGAGAGTTTCTTTGAACAGGGGTGGAAGAGGATCGGCGGGATCATTTGGTTAGTTGGACATAGTCCATAGGCCACATAACCGAACATGTACCTTCTAGACAAATGGTAATGGCAATTCCCTAGGGAATATGATTCCTTAGTTTTGTCACATGATGACTAGGAGTGGTCTCAAAGAGAATAGGTGGGTTGCAAGGTGGTTAGTAGATGCAATGGGTTGCTCCTCCCCTTGTAAGTTACCTCACTGCTTCACGCTTTTTTCCTTCCCAAAAATTACCTCGTGATTGGATCGAGTGGCGATATTGGATTATGGGAAGATGGTTGGGCATATTGCTTTCTCTCATTAGTTCCAACTTTTATATAGGTTATCCACTACTCAGAATGCCCCATTTATTTTTATTTATATCTCAATAGGGTGACGTATTGTCTTGGAACTTGCACCTCACAAGGATCATAATTTAATAAAACTACGCAAATTCACATATAGGCCCTATTTTAGATCAATAAACTTGTCTTCGCTACTTGATAAGAGGGGTTGGGTATTGGATGAGTTTGACACTTTTAATTACTACATCTTTTTTTCCAACAACACGTGATCTTTTTCTAACTTTACCTTGATGCACTTACGTCTGGAAAGCCAAGGTATCCTTTAGAATCAAGGTCTTTTGTGGTCTTTACTTCTTAATAAGCTTAACACCCAAGATTGTTCGCAGAAATAGAGACCTTTATAATTTTGTATGTCGAGATCTGTGTTATGTACTTCCAAAGTGGGAAGGACGCTTGGTCGTTCATTTTTACATTGTTTTGTGAATTGGGATTTTTGGTGCACGCCAGTTTTAGCCAAATGTGGGTAAACCCAAGATCTATTGATGATATCCTTCTAATTAAGTTCCATGGTGTAGGAAAGAGGAAAGACATTTTAAGATTATTATCCATGGTCAAGATTGCGATCCTTGGAAACAGCCTCTCTTTAGTGTAGCACCCTGAAGGGATAAGGCTGCGTACATCCCTTTCCCCCAAGATCCTACATATGCGAGAGCCCTCGAGGCACTGGGTCGGTTGTTGTTGTTGTTGTCAAGATTGCGATCCTCTAGAGGATCTGGCCAGAAAGAAATGCTACGCTTTTTAAAAACCGGTATAACCAATTAATTTAGAAGCTCTTTAGATAAAGAGCTTCTGGGGGTTTAGGGGCTTTGCTAATATAGCCTTAGCTAATCTACAAAAAAATGGAGGACTTTATGCTATTAGTTTCATAGTTTTTTCTGGTTGCAGTTTTGTAAGTTTGAGGATATCTTACCCCTAATTCTTTGTACATTCTTTCTCTCTTAATATTATTTTCTTTTTTAACAAAAAAAATAGTTACCCAAAGTTTGGAATCAAAGGCTAAGGCATCTCATCCTAAGGCCTATAAAACACATTACAAACTCAACTCCCCCCCCCCCCCAAAAAAAAAAAAAAACCCCACAAAAAAAAAAATGTAGATGGCCTTTCTTCTCGCCTTTCCTTGCCCACTTCCCTATCTTCATATTTGCACTATGCTACCTCAAGATTATGACATGGAAGCATTTTAATCTTTAATGCCTATCATAGACCAATACATGCATGGGCAAGGCAACAAATGTTGTAACAAAGTAAAGAAACAAACAAGTGGCTTTAATTAATAAATGCTATTTTCCTAAGGGAGTTCATTTGTCAAGTCTAGAGAGAGAAGCCCTGGAATTCTTTAGGAGTGACGGTGGTGCGTGAGCAGTCGCGGTGGTGCGTGAGCTCTTCCCCCCTTCTTTAGGTGGCGCATGAGGGCGCGTCGGACATCATATGGCGACGGTCTCCACATCTTTGGGCTCCTCGTCCTCCCTAGATTCTTGTAGGCTATGCATAATCATTATACCAATCACATCGTGAGGGTGAAACACATGTGAATAACAGAGTTTGAAGGTGCAAGGCTGATTTGCATAGGACGTGCGATCTTTTGTGCAAGATCTCATCCCTCTCATTTGGTGGCTCTCTCCTGGCTGGGCATCCCTCAAAGTGACGACTATGGTGATGGGGCTAGTGTTGATTCTTCTCTTCTACATTGGATTTCCCACCTTGTTTCTTGCAATGAACTCCTCCATATGAAGCAACTATTGGTATGATACCCTACTACTAGTTGCTCTTTGCTTTGCCATTTACTAAATTGGTTGATTTCATGGCGATTGGTTGCGTTGCTTTGGTGTTCTTGCACACTCTGTTTCGGTAGGCGTAGGGGAGAGTCATGTTTTCTCTCTCCTCTTCGTCTGGGATTGATCTTGCTTGCCCTTGGTTGGAATCTCGGATTACTGGATGATTCTCTATGAATTTGCATTGTTTGGCCCTTGATGCTTGGATCAGGGTTTCGATATTGTGCTCTTGTTAGCTCTGTTTTTCTCTCTCTTGTTGCTTCGGGTTCTGGGGTGCTTGGTGGTGGTCAAAGTTTGTTTTGGTGGAGGTAGTGGTGGCTAGTGGTTGCTTGGTGGTGGTGGGGTGATTGACTGGTGGTGGGTGTGGCTTGTTTGGTGGTGGGACGTGGTTGCGGTGGGCACACGTGGGGCGCATGTGATAGGTGGTGGTGATTGTGGCTGTTTTAGGTGGAGGGTTTGCGGTGGCTGGCGGCTGGTTCGTGGCTTGCTGGTGGCTGGGGGCACGTAGGAGGGATGTGATGGTGAGGTTGTTGGGTGTTGGGTCAAGTTGGTTGAGAGCTGTTGAAGATATTTTTTTGTTTGTTAAAGATATCTTCTTATTGTAGATATTTTTGTTCGTTACAGATATTTTCTCTTTTGTTTGGCTCGGGTACTGCTTCGAAACATCCATATCGTGACGATGAGTTGTTTTCGGATTGGTTAGCGAACGATTTTTGGAAAAGAGCTCGGGGGAGTCTTTTGATGCATGACACAACCGTACTAGTGCCTCTTCGATTGGCATTCTCTTATGTTCCCCCTAAAACTATCGATGACACTATCGTTGCAACAATCTCTCGTGATGATGTAGCCCCAGGGTTTGCCAAATGGAGTCGCTGTCTTACGGGTCATTTTATAGGTGGACGGGTTGCACTTTCGTGTTGTACTGCCATTGCCACATCTCTTTGGGATGGGCCTAGAATGTGTCATCCCCTTTAAAACAGGCTATTTTTTCCGATTCCGATCTTATGACGACGCTCATAAGGTTATTCGGGGTGGCCCTTGGCATTTTAAAAGTTGTTATTTAGCTCTTCATCATTGGTTCCTAGATGACATCAAGCCTCGGGATGAGCCTATTACTCTCCCAATTTGGATTCAAATTCATGGGCTCCATGCGCCCTTATGGACGGAAAAGGCTCTAAGTTTGATCGCTAGTGGGGTTGGACGCCCCCTCTATATGGATCAACCGACACTTGACGGGACCTCCACTCAATATGCTCATGTATGCGTGGAAATTGATGCTCGGAAATCTCTTCCTAGGAGTATGGAGGTTCATTTTGAAGATCTTCACATCCCGATAAATTTCACGTATGAAGGCTTGCCTCCTATATGTTCTAATTTTTCAACTTTTGGCCACTCGTGTCCGGATTCCACTCCTCTTCCTCCACTTTAGGTCGTTTATGGTGCTAAAAACCGACGTCGAAGTCGGCAACGTAAAACGGTAGTGAACTGTGGACCCATAACGAATATTGAGGTTGACGAGATAGGGCCTACAGGTATTGGGCCTGAGAATATTCATAGTCAAAGCCCAAACAATTCTATTGGGCCTACTTGTGTTGTGCCTCCTTCTACTACAAATGGGCCAGCCTACCCTTAACAAAATCTGGCCCAGCACAATGCTGGACCCCATATGGGCTCAGCTGGGGGTGCGCTGCCCCCAGCATTCCCGAGCCCCCGTCCCTGTAGCAGGGGGCGCTAGGCCTCCCAGGCCCATACCTATAATAAGGGACATGCGGCTTCCTATTACTGTGGGCCTAGGAGGCCCAACGTAGGGTGCGTGCACCCCCTGCATCTCCTCTGGGCCAAGGTGGCGATGGGCCACCTGGGTCCCCTTGTGGGCTGGAAGGCACATAGCCCCCGGCCCATGCTGCTGCTTCTACTGCATCTCGGGTTATTGACACTGCTCCGGGTTCGTTTCGAGATTGTTTGGTTTCTTAGGAACATTTGGGTTCCCGGATTTCTCCGGCTCCTCCCATTCCGGATGCTGTTTCTTCTCATAAGTAGAATCTCGACTCTAACAACCTTGACTGCAGTAGCAACACCCTGATCTCTTGCGGAGATTGCATCGTTGCCGTTAGAGTTCTTCTTCCTCCTAGCCTTCTTAAGCGTTCTTCCGATCCAAGCACCAACCTTAAGTCTATCTAATGACAACATAACCATCTCATGCTTCTTCAATTTCTTGTTCTCGCTAACAACAAGCTTATCAAGAATCTTATTATTTGATTTAAGGCGTAGGAAATCTAGAGGTTCCCCTTGTAAACCAATATTGGCCTTTCCGTTGCTCTTAACCTCTTGCTTGAGTAACATTTCTTGAGATTTAAATGGATGAACAAGCTGATCTCCTTACCGTGCTGAAACGTATACTTTACACTCAACTTCCTGATGCTCCAGGTCTCAATTCGCACATGAGAAACAAGTTCATGTGATTCAACTTGCTTGAGTAACTTCTTGCACTTCAGATTGAAATGCTCTTGATCTTGTTGTCATCTGATACTCATCCAAAAGCTGGAAGAACTTCAGTGCAGCTTACTAAAATCCTTCATCAATCTTCTTGCTCACCTCACCTTTCGCAGTTTTTAGTCTGTTATTAACTGAATTCAAACTCAATTGAACTCGATCCTCTTTAAACTCAACATTGTCAACACCACAGTCCACAATATTCCCTCACGCACACATCCCAACCCTGAATCCGCCATAACCTGAGCCACAGCAACATAATCCAGTCTAGCACCAGCAACATTGGCAATAGAATTAGCTTTTCCTTATCTAAATCCACACTCTTGTACTGCGATAACCTCTGATCTCACTTCCTCACTACTGTGCTCTGGTGTTCCAAGATTCTGCTGCTGAAATTGCAGCTGCCTTTGCAAAATTGCCGTTCTAATTGAGGTAAGGTAAGTTTACAATCTTACGTGAGCTGTTGCACCTGCTGTTGAACACGAGCTGCCGGTTCCAGCTGCAACGCATCAACCGCAGCACTTCCAGCTCTAACAACTTGATTTATATCGTAAATCAAGCTTGATTCAATACAAACTCAATTTAATTGAAGTAACTTCAACTAAATCAAATGCAATGCACCAAGCAACTGCGAAGATGCAGCTGTATACAGATAGTAACCGCAAGCTCCTCAATCTAGAATTCAAAATTGAATTCCTAACCAATTTGCAATGCAATCAAGGATATTTGATATCAATTCACGCTTGAATTGGAAGCAAATCAAGGCTCTGATACCACTATTATGATTCAAGATAAATCTTAATCATAACCTAGGGATAGTAGAACATGAGATGAGAAATTAGAAGAATTTAGATGAGAATTAGAGATGAGAGAGAGAAATCAATCAATTATCATTCAACATAATCCCTCTTACAAGAGAAGACTCACCTATTCATACTAATTACGTGACTTGAAGATACATTGAGCTTGGACAAGCATTCTAACCGACTTAACTACCTAGCCGCCATTTTTGACTTAACTCTTCACTTAACAACTAACACTTAACTAGCCTAACTCACGGTTCACACATCACCATTGAAGAGCTAATTAGGCTACTACTAAAGACTTATACGAATTATTACAATCTTGACTTATTCATACTCACTTTCATACGCCCCATCTATTAGAATCATAACACTATTGAAGTACCTTGATGTCAATGATTACATTCAATTTGGTCACTTGCTGAATACAATAAAGGAGAACAAGCTAATCAACTATTAGGAAATCAACTATCTCACAAACTTAGACATTGGACGGAAGCACCGATTTTATACTTTAATAAGCAAAATCAAGTGACTACCGAGATTTGAACTAAATACCTCAATCCAACAAGGCACAAATATCACATCGAGCAATAACCTACTCCAAAAACTCAAGATCATTGTAAAATTTCACCAAGCTTTAGACTCAACTCATGGAGTTAGTATATATGTAGTCCACAAATAAGCCAAGTGGGTTGCATCTCAAAACTAACTGCTATTCGGTAAAGTGACCCACTAAACTTATATATTGATTTCTTCTCTCTCAAACTCCAACGTGATATAACTTAACTATACTCATACAAAATTCTCGACACTTGCCAACGCTCATGATCGATCTTTATACTTCAACACCAACAAAGTGACCCCATTAAAATCAAAGAAAAGCAAGGGTCCCCAAATTCCACAAAACACTAAAAGGATTCGCAAAACATCATCATCATCCAGGTTCAAAATCGAAACCTAGTTGCAGACATCAAAGAACCAACTTTCCCACCCAAGATTGGTTTTATACTATAATATGTCCCCTCATACAAAAATCCATTAGGCTTGAAGCCCGGCTGGGCTAGCCCTAACAATTTTGGGCCCCAAGTAAATGTTACATTTCTCATAAATAGCAATTAGTATTAATAGAGAAATGTCTAAGTTAATTCCAAAAGCCCAAGCAACCTCAATTTCATGGCACCTCCCGTAGAACACAAGTAATCATAATGGGCATTCTTAAAGTAGAATTGAAGCACTATTCTCACAACAGCACATTTGATCCCAACAAAATCAAGGACACAAAACCACAATTGAAGCAATAAACACACCTAATATGGTACATAACAATTGGTCCAAAATAGTATAACTAAGGCCCCATTTGGCATATAAAACAAGAGCCCCGAAATGAGGCTGAAATTGGAATTGGGGTGCAAAATTCCAATTATATTGTGAGGTTCACCTGTTAGAATTAGACTACAATTCTACTGCCCAATTTCATGGATTTTGATTTTAATTAAGAATCACACACTACAATTGTCTGAGGTGGGGGAAAGGAATTGCAATTCCATATTATTATCTTCATTGACCCGTACTCGAAATGATTCCACTTAATCCAAGCAAAACCAAATATGATTTGAAACTGGAAGACCACCGACATGGCCTAAATTTAAACACAGACATGAAAGGACCATACTCGAATCACTTGAATCTAAACTAACCCGACTTGATCTGGCTCAAAGTCCAAAGTGAACCAACCTGATTGATCCAAAACTCAAGACAACTCAAATCCAAAATGAACTAACCCAACTTAAATATGACCCTGCCAATTAAACATGAAAATCAAAATGACCTTACCTAATTGATCTGAAACCTAAGATGACTCAAACCCAAATGATCTAAATCAACTCACTCCCTGCCTAAATTTGACCCAACCTGAGATAACCCAAAATTTGAATGATGCAACCTAATTGACCCAAATCATGACAACTTGAGCTTGAAATGACCTGAATCAACTAAAACCCAACCCATGCTAACCAAATTCCCAAAATGACCCACCCGATTAACCGAAAATCCAAAAAGACTAAAACATAAAATGATTTGACTTGACTAACACTCAACCTAAGTTGACCAAAAACTTAAGATAACTTGAACTCAAAGGGACTCGACCCCAACAATGCCAGACCTTAGCTAACTTAAACACGAAATACTCTCGATTCACCCAAAACCCAAGATGACTTGAATTGTTATGAAATTAAAATTACAACATTTAATTCCTTTGATTAAGCCAAACAACAGAATTTCATTTCCATCCTAATTTCAATTCCATCATAATTGAAATTGGAATCATAATAGCACAATCCAGTTCCAGTTCCGATTCCAATTACATTTCCAAATGTCAAACAGAGTCCAAGTGAAGAACATAGTAGTGATAAAGTGGCAATACATACATCTGGAAGCAAGCCCATGGCTCTCATTTCATCTCTAAAGAAGAAGGCATCCTGCAAGCGTGCACCTTTCATCATCCCAACAATCAAAGAGTGAAATGTATCCCTCGAAGGCTGAACCCCATCAAGCATCATATCATCATAAACATCTCTCAACAGATAGTGCCTAAAAAACCCCGAAAGAATAATCACCCACATAGCTCAAGAGTAAACATAAAAATTGTCCATAAGTGATTAAGAACAAACATAAAGAGATAATCCTAAACCGTAAAATTATCCCCTAGTAGGCTGAACCCATCATGCACCATATAAGTGAGAACATGTCCTAAAGAAAAATGTGTAAATTCCAAACACATGCAACCACCCAAATACTTCAAAACAAAAAAAAAGGAAGACAAACATTTAAATTTACATAAATGGATTAGAAGAATTCAAATAAATAGAGACAAGTGGAGAGTTAAATATAATTCTTTTAGGCTGAATACAAACAAGCACCATATCATCACCAAAATCTTTCAAAATGAATGCCAAAACACACAAAACCTTGTGTTACACATACTTAAAAAACAGACATGGATAGATGTGAAATTTCAACGCCCCCATACTTAATCCAAGGAGTTGACATTTAAGAGGTCCACATATAAGCCCAAGTAAAATTCCATCTTAAAAGTAATTGGCATTTATACACTTGATTCAGCTGATGGTTCTCACAACTCAGCATGCAATTTACTAGAAAAAAGCAAAACCGAGATGTGTTCACGAGCAAGGGCATTAATGGATGCATTATGCTGAAATTCCAGTCAGTAACCGTTGTTAACTTGCTAAAATGCTTAATTCCCTAGGTTCCTGTAAACATTTGCCTCATATTCAGTATTACATTATGAATGACTAGTAACATATTTCTCTCTCACTTTCTCTCTCCTTTTTCTCTTTAACTCTCTAACAAACTCTTCTTACTCCCTTTCTCCTTGTTAATTGTGGCACTTTTCCATTGAGGTATCTATCAATTGGTATAAGGGAGAACGTTCGTCAGCCTTAACTAACATTGACAATAGCAGAAGGCACTAGTACTCGGATGATCATGAAAGAAATTGAGTAGAACCTTTGTTCTCTAGTTATGGAAGCTTGAAGTGAATTTAAGGCTAAGTGGATCAAACGAACAAAGGATTGGAGGAGGTCCAACAATTGATTAGCAGCCTTTCCTTGCAGATGGGGGCCATGATGGGGTGATTAAGCAACCAGGGACGATCAGTAACCTAACTCCAATCCCAAGAGCAGTGAGCAACTCACACCGATCAAGGCCATTCCTCCACATCTAAACATCACGGTATAAGAACAACAATAACAAACACAATGCCTCAAGTGCTCCCACCAATGCAGGGCCCCCGGGGGGGGGGTGCGTGAACCTAAAAGGAGGTCGTGTCCGAGGACCCACAACCTGAAATCTAAACATCATGGTAACTATCAGTTTTCCATTCGAATGACAAATTAATCTACCGAAATTCAACGAGGAAGATGTTAAACGATGGGTATTCAAATGCAAATGATACTCCACACTGGATAAAAACCTGACCACATAAAGGTAATAGCGAGCATTGCTATGGAAGGCCTGGCTCTCATATGACATCAGAACTCCAAGAAAGCATGGCCAAACGTGACACTTATACCCTGGAAGCAGTATTCTAAGGCTCTCGTTGATAGCTTTAGTGAGGGAATAAAGAACCCCCTAACTGAGCCAGCGAATTAAAACATGTTAGCCCTCTGATTGAATCATAGTTGTAGGAAACTGCTAAAATGCTAATGTTTCACAGTTCAGAAACGCAATTCTGCATTTCAAAGTCGTATTTACTTTCCCAACATGCATCAAACTCGACGGAAACACGATTTGAACAAATGGAAGTATTGTGACAAGAAAATACTTAATCGATGATTCGTTGGCCAATTATTACATCACTCGATTTTAAAGATGGTTCATTTGTGTACATATGTTAGAGTCAATTTTCTAGATCTTATTCATTGAAGTATTTTCTAGATCTTATTCATTCAAGTATTTAACTTTTTTTCGTTACTGCATAATATTGACCCTAGGGTTCATTTACCAGGCACTAATGCACCGGATCCCATTAGAACTTCGAAGTTAAGCGTGCTTGGGCGAGTAGTACCAGGATGGGTGACGTCCAGGGAAGTCCTCGTGTTGCCAACCCCATAAGGTTGCGGGTCTTCGAAAATAGCCTCTCGGCAGGGCTTCACCCTCAAGGGGTAAGGCTGCGTACATCCACCCCCGCCCCCCAAAAAGACCCCGCTTCGGCGGAAGCCCTTGAGGCTCTAGGTCCGTTGTTGTTGCTTAATATTGACCTTGTTTTGATATTTATGCTTTAACGGCTCAAATAGTAACATTTCATTGTTTTTTCTTGTATATCTAATATATAGTGATCTAAGTGCACCTTCATGCTCCCAACAATAGAAACTTGTTTAACTACCCGCTTCCTTTTCTGCTTCCACTCCCTCTCCTATTTCGTGCAACTATGGATAGAATTCTTAAGCTCTTATGGATTGTTAATTAGTAGGAGCTCAAAAAATAGTATGTTTGTATGTGTGTATGTGGCGTGGGTGTTTTTTTTTTTTTTTTTTTTTGTGAGAGAAAGGAGAGGGGGGGGGGGAGCTTTTTTAAACCCAATTCACATTTAAGAAGTAGTGGTAAGTTGCAAGAAAAAAGTTCTACATACTCAAGTAGAATTAGTAATTACAAACTCACAAAATCAGCCGTAATCCTCCTAAACCCTATGATCACGTCAAAATCTTCACCTAAAACAACCACCATTAATAATTCATGACCTCACAACCCCAACACATCATCCCCCAAAGCTTCCTTTATGAATAAATGTACCCCCTCACCACCTGAGGTAGAGGAACATCATGCCAAAAAGCCTTTGCCTTGCAATGAATGATACACTCCGAACCACAACTATCCTATGAGGAAAAAGGTCTAAGCATAAGTGGCCATTGAGCCCAAACAGCTTTCAAATACACATGAATTGATCCACACCTCTCCCTCACACTTCAGAGGGATAGTCAAATTTCCAAACAACGAGAATACCAACCTTATGTCAGAAGCGCCCTATTCACATACTTGTTGCTAGTTGAGTACCTATAATTTCCTTGACAAGGAAATACCAAGAGAATTTGGATGTCGCATTCAACAAACGACCCACATGAGGATAACAGTGGCCGATTGAGAATCACTTGTTTTGTGAAGTATTTGCAGGGAATTCACATGGGAAATATAGGTAAATAAATTTATATCAGATGTCTTGATCACAACTCTAACTGATCATGACATGATGCTAGACATTCAGAAGCATAGCACATTGGTAAGGGTACAATAAGACATCAAGGTCCTCTCTGTGGAGTTTGAATTTTAAGAAAGAAAGCATTTGTTGTGTGGTTCGAATGAGGCATTGATAAAGTATATCAATGGAAAAAAAAATTTCCAATAGGTCCTATCGGATGCCCTTAGTGCTTCCCTCCAAGTTTAAAGTCTACTAGTTGATGAGGTCAAGAAGCATCCACCAAATCTCCATATGCTTTTGCTTGAATTTAGGACCTTTTTGAAGAGCTTATAGAGTTCTCACCATGTAGACTGGGCTACAATCACGCTATTCCTCTCAAAGAAGCTAGTGACCTCACTAGTATTTGACCATATCGGTTCCCAACATTTAAAATGGACATTATTGAGGAACTTATAAATGAAATGTTGGACTTGGGAGTCACTAGGCTGAGGTCATCACCAATTGCATTACCAGTCATCCTAGTCAAGAAAAAAGACAGGACAAGGAGACTCTGCATTGATTATGGAGCCTTTAATAACCTCACAGTTAAAAATAAAATCCCCATTCCTATTACAAGAACTATTAGATGAATTTTATGATTCTCAATGTTTTTCGAAGATCCACCTTAAATCTGGATATTCTCAGGTGAGAATGGCGCCTCATGAAATGTTGAAACAGCTTTCAAAGACACTTCAGGCATTTCGAGTTCATGGTTTTGGCATTTAGGCTTAGTAATGCCCCGTTGGCATTTCAAAGTATCATGAATTCCATCTTCAAATCATGTCCCGAGAAGTTTGTCCTCACCTTCTTTGATGATACTGTAATATACAGTCTATCTTGGAGCACTCACCTTTTCTGCAAAACAGGTGCTACACAAGGTACAATAAATGTTGGTTTGCGGCCACCAAAGTCAAGGATCTCAGGCATTTCATATCTGCAACAGGGGTTCAGCCAATCCAGAGAAACTACAAGCCGTGAATAATTAGGTGATACTACTGAACACCAAACAACTTTGAGGTGTATTAGGGTTGATCAGGTACTATCGACACTTCATTAAAGATTACAGGCAGCAATATAATGACGGGATACGAGTAATACTACCTTGAATTCATTCCCTGAACTAACCTCAATTGAATTGACACTTTTAGTTTATTGTTAGTTTTGCTATTTTAGCTAACAAATTATTTAAACCAACAAAACTCAATTTCAACCGCTCGTTAATAAAAAAATCCAACTTAACTCCGATTCCCTGCGGATACTACCCGTATACTCGATTTAGCTACGACGATCTCGTACGCTTGAGAGTAGACGGTTTTAAAACACACATTTAAAACACATCAAGTTTTTGGCGCCGTTGCCGGGGAATCGGTAGACTAAGTTAATTTAGAAATTGGCAAGTTATTTTATTTGTTATTCTCGTTTTTATTTTTATTTTCTTTGTTTTCAAAAACAAAACTTTTAAAAAAAAACTTATTTATTTTTTATTAGTTTATTTTTTTATTATCTTTTCAATAATTTACTTTTCTTTTTTTTCTTTGTTTTTTGTTTATTTTTATTCATTTAATTTTTTTTTTTTATATTTTAATTAGTTGTTTTTTAGAATGGCTAATTTTGTACCGCGTACGATTGGGGACCACTTCATTCCCCACACGTATGTAGCACCCGCCGGAGTTACGTTACCCACCGTGGGTAACGCAAACTTCGAAATTAAGCCTCAGATCATCAACATGCTTCCCACTTTCTATGGAAAACCAATAGAGAGCCCATATAAGCATCTTGATGCATTTATAGAAATTTGCGAAACTTGTTATTTTCAAGGTGTCTCAACTGATGCTGTTCGGCTACGTCTTTTTCCATTCTCGTTAAAGGATGTAGCCAAAAGGTGGTTTCAGTCTCTTCCGAGAGGTGAAATCACCACTTGGGCTAACCTCCAGCAAAAGTTCCTGATCAAGTTTTATCTTAAAGCCAGAACTATGGCTGTTAGACGTGCAATCAACGGTTTTGAACAAAAGGATCAGAAACAATTCCACGAGAGTTGGGACAGATTTAAGGAGCTCCTTAGAAGCTATCCCCACCACGGGTCACCCAAGTGGGCTCTTGTGCAGAACTTCTATGATGGTCTCACGGCTTCCAGCAAGCAAATGGTTAATGCTTCATGCGGGGGAGCATTTAACCAACAAGATGAGGACGAGGCGTGGATGCTATTTGAGTGCCGCAGTGAACACTCTCTCGACCAAGCCTCTTCTGTGAGGGTGGTTAGAGGGGGCACACGTGGTGTCTACGAAGTAGCACCTACCGATGAGATTAACCTTCGACTGGACGCCCTTAGCAGGAAGTAGGGGTGTAATCGAGCCGAGCCGAGCCGAGTATCTCAGTACTCAAACTCGAATTCGATTAACTACTCGGGTACTCGAACTCGTACTCGAACTCGATTCGAGTAGTAAATTTTGCTCGAACTCGAACTCGATTAACTATTCGAGTACTCGACTCGACTCGAATACTCGTTTATTTTGCATAGGAACATTCTCAAATTACAATATTATTCCATACACTCGAACATTATTAATACTTACCTATATTATATTTTAACATATACAACCATAAATCACCCATATATTAATAGAAAATACGCATCAAAACCTAAGTTTAAAAAAATACAAGCAAACCAAATATAAGTTCTTTCACTCTACCACAAATGTAACATGCATATTTTACAAGGAATTCAATCTTCCTTCTTTCATTATACTATTAATATCACAAGCCATCCAATTCAAAAGAAAATAATATACAAGAATTTCTTAATAAAATTCCAAAATGGGTCAACTATCAAAAAATAATATACAAGAACTACTTTATACGAGTCGAGTATCGAGTCGAGTACCGAGTCGAGTATCGAGTCGAGTACTTAATCGAGTATCTAGTCGAGTATTTAATCGAGTATCGAGTCGAGTATTTATTCAAGTATCAAGTCGAGTACTTAATCGAGTATCGAGCCGAGTAGTTCACTACTCGACTCGTACTCGTTTATTAATCGAGTATCTTTTGATACTCGAACTCGGTTAACTCGAGTTCGAGTCGAGTTTTATTCGAGCTACTCACGAGCTACTCGCGAGCGGCTCAGATCATTTACACCCCTAGCACGAAGATGGATCAGCGTATGAACTTGCATGCGAATCCTATTAATGTGCGCCTAGTCTACGCAGCTGAGTTATCAAGTGGTACTACTCCGTGTGGCATTTGTTCAGGTGAGAACCATTCTGTGCTTAATTGTTTGTATGCATCACAATTTCCCGAATATGTACAGAAACAGGTTCATACAGCTCAAGGATATTTGGGAAATAGCGACCCGTTCTCCAATACCTACAAACCCAAGTGGCGTGATCATCTGAACTTCTCGTGGAAGCAAAACGCCAATCATAATCAACCCACGAGACAACAAGAACCCGGCTTTGCAGGTTACGCGCACCCTCCCATTCTGCAGGGAGGGCGTAGGTATGATACTCAACCTCACTCCAATGCTACCCATGATAACTCTCCTTCCCCACCTCCAAGATATACTTCGCAATTTCAGGAGTGTATGCTCTACTTTATGGAGGACACCACACAATTGGTTCAATCTCACTCTCAGTCTATAGCTAGATTAGAAGACCAGATAGGACAATTGGCCCAAGCACTTCATAGGCAAGAGGAAGAGAGGTTACCCTCCCAACCTCTCACACTTCCAGCAGGGTCAACTAGCTCTAGCCTCAACTAGCCTCCTCACGAGCAAGTTCGGGTTGTGTCAGTGTCTAGGGAGGGGAACCTTCGACATGTGGATATTGAGGTTGAGAAGGAGAGCACGGACCCATCTCCCACTGCTGAAGGGGAGGGCCCTCAAGGTAGGTTTGCTGAACCTACTGTCCCTTTTCCTTTGGCCCTTGGAGGACCGAAGAAGAAGGATAACCAAAAGAGGACTGAGCTCATAGACTTGTTTAAGGACGTGAAGATCAACTTACCGTTGATCGAAGCTATTAAACACATCCCTATGTATGCCAAGTTCCTCAAGGACCCTTGCACCAAAAAGAAACGCGCGCAAGCGCATATCCCGAAGAAGGTCCGGCTCACCGAGAAGTTGAGCAGCATTTTAGTGTCGGGCTCCCCACCCAAGTTTCGAGACCCCGGGGCATTTACTGTTCCATGCGTCTTAGGAGAGTGTTATACCAGTAGAGCCTTGCTAGATCTAGGAGCGAGTGTAAACCTTATTCCTTACTCAGTTTTTCAGGAACTGGGAATAGGACACCTTAAGCCAACTAATGTTACACTTCAGTTGGCTGATAGGACAGAGCGGGTACCTCGTGGAGTGGTGGAAGATATACTTGTTAAGGTTGACAGGTTGACAAGTTTGTCTTCCCTGTTGATTTTATTATCTTAGATATAGACCCTACTCCTAGGCAAAAGCACAACGCTCCTATTATTCTAGGTCGACCGTTTCTAGCAACAGCCGACGCTGTTATTCACTGTAGGACGGGAGTGTTGGAGGTTTCTTTTGGAAACCTCAAGGGCAAATTGAAGGTCTCGAACTTTGTTCGACGCCCTGAGACTGAGGACGAGTTGGAATGCTATAGGGTTGATGATGTTGACCCTTTAGTAGAATCGAATAAGCCCGACTCTACTATAAGTGCGGAATGTAATAATGTCCCTGTCTGTATCGATAGTTGTGCGTCATCATCCACATCTAGTAGGATAGAGAGTCGCGACCCCGATGCTAGTAATGATTCCCTCCTTGCTAGTCACGGGTCTAGAAACGTTGTTGGGTTTGGGGATCGTCCCTACTGGGTCAGCCTGAATTCTATGGCAGACACTGCCTCGGATTTTGGTTGACATTGTGCTCTAAACTGCGTCCGGCTGAAGACGTTAAACTTAGCGCTCTTGGGAGGTAACCCAACCTACTTTTAATTTTGTTAATTTGTTTTTCAACATGAACTCTCTCAATTGTAGGTCCTTTTATTATCCCTACCATGCTAACTTTGTTTCTCTTTTACTAAACACTTGTATAATCCCTATTTCTAACACTACTAACAAGTCCGTTTAGTATTCTGTCTTTTATGGCTTCGATTGCAGCTTGCTATTTCTGTCTTCCCTTTTTGGATTTGCTCGCCACGCATAGCTGAATCATACCTCAGGTCGTCTCTTTCCTTTCCTTGTTTGTATTTACTTTCGTTGATTTGCATTGAGGACAATGCAAGGTTTGGGTTTGGGGATGGCTGATGAGAGTCAACTTTGTTTGTCCTTAAAGCTTAACTTGGCATAAATTAGCTACACTTTTGAAGGCATAAATGAGTATAAAGTTGTTTGTGGCCCTTATTGTAGACCAGTTCTGAGATGTACTTTGATGATTAGAACGATTATGAGACGAGATTATTGCTGGATCAGACTTTTGAATCCATATTTTTATCTTTTAACTAGTTAGTGAGATTATTATTTTTCACCCTTAATCTTATGACATATCCTACTGTTGGGGTCGAAATAATGGTACTAACTTTAGGAATAGGAATCCACTATTCTACTTCTAACAATGTTGAAATCAATTGTACATTTCTTTATCTTGAGTAACCCTAAAAAAATAAAAAAATAAAAAAATAAAAAAAGGTGACTGGTTGGTTCTTGTAGCCCCTATGTCTCGAGCAAGTAAGCCCGTAGAGGTATCTTAAAACCTGGTACCTTGAGCCAACTGGGTCGAGAGCTGCCGGTCGCTACATGGGCCACAGGGAAAGCTTAAGAAGAATCAACTTTGTAATTACTAAAATAAGCACTAATACCTTAAAAAAAAAAAAAAAGGTGTGTGCTAACGGATTAGGTTGTGGATCCTTAAGACTTGAGCCATTAGGTCCGTAGGGGTCTCTTAAAACCTGGTACCTTGAGCCAACTGGATTGGGAGCTGCCGGCCAAAAACTCACTATATGGGTCTAAGGCAGACACGCCTAACTGAGTGAAAAGAAATAAATAAATAAATAAATAAGGGAAGGGGGGAAAACAAGAGAGAAAAAAAAAAAAGCCTTTTGATTTCATTATTGATTAGCAGTGAAGGGTTAGGATAACTCGTTCCTTTACTTATTACATTTATGTCTTCTTAAAGTCGGAGGGTTTTGAAGTAAGACGAAGGGGAGAGAAGTTCTAAGATCACTCACTAGTAAAAAGAAATTAATGACGGAGACTTAAGTTAGAACTAGTGCAATAATAACGTCACATAAGGATTCGCTACTCTGAAGTACACTCTCAAATATACTTGAACAATAATTTTCACAAGTGACCTTTGCGGTTAAATGCCTGACTCGACTTTTCCGCCAGTAGCTAGTTTAAATTGAATCTTGCTTGAGGACAAGCAAGGTGTGGGTTTGAGGATGTTGATGCACTTGATTTTTACATATTTTATTTCCCATTCCTGCCATATATTCAGCTTTTACATGTGTGTTTTGTTATAATCTAGGTACAATTTGGCTTAGAATGCAACGGAGCAAACAAAGGTTGAAAAGTGGCAAAATCAAGCATAATCAAGGCATAATTGAAGACTACTTTGAGAAACCCGACCACGTGTGGAAAAGAATGACCAACTGGATTGTAATTCAGTAACTAAAATAGATCTCGTAGATAGTTAATATATATATATATATATATATATACATGTCTCTAATGACTCGGATGTATGGTACGGGGATGCCTTTCCTGTCCAAGACTCTCCAAAGGACCTCCCAAGGCATATGATAGAGTGCCAAGGGAGGTCCTTCGGAGAGTCTTGGACAGGAAAGGCATCCCCATACCATACATCCGAGTCATTAGAGACATGTATGAAGAGGCACAGACTATGTTGCGCACAGTGGATGGGGAGACAGACGCTTTCCCGATTACAGTAGGGGTACACCAAGGGTCTGCTTTGAGCCCCTATCTGTTCATTCTGGTTATGGACGAGCTCACTAGGCACATCCAGGGATGTGTACCTTGGTGCATGCTTTTTGCAGATGACATAGTATTGGTGGGGGAGACGCGAGAAGAGATAAACGAGAAGCTGGAGCTGTGGAGAGGGGTTCTAGAGTCGAAGGTTTTGTGACTAAGCACAGCCAAGACCGAGCACATGGAACTCAAGTTCGATCCTTCTACCACGCCTGGCCGAGAAGAAGTCAAGATTGGACATGAGGCCATATCGAAGAAGGAGAGATTCAGGTACATGGGGTCCATGATACAGCACAACAGCGAAGTGGACGAGGACGTAAGCAACAGGATCAAAGCGGGATGGCATAAGTGGAGGATGGCCTCCGCGGTACTTTGTGATAGGAAGTTCCCATTGAAGCTAAAGGGAAGATACTATAAGACGGTTGTGAGGCCAGCCATGGCGTATGGGGCGGAGTGCAGGGGGACGAAACAACAGCACACACAGAAGATGAAGGTGGCGGAGATGCGAATGCTGAGATGGATGTGCGGACACACTAGGAAGGATAGGATCAGAAACGACATCATAAGAGGCAATTTGGGCGTAGCCTCCATAGAAGATAAATTAAGGGAGCAACGTCTGAGGTGGTTCGGACATGTCAGAAGGAGACCGGACAACGCTCCAGTCAGGAGATGCAAACAGCCCCTGACTACACTAGGCAGAAGAGGCAGAGGCAGACCAAAGAAGAGATGGCTTGAGACGATCCGACAAGACCTTACCAACCTAAACCTTCGGGAGGAGATGGCCTTAATAGGGCCCAATGGAGGGCTAGCATAGGGGTATTAGATGATCCGGTTGAAGTAGGGTAGTCCAGCTTATTAGTACTAGGCCCTCTTGGCGCTCGTAGGCTATGCTCTGAATATCATGAGCTGATACTTGCTACTTGCCTACTTGTCCTTATCTCTACCTCGATATCTATCCCTATCTCATTCTCTGTCCCTATATCCTTTATCTCTGTCTCTATCCCTTATCTCTATTCCTACCTTTATCTTCATATTATTTGTGTTATGTGAATTTTTTTTTTTTTAACCCATTCTCATGCATTTGTTGCTTCTCCTTTTTGCCGGGTCATTGGCTCATGCTGCGGACCAGCTTTTCAGGCTGGGGGTCCTCGGAAACAGCCTCTCTTCAGGGTAGCCCTCTGAAGGGGGGGAAGACTGCGTACATCTACCCCCCCAGACCCTGCGTATGCGGGAGCCCTGGAGGCACTGGGTTTGTTGCTGTTGTTTGTTGCTGCATATATATATATATATATATATTATATTTATATATTTTATATTTTATTATATTATATTTATATAATATTATATATTTTATTTTATTTTATATTATATTATATAATATATATATATATATATATATATATATATATATATAAACATATATAGAGACGGGAGGGAGGAGGCCGCACACACCGCGCCGGCCGCATTAGATCTTTTAAATAGCCAAAACCTAATTGTTTTAGGGATCTGTTGCCACGCCTCCTCTCATCCTCTCCTTCCCGAAGCCGCTACGTGATCCAAAGGGTTCTCAAACGCCGAAGCGTAGGTGGTCGGAGTACTGGGGGAATCAAAGCAAGGATCAACGTCAACATCAATTGGGGGAGTCTTCAAATCCTTAGTTTTATCATTATTGTTTTCTTTCTTGGATTTCATGATGTTTAGAACTCCTATGGAGGAGTAGACTTTTAGTTTAGGGATGAAGGACGGGTAGTCGTTCATATCCCAGATTTATATTTTATTGTAAACAATGGGTTTGTTATGTTATATACGCACCCTTGTGGGGAATTTATGATCGTTGTTTGGTTTTCTTTGTGTGAGCTTGTAGCTATGTTAAGATTTTCAAATTATTAGCGTTAGTCTACGAGCTTGTAGCCTAGACCATAACATAACTGGTTTTCACGCGTGGTTAGGGTTGAGGTTGGACCCAACCCTAAACACAATCTTTATACAAATTAATATTTGGTTAGGAGTGACAAAGGAATTAAGTAGTGCTAATGAGATAACCTATGCTACATGTAGGGACGTTATGATAGGTTATGCCTTTAAACAAGTTCATTACCCTAAGCCCTAATTTAAATACTAACCCAAGCTTAGTCCTTATAGCCTAAGCCTCCTAAACCATTGTCATAGTAGAATATAATGACGGGATACAAGTAATACTACCTTGAATTCATTCCCTGAACTAACCTCAATTGAATTGACACTTTTAATTTATTGTTAGTTTTGCTATTTTAGTTAACAAATTATTTAAACCAATAAAACTCGATTTCAACCACTCGTTAATAACAAAATCCAACTTAACTCCGATTCCCTGCGAATACGACTCGTATACCCGATTTAGCTACAACGATCTCATACGCTTGCGAGTAGGCAGTTTTAAAACACACATTTAAAACACATCAGTCACCCATAAACAACAACTACTGTGCCTCAGACTATCTCGATAATATTTATAAATTGCTGGGTGCACCGGCCACCCTCATCAGCAATCGGTATCCTATCTTCATCAGTACTTTCCGGAATTAACTATTCAGACTTTTTTATCAAAAAAAAATATTTTAAGAAAGATAGAATGTGCAAGGAGTTAAGGACGAGATGTCGTTAAAATTACAAAAAAAAAAAAAAAAAAAAGAAAAACCATGAACTAATAACTAATGCCCTCCAATCCCTTTATAAATCAACTAAGACTACATCAGCGAAGCCTACAAAGCTCTTGTCCAAAGATTTTCCATAAGACCACCTTTTTCCCATAAGAAATTAACTATTTACACATTTAGGGGTCCAGCTTAATCTCTCCTCTTTATATCATCCACAGAGTGGCGGACAAACAACATACTCAACTAGCATTTAGAAATCTAGCTGCAGTATATGTCAAGGCAAGCACCTCATGACTAGGTGAAAGAGCTTCCCCACGCCGAGTGGTGGTAGAATACTACTTTTCAGTCAACTGCTCATATTACACCTTAAAGCTTTCATATGAGCAACCACCTCCCATATATCTGTTATATTTGGCAGGCGAATCCCGAGTAGATTAAGTTGATCATAGCCTTTTGTAGGAGGGAGGACACTCTTGCTCTCCTTAAGCATCATCTCCATTAAGCTCAAAACTGTATGAGGCATAAAAGCAAATGCACACCATAACAATCGAGAGTTCCAAATTAACAATTAGGTGCATCTTAAGCTTCAACCTTACAAATAGTCGTCAATCAAGGCTCAAACATTCCATAAACTTGCTCCCCAATGTTGCATATCGTACAAAATAGTTGATCGGATTGGGAAGGTCACTTACAAATTGCATTACCAGTTGAAGCTCAAGTTCCATCACACTTTTCACATGTTACTCCTCAAGTGCTGCTTCAATCCACTGTCAAATGTTACTCCTCTACCTGCTACATGGCCCGCAGCATGCCTAAACCACAAGAGTTGGTGTTGGATGAAAAGAAGGTCTGCAACAAAACCATGCAACCACCCAAATGCTTGTCAAATGATATGGTAAGCAGATGCTACTTGGGAGTATCTCCTTGAGCTACTATAACACCTTTTGCATTTCAACCCTCAAAGACAAGGGTTTAGCTTCAACTGATAGTGCACACAACTCAGCCATACAACCCACTACACAAGAGTAGAACCGAGCTGCGGGTATGAGCAAGGGCTCAAACAATAATGATTGCGGGAGGGATGCTTATGCAACTACTGACTTGGAGTTAGTGGACCCAATATGCAGTTAAGTAACTGTAGTAAACTTAAAATGCCTAACTATCTAGGTCCTTGTAGATATTTGCCATACATTCAGTATCACATTAATAATAAGCAGCAATGTATTTCTCCCCTCACCTTCTATCTCCTTTTTTCTCTCTAACTCTTTGAAGTTCTCTTCTTTCTCCCTTTCTCATTGTCAGTTGTGCATTGTTCCATTGAGGTATCTATAAAGCATCATATGCAGTAGCTCACTAGTCTTAATCTCTCCTCTATCATAACGCCAATGTGGGGGTTTTGACCTTATAGCATGTGAAGCCCCCAAAACCCACTCCCGCATGTGAATCTTCCTAAAATGTACCCATCACCTTCTTCGATTCAATTATACATTGTATCATCCAATTGGATCCATTATTAATCAGAGAAGTCACTGGCACATCCAAATCAAATGCACAAGATATATAAAATTGATTGAAAAACCAAACTAAAATTAATAAGTAAAGACCATATACACCAGTTAATTTCTTATACAGTCTTTCTAGAAGCTTTTTGGATTAAGAGCTTCAAGGGCTTCATTGATATGACCTCAGTCAATTGGCAAAAAGATTAGAGGGTTTTATGCTATAAGTTATAGTTTCTTGTTGTTCATTGGTTGTGTTTTGAGGACATCTTGTCCTCTAACTCTTTGTACATTCACTATCCCTTAATAATATTTCTTGCTTCGATCAACAAAAAAATTAATAAGTAAAGACCACATAGATCAATCAATTTCTTATAGGAAAAGATGGTTTTTCTAGAAGCTTTTTGGACTAAAAGCTTCAAGGACTTCATTGATATAGCCTAAACTAATTTGCAGAGAAATTAGAGGGCTTCATGTTACTAGTTGTAGTTTTTTGTTGTTCCTTGGTTGTGTTTTGAGGACATCTTATCCTTCTAACTCGTTGTTCATTCTTTCTTTCTCCCTTGATAACATTTCTTTGGGAAATTATCACTTAGATACCCTAAGGTTTGGTCATTTATGACCTAGGTACCTGAACATTTCAATATATACAATGGGGTACCTTGACGTTTAAAAATCTTATCACTTAGGTACCATGAAGTTCTAAAATTTTATCAATTAGATACCCTTTTCCAAAATTCGATAGATTTTAGTAGGAAAATGCTAAAGTAGAACATAATAACAAAGTACTTCGATTACAATTTGATGATTTTTACCCAAAAATGCTGAGACGACACATGATTTTGACAATATATAGGTAGTTTATATCGATATTCGGAGAACTTCTTGTCGCAATTCGATGAACTTTTGTGGAAAACGGTGACATGACTTTTACACATTTGCAGAATCATGTACTAAAGCAACATTTTCTTTACATAAGATTAGTCAGATCCATACAAAAATTATCAAATTTCAACATATGATACCTAGTTGATAAAAAAAATTCAAACGTCAAGGTACCTCATCGTATATATTGAAATGACAGGACACCTAAGTAATATATGCTCAAATTTCATAGCATCTAAGCGATAAATTTCTTTTTTCAATAATAAAAAATTAATAAGTAACGACCTGCGTTGGGCAGTGACGGAACCAACAACAGTGTTATACTCAGAAACGTTGTTGGCGTAGTTTCGCCTCAAATACTCCTCTGTTTGAGCTACAGCATAGTAACGCCGTCCCACAGCTCGCAGCAGACACCGTTGATTCGCTGCAAAAGAATGCGGGAGAGAGCAAAAGTCATTTAGTAAAAAAAAAAGGGAATTATAATTCAATACAACAGCAAGAGTACCATAAATGGATTGAAGAAGCTTCATCGTTTCAGGTCAAAAAGGAGAAAGAGTGGAATTCAGTGGCTCTCTCCCGGTTTTTTTTTTAATCTGAAGCTCTCTCCTTGGAAACCCTTGTTTGTACTAGAGGCGGATTTACGAATGTCAGCCCACCCTCAAATTTTTGCAAGCAAGGGCCCTTATTTGCTTATTTTGTTAAGTCCGTTTAAAAATTAAACATAAGCCCACCCTCGTTTAAACACGTAACCCATTCATATTTCTTTTTATCTTTTCATCCACTACTTAAACTAATTTAAGTAATAAATTTATTATTTAATTTAGTTATATTTTAATTTTAGTCAAAAGTTTTACTTTAAAAATTCAAGCAAATATTAATTTAACATTTGTGAAACCTGTATTTCAATCAAAGAACCCTTAAGCCAGGTTCCAGTCACCGACACATATAAGTCCACCATGGCACAACCGAGGACGTGCATAGCCACCAGTAGAACCCACCATAGGCAATTGCCAAATTACATTTTGAAAGAACAATATATTTTATCACTTAGGTACCCTATGATGAAATTTGATGAATTTTAGAAAGAATTTAATCAGCTTTATATAAAAAAAAATAATTGATATAATACATGAATACCACAATATATATAAACTAGTGCCAATGTTTTTAAAAAACAAAAATTCAACAAATTGTGATAAAATCTTCACCGAATGCTGATGTAAACCACCTCAAAAGTACCATAATTATGGGTGATTTTTTTGCATTTTCTGTAAAAATAATAAAATTCTAATGAAAATACTTATATATTAGTGAAATCATATTTAATTTTAGGATTTTCTAACGAAAATCTTTTTTTTTTTTTTTGACAAAAGAGTACCTAGTTGATAAAATTTTAAAAATTTAGGATACCTCATAGTATATATTACTTCTAAATGATAATTTCCCTATGTAAATTTATAAACTAGATAGATTTTATTCAAACACACCCCCCCCCCCCCCCCCCCCCCCCCCCCCCCCCCCCCCCCCCCCCCCCCCCCCCCAAAAACAAAAATTCTGGATCCGCCAATAACTCTGCAGATGTTAGAGAATTTCCCAAAATACCGGGAACCGGGTAACCAAAAGATCTCAGGTTGGGAGGCTATGTAATCACTTTCCTTAAGACTTATTTCGGTATACGAAATATCCTCGTGGATACAACAACAACCAAATATGAAAAAGAGAATATGTAAAGAGAGAGACATAGTAAGATGAATGAGAATGACCTTTTCAAAGACTTTCACAACATTTTCATATGAATTTTTCAAGTGTTACTTACAATTGTATTTCATAATTTCATTTCTCATAACATGAAGACAGAATTCTCTTTTCTCCTTCTTTGAAATGAACCCCCCAAAGGGCTATTTATAGTTTTTCAAGTGTCTCTTCAAGAAGGGATACATCCCTTCATGAAGGGTTACTTTCCTTTTTAATATTTCACAATTCTTGCAAGTAAACACATTTCATATTTCTTACTTAAATAATAGGGGGAAAATAATATAAGAAAATAAGGTTCAAAAGACGTCCTAAACTTATCAAAACGTTACTGTAATTCTGTCAAATCTGTGTGTCGACGCACGGGCCCTGTGTGTTGACACACATCTCATACAAGTTTAAAACACTTAAACCAAGTATGGGACAATCACATACATTTTAAAAATACACCAACATTCCCCCACCATTTTCAAAATACCATCATTCTCGAATAATCAACATCTCAAATTAAAGGAGGCCTTATTGTGCATCAATGAGGGTGTCTCCCGATTGAACCCCCAGCTAGTGAAGAGACCATATAGTTAATCGGATCGAAAATGGTAAACCAAGCTTTGAACCATACAACCCATTTGACTAACCGACTATCTAATCACGCACAAGGCCTACTCCCCGTACATACCCTACGACTCCTAGATCGACACATTTGCGGATTTGTGTCATGTACCCTTCGTGAGTGTTTCAGGGCCAAACCCTTAGTCAAAAACCACCCCTTTGAATCGGCCAAACTTCAAGACACACTAAGGTGGACCTCATTGATTATGTCCCTGCGACGCGACATTCAATAAGTTTTAAAACCAGGTCCATTAAGAGCATTAGCTCATCCTCTTAGAATCTCTAAAGCAGGTACCAAGCACTTCTCCGTCGGGATGGAAAAATCTCATTTAGTGCGTGCAGTCACACGGATGACAAGTCTCTCTCATTGACCCGAGACCTAGCGTCATACTAGGCGTCGAGTTGAGGGCCTATCATGGGTGACTAATAATGACAGGTTTCACACCATCCCTTTAATTATCAAGTCTCTAGTAATGTTCTCAAACAAGAGATCCACTAGTTTCAGACTTACATTTTCAAAGTCCACAGTGATCACTCAATCTTTCATGAGTTATTTCACTTCATAATATTTGACACTGTTGTGTCCGGACTTTTAGTGATACATCTCACTCTTACACATTTAAAACACATCTCACTATCACAATGAATAGAAATAGACAACATTGGCTTGTGCCACAAAGGAATCTTAAACACAAGATCATTTAATCATTCTGTTTCTTTACAAGCAGAAACTAGAGCAATAAACTCTATAATCACAGTGGAATTTTATAACACGTGTTAGTCTCTTGAAATTCAAGGGACAACACCCCACCACTTATAACATTTACTAGCTTTTAGAAGCGTAGTCCTCCTTATTGGATATACAACTGGCATTCAAGTATTCTTCTATATAGAAGAGTACTCATTATTAACACCATAACGCATGGTCATTCCAGTACCTTATGTACCACATGCCAATTACCTTTACTTACATAGCTAGTTATACATACTCAGCTATTCAATAATAAAGGCTACATTTGACCTTTTCAAATTCCAATTATACCATTGGAACACTTTCATTTGGTTCTAAATTTTCACACCAAATTTCAACATGTAATCAATATACATACATTCAATAAATCCTCTGATTTGGTAAACTTGCTATATGCACTTGTCAGATTCATTAACTACCTCTTTCAAAAGGCAACATCGCTAGACTACATAGTCTCGTCATAGTATCACGATCTATGACACAACAATATTGAACTTTGACATTCATCCTATTTCTAGTTCCTTCCTCTAGAAATATACAAGTCCAAACACTAGGACTTTTCTTTTCACAATCTTTTACTCTTTCAAAGTTCTAGAGTCTTTCCAGGGATATACCCTCAAATATGACTTCCATCATAATTTATTTTAATTCACATTATCACAATGCATCATTCAAGATCAATGAAAGACTCGAAGTCACTTTCCATGTAGTCATGTACATTTATGTCTTAGGATGTTTACTCTACCCATAATTCAGTCATACGAATATACTGTTAGGAACAGTGTCCTGAAATCCAGATTTATTCTGGATATATTATTTTAATTAATAAATAAAATTGAAGTTTCAGTCATTTCCTAGTTAAATTTGTGTATGTGAGCATTTATACTGCATGTGACTTTCTTTTGGGAGACATCCATAAGATGGATGTAGTCCTCAGACTGCAATTTACATGTTTGTTCTAAGTGGTTTATAAGATTAAGCCACATATAGACTTGGAACAAATAGTATGGATTGTTGTTTGAAAGACTCATAGTCGAAGACAAGTCTAGACCACTTGTATGTTAAGACTATAACGTGACACTTTAGATGACTTATCTTGGTCATGTGGATGGAGATCCAATAGTGTTAGGTTAGTGTGTTTGACATACTGAGTTGGGCCAAATGAGTGATTCACGTTGTACTGTTTGAACGATAACTCTAAATCCTGAGAGTATTCTGGACTTGTGCATGGAGCGTTAGTTCCTTTTGCGTACTATAAGTAAGGTCTAAATGAATGACTGAAATCCCATGTACACTGGGTAGCGGCGTGAAGTGTGATAAGGATCAAGTATTCAATAGGGAATCTACAGTCTCTTATGAGCTACAGACGTCCCCTTAGTTGATTCGCAAATATTTGAATAGTTCGGAAACTTTGGCCAAAGTATTCTAAGTGTTTGACATTTGAAATTTATACTGTGAATATGTTCAAGTATAAATGAATTATTCAGTGAAGGGCGAGTCGGTAACTAATGGAGAAGTTGTGAGAAGGATAATGGTAGTGGTTATATTTATCCTTTGTCATGGACATCTAGTGGAGGGGTTGTTATTATTAATACAGTCTATTAGGGAGATATCGAATGAATAATTTAAGTCTGGAGTGTAGTGAGATTTATTTAGTGGAATTAAGTCTCATTAAGTGGTAATTAAATTATTTCATGAAATGATTAATTTAACCCATTTAAGCTGGATTTAAATTGTCCCTGAGGTCCCTGCGCAAGCCTCTGTATCTTATTGCCATTGAAAAAATATTAAAGAATTCATGAGATGAATTATTTATCCATGAGATAGGTAAATTAATTTTGCCAAATATTATTCATGAGATGAATAAAATTTAAAATTTATAAAATAAAATAATTTTAAAAAAAGTTAAAATTCATAAGATGAATTTTTACATGTGGGAAGCAAAGCAAAACAAAAAAAAGGAAAAATCGCGAAAAATAACGTGTAAATCCATGTGCACGCTTAGTAACCAACCAGCGCAACAACAGATGGCGATCCATGCCATCAGGCACGAACCAATCATCGCGTGCCATGTGGCACGGGGTGACAGGGTTAAAAAACGTGTGCACGGTTTTGTGAAACGCTGCGTTTGAACTGTTTTTTTGAATTAAAACGATGCGTTTTGTTTTAAACTGTGCAATCCCACATAGATTAAAATTGTTTTTTTCACTCCTGTATATTCCTATAAATAGAGGGGCTTATTCCGAGGTTTGGCATTGGAGTTGAAATATTGCTTGAGAGTTTCTAAAATTGTTTCGGAGATCTAATTGGGGAGAAAATTTTTCGTTGAAAATTTTCTTTCCTCCAGTTTAATATTTTTCGGAGTCCGCCATCCGGACAGTTCGAGGTCATTGCGTAGAAAGTCTCGGGGTCTCGATTTTAAAGAATATTATTGTTTTTTTTGTTTTCTTTATTATTGGAGCTATTCAGGTATGTCCTTTCTTTCCTTCTCTTTCAGTTTTCACTTTTCTATTTATTTGCAGTATTCGTTATTAAGCCTGTTAAGTTTATGTATTATTATGAATGTATTAGAGTAAAAAGCCTGCAAATCTAAATTATGAATTTAGATTTGTTGATTTAAATTATGAATTTAAGTCACTAGATTTAAAATTAAGAATTTTAAATCAACCCTAGGTTATGAGTTATGAATTCTAAACCTGTTCCGCTGCATAATCTTTAGGGAGAATTTTTGAAATTCATCCCAACAACTGGTATTAGGGCAAAGGGTTAATAGAGATAAACCTATTCCCTGGAACTCTCGCGCGTGATGTGTCACGAAGCATGACTCTCCGACCGGGGGCTTAGATAGAGAGAAGAGTCTCCTACTCTAAGTGCTCTAATAGGTGCCTATTGCTCTGACCATAGTTGAGAATTGTGAACCCAATAGTCAGCATCAGAGTTTATTTTTCAACAAAATTTTTATGTTTTTCCCAACATATACATGCCATTTATATGCATTAAAACTTATGGGTAATAAAAGGGTCATCATAAATCAGTATTTACGTACTCTTTAAATTTGTCATGCTGATGACTAACAACATCCTAACATGTGAACATATCATCACACAAAAATCTCATTTACCATGCAATAATTGCATGAATCTATCACTCAATTTGAGTATTTAAAAATTCATTGTATAAAATACACTTCGTTTTAACTGACTACTCAATCATCATATACATACGCCCTTAATACGCAAGTAAGCTTTATTTCAACCGCATTAATCATGATGATAAAGTTTTTCACACGCATGCCGGTTTGCATTGGAACATTACATCTAATAACTTCGGAAAAACCCACCGAAGATATGTGGTCAGTTATGAAATTATAAAACACCATTTCCAAGTGCTTTTACACAATTTCTCTCATCATTCTTAATCATGGACTTTAACGTGAATTTCTTTATATTCGTCATACTAGGGATCAACAAATGTAAAAATACCATATATTTCATGATCCACTAATTCCAATCAAATTCACATCATTTTCATTTATCAAGCAAACAAACGACATTCATTTCTTAAATAACCAAGCCGTAAAAATTCATAATCATATTTAAGTTCATGGACATATGGACCTCATAACCACATCAACGTATATGGTAACACAAATCATTTTTTATGATGCATTAACTTCAATTTAATGAATCACATTTCCATGCATATAAGCATTAATCATACAGCCACATTAATGTCCATACTTGTACCTTTATGCAAGTATAAGTTATATTAACTAACATGCATTAACATTATATCATCCTTAACATGCTTACAAGATTATACTCAAATTTCTTTCATAATCATGATCATACAAACATTGCTTTTCATGATTTTCCAAATTCGCTATTGTTCACTCCATTATAATTCCATCAGTGAACAATACATATATGAGATTGAATCTATAACTGTCTAAACAAGAATGAATCAACATACCCGTATTTATTTTCTATTATGGGCTCATCTCACATAATTATAAACATACGTGCATTAATTCTCAATATAATTATCGTCCATTTTACAAATTCATACAATCATGAATTTACTATACATAACGCACAATTTATATTTCATCTCAACCAACATAATTCTTTATGAATTATAATCATGATTACACGAAGTGCATGGATCTTTATATCACCACTTATAACAGAGCATGCATCCAATTTTATTATTATTTTTAACACTTTTGGAATCGTTTTAACGTTTGGTTTCAACAACCATGCTAAGCAAGGATTTCCCTTTCTTAGCATCGCCTCGACGTCTGGTTTCAACAACCACCCAAAACACGAAATTTCATATAATCAATTTATAACAAGTATGTATTCATGATTTAATTTATTCATCATCGAAATTAATTTACATAATTCATGATTTAAACGTCAATATTATGTCCTTTACCAATTTCAAACGAACAAAGTACAAATAAAATTACTTTTTTATATTAATAAAGAAGTGCATCTGGTGTAGTGGTATCATAGTGCCCTCCCATGATACTGACCGGGGTTTGATTCCTCGGATGCGCACCCTTTTTTCTTTTCTTTTAAACCGTACAGATATATTTATGTTGTAAAATATTATGCACAAAAGAAGACATGGATCAATAGACAAGAGCACTCTTACTAGGCATGCGAAGGAAAGGGGTGCATGGGTTCAAATCCCACTCTCAACACAGTTTCTCCCCCGCCCCCGCCCCCCTCCCCCCCTTTTTTTTATAATAACAGCAGGCCTCTCTCAAATTTTTTTTTTTTGATTTCCTGCATGCATTTGTTTCTTCTTCTTCTTTTTCAATAAATCACATGATTCAACATCACTTGATTTAATTCATGTGAATTAAACGCAATTGATCAAAGATTCGTTATTCAAACCACATCAAAAAAATGCCCATTCAATTTAGTTCTGATATCACATGTATACTCATCAATGTATGCACATCGATTCGCATAAATCTCGTGATTTCATGATTTTATTTATCTTCCGTCCATTTTAATTATATTTCATGAGCCACATGATTTCATGACTTTATCTCGAATCAAGTTTATATACTTTCACGCATAAACTATAATGCATAGATCACTTCTGTTAGGCACTATAAACTTCATGGTTTCGATATCTTTTGATCAACTTTTATATCAATCTTAAAATTTTACGATCCTTCTTACTCACTTTTGAGTCAAAAACACATACCTTGATCCATAGCCATTTGTGTACAAGAAGGATCCAAGAGGAAGTCCCAATTCTCTCCATTCATCACTTTCTCCAATCTCCATGTTTCATCATCAAATCCCGCAAAGTGAAGAAGCCATTTTCAATTAAAGAAATTAAGCCTTAAGATTGTTAGAGAATTTCCCAAAATACCGGGAACCGGGTAACTAAAAGATCTCAGGTTGGTGAGGCTATGTCATCACTTTTCTTAAGACTTATTTCGATATACGAAATATCCTCGGGGATACAACAATAACCAAATATGAAGAAGAGAATATGTAAAGGGAGAGACATAGTGAGATGAAAGAGAACGACCTTTTCAAAGACTTTCACAACATTTTCATATGAATTTTTCAAGTATTACTTGCAATTGTATTTCATAATTTCATTTCTCATAACATAAGGAGAGAATTCTCTTTTCATCTTCTTTGAAATGAACCCCCCAAAGGGCTATTTATAGTTTTTCAGGTGTCTCTTCAAGAAGGGACACATCCCTTCATGAAGGGTCACTTTCCTTTTTAATATTTCACAATTCTTGCAAGTAAATACATTTCATATTTGTTCTCTTAAATAATAGGGGAAAAATAATATAAGAAAATAAGGTTCAAAAGACGTCCCAAACTTATCAAAACGTTACTGTAATTCTGTAAGATCTGTGTGTTGACACACATCTCATACAAGTTTAAAACACTTAAACCAAGTATGGGACAATCACATATATTTTGAAAATACACCAACAGCAGATTGGGATTTGAGTTCGTTTTTAGTTTTGCTGATTTTTGGGTGCCTGAAACCCTCATTCCGGTTCCCCAAATAAAATATGAATTTTGAGGATGGGTTTAGTTTAACTTATTTCAACTTATCTCTTTTAGCTCATATGTTTTAATAAGATTCGTCATTTAATATAGGTATTTTTTTTTCCTTACAATTAAGCGTTTAGTTGCACAGTGTAGAAAGATCTTCCTTTTTTTTTTTTATAGAATAAAGTATTAGGATACAAGTTTTTAAAAAAAAAAACTTATCGATTATAATCACAAAATGACTTAATAATATAAATCAATTAATAATAGTAGGTGATGATAATCATGATAATAGTTGATCGTGATAGTGAAGAGTGGTGCGTTTAGTGAGTCATGGACTTAAAAGGGGTGGTGATAACAAATAAAAGTAGATCACAGTGATTAAGATTTGACATTAATAGTCTTTTTAAAGCAGTTTTTTTGAAATAGGCTATAAAAAAGATCCATTTTTACATTTTTTTTGGCTTAATTACAAAATGGCTTTTCATCTTTCTATTTAGCTTTGTTAATTGAATGCAAGCCTTACAGTCAACTAAGGGCAACAAAGAAGCGAGGTCAGCTTGACTCTTGGCTGGAAAAAGATCCTTCTTAGGAAGGCTTTGATAGCAAAGGTGCTGAGAACAATGGCCTACAGCCCATGGATCTCGAGGATCCAAAGGGAAAGGCACACTTGGGGGCCACGAAGATTGGAAAAGAGCCTCGTAAGAAACCTGAGAGATGGGTCTAGGCTCTCATCCTCATAGGGTAATGACTCTTGAAGGTAATGACTCTTGGTGGAAACATGCTAAAGATTCATGGGCTCAAAAGATGTCAGATGAAGATGAGGACAATAGCCCTCTTCATTTCAATTTGGTGGAACCTCTTGACCGAGTCCACCTAATTTGGTTAGACATAAAGAATGACTTCCTTCAAGAAGACTGCCCTATACCCATGGAGGAGTCTAGTGCTCGAATCGTTGAGTGCAATGATAAGTCTCAAGATGAAAATATGCAAATTGAGGGAAGTCTTGAAAGGAGACAGATGAGAAATTGTTGGAATCGGTGTCCTAAAAAACACAATTATTTAGTTTTAAGTATTAATAAATAAAATTATTTCATTTATTTAAAGTCTGATAATGTTTTAACAGTCAAACATACATGTGATTGTTTTCTAAAATATTTCATGAGATGGACGTAATCCAAGACAAACATGTCGAGTTTGGTTTAATTGGCCAATGAGATTAAGCCACAGATAGACTTAAATTAAAAATTGCGATATGTTGTCAAAGTAGGTTCGTAGTCGGTGATAAATTTGGACAACTTGTATGATAAGACTATAATATGGCACTTTAGATTACTTGTTTTGATCATGTGGATAGGGATTTAAAAGTATCATCTTGGTGTTTGTCAATAAGACTAGAACATTGAGCTCGATCACCTGAATTATTTATTTCTTAATTACTATTAGAAATATCTAATTCATTCTATCAAGACGATGACTCAAAATCTTGAGATTGTCCTGGACTCATGCACTAGGTGTATGTCGCTTTGATGTACTGAAAAGTGAGGTATCATTGAGTGAGTCAAATTCTTTGTACGTTGGGTGATAACATTAGGTGTAACGAGACAAAAACATTCAATATGGAATCTATAGTCTCTTTTGAGATATATATGTCCACTTAAGTAGATTTGCAAGTGTTGGAAAATTTGGAATATTTGGTCAAAGTATTTAAAATGGTTGTCACTGGAATCGATATGAAAATCATGTTTTGTATCATAAAATATTTTCGAAAAAGGTCAAGTCAAGAACTTAAAGAAAAGAGGTAAGAAATATAATAATGGTGTTTTAAATTATGATTTCTCATGAATATATAAAAAAGGGGTCAGTCACCCATTTAATTATCGTATGAGAATTCTAAGTGAATATATTTAATTCTATAGTGCAACAATATTTATTTAGTGCAATTAAATGTTGTTAAATGGTAGTCGATGTTATCAAGTGTTGATAATTAAATTTGATCAATTTGGGGCTAGAGTTAAATTGTCCATGGTCCCTTTGCAAGCCCCAACATAAAGCACCATTTGAAAACATTTAAAATAAATCAATGTGATGAATTATTTATTTATGAGATGAATTTATACATGTAAAAAATGCTAGAATAATAAACAAAAAAATAATAATATCTGGACATTACACTTAGTTGACTGCTGGCACAAATTATACAGACCTGGAGCATGATACGCTAGGTCATTTAAAAAAATAATTTTTAAAATTTTTTTCTTTTGACCAAATAATTGGCCATGTTAAAAGCGGCTAGTGACCTTAGCGCAGGCTTGATGAAATTATATGTGTGTGTGTATATATACATATACATAGCTGATGTATTATTTTTTAAAGCGTGAAAAATTTTGTGCGCTGCTGTGGAGTAGAACCCTAATTCAAACTTAGGATTCTTATAATTTAAATTTAGCATTAAAATTTCTTTAAGAAATTTATTTTCACAGAATTCAAAGGGAAAATCTTACTTTGAAATTTTTCCTAAAATTAAATATTTTTGGAGCTCACACTTCGGGTGCAATGAAGGTCATTACGGAGAAGAACTTGAGGTCTCAAGAGCTTCTTCTTCAAATTTTAGGTACTAAAATTCAAAACTAGATTCACATTCCAGTTATGTCATTTAAAGGTTCACTTTAATGTTTTTCCCTTATTTCGTTTTTCTACATATCATATTCGATTTGTTTTATATGATATTTTCTTATGTGATTATGAATATATTAGAGTAGAGATCGTGATTCTATTAAATAGTTTAATTAGACCAGGCCTTAAAACTAAATTAAGAATTTAAAATTTTTCTCTTCCAGTGTGCCATTATGATTAATTTTTTGGATTAATATTTGAAATATTTCTGAATTGAAAATTCATATTCAGTTTGGGCTTATGCCCAAATAGGCCAAACTTAGATTGTCTTACTTCTTCCTCAGGAGTTTATGGCTAAGGAAGCTGATGATAGCCTTGAAGGGGATGTCCTAGCGACATACGAGTTGTCTCAAATGGGGATGGCAATTGAACCCGAATCCATTGGATATCTATCCAACCCAATCCCCTTATGATGGATTAGGTTGTAAAAAATAGGCTTTAAATGGATTTGGATTTGGATATTGATAAATTGGTTTTGGGTAAGGTCGGATTTTGATGACATTAAACCCAACCCAAACTTGACCCAAATCCAACCTGAAATTTTGTTTAGTGTAGAATAAAATTTTAGAATTACTAAATTTTGAGTATTTAACATGCCAAATCATATTCAAATAATTTTTTCATTATGCCAATATTTTTGGAGCTTATTCTAGCACTATAATATTCTTTGTAAAAGCCATAATGTAACATTTATGTAAAAGGATTAGTGGTTAAAATGTGTTTAAATGATTATCTAATAGTGCATTATTATTTTTACAAATATTAAATGGAAAAAAAGGAAAAAGGGTGTATCGATTTGTCTAGGCTAAATATTGGTTTTTAAGGTATCGTTACTGCATTATTATTGTTGTATATATTAATATTAGATTGGAATGTCATAATGTGTTCTAGGATTTAAATGGATCATGGATTTGGGTTGGATCACCATTCCACCGGATGGATTTGGATTTGGATTGAGTTTTTATGGAATAAATTTTTTCGGAGGTCGGATCTAGATGAAGGCAAACCTGACCCATTGCCATCCCTACTCTGAAGTGGAGCTGGTGGCTGAGCTAAGGGCCCCTTAAGTTAATTATAACTCCTCTTCTTTTAAAGTTGAATTTGCAATCTCAAGGTTAATTGATGACCATCCTTACGTAATGAAGATGCTGTTTGATAGGCCTTCAATTGCCAACAAACACATTAAGCCCTTGTACATCAAAGCCAAGTTTGATGGTATGTTGGTGAATATGGGCTTAGTGGATAATGGCATGACCTTCAAAATTTTGCCTTCGTATATGTTGGAGGTCATTGGTAAGTCTTGAAATCGCTTAATAACTTCCGATGTTGAAATTTGTGGCTTCTCTGGAGCCACCACTAAGTCTGAAGAGGCCATCCCAATTGAGCTAATTGTTGGCAATATGTGTAAGCTGACAACCTTCTTTGTAGTGGATACTACCTCAAGTTATGCATTACTTGGGAGAGATTGAATTCATGACAACTATTGTATTCCATATTCACTTCACCATTTGTTGATTTTTTGGAACCATGACAAATATGAGATTATTATGGTAGATGAGTAGCCATTCACGGCTTGCTCCGACTTTGTGGAGCCAAATTTTTATGAGGACGGAGTAGTACCATTAACAGTAACCAAAACTAGTCCTCTTAAGGCCAACAGAGTGATGTCTTAGCCATCCTTGAAAGCTCACTCACTTAGGCAAAAGCAGACCATCTAAATGTTGGAATCGGTGTCCTGAAAACTTGATTAATTTATTTTAATTATTAATTAAATAAAAATTTATTTATCAATTGTTTGATTATGTTTTATGAGTCAAATATACATGCCAATTTTATTAAAACTTTCAATGAGATGGACGTGGTCCAAGATGACATGTCAAAGTTTGGTTTTAAGTGTCAATGAGATTGAGCTATGGATATACTTATATCAAAATTGTGATTGTCGTCAAAATATGTTTGTTGTTATTTGGTTCCTATATAGTCTAAACTATGTCAAAAAACAAGGCTAGAATAACCTAAGCTATTAGTTATATAGTTGGAAGCAAAATGTGTCGTTTTGGTAAGTAAATATTTAAAATACACTGTTTCAATTTATGTAAATTTTAAATGGCACTTTGGTAAATATTGTGTAAAGTTTAAAATTGGTTTTACGTAAAAATTACCTAATTTACCCCTACCCAAACCTGCTACCCGTGTCCTTTGCTGACCAGCTGTACTCCCTTGCATTTATGAAGCTTCCATGAGAAGCTTTCCCGTTTGAATTGAATGGCACTAATAGTGCCACTTGTCACTCATCCCACGGCCAAAAATTGGGTCTGTTTTGTGTGTTGTGGGCTGTTGATCATCATCTCATCCAGTGGTTCTTGTTGAGCCATGTGCTATCCAGATGAGAGCTTGATTTGTGCTTCTTTTGTTTGATTTGAGCTGTTGATTTGTTTGCAATGGACAGCTGGGATGGGGTTGCCACGGATAGTGGTCTGAAAGGTATTTAACCCCTTTTTCAACGGAGAAGAGATTAGAACCTCATTTTTCCCTTTTCATCTTCTTCCTCTCTCTCATGGTGGTTCTCTAGGGTTTCTTCTAGAGTTTTTTTCTTGCTTCAAAGTTTCATTAACAGTGAGTTGCTAAGCTATTGGGTGCTGTGATCCACTAATTGAGATCAAGAAGGGCTTTGATCTCGGGTCGTGTTGTATTGTAGCACTAAGCTGGAGTAGGTATACCTTTTCTTACTTTATCGCTTTAAGTTCATCGTTTCATTTGTTGAGATCGTTGTTTTAAAGAGAGGTTTGTAATTAATAGCTTAGGTTTTGATGGAAAGTGCCTTGTAAATGTATCGATTCTATTTTAGTTTGTAATAATAAAAGTAGAGCTCTCTAGTGATAGGGGAAACCGTGGAGTAGGCCAGTCAGGGCCGAACCATGTAAATCGTTGTGTTCTCTCTGTTTCGTTTTCATTTATTACTTTTATCAGCTTAATCTCACATCAAGGGCATCATTTTGTCAACATTTTCAAAGATCCTAAACACAATAAAGATTTGGTTTACTATAACAAAATAACTGTTTAACAAGCAAAGTTTAGGTCTAAGTTTGTTAAGATGGGTTTTAATGTTAAAGTCATCTAATCAACAGTTCATTTTTTGCAACAAGTGGTATCAGAGCATTTTAGGTTACGAAAATCGTTTTGAAAAATGGTTGCAAAATTCTAGATTGAGCGATTTGATGCGAAGAACGATTATTCTCTTTGGTTGCTGATGTGCCAAGGCGTGGGATTTGCTCTACTGCCATCGGAGGAACAACCTTCTCATCTGACAGATAAGGACAAGGTAGCTATGGAGTAAAGGGCTTAGGGTACTCTTGTTATGTGTTTAGATAATAGTGTTATTCCTCTTATTTCCTCTAAAAATACTGTTGCTAAAATATGGGCTAAGCAAGAAAAACTGAATCACTGTCTAATAGGATCTTATATATGGTAAAATTTTTCACATTTAGTTTAACAAACCATTAGAGGACTCTCTAGATCAGTTTAATAGAATATTACAGGACCTAAAAAATATTAATGTCACTATAGAAGATGAAATTCAGGCTATTATATTATTATGTGCTTTACCCAAGTATCTTAAACCTTTTAAGGATACTCTTACGATGGAGGAAAAAATGTTAATGTTGTTGTCACTATAGAAGATGAAATTTAGTCTATTATTAAATCTTGTCAAAGTCTAACTTATTCGAGTTATTGTAAGTCAAGGATGCAAGGTCTAATAAGTACACCAAATTTAAAATTCCTAACTAAGAAAGTTACTTCAATAATTAGTAATAATTAGAAAACAATCAATAAAAATAACTAGTACCAAAAAAAAGAGTAGTACTAAAAAAAATATGAAATCAGTACACCAGAATTATAATGCTAAAAACGAAATGGAAGCTCATCAATAACTCAATAATTTTATTAAAATTGATTACAATTACTGCTTAGTAATTGTAACTCAAAATCAATGCATAAATTCAACATTAGCACATGCAATATTTCATGAAGTACTTCATTTGACAAGTCAAGTCTTAGTACAAAAGTCCAAATCAATTAGAAATCATTACATTCAACCACCCAACCAGCTTCAAAATGACAAAAAAGGTAAAATCGAGGAAGGCAAGCACCAACGTAAAGCACCATTTGAAAACATTTAAAGTAAATCAATGTGATGAACTATTTATCTTGGAGATAACTATGTTGTATGCTAAACAAAAATTTATGAGATGAATTTATACATGTAAAAAATGCTAGAATAATAAACAAAAAAATATTAATATCTTGACATTACACTCAACTGGCTGCTGGCACAAATTGCACAGACCTGGAGTATGATATGCTAGGTCATTTACAAAAAAAATGTTTTTTTTTTAATTTTTTTCTTTTGACCAAGTAACTGGCCATGTTAAACGCGGCTACTGACCTTAGTGCAGGCCTGATGAAATTATATAAGTGTGTGTGTGTGTATACATATACATAGTTGATGTTTTACTTTTTGAAGCATGAAAACTTTTGTGCGCCACTGTTGAGTAATACCCTAATTCAGACTTAGGATTCTTATAATTTAAATTTAGCATTAAAATTTTTTTGAAAAATCTATTTTTCAGAGAATTCAAATGAAAAATCTTACTTTGAAATTTTTCTTAAAATTAAATAATTTTGGAGTCTACACTTCGGGTGCAATGGTCATTACGGAGAAGACCTTGAGGTATTAAGAGCTTCTTCTTCAAATTTTGGGTACTAAAATTCAAAACTGGATTCACGTTCTAGTTATGTCACTAAAGCTTCGCTTTAATGTTTTTCCCTTATTTCGTTTTTCTACATATCATGTTTGATTTGTTTTATATGATATTTTCTCTTGTGATTATGAACCTTTTAGATTAGAGATCGTGATTCCATTAAATAGTTTAATTAGATTAGGCTTTAATTTTAAATTAAGAATTAAATTTTTTTCTCTTCCAGTGTGCCATTGTGATTAATTTTTTGGATTTATTTTTGAAATATTTCCTAATTGAAACTTCATATTCAGTTGGGGCTCATTCCCAAAAAGGCCGAACTTAGAACTGTCCTACTTCTTCCTCGGGAGTTTATGGCTAAGGAAGCTTATGATAGCCTTGAAAGGGATGTCCTAGCGACATACGAGGTGTCTCAAATGGGGATGGCAATTGAACCCGAATCCGCTAGATATCCATCCAACTCGATCCCCTTGTGATGGATTTGATTGTAAAAAATGGGTTTTAAATGGATTTGGATTTGGATGTTGAAAATTTGGTTTTGGTAAGGTCGGATTTGGATGACATCAAACCCAATCCAAACTCGACCCAAATCTGACCTGAAATTATGTTTAGTGTAGAATAAAATTTTAGAATTACTAAATTTTGATTAAGATGCCAAATCATATTCGAACAATTTTTCATTATGCCAATATTTTTGGACCTTGTTCCAGCACTATAATATTCTTTGTAAAAACCATAATGTAACATTTATGTATAAAGATTAATGGTTAAAATGTGCTTGAATGATTATCTAATATTGTATTATTATTTTTACTAATATTAAATGGAAAAAAGGAAAAAGGTGTATCAATTTGTCTAATCTAAATATTGGTTTTTAAGGTATTGTTATTTCATTATTATTGTGTATATTAATATTAGATTGTAATGTCATAATGTGTTCTAGGATTTAAATGGATCATTAATTGGGGTCGGGTCTCTGTTCCACAGGATGGATTTGGATTTGGATTGAGTTTTTATGGATTAAATGGGTTTTTTCTGGATTTGGGTTGGGTTGGGTTTTTTCTGGGTTGGATCCAGATGAAGGCAAACCCGACCCTTTGCCATCCCTACTCTAAAGTGGAGCTGGTGGCTGAACTAACGGCCCCTTAAGTTAATTATGTCATGACCTGGGATTTGGAGTTACGTACTAGGAAGTCATTGATTGTAATAAAGTAGTTTAAGTTCTTAGTATTAGTTTAATTAGTACTTCAATTAGGGAAAATTAGTCAATTAGCCTAATGGGTCCTCTTTAATTCACTTGTATAAGTCAAGGTTAGTCAAATGTAAGTTAACAAGTCAAGATTGGTGGCTAAGAGTGGGAAAGTTGGTTAAGTGAAGATGCCTAGGTGTAATGTATTGTTCATATTCTAGAAGTAGTATAAATAGTGGATTTTCTTGTAAGAAAGGATTATTGAATGATAATGAATTGATTTCTCTTTCTCATCTTAATCTTCTCTCTATTTCTCATCTGTATTCACTTCTTTCTCATTTCATACTCTATCATCCTTTGATTTGATCAAGATTTATCTTGAATCATAACAGTGGTATTAGAGCCTTGATTTGAATCCAAATCATAAGTTAATTGATATCAAGTCTTGATGAGGTTGCATTGATCAAGAATTTGTGCTTGAATTGTGCTAACTTTTATTTCATGCTGCATGTATCTAGGTTTCAATTTCCAGTTCAAATTTCAGTAGGTTCTGAATTTTCAGTTCAAGCTGTGTTTAACTTAGGTTGTACTGTCAGACTTGCGTTGGATCAAGCTTTCGTGTTTGTTGTCCAGATTATTAGACATTGCTGCAATGGTATCAGGTTCTAATTGTTCAGGTTATGTTTGATCAGGATTTTAGTTCAAATAGCTTGCTGTTATGGTGCGATGATTTTTTGATGATCTGAACTTGACTTTGATCGAGCTGGTATTGTGTTCATTTCAACTAATTACATATTGAACCTACTAAAATTAATTTCAAATCAAGCTGCTGTATCAGTTAGAGTTGCTGAAATTACATAAAATCGAGCCTCAGTACTTGTTCTTGGCCTGAATTGCTAAAATTTGCATTTGACCTCACTGAATTCTATTCAAGTTAACTTCTGCACCTTGAAATTCAAGCTATAATTGCATTATGTTAGTTGAATTAGTATTTGAACATGCTGAATTAGCTTTGAGTCAGAAGTTGTTGTCAAAATGTTACAATATGCAAAGCCACGTTGGCTCGATCTAGCTTCGGTTTAAGTTGCTAGACTTTTTATTAAAGTCTTGAAGCCTTATTATCATATCGATGAAGATATTCTTTATCAAGTATTTTGGCCTTATGGTCCTCTTGAAATTATCGAGTTGGTCTCGTCTTCCATTGTTGAGGTTACAGCTCACATTAGCTATTATACGAGAAGGAGTGTCGACTCAGCTTTGAACTCATTACATGGGAGAAAAATATACAATGGATCTTGTGTTATGGACATTAACTACTTCAAGGTGTGTAATGATATGGAAGGTGAGCTTGAGGTGGTAGGATCTACTAATTGCCAAGGTAAGGAGGAACTTAATGTTACTTTGGGAGTGAATCAACATTTGCAGTAGAGAATGGGGAAAAAAATTGAGCTAAATGATACTGATTGTGCTGGAATCAGCCTAAATATAAAAGTTGTAGTAGTGCAACAGATGAATGATGCAAACATTGCACTTGTTAGACCAAGAAGAGTGGGTACAACAGCAACGAGATCTGAAAATGCAAGATGAGGTTGAGGTAACAGCAGAGGTCGATGTAGTAGCAGTACAAAGTGTTCTTGATCCTTCATTACTAGATTAAGAAGCTCGAGGTTGAGAATTTTGTTCATATAAGTGTTACTGATTTGGAATTACAAGTCAAGAGCACACAAGTGATTGAAAAGGAAACAAATCATGTGAACCAAAGGCCTCTTAATCCATGGAAGGAGGAGTTTTCTACTACATTGGAAGCTAATCAACGTTCACATCAAAAGCAGTAAAATAGGTTGATGATGCAAAGATTCAACTTGAACTTGTTGAGATGAGGCAAACACAAGTCCCTAAATCATATTCGAAGGCTGTAACAGCAAATTCAGCACAACAGTATGCAAACATCAACCAAGCTGCAAGTCAGGACATTAACATCAACTGAGGCCTTGAGACTTAGAGTAGACTTGGCTTGGTTGAAATTCAGAAGCTTAGCGCTGTAGAGACAACCGCAATTTGGAATGAAAGTGTACCATTACAAGCCAAAGAACCACTGGAAGTTGTAGAAAAAGAATTGCAAGTGGAAATGGAAGTTCTAAGCTTCAAAATGTTGCATTTGAAGCTGATCTTATAGCTTGAAATGGAGATCAAGTTGGCAATTTCTCTTAGTCACAAGAAGTGCTTTTCAAGCAAGAAATTAAGAGCATTGATGAAGCCAATCTTGGTCTATAAGGGGAGACCTCCAGGTTTTCTTCTTCTCAAATCAAATAAAGTGACTCTTGAAAAGTTTTTCATGTTCAAGAATATGAAGTTGAAGCAACCCAATGTGGTGTTTATGCCAATTGATAGAATTGGGGCTTGTTCACGGATCAAAAGGCAATTAAATTAGCAAGGAAGAGGTGAAATTTAATGAGCAATGTTACAAAATCAGTAAGAAATAGAACTGATACTGTAGGGATGCGAGCAAATTCAGTAAAGAAACATTATGCTAACACTCCAGTGCAAGCAGATGCTCAATTTCAGATGGGAAATTTGCAAAATCAGAATAAATGGCAGGCTCAAGTGTGCGGAGCTAGTGTTTATTCATCCTTGAACACTAACAACAAGCCACCTTATTCAAGGGAGGTACAGTATGCTATTGTTTGTCTAAGAAAATAAATGAAGATGGACAACCGTGTTAGAAAACAACTTAAGTTTGTAGAATGGTGGATTTAGTGGAGGAGTGTATGAGGCTTGGAAAGAAGGTTGCTCAATTCAATGATGTGTTGCTGCGTGTGCAAATTTACCAAGATGCAGTGGTTGCAAATGAGGTTCACATGGATAAGGAGATTCACAGGTTGCGCTTTGATAAACATCACTTTGGAAGTGTGGCTGATCTACAAGGTCTGAAAGATATTCGGTTCTTGTTAATAGCTGTAGTGATGCAGAGGCCAAGAGCACCTTCCTTGCATCCAAATCTGGATGAACAACAGAACAATAATGAGACAACCTAATTTTAAGAGTTTTAATGCCTCAGAGAAGAGTAATTCAGTTCCAAAGGTTGTTGCCACATGAGATACCATCTATTGCTTATGTGCAGCAGCAACATTCGATGGAAGAACATGGTAAGGTGGGTCATGATCCATCTGATGATGCCAATCTAGTATTACAATTGAAGTTTCATATGGAAAATCAGCCTAGAGTGTTGTGGAGATTGAAGTTAACATTTAGAAGATACATCAGCAAGCAGTTCATCAAAGATGAATTTGTCTTGAAGTATATGGTCTTGGTATGTGTTAGTGTAGCTCGGGAGGTCTTTGGAAACTTGAGAGCAGCCTTGTGGCTATTACCAAACCTGAGAAGGAAGGACTGATTTCAGTAAAGGAATCCGTAGTGGTTCAGATCTTTACAGCATAGATGTGCTTGGATCCTTGAAATTTATGATGTTGGCTATAATTCTTGGACAAAAAATTGTTGCAATTGAAGCCTATAGCTCATTTCAATAGTAAGAACAAGTGTGCCGCCTGCAGTAGCCGAGACCAAGAGTTCATCAGCAAGGGTGCTAAGGAGATTAATACAATGGTGACATTATCTGTTCTCAATAAAAGTATTGGAGGCATTGGAAGCATGGTTAATTTGTTGCATGCAGATAAAGCTCCGAGGCAAAACATACACAAACTTGACAAGTGGGAGGATATTTGTAAGCTGTTTTACTCATATAGTTGCAAGTTTGTTAAGTGAAAGTTGGTTAAGTGAAGATGCCTAGATGCAATGTATTGTTCATATTCTAGAAGTAGTATAAGTAGCAGATTTTCTTGTAAGAAAGGATTATTGAATGATAATGAATTGATTTCTCTCTTCCATCTTCATCTTCTCTTTATTTCTCATCTCTATTCACTTCTTTCTCATCTCATACTCTATTATCCTTTTGATTATGATCAAGATTTATCTTGAATCATAACAAATTATAACTCCTCTTTTAAAGTTGAATTTGCAATCTCAAGTTTAATTGATGACCATCTTGACATAATGAAGATGCTGTTTTATAGGCCTTCAATCGCTAACAAACACATTAAGCCCTTATACATCAAAGCCAAGTTTGATGGTATATTGGTGAATATAGGCTTAGTGGATAGTGGCATGACCTTCAAAACTTTTCTTTCATATATATTGGGGGTCATTGGTAAGGCTCAAAATCGCTTAATAACTTCCGATGTGGAAATTTGTGGCTTCTCAAGAGCCTCCACCAAGTCTGAAGAGGCCATCCTAATTGAGCTAATTGTTGGCAATATGAGTAATCTGACAACCTTCTTTGTGGTTGATATTACCTCAAGTTATAATGCATTACTTGGGAGAGATTGGCTTCATGTCAATTGTTGTACTCCATAATCACTTCAGCATTTGTTGATTTTTTGGAACCATGACAAATATGAGATTTTTATGGTAGATGAGTAGCCACTCATGGCTTGCTCCAACTTTGTGGAGCAAAAAGTTTTATGAGGACAAAGTAGTACCAGTAATAGTAACCAAAACTAGTCCTCTCAAGGCCAATAGAGTGATGTCTTAGCCATCCTTAGAAGCTCACTTACTTAGGCAAAAGTGGACCATCTAAATGTTGGAATTGGTTTCCTAAAAACCCGATTAATTCATTTTAATTATTAATTAAATAAAAATTATTTTATTTATTTATTATTTAATTATGTTTTATGAGTCAAATATACATGCCAATTTTTCTAAAACTTTCAATGAGGTGGACGTGGTCCAATATGACATGTTAGAGTTTGGTTTAAGTGGTCAACGAGATTGAACCACAGATATACTTAAATCAAAATTGTGATTGTTGTCAAAATATGTTTGTTGTTATTTGTTCTTGTAGAGTCTAAACTATGTCTAAAAACAAGGCTAGAATAACCTAAGCTATTAGTTATATTTTTGGAAGCAAAACGTGTCATTTTGGTAAGTAAAATATTTAAAATACACTATTTTAATTTATATAAAAATATCAGGTATTTTAAATGGCATTTTGGTAAATATTGTATAAAGTTTAAAATTGGTCTTACCTACAAATTACCTAATTTACCCCTACCCAAATCCGCTGCCCGTGTCCTTTTCTGAGCTGCTGTACTTCCTTGCATTTATGAAGCTTCCACGGGAAGCATTCCCGTTCAAATTGAACGGTATTAATAGTGCCACGCGACGCTCATCCCACGGCCCAAAAATGGGTCTGTTTGGTGTGTTGTGGGCTGTTGATCTTCATCCCATTCAGTGGCTCTTAGGAAGCCACTTGTTAGCTAGATGAGAGTCTGATTTGTGCTTCTTTCGTTCGATCTGAGCTGTTGATTTGTTTGCGATGGACGATTGCGATGGGGTTACTGAACCAGATAATCATTCAGCACGAGAACATGTACATTATACTTAGGATGTTGAGTAACTGAACATGAGTTAGGAAACTATCAATTAGCAAGAGATAGGGAAAGGGGGGACATAAGACCTCCAAAAAGGGTGGGATATGTTGATTCTAAAGCATACACCTTGAACATAGCCCTAGAGTATGTAGAATCAAAACCTATAAGCTGTAAATAGGCCATGGATAGTTAGCATTTAGTAGATTGGTTGAATGCCATGAAGGCTAAAATGGAGTCCTTAAAGAAGAATGGGACATGGACACTAGTGCCCAAACCTGTGGGCAAGAGACTAGTTGGGTCTAAGTGGGCCTTCAAGGTTAAGGAGCCTAGTTTGCCTTCTGAGATGCCTAGGTTTAAGGCAAGGCTTGTAGCTAAGGGATTTGCAGCAAGGGAGGGCTTAGATTATTATGAGATTCAAACACACAACCATTAGGGTATTAAACGGCCTTAACTGCGAAATTTGACCTGCACTTAGAATAGTTGGATGTCACTACTGCTTTTTTACATGGGAACTAAAAGAAGAAATCTACATGGCCCAACCCGAAGGTTTGGTGGAACCCAGGAAAGAAGGGCTGGTATGTAGGCTAAAAAAGTCCTTATATAGACTAAAATAGACCCCAAGGCAATGGTATAGGTGGTTTGACCAGTTCATGACTGGTAGGTCAATTTAGATGTGTGTTTCTATGCCAAGAATGTGCAATTTGATTCTGTTATTTATTTGCTTATATAAGTGGATGATATGTTGATAGTTAGCAAATGCATGCCTGATATAAATAAATTGAAGACATTGTTGAAATAATTTTGAGATGCAGGACCTAGGACAAGCTAAGAAAATATTAGGCATGGAGATAACTAGGGATTGTAATCTAAAAACAATACAATTATCTCAAGCTAATTACTTAGAAAAGGTTGTTAAAAGGTTTAACTTGTCTGATGCGAAACCCGTAAAAATTCCCATTGCATAACATAATAGATTTTCAGTAGAACAATGTCCTAGGAATGTACTAGACCTGACTTAGCATACCCCATCAGTGTTCTTTCCAGATTCATGGGTAATCCTGGCAAAGCATTAGAAAGGGGTAAAATGGCTATTAAGGTATACAAAGGGTACAACTCTTAGGTTACACCGCTAGTGACTTTGGTGGAGATTTAGACAAACGTAAGTCCACCAGTTCGTATATCGTTTCTTTGAATGGTGGAGCTGTCAGTTTGAGTTTTAAGCTTTAGTTAGTGATTACATTGTCAATGACTGAGACTGAGTTCTTGGCACTGACGGATGCTATCAAAGAAGGTATTTGGTTGAGCGGACTTCTAGCTAAATTAAAATTAAGGCTAGGGATAACATGTATCTACACCGACAGCCAGTCAGCATTAGCGCTAAGTAAGAATCTTGTATTCCACGGTAGAAGTAAAGATCTTGCTGTCAGGAGACACTTTGTAACAGAACAGTTAGAGTCTGAAAAGATAGAACTGCCGAAAATCTCAACAGATGAAAATCCGGCTGATATGGGAACTAAGACCGTGCCATTGACTAAGTTGAATAAGAGCATCAACTTAGTTCTGTCCGCATGAGATCCTAGAGGAGAATAGGATCCAAAAATATGGTTTATCCCCCCTATTACTAGAAAGAGTCCAGTAGTTAGACTAAATAAGAACCAGGTGGAGAATTGTTGTTATTTGGTTCCTATATAGTCTAAACTATGTCAGGAAATAAGGCTAGAATAACATAAGCTATTAGTTATATTGTTCGGAAGCAAAATGTGTCGTTTTGGTAAGTAAAGTATTAAAAATACAATGTTTTAATTTGTGTAAAAATATCAGGTATTTTAAATGGTATTTTTAAAGCTTAAAATTGCTTTTACCTTAAAATTACCTAATTTACACTTCCCAAACTTGCTGTCCGTGTCCTTTGCTGACCAGCTGTTCTCCCTTGCATTTATGAAGCTTCCACGGGAGGCTTTCCCATTTAAATTGAATGGCACTGATAGTGCCACGCATTGCTCATCCCACGGCCCAAAAATCGGTCTGTTTGGTGTGTTGTGGGCCATTGATCTTCATCCCATCCTGTGGCTCTTGTTAAGCCATGTGTTAGCCAAATGAGAGCCTGATTTGTGCTTGTTTCGTTCGATCTGAGCCGTTGATTTCTTTGTGATGGATGGCTGCGATGGGGTTGCCATGGATAGTGCTCTGAGAGGTATTTAACCCCAACTTTGTCACTGAGAAGAGATGAGAACCTCATCTTTCCCTTTTCATCTTCCTCTTCTCTCTTAAGGTGGTTCTCCAAGGCTTCTCTAAGGTTTCTTCTAGAATTTTTTTTGTTGCTTCAAAGCTCAATTAATGGTGGGTTGTTAAGCTATTGGGTGCTATAATCCACTAATTGAAATCAAGAAGGGCTTTAATCTCAGACCATGTCGTATTGTAGCACTAAGCTGGAGTAGGTATACCTTTCCTTACTCTCTCTCCTTAAGTTCATCGTTTCATTTGTTGAGTTTGTTGTTTTAAAAAGAGGTTTGTAATTAATAGCTTAGGTTTTGATGGAAAGGGCCTTGTAAATGTATCAATTCTATTTGGGTTTGTAATAATAAAAGTAAAGCTCTCTAGTGGTAGGAGGAACTGTGGAGTCGGCCAGTTAGGGCCAAATCACATAAATAGTTGTGTTCTCTCTGTTTCGTTTTTGTTTGTTTCTTCTATCATTGTTTGTAAGCTTAATCTCAAATCTTGGGCAGCATTTTGTCAACGTTTTCAAAGATCCTAAAAAGAGTAAAGATTTGGTTTACTATAACAAGATAATTGTTTAACAAGCAAAGTTTAAGTCTAAGTTTGTTAAGATCGGTTTTAACATTAAAGTCATCAGATCAACTGTTTGGTTTTTGCAACAAGTGGAATCAGAGCAATTTAGGTTACATAAATCATTATGAAAAATGGTTACGAAATTTGAGATTGAGCGGTTTGATGGGAAGAACGATTGTTCTCTTTGGCCGTTGATGTCCCAAGGCGTGGGATCTGCTCTACTGCCATCGGAGGAACAACCTTCTCGTTTAACAGGGTAGACATGGAGAAAAGGGCTTATGGTACTCTTGTTATGTTTTAGATAATAATATTGTTCCTCTTGTTTCCTCTGAAAATGCTGTTGCTAAAATATGGGCTAAGCTAGAAGGGATATATAAAACTGAATCACTATATAATGGGATTTTATATATGGTAAAAATTTTCACATCTAGTTTAATAAACCATTATACGACTCTCTACATAAGTTGAATAGAATAGTACATGACCTAATAAATATTAATGTTACTATAGAACATGAAATTCAGGCTATTATATTGTTACGTACTTTACCCAAGTATCTTAGACCTTTTAAGGATACTCTTAGGATATGGAAAAAAATGTTAAATGTTATTGTCACTATAGATGATGAAATTCAGTACATTATTAAATCTTGTCAAACTCTAACTTATTCGAGTTATTATAAGTCAAAGATGCAAGGCCTAATAAGTACCCCAGATTTGAAATGTCTAACAAAAAAATTACTTCAATAATTAGTAATAATTAGAAAACAATCAATAAGAATAACTAGTACCAAACAAAAGAGTAGTAGTAAAAAAAAATACAAAATCAATACACTAGAATTAAAATGCTAAAAATGAAATGAAAGCACATTAATAACTCAACAAATTTTTAAAAATTGATTACAATTACTGCTCAATAATTGTAACATAAATTCAACATTAGTACATGCAGTATTTCTTGTAAGTACTCCATTTGACAAGGTCAAGTCTTTGTACAAACCCAAATCAATTTGAAATCATTGCATTCAACCACCCAACTAGCTTCAAAATGACAAAAATAGTAAAATCAAGGAATGCAGACTCTTTTCACCGTAAATAACATTTCTCTCTAGTTAAGAATCATACTTATTTTTGGATTTTGTCCTACATCATGATTTTAAGGAACAATAGAAGAACACAAACAACGACATATGTTCGATTTTACCTACAAAAGTAGCAAATTTCGACAATACTTTCTGGGGATTGGGATGGGTATTCAGAAGATAGTTCTACATTTAGGGATGATTATTAAGTTTCCGCATGGGGGATGGGTATAGAAAGTACAAAACAAGCTTTTAATTTTGGTTGAAGGACATTAATACAAATACCAAAACGATGTCATATCTAGGAACCCATACTTCACCCAGCGGCGGATCCAGGATTTTGGTGCAGGGGGGCTTGAATAAAAAATAATAAATTACATAATAAAAATTAAAAAAAATTCACAATCGATATTTTTTTAATAGTTCACGACTCAAAAAAAAGAAGACGAGAAAAAGCATCTAATCAAACTAGGAAAGTACTATAAAAATTTTAAAAATAACAGAAAATAATATTTCTATATCTTAAATTACTATAAACTAAACATATTATGAACAAGAATAATTGTCAACCAATTTATATACTAATAACAAATATCAAGCAAAGCAACAAAGACCATATTATTCCAAACTCGATAAAGGATTTGAACTTGGAGACAAGTAATTATTCTCCGATTAAGAAAAAATTTGATATCTCTTACTAAAATTCATAAAATTAGAATTTTAATTAGAGATATATAAGATGAAAACCTAAAAGTATTGTATATTATTATTAAATAGGACAAAAAATTAACAAAACTTACATTTAAGATTACTGATGCCTGGTGGTGGGTGCGAGAGGAGGATCTGACTGACAGCGGGTGCAGAGATACAGGCGAACCGGTGACCAAGCGGCGGGGGCGACATGGGGTGGGGGGTAGGTTATTTTATTAAATTTAAATTAATTTTGTTTTTATAAAAAAAAAAGATAAAAGTGCAAAAAAAAGTGCGAAATCCAGCCGCTGGGATTCGAACTCAAGCACCCCTATTCACTTATAAGGGTAAAAATCACCAAGCCAAAGTGTCACATGTGATTTATATTTATGCCTACTAAAATTTATTTTAAAATTCAAGCCCGCACCACCCCCCCCCCCCCCCCCCCCCCCCGGCCAACCTTAACGTGGATTCGCTGCTGACTTCACCACTCTCAGGTTCACATGCCTGTAACATGTGTCCCTTCATGCATCCATTTACTGCAAGTTTAGAGCACTTGCCATACAAATATTAGAAAAATAGTCATAAAAAATGAACAAATATACTAAAAAGTGAGTGGTATTAACTAAAAATGAACGATAGGAACTTAGCAATTCAAAAAATGGAAAAACAAAATTTAAAAGGACATCATAAGAAATGAACAAACATACTAAAGGTGCCCTAATATGAAAGTATTTGCCCAAACAAGGTGCAATCATAGGGAAAAAGAACAAGTGTTAGTTGCTACCACTAGTATGACACAAGAACATGTGTCAGTTGCCACTTATTACCGTTGCGAAAACCGCCCAGGTGCAACTCCCAAGCATTGTAAAAAGTTTTAAAGTATGAAATAGAGCTATAATAGGTACTAATGTATTCATATTGTTTTAATATATGAGTTAGATATTCATTCTTGAATCCACAAGAAAGGAAAGCCAACCGTAACGTTTATCTCAACAGTTCGTTAGGAAGAAGAATACTAGTACAACATAAACGACCAAAATTAGGTAAAAAATGTCGCATGAAGAACCAACAACAAACAATATAACTATAAGCCGAATAGGTAAAGGCACTGCAACAAACACGTTTAACTATACAAAACGAAATTAAGGAATTCTAATGATAGTGGACTTTACTCTCATTGGCGCATACTTTGATTATTCTTTTTTCCAATGTCCTTTATGTATGTCAACCACTAATTTAAACGACTTACAAATAATTTATTTCTTTTACTTTCCAAATCAACTGCTTAGTAATACAATATAAAACATACACCATCCCGTGCATCGCACATGTTGATTATAAGGTCAAGTTAAATGTGGCGGGAAATCATTCTTGTAGCTTAAGGAAAGCATTCATATGCCTAGGATTTATGCACGAAAAATGACCATTTGTTAGTACTCAAGAGCCAACAACATGGAGCTGTTGAATTTGGTACATGTTTATAATATATAAAGTAGCTTGTTAGGTGAGTAATTTATGCGGATCAACTAGCTATAAAAGGATTGAAGGTCATATTTTTTTTGGGTTACACGCCCGATATATACTTGCTCGGTATCTACATGTCCGGTATACTCACTGGTTCCAACACGCCTGGTACTTATAGCCTCGATGCTATGAGTATAACAAGTAGATAGTTAATATATAACAATCGGGTAATAATAAAGTAGACTAAAATAAAAAAATTGAACCCCAAAATACGAAATAGACATATAAATACCAAGTGATGCCACGTGTGCACGCCGCATGTGAGAGGGGAAGGAAGGGGTACCTGAATATAAACGAGAGGGAAATGGGAAGGGGAGACTGTCACCGTGAAGAAAAGGGATGAGGATGGGAGGGGAGAGTATGATGATGGTCATGTTATGATGGATGGATGATGTATATGATCATGATGAGGGCATGATGGTGATGATAATGATGTGATCTTACCTTTTTAATGTAGCTATTCTAGGTCCTCTGTTATCAAAAAGGGTACCAACACACAAGCACCAGATCCCATTAAAACTTCGAAGTTAAACGTGCTTGGGCAAGAGTAGTACCAAGATGGGTGACCTCTTGGGAAACTCCTCAGGTTGGGGGCTCTCGGAAACAGCCTCTCTTCAGGGTAGCACCCTTTAGGGGGGGAGGCTGCGTACATCCACCGCCCTCAGACCCTGCTGAGGCGGGAGTTCTTGAGGCGCTGGAAATGTTGCTTTTAGGTCCTCTGCTCATCCTAAGCTATGTATTTTATGCCTAGTTTACTTATTGTTAAGTAAGGCTCCTCTTCCCTTTTGCTAGTGATCGTCTCTCTGGAGTAATAATTGTTCAAGCTTCCTACTATTCTCAGGCTAAGTATTTTACATCTATTATATCTATTTAGTACTTGCCCTTATGTACTATTTTATGATATATTGAGACTGATTTGAGCATCGAAGGGGTCCCCTGGGGATTGCCCCACCGGCCCCTCTAACCGTTTGTTTGATCCTGCAGGGAATATCTAGTCGGGAGTGTAGCTAAAGTTTGAGTTCAGCTCATCCTAACGAACCCCACCTCATATAGAACTCCAAAATGATGTTTAAGTACACTGACATCTAATATCATAAACAGTATAGTGGTTAGGCTATCTAACCTTTAAGTATGAGGCATTGGGCTTTAAGCTAAGCTCCCCTCTCTTGTTGTTCGTGCCCTTATTGGAGTATTATTCCAATTTTGTGGAATGTCTTTGAAGAGACAATCACACTAAAGAATTGTTACCTCCTTACAATTAAAAAATAAATAGAGCCAACGACGTGTGATATTGCTCAAAACTGTTCATTTTTAGAAATGAGGTCATCCCTTACAAAAATCACAAAGAAAACATGATAAGATTCAGAAAAATAAAAACTGAGCATAAAACATTCGAAACAACCAACAAAAGTGATAAGACTTTTTGACAAGTGAGTGTAGCAATTGAGGGGGCAAACCCGTATAAACTTTGTTGCTCGAAATCATGATGCCATAAATTTTTAAAAAGTCATATTGTACAAAGCATTCCTAATACAGAAATTTTGGCTATTCAAAATTTGATTATCATCCGTGCATCACAAGGGGACAATCTAGTTTAGCATATTAGAATAATTGGAAAAAATTTGAGTCATTTAGTATATTAAAATATAAGAAAAAATTTGGGTCATTTAACATATTAGAATAATAGGAAAATTTTTTTTGGGTCCCTGACACGGCTAGAGAAAATTTTAGTGGAGTGGATCGTACATCATTTTGCGCTGATTGGAGTGGCGCAATTAAGGCTTAGTGCACCTATTGAATGGGTGTACTTAGCCTTAATTATGCCACTAACCTTAATTGTGCCACTCTAATGGGTGCATATAGGCTCATATTAATTATGCCACTAACCTTAATTGTGCCACTCTAATGGGTGCATATAGGCTCATATTTTGTTTTTCATTTCTTTTGAAATCAGACAAAACTTGAAAATATAACCAACACTATTCAGTGTCTCGCACATATTCTTATTTAAATGTTGTGCTGAGATGGCTAGATATTGGCAGCAATATGAAATTTAGGATGGGGATAGCACACACCATTTGAAACTTCATGAATATTACGGAGAAAATATTACAGAGAAATAACAAATAAACATCATATAGTGAATGCAAAGATACATGAAAAAGATTAATATAAATAAATAACGTAAATCAAGATAAAAATCGTGAAATGGATTTACGACTAGGTTCACTATTGTCTTCCTATGAATTGAAACACTGCATCGTAGAGGATCTTCACTTCGACTTCCACGTCTACTTCCTTTTGCAAGAGGTAATGCAGGGTGGACAAAACCTTCTTGTTGCAGAATGTGGCGAAATCAATATTTCTCATCGACAGCATCCAGTATACTACTACAACAAGTAAGCCAATCAGTGGAGATCGGATGCACAGTGTGGCCAATACTGTTACATAGTGCTCTGGCTGCCCTTCTAGTCTGATCAATAACAAAATTGACCTACCACATAAAATATTCGTAAATGTCAATAAAATGTAGTGCTGAATGAGTAAGAAAACTAATATTTTTAGTGTTGAATGAGTAAGAAAACTAATATTTTTAAAGTACATACTACTTGTTGAAAACCGTTTCCACTTACGTTAAAACCAAGTCGAGAGCAGCGCGGAATATGCATCTCACGTCGTCTGAGGATATGCGTAGTGAAATATAGGTACCATTGCATGTACTTGTTGGGAGATGTCGGAGGATCACGCTCGTAGGCAATGCGATGCATCTATGAATTCCACAGCCCGATCCAATTGGCATGGTGGCAACCTAGTCATCGTCCTCCCTGCCCCGAAGAGTCATATCATGTAACTAATCGAAGGTGTCAACAGGATTTGGAATATGCTGCATCAATCCAAGCTGATGCAACACTTCATCAGGACAATGCGCTTCGATGATGTCGAAGGATATCAGTGGTCCTACATATCACCAGATGTGCTGACTCTCGAAACAAATGTGGGGCAAGGAGGCTCACTGGGATTGCTGGTACCGCACTCAATCAATCTGGCAAACAGACAAAAGGCTTTATAAGTTATATTAAATGACAAAGAAATATGTCTATTTTCATGCATACGCCTGATGAGGTTCTTGGACATCAAGTTGGTCCTTATAGAAGGACTGGGAACGCCCTAGGTTGTCGCGGAATACGAAGGTGACAGACCATTTGATTAAATGTGCACTTAATTGTATTACAATACGTACATAATATTACATATATATTAAAGTAAGATATAAGAAATATTTTCTCTTACCAAGTGCTCAATGGGGGCAACGGATCATTAACTACAGCTTGATGTTGACGTTGGCAGGTGACAATTGGTCGATCGATGTGTAAGTGCTCCCACGGCCATAACTACACATGATAAATACTAAAATAAAGAATACTATTGTTAGAAAAATTAAACATGATTATCATCGCGGTTCATACCTAGAGCAATAAAACACTAGCACATGTCCCCCAAATCGATCGCCGATTGTGGGATCGTTGAATCGTAAGATTCTAAGATTCGGATAAAGAGTTTAATAACCCTGCTCTCACCTCCACTTCTCCAACAACGCACTGGTCAAACAATTATTGATTTGGATATGACCTATCAGGGCCAATCCAATAAAACCGGCCCGAATGATATAAGGCCGTACTCTAGGGTGAAGGGGCAATAGACGATGCTGCCTCACCTTAAGCTCGTCGTCACCCTGCAATACAAGACGTAAAATATATTACTCAATTATCCAAATAATCAAAATTTAATATATTGTGGCATTATATAAAATTTTTAACGATACCATACTGCGCCAATTCCATTGGAAGTATTGTCCTCCTCGTGTCCTTACCCTTTACTGACAAAATTAAAAGTATATTTTTATATTTTCAAATAATTTTAGGTTCGGCTAGGGAAGGACATAATCACCCAATATCCACGGTGTAAAATTAAAATTCCATATGTTATAATATTCCAATCGATCACAATGTTAAAAATAAAATTACATATATTGTAACGTTACATTCATGTGGTCTTACAACTACTAATAATACATACTATGTTGTCAAGAAATAAAAAATGCAGTTAGTACAACTTGTCATACTAATGCATGAAATACGTATCCAATCATGAACTTTTAAGATAAAAACCATAACCACATAAGACAGACTAATGGGTGGGATATTGTTAACAACTTTCACATTGGCGACAACAATCATATCATGAACAGGAGCCAATATTGGCGACAATTGAAGAAGATTGTATTTCATGTGCGGTTGGTCTACTAGTTGGCTTTTCAGCGTACAAAGAGTTGGTGTGAGCAACATATGCTGCTTCTGCTTTTGCAAGCGAGCGGTGTTTTTGATACAAATCCTTCTTCTGTCCAATTACATTAGATGCGCATCCGTTCCAGTTAGTATGAATTCCAGGTCGGCAACCATTGAGAACTACGTAATAGTATTTTGATATTTTCAATCATAAAAAAGCAAACCACCACCAACCAGTGCTTAATTATTCGAATAACATTAATGACGTAAATGAAACAATTACATAAACTTTATAAATTTCAAAGAAAAGCAATAACATGAAAATGCAAATCGATAATTACACAGTACAATGCAAATGTATTACATTCTTCTCAATAACGACAAACTTTGTCTATTACGACAAGCTTTTTATTTTTATTTTTATTATGACCTCTTTGATCCCGTATACTACATTTATTTTTGGACAAATCTTCCCAAATGTCCATTTCATTATGCAACCAAGTTGACTTTGGCTGTCCTCTACTGAACCTCTACTTGGTCTCATCCGCACCACCTTAGGCCAAGTGTACTCCAACCATAGAGATTGATTAGGAAGAGGGTGAAACAATGGAGCATATGTGTCTGCATACATCTCAACCCTGTAGAATGGTTTAACAAGTTATCCATAGTTGATCCTATATATTGCATAATATGCCATCCCATGTGAACATGGATGACGGAACATTTGCCATGCACCAAAAGTAAAACTCCATTCATTCATCATTACAGTATGATGAATCTCACCTGTAAAGCTTGCTTGGGTCTGATGCCTAGGAGTTGTTACCTGAAAACATCTGGTTTCTTGATCGAATAGAATGGCAATATGTTGATTTGATTTGTCTCTGGCAGCTTCTATTTTAATGAAGATAGAAGGAGGCTATTGAATATCCCGTGAAAAGGAGTCTTTTGCAAGATCCCTACGACTGATAAAGTATTTGTTGCATAGAATGTTAGTTGCACTAAGGCAGTTATTGTAAGGGCTCGTCGGGCTCGTCCTCCTTCTGAAACACTATTGAAAACATCAAATAAATTAATTGTCATGTTACCATACGATAACCACCATTGTATGCAAGTGCCCACCGCTCTTTTGGCTCTTGCTCAATCCACTCTTTCACTTGCTCACTAACCTTTAATGAAATCATCACACCAAGCATCAAACTTCCTCTTGGAGGGCTCTCTCACCAAACAAACTCAACCTTTTCTTCAGTATCTAATTGCTGAATTTGCGATTGAAAAAACTAACCAAGTGGCAAGTACAATACTGATTATACCCATTAGGCACAGGCCATACTTCCGACATCCCATTTTTTATTCTAGCATTCAATTAGAAATTATATACATTGGGAGGTGCTCAATCGCCACATGAGTCTGGAGACATTGCAGGTATTCTCCTCATCCACCAAAGCAAAACACAATGGATATAGATCATTGTTGGCATCAAATGCAATGGCAACTAGCAACTTCATCATGTACTTCCCATACAAATGGGTATCATCAACACTGATCAACTGACGATCATACTTGAATCCAGCTATAAATGCCCCAAATTCCAGAAAACTACTCCAAACTGTGATTCACCGGCTGCTTGCCTCTTAAATTGTCAATCTATAATAGTGCTTGGATTTGACTATTGCAATTTAATGAGTAGCCTAGTAGCATCAAAAATGTTTCCTCATGTGAGCCAAACGATTGCTCAAGTACTTGTTTCTTACGTTTCCACTCCTTATAATATGAAATAGTATACCCATGTTGTTGTTTCACTGCTGCTTGGATCACTTCAATATTCAACTTCAGATCAACAATTGCAATAGGTAACACCATATCTGCAACAGATTTTTAGGTCATATCAGTGGTCTTCTGCAAGTACAGTAGTAAAACATGTATGTGGCCCCAACAAAACTTATATCTCAAACAACCTGTCTTCTGTTAGAGTGTCTTACACAAATACCACTAGCATTTGGTGCTTGTGCAGACCTTAGGACTATATAGTGAGACTTCGACTTGTATACTCTATATTCCATCGTTCTTTATGTGCCACAAGCGTATTGCATTCATTAGCTCCTCCTTGCTATAGAACAATAGCCTTTGCTTTAAGCCAGATCATGTAGTCCTTTGTCTTTTACTTGTCTCCCAGTCAAAACAAACTGCCTGATCTGCCTAAGTAACATCTTTAAACTCAGGAACAGGAGTTTGGGTCACTGTTGGCTCGTTAACATTAATCGGTTCAGCCTCATAAGTATTAATACCCATATTCGCATCATCATCAGATACATTAGAATCATTGTTAGCAAAAGCCCCATCAAACATACTTCTATTCTCGCTTGCATATCGCCCCATCTATCAATGAAACACCTACATCTGGACTTCTAGCCATGCAAAAACTCTTTTGGATGGGCCAGAAGCTTGAGATTAAAACTGTGATACATGAATTTGAGATTTGCCTGCAACATTTACCCCATTTAAATATAATTCTATGCACGTTTCTATACTTTCTATGGTCACTTCAAAGTTAGACCTTAAAGTTACAGGACAAGTGATTTGAACAGGTGTTAACGCATAGGATTTTGGGATCCTAACATTCTTCATGTGATCACTGTATCAATTGTGTTACTATCACCCCCCCCCCCCCCCCCCCCCCCGGCCCGCCCCGCCCCGATAACTTCATGCATCATCCCTTTCAACTCTGCAAGTGAAATTCCAATTTGCGCCCTATGTTGCCTCATTACTCTTCCTTATCCCACCCCTTTATTGCTCTTTCTCTTCCCAATGCAACATTAGTTGAATTATAATGGAGGTGATTGTTGGAGTTTTAGGCATCTTTTTCCAATAGTCGCATTACACCCTATATACACATTCCTTAGCTGATCATTTTGTGCACTAGGAAAAAATAATCTTAATAATCTTCTCTCCTTCTCTCTCCACATTCTCTTTACAAACTTTAGGCAAAGTTCTAGTGGCACTCTTATCTGGCGTTTAATAATTGGATCGTGTTAATCCTGTAGGATGGCCGCTGGTAATATTTTGTGCACCAAAGCAGCAGCAAAATCGTCTTTCAGGACAGTAGTTTTTACCACAACTTGGTATCATCAATTTGTAAGATCTTTCCATTTGCTCTCTTTTGGTCATTGTGTTTGAATATTAGCTATTATTTCCAACAAAACACAGTCACCCCAATTGAAACTATGGTCCCTTCGTGTTTGCGAGTTGTTTTATCCCGTGCTATGGCTAGTGAAAAACAATGTCTAAGAACGTGAATTATTTTGATTTTACATGGTATTTTTGATAAGATCTTTCCATTTGCTCTCTTTTGGTCATTGTATTTGAATATTAGCTATTATTTCCAATAAAACATAGTCACGCCAATTGAAACTGTGGTCTCTTCGTGTTTGCAAGTTGTTTTATCCCATGCTATGGTTGGTGAAAGTAATGTTTAAGGACGTGAAATATTTTCCATGAGTTTATAGGATATTTTGACAATTTTCGCCCCCTTTACCCCAAGACCACCACTTCAAACCCACTTAAAGTCTCAGTAAGTGCCAAAATATTGGCAAGAGAAAAAATAAAATTGAAAAGACAAGCTAAACTAGAAGAAGAGAGAAAAGGAAGGGGGTTAAAAACAACTTTTCTAGCTCTAGAATGAAAAGTTAGGTTGTGGGTTAGAGAGGGTGTCCTTGGACGAGCTTGAAGGCTTTAGCAACACAACCCCGTAGTGCAACATGACTGTGGTTCTTTCCAGCCAGATCTCAAGAAGGAATCTACAAGAACAACCTGTACGAACTGCAATAACATGTTATGGATTAAGGATTGAATTAGAAGAAATTGGGTGAAAAATATGGGGAAAATGGCAAAAAATGTAAAAGTTTTGTATTAGGTAATTTGTTTTTGGAAGAGTTTGGTTTTTTTTTTTTGGGGGGGGGGGGGGGGGGGGGGGGGGGGGGGGGGTGCAATTGTCATTCACTTTGATTTTAAGGGTAGGGTTAGGATTTATCAAAACCCTTTCAAATCATGTAATTAGGCTAATTGTTAATAAAAACTCCTCAATTTTAGAACTTCTTTTGTTCTTCCCTTAATTTCTTCTCTCTCCCCCTCATTTTCTACCCCAAAGTTCGTCCTACTCGCTATTATTCGAATTGATCAATTGCTTCAATTGGGTTGAATCAAACCCAAATTTTGGTTCTTAACAATTTGGTATTAGAGCCTAAATCCCAAATTTGATCCAGAAAAGCCAACACTTATGTAAACATGTCGCCTAGTGTTACACGCTCCAATCCCTTTCCTCGCTATAATTTTCAAATTTCATTCCAGATTGTTCTAGAATGTTCTAGTTTGTAATTCAAAATAAAAAGGAGGGAAAGTTAGTTCGCTCAATTTTATGCTATAAATACTTAGTTGCCATTCAAAAGTAATCATCACCCAATGAAAATAAATTCAAATTTCTTCTAATTCTACTTTCTCTTCTCACCTCTATTCTTCTCCTTTCTATTTTCTGCTTTCTTCTTCATTTCCTTGTCCAAATTCCTTCTGATTTTATCTGATTCCATTTGTAGCATAATATTAGTGCAACGTTTGGTATCAGAGCTTTGCGTTCCTCGGTTTAATCGACAATGGTGGAAGGAACACGTAAACAATCGAGAATTCGTTGGATCGAGTCATGACTTGAGCAAACTAAACAATCCTTTATAAACAATATGGAAGCTCGAATTCAAGAATATGATGTTGTAACGAAGAAGTGGATTTGTGAGTTGATTACCTCCTTTCAAGCTGAGACGGCCTTTTTTAAGGCTGAAATTCTTACCGAGCAAGGTTGTTTAATGGATTTGTTATGTATAACATTCGCTCAGCATAATGCTTCTGCTGCTCCTGTATTGAGTTTGTTTATGCAAGGAGGTTCAACTTTCGATACTCCTGTGGTGTCAATAGCTCGGGAACGATTGACTGCATCGGGTGGATTCTCTGATCACCCTTCTTATTCATTATCCACCAGACTTACAATGATAGATTTCCCTCACTTTAATGGTGAAAATGTTTGTGGATGGTACTATGAAGTGGAACAATTTTTTTTTTCTTTAGATGGGACTTCTAATGACGGTAAGATTTGTAGTATTTTGATTCACTTTGGCGATATTGCGCTTAAATGGCAACGAGCTTATTTTAAAGGTCTTCCTCCCGATAGTTCGGTTTCTTGGCATACTTATGCTCAAGACATATTAATTGATTTAGTGGTTTGTATGATGATCCTATGGTAGAGCTCAAAGTAGTGCCCCAGGACTGTTCAATAGTTAACTATTTGAATAAGTTTGAGCGGCTGTATGTAAAGCTTGATTTGCCGGAGAAGTATTTAGTGAGTTGTTTTTTAGAAGGTCTTAAAGACAATATTCAAATTTCTATTCGTATATTTCAACATCACACACTCAAGCAAGCTATGATTAGCGATTACAAGAAGCACAACTCGTGCTTTTGTCCCATGGTAATTTGATGTATAATCCTATATTATCTGCAAAATATGGTTCGGTTGCCATTGTTTCTTCACCAAACAGTATTGTGTGCTCCTGTGTTGTATCTTCTTGTGGCCCCGGTCCTCCTTGGAGTGATGGTCGGATTTTGTTGGCAGCCAAGACAGAGGATAAATGTTTTAAAGGCCTTTTTTATTTTGTAGTGAGCCTTTCGCCCTAGGCAATTTGTGAGTGTGTAAAGTTAAGAGTCCGATTGAAGCTTCTTACTGTTAGTTTTGAGGCAGATGTTGATATTGTTGATCCTCTGAGTCGGTGCCCAAAGATATTATTTTTGAGGATTCTTGTCAAGTTTGTTTATGTGCACATGCTGGCTCTTCCATATTTTAGACCGTGCGGATTCATGGTTATTATAATAAGCGGCCCTTGCACATTCTTATTGATTAAGGCATTACATATATTTTTTTTTTATCTCGGCTAAGGCTATGTGTTTGGGCTGTGTTGCTTCAGCCATGACTCCCCTAACTATAGCTGTCCGCTTTGACCAGTTTAGGTTTTTGTTGGTCTATGCAGGGAGATGATTTCTGTGCTGATGTTTTCTTCATTACTTTAGAGGGGGGGGGGGGGGGGGGGGGGGGGTTGTGATATGGTGCTCGGTGTTCAATAGTTGGTTACTTTGGGTCCGGTTTTTTGGAATTTTTATGATCTCTCCGTGTCCTTCGAACATCATGGCACTTATATTCTTTTGGCTAGATTTAGATCAACTGCTTGTTCCATTAAATGGAAGGGAGCTATGGCTCACTCATTCTCCACGGCTTCCTTGTTATGTACTGTTCATCTGATTCCTGACGCCTCTCCGACTTCACCCATACTTATACTTGCTGCATGTCAGCGCAGCCGAGAGGCCCTCCTTTGGAAACCTTCAGGTCAAGATAAATGTTTCAAATGCTAATAAGTGCAGTTGGGATGACGATGTCCAAAGGTGTTACAAGGTGGATATGATTGATCCTATGTTTGAGTCCATTTTACTTGATGTTCTTGGAGGTGGACCAATGGATCATGACCTTTCTAGCTCCGAGGCTTACGCGGCATGTGTGGAGTCATCCCTTTTGGGTGATGACATAAGAGTTGATATCATGAACCCAACTTTTGAAACCCTAAAAAGTATGAATAGTGAGCTTGCGAACCCTTCTTTTGATTGTCCATTTGTTTGGGAGCTCATTCACTTGTCTAGGATCACTATTGCGTCTAATTATGTTACTCTTTTTGCTCATGATTGTTTTTGTGGTCCAGAACTCTCTATAGCCTTGAGGAAGCGATCCCAAGACTATTTGTTGATTCACTTCGAGGATTTGCCTATGGTACTAGACTAGCTCCAATTTCAATCTCATGTAGCTAAACATGTAAAATTTAGCGCTCCTAGGAGGCAACTTAGCCTGATTGTTCTTTTAGTTTTTCCTTGTCATTTTGTTTTCCTCACTTGAGATGTCCTTCTACGATTAGGTTGCCCATCTTGAGCTATACTTATTTTATATTGCTTATTTGATTATGTTCCCTCACCTTTCTTTGTTTGTGATGTTGCATGAAATGCTTCAATCCCACACTTCAAACCCTTACATTGAGGACAATGCAGGATTTGGGTTTCGAGGTCGAATTTGATTCACTTGCATGGAGCACAATTATGTTTTAAACTAGCCGAAACTTAAAATTGGCGACTTTGAAAGTATGTGACTAGTAATTGGTTTGTACTTCATTTGTATGAACAAAAAACAATTGTGCAACATTTGCTATACTTTTGGAGCTTGCTTGTAATTCTCCAATTTTACCTTCTTTTAGCATGAATGACCTTTTTTTTTCCTGTTCTTTTCTTTATTTTGGCAGGCTCATTACTTGTAGTAGCATTAGTCGGGATGATCTTAGGAATTGATGCAAGAATATTTTGCTTCTAATAATGTTAAGACTACAAGTCTACTTTTTATATTTTCTCGTGGCGACGCATGTTAGAAAAAATGAAAAAAAGGAAAAGAAGAGGTGCCAATATGTAGTTATTACCACCACCCGCTAGTACCAGTGACTAGATAATTCCCATAGCCCTATGTCTTGAAAATGTAGATCTGTAGGGGTGTTTTAACACCTAGTACCCTAGATCCAACTAGATTGAGAGCTACCGTCTTGAGCTCGTTATTTAAGCCATAGAGAAAGTTTAAGGGGAGAAAGGTTTATAGCACCAACGCCTATTTTAGTTGTTGCATTTGTTTGACATATGTATTAGTGATAACTTAAGTTGTGAATTTTTTTGACTTGGGTAACTAAGCCCAAGGGGTGCTCATCACTCAGTGCATTGAGCGAACTCGATCGGAAGCCTCCGATTGAAAGGCTACTACACGGCATGCTAAGCGAAAAGTCACTGAAAATAAAAAGAGAAAAAGGATGAAAAAAATGAGTAAGCGACGTATGTCCTAAAATAAGAAATTGAGACTTTCTAGCATCTTTAGTGTTCATTTAGCCAATTTCTTCAGGAATCCAAACATTTTCTTCAAATTGAGATGAGCTAGAAAAAAAGAAAGAAAAGAGGAAGTCAATAGTCTCAAGTGCTAATTAGCACGTAGTTAATCAATCATTGGGCTGGAACTATATTATTGCTAATATTGCATATTGCTTTTTGTTTTTGGTCCATACTTAGATTCGTTTCGAAATGCATGTCATAACTCACTGGTGCAACCCCTTGTATGATGAATACTTTCACTACCTTCAATATGTTTAAAATGGTCTTGCTTGAGAATAAGGACTACGTTTGGAGTGTTAACATGTCCCATTTTAATAAGCCTTTTACTCTTACTCATAATGTTATTTTTGAAAATGCATGTATATCTTAATGGGGGTTTTGAATTAATAGGGTGAGAACATGTTGCGAGGGGGCATGCTAAAAAAGAATAAAAAAACTCACAGAACAAGCACTTTTGAAGAATTTGCAAAGAAAATTCGACAACGTGTGCGAAAAGGACCAACTAAGTACAAACTAAACCAAGAAACATCCTCTCCCGGGTCAAAAGAAGAGTATCCACGACCCCATAATATCTTGAGTAGTGGTGATTTCACTAGGATCATGTAGATATTCGAGAGCTTGGTTTTGATATGTAATTCACCTCGTAACTCCTTATGATAAAAAATCTTCAGCATGTTTTAAGTTAAAAGCTACCAATCTCATCTATCGGCAAGGGACCGAATCAACATGCGCCTCTATAAAAAGAGGGCTCCTTAGGGTTTTGGGGATTTTTTTTGCCTCTTTTCTTGTTTTCTCCTCCCACGAGCCGCCCTTAGAAACCGAAGTACTTGAGAAGGACAAAGCGCAGGTGGTTAGAGATTTGGGAATTGCAGCGAGGATTGTGACAATATCAATCAAGGGAGTCAATAGTTTCATGAGTTTTTATTTCCCTTTTTCATCTTTATTTAGGATTTGTAAAACTCCTAAGTAGAAGTAGACTCAAAGTTCAAGGGCCAACAATGGTTAGTCGTCTGAATCCTAAGTTTTATATTTTTATTCAATAATGATTATATTTACACTTTTCTATGCCCTTATGGGATGTTTGATTATTTGATTGGTTTTTCTTTTATATGCTTATAGCTAGTCTTGAATTTCCAATTTATTTATGTGATGTCTTGTGCTTGTAGCCTGGACTTTTATGTAGCAAGGTTTTATAAGCGATCAATAGTTAAGGTTGTACCCAACCTCAAGCATGAATATTTAGAGTAAATTAATATGAATTAGAAGTTATAAAAGAATGCCTAAGTGCTATTGAGATGACCCATGCAACACTTTGAGTCGTCAGATGGGGTATTTCCCTTAGAGTAATTCATTACCTTGCGTTCTAATTGAATATTAATATAAATTTAAAGTGAGCTTGTAGCCTAAATTCTTAAAGTCATTGTCATAGTGAGAAGTAATACTTGGATCCTATATTGGCTAACCCGAATTTATTCCCTAAACTTCTCTGATTGATTGATTACTTTAGATTCAATTGTTTTCTTGTTAGCTTAGTTAATTGCTTAACCTTTCTTATAAAACCGGAACAAAAAATTGGTTGAAAATATATTAATTTTAGCTTTATACAAATTCTCTATGGATACGACACCTGTATACCCACCAATAGCTACGATGAACTTGTACGCTTGCAAGGGCATGATTTTTTGTGATGCAGCCTGCTTCTTAGCGGGATGTGATGCAGCTCGCATCTTAACGGATCGGTCCAACAATCCGCATCTTGGTGAGATGGAGGGTGGGCGAGTTGGGACATGCCCGGCCAAAGGAATTTAATTTTGAGGAGGACAGCTTAATATAGATTAGAAGATAGGATTATATTAGATAAACCTATGTTTGTTTTATTTTTATTTATCTGTTTTATTTTAGTCTTTAAGCATAAGCTAGAAAAGCTCATCTATGTCAAGAGGATGACTTATTAGGATTTATTCATTCAATTTTCTAGATTTCAATTATATTTATTTGTTTTTCCTTGTTCTCGGGTTGTGACAATAAAGATTATAATTTCATTTTTATTTCTTAGTAGCTTTAGCAATAGAACTTTAACGGAAAGCTGTTAAATCCACCAGTTTCCAATCAACTGCGTTTTTTGGTATGGCATCAGTTGGTGTTTACTTTATTTTGTTTCAAGTGACGTATATGTGGTCGCCGCATAATATGAAAACTAAACAAATGTGCAAAAGAAACTAACTGGGGCTAGAGAGTGAGCCTAATTACGAACCACATGTCTTTGATTTCAACCACTCACAGTTTTCGGAGAAAAGGTTGTGTTGGTATATCTGACTTCGGTTATACCATAATTTCTGCTTATACTTCAATTAAGAAGACTTTGTCAAATATTTTTGTGGATTTTCTTACATATATTTATGACAAAAAGTTAAAGGATATGGACCAAACTTAATTGTCAGTTACAGTGACATAGCAAGGCCCACAGACACCTGTCCTCATACACTTAAAAGTCAGGAACTGGGGTGGAGACAAATCCAAGTGCTCAGCAATCCATTTACAAGCTCGGGTCAATCAAGTTTTTTAGCCTGGCACCCTTAACTTATAAAAATTTTAATGAGTTTAGGTCTGACAAGATTAACGTGGAGCAAACCTGTCATGGTTGGCGCTATTTTTAATTCTTCTTTCATGTAATATCTCATGTAAGGGTTTGAAGTTGGGTTTTGGAGGGAAAGGAGGTTGCTAGTCGGCTTGGGTTCTATTTTTTGGCGGCTATAAAGCTGGTGGTTGTTTGTCCAAGTTCTTTGTATCTTGAATTAGTTTTCTTAATATAAATAGCTTGTCATCTCTTGTAATAAGATTCATGATATGAATGAACTCATTTTTCCCTTTTCTCAACCCTAATTCTCTCAATTCTCATCTCGCCTCTTGATTCTTATCTTGATTCTCATCTTAATTTCTCTTCAATCAAAGGTTATGACTCAAGAATTACCTTGAATCATAAAAATTGGTATCAGAGCTTGAACAATTGCTTCTGATCGAGTTGAACTTCTCTTCAATTTGATTGATTTAGCAGCTAAACAAGCTTCTTTTGTTCCTGATTTAGTTGTTTAGCTTGGATCAGTCTTGCTCGAGCTCTTGTGATCTGTGTGCACAATCTGGCCAGACGAAAGAGGACAGTTCAAGTGGCCGGTGGAGTAACTACTCGAGCTAATGTTGCCACTAATGTTGCAACTTATGCTGCGGCTACAGCTACTAGAGCCAATGCTGGAGCTACTGCAGTACCTCAACAAGGAGATCACTTTGAACAATTTATGAATAAGATGCAGCAGATGATGACTATGATGCAGAGAAGTATGGATCTGAAGTTTGAGATGCAATCTCAACAGCTCAATGGCTCACTAGAGCATATACATAGACAAAATTTGCCCATGGGAGCTGGAGTGCTTTTAGCTGCTAGTCAGTAGGCCAGGCCACCGGATCCTTCAAATTCTCATGTTTCTGGTGAAAGTAGAGAAGGTGTGGTAGGGCCTCGAAGCAGTGGATTTAGGCAACTGCAAGTGGAATTAGAACCTTTTGATGGTACACAGCCTCAGTCCTGGATCAGGAAATGTGAGAGATATTTTCGTTGCTACCAAATAGCTTAAGCTGAGAAGGTTGAGCTGGCTACTGCTTATTTGCGTGGTGATCAAGAGGTGTGGTTTTATAGTTTGATTTGTAGCAATCCCTTTATCTCATGATCTGAATTTGTGACTGAAATTTGTGAGCTATATGGTGATGAAGATCTTAGTGATGTGGTGGATAATATCAACAAATTGGCACAAGTAACATCTATTAATGATTACACGATAAGGTTTGAAAACTTGAAGGCTCAAATGATGACAGTGAATTCAGGGGCCTTTGAGGCCTATTGCATTTCTAGTTTTATCAGTGGATTGAAGGCCAAAATCAAGAATTTGGTTAAGGCATTGAATCCTCTTACATTGTGTCAAGCATATTCAAAGGCTAGGCTCTTTAAGAACACAGTTTTGAGGGCAAGTGTTCCAGGATTGTTCAGGGGGCAACACCCTTACAAACGGCAAGCTCCTATAGCTAATAGACCTTTGAGTATGGAGGAGAACAAGGCTCAAGATTTATGCTTTAAATGTAACTGGAAATATTTCTTTGGTCATAAGTGCAATCCAAATTTTCTGATGACTGTAACTGGAGCTGAAACATAAGAAGATTCTGAGATACCAGTAGGTGAGGAAGGTTATGAAGTGCAAGATTAGACATATGTGGAGGAATCTGATGATGATGAAATGGATATATCATTTCAAGCTTTGATGGTAATGGTTCACACAATATAATTCGAATCAGAGGTGAAGCTGGACATAAGCCATTATTGATTTTGATTGATAGCGGTAGCACACATAGTTTTATGGATCCTAACATAGTGAGGGTAGTGGGACATGATATGATCAAGACCAATCCTTTAGCCGTTACAGTGGCAGATGGAAATTCTATTTTGACACAAACCAAATGCAAACAGTTCAGTTGGGTGATGCAAGGACATGATTTCGTGTATGATCTCAGAGTTCTTAGATTGGGAGGGTGTGATATGGTCCTAGAAGTGGATTGGATGAAGACAATCCGCTCCATATTGTTTAATTTCAGCCAACTGACAGTCTCTTTTGATAAAGAGGGCCAAGGAATACAGCTGCAGGGCATTGTTGAATAAAGACAGTTGCATATGATGTCAAGTAAAAGATTGAGGGGGCAATCAAGAAAGGAGGCCATAAATTGATAGGTCATCTTTTCTCTATTGATGCTCGACCTATGGATGCCCAAGTGAAATCGAACTCTTTAATTGACAAACTTACCATGGTTATAAGGATCTTTTTGAACAACCACCTATTCTTCCCCCAAAATGAATATTATATCATGCTATTCCATTGAAATTAGATTCTAATCCAGTTAACTTGAGACCTTACAAATATCCACATTCTCAAAACAGTGAGATTGAGAGACAAATATATGAACTCTTGAAGACAAACTTCATTCGACATAGCCATAGTCCTTTTGCATCGCCTGTGATCTTGGTGAAGAAAAAGGATGGAACCTCTTGCATGTGTGTTAACTACAGGCAGCTGAATTTACATACAATTAAGGAAAAGTTCCTAATACTTATCATTGATGATCTATTAGATGAACTGTATGGCTCTTAGTGTTTCTCAAATTTAAACTTGAGACAAGGTTATCATTAGATTCTAGTAAAGGATTAGGATATACATAAGATTGCTTTTTGCACACACCATGGGCATTATGAGTTTGTGGTTATGCCTTTTGGGCTAACCAATGCTCCGACAACCTTTCAATCCCTTATGAATGCAGTGTTCAAACCTTACTTGAGGAAGTTTGTTCTTATGTTTTTTGATGACATTTTGGTTTATAGTCCTTCAGTGGAAGCTCATGTGGAGCATCTGAGACTGGTATTTGATATCATGAGGCAGACTAAATTGTTTGCCAAATTGTCTAAGTGTTCATTTGCTTGGGCTCAAGTTAAATACCTAGGTCATGTTATATCAAGTGATGGTGTTGCTACTGACCCAGCCATGGTTTAAGCAATGAGGAATTGGCTAGTTCCTATTACACTTAAACAATTGTGGGGATTCTTAGGTCTTACTGGCTATTACTGCAAGTTTATATCAAGATATGCTATGATAGCCAAGCCCTTAATAGATCTATTGAAGAAAAGTGACTTTGGATGGACAGAAGCAGCCTAGGAGGCTTTTCAAAACCTTAACGCAGCCATGTGTGCAGCTCCTGTGTTGGTTATGCCTGACTTCAAGCTGCCTTTTGTATTGGAGATAGATGCTAGTAGCATAGAAGTAGGAGCTGTTCTCTCACAAGCAGGAAGGCTAGTAGCCTTCCTCAGCCAGGCCTTGTGTCCCAAAAATGCAATTTTGTCAATATATGAAAAGGAGTATCTCGCAATCTTATTGGCTGTGCAAAAGTGGAGGCACTACTTGGAAGGCCATCACTTTATAATCAAGATTGATCATCAGAGTCTAAAATACTTGCTTGAATTGAAGATTTCTACTCGAGTGCAGTGCAAGGGACATATGAAAATGTTGGGATTGGACTATTCGATTGAATATAGAAGTGGAAGGGAAAACATTGTAGGAGATGCTCTGTCTCGAAGTCATGAGGAAGGAAATGATGTAGCTTGTAATGCCATATCAATAACCTTGCCTTTTGGATGAAGGAGGTACAAGATTCATATGTAGGGGACACATTTGCACAAGATTGTATTATAGCTTTAAGTGCGAAGTCTGCTACAGAGGAAGATTCAGGTGTGTTGGTTTGTAATGGAATTATCAGAATCAGGGGCAAGGTGTATATTATAATGGCTATTGACCTGAGGAAGCAGGATGTTCTTGCTTTCCATTCTTCATCTTAGGGAGGTCATTCAGGTATTGAAGGTACTCACCAAAGATTGAAGATTTACTTTCATTAGAGTGATATGAAGGGAGATGTGGTGAAATTGGTGCAGACTTGTGAGATATATCAACAAACCAAGAGTGATCATGTTCCTTATCAAGGACTACTTCAAACTTTGCCTATTCCTGATAGGGGTCGGCAACATATTAGTATTGATTTCATAGAGAGATTACCCAAGTCTGAGGGGAAGGAGGTAATTTGGGTTGTGGTTGATCGTTTCACTAATTTTGGGCATTTCATTGGCCTCAACCATCCCATTACAGCTGTAAGATTAGTAAGATTATTTTTGGATCTCATCTATAGGCTTCATGGGTTGCCCCAATCTATCATATTAGATCAAGATAGTTTGCTCACAAGCAATTTCTTGCAGGAGTTATTCTTATTGCTTGGCTCTACGCTTGCTCTTAATTCCTCTTATCATCCACAAATGGATGGAAAAACAGAGAGAGTTAATCAATGTGTGGAACAATACTTGAGAGGGATGACCTTTTCCAATCCCAAGCAATGGCAGAGATGAATTCTGGTATAATACTCACGCTCACTCATACTTGGGGACAACTCCTTTTAAGGCACTCTATGGCTATGATCCTCCATCTCCTATGGGCTTTCAAAGAGCTGCAACTACAGTGGCAGAAGTTAGGGAGTTCTTGGACCAGAGAAGACAGCTTATACAATAGCTCAAGGACAACTTGCAAGTGGCTCAAGCACGTATGAAATTTTTTTGCTGATAAGAAACGTTCTGATAAAGTTTTTGATGTTGGTGATCAGGCTTATTTAAAACTGCAACCATACAGGCAATCTTCAGTTGCTGTTCGCAAGAATATCAAGCTTTGTGCTCATTACTTTTGGTCTTTATAAGGTCTTGGAGAAGCTTGGATCTGTGGCTTATAGACTAGACTTGCCTGCAGATTCAAGCGTCCATCCAGTGTTCCATGTCTCCCTCTTAAAGAAGCATTTAGCTGAAGGGGTAACTTGTTTTGCAGCACCACCAGCAGCTGTTTCCAATGGCATTCTGATGCATGGTCCCTTAGCTGTGTTAGAGTCACAAGAATTGCAGCAATAACATAGGAAGGGTCAGGGGGTGCTCGTTCAATGGGCTAACTTGGATTCACAGCATATTTCATGGGAAGAATTGAATTTTCTTAAGACACAATTTCCTTCCTTTCATTCTTAAGACAAGAATGTTGTTGAGGGGAGGGTACTGTCATGATTAGAGCTATTTTTAATTCTTCTTTCTTGTAAATTGTCATGTAAGTGTTTGAAGTTGGGTTTTACAGGGAAAGGAGGTTGTTAGTTGGCCGGAGTTCTATTTTTTGGCGGCTATGAAGTCGGTGGTTGTTTGTCTAAGTTCTTTGTATCTCTTGTAATAAGATTCATGATATGATTGAACTCATTTTCCCCTTTTCTCAACCCTAATTCTCTCAATTCTCATCTCTTCTCTTGATTCTTATCTTGATTCTCATCTCAATTTCTCTTCAATCAAAGGTTATGATTCAAGAATTGCCTTGAATCATAACAAAACCGTATTCAGTTCATTGGATTAGGACCAAAGCAATAAAGGGGCAAGCCTTGACCATCAAAGCCCTAATCAATGGCGCGATCTTAAGTTCACATAATGCATTAAGCAGTAACAGTAGTGTTAAGACCAACACAATCATGGAACATAGCCTTGGCCATCAAAGCTTTAAACTAAAGCCTTAAATCTCAACTTATCCATTCATGAGAATAGATTAAAACTGGAAAGTCATACCTGAAGCTCGAGAATTGTATTAAAATGGAAGTAAGTACAACAATGATCTATGTTACGCTATGCCTAGCGAAGTTACGTTACGTCAAGGAAAACAACACAAGTGTGCTGTAAAGAAAAACATGAAGAAGTTTTATATTGAGTGTATGTGTACTCCTTTGGACTGACGTAGAGTCCTTTAATGGTTGCTCCTAATTTCATGACAACTTCACTCACATCTCACCACTAAGTTGTTCCTTTGTGCATGTTTATCTTCTATCAACGTTTCTTGAGTTTTTGGAGAGAAATCCATGATGCTCACGTCTAAATTTTCAATAAAAGTTGCCTCTTAAAGCCCCACGTTCTCCTGAATTAAGCTTAAGGCCCAAGCAGCTAAGATTATGCCCCAAATAACCACCTCGAGCCTAGAAACCACCGTTCTTGCAAGCTTTCTGGAAGCCTCTCGAGGTTAAGCGTACTTCACCCTGCAGCCATCTTGAGCCTCGATTGGCTGTTACCCTTGTCAAGGGTAAAGATGTTCTCGAGTACTGGGCTCAAGACGCCGTTATCATAGCACCTCAAGGCCCGACTCTTCTTAAGGAGGACCTTATGTGATGGCCACATGGCACTCTAACCAAAAAGGGCATCATCCCAGCCCTATCAAAATTAGGGTGTAACAAATGCCATAAACAAAGCGCACCCGCCCCTCTAGCTGTTGGAAAATTCAAAGCTACAATGGGGTAAAATATGAGTAATGTGACCCTTAATGGCTACAAGGGTCTTCTCGAGAGAACACGTCTTTTGCTCTTCCTTCCTATGATTGTTAGGGCTTGGAGTTTTCACTTTTGCTTTGTTCTCTTCTTGTTATTATCTTGCGCTCTTATATTTTCTGACAAATCTCATCTGGCAGCAAAATCCTTCTAATGTAATTCAGAGCCCAATGAAATCATACTTCCTCAATAGAAGTCCTTTATGTCTCTTATAGAACCTTAAGACATAACAAATTTTCCATTTAATTTAACATGCAAAACCCTCCACACAAGTTTTGGTGCCTATACCACCAGCACCTAGTTGGAGCGACACGCCAGCGGCTACATGAATCGGCGGATGACCTTGGGGGACCTTCAATGGAGGAGGGGCTTTGCCTTATCAAAAATACGCCTTCTCAAGCCGCAAGTCCTAAAACTAGGTCAAATGTATAGGTCCTTACCTTGGGAGAGCTTCATCGGTAACAAGGAGTGATGAGGCTTCTCTGTCACCCTGTGTCCCCTTCAAACCTTGATTTTCAAAGGATTTCTTGGTGGGACTACCCCTGAGCCTTGGATTCTAATATGTATTCCCTTAAAGGCTTAAAATAGCCGAAAAGCTTAAATCTTTGCGAACAAATTGATTACCCTTCTCATAATCCTTTGAAGACTTTAAGGGAATATCTTTGTGTCCTCAACCCTTGTAGTTATTATCGAAATCCATTGAACTCCGAAACAAAAGTGGCACCAGGAGACCTTAACAAACGCGGATGTCTTTGACTATTTCAGAAAGAAGCTTGTGACCGAGGCTCAAACTTTGGAGGCTACTTCAACACCTTATAAGGTTTCAGTTTCCCACTTTATGGACAATTTTTGTTGTACTTATGTTATTGTTTTATAATGCTTGTATATGTAAGCCACATATTCTCTGAGATTTACTAAAATACACATTTATTCAATACGTCTCTCTGTTTGGTGGTTCCTTTCTTTCTTTTTCTTCTTTTCATTTACCTAAGGATCTTGAGATTGATCCTCTAGGCACTTCTACTGAAACTGAGCCCATAATTCTTGAAATCTATACCTAAGGACTTCCTTGTTAGAATCCCATATAGATAGCACATATTTTTTTAGGAACCTACCATTAATGGCCCTTGGATGAGTCCTCGCATTTAGATCTTGGAGTAAATAAGCATTCCTTCTAAATACTTGAGTGACCGTAAATGGGCTTTCCTAATTTGGAGACCATTTTCCAAAGATACGATTTTTCGGGTCAATGGGCAAAACCACCTTCTAGACTATATCTCCCAAGTCAAAAGCCTTAGGTTTCACTCTTTTGTTCTAGGCTTTGGCAACTCTTCTCTTTTAAGTTTTCAATTTGTGCAGAGCATCAAGCCTCACTTGGTCTAAATTGGTAAGGTCATCCATCATGGACTGCTCATATTCAAGTTTAGAAAACTTCTCTTGATGAGCAAATCTAATAGCCTGAAGTGTTACCTCCATGAGGAGCACTGCATCATGGCCATATGTTAAATAAAAATGTGTTGTTCCAGTGACATCTCTTTTAGAAGTTCTATAAGCCTACAAGGCATCTAGTAGCAACTCATGCCACCTTCTGGGATTGTCCTTAAAATGTTGGATTTTAGAATCTTATTAGTTGATTCTGCCTTGGCATTAGCCTAAGCATAATAAGGCGTTGAGTTCAAGATTTCTATATTGAAACTCTTGGTAAACTCTTTTACCTCAGCTCGGTTAAATACTTTTGCTTGGTCTATTATGATAGTCTCTGGAATACTAAACCTACACAGGATATATTCTTTGATAAAATCAATTACATCATGCTAATTGATGCTCCTGTAAGGTTTAGCCTCCACCTATTTGGTGAAATAATCATTGGCCACAATGTCCATTGCCCAGCCTCTGAATGGTCATGGTTTAACAATGGCATGCATCTCAGTAGCAGGGACTTTAGGTACATGCCCATGTCTTTGGCATGCTCTACATCTTTTGTCATACTTTATGCAGTCATCCATCATCGATGGCTAATAATAGCCATAATGTCTGATGAGCCAATGCATCTTTTTGCCAGCTAGATGGGATCCATAGATACCCTCATGGCTCCAACCGTGGCCATCATTGCTTCATCCAAGTCAAGGCACTTGAAAAGCACTCCACTAGCATCCCTTTTATATAGTTCTCTAGATTCGCCATTAAGATGGAACTTGTGAGCTCTCATTTTCATTTTCCTGTCCTTAGCATAATTTTGAGGGTTATTAAAGTAATCCATTAAAGGCTTTCTCCCGTCTCCTTGCTGACTCAAGATAGTCTGATGTGCTTCATAGTTCTCCAAACATTCACTTGGTGCACCATCAAAGGATTCTGCCCACTTGATCTCATGATCCAAAACCTTGGCCTTATTTACGATAGTTTCTTCACATCAAGTTCTAGCTAACCTTTACCCTGATGCTAATTGAGCTAACTCATTGGTTGCCTTGTTTTGCTCTCTGGGAATGTGCTCGAATTGCACCTCGTTGATTTTATTCAATAGCTTATATACTACTGACAAATATCAATTCGAGGTATCACTTAAACATTGAAACTCTCCTTTCACTAGAAAAATCACCAGTTACGAATCTCCCTTGACAAGAACGTCGTGGACTTTCATTTCTATGAGAGTTTGAAGGCCAATTATGGGAGCCTCATATTCAGCCATGTTATTAGAGCATCCGCCCACCAAGATGATAGCCAACTTCGTGATGACCCCATCTAGGAATTCTATCATAATTCCTACTCTAGCATTATAGTTGGTCCTTGATCTGTCAAAGAACAGATTCTAAGGCACTAGGTCCTCTATTAGGAGTTGTTCTAGCTCATTATCTAAGCTAGTTTGAATGTTTGGGAGGTCTGCTACAAAGTCTGCTAGGGCTTGCCCTTTTACTGACTTTTGTAAGACACGAACCAACTCAAACAAAAGCAAAGCTAAGCTCCACTTGCTCAATCTTCCTCTTAAAAACAACCTATCTAGCATATATTTAAGGACATCTGTTTGGGCAACTACAAGTATAGTGAATGCCAAGAAATAATGTCTTGATTTTGTGGACGCATAGAACAAAGATAGACCCAATTTTTCAATTGCAGAATATTTTATTTCATATTCATTTAAATAACGGGTAAGGTAGAACACAACTTGTTCAAAACCTTGCTCTCCTGTACAAGCAAACAACTAATAGATTCCTCAGAAGTAGAGACATAGATCTTTAAAAGCTTGCCCTGCTTTGGCGGAATAAGTATTAGTGGTCCAATCAAGTACTCTTTGATAGCCTCGAATGCTGCTTGATGCGGCTCCTCCCACCTGAAGTCCTTCTCAGACTTGTGTTCCAACAGTGAAGAGAAGACTTTTGTTTCCTTGCAACATTTGAGATGAAACATCTTAGGAAATTAACCTGCCCCAAGAAGCGTTGAAGGTCCTTTTTATTTGAAGGTGGCTTGGCCACCTGATGGCCTTGGTCTTATGGATACCCACCTTGATGCCCCTTTGGTGTACCAGAGGGCCTAGAAAGTTTCAGGCTCCTATGCTAAAAGCACATTTTAATGGATTCATATTAAGGTTTTGGGTTCTCATCCTAAGAAACGCACCCCTTAAGTCATCCAAGTGTTTAACTTGGGATTTTGATTTGACCACTATGTCATCTATATAGACTTCCACGCTCTTGCCAATGAAGTCATGAAAAATCATGTTCATGGCTCTTTGATAGGTGGTGTTAGCATTCTTCAAACCAAAAGGCATGGCCACCCATTCAAATGTCCCTATTGACCTCGGATATCTAAATGCTGAGTGTCTTCTAAAGCTATCATAGCTTAATAATGTCCACAGTAGCTATCCATGAAAAACAAAACATCATGCCTCGAGGTTGAGTCAATGAGCACATCAGCAATAGGCATTGGGTACTTGTTCTTTGGGGTGGCTGCATTCAGATCACTAAAATCAATACAGACCCTGATTTTGCCAGTCTTTTTGATGCCAGGGACAGCATTAGCCAGCCACTCAACATACCTAGCCGTTTTGATGAATTTGTCCTTTAGAAGTCTTCCATGTTCTTCCTTGACCAAGCTAATTATTGCTTGGGACATCCTCCTCTGACCTTGAATGATAGGATTCGAGCCTGGCTTGATAGGCAGCCTATGCTCATCCACTTTTTTGTCCAGGCCAGGGATCTCGTGGTGGTCCGAAGCAAAGCAACCCTTGAATTTGTGAAGCAAAGTTAAATACTACCGTCTCTACTCCTCAGGAATCAGTGTGCTCAGATAGGTAGGCCTTGGGTCTTCTGTTGAGCCCAAATTAACTTTGGGGGGGGGGGGGGGGGTGTCTTGGACTTCCGCCCTTAGATCCTCCATCTTGGCTAGTGCTGGTCGTAAATAAGAGAGGTCCAACTTCTTTTCTTGTGCTGCATGGACTTGAAAACCATGAAATGGTTGTTTAGTCCATAGCATGTTAGCATGCTAGGCCATTAGCTTCGCTAATGCATAAATGGTCTCTTGGGCCATTATTGGGAGGTTTAGTACCTCCACATTGAGATTTTGGAGTGCTTTGGAAGTCCCCTTCTTCAAAAAGGGTCCTCATGTATCCCCAAAAGTCTGAATCCTCAAACTCGACCTCCACTCGATCAACCTCAGCTTCTGTTAGCAGGCTGTCCAAGATGGCTATCGCTTCTTTTTGTTGGACATGTTGTGGAATGGTCCTCTTGACCTCTAAGGGTCCCATGCCATCTTCGTAGAATTTTGCCTCGACATAGTTGGAGCAAGCCATGAATGGCCTGTTATTTGCCATAACAACCTCATACTTGTCATGGTTCCAAAAGATTAGCAACTAGTGCAATAAAAGATGGAATATAATAGGCATGCAACCAATCTCTACCAAGCAAAGCATTATAGCTCAAGGAAGTCTAAACCACAAAGAAAGCTGTCAGCTTGTTTAAGCCACCAACTGTTAAGTCAATCGGGATGACTCCTTCAGTTTGGTGGTAGTTCTAGAGAAGCCACAAATTGCCACATTCTAAGTGATCAAGTCCTCTCAAGACTTACCAATGACCCTAACATATATATGAAGACAACACGTTGATGGCCACGCCATTATCCACTAATACCCTATTTACCAAAATGCCATCAAATTTGGCCTTGATATATAGAGGCTTGATGTTTTTATTGGCGGTATTTAGCCCATCAAACATCATCTTAATTATGTTAGATAGACGAGCAGGAAATTTTGACAATGTAGCATTAACTTTAAGAAATAAGGGATAGAGTGTACCTTAAGGGGCTGCTATTTCTGCCACGAGCTCCACTTAAGGCTCCTCGTCCGATGCTATCACATCACTCGAGAGATCTTCTTAAGCATCAGCTACTATGAATTCCAAGGGAAGGAGTAAGGCAGTTCTGACATCAACATTTTAAGGCAGCATCCCCAATTTTATCTGGATTCCTTGGTCTACCCATTGTTACGGCTGTCAACCATGGTAGTATTCTGATCTTACTGTTGAGGACTGCTTTTAGTTAGCATGCATTGCTCTTGAGGCTAGTTCTTGAGATGAACCTCTGAGGTTTGAGATTCCTCCATTTGTTGGGGAAAATCTCTTTCATGGAAATCATTTCGATGTCAAACCAAGTTGGATTGACACGATCCAGCGGTTCCACCAAGTTGATGCTAAGAGGTGAGTACTCCTCCTCGTTCTCAACTGATTTTAGTGCTAGGGAATCCTCTACAAGGTGATCCCACCAAGATTCTTGCCCTTTCGAAGATGAGAGACTAGTCTATCTTTCAAGTTTTCATGAGTTGGCCTCTTCCGACAGTAAAGGGCCTAGACTCAGTCACCGGGTCTTCAAGATCCATATGCTTGGCTGGCTTGCCCTTATGGACCTTAGCTTCTTCTTTGTAGAGCTTGGTTAGGCAAGAATCAAGTGCAACTCTTAGTTGAGCTGTCTTTCTTCACAACTGTCTTCTTTTTTGAGTTCAAGTAAGGTTAGAAAGACCACCTACCTCCTGATCGACGTTATTCCTTCTCTAAACATTAAAACCTGACGCCTGATGGCTAGTACCCTGACTGCCATGGTGCCAAGTTGGTATCCACGTCTAGAAAAGTGTATTTTGGGTTCCTCTTAGGGTGCCTTGTCCTCATAATGATTTGAATCTTCAAGGGAGAATCCTTGATCAGATTACTTCTTCGAGATTTCTCAGATGGTATCTTTAGCTCCAGAGAGTATTGGCAGGGGATATATAATGGGGACGCAGCCTAAGTTTTCTCATTGCAGCCTGTATTCTCCCACAACATTACTCACAAGCCAAATTATCTTTTCTAGGTCTCGAGAAACTTTCTCTCGATTGATTGGATTTTGGGAGGATACCTGATTACCGCTGATCTCCATAGCTAGTTCCTCATCCAAGGTGCATACTAGTCTTGAGAATGTAAGTATTTCTTCAATGACCAACTGTTTGAAAAGATGGTTAGCCACCTTGCCTTGTGACTGTCACTGAGACCCATCTTCCTCTTGTATTAGGAAAAAGGGTTAGTCTAGACGCAACAAGGCACATTCTTATTAATAGTTTTGACAAAATTAACCTGAAGAGGACTAGGGAAAAGGCCTTTGTAGAAACCTATTTGTCCTTATTCTAGGAAAATCAATCCCCTTGCCTCTATGGCATCTTAAACCATGTTTCTAAAGATAACATAGTTTCTTCGTTGAATGAGTCAACAAATCGTGCCACTTACAGTATACCTTCCCCTTAAGTTAGGATCTAGTTTTTTTTTTTTTTTTTTTAATTTATTTTTTTACCCCTGACTTTGAGTTTATTATTTGCTTCAAGCTAATCGAATATTATGTCAGCTCTAGAATGGTTAAACGAACATTTTCTAAAGTCTTGGGACTGGTAAGACTTCCTAGCTTTGACATCCTTCATGATCAAAGGATTGCAAACCATGGGAGGTCCCTTGACGTATTTAGTTACGTCGATCTCGTATGGAGGGTCTTCTTTTTCCTCTGTTAGGTCGTGCACGTAGGTCCCATACACGCTGTTTATCTTAAGGATTTCTTCTTTTAGGACTGCTGCGTATCCAGTAGAACATTCTGCCAGTTGACGAAGAGTCATAAAGTTAGATCCCTCAAATTTCTTTTTGAATTCAATGTCCAAGCTGTTGAGGCTAGCTTGGCATACTCAACCTCGGGAAGGGCAATGGTGCATTTTAGCCTGGTTGGCTTGAACTGGTTAATATATTCTTCCACTGATTCACTTGGCTTTTATCTCATTCGAGCCAAGTCTTACATGGAAGTTCCTAATTCCATTCTTGGAAATTGGGCCTGGAATTGTTAGGCCATATCATCCATTCCTGGTTATCTGCTGACTCTCTACATTAGCAATTAAATCTTGCCAAGTGCTCAAGAGCAGAAACCGTCCCCTCTCTCGAGAAGTGGGTAAACTCGGATATTTTGTATCCTCGAGGAAAAGGGTAATCCCTGTCTATGCAGTCAGGGTAAGGTTTGCGGATACAAGGGTATGTTGACCCTTACAAGGTTAGGCCAGTACATTTGCTTAATGAGGGAAGCTAATTGATCTTGGAGGGGAAAGTTAGGCACATGATTTTGCGCTTGCCACTGCCACCCAAGGGTGTGAGGATCACGAGAGGGATCTATAAGATACCGCTGAGCACCCATCATAATTGGGTGTGGGAATGGTTGTTTCCCCCCAAACCATGGGTAAATCCCTTGATCATGGTGGCCGTATGCTTGGTTGGCCATGAAGTATGCCCTAGCAGGACCTGGGATATGTGGCATGTTTGAAAACATACCAACACCAGTAGGCTGTTGGTTCGTCCTTGCTGATCAACCCCCAAGTCATGAACTTGAGGAAGTGGGTTGTTATTTTGCCCATTTTGCCCCCTAATGTGGTATGTGTGAAGAGGTTTAGGCTGAGAAGCACGGTTCCCTAAAATAGGGAATAACCTTACACTCCTTGTTCAGGTCCTTGAGTGGGCCTTGAGGTCACCTCTATAACTTGAGAAGGGTATACACAGTTATGCCTCCTTATCTTGAGGACAAGGAACGATGGCGGAGTAGGGTTAAGGTCCCTTGAAGTTATAGAGAAACTCTGGTTAGAAGGACCAGCAACTCCTAAAGGAATTTTATCATTTCTATGGCTGGGTCCCAAGTGTATAACACTTAGAGTAGCCATAGTTGGGTTTCCCGTTCTCTCAAGGACCGTATGGTCAACTTGTGCAGCTGCTAATCGCGAGCTCGATGGGACCTCGTGAGGAGAACCAGTGGGTACTAATGGTGGGGCCACAGGCCTTAGTTGCCTGATATTCTCCCTAACAGCTTGGACCAAGCCATTATGAGCCCCAGCTTCAAAATAGGTTCGACTTCAACCACAGTCTGCCTAGTGACATCCTTAGCAATAAAGATAGCTATAGAAGACAAGGTCGAGTTCATTTCTACCAAGACTCTATCAGTCTCTTTTTGAAGCCTTTCATTCATAGAGGTTCCAATGTCACTAATTACGGCTCTCATGGCGGCAGAGTTTTCGCGCTAAGCCGCTTGATTGCGTTCTGTTTCGGCACTTTGCCTCTCGAAAGCTATCATGATTCTACAAAATAGAGGCTTATGGAGTCAAGTGCTAATAAGTCAAGGTTGTAATCAAGATTGTAATAGAGTAGTTTAAGTCATTAGATTAGTCAAATTAGTGCTCCTTTTAGTATAATCAGCCGTAATTGTAGTTGGTGTCAAATAGGTTGGTTAAGTGTTAGTTTAAGTCATGTCTAGACATTTTGGAGTAAAAGTGGAGGGAGGCGATTGTTAGTTGTGTCTAGGTGAAGTGAATTGTTAGATATTTTCCCTTGTAATCATCTTACGCTAGAATTAGTACAAGTAGCTTGACTTGCATTGTAATAAGGCATTGATGAATGATATTGATTCTATTTCTCTCATTCAACTCTATATTCTCTCAAATTCTCATCTTGATTTCACTTCTTCCTCATCTCAAATTCTTCTATCCTAGGTTCTAACCCAAGATTCATGTTGGACCATAATAATTGGTATTAGAGCTTGTGAATTTGCTTTCGAATAAGTTGATTGAATTCAATTTAATTGCATAACCATTAGATCAAATATAAGTTGATATCAAATTCTTGATTGGATTGCAATTGATCAAGATTTCACTATTTGGATTCTTAATTCAGAAGCTTGCTGTTACTAGCTCAATTAAGCAACAACTTCATAGAGCTTGGGGATTTGCATTTGATTTAGTTGAATTTACCTTCAATTAAATTGAGTTTGTATTGAATCAAGTATGATTTACAAAACGAACCTAGTAGTTAGGGATGTTCCTATTAGTTCGATTTAGCAACAACAGATTGCTTGAGTTCAGCAGCATAGGCAGCAGCTCACTCTAGATTTTAGGCTTACATTGCAGCAATCACAACAACAGTATGTGCAAAGGCAGCTGCAAATTCAACAAGAAATTCACAGAAATGCAGGATGTCAACTGATATTAGCACAATAACATTATAATAGACAAGGAGGAACAATTCAAATCTCTTTCGTAGATTCTGCTGGAATTGGAATAATTTCAAGCTTGAATGTGGCAGATGCGAGTCAGATTGTTGTAGAGCTAGCAAATCTAGCTGTGCATGATGAATTTTCAGGGAATGTTGGTGCCAAGATTGCTATGTTTGAGAGTAGTAAAGAGCAATTGAGTTGGAATTGAGTTAAGATTGATCAAGCGATTGTCAATTGGTCAAAGACAAGTTCAACTACATTTGTGAATGCATCTAGAGCAGAACAATCTGGAATTGGAGCACTACAACCTGAAGTAGGTGCAGTCGAATCAAAAATGGATGCATCGTAGCCTGAGCTGAAAGCTAATGTGATTTCTTCACAACAAGTTGTTAGAGATGGATTGATAGGGAAGTTCGATACTTTGGTTGTTGCATTTGGGAGCAGTGAGGATCAAATGAAGTAGAATTACTCAAGATCAACTTCAATAAAGGATGTAACTAGAGCATCATGATCAGGATTTGGAGCAATACAATTTGAAATTTGAGCATTAAAACCTGATGTGCAACGTATGGCACCACCGAATGTTGCTGAAATCAAATCAAAAGTGCAAATCAAGATCACGAGCACCAGAAAATTGAGATTTAAGTTCACATGGCAGCAGAATATTGAGATCAAATCAGTAGTTCACCTTAACCTGAAGAAGTGTTATTCAAGTAAGAGATTGAGAGCATTGGAAAGGCCAATTATTGTTTACAAAGGAAGTGCACAAGATTTCTTACTTCTTGAGGCAAATAAGGTGATTCTTGACAAGCATAACATGCTCAAGAATATGGAAGTGGGGTAGCCTACGATGGTGTTGTGGTCAATAGATAGACTAGGGGCATACTCTTGGATCAAAAGGACAATCAAGCTTGCAAGGAGAATGCAAAATTCTATTAATAATGATGCAAACTCAGCAAGAAATCAGGGAACTCTTACTATAGAGCCATCAAATTCATCTAAGGAACATAATGTTGCTGCTATGGTACCTCAAATCCAATACATAATATGTTATTTACTTCTCCAGGACAAGCAACCATGCCAAGTCAGATGAGAAGAATGCAAAATCAGGTCAATTTGTAGGATTCTTTGAGTGGAGTTAAGGCTTATTCAATCATAAACACTTGCGACATGCCTCCTCCTTATTCGAGAGATGAAACTTATGAACTTAAGGAGTTGAAACAGATGGATTCTGTGGAAGAATATGTGGTGTGCTTTGAAGATTGGAGGACAATAAATTTGGCTGTACAACAAAGAATAAGTGAAGAGTATTTGGTGTCTCGTTTTATGGATGGCTTTATTCCTAAACTCAAACACATAGTAAAGGCCATTAATCCTAGCACTTTGGATATGGAATATGCTAAAGCTAGGTTGTTTGAGTCCACAACTCTTCCTTAATTGGAAGTAAAGCGAGTGGGAATTGATCAAGTATCAAGTGAAGCATCTTATCCTTTAGATTCAGCACCAATTTTGGGTGAAAGATGTTTGTGATAAATTTGGTTAGTATGCTTATTCATCACTTTGAAGTTTTGTACGAGGTGGGGCTCGTTAGGATGAGCTAAACTCAAGCTCTAGCTGCACGCCCAACTTGATGTTTCCTAAGGAGAGTAAGATGTTTGAACGATTATTTCTCCGGGGAGATGATCGCAGCCATGGGTGAAGGTGAAGGAGGTGTGTAGTCCTTTTTACACAGGAAGCTTATTTGTGGATGAGTATGACTTTACTTAAAGAGGAAGCATACTTTTGAATAAGTATGACTTTACTTAAAGAGGAAGCATACTTTTGGATCAGTATGACTTTACTTAAAGAGGAAGAACATTTGTGTATGTTTGATTCTATCTTTTGTACTTGTGCATAAATGTGTTTTTAAGGGATAAAATAGGCGAATTGTGTTAAGCTGAATCTAGTGAGCAAATTAAGTTGTTTCGCTACTGGGCGAATTGCGTTGTATTTCTACTGGGCAAATAGTGTCGATTTCTCCTGTACTGGGCGAATAGTGTTGATTTCGCCTCTACTAGGCGAATAGTGTTGATTTTGCTTTAATTTTTTCCCAATTAATTGTCTGTGTAGCGTACTTGCCCCTCTATAGTAGCAAGCTACTGAATTATAGTTTACCAACAAAAGGGTAGCAAAACTTCTTATCAAATGCATTCAAATGTTAGATAAAAGGTTGCTTGCTGTAGTAAAATTATTATGCAGTAAGGTGTTTAGGCTGAAGTTTACAACATGTCCAAGTGTGAGAGGTCAGTTAAGCTCATTCAAGAAGGCTAAGGTGAAAAGAATGAGTGCAATGTGGGTTGATCTAGGTGTCATTCCAGCAATACAACCCAATGTGAGGCCTCCAGAATGGTTATTATTATCATTCACATTTCCAAATGAGGGGATTGATCACCCCTTCATATTGCCTAAGAGTAGGGAACAAGATTGGTGGCAAGAAGGATCAATTGGTGGGTCAAATCAGGTTGAGAAAGTCGCTCAAGCTTACCAACAGTTTCAGGAATGGTTCCTACCAGCAACAATTAGGCAACATTTGCTCGGACGAGAACCTTATCAGCTGGTCGTAACACTAAATTGTGTTCTTATGTAAGCAAAGGAAGTTGACATGACTTTAAGGACTGAGAAAAGTTTAGGTAAGCTGAGTAGTGATAACAACAGAAAAGTGAGGCAGGAAGAATGTGAATTTAATCAGCTTCTGAAGTCTGAATCAGAGAGAACATCCACATTACAAGTACGATGTTATATGGGACATGATGTAGACTTTGCGTATGCGTTAGCAAGTGCACTAGTTATACCAAGAAATATAGAAGTGAGTAGAGTATCATTCCCACGAGGATTGTATTGAGTGAATACCAAAATTAGTAGCTTCAATACTATTTGAAAGATCGAAAAATTTAAGATTTTGATACGAAGTAAAGTAAAATAAAATAAAAAGAAGTAAAAGCTAAAATGCAATTTTTTTGTTGGTTTTGAACAGTTTATAAGGTCTAAGGCATCCGATTTCACCTTAGTTGCATCAATACGCCTTTTCTATTCTCGATATTCAAGTTGTTACTGTTTGTTGATGGTTGAAAATCCTAATTTACTAAATATTCTCTCTCAAGCAACATTTAGAATACTCTTTAACATATTAACCCATTACTCTCGTGCATGAATTTAAATAAGAAACAGTTTTTAAAGCTCCATGATTTTTTTTTTTTTTTTTAAAAACCATACAAATCGCGTTAATCTCTCTCGAGTATTCGCCCAATCTGTGGTGCTTATTACATCAGCAATCATTATAAATCTCCTCTTGGACTCATTATGAATCATTATAGGCTTTAAATGGTGATCAAGTATTTAAAACTTATGAAGAACAATGATAAACACTTCGACAACGCAATAACATAATTGAATACTTTGAATTAGAAATAAGCGTATAGTACAACTTAGGCTACATCGTAGCCTTAGAATAACAAAATTAGGTCATGATAAACTCATTATAAAGCATTATTAACACAAAATTCATGAACTTAAAGAAGAAAAGGATAGAAAGAACTTAAAATTACAAACTTACAAACCAAACTTCCCTCCTTCCTTTTTCTTCTTTCTCCCTCACGTTTTTCCTCTTTTTTCTTACTTTGTATGGGTATTTTTTGCTGGTGAAGGATGATCAAAACACTCCCAAACACCCCCTATTTATAGTGTTTGAGATGGAACTAAAAAAAATTGCAAAAAAATATCAAATTTCATCCTCATTAGCTGAATGTTGCGGCTGCTACTAAAGCTACTTTGTTCATCCTTTTTTTTTTTTCCTGAATTCTACCATCCAAAACTTGCACAAAAGCATCATGTGCATGTTGTATAAGGTGTATACAATGAATTTGAGCTAAAATATTGTATAATATTTCCGCCCAAAGTGAGGAAAAATTGTAAGTTGATCATAAAAATCTGTTTTTTTTTTTTTTTTTTTTTCTGCTGCTGCAAGTTACATTTTTCACCCTTTTTTTTTTTTATTTTTTCTACAATTCCACCTCCCAAAACTTGAAAACGATGAGTTAATACATGTTAAGGTATGTTTGTGCAATGAATTTGGGTGAAAAAAGTTGAGTTAGAGCTGCCAAAATGCAAGTTGCAGCTGGAAAATATGCATTTTGAAGTTGGTTTTAGCTTCAGTCGCAAGATTTGATGAATTTTGATATATTTTATTTTTTTTGCTTTTATTTGATATATCTTGCTTTTACTTGTTGATGTTAATGATAAAACCTAGCAAGATTTAGCTTAAAATGGGTGCTTTTGCAAGAAAATAGCAAAATAGATCAAAACGAGCAAAACCGAGAAAAAACATTAGAAGTTTGATGCAAAAATGGTTAAAAATATATTAAAATGATATAAATAATTATACACTAAATTAGATTTATCAGGACACCATTCTGTGAGATGGTGGAGATTTGGGCAAGCCAAGAGAGGGAAGTATGCAGCATATCTCTCTCACTGGAATATGGGAACTTGGGTTCTTAAGGGGTTTTTGTGCAATCTCATCCCATCTTAGCAAGTAAAGAAGGTGGAAGTAAGCATGGGGCTAGCAGGGATCAAGATCGATCTATTATTGAATGGGCAAGAGTTTGGGAAAAGAATGTTGAGTCTCCTATAGAATCAATGGACAAATCTGGAATGCTGATAACAATTTTTAGGGAAGTTGATGTTAGTTCATTGGTTAAATCATTGGAACCAATGGAAGCATTACTTATGGATGCTAAGTGGACAATGGAATGTGCAAGCTTGATTCTTGAGAGCCTTGGGAACTTGAATTTAGCTGAGAGACTTTTCTAAAGCAAGATGGAGCTGAGTTTTGAAAGGTTAACAGTAGGAGAGCCTTTTGGTTCTGTGAAGGAATGATAAGGTAATTGAAATTCAGATTGAGGTCTGAGGTTCTTGAGTTACAGCTACTGTATTATGGGCCGTTAGTGCACTTTAGCTGTAAGATCGTGATGTTTGGCTGCACTAGTCGCAACAAAAGGCTCATCAATGTGGTTATTGGCTGCACTAGAGTTTGGTTGTTTTGGTACGGCAATGGTAGACCCCCTGATGTATATTCTTCAAGCTGCATCATCAACACCAGTGCTTAAGCAACTCAACTTCCATTGTCCATAGCTCAGGTGTACAACAATAAAAGCACTATGCAACAACAAGTCACCGTTGGCCACGCTTTTTGGTAACAGCAGGAACTTCAAGTTTCAATGCTCTACTTAGATTCTTGAGGACAAGAATCATTTAAAGGGGGGAGTATTGTCATGATTCTACAAAATTGATGCTTATGGAGTTAAGTACTAATAAGTCAAGGCTGAAATCAAGATTGTAATAGAGTAGTTTAAGTCATTAGATTAGTCAAATTAGTACTCCTTTTAGTATAATCAGCCGTAATTGATAGTTGGTGTCAAGTAGGTTAGTTAAGTGTTAGTTTAAGTTATGTCTAGATATTTTCAAGTAAAAGTGGAGTGAGGCGGTTGTTAGTTGTGTCTAGGTGAAGTGAATTGTTAGATACTTTCCCTCGTAATCATCTTAGGCTAGAATTAGTATAAGTTGCTTGACTTGCATTGTAATAAGGCATTGATGAATGATATTGATTCGATTTCTCTCTCTCAACTTTATATTCTCTCAAATTCTCATCTTGGTTTCACTTCTTCCTCATCTCAAATTCTTTTATCCCAGGTTATGATCCAAGATTTATCTTGGATCATAACAAAAGCTTCTCTCATTGTTTGTTGAACTCCTTGGTCCACAATCTCTAAATGACGTTTGAGCATAGCCATGTTGCGAGAGTGGCCATCCAGCCCAATGCGTTCATCTTCTGGGATATCATCATCACCGCCACTTTCATTGTTGTGGCTGTGACTTGGCTCATCCCTTCGAGATATGGGATTTTGATTAAGAGGATGCACGAGTGGGGATCCAATCAGAGAAAAGCCTTTTAGTGCTTCGTGCTCGAGGGCACTAGAGCTCCTGATTCTGACCATTGGCGAATGCTTGGTAACAAGGTTATGGCAATCCATGACGGGCTAGAGACAATTAAGTCTTGGTTCAAGCCTCTGCCAAAAGGTGTGTTTGCTCTATTTTGTTTCAAGTGATGTATGTGTGGTTGCCCTATAATATGAAAACAAAAAAAAAAAAAAAAATTGTGCAAAAGGGAGTCACCATGACTAGGGAGTGAGCCTAATTACGAACCGCACATCTTTGACCTCAACCACTCATCGTTTTCAAAGAAAAGGTTGTGATATGTTGGTGTATCCGACTTTGGTTATACCATGAGTTCTGCTTATGATTCAATTAAGAAGACTTTGTTAAAAATTTTTGTGGAGTTTTTATATATATTGATGACATAAAATAAAGGGATATAGCCGTAGGAAGTTACAGTGATAGAGCAAGGCCTAAAGACACCTTTCCTCATGCACTTGCAAGTCAAGAACTGGGGTGGAGACAAACATAAGAGCTTAGCAGTCCATTTACAAGCTCGAGTCAATCAGGTTTTTAAGCCTGGCACCCTTGACTTATAATAACACAAATTAGTTTAGGTCTGACAAGATTAAGGTGGAGCAAACCGTATTCAGATCACTAGATTAGGACCAATGCAATCAAAGGACAAGCCTTGGCCATCAAAACCCTAATCAATGGCATGAACCTAAGTTCACCTAACGCATTAAGTAGTGACAATAGTGTTAAGACCAATGCAATCAAGGGACAAAGCCTTGGCCATCAAAGCCTTAAATCTGAACTGGTTAATTTGTGGGGGCAGATTAAAATTGGAAAGTCATACTTGAAGCCCGAGAACTATACTACGACAAAAGTAAGTACAATAATGATCTACGTTACACTACGCCTAGCTAAGTTACGCTACTCCTAGGAAAAGAGCACAAGTGTACTATAAAGAAAAACTTGAAGAAGTTTTGCATTGAGTGCATGTGTACTCCTTTGGATTGATGCATAGTACTTTATATATAGAAAAAGAAAATAATGTATGCTCCTAATTTCACAGCAACTTCACCCATGTCTGGAAACTAAGCTATTCCTTTTCATGCATTTATCTTTTATCAACGTGTCTTGAGTTTTTAGAAGGAAATCCTCGATGACCACGACTGGATTTCAGTAGATCTTCCGTCTAGAAGCCCTATGTTCTCTTGAATTATGCTTAAGGCCCAAGCAGCTAAAATTGCATTCTAAGTAACCCCCTCAAGCCTGGAAACCGCCGTTCTTATAGTCTTCTTGGCAGCCTCTTGAGCTCGAGCTTACTTCACCCTTTAGCCATCTCGAGCCATGAGTGGCTGTTACCCTTGTCAAGGGTAAAGATGTTCTCACGTATTAGGTACAATTATCATAGAACCTCAAGGCCTGACTCCTTTTGAGGAAGACCTCACGTGATAGCTATGTAGCACTCTAGCCAAAAACGGCGTCGTCCCAGCCCTATCAAAATTAGGGTGTGAACAGTTGGTATTGGAGCTTAGAATGTTTTCATGATGGCTCGTGGGCGACATATGTACACCACCGTTAGAGAGGTGTATGAGAGAGACCATCAACGTTAGATGGATAGAAGGTTCGAGGAGATTGAAGAGAGATTCCAGTGTATCAAGCTGTGTTTTGAGTAACTATATGTGATGCCCAACCAAACGGCTATGGCTCAGCCTCAACAACTAGCAGATGTGGAAGATGAGGAGGAAACCGAGGAAAGATTTAACAACCCATTTGAGAGGGTTGGAAACCAAGGACGGAATATCAGGAAGGAACAATTAAATTCTAGTGTTTCTGATTACTTGGAAAATTGGCGATGGGAATCCGGGCTTCGAATTGAGATTCTGGAGTTTGCTGATGGGAGACAACATGAAGAGTTATGGGATTGGTTGGCTTAGGTAGAAAAGGTGCTTGAATTCAAGGAAGTTCTAGAGTACAAGCAGTCGCTGCTATTAACTATCAGATTGAGGGGTAGAGTCACCTCCTGGTGGCAGCAATTGAAGAACACCTAGCTTGGGCAAGGTAAAATAAAAATTGAGACTTGGGAGAAGATTAAGAAGCACATGTATAGCACAACCCTTCCCCATAGTCATGCTAGGATCATGTACCATCGTCATTAGAATTTACTTCAGGGTTCTCAGTCTATGGAGGACTACGCTGCAGAGTTCTATGCCTTAGTCGCTAAGAATGACTTCCTAGAGTTGGACGAAAGTTGGCAGATCGGTATGTTGGCGGATTTAAGGAATCAAACCAAGAGCTGTTGAACATGTTTGACGTCTTTTTGTCATGGAGGCAAGTCAGAGGAACTTGCACATTGAGAAGCAACAGATAGGACATTAGATTTGTAGTACTTAGAACACCCAGAATAGTGGGTGTACTCAGGTACAACCTCTAACCATCTCGGGTGTACAAGGATAAGTAAGGAGGCCTATTGTTCCCCGCCCTAGTAGGCCGAGTAACTAGAATCAAGGGGGTAGCTAAAAGATTTGTTGCTTCAAGTGTGTCAAGATGCGTCGTTGTTCTGCCAAGTGTTGGAAGGATGACAGACCTGGTAAGGGGTTGTACATCGAGGGTCTTCACTCTGAGGATGGTGAGTTAGTTGAGGAGGAGACTCAATGAGAATTGGCACCAAGGGCAAAGAAGAAGTTGCCGGTGACGAAGGCCACTTGTTAGTGGTCAGGCGGGTTTACTTCACGCCAAAAGAAGCGAAAAGAAATGGCTGGCTCAGGAATAACATCTTCTAGAAAATTATCACCATAGGTGGGAAAGTATCCTGCCTAGTAATCCATTTCGATAGTTGTGAGAACATCATATCTGAAGAAACAGTTAGGGGGTTGAAGACAGAAGGTCATTCGAACCCCTACAAGTTGTCTCAGCTTAAGAAAGGAAGCCAAGTAACCATGTCTAAACATTGTCTGGTCAATTTTTTAATTGGGAGAAATATCGAGATGGGGTATGGTGTGATGTGTTTACCATGAATGCATGCCACTTGCTGCTTGGATGACCATGGCAATTCGATAGAGGCACTGCCCATGATAGAAGAGGGAACCCACCTATAGCTTTGTGTTTGAGGGAACAAAGATGGTCTTATTGCCCAAGAAGGACGAATCACCACGTTCGGTGTTAGCTAAAAACCCGAATCTATAAAGCAGTGTTTGTGTTGATTGGCAAGGAGTGCCATGTGAAACAGGGAAAGGTACCGAGAAGTAGAGGATTTGCTGAAGGAGTTTGCTGATGTCTTCCCGGAAGGGTTGCCACTTTGAAGAAGTGTGACTTCATGTAGGACAGAGTGGCATTCCTTTGTTTTGTAGTATCCAAGGATGGGATTATGGCAGACGAAGGAAAGATAGAAGCAATTCAGAATTGGTCCCAACCGAAGTTGGTAACTATGGTGCCTAGCTTCCATGGTCTTGCATTATTTTACTGGAGGTTTATACCAGGTTTTAGCTCTATCATGGCTCCAATTATGAATTACATGAAAGGGAGTAGCTTTAGTTGGACTCCGAAGGTATCTGACACCTTCGAAGTGGTGAAGCAAAGGTTAACCATGGCTCCGGTATTAGCCTTACAGGTTTTATAGAAGATGATCTAGTTACGCATTGATACCTCTAAAGTTGGCATTGGCCCAGTGCTTAGCCAAAAGCATTCGATTGCGTACTTTAGTGAGAAGCTTGACGAAAGGAAGTTGAATTATTTAACTTATTATGTCTAGTTCGATACGGTAGTGAGAGTTTTAAGGCACTGGAAATCATATCTCGCCAATAAAGATTTTGTCTTATACTCAAATTACGTTGTGCTGAAGTACATCAATAGCCAAGATAAGCTTCCTGACCACATATGCAAAGTGGGAGAGCTACATTCAACACTTTCACTTTGTGATTAAGCACAGGTTTGGAGCGTTGAATTGGGTTGCCAACGCCTTGAGCAAGCTCACATTGATCTTGATTGATAACCAAGCTTTTGCGCTTGGTTTTGACAAGTTGGTGGAACAGTACTAGGATGATCTTGTCTTTGGGGACATATGGAGTGAAGTTAAGTTAGGGACAGTGCCAGGTAACTCCATCCACGAGGGATTCCTCTTCAAGGGGAATCCGTTGTACATTTCAAATTTGGGTTTGCACATCAAGATCATTCAGGAGAAGCATAATGAGGGGCACATGGGGCGAGATAAGACACTCAAGCTTGTGAGTAGTACTTATTATTGGCCAATAATGAGAAGAGAGGCCCAAAGTTTTGTTAAGAGACGGCGGATTTGCAATATTTCAAAAGGGGTGATAAGTAACGCAGATCTGTATCTACCGCTCCCAATTCCTAGTCAACCGTGGGCAAACATTAGTATGCATTACGAGCTAGGATTGCCGAAGACGCCAAGGGGAGTTGATTCGATCTTGGTCATTTTGGATCAACTATTTAAGATGGTGCATTTTCTGGGGCGCAAGAAGGCCATCGCTGCAGTTCAGGTGGAGCAATTGTACTTCAGGGAGGTCTATAAGCTCCAAAGGTTACCCTTAAGCATTGTCTTGGATAGGGATGTACGGTTTGTGAACCACTTCTGAAAGACGTTGTGGAAGATGGTGAACACCTCTCTCGCCTTTAGCACTGTTCATCACCCCCAGACGAATGGTCAGATGAAAGTGAAGAGTATGTCTTTGGGTAACCTTCTCCGTTGTCTTATTGCCAATATTATTAAGGATAGGGATCAGAAGTTGTATCAGGTCGAATTCGCTAGCAAATCGGAGCACGGGGTTTCCACCTTTTCTGATCGTCTACGATATTGTTCCTCATTCACCAAAAGGCCTTGCACTGGTTCTAGATCTGATTCAAAGACATGGGAAGGTGGAGGAATTCATTTCAAACCTTCAAGAGATACATGAGCAGACTTAAGCACGGTTGCTAGAGGCAAGCATCAGGTGCAAGGTGGCCAGTGATAAGCGATGCCGAGCAGTGAGAACTTTAGGTGAGTGATCAAGTGTGGGAAATTTTGACAAGACAGCGGTTTCCGGCATGGGAGTACAACAAGTTGATAGCACCAAAGATTGGATCATTGTGTGACATTGAGAAAATAAATGATAATGCATACCACCTATAGCTGCCGAGCAGAATGAGGATTTTCGACGTTTTCAATGTAAAGCACCTTGTTTCTTACTTTGGTGAGAATGATTCGGAAGAACCATTAGTGAATTCGGGGGCGAATTCTCTCCAGGTCAAGGATGATGATGCAGCCCGCATCTTAGCAAGATGGGATGTAGCCCATGTTTTGGCCGGTCAGGCCAACAAAGTGCATCTTGGTGAGATGGAGGATAGGTGAGTTGGGACATGCTAGGGAAAGGAATCTATCTTTGAAGAGGAGAGCTTAATGTAGGTTAGAAGATAGGATTATATTAGATAAAGCTGTGTTTATTTTATTTTTGTTTATCCATTTTATTTTAGTCTTTAAGGCTACGTTTGTTTTGGCAGAAAAGTAGATTCCAGGAAGTGATTTTCCTATTTTTCATTGTTTATTGCGCATTTAGGGATGGAAAAGATTTTCCAGCGGAAAAGGTTTCCACCCATTGTGGGGAAATGACTTCCCTTTTGAAACAGGGGAAGTCATGATTCTAAGTGGCGCAAAAACTTTCACGGTAATCATCATGCGAATCTAGATTGAATCGAAATAAACTAGAATGGACAGTAGACGTTTAAAGTCACAACACCGGACAATAATTGGACTGAATAGTTAAACGTAGCTTGGATGTTACTTTTTATTATAGCAACATAATAATTTTAATCTAGTTGAATTGCTATATAATATTATATAGGAAAGTTATTAAGATGTCCTAATATTTTAGCATTTATTACATTGGTACCATGAAGTTTTAGTAACATACAATGATGTATCTTGAAATTTAAAAATTTTATCATGAATTAGGTATCTTTTGCAAACTTTAATAGATTTTAAATGAAAATTGTTGACGTGGAACATGAGCTCAATAATCTACGTGTCCTCAGTGGCGGATTTAGAATTTTGACTGAGGGGGGCCTTGACATACCAATTACTACACTTTTCACTTTATTTAACTTATAAGTCATGTATTTGCTCTATATTTTCATTCAAAGTCAAAATATGGTGCTTAATCAATGCTAAATGTAAGAAACTTCAAAGGCACATTTATTCAAGGCATCCAACCATGCAAAACCAAATATATATCGAAAAGTAATAATATTTCAAATTTAATTTATACATAAGTTGGAGTCTTAAAGTCATTTAAATCTTTATATAAAAATTCTCTCACTAATATACTTTTGTTCATACACGTAATAAAAAAAAAAAGATAATTTTAAATGGTAAATCCATTCAATAAATAATTTTAGAATTATTTGCAAAATTTTATTTTTAGTTTTCAACTATTACATATTTTTCACACATATATCACATGTTTTCATACAAGTAAAATATTACAAATAAATTTGAACAGGAGTTTATACATAAATATATTGCTTATATAATCTAAGTTACAAAGCCAAAAATGTTAGAAAGAAAAATTTGAATCATTTATATATAAACTAAAAATTTTTGAGAGCAGATATGAGTAATTTGTGTATACTTAAACAAAAACTAATGAGACTGTAACATGTAACAACGTTATTTAATTTTATTTTTCTCCTATCACAAATAATATTTATTATATAGTAGTATATACAAAATAAGCTCAACAAATAGTAAGAAGTCTAATTAGTTGTATATATAGTGAAAAATGTCACAAATCTCTCAAAATAAAAGTCAGTGGCTAAAAAAAATAAAAAATAAACATGGCCGTGATGAGATTCAAACCAGCACCCACGTATACAAAGGGAGGCATGCTTGGTAGCAAGCCAAGGGAGCATAACTGTAACTCTCACTTGATAAAAATATTTCACATTACTCGGAGTTGCTAGTACAATAAAACTTATTTGTTGAGAATATGTATCCTTTAACAAATCGTTCAGCAAGTGGAGTCATGTCAGTATCCTTTAATGTGATATCAAAGACAGTCTTAGTCTACAAAGTATGGCGCCGATATAAACTAGTATTTTGCAGTGGTTTGATGTGATAAGACATGTCAGATTCTCACTGTTGAACATGAAATTTTCTCAAATTTAAATATTAGACCTCATAGTTGGTATTCAAAAAAATTGCATATTATGGGCCAATTTTAAGTTGTCATAAATGAATTTATACAAATTTAAGTATATCCTCTATATACAAAATGAGCTCAAGATTAGAGGACCTAAAACCCAAATCAAAGTGTGTCTTAAATTGGACTCTTGGAAAAGTAGGCCCAAAAAAATTGTATGCTACTTAAGCCCTAAAGTTACAAGTAAAGGTCTAATTAAAACAAAAAAAGATAAAACCCAAAAAGAAAAAGTGGGTAAATAGTTATTAAAAAAATATATATAAAAGAAAAAAAAAAGGATTCTACAAACCACACATAGAAGTCACTTCATGTTTCCTTCCTTAGCTCCTCTAAATTTGCATCATGGGGTCAGAAATTAACTATTTAGGATTCTTATATAAGAAGGAAATTAAAGAGAGAAGAAAACGTAAGGAGAAGAAGAAGGTGAGAAGGGAGAGAGTTAGATTTAAATATAAATATATATATATATATACACACTTTCTCTGGTTTGTATTAATTTTTTTTAAAAAAGTTCTTCAAATCATTGATATAATATATATGGTTTCTCTTTTATAAACTTCTATCTTCTATTACCTATTATTTATTTTCCGCCTATACTATTAATTTGTACTTATCCTTCCCTATTTCAAATTAGTCATGGGAAGAAAATTTTTTCTCTCTCAAAAAAAAAATCTCTATGTCGCTTTAAACCTTAAAAATATTTTACCCGTGATAGAATCCAAATGAATTTATTTCAAAAATGTTATACCCATAGTGGAACCGAAAGGATCCGAGTTGGGTCAAGATTCGGACTCTAATGGGTCCATGGATTCTAGCGGATCCAACAAATTATATGAACTCTAATATAGCGGGTCCATGGATTCTAATGGATCTAACAAATTATTCAGACTCTAACAGGTCCATGCATTCTAGTGAATCCAACAAATTATATGGACTCTAATGGGTCCACAAAACCTAGCAGTTTCAACATTTTATTTTCAATTACTTAAGTGGACTTTTCGGGTTCTAGAAACCCAACCGTACCAATTAAACTTATCTAGATTCGTCAAATTTTTTTAGCGATTTCTTAAAACCATTTCTTTTAAAAAAAAAATAAAAATCAAAAAAGAAAGAGACCGTACCCCCAACCCCCAAAAATAAGAGAATGCAAAGAAAAAAAAGAAAAGAAAAGAGAAAAGGAAAAGAAAGAAAGTGGAAAAAAATTATTTTTATTTTTCTTTTCTTTTCTTTCATTAAAAAAAGAGAAAAAAAAAAAGAAAAATGGGAAAAAAATCAGACTCAAAAAAGAAGAAAACTGAGAGAGAGAGAGAAAGAGAGAAATAAAAAAAATTGAGCAAAAAATACTTGTTCTTACCAAATTTATAAAAAGTCTAAGGTATTGATACAACGTTCAAATCCTTTCGACCATCTTCTATTTCTTACTCTTAATTATGTTATTTCTACTTCAAAATTTTCACTTTTTTTTTACCCCATTTCAAATTGATTTTATTTCCTTCAAAGAAAACAAAACTCTGATTTCTTCCTAAATTCCATCTCTCTCTAAATTATGAAGAAGATTTGATTTTTTACAAATAAAATTCGTACACTCCATTTTAAACTAAATTTATTTACTAAAAAAATATGGGTGGGGGGAGAAGAAAAGAAAAGAGGAAGAAGAAGAGAGAGGAGGATAGAGGAGAGTAAAAGGGTAAAAAAAAAAAAAAGAAAGAAAAAAAAAAGTAACGGAAAAAAAGACTCTGTAAAAGCAAGGAAGAAGAAAAAAAATTCACAAAGTAACATTTGAAGCAAAACAGAGAGAGAGAGAGAGAGAGACCGAGAGAGAGATCGTAAAAAAAAAATAGGTGGGTTGAATTTTAACTCTTCTGGTATCAATTTTTGAAAAGTTTAAATTATTGATTCAAGAGCGTGTGAACTTATTTTTCTACTTTTCTCTATGTACTATCTTCTCTGGCAGGCTCGACTTTGATCCCAGGAAAAAGAAGAAACAGAAATGAGAAAGAAAGAGAAGCAGAAGAAGAGAGAAATGAAGAAGAAGAAGAATTTTGTTATGTATTCAATTTGATGTCCTTTACAGGTCGAGTATTTCTATTTATACAAGAATCAAGGAAGCAACTAACTAACTACTGCTCTTATCAGCTCTTTTACCAAGAATTACTGATTTACAACAATCCCTTTGTAAGAACACCACTAGAATCTTCTTTGGAGCCTAACAACTCCTTCCCCCTTAAAGAATTCCCTTGCCCACAAGGGTAGGGAGCCTTGTACACAAGTCATTATAGTCTTCCCAGGTGGCATCTTTTGGAAATGAATTAGCCCAATGCACCAGGACTTGAGTAGCAGCTACGTTCCCCTTCCTGACCAGCCTCCTGTCCAGCATTGCTAAAGGTTCCCATCTTCCTTGTGCTTGATTGAGAAATTCAGGTAGTTGCTGTATTGTACCGCCACTGCCCACTTTCTTCTTCAACAATGAGATGTGAAAGGTGTTATGTATCTTAGCATTGGAAGGTAAGTCCAACATATATGCTACCTTCCCTACTCTGGCTAAGACTTGAAATGGTCCAAAATATTTCGCTATCAGCTTATTCCAGTGCCTCTTTTGTACAGATTGCTGCATATAAGGTTTGAGTTTCAAGTAAACCCAATCACCTACTTGTAGTTCCCTTTCAGAGTGATGTTTGTCATATTGTATCTTCCTCCTGTGCTAAGCCTTAGACAAATGATGCTTCAGAAGTCAAATAATAGCCTCCCTGCTGCACAACTTCTCATTCACTGCAGGCACAGAAGAGTCACCATGAACATAAGTGATGTGTGGGGATGGTTCCACCCCATAAATAGCTTGAAAGGGGGTCATCTTAATAGCAGTGTGATAGTTGGTATTATACAAATATTCAGCTAATGGCAGCCACTTAACCCATTCCTTAGGCTTATCACCGCACATACACCTGAGGTATACTTCAATGCACCTGTTAACTACTTCGGTCTGACCATCTGTTTGGGGATGGTGTGAAGTAGAAGGCTGCAATTTCACTTTCAACAAGCTGAACAATTCCTTCCAGAAAATGCTCATGAAGAATGCATCCCTGTCGCTTGTGATGGATTTAGGAACACCATGTAGTTTGTACACGTAATCTAAGTAGCATTGAGCAACTGATGCAGCAGAGTAAGGATGAGCCAAGGCCATAAAATGTGCATACTTAGATAATCTATCCACTACCACAAAAATGACAGTCGTCCCATTAGAAGGTGGGAGTGCATCAATAAAGTCCATGGATACATCTACCCATATTTTTTCAGGAATGGGTAAAGGTTGTAAGGGACCAGGGGCAGCAACTGTCTCATACTTATATCTCTGGCATATATCACAAGCTCGAACACAATTCCTCACCATTCTCTTCATATCCTTCTAATAGAATGAGCTAGCAAGTCTCTTGTATGTTACTCTCACTCCGAAATGCCCTCCTTCAGTAGAGCAATGAAGGTTACTGATCAATGACTCCCTTAACTGTTGATTACTACCAACCACCAATCTTCCCCTTTTGTACAGCTGCTCTAGGACCACAGAATAATGTGGGTGTTTCCCAGGGTCTTGCTTGAGTTCTGAAATTAACTTCTGTAAGTTGTCATCCTGCTGCACACTCTCCTTTACGTGTTCTAGAACATCAGTTGAGATAGTGAACAAGAACATTGCCATCAATTGTCCACTAGTAACTCTCGACAATGCATCCGCAGCCTTGTTCTCCCTGCCCTTCTTGTAACAAATAGTATAATTGTACCCAAACAACTTGGGAAGCAATTTACATGGAGTTGGAGTGGTGATCCTTTGTTCCAACAAATATTTGAGGCTGTAGTGGTCTGTGAGGATTAGGAAGTGAGCTCCTATCAGGTAGGGTCTCCACTTTTCTACAGCAAACACCATTGCATATAATTCTTTTTCATATGTAGAGAGGGCTTTATGCCTTGCAGATAAGCCCCTGCTGATATAGGAGATGGGATGCCCCCTCTGCATCAAGACAGCACCTATACCAATCCCTGAAGCATCAGTTTCAATCACAAAATCTTCTGAAAAATTTGGTAATACCAATACTGGAGCCATGGTCATGGCCCTCTTGAGCTCCTCAAAGGCTTCTTGAGCCTTCTTTCCCCACTTGAAGGCATCTTTCTTGAGCAAAGCAAAGAGAGGGCTTGCTATTAGACTGTAATGCTTGATAAACCTCCGGTAATACCCGGTCAAGCCCATAAATCCTCTCAATTGCTTCACGTTCTGAGGTACAGGCCATGCTGTCATTGCCTCCACTTTGCCTGGGTCTGTAGAGGCTCCCTCTCTTGAAATTATATGACCCAGATATTCTATCTGTCGCACTCCAAAACTACATTTGCTCATCTTGGCATACAAATTATTTTCCCTTAAGATAGTAAAAGTGCTTCTCAGGTGCAATATATGTTCATTCCATGTAGGGCTGTAAATCAGGATGTCGTCAAAGAAAACAATGATATGTTTCCTCAATGAAGGTCTAAAAATTTGATTCATAAGGCTTTGGAAAGTGGAAGGGGCGTGGTTAATCCAAAAGGCATAACTAAGAACTGATAATGCCTTTCATGAGTCCTGAATGCAGTTTTTGGAATGTCCGTTGGATGCATTCTAATTTGGTGATAACCTGACCGTAAATCAAGTTTTGAGAAGTAACAGGCTCCATGAAGCTCATTTAAAAGTTTTTTTATTACAGGGATAGGAAATTTGTTTTTGATGGTATGTTTATTGAGTTCCCTATAATCTACACACATTTTAAATGACCCATCCTTCTTATTAACAAGAATAATAGGGGAAGAAAAAGGGCCGGTACTATGTTGAATGAACCTAGCTGCTAGCAATTCAGTGCCCATCTTTTCAATGGCATTTTTATGTAGGTGAGGGTATCGGTATGGTCTCACATTTATAGGTGGAGTGTTCTCCTTCAAATGTATTTGATGGTCATTGGCTCTATGAGGAGGTAGGGACTTAGGCTCTTCAAAAATGTCTTGGAATTCAGCTATAAGTGTTTTAAGTTGAGGGTCAGATTCGTGGGAATTACCATATATTGCATAATTCATCATAGAAGCTTCTTGACTATCAAAAGATTTGGAATTAAGGGAAACTACCTGCACTGCCAAGAATTGCAATGAGCATAATTGTTCTGCAGATGTTTTCTTCATCATTTTGTGCAATTCTCCTTCCATGCTTATGCTAACAACAACAACTATTGCCCCCTGCAGCCTCACTGCCTTCCCTTGATAAGAGAACTCCATTATTAGCTTCTCAAAATCAAACACCACCCTACCCAGTGTCTTCAACCACTGCACTCCTAACACCATCTCACAGCCCCCTAATGACAGCAACCTTACTTCTGAATGAAAACTAACCCCCTGCAAGGTCCATTCGAAGTCCTTGCACACTGCTGCACTGTCAATTTGTGTGTCGTCTGCTATTGCCACTAGAAGGGGTATTGTAGGAGTGACTTCGTACCTCAACTGCTTAGCCACAGCTGGATCTAGGAAGTTATGCGTACTGCCTGTATCGATCAAGATTTGTATGGGTCTTTTCCTCGCATACCCTACCACTCTCAATGTCTGATAGGATTGTACTCCTGTTAGCGCATGTACTGAGATGTGTACTGAGTCCTCCCCTTGCCCTAGGTTGGCTGTCTCCTCCCTCTCTATGTCTTCCTCTATCAGCTCATCACTAACCCCTTCTTCTATTACTTCTAATCTGTAAGCTTTCGCCCTTTTGCAGTTGTGTCCCGGGGTGAATTTGGCATCGCACCAGAAACATAAATTCTTGGCCCTTTTTTCCCCCATTTCTGCTTGAGTCAAGTGGCTATACGCCTTGGGATTTCTAGGGCCATTTTGAGTTGCACTCGGCACTCTTGGAGCCGGTGGAATGGATGTGTTCATTTTATTCATTGCAGTGATTAAAGGTTGCTTTGGATTGGGTAGGATTGGTAAGGATTTGGAAGTGAGAGCAGTTTTATTATTTGACAAGTGCATAGCAAATTCTTGTGATCTTGCAAGCGTATACGCATGAGTCAGAGTCATGGGAGCAAACATCCTCACCTTAACCGCAAGTATTGGGTTCAATCCTCCAAGAAAGAAAGTCAGCTTCTGTGCTTCTGTCAAGGACACCCTGGTCAGCAGGGCATTAAAACCTTTCTTGTACTGCCTTACATCACCACTCTGCACGAGAGCCTTCAGCTCCCTCAAAAGGTCATTAAACAAGGCCTCATCGAACGGCGCTATAGCTTCTTGCACATATTCTTCCCAATTTGGCCAACTACCCTTTGGCCTAGACTTCATATATGATTGATGCCACTGTAATGCTTCTCCATCCAAATGAACAGCGGCTATTTGGACCTTTTTGTCTTCATCAGTACGATCCAAGGAGAAGTATTGTTCACACTTATAAAGCCATCCCCTAATTTCCTCACCCCGGAACTTAGGAAACTCCAACTTTGTAAGTTTTGGTAATGAGAGGAGCCACCATTGTTTACACCAGATGACCCTGCAGCCCCTATCTGTTGTTGATTTCCTTGCATTTGTGCCACCATATGATTTTGCTGGAGAGTTATCCCAGCAACGAACTCCCTTAACCCAGACAACTCTTGGTCATGTTGAGCGTTTCTTGCTGCTAACAAGTCCAATTGTTCTCTTATGGTAGTGAGGATCGATTCTTTAAGGGAACACATAATGGATTCCTTGATTGAATCCATTGAAGCTGAGATCATACTCTTCAAGGTATCCTCAAGCTGCTGCGTATCTGCTATACTTGCTTGCTTCTTTGTTCGGCCCATACAATAGACAATTAACCCTTAGGGTTAAGCAGCGTGGCTCTGATACCAAATTGATAGGCTCGACTTTGATCCCAGGAAAAAGGAGAAACATAAATGAGAAAGAAAGAGAAGCAGAAGAAGAGAGAAATGAAGAAGAAGAAGAATTTTGTTATGTATTCAATTTAATGTCCTTTACAGCTCGAGTATTTCTATTTATACAAGAATCAAGGAAGCAACTAACTAACTAACTCCTCTTATCAGCTCTTTTACCAAGAATTACTGATTTACAACAATCGCTTTGTAAGAACACCACTAGAGTCTTCTTTGGAGCCTAACATTCTCTCATTCCTACCCAAGAAGAATTATTTTACTCACAACGGAATCCAAATTGGATAAATTTGATTTTAAAAGTGATATGCCTACAATGGAACTGAAAAGATCCAAGTTGGGCTAAAATTAAAACTCCTTTGAGTCTTCAAAACTTAACAATTCTAATTTTATCTAAATGAATTCTTTCGAGCCCATGAAACCAAATAGTTTTGACCTCCAAAATTTGGAGTCTAGCGAGTCCAAACAAATTATATGGATGCTAACGGGTCAATGGATTCTAGAGGAGACAACAAATTATATGGACTATAACGGGTCCATGGATTCTAGCAGATCAAAGAAAATATATGGACTCTAACGAGTCCATAGATTTTAGCGGATCCAACAAATTATAGGGACTTTAATGGGTCCACGAAACTTAACGGTTTCAATGTGTTATTTTCAATTACTGAAGTGGACTTTCGGAGTCCAGGAGACCTTACGGTTGTAGAAACTCATCCGGATCCGTGAAATTTTTCTAGCGATTTCATAAAACTATTTTTTTTTTTTTACTTTATTTCTTCTTCTAAAAAACCAAATAAAAAAAAAAGAAAGAAAGAGGGGGTATTGTACGTAACTCCCCAAAAAAATATTTTTATTTTTTAATTCCTTTTCTTTTCTTTCTTTAAAAAAAAAAGAAAAGAAAATGTGAACAAAAGAGGAAAAAAAAAGACACTGTAAAAATCCAAAACGTTCAAAATCAAATTAAAACATATTCCAAAGTTCTTTTTTAGAACTATGTTAACCTGATCCCGAAAAGGGCATATAAGAAACTCAATATAAAAAGTTGAGCATGGTTATAAAAGTTTAAAAAATAAACTTTAAATTTCAGTGGCCTTATTTTTAGAACTACGTTGACTTGATCCCAAAAAGGGTACATAGGAAACCCGAGATTAGATGACAGGTGTAGTCGCAATAAAAGAAATATATATGAAATACGAAATACCGGACTCAGGTGGTTTGACCAAGAACAACCTAAAATTGAGGTTGATTTGACCAAGGGTACAAAATGACATAAAAGAACATGAGCTCGAAGTTCAAAGGAAAAAAAAGAGGAAATATAAACGAGTTGGACATAATATGCTTTAATTAGTCAAATGGGATCCAACACCTCTAAATTGAATTGAACATAAAGTTGAACTACGAATGCCATGATCTCTTAAAGGGGTACGTAGGCAACCAAGTTCAGGTGTAGTTCAAATAATAAAATAAATTCTTTTTCTCTCATGGGATTAATATTAAGTCAATATTCTAATTAGTTGACTCAATTCGATTTGACTTGGGTAACCTAAACCAAATGACTTCCATGTCCAATCCAAAACAAAATACCTCTATTGCCTAGTCCAAATTCAAAAAGACTTCCATGTCAAACCTCAGCCCCAAATTAAATTTTATTTTGTACAGAAATATAAATTTACTGTTATCGAGCTCAAACTTAAATTCAAAATAACCTAAACCTCAAATTAACTTCCATGTCACACTCAAACCTCAAATTGACTTTCATGTCCCACTTAAACCTAAATCGACTTCCATGTCGTACTTAAACCCAGCTTTATGTCAAATTTAAATTCAAAAGAGCTTCCATGCCAGACCAAATTTAAGCTCAAAACTAAACTCCTAAGCCAAGCTGACTTCTACGTCAAGTCCAAATTTAAAGTAAATTCCACGTCAATTTTAATCCTAAATGCCAAACCTAAGTCAAGATATCTTCCAAATTAAACTCAAATTTAAATGACGTCTCAGTCAATTTTAAGCCCCGAGTAAAACTCTAAATCCCAATTAATTCCAAGTCAAGCCCCAATCCAGATAAATTCTAAGTCAAACCCCAAATCCAAATTAATTCTAAGTCAAACCCTAATCCAGATAAATAATCCAAATGAATCCCAAGTCAAACCCTATTGTAAAAAGTGACTTCTTGGTCAATCCAAAACTCGAGACTACTTTCAAGTAAAATAAATGAAGATTACTTCCAATCCAAACCCAAATCCAAATTGCTTTCCGACTATACCAAAATCCAAATTACCAAATCAAGTCCAGATTTCCAAGCCAAATTTAAACCAAAGCTAAATCAAGTCCAATATGATTTCCAAGCCAAACGTAAACCCAAGTTGCACTCCAGTTCAAAAGAATTCTGAGATAAGCCTAAACCCAAAAAACTTTTTCGAGTCAAACCTAAGTACAAATGACTCCTAAGCCAAGATTAAATCAAAATGACCTTCAAGTTAAACCCTCCAAAATTTAAATCAACCTAAACATCTCCCATGGACATAAATCAATTAATTGGCTAGTCACTTCATCGATTGATTAAAACATAAACATATCATCAGTTGGAATCAAAGGGTATAGGAAGATGTAATTAAGGGTGTGCATCACCTTGAATAGGGTTGTTTTCTAAATTAATAGAACCTATGTACCCCTCGCATAGAGGAAAATTCATGTTTTGCAAATTTTATATATTTGCTCAGCACTCACATAGCCAAAAAGCAGTACCAAGGTCAACTTTATATAGTGATAACTTCGTTTCTTAGAAAGTTAATTTTCTAGGTAGAGCTATATTCTATCTCATTTAATCATCTAAGATGAGAAAAATTAGTATACCACTGATGAGAAAAATTAGTATACCACTGAACATAAAGGTTTGTGGATTTCATTTATATAGCCATGATTCATTTATAGAAGGGCTAGAGGGCATCGTTTTATGGTTGGAAAATAGAGTTATTGTGTCGATATTCAAACTCAAGATAGACAAAAACTAATTTGAGATGAGCAACCAAACCCACAATGACTAACCGAGGGTTTTTGAACAACTCAACCTCAAACAGGGTAATTTGGAGCTCTACAAAAAATAACCTTAAAACACCACACCATGACAAGCCACCTGGTCCAACTGTGCGAGGCGGGCTCACGCTGGTGGTCCTCAAGGCCTATTCTAGCCCTTAAGATTCAAGGAAGAGAAATGGCTTGTATAAAGTGACCACTCCATTGTTAGATTTTCTATTAGGGATAGGGAAACCCCCCTATTTCCAGCAGTTATGAGCTTAATTTCTATTTTATTTTCACTCTTTATTTTGCTTCTCAGGTTGGGGATCCTCGGATACAACCTCCCTTTAGGGTAGCATCTTAAAGGGGGAAGGTTTTGTACATTCACCCCCTAGACCCTGCTTATGCGGGAGCCCCTGAGACACTGAGACAGTTGTTGTCAGCGGCGGATCTATGCTACCCACCCTCAATATTAGATATTTTTATCAAGTTATAGTTACCAGTTATGCTCCTTTGGCTTGCTAGTGACCATGCTTCCCTTTGTATATGTGGGCGCTGGTTCGAATCTCATGAAGGCTATGTTTATTTTTTAATTTTTTAGAAAAATGAATTTTATTTTGAAAGATTTGTGACATTTTCACTACAAATACAACTAATTATACTTTTTACTATTTGTTGAGCTTATTTTGCATATACTACTAAATAATAAATATCATTTATGTTAGGAGAAAAATAAAATTAAATAACTTTGTTATATGTTATAGTCTCATTAGTTTTTGTTTAAATATACAAAATTTACTCATATCCGCTCTAAAAAATTTTTAGCACCAGGATGGGTGACCTCCTGGGAAGTCCTCACCCTCAGGTTGGGGGTACTGGGAAACAGCCTCTCTTCAGGTTAACACCCTGAAGGAGGAAGGCTGCTTAAATCCACCTCCCCCCCTAAGACCCTGCGTAGGCGGGAGCCCTTGAGGCATTGGGTATGTTTTTTTTTATCCACTATAAAACATTTTTAGTTTGTATATAAATGATTCAAAATTTTCTTTCTAACATTTTTAGCTTTACATATTTATGTACAAACCAGTAGTGGATCTACGTTATGCCCAGACCACAGTGAACTTTTTAAATATTTGTTTCAAGCTGTAACTGCCAGTTATGCTTCGTTGGCTTGCTGGCGAGCATGCCTCCCTTTGTATATCTGGGCATCGGTTCGAATCTGATCAAGGCAGTGCTTAATTTTTTATTTTTTTAAGACAAATGACTTTTATTTTAAGAGATTTGTGACATTTGTTACTATACATACAACTAATTATACTTCTTACTATTTGTTGAGCTTATTTTGTATATGCTACTAAATAATAAATATTGTTTATGTAAAGACAAAAATAAAATTAAATAACTTTATTATATGTTATAGTCTCATTAGTTTTTGTTTAAGTATGCACAAATTACTCATATCTGCTCTCAAATATTTTTAGTTTGTATATAATTGATTTAAAATTTTATTTCTAATGTTTTTAGCTTTGTAGCTTAGATCATATAAGTTATATATTTATGTATAAACTCTTGTTCAAATTTATTTGTAATATTTTACTTGTATGAAAAATGTGTGACATATTATATGTAATAGTTGAAAACTAAAAATAAAATTTCGCGCATAATTCTAAAATTATTTATTGAAAGGATTTACCATTTAAAATTATCTTTCTTTTATTACATGTATGAACAAAAGTTTATTGACGAGAGAATTTTTATACAAATATTTAAATGACCGCAAGACTCCAACTTAAATATGAATGAATTTGAATTACTACTTTTCAATATATATTTGGTTTTGCATGGTTGGATGCCTTGAATAAATATGCCTCTCAAGTTTCTTACATTTAGCATTGATTAAACACTATATTTTACCTTTGAATGAAAATATAGAACAAATATATGACTAATAAGTTCAATAAAGTAAAAAGTGAAGTAATTTGTAAGTCAAGCCCACCTTCAATGAAAATTCTGAATCTACCACTAGTTTTTGTTGTTGTTTCATTCTTTGTTCTATATGCATGTTAGTCTATCATTGTTTTTTTTTTATTTAATTTTTTATTTAATACTTTTTTTCTTTGGGCCAATTTTATGAACACTGTCTATCATTGGTTTAGTACTTTATATATTCTGTCCCTTTTAATAATATGCCTTTCTGGATAAGAAGATTTACCTTGGGGAAAATAAAGCGTCAAGGAAAGAAGCCGGGAACATCAGGTGGTCTCTGCATATACATGACAATATCCAATCATGTACCCTCCACATTCTACTGGTTTTTGACCCAAAAAAAAAAGAACATTCTATTGGTTAAAGACTTTAACTTTTGTGATGCAGCCTACCAAGGATTGGCATTAGGCTTGGCGGATTGGCAGGAGGACAGCTTGGCGGGACACAGGATTCAACACGGGGGTAGGTCAGTCGGCATTGACTGTGAGAGTTTGGGATGATAGCCGATACTTGGGGCAAGATTTAATTTCCTTCCTTTTTAGCTTTCACTTTCCTTCCTTTTAAGCTTAATTTCGATTTCTTTCCTTTATTAGTCTTCCAGCGCCTCTCCAATATAAAGGAGATGAAGCTAGGGTTTTAGGGTTAGTTCATTTTTCATATTTTAAATCATATTTTGTGTCTCTTTTTTCGGGTTGTGAGAATCGAGCTTATTTTCTCCTTTTTATTTGTTTTACATAATTCATAAAATTAAAAGGAAGGCCGTTGAACCTTCTCGTATCCCTATTTTCCCACTTTACACATTGCATCAGTTGGTATCAGAACTCAGAATGACTTCTGAGATGGCCCGTGGACGACAAAGGAACGCCGCTGTCGAAGACGTTTATGATCGTGATCGTCAACAGCAAGTCGAGAGGAGGATAGAGGAATTGGAGGAGCAATTTTGGCAAATTGCGCATTGCTTGATTCAACTGGGAGCAAATCCTGATCTTGCACTGGGAAGTCGGCCCTAATGCCCATTAACATCAGGCGTAGTAGGAAAGGAGGTGGATGAACGCTTCCAAAACCCATACCCGGACAAGGAGCTACCAGATCCGAGGCCTCAGTGCCATAGGCCAATACCAGAGATGCCAATAACCGTGGCGATCGGAGGTGGGAATCTGGCCTTCGGGTTGAAATACTGGAGTTTAATGGAGAAGGAAGCCTAGAAGAGTTCTTGGATTGGCTTGTTGCCGTCGAGGAGATTCTTGAGTTAAGAGAAGTACCGAAGAGAAAATAGGCACCTCTCATTGCTACTCGGCTAACGGGTACGGCGGCCGCCTGGTGGCATCAGCTGAAGCAAATTCGGTTTCGGTAGGGGAAGACGAAGATAGAATCTTGGGAAAAGATGAAGAAACACATGAGAGGCGTCTTCTTACCTCACAATCACTCGAGGATGATACACCAGCACCTACAAGGATTTCGATAGGGCTCTAAGTCTGTGGAGAAGTACATGGTAGAGTTTTACTCATTAGTCGCTCAAAATGACTTGGCGGAGACGGGAGAGCAATTGGTGAATCGTTATATAGGCGAATTGAGGGAATCTATACAAGAGGTGTTGAACATATTTGACATCTTTTCCATTTCTAAGGCGAGTCAAAGAGCCATGAACGTGGAACGATAGCAGAGGCAAAGCCAAGTTGGCGAGACCTGGGGGGTACAAGCTGGCGGTAGAGACCAAACAAGAGCACCACTAACTCAAAGTGCACAGAACAAACTACCACTTGCCAACACTGGGAAGCAGTTTACTCAAGACTTGGTGGGTTCGTCAAGGACACGTTACTTCATGTGAGAAGAAGTTGGTCATCGTGCTGCTGACTGTTGAAAGGATGACAGACCTGGTTAGGCCTTTTTAATTGATGAACCACGGGGGGAAGAAGGCGTGGCCATTAAGGAAGATGGCTAAGATGAATTGGCAGTGTAGGAAGAGGATGCCATGATAGGTGATGAGGGGCATCTGTTGGTGGTTAGGCATGTTTGCTTCGGGCCTAGAGAGGAGCAGGGGGATGTTTGGCTGAGGAATAACATCCTCCAGACCATGTTCACCATTGGCGGTAGGGTGTGCCGCATGGTTATTGATTCAGGCAGCTGTGAAAACATAATATCTGAGGATGCAGTTGCCAAGTCAGGGTTGAAAATGGAAGCGCATCCCAATTCATACAAGTTGTCGTGGCTCAAGAAAGGAAATTAGGTGACCGTTTCTAAACGTGGCTTGGTTAATTTTTCAATTCGGGCTAAGTACGAAGACGGGATTTGGTGTTATGTTGTTACTATGGACGCCTGCTATTTGCTATTGGGATGCCCATGGCAATATGATAGGAGTGCCATCCAGACGGGAGAAAAAACACATATAGCTTCATCTTTACGGGGACCAAGATCATCTTGTTGCCCAAGAAGGAGGAGACGCCAAGAGCCTTAGTGGCTCAACAGCCAAATATACAAGGACGCGCACCAGGATCGTGTTTGTGTTGATTGGGAAGGAGAGCAATGTCAGCTCGAGGGAGATATCAAGTGAAGTTGCCACCTTGTTGAAGGATACGCTGACTTATTCCCAGAAGAGTTGCCTGCTACACTGCCACCATTAAGGGAGATCTAACACTACATTAATTTGGTTCTAGGTGCCTCCTTACCGAATAGGCCTCATTACCAAATGAGTCCAGCTGAGCATGAGGAGCTGAGACGCCAAGTGGAAGAACTACTCACCGGAGACTTTATCAGGGAGATTTTGAGTCCTTGCACTATTCCAGGTTTGTTCACGCCAAAGAAGGATGGGTGTTGGCGAAAGTGTGTTGACATTAGGGCAATTAAAAAGATCACGGTACGTTGTCATTTTCCTATTCCGAGGTTAGATGACTTGCTAGATCAGTTGCAGAGATCAAAGCTAGTCACGAAGTTGGATCTCAAGAGTGGGTACTATCAGATTTGGATCTCGCTGAGATACGAGTGGAAAACCGCATTCCAGACAAGACAAGGGCTTTATGAGTGGTTGGTCATGCCATTCGGGTTATCCAACGTGCCAAGCACGTTCATGAGGTTTATGAATCAGGTTCTACATCCTTTCACTGGAAAGTTCGTCATTGTTTATTTTGATGACATCTTGATCTATAGCTGGGATCGTGTTGAACATAACCGGCATTTGGAAGAAGTGCTTAGCGCTTTGAGATCCCAAAGTTTATTTGCCGCCTTTTAGAAGTGCGAGTTTATGAGAGATGAGGTAATCTCTGTTGGGTTCGTTGTATCCAAGGACGGCATATCAGCCGATGAAGGGAAGATTACAGCACTTTGTGATTGGCCGCAGCTAAGAACTATTGCTGAAGTTCGTAGCTTCCATGGGTTGGCGTCATTCTACATGTGCTTTGTTCTGAGTTTTAGTTCCATCATGGTGCTTATCACTGATTGTTTGGAGAAGGGCTCCTTTGTTTGGACACCTCAAGCAGAAATTGCCTTCAATATAATCAAGGAGAAGTCGATCACGGCACCAGTGTAAGCTCTTCCTAATTTTCAGAAGCCGTTTGAATTGCACACGGATGCCTCCAAGATTAGCATTAGCACTATGCTCGGCTAAGACGAAAGCCTATTACATATTTCAGTGAGAAGCTCGATGGGAGTAAGTTGAATTACTCGACTTACAATATGGAATTCTATGCACTGGTGAGGGCATTGAGGCACTAGAAGTCATACTTAGCCAACAAGGAGTTCATTTTGTATTCTGATAATGTTGCCCTCAAATACATCAATAATGCCAAGTTGTCTAGCTACTTAGAACTCTTCCACTTTGTCATCAAGCACAAGTCAGAAGTGATGAATAAGTTGGCGGATGCAATAAGCAGGAGGACTCTTGTCCTGACGAAGAGTAGAGTGGAGGTTACTGGGTTTAACCAGTTGCCGGATCAGTACCGTGTTGACCCCACCTTTGGCGAGATATGGCTGGAAGCATAGTCGGGGTTTTTCCTGATTACTCTATTCATAGCGGATTCTTATTCAAAGGGAACCAGCTTTGCATTTTGAACTCAAGCTAGCAGCTTAAAATCATTGAAAAGAAGCATAATGCGGGGCATATGTCCAGAGATAAGATGCTTTTTTTTTTTTTTGGTAAGTAACCAGAGATAAGATGCTCAAACTCATTACAACCAACTACTTCTAGCCTACCATTCGCAAGGAGGTTGAGAGGTATGTCAAGCGATGTCGTGCTTGTCAAATTTCTAAGGGTGGATAGATATCAGCATGGACTTTGTGTTAGGCCTACCGAGGACCACCGGCGGTATCGATTCCATCTTGTTGATACAGATCGTTTCTCCAAGACGGCGTACTTCATTGGGTACAAGACGGCTGCTGACGCCATATATGTGGTGGGTCTCTACTTTCGTGAATTATACAAGTTGCATGGGTTGCCCGCCATCATTATTTCTAATCGGGACATTCGGTTCGTGAACCACGTTTGGAGGACTTTATGGAGAATGGTGAATATGTTTCTTGCCTTTCGCACCGTCCATCACCCTCAAACGAATGGACAAACCAAAGTAAAAAATGGATCACTGGGTAACCTTCTCCGATGCCTTGTTGCTGAAAATGCCAAGGGATGGAAATGAAGCTCCATCATACCCAGTTTTCCTACAACAGTTCCAATAATAGGATTACAGGGTTCACGCCATTCCAGGTTGTCTACGGTTTTGTTCCTCATTCTTCGATTTACTTGACACCTGTTCTAGATTACAGACGTCCACACGGGAAGGTGGAGGACTTTATCTCTTCACTTAAGGCCATCCATGAACGAACCAGGGCTCGATTACTGGAGGCCACCACCAAATACAAGTTAGCAAGTGATAGGAAGCGCTGAATAGTTCGGTTCCAGGTTGGTGACAAGGGTTGGGCAATTTTGACCCGAGAACAATTTCCAATGTGGGAGTACAATAAGCTCATGGCTCGCAAGATAGGACCATTGAAAGTTCTGGAGAAAATCAATGGCAATGCCTACTGTCTTCAGCTTCCACTTGGCATGAGGACTTCTGATGTCTTCAACGTTAAGCACCTTACTCTCTATTATGGTGACAATGACAGTGCCGATCCTCAAGTGAATTTGAGGGCGCATTCTCTCCAACCCAGGGAGGATGATGCAGCCCGCCAAGGATTGGCATTAGGCTTGGCGGATTGGCAGGAGGACAACTTGGCGGGATTTAGGATTCAACGTAGGGGCAGGTTAGTCGGGACTGACAACGAGAGTTTGGGATGATAGCCAAGACTTGAGGCCAGATTTAATTTCCTTCCTTTTTAGCTTTTATTTTCTATCCTTTTAAGCTTAGTTTCGATTTCTTTACTTTATTAGTCTTCCAGCGCCTCTCCAATATAAAGAAGAAGGAGCTGGGGTTTTAAAGTTAGTTCAATTTTCAGATTTTAAATCACATTTTGAGTATCTTTTCTCGGGTTATGAGAATTGAGCTTATTTTCCCCTTATTATTTTATTACATAATTAATAAAAGTATAGGAAAGGTCATTGAACCTTCCCGTACCCCTATTTTTCCTCTTTATGCGCTGCATCATTGTGTCTGAAGCTATTTAAAATTGAGAAAATGACTTGGCAAGTGCTATGTTTCCTCATTAGAAAATCATTAAACAATTAATTTAAATGTAGCCCAATTATATCTCAATGTACTAAAAAGTAACCAAACGCTTTTCGAATTAAAAATAATCTAATTCTAACTTTTCTATAAAAAAAAAAAAAAAAAAATGACCAAGCTCTAAAATTTTGATTTGAAATCATAAAACAAATAAATGAGCATCACATCCATTTCTAGGATATGAACACATTCATAAATATTTCAAAAGATATAGGCTCCATTTAGTACATGAAATTGGAATTGAATTGTGGAATTACTAGTCCAATTCTAATTTTGATGAAATTGAAATTTTGATGGAATTAAAATTTTATCGTTTGGTTCGTCAAAGGAATTGCATGTCAGAAATATAATTACATAATGATTTGAATCATCAAGGATTTTTGGTTAATTAAGTTAGTGTATTTTGAGTTTTAAATCAACTACAGTTGAATTTTTGTCGAAACGGTTCACATTGTGTTTAAGTTATTACTGTCTGAGTGATTCAATTTGAGTTCGAGTTATTCGTTTTCCAAGTTAAATTAGGTCTAGTATCATGTCAGATCATTTGGTGTTCAAGTTATCTTGGATTTTTAGATAATCAATTTAGGTGTTTTTGGGATTTAGGCTAGTTATGATTGGGTTTGAGTTCATTATGTCATTTCAAGCTCAAACTATCTTACTTTTGGGACAATTCAGTTGCATAATGTCAGATTTTGAGTCATTTTAGGTTGAGTTTGAGATGTGTTGGGTCGTATTAAGTTTTGGGTCAGTATGGTCGGGTCATTTCAAGTCGAGTAGTTTCATTTTTTGAACTTGAGTCATCTCAAGTTCTCAGTCAATCGGGTTAGGTCACTTTGGACTTTGAGCTAAGGTGATTTCGGTTGTTTCAAGTTCAAGTCATTCAAGTTGGGTGATTTTGATGTTTGGGTCAAATTTTAGGTTTTGCCTAAGTCTTTAGATTTTGAGCCATCTTGGATTTGGGTTAATCAAGTGGGTCATTTTGTGTTTTAGATCAATGGATTGCAATTCCTTGCTCCCACCCTCAGGAATTAGAAAGTATGATTTTCAGTTAAAATCCAGTTCCATGGAATTGGGCAGTGGAATTGTAATTGTAATTCTAGTAGGTGAACCAAACAACAGAATTGAAATTCTAGGTTTTAAGTCTAGCCTCTAATTTCATGTTCCAAACACAACCTAATATAAATGTTCATAATGTAATATAATGAACATTATATATCTCCCTTATGCAATCAAATAATGAAAATTACGCAATGTAAAGGCCTGTACGCAATGAGCATTGGACTAGTTGTTAGATTATGTGATATGGTCAACATGTCAAGTAATGTCAAACTAGACTTAAAAAAAATCTGATATGACATTGATAAGACACTATGAAGATTTTGCTTTGGGTTGTGGTTTGATAGCGTTGCCAAATATGTCAGTACAAACAATCCTCACGAGATGTCGAAACTCTTCGATTTCCCCACCAAAAACAGCCTACATTTGCCATTAAACCCACAGTCTGTTTACCTTCTTTGAAAATATGAGAAATCTGGATATAATGAAGATCATCAAATGCCTTCCAAATATTCTAGATGATGGTTCAAGTTTTTCAACCGCATGTGATCGCTTTCTGGATCACCTTGACGATAGCCCAAATTAATGCAATTTCGATTGTCATCCCAAGTTGCGATAGCTTATGCTACCAATAATGGAACATAACCAAGAAATTGACGTTCAGATGTTAAGCATTGACCAAAATGGTTTTCGATTATGATGCCACACCTGCCTTCTCATTCTTTTTTATCTATAAAAAGTTTAATTTACGCATCAAATATCCTAGGACTCCATTGAACAAAGCCATGATGTTTGCTAGATTGTCTAGGACCTTGAGTACACTACTATTCCTACTTCACTTGAGGATGCAACTTCCATTCTCAATCAGGTACTCAAACTCATACTCGAACTTGTATTTGAACTCGATTTGAGGAGTAATTTTTGCTTGAACTCGAACTTGATTAACTATTCGAGTACTTGATTTGACTTGAGTACTAGTTTATTGTGCATATGAACATTCAATAAATTAGCTCCGTTAAAATATTTTTTCATACACTCGAGCATTAGTTATACTCAATTAGGATACTTAATTATTGCTCACACTATATTTTACATAAACAACCATAAGTCACCGATATATTAACAACAAATATGCTTCAAAACCTAAGCTCTAAAAAATACAAGTAAACCAAATATAAGGTTCTTTGACTCCACCACAAATGTAACATGCCATCTTTTACAAGAAATTCAAGCTTCCTTCTTTTTTTTTTCCCCCTACTATTAATGTTACAAGCCATCTAATATAAAAGAAAATAATACATAAGAACTACTTCATACGAGTTGAGTATTGAGTTGAGTGCTACTTCGAAGTTGAGTATTTACTTAAGTATCAAGCCAAGTAATTCACTACTCACCTCGAGTATCTTTTGATACTCGAACTCCAAACTCCAACTTGGTTAATTTGAGTTATAGTCAAGTTTTATTCGAGCTACTCACGAGCTCCTTGCGAGCAGCTCGGATCATTTACACCCCTAATGCTAGGATCTTAGCATTCGCTTCTAAGGTGACTTTTCCTGATTGAGTTGGGAACCTCGAAATAATAGCTCACTACAAGTTTTCCCCATCACTCACAAGAGAGTGAGAACTTTACGCATACTTTCTTACCTCTGGATCTGTAGCTGTTAAACTTTAAGATCAATCTTGAAGTTAACCTAGTGGAAGAACAGATTAAGATGAGAGAAGAAGTGAAAGGAGATGATAGATTTAGAGAAAGAATTAGATGAGAGAGAGGAAAAAAATATCAAAAAATATTTGAATTTGATTGAATGAGGATTACACTTGAAACATAGCTATTTATACTCAATCTAGATACATTGGACCAAGACAAATCCAACCGACTTACTCAAATCAACTTCTACAACAATTGACTCGATCTAAGCTCCCCTTGACTAGCAACCGACTTAACTGACCACATTTGAACCCTGGCGCCGAAAGCCTTTAAGACCTTATGGCAAGAATTACAACAAAACGCAGCATTCTACTTAACAGAAGCTAACAACAAGCCTAATAGCAAGTATGAAATATGGTTCATAAAATTCCCCTCCCCTTGAAAACGTTCTTGACTCAAGAATGAAAGGTAGGGAATTGACTTCTCATGAATTGCAACTCCTCCTATGAAGCATCATCTTGCCCTAGATTAGTCCAATGCACTAAGATCTCCTTGACTGATCTTGCAGAAGTGTGCTACAACCTAGAATCCAAGATGGCAGCTAGGACCAGCAGCAAAGCACCATTGGAACCTATTTCTGGAGGCTGAACTGAACTTGCCTTGCCTTTCTTCACTTGTTTCTTCAAAGGAGACACATAAAACATCAGGTGAATGTAAGAGTCGGAGGCAATTCCAACTTATAGGCCACTTTCCCAATCTTCTCAATGATCTTGTAAGGCCCAAAGTATCTAGCACATAGCTTGACATTCCTTCTAACTACCATTGGAGCTTGTCTGTAGGACTGAAGCTTCAAATTGACCATGTCTCCTACTTCAAAGGATTTATCCACACGCTTCTTATCAGCATGATACTTCATCCTTGCTTGAGCTTGATGAAGATTATCCTTTCGAAGTTGCACCAATTGTCTTCTTTCTTGCATCAAATCAGCCACTTTAGGGACTGATGTCACCAAATTTTGCAACCCCAAGGGTGAAGGAGGATCATATCCATATAAAGCCTTGAATGGAGTGGTGCCTATAGAAGCATGAGCATGTGTATTGTACCAGTATTCTCCCAAAGACAACACACTTCCCCAAACCTTTGGATGACTGAAAACCATGCTTCGAAGATAATGTTCTAAGCACTGATTTACTCTTTCTGTTTGGCCATCAATTTAAGAATGGTATCAGGAACTAAAAGCCAAAGTTATACCCATGAGGATGAATAATTCTCTCTAGAAATGACTGGTGAAGAGCTTGTCCCGATTAGAAACTATGGATTAGGGTAATCCATGAAGCTTATAGATGTTGTCAAGGAACACCCTTGTAAGTTTCTATGTTGTCACTGGTCTTGCCAATGCAACAAAGTGGCTGAACTTTGTAAATTGATCCACTACTACCCAAATAACTTCCTTGCCCTCAGATTTGGGCAAATCCTCAATAAAGTCCTGCTTATGTGCTGCCAAGTGCCATTAGGAATGGGGAGAGGTTAGAGAACACCCTGATATCTATGATCTCCAGACTTGGTTTGCTGACAAGTCTCACAAGTTTGCATAAATTCCTTAACATCTTTCTTTGTTCCAGTCCAACTGAAATATGCCTTGAGCCTCGGATATGTCCCTTTAATGCCAGAATGGCCTCCCTAAGTTGAATCATGGGAAGCACTAATGATTTGTTGTTTCAAATCAGTACAAGATCCAATGTACAATTTTCCATTTAATCTGATAATTCCCTTAACAACAGATACTTCAGCATCAGAAGCAATGTTGTTTCTGTTGATGGTAAAGGCCGTAATACAATCTTGTCCAAAGCTGTCATTCTCATGGGACTTGTATACTTCCTTAACCCAGGCCGGAAGAATCACTGATACAGCTCCATAATAACCCTGCTTAGCTTCTTCCAATCTTCAAGACAAGTCATCTGCTGTTTGATTCTCTTTATCTTTCTTATGCTCAATTGCATAATCAAGTCCAAGCATCTTCATCAAGCCTTTCTTATAAATCCTGGTAATAATCTTCTGTTCAAGTAGGAACTTCAAGCTTTGATGATCTATTCTGATGATAAAATGATGGCCTTCCAAATAATATCTCCACTTCTCAACTGTTAGAAGGATTGCAAGATACTCCTTCTCATATGTGGACAACTCTTTATACTTAGGACTCAAAGCTTAGCTAAGGTAAGCTATTGACCTTCCCTTCTAAGAAAAAACTTCCTTAATGCCACTGCCACAAGCATTTGTTTCTAACACGAACTCGTCATCAAAGTCTGGCATTGCCAGAATAGGAGCTGCACACATGGCTGCCTTCAAAGCTTTAAAAGCATCTTGAGTGTTGTTTGACCATTTAAAAGCATCCCTCTTGAAAAGACCAGCTAGAGGCTTGGCAATTGCTCCATAACCGGCTATAAACTTTCTGTAATAATCAGTCAATCCCAAGAATCTTGTCAATTGCTTCAATGTAATAGGAATTGGCCACTCCCTCATTGCTTGCACTTTAGAAGGGTCTGTAGAAACACCTCCATGAGAAATCACATGTCCTAAGTACTCTATTTGTGATTGAGCAAAAGAGCACTTAGTCAATTTGGCTTAAAGCCTGTGACTGCACATCACCAAGAACACTTCTCTTAGATGCCCCAAATGTTTCTCCAAGGTTGGGCTATAAATCAAGATGTCATCAAAGAACACCGACACAAATCTTCTTAAGAATTGTTGGAAGGCATCATTCTTCACTTCTTGAAAAGTAGCTGAAGCATTAGTTAATCCAAAAGGCATAACAACAAACTCATAATGCCCATGATGAATTCTGAAGGCAGTTTTATAAATGTCGTGCTCCTTCACCCTGATCTGATGATAGCCCTATCTCAAGTCCATCTTGGAGAAGAAATGTGCACCATGTAGCTCGTCTAAAAGATCATCAATAATTGGTATAGGAAATTTGTCCTTAACTGTAAGCGAGTTAAGCTGTCTGTAGTTTGTAGTCAATGCACATCCTTCCCGTGCCATCCTTCTTCTTAACCAAGATAACAGGAGAAGCAAAAGGACTATGGCTTTGTCCAATGAAGTAAGTTGTGAGTAATTCTTCAACCTGCCTTTCTATCTCAGTTTTCTGAGAATGTGGACATTTGTAAGGCCTGAGCTTTACAGGTTTTGAATTTCATTTAAGAGGGATCGCATGATCCAAGTTCCTCTTTGGAGGTAATGAATCTGGTTGCTCAAACAGATCTTTGAACTCCTCAACCGAAACTTGCACTTAAGGATGAGATTGCTCTCCCAAATCAGTATGTGAGATTGCAAACAACTGTCCAATTCACTGACAAGCCATTTTCCTGATTCCTCAACTCAAATTCTTGCCACTTAACAGTTGAAGTTGGGCTTGATTAGCCATGCCCTGCAATTTCACAGTAGATAATTGCCTCTCAAAGGACATAGTCAATTGGGCAAAATCAAAGACAACAGGACTGAAAAATCTCATCCAATCTACACCAAGAACCATGTCACAACCTCCCAATGGCAAGATCTTGAAATCATAAACAAACTTGTGATTCTGTATAGACCAATTGAACCCTTGGCATTTAGTCTGAGTAAGGATGAAATTCCCATTTGCCACAGTTACGGGTAAAGGATAAGTCTTGATCATTTCATGCCCAACCTTCCTAACCACCTTTGGATCAATGAAGCTGTGAGTACTGCCACTATCTATCAAGATCATAATGGCTTTCTTGCCTGCTTGCCCTTTGAATCTTATGGTGTTATGAGCTCCATTTCTAGGAAATACCTTTATAGAAATCTCCACTTCATCATCTAGAGACTCATCAGGTGAATCTTTTTCAGAACTATCCATTCCAACCTCTATTTCCTCATCTTCAGATTCATCATCTACAACAACTCCTCTTGCCGACATAAGGAACTTAGGATTGCATTTGTGTTTAAAGTAATAAGGCTGATTACATTTGAAACACAATTTTTAGTCTTTTTTCTCATCGGAGCGAATAGACCTTGACCTCACTGATCCCTTCTGTTGTTGATGTAAACTGCTGCCTCTGTTTCTTGGCCCCTCATTGGATGTAAGAACCGTAGCTTCAAACAATTTAGCCTCAGCAGAGGCTTTTGATAAAGTTATTGGACCAATTGCCTTGACAAGGTTCTTAATCTTTGGTTTTAAGCCACTAATGTAGCTAGATACATAGTATGATTCAGTTGCCTGAGGATAAGCTGCGATCATATTAGCTTTAAAGTTCTCAAATCTCGTCATGCACTCATCCATAGATGTGATTTGCACTACTTTGTTGAAGTTATCAACTATGTCACTTGAGTTCTCATCTCCATAACATTCACAAAGTTCTTTCACGAATTCAGCCCAAGACAATGAAGGATTACTCTTCAAAAGACTGTAAAGCCATACCTCATGATCTCCATGGAGATATATAGCTGCTAATTCAACCATGTTAGCTTCTTCAATGTGATAGAAATGAAAGTATCAATCACATCCTCTTATCCACAACTGTGGTGCTTTCCATCGAAAGGCTCAATTTGAATCCTTGGCTGCCTGAACACACTACTTTTATTACTGGATGAAGCATCATTACTTCCAGAATTTTGATGTTGTAACTAATTTGATGGACGATGATTCTGTTCCAAGGTCATACTTGCAGCTGGAGCTTGAACTGGATCAGGAGGATGATCCTGCTGTCCAACAGCCACACTAGCTGCTTGAGGTTGCACTACACCTGGAGGTCGAACCTATTGGCTAATAGGTAACAGAATTCCAACACCGGAGGACACATTCTGTCTATTGAGCTGATCCTACAGTCCAACAAACTTATCCTCAATACATTGAGTTTGCTGAATCAATCTATCAACGAACTTTCGATCTTGTTCTAATTGTAATTGCTGCATTCGAGAGAATATTTCATCCATTTGAATCTTCAATTGAGCAGCTATAATATACTTAGCTCCTGCTGCAGCATTAGTGCAAACAATTGAAGCATAAGTGACATTAGGATCAACATTTGCAGCAGCATTTGCAGCACCAGACCGTGTTGTTACAGTTTGAGCCATTGATATCTATTTCTTATGCCTTGTCAGCTCCAATCAATCAAGAAGTAATCCATCAGTAGCAACACAGAAGCTCTGATACCAATTGTTAAACTTCAAGATCAATCTTGAAGTTAACCTAGTGGAAGAAGAGATTAAGATGAGAGAAGAAGTGAAAAGAGATGAGAGATTTAGAGAGAGAATTAGATGAGAGAGAGAAAAGATATCAAAAGATATTTTGAATTTGATTGAATGAGGATTACACTTGAAACATAGCTACTTATACTCAATCTAGATACATTGGACCAAGACCAATCTAACTGACTTACTCAAATCAGCAGCCGCCACAATTGACTCAATCTAAGCTCCCCTTGACCAACAACCGGCTTAACTAACCACATCTGAACCTTGGCGCCAAAAGCCTTTAAGACCTCATGGCAAGAATTACAACAAAACACAGCATTCTACTTAACAAAAGCTAACAACAAGCCTAACAGCAAGTATGAAATACGGTTCATAACAGTAGTGTTCCCAAGCACCTGCAATGACCATCAAAGTGATCCTTGACTTGCCTCCCGTTTTAGCCACCCTGGGCATAAACCCACGACCAACTGTCTGGTAAAGCTACACTGCACAAAGAAATGATCCAGGCTTTCTTCATGCTCAAAACATAATGGGAAAAAAGCACCTACAGGCGTAGGCTGAGGGGCAACACACTTCCCATATGCAATAAGTTAGGCATTAGTTGCCAAGCATTTGAGAGCAGTAAGGTCAATGCTCCAGATCCTATATACATAAAGGAATGACTCTTCTAAGAGGGTGAGAGTGAGAGGAGAGATTTTGGACCACTCATTTGGTTACTGGCATTATCTTCCTTCGATGTAACATCATCTACTTTCACCTTTTTAACCACATGTGTGGGCCAAAGTTCACTCTCTTATCTCTTACCTTCTCATAAGAGTCATCCTTATATATATATATATTTATATATAAAGGGAGCAACTAAAATGAGAATGGAAGTTTTGTGAGAATATGAGAAAATTGAATCTACTCCGTTAGATTTTAATTAAGATTGATCAATTGGTTATAATAGACTCATCGTGTCCAGAGCCCTAACACCACCACCCCCGCCGCCATCCTCTCCACAGCCCCTCGCCACCGCCGCCCATCTCTCTCTCTTTATCCCATCCTGTATCCCAATGGCCACCACCACCGCCATCCAACACCACATCCACCGCCACTGCTCATGAACACCGCCCCACTCTGCCACCCATCTTTCTCTCTCCATCCCATCTCAAATCCCAACGGTCACCACCACCTCCTCCATTGCCACCACCACCACGGCGATGGTGGTGGGTGGCGGTGGCTGTGGCGGTGGTGGTGACCATTGGGATTTGACATGGTATGAAGAGAGAGAGATGGGTGGTGGTAGTGGCGGGGGTGGACGGTGGTGGTGGTGAATGTTTGGTGGTGGTAGGGCTCCGGATACGATGAGCTTCTTAGAACAATTTATCAATCTTATTTAAGATTCAACGGTATAGATTTAATTTTCTCACATTTTCACTAAACTTCCAGTCTCATCCCAGCTGCTCTCTCTCTCTATATATGCTTTTATGATTAACTCTAACATTATGTACATGACATTTTTATAATTTATAATTTATCTTATAAAACTAATATAACTAAACATAGTTAAAAATTGATGTGTTTATAAGTTGACAAATTACAATGTAACACAAAAAAAGTCAACCACATAGTTAAACGGCTATCCATGAGTTTAGCCATTTAGTAACTTGGTACGGGTTGAGTGTTCTTGACCCATTCAATAGACAGGCTAAGCTCAAGTCGACCCCTTTTCTAAAACCTCATATATAGCATGGAAATGACATTTTTGACAACCATACATGCACCTTATTATAATACAACCGCAAATCTCGATACGATTTCATTCCTGGCAAGTGTCTAGATGACTTCTTAATGCGAAGATATGTTGTTTTAAATTCCAACTTCAAACACAGGACAACGTGAAAGTGAAAGAATAATGAAATGCACACTGAATGATGGGAGCCCTCTCATATATTTATAGGAGAGGAGTACAATAGAAGTTTCCATAAGCCCTGGGCCTAGGTGGCCCGATGTACAAATATTAACAACCTATACATTATATTCTAACATCCCCCTCAATCTAAGCAGGAGATAAACGAACGCAAAGATTGTCTCTAAATAAAAGAAATAAGTGATGTGGAAGACTTTTTGTGAAAATTTCTGCAATCTGCTGTGAAGAAGGAATGTGAAGAACTCGAGCAAGGCCCATCTGAACACACTCTCGAACAAAGTGAATGTCAATTTCAATATGCTTAGCACGAACATATTGCACGGGGTTGGTAGACAAGTATGTAGCGAAAAGATTATCACAGTAAACCAATGTAGCTCGAGGAATGGAAACACTAAGTTCATGTAATAAGGAGTGTAGCCAGCAACATTTTGAAACGGCATTGGCAACGACGCGATATTCAGCTTCTGCACTGGAGCGAGAAATAGTATGCTGACGTGTAGAAGACCAGGAGATAATATTGCCACCCCGAAAAACACCAAAGCCAGACATGGAGCGGTGGGTATCAGGGTAGCTTGCCCAATCGGCATTAGAATAGGCCACAAGTTGATATAAAGAGGTAGGAGATATAGTCAAGCCATGATCCAAGGTACCCTTGATATAGCGAAGAATGCGTTTTACAGTGACCCAATATGGAAGGCGAGGAGCATGCATTAAAAGGCACACCTCTTGTACTGCATATGAAATATCAGGGTGGGTAAAGGTAATATATTGCAAGGCACTAACAACAGGCTGGTACATAGTAGGATCAGACACAAGATCGCCATCGGTCAATGATAGTTTGGACTTGGAATTAGTAGGCGTGGCAACAGGTTTGCATGAGTGCATATCAATCCTATCAAGAAGATCATGAGCATACTTTGACTAAGACAAAAATAGACCTATAGAGAGATGGGATACTAAAATCCCGAGAAAGTAATTGAGGTGTCCCAGATCTATCATATCAAACTCACAGCGCAGAGAGTGAAGTAATGCATGAAGTAATGAATCAGAAGAAGCAGTGATAACAATATCATCCACATACACCAATAGGATGGCCATATTAGTCCCTCACTGTAAAACAAATAATGACGAATCATGACTTACAATTGTGGAAGCCAAGATGATGGAGAAACAAAGAAAAGCGAGTGTACCATGCACAAGATGCTTGCTTAAGACCATATAGAGACTTGTTCAACTTGAAAACAAAATCAGGAACCTAAGAATCCACAAAACTAGGCGGTTGCTTCATGTAAACTTCTTCATGCAAAGTGCCATACTGAAAAGCATTTTTGACCTCAAGCTGATGAATGGGCCACTTATGAGAAGTGGTGATAGTGAGAACAGTATGAACTGCAGCGGGCTTGACAATAGGACTGAAAGTTTCACCATAAGAGATCCCATGACGTTGCGTGAACCCCAGATCTACCAATTGAGCTTTGTAGCTTTCAACCTGGCCTGTTGGAGTTTGCTTAACCAGATAAACCCATGTTGACCTGACGACATTAGCATGATTAGGACAAGGTACCGATGTCCAAGTATTGCTGCGTAAAAGAGCTTGATATTCATCAAGCATTGCGGCTTTCCAATTTTCATCTTTAAGAGCCTGCTTATAAGTGTATGGAATATCGGGCAAAACAGTATGAGCAAGCATAGAGGGCTTAAAAAGGGGCCTCACTATACTTAATTTAGAACGAGTGATCACAGGCTGAACTGAGGGGACGGGAGCAGGTGGTGCGGCCGGGGGTGGAGATGGATCACAAGTAGGGACATCACTCATGGTGGCATCAAAATTCGTTGATGGAGTGCGCAAAGGGGGGAAACTGTGGTAGGCACACGATTGACAGCAAGAGCAAGGTCTGGTCGGAAGGCAGGTGGTGACGTCCCAACAAACGGAGACGAAGCGAGCGGTGATGAGAATACTTGTTGAAGACGATGCATTGTAACCTATGAAATAGCCCCCAACCGAGGAAATGGAAAATCTATGTCATCAAAGATGACATGTTTAGAAATGTTCACTCTATTAGTAGATAGATCAAGACATTTATGGCCCTTATGATTAAGCGGATATCCTAAGAAAACACGCAAGCTGATTGAGGAGTAAGTTTATGCCTGCAGTGACACTTAAATTTGGATGACAAGCACATCCAAAAACCCGAAGATGATCATATGTAACCTTTTTTTTATAAAGGTGTTGAAACGAGATCTTCTTCTTAATGGAAGTAGAGGGTAGGAGATTAATAGTGTGAGTAGCAACAAGCGCCTTTTCAATCTAGTAGTCTAGAGGCATGAATGCCTAGAATAGAAGAGATCTCATCATATTTTCAATTGTTCTACGCATGCTCTTTGCTTTACCATTCTTTTGTGACGTGTAAGTACATGAAATTCGACTCAGAATGCCTCGTCATGCAAAAAGGCCATTGAAATTACAATTAGTGTATTCAGTTCCATTATCACACTGAAATTGCTTAATCTCAACACCAAACTGATTTAAAATGAGATTACGAACTGAACAAATAAACCAAACACCCCAGATTTGGCACATAAAGGGTAAATCCATACATAATGAAAATAATCATCCAAAAGAAGCAAATAATACTTATAACCACTAAAACTGAAAATAGGAGATGTCCATATATCCCAATGAACAATATCAAACGGTTGAGTAGTACTCGACACTGATTTTTGAAAGGGCAGTCAACTGTGTTTGGCCAATTTACAAGCATGACAAAGACTGGACTCTGAGATAGAACCTAAACAGGAAATGAATTTGTGTTTGACTAATGAGGATAAGACCGGCTAGCCGAGATGGCCAAGTCGACGATGGCAATGAGATTATGCAATTTTAGAAGCAAATAATAAAACATGAGTTGAGGAGGACTTAGGAACGGAGAAAAGAGGTCCCGAGCTAGCACAATGAATTATGAGGGACATCGATTTAACATGCTTAATTGAAAAACCACCCGGGTCAAATTTTAAAAGGTAACAATTATCTTCATAGAATTGGTGAATAGATATTAAATTGGTGAAAAGACCAGGGACATAAAGGCATTATGCAAATTGAAATGACCAACAGGCGTGCTAAGAAAACCAGATCCAACCCCATCAATCGATAAAGAGGCACCATTGCCAACCAATATTTTATCACAGCCGTGACAAGGACTAAGAGATGTCTGCAAACTAGGGTTATTAGTCATATGAGACGATGCACCACTATCCATTATCTAGGGAAAATCAATCATAGGAGTAGAATGAGCAGTAAGAGATTAAAAAATCTGTTGAGAAGATGCAAACCTTGAACAGAAATTAGAACCAGTAGCATAAGTATTATTTGCAGGATGAATGTGTGGAGTAGACAACATATTCTCACCATACATAGGAGCACCAAAGAAAGGTAGCCCAGGTTGTAACGCAAAACCAATCATCGGAGCAAGCCCAATCAACAACGAAAGTAGGTGAGAGGTAGGTGGCTAGGGTTTTGTTTGTGGTTTGGTTTGATTGGTGAGGCACGGCTAGGGTGTCGGTTGCAGGCGTGGTGGCCAGGGTTTGTGATGGGTGGTGCAGCGCCGTGGCTAGGGTTTTAAGCGGTGGCTAGGATTGGTTTGTTTTTATTGGTGAGGCAGGGCTTGGGTTAGCTAATATATAAGAGAGCAATATTAAGCTCTGATACTATGAAAGAATAATGAGAAACTCACTAAATGATGGGAGCCCTCTCATATATTTATAGGAGAGGAGTACAATAGAAGTTATAGAAGCCTTGGGCCCATATTGGCCCAATGGGCAAATATTAATGACCTATACATTATATTCTAACAGAAAGTTATATAATATGTGGGGACACTCAAAAGCCACAGGCTTGCATCTAACGTTTTTAACTTCTATGAAAGTAAGGAACTGTCCTTTATTCCAGCCCATATTATTATATGTTCCTAGGTTAATTTTGATTAGTTGCCTATAAAAATGCCCCAAAGCTATGTTTAGTGAACTTCTAAGCTTTTGAGTTTTTTGATGATTTGAATATATTCAATGTAATTTTATTGGAAAAGTTCATAAAATTATTATATTTCCTCTTAATTTTGCTCGGGTACTCCAAAACTAAATGAGTTTAGCCAACCCCTCTAATACGGAGTTGTTGGATATAAACAAGTTAAAGGCACCTTATCTATCCCACGACCACGCATTGAGGTTGCAATTAGCATCCATGCTGTATTGACTCGTATAGAGGCTATTGAAGGGAATACATTCTCAATGTGTTATTAAACAAACTCATGCTAGACAAAAGAAACTTGAAATGAACAAATTGAACCTAGAGGCACCAACTTTAGACTTCCGACATAACAAATATAGAATAGTGCTAATCTTGACCTTGAATGAGAGCAACCTCAAGCTTGAACCAAACCACTCTCGAACTTGAACAAAATGACCTTGACCATGAATACCTCGATCTCAAGCACAAACAAACAACGCAGGTAGTTAATAAGTGGACAAAAACAAGAAACACTGAATTAGAGATCATACCAAAGAATAGTCATTTCATGGAGTTCACCTCCACATTGCTACAATAGTACAAAATGGCATTGCATTTCCCAATGTTAACACAATATCCACCGCTAAAGTGTAATCTGGAGTGGTGGATTATAACACACCCTAATACGCTTAGTAATACAGGAAGCATAATCTTGAGCAACGAGGTGTAAAAGAGAAGCAATACAAGAAAAGAGAAGGAAAAGATTTTCTTTGTGTCTTCTCACCAGAGGGGAGTTATATTTATAGGAAGAAATCAACATGTTAGCTAGTTCCAACAGACATTTTGGGATACAGAAGGACAGACATTTTGGGAGCGTTTCCGTGCTCGACTGCTCACCTCTTCTAGGCTTCTATTTGATTCTCAGGTCCCAGCCATTATTGAGGGTGATTAGTGGAGATTTCCACAGGGCTGTTTCGAGCTCCGACCCATCTGGGACACCATTGTTTTCAGCCCTCGGGCTGATGTGGTGGATTTTATCCGGTGTTTGGGTGACCCTTGGGGGAAATTCACCACCAATTTCGCTTGGGAGATGTTGCGGAGCAGGAGAGAGGAGGACACTATTCATCACCTCCTGTGTTTTAGATGCATATATCGAGACACTCCATCCTTCTATGGCTCGCTTCTCGGAAGCGGCTTTGGACTAGGGACCGACTTTTGCGCTTCGGAGCGCCAGGAGTTCAGAGTGTTTGCGTTCTGTGCAGCTTTGCTGATGAGACTCATGAGCACCTCTTCTTCACTTGTGCCTTTTCTACCTCGGTCTGGAGTTTGTAATTTTGAATACATCTATTGCTGGGCCTACCCTTCCTTGGGACGATCTCGTTACTTGGGTTGCTCAGCGCCTCAGGGGACGAGAGACTGGTAGTATCATAGCTCGACTCTGCCTCTCTGCGACCTTGTATAGTCCCTGGTATGAACGCAACCTTCAAGTACATCATTCTCAGTCCAGATCAATTGTGGCCGTGCGAGAGGGGATTATAGGTTTGGTCAGGAGCCACTTACAAGCTGCTCTTTCATTCATAGGAGCTCACCATCATGCCTCCTTACTTCGGTAATGGGGCTTTCAGTATTAGTTCTTCTTTGTCTCCTTAGTTTTACTTTGGTTGCACATTGTATGGACTTTGTCTGAACTATGTTTTCACGTTGTTTCTTTATTGTAGGCTTCGGTCGTATCTTGGGGTATGCCCTTTGTTGTTTTACTATTTTCTTGCATCTATATGTTTCGCTGACTTACCAAAAAAAAAAAAAAAAAAAAAAAAACAAAAAAAAAAATCTGGTTATGTTTGTTAAGCAAAAATACAAAATATGCAAAACATGGATTTCCCTATATGCGAGGGGTATTTAGGTTTTTATTAATTTAGGAAACGACCCCATTCAAGATGTACACCCTTAATTACATCTCCCTCAAGAGAATATCCTTTGATTCGGACTGATGACATGTTTATATTTTAATATATCAGCGAGGCAACTGACCGATTAATTGATTTAAGTCAACGGGAGACATTTTATGTTGATTTGTATTTTGGAAGGATCACCTTTATTAGAGTTTAGTCTTGGTTTATGAGTCATTTGTATGTAGGTTTGACTCGAAAACTGGAGTTTAACTTGGGTTTAGATTTGACTTGGAAATCATGTTAGACTTGATCTGGTTTTGGTTTAGAATGGACTTGAGATTTTGGAATCGGTTTGAAAATTTGTACATTTTTTGACTTAGGTGAGAAATGATTTCGATCTTCATTTGTTAGACTCAAAATTACTCTTGAGTTTTGGTTTGATTTTGATGTCATTTTATGACGGGGTTTGGCTTGGATTTTATTTGAAATGGAGTTTGACTTAGAATTTATCTGGATTGGGTTTAACTTGGAACTAATTTGGATTTGGGTTTGAGTCGATACTTATTTGGATTTGGGGTTTGACTCGAGCTTAAAATTGACTGAAACGTCATTTAAATTTGAGTTTGATTTGGAAGACATCTTGACTTAGGTTTGGCATTTAGGATTTGAAATTGACATGGGATTTTCTTTAAATTTGGGCTTCACATAGAAGTAGGGGTGTTCATCGGTCTAAACCTGGACCGGACTAGACTAGACCGGACCGAACCGAACCGAAGACCGAAATTTGGCCTCTTTTGAAGGCCGAAGACCGGACCGAATTTATTCGGTCCAGTCGTTACTTCATGGACCGGATCGGACCAAAACGAAATGGACTGATTATCACTTCTTTTTTTAATATAAGTCGAATTTACTACATTTTGTCAATCTTGGGCAACTTTGAAGACATTTAATAGTGAACAAAAAAACAAATAATAGAAATAATAAAAAAAATAAATTAAATGATCATCCACCAAATACAACGGTTCATAACAACTTATATTTACTAAAACCGACCCCAATAATTTGCCCCTTTTTGATTTGTTTCACATTTCTCGATTCTTCTCTAATAACCAATGAAATTATTCATAAATTAACTAGAAATAATTATGTATATAAGTCGTAGCAATATAAAATGCAATAGTTGCTAAAAAAAAAAAGATAATTTAATATAGGTATTTATGGGCAATTATTAAACTAATTTTAGGCCTAAATATTATAAGTCTAAATTCATCTACCAATAATCTAATAAAATTTATAGGAGACCTAATAATGTAATTTGGGTTTTCAGTCCGGTCTCAAGTTTTTGGGTTTGGACCCAACCGAACTGCAATTCGAAATAAAGTCAATTTGTGTCACCGCCCATGTCAAGATCTTGTCAAAAGCCCACACCTTTTTCTCTTGGACCAAGCTAAGCAGCCTAATTTTCCTCCTGTCATGCATAGCCCAATTTTGCATGAATGGCCCAAGCAATAAGCAAGGCTTCTAGAAGATTACATAGGAAATATCTAGGTAGATGAAGGGTTTTCCCTCCAATTCCCTTGTAATCCCAACCGGCCCTCTTTATCCAAGTCGTTAAATTAGTAGATGTAATTAAGTAAGAAGCATCTAGAATTCTAAGTAGAATAAATATGAAGCTATGTAATGAGATGTAATCATCCACAAAAATTATAAGAATGAAATTACTATCTTCTTCTTTCTAATCTCTTATTCTCTTTCCTCTTCTAAAATTCTCTCCTTTTCTCTTCTTAATCTCTAGCTTCTCTTCTTATTCTCTTACTCTCTTTCTCTTTCCCTTTCACGGTTCCCTTTTCCCCAAATTTATCCAAGTCACAGACTTAGGTTCGTGACAATTTGTTGACCAAGGACCGGACCGAAATTGAATTAGTTCGGTCCGGTCTTGGACCGGCTGACAGGTCCGGTCCTGTTTTTCGGTCTGGACTGATATTTGAACACCCCTGCATAGAAGTCAACTTGGCTTAAGAATCTGATTTTGAGTTTAAATCTGGTGTGCATGGAAGCTTTTTTGAATTTAGATTTGACATAAAGTTGGGTTTAAATGTGACATGGAAGTCAATTTAGGTTTAGGTGTGATATGAAAGTCAATTTAGGTTTAGGTGTGATATGGAAGTCAATTTGAGGTTTGAGTGTGACATCGAAGCTAATTTGAGGTTTAGGTTATTTTGAATTTGAGCTCGATGGCAAATAAATTTGGATTTTTGGTACAAAATAAAATTTAATTTGGATTTAGGATTTTCATGGAAATTGTCCTTTGTTTTCTTTTAAGAATTTGGTTTGAAGCAGAAGTTTTTGAGATTTTGTTTTGACATGGAAGTCATTTTTAATTTGGACCGAATATTAGAGGTATTTTGTTTTGGAATTGACATGGAAGCCATTTGGTTTAGGTTACCCGAGTCAAATCGAATTGACTCAACTAATTAGAATGTGGACTTACTATTAATCCCCATAGAGGAAAAGAATTTATTTTCTATTTGGGCTGCATCTGAACTTATCGCTTACGTACTCCTTTAAGGGATCAAGCCGTTCATAGTTCAACTCAAGTTTTTTTTTTAAATTTGAACCTTGGGCTAAATTTCGTTTATGTTATTTTATACTCTGGTCAAATCAACCTTACTTTTAGGTTGTTCTTGGTCAAACCATCTGAGTTCGGCATTTCATATTGTATATATATTTTTTAATTGCAACTGCGCTCTTCATTTAATCTCGAGTTTCCTACGTACCCTTCCTGGGATCAAGTCGACGTAGTTCTAAAAAGAACATCGAATTTTCGAAAATTGATTTTAAATATTTGTAACTGCACCCATTTTTTTAATGTTAGGTTTCATATGTACCCTTTTCGGGATCATGTTAACGTAGTTCTTAAAAATAGAATCACTCAAGTTTCAATTTCATTCTAAAACTTTTGTAATCGGACTCAAATTTTTATATTGAGTTTCCTACGTACCCTTTTCCAGATTAGATTAACGTAGTTTTAAAAATAAACATTTGAAAATGTTTTAATTTGATTTTGAACTTTTTGGATTTTTACAGCACTTTTTTTATTCTTTTTTTCCTTCTATTCAGATTTTCTTTTCTTTTATTTATTTTTCTTTTCTTTTTTAAATAAAGAAAAGGAGAAAAAAAATAATAAATAAAAATAATTTTTTTGGACCCTCTCTTTCTTTCAGGTTTTATGAAATCACTAGAGAAATTTCACGGGTTTGGATGAATTTTTAGAATTGTTAGGTTTCATGGACATGGAAAGTCCACTTCATTAATTGAAAATAAAATATTGAAACCATTAAGTTTCATGGATCCATTAGAGTCCCTATAATTTGTTGGATCCGCTAGAATCCATAGACCCGTTATAGTCCATATATTTTATTGGATATGCTAGAATACATAAACCCGTTAGAGTTCATATTCTTTGTTGGATCCGCTAGAACCCATGAACCCATAAGAGTCTATATAATTTGTTGGATTCGGTAGAATCCATGGACCCATTAAAGTCCATATAATTTATCGGATCCGCTATAATCCATTGACCAATTAGAGTCCGTATAATTTGTTGGATCTGCTAGAATCCATGGACCAGTTAGAGTCCGAATTTTGGAGGTCAAAGCTATTTGGTTTCGTGGGCTCGAAAGAATTCATTTAGATAAAATTAGAACTATTAAGTTTCGAAAACTCAAAGTGTTAGAAAATGTTTCAATTTTTTGTTTGCTTTCTATGATTGGGGAACAAGTAATTTTTTGTTTGGGCACCAAGTATTTTTGGATTGGGCACCAAGTAATTTTTATTTGATTGGGCACCAAGTATTTTGGGATTAGGCACCAAGTATTTTTGAGTGGTGCCCAAGTAATGTCTCTCATTTCTTTCCCTATAAATATTGATGGTGCCTTGGTTAAAAAAACAAGAACAATCTTCTCCATTCTCTTCTCTTCACATTAACATACAACAATCTTCTCCATTCTCTTCCCTTCAAATTATAACTTATTTTACGCAATTACTGAGCAAGTTGGGGCGTACTCCAACCCATCTCCTCGGAGTACATTACTGAGGTGGGTGCTGCGTTAACCCAAGGGGTCGGAGTGCCGCTTATCCCATTGTACCTCTGTGCGGGCATAAATGACTTAGGGCAGTAGATTCTCCACGGCACGGCAATTTCTTCAGTTAATTCTTTCCCTAATGTCATTTTGCTTAAAGTCGTTTCTTTCATTAGCTTTTGCTATCTTTAAGAATAAGTTGATTGTAATAAGTGCTATATTTTGACTACTCATTTACCCTATTTGTCCAACAGGTAATCATATCAAGATTAATGTTGATTTAGTTGGCCCTAATATGTTGAAATCTAGATCCTTCATGTTGAAAGAAAAATAAAATAAAATAAATATTGTAATATGTGGTTAGACTAGATGATATCCTTCCCGAGGAAATTTGGAGTCCATTTTGGACTTCTAAATAATAAAGTGTTTGAAGGGTCAACGATGATTTTAACAAAGGATATTTAATTTGTGAAGGAATAGACATTCTTTATATTAACTTGTGGTAAAGTGAATAAAAACAGGTTGAACCTCGAGTAATATTTACAAGTGGTTATATTTATGGATTGCTAGGCTTGAATGAGAGAACTCGACCTTATTTGAAAGAACTAATAGCCCTCTTGAATAACCTTTAAGAACACCATGAGTATAGATGGTAAAAGAGTATTATATCTTCAGCTTGAATATGACTAATCGAGATTATTGTAAAGTACATATTTTGAAGTTCAAAGATGAGGTTGTTGAGAAATTCCTCAAATATAAAATGGAAGTTGAAAATTAATTACCTTAAATCAAAGGAATTAGGTCAAATAGACATAGTGAATGTGACATCACCTTCCTCGAGAGAGATTACTGAGGAAAATAAATGCTTGAGGACAATGATATCTTTTAGCTTGGACTACCCTGGAGGTTGTAGGGAAGTTGTGTTGTGAATGCTGCGTATTTAAAGGGCTCCTTGTAAAGGCTAGATGAAACCATATATGAATTGTGTAGGAAATATAATCCTAAATCTCCACTGTATTTAGATGTGGGGGTGTCTAGTCAAAGTAGGTTTTCCTAGTTATGTCTTGACTCTTCATTGAGCACTTTTCCTTTGGGTGTTGGTATCGTTATTGGTTACATGATAGAGAAAAATCCTTAAAAAAAAACAAAAACCTTGATGAGGTTATGAAAACATAAATGCACCCATTCTAAAAGAGTTCATTAATAGGAATAGATGCCAGCAGCCTGGCTAGAGGTTGTTACAAAATAAAAAAAAAAAATACTGATTTGTGATATTAAGGGAGAAACTTTCATGGAACAATCCTAGGGGTTATGAGGTTCCAAAAATGGAAAAAGTTTATATGTTTGAAACTCCCTGTGTTATCTTTATCAAACTCCTAAATAATGGCATCTAATTTGATTGTCCTTAATTACGTATGAGTTTGTTTATGATAATGTTTGATTGTGTGGATAATCATGTGGATGAGATGTTTAATTTAGCATGAGTCTGAACTTTGTAAATGCCGTAAAATCCCTCTTAAGTTTATTTTTAATATGAAAGACCTATGTGAGGGCACTATGATATTTGGTGTGAAAATCACTAGATCACCTGAGGAATTTAACTCTTGGATATGTGGAAAAGTCATTAGAGAGTTTGGTTACTTTGATGATATTCTACATATCCTTGAGTGTTCACTTGAAAATGAGAAAAACTAATATTGTCACAAGCTTAATACGCTAAGATGTTTAGTAGCATCATGTTTTAATGAACAACACTCATCCTAACATTGGTAGATATATTCTACATACCTTGATCCAAATGATGATTTTTTAAGTGCTTTAATCTACTAGTTAAGGTACAAGCAAAATACTATGGATTGAGTTTTACATTGAAGTAGACTCCCTATTATGTTAAAGGGATATTATGGTGCTAGTTGGGTGTCTGATATTTACGAGAAATATTCTACTAATGCTTATGTGTTTAGGCTTGTTAGTTGTGCCGTATTATGAGATTCCCCTCTGAAACCTGCACTGTTGAATTTACCTTAGAGTCTGAGTTGGCAGATACAAAATTTAAATGGCTAAGGAATGTAGTGTGAGACATTCCACTGTGTTGGGTTTTGTTGATTACTCGAGAGCCTATGTGGTATATTGATTGACCATAATTTCCTGTGGTTACTGTGGTTCCACTTCTTACTAGCTCATGTGTATTGATTATGATGCAAATACTATTATGATGTTCGTCTAAAGTCAGCGCGGATAGCTTGATTATACTAGCTCTTGGCTTGAGAACCCTGATGATGAGTGGGTTGCCTTAGTTTGAATAATTAAAGGCACTTTGTAGATTATGGTCTTATGTAAACCAACTGGTAATGGTCTATTGAGCTGAGATTCTAATAATTTACTTGTGTAATGATGTGGGAAATTAATAGTATGTTGTATAAAATTGTTTTGCCAATTGTGTGTAAACTGCATGTGTACTTGAGGTGGAGATGTGATTTATTAATATGATATGTGCTTTACTATTGTTTTATGTTCATAATTATTGAAGTTGGCAAGATATGGTGTTGGCTGTTTTAACAGCTAGTCGTAGAAGCCTCAATGTGGGAGTAAGAGCAACTTGTGATTGACATTGGCAGTGACCAACCAAAGTACCGCTTTGTTTATGATCAGTGCCGTAATGCCAATTGTGAGGGTTGAGCTTGATGCTAACCTATCCATAGTCAGTGAAGGATGGTGTGGGCACTCACATTTGATGGGTCTGGCAAGCTCAGGGCATGTTGCCCTAGTCGTGGGGTCGAAAGACACGTGATATTACTCGAGCCAGCTAAGAAGTGAGACTATCTGATAGATCCTCTAATTGAAAGACCTTTTAAGAAGGCAAGAGCACGCGCCTATTAGAGCAGGAACATGTCTAAGGGCCTTTTAAGTAGGCGAGATACCCGTCTCGAGAGTTACTCTAAATGTTCATTGGGTCAAACAAAGTTAGAGACCGGGAAATTTGTGATAGCCACTCGAACCCTTCCCATGTTTGTTGTATGAGTGGCTTTGAGATCTACCGGATCTGCCATGATGGAGGTTGAGCTTAATGCTCTTAATGTCGTCCATAACCTGATGGGGTGTTGTGGGGCAGCATACCTGATGGACACACCACTACTGCCATGAGGTGAGGATGAGCCTATGGCTCTTAATAATGTCCATAGCCTTTTATGGGGGTGTGAGGCAGCACACCTGATGGACTCACCTATGGGATTGTGGAGGTAGAAAGTTCGGCTGTCGAGAGTATGGGCTTATTCTCTAGAGTAGTTCTGATACCAGGTTTTGCATTATTTTGAGGGACCTCATACATCCTGATCGTAGAGTCCGTTTCAGCCTCGAGAACCACATGAAGGGATTCGGTATGTCTACACAATGACTGCTCATGGTTCAAGACCTCATTCACCAATGTGTGGTTGTGGGACATGCTTCATCACTAGGTGTTAATTCAAGTCCAAAAGACATTAGCATCGTCAAGTGTGGGTCTGACTGCTTAGTAATACTCTTCCTTTCCATCTGATTCTAAAAATTGAACCCTGTGGAGGATTGATAGAAAATGCTTCAATTTTTTGTTTGCTTTCTATGACTGGGCACCAAGTAATTTTTTGTTTGGGCACCAAGTGACTTTTATTTGATTGGGCACCAAGTATTTTTGAGTGGTTCCCAAGTAATGTCTCTCATTTCTTTCCCTATGAATATTGATGGTGCTTGGTTGAAAAAACAAGAACAATCTTCTCCACTCTTTTCTCTTCACATTAACACACAATAATCTTCTCCATTCTCTTTTTTTCAAATAATAACTTATCCTACTCAATTACTGAGCAAGCCGGGGCGTACTCTAACCCATCTCCTCGAAGTACACAGCTGAGGTGGGTGCTGCGTTAACCGTGGGGGTCAAAGTGCCGCTCATCCCATTGTACCTCTATGGGGGCATAAATGACTTAGGACAGTGGATTCTCCACGGTGCGGCAATTTTTAAGGTCAATTCTTTCCCTACTGTTATTTTCCTTAAAGTCTTTTCTTTCATTAGCTTTTGCAATCTTTCAGAACAACTTGATTGTAATAAGAGCTATATTTTGACTGTTCATTTACCCTATTTGTCCAACACAAAGGAGTTTAAATTTTAGCCCAACTCGGATCTTTTTAGTTCCACTATAGGCATATCACTTTTAAAATCAAAATTTCTCAATTTGGATCTTTTGATTCCATCGAGAGTAAAATGCCTTTTCTTGGATAGAAAAGAGAGAAGACAATAGAGAGAGAAAACCAGAAAAACAAGTTCACATACTCTTGTATCAATAATTTAAACTTTGTGGAAATTGATACCAGAAGAGTTAAAATTGAACCCACCAATTTTTTTTACGATCTTGCTCTCTCTTTCTCTCTCTCAGTTTCGCTCCAAATGTTGCTTTCTATATTTTTTTGTTCTCCTTGCTTTTGCATAGTCCCTTTTCTTTTTTACCCCTTGACTCTCCTCTCTCTTCTTCTTCCTCTTTTCCTTTCTTCTCCTCTCACCCACATTTTTTTAACGAATAAACTTAGTTAAAAATGGGGGTGTATTGATTTTATTTGTAAGAAAATAAATCTTCTTTATAATTTTGAGAGATATGGAATTTTGTTTCTTGAATTCCATGAGGAAAAAAATTAGAGTTTTGTTTTCTTTAAAGAAAGTAAAATCAATTTAAGATGGGGGTAGAAAGGGAAAATTTTGGAGTAGAGATAACATAATTGTGAGTAAGAAATAGAAGATGATCGAAAGGAATTTAACGTTGCATCAATACCTTAGACTTCTTGCAAATTTTGTAAGAACAAGTATTTCTCTCTCTCTCTCTCTCTCTCTCTCTCTCTCTCTCTCTCTCTCAGATTTTCTTCATTTTGATTCCAAATTTTTTTTCTCTCTCCTAATTTTTTTTGAACTCATGCTTATAGTAAAAGTAAGCTTCCCTAACCTCCATCCCATCATCCCCATTTTTTTGCTTTGAAATTAGGGACGTGCAGGGGTGGAGTTAACTGCCCCTCTCTTCTTCTTGTTTTTGTTTTTTTAAATATATATATACACACACCACTTTATTTTATCTTAATATTTAATTGGCCTAAAGTTAATTGGGTTAGCATAGCCCAATACACCTTCCTTTTTTTGTTTTGTTTTATTGTAGGTTTAGTTTTCTGCTAATCATATTGAACCCACATTTAATTATTAAGGGTGTACTTATACTAATTTAAGATAAACCCATAACAAGAAACACAAATTTTTTTAGCAAATACTAGATATAACGACTAATGTTTAGAACTCTAAAAATTTCATGTTTTGCTTTGTTATAGAAGGTGGCAAATATTACGGAGGTCAACAAGACCATGGCCTAATCTCGTTTGCATATTCAAAATTCTATGTTTAATTTCTTTAGCTAAGTCTTATGACAGGTACATAAATAAAAATACAAAAGAACAAGTCCGCATCACACTAGCTTAATGCACAAGGTAAGGCGTGCAGGCACACATGGCCCTCAATGCATATTCTAGGCTTTTAGGACTTTACCAAGTCGGGTGGGAGGGTGTACATAAAAGTGACTCATGAAATATTTAAGAAATAACACTTATAAGAAAATATAATCCCTTAAGAAAACTTTGATCTCAAAAGATATAATTTCATTATAAAAGTTATGAGACATACAATACTATGACTAGCTAAGGCAAGATACATTGTGCATGGACTAAACCTCCTAACTGCCTCCTTGCTGCAGTTGCAATATTTGACCAACAATTAACCACCATTGACCTCTCTTGACTGGCCTTGACCACTAAACCTCCCTTATTACAAGACTTATCAAAGGCTTATGCTATTAATTACATCATAACTTATTCTAATTACAATCTTTCACAAGCCCCATCTATAGAAATCATAGCATGGGCAGCCACAAACTTTATGCCAAGCTATCTAAGTGCTCATTTGCTCAGTCATGCGTTGAGTACTCAGGACATGTGATCTCTCATGAAGGAGTTTCCATGGATTCCTCTAAAGTCCAAGCCATGAAATAGTGGCCAATACTTGTTACACTTAAGCAATTGAGAGGATTTTTGGGATTGACTGGTTATTACAAAACGTTCGTGGCTAGGTATGGAGCAATTGCTAAGCCATTAACTAATCTCTTAAAGAAGGATGCTTTGAAGTGGTTAGATGTAGCTCAAGATGCCTTTGACGCTTTGAAGGCTGCTATGCGTGCAACTCCAATCTTGGCAATGCCTGATTTAAAGGAGGAGTTTGTGGTATTAACTGATGCTTGTGGAAGAGGTATTGGGGCTGTGTTATCTCAAAAAGGGAGGCCTGTAGCCTACCTTAGCCAAGCATCAAGTCCTAAACACGTGAATTTGTCTACATACGAGAAGGAGTGCCTTGTTATCCTCTTGGCTATTGAGAAATGGAGACATTACTTGGAGGGCCATCATTTTGTCATCAGGACTGATCATCAAAGCTTAAAGCATTTGCTTGAGCAGAGGATAGTGACTAGAATTCAAAAGAAAGGATTGATGAAGATGCTTAGTTTGGATTATGCAATTAAGTACTTGAAGGGAAAAGAAAACCAAGAAGCAGATGCCTTGTCTAGAAGATTGGGAGAAGCTGAGTATGATTTTTGTGAGGCTATATCTATTGTACTTCCAACTTAGGTTTAAGAAGTCTATAGGTCTTATGAGGACGACGATTTTGCTCAAGAATGTGTGACTGCTTTCAGCATTAACAAGACCAGTTCTTCTGCATCTGATGCTAAAGTACCTGTTATCAAGGGTATCATTAGGCTGGAAGGAAGGTTGTACATTGGATCGTCCACTGATTTGAGACAGTAGATTATTAGTGCCTCTTATGACTTTGCTTGGGGTGGCCATTCTGGCATTCAAGGAACATATCAGAGGCTCAAGGGATACTTCAGCTAGATTGGATTGAAGAAATATGTTAAGGAGTTTGTTCAAGCTTGCGAGGTTTGTCAGCAAACAAAGGCTAGAGACAGTAGGTATCAAGGTCTTTTCCAAACTCTTCCTAATCCTTATTGTGCTTGGCAACATATAAGTATTGATTTCATTGAAGGCTTGCCTAAGTCAAAAGGCAAGGGGGTCATTTGGGTGGTTGTGTTTACAAAGTTCAGCCATTTTGTTGCTTTGGCAAGACCTGTTACAGCTGAAAGACTTGCAAAGGTCTTCCTTGATAACACATACAAACTTCATGGATTACCACAATCCATAGTTTTTGATCAAGGCAAGCTTTTCACCAGTCACTTTTAGAGGGAATTGTTCGTTCTTATGGGCACCATATTGGCATTAAGCTCTTCTTACCATCCTTAGACTGATGGCCAAATAGAGCATGTAAATCAATGCATTAAGCAGTATCTGAAGAGCATGGTTTTCAGTCATCCTAAAGCATGGGGTAAATGGTTGTCTTCATCAGAGTATTGGTACAATACTCATTTTCATTTGTCTATAGGCACTACTCCCTTCAAGGCTTTATAAGGATATGATCCTCCTTCACCTTATGTTTTGCAAAGAATTGCCTCTACAGTTGTAGAAGTATCCGATCTTTTGCTTCAAAGAAGGCAATTGGTGCAGCTTCTTGAGGATAATCTTCAACAGGCTCAAGCAAGAACGAAGTATTATGCTGATAAGTCCTTCGATATTGGTGACATGGTATAATTGAAGCTTCAGCCCTACAGACAAGCATATGTGGCAGTATGCAAGAATGCCAAGCTTTGTGCTCAATATTTTGGACCTTACAAAGTTATTGAAAATTTGGGAAAAGTGGCTTATAGGTTGGAATTGCCTCCTAATTCTTATGTTCACCCAGATTTCCATGTTTCTCTTTTAAAGAAATAGGTTAAGAAATACAAAACTAGCTCTGCTCACCCTCTAGAAGTTGGTACTAGTGGAGCATTGCTACACGCCCCAGCAGCAATTCTGAACTCAAAGCTGCTGCAGTCCTCTGGGAGATCAGTGAAAGAAGTGCTAGTCCATTGGGCTAATTTGGAAGAAGAAGATGCTACTTGAAAGAAGATGAAGTTCTTAAAGGGCCAATTCCCAACCTTCCATTCTTGAGACAAGGATGCTTTCAAAGGGAGGGAATGTTTATGAATCCATCTTATATCTTGTGTTGATGTCAATTGTAATAAGCATTATAGTGTTACGTTTTGTGGTCTATAGCAACTTGCCTTAGCTGAGGTTGTTGGCACCTCTTTTTGAATTGTTATTGAGTCGGTTAATGGTCAATTAGCAAGTCAAGTGTGGCGGCTGATGCTTAGTTAAGTCGGTTGCTAAAAGTCTTGGTCCAATGTATCGTAGCAAGTTTAGGGAGCTTATTAATAGCTTCTTTAATCTTGTTGGATTTATTCATCAAAATGAAATAAGAAATGTCTTAATTCTTTCTCTCATCTAACTCTCCCTCTATATCTCATCTCTTTCACTTCTCTTCTCATCTCCTGCTCTTTTTTCCATTAGGTTAAGATCAAGATTGTTCTTGAATCTTAACACTGTGTAACATGCCCCTAAGGTTCCGTTTAGGCGTTATAAGTTGTACTATTGTCAAGGGCTATGTGGAACGTCCCTGAGATTTAGTTTAGGCTTTATACGCCATATTTATACTTGGGTTGTGTGACACGCCCATGAGATTTAGTTTAGGCGGTCTATGGTTTATTTATATCGGAGGTTGTGTGATACGTCCTTGAGATTTAGTCTAGTCAATACAAGTTGAATTTGTATTGGGGGCTGTGTGACACACCCCGGAGATTTAGCTTGCGAGTAACCGGGGGCATTATGACACGACCCCGAGATTTAGTTTAGCCATTATAAGTCGTATTTTTAACAGGAGCTGTGCGACATGCCTTCGAGATTTAGTTTAGGCTTTATAAGTCGTATTTACACTGGAGGCTATGTGACACGCCCTCGAGACTTAGCTGAGGCGTTAAAAGTCGTATTTATACCGAGGACATTGTGACACAGCCACAAGATTTAGTATAGACATTACAAGTCATATTTATGTCGGGCACAATGTGATAGGGCCCCGAGATTTAGTAGAGGCATTTTAAGTCATATTTATACCAAGAGCTCAGTGACACGCCCTCAAGATATTTTTTTTGGACGTTATAAGTCATTTTTAAAATGGGGGCTGTATGACATGCCCTCGATATTTGCCTTATGCGTAATTCGTCTTTTTTATACTGTGGGCTGTGGGACACACCCCCGAGATTTAGCCGAGGCTTTATGTCATATTTATACTAGGGGCAATGTGACACGCCCCCGGGATTTTGTTTAGGCGTTATAAGGCGTATTTTTTTTGGGGGTGTGTGACACTCCCCCATGGTTTAGTTTGGGCGTTATAAGTTGTATCTTTACTGTGCGCAGAGTGGCACGCCCCTGAGATTTTGTGTAGGTGTTATAAGTCATATTTTCGTGGGCTGTGTGACACGCCCCCGAAATTTGGTTTAGACATTGTACGTCTTATTTATACCGGGCGCTACGTGACATGCTCTTGAGATTTGGTTTAGGTGTTACAAGTCGTATTTATACCCGGGGTAGTGTGACACACCCCCCGAGATTTAGTTTGGTCATTATAAGTCGTACTTATACCAGGAGCAGCATGACACGCCCCTGAGATTTAGCTTACATGTTATAAGTTGTATTTATTCTGGGGGCAATGTGACACGCCCCCAAGATTTAGTCTAGGGATTATAAGTCAAATTTGTTTGGGGGGCTGTGTCACACGCCCAAGATTTAGTTTAGCCGTTATAAGTCGTACTTATATCAAGATTTAGTTTGTGCATTGTAAGTCGTATTTATTCCAAGGGTTGTGTGACACGCCCTCGAGATTTAATTTATGCATTATAAGTCGTGTTTATTTCATTGGCAGTGTGACACGCCCTCGAGATTTGGTCTGGCCATTATAAGTTGTATTTATTCCGGGGCTTTGTGACACACCCTTGAGACTTTGCGTAGGCGTTAAGAGGCTTATTTATACCACACACTGCTGGCTGAGTGGCACAGTCACTTGATTTAATTTAGGCACTATATGTCGTATTTTCACGGGTGCCTATAAGGCACGTCCCTGGGATTTAGTTTTGGCATTATAAGTCGTATTGATACCAGAGGCTGTGTGACGCGCCCCCGAGATTTAGTCTAGGTGTTATATATTGTATCTATACCCGGGGCCGTGGTCTGCCCACGAGATTTAGTTTACACTTTATATGTCATTTATACTGGGGGTTGTGTGGCATGCCCTCGAGATTTAATTTATGTGTTATAAGTTGTATTTATTTTGGGGACTGTGCAACACTTCCTCGAGTTTTAGTTTAGACGTTATAAGTCATACCATTACCGGGGGCCGTGTCACCTGCGCCCGAGATTTAATTTGGGTGTTACAAGTCATATTTATACTTGAGACTGTGGGACACACCCCCAAGATTTAGTCGTAGCATTATAAGTTGTATTTATATCGGGCGCTGTGTGACACGTCCTTGAGATTTAGTTTAGGCGTTACAAGTCGTATTTATACTGGAGGAGATGTGACACGCCCTTGAGATTTAGTTTAGAATGTTATAATGTTTATTTATACTGGGGGCTATGTGACACGCCCTCAAGATTTATTTTATACGTTATAAGGTTTATTTAGACAGGAGGCTCTATGGTACAACCATGTGATTTAGTCTAGGCGTTACAATTCGTATTTATACCGGGGGTTGTGTGAGACGACCTTGAGATTTAGTCTAGGCGTTATAAGTCTTATTTATACCAAGGGCTCAATCACATACCCTCAAGATTTAGTTTGGGCGTTACAAGTCATATTTATACCGGGACCTATGTGACACGCCCCTGAGATTTAGTTCACGTGTTATGAGTTGTATTTATCCGGGGAGCTATGTGACACGCCCTGGAGATTTACCTTATGCATAATTAGTTTTATTTATACCATGGGCTGCGTAACACACCCACGAGATTTAGTCGTGGAGTTATAAGTCATATTTATACCGGGGCCTATGTGACATGCCCTCGAGTTTTAGTCTAGGTGTTGTCAGTCGTATTTAAATCGGGGGTTGTGTGACACACCCCTGAGATTTAGCATCCGTGTTATAAGTTGTATTTATACCATGGGCAGTGCGACACACCCCCGAGATGTATTTTAGGTGTTATTAGTCATATTTATAATGAGGGCTATCTGACATGCCCTTGGGATTTACTTTAGGCGTTATAAGTCATGCTTATATCTAAGGATATGTGACAGGCCCCCGAAATTTTGTCTAGGCATTATAAGTTGTATTTGTACCAGGGGCTGTGTGACACGCCCTAGGGATTTAGCTTGCATGTTATAAGTCGTATCTATATAGGGGGCAGTGTCACACACCCCCGAGATTTAGGTTGGGCATTATATGTCGTATTTGTACAGGCAGTTATTTGACATGCCCCCAAGATTTAGTTTAGAAGTTATAAGCCGTATTTATACTGAGGGCGGTGTCACTAAACGTTATTTGTCATATTTATACTGTGGGCTACATGACATGACCTTTAGATTTAGTCTAGGGGTTAAAAGTCATATTTATACCGGGGACTATGTGACACAACCCAGAGATTTAGTCTAGGCTTGATAAGTCATATTTGTACTGGAGGTTGTGAGGCACTCCCCCAAGATTTACTTTTTGCATTATGAGTTGTATTTTTATCGGGGCCTCTATGGCACGACCCCGAGATTTAGTTTAGGTGTTATTTGTTGTATTTATACCGGGGGCTGTGTGAGACGCAAGCTAGATTTACTTTAGGCATTATAAGTCGTATTTATATCGAGGGCAGTGTGACACGTCTTCGAGATTTAGTTTGCGCATCATAAGTCGTATTTATGCCAGGGGCTGTGTGACACTCCTCCGAAATTTAGTTTAGGTGTTATGAGACATACTTATATCGTAGGTTTTATGACACACCCCTGAGATTTAGTCTAGGTGTCATAAGTCATATTTTTACGGTGTGACGTGCCACTGAGATTTAACTTAGGCGTTATAAGTCGTGTTTATACCGGGGGCAGTGCGACGTGCCCCTAAGATTTAATTTAGGTGTTATAAGTCGTATTGAAAGAGCAGGCAATACATAAGTATGGATTTCATTGAGGGGTTGCCCAAGTCTAAAGGCAGGGAGGTCATTTGAGTTGTAGTGGATGGATTCACCAAGTTTGGGCATTTTATAACCTTGAATCATCCAATTTCAGCTAAGAAACTTGCCAAGGTGTTCATGGACAACATCTACGAGCTCTATGGATTACCTCAATCCATTGTTTCTGATCAAGATAGATTGTTCACAAGTCATTTCTAGGGTGAGTTGTTTCTGCTCCTGGGCTCTTCCTTAGCTTTGAGCTCATCTTATCACCCTTAATCAAATGGGCAAACAGAGAGGGCAAATTGTGTCCAAAGCCGTACTTGAGGAGCATGACCTTCAACTTTCCCAAGCAATGGCACTGGTGGTTGTCTTTGGTAGAATTCTGGTACGATTCACATGCTCATTCTACTTTGGGAACAACTCCCTTCAAGGCTATTTATTGTCATGATCCCCCATCTCCAATGGTGTTGCAAGGAGCAACTCCTTCTATTAGTGATTTTAATGAACTGCTACTTCAGAGGAAGCAATTGGTCCAGCAGTTAAAATATAACTTACAATTGGTGCAGTCCGGGATGAAATTCTATGCTCACATGAAGCGTGTTGATAAGTCATTTCAGGTGGTAGATCTTGTTTACTTGAAACTACAACCTTACAGGCAATCAAGTGTAGTAGTGCACAAGAGTGTGAAGTTGAGTGCACGTTATTTTGGGCCTTACAATGTATTGGAGAAAGGTTGGAAAAGTTGCTTATAGATTGGAGTTGGCCCCAGATTCTTTTGTCCATCTAGTCTTCCATGTTTCCCTTCTAAAACAACATATGGCAGATTGTAAAGTCAGTACAATTTCTTCTCCAGAAGCAGCTGCCAGGGGTGACATTATGCAGCAACCAACAGCTATCTTGGATTCAAGGGTGATACAGCAACAGGGCAATCAGGTTCAGGAGGTGTTAGTGCAGTGGATTAATTTGGATCGTAAACTTGGGAGAGTTTGAGTTTCGTTAAGAGTAAATTTTCACCCTTCCATTCTTGAGACAAGAATGTTCTAAAGGAGCGGGTATTCTCATGATTTAGAATTAGGGTGGTTGTAAGTAGTGGCAATTCTTGTAAATATTTGAATAAAGAAAATTGGTGGGTAAACCTTCATTAGAATTGAAGTGGTTGAGGTTAGTTAAGTCGATTAATTCTTGTCTTGCTAGATATTTTAGCTCCACCAGCATTAGCTAGATTGGAGTACAAAAGGTTGGATTGTCTTGTAATTAGATTCATTGAATGAAATACACTTTGATTAGTCTTCCTCAATCTCAATTCTCTCTACTTCTTCTCTAAATGTCTCTACTTCTCAGCTCCAATTCTTCTTCTATCCTAGGTTATGATTCAGGATTAATCTTGAATCATAACAACATGCCCTCTTGATTTAGTTTAGGCATTATATGTCATATTTTTAGCAGGGGCTGTGATACGCCCCCGAGATTTAGCCCAGGCGTTATAAGTCGTATTTATACTGGGGGTTGTGTGACACGCTTCCAAGATTTATTATAGGCACTATAAGTCGTATTTATACAGCGGCAGTGTGACATGTCCCCGAGATTTAATCCATATGTTATAAGTCGTATTTATACCAGGGGCCATGCTACACGCCCCCTAAAATTAGTTTAGGTTTTATGTGTTGTATTTATACTGGGGGCTATGTGATACGTCCCTGAGATTTAGATTATAAGTCATAAAATGCATTTATACCGGGGGTACCGGGGGCTGTGTGGCATGCCCTCAAGATATAGTTTACGTATTATAAGTCATATTTATATTGGTGGATGTGTGGCACGCCCTCGAGATTTAATTCATGCGTTATAAGTCGTATTTATACCGGGGGCTATGTAGAGATTTAATTTAGGGATTATGAGCCATATTTATACCGAGGGCCTAGTGACACGTCCCAAAGATTTAGTTTAGGCATTGTAAGTCGTATTTACACAAAAGGCTGTGTGACACGCCCTCGAGATTTGGCTTAGGTGTTATAAGCCGTGGTTATACCTACCGCTGTGCAATCCACCATATTTAATTTAGGTGTTATAAGTCGTAAATTTACCAGGGGCTGTGTGACAGGCTCTTGAGATTTAGCTTAGACATTGTTGTATTTATACCGTGGACTGTGATACGCCTCCTGTATTTCAGTTATTCTAAGGTGTAGAAAAACACTTTTCTGCACCTACAGAAAAATGCTTTTTTGCACTTGGCAACCGGCATTTACCGGTTGCATAATTTTTTTTATTTTTTTTGTTTAAATCAATTTTTAATAATAATTTTATTTATCTAAATTATATATATTAAGCAAATTAAGTGGATTAGTGTAATAAATAATTAAATTTATTTATCTAAAATTATTTATAAAAACACTAAACATAATTATATGAAATTTTCTTGAATTAAACAAAATATTTTATATATAAAATGAATTAAAAAGAAATTAAGTAGTTTAGTGTAATAAATAATTAATTTTATTTACTAGAACTATTTATAAAAATAGTAAAAAAAAAATATATATGAAATTTTAGATAATTAATTTTATTTACTAAAACTATTTAGAAACAATTTTTTTGTAAATTTTGCTAAAAATTAAGAAATGTGTATTTTTAAGAAATTAAGTGGTTCAAATTAACAAATGTGTGCTTTTTTTTTTTTTATTTTAAGAAATGACGTGGTTCAAATTAACAAATACACTCAGACGTACTCAGTATCACAAATTTTTTAATTAAAAAGAGTAGTGAATTTGAGCACATCCATTTAAATTAAGTACGTGAAAGTGCGTCGACACAAACACAAATGTGTTGACACACGTTTGCGTACCCAAAATCTCAAGAAAGGTGCTCAAAATCTCCTACAACCTACTCACTTCAACAATCAATCTTTATAAAATACATGTCGACACACGTTAAGAGTGTGTCGACCCATGTAAAGTGTTGATGAATAACTGAATTTGTGTACAGTATGGTGATGTGTATATGGGTGTTAAAAGATGTGTCGACACAAAAATACTATGTGTCAACGCACTGTTACTTACTTAAAATCTTAAGAAAGGTGCTCAAAATCACCAACAACTTACTCAAATCAACATTCAATCATTATAGATTACGTGTCAACACACATCCAGGGTGTGTCGACACATGTAAGGTGTTGACGAATAACTGAATTTGTGTACATTATGGTGATGCGTACATGGGTATGAACTCTATGATGTAGATTGTGTACATGATTATGACTCGACACGTTTCTTTCCTGTGTTGACACAAAATGCAGAATCAAAAGTATGTGTCGACACACGATCACTGTATTTTGACACATGAATTGTGTTGATGAATTAGTGAATTTGGGTACACTATAGTGATGTGTACTTAGCCGTCCCTTTTGGGTACATTGATTGTGATATTAAGTACAATGTTACGTGTTGACACATATATTTCTTGTGTTGAGACATAATGCTCACTGTAAAACATATGTCAACACACGCATACTGTGTGTCAACATATATTGTGATGTGTACATGGATATGAATTTAGTATGTGATAAGTGTGTTGACACAAACAAGATGGGTGCCAACACACATTGCTCATTATGATGTGTGTCGACACACAATATACATGTGTAGACATATTTGCTAAGCATGTCAACACAAAATGCTCACTGTAATTTGTGTGTCGACTCCCAAATTATCCTTTGTTTGTCAAATGCTGGCTGGATACATTTGTGTCGACACACATATAAGTGTGTCGACACATATGTTGTGTTGATGAATAATATTTTATTACATTACTGTGTGTACATGCGGTGGTAATTTCATGAGTACACGATTGTGTGTCGACATAGATATTTCCTGTGTCGACACCTAGTGCTCATTGTAATTTTTGTGTTGACACACGTGCACCACATTGATGAACGATGAGTACATAAAGGTGATGTATATAAGGATTCTATGGATTTTGGTCCTTGGATGGTGATACTGAGTACCTCTGAGACCATTACTTGTTTCATTGAGCACTTGATCATTTTTAGCATGTTAGAGGGTACTTGGTTTGTGATTTTAGGTACATTAGTGAGTACTTGGGTGTTCATTTTGAGGATTTGGGTGGTGATTTTGAGTACATTAGTCTTACAAAAAATCATGGTTACCTTAGAACTACATTTCACCAGAGTTCTCAATCAAAACAAACAACATACATAAATTTGAATGGTTACCATCAACAAATTAACTAGTACGATCTGGATATACATCCATACTCATCGGTTTAAAATGTCCATAACATCAATACAACATTACATTCATACTCATTGTTTCAAATGTACAACATCAATTCAATAATACATCCATACTCATTGGTTTCACATGTACAACATTAATAAAACAATTTTCTTACTATGAACGTTTCTTTACATTTCAGTGAGTTAGCGTCATTGACCACTCGCGACACCTTTTCAGTCGAGGTCGATGCTGAGGTTCTAGTCCAAATCGCGATATTCGATGAGTTTCAGAAGTTTAGCCGTGTCTTTCTTTCCCCTCTTGTGAGAATTCAACACTTTCATGGAATGCGCATTAGCATTAGATATTTTAGGAGTTGTTCTTTATCTTTCATCACTTTAGTCTCTGCCAACATTAGCTCATTTTTCCTAGATTCCATGAGACTCAGCTTCCTTTTCAGGTTCTTTGTATCATCTTCCCTTTGTTTCGCTCACGCTCCTTCTCTTCCGGAGTCCTTGTTCCTCTTCTTCCTCATTAGACATCTTTATCCAAATGTTCTTCCTGCTCGTCCTTATCCTTATTTATTTTAATTATTCTTCGACCTCCTTTTGAAGGAAGCTAAGAAGGTAGAGAAAGAAAAGGATGAGATCAGGACTTTATAAGCCGAGAAGACGAAACTTGAGGGACAATCTAAGAGGGTTGGATCGGAAAGAAATGAAATTCAAAGGGTTTTGAAGGAATACTTGGAGGAAGTTAAGAAGCCAGAGATAGAAAAGGATCAGAAGCTGGACAGGGATGATTGTCCAAAAAAATTTAAGGTTGAAACAAAATTCGCGTACCAGATCTGGGAATACCGATTCCTTTATACTACAAATTTGAAGCGAACCTACACCTTCGAACAAAACATATGATTGCCAAAAGTTATTTATCCTAACCAAATCCCAATCTACGAACCTGCCAAATAATACTTCCTTCGTGAGGGAAGGGTTAGGGGAATTAACTGAACTACGACACCTTGAAGTAGACTCATGTTCATTGTCTCAAGATTTTTTCTTGGATGTAGTTTCGTACCTGCTCATGCGACCCATGACTTCTGCTCCAAAAAAAAAAAAAATTAAATAAAAAAACAAAATTTGAGAGAAATTCCGTGGAGGGGTTAGGGTTTGGGGGTGTAAGGTGAAACTTTGAGATTTGTGAAAAAACTGTTAGGGATAATGAAAGTTTATAAGAAATAGATGTCTTTTTACTTAGACTAGCAAGAAAATTAAAGAAAAGCAATAAAATTTAAGTGAAAAAGATGAAATTTGACCAAAAGATCTAAAGATTTTGACAGAATGTCAAAATGTGCACATATAAACCCGATTTTGTAATAAAAATTAGCTTACGTACTTAATAGAAGTGATAACTTAGCTAAGATAATGGGTGGCGACGCATCTAGGGTTCGTGGGAGAGAGTGGAGCAAACGAAGTGAGGGAGACGATTAGGGTTTCCCCTTAAATAGAGGATACGTGTGTCGACACACGAAATAAGTGTGGGGAGTATGTGTCAACACAGGAAATAGATGTGTGGACACTTATTCTTGTAGTCAATATCGCAATTAATTTACCCAATAGGATACCAACACGCTATCACCGGATCCCATTAGAAGTTCTATATTAAGCGTGCTTGGGCTAGATCATTACAAGGATGAGTGACCTCCTGGGAAGTCCTCATCCTCCGGTTAGGGGCACTCGAAAACAACCTCTCTTCAGGGCTAATACTCTTAAGGGGAAAGGTTGCGTACATCCACCCCTTCCCCCAAAGACCCTTCTTAGGCGGAAGCTCTTAAGGCATTGGGTATGTTGTTGCTTTGTCACTTTGTACCTGAAATTCATACCCAAGTACACATCACCATACTATACTCAAATTCAGTGATTCGTCAACACAATTACTGTGTCGACACACGGTGAATATGGACAGGGATGTCAATAGCCGAATTAGAGTAGGCTAGCATAAATGGAGGATGACATCCGCGGTACTTTGAGATAAAAGGATCCCATTAAAGCTAAAGGGGAAATACTACAAGACAGTAGTGAGAACGGCTATGTACTATGGGGTAGAGTGTTGGCAGATGAAACAACATCTGACACAGAAGATAAAGGTGGGGAAGATGAGGATATTGCGGTGGATGTGCGGACATACAGGGAAGAATAGGATCAGAAACGACGTTATAAGAGGAAAATTAGGCGTCGCACCGATTCAGAATAAATTAAGGGGGCAACATTGAAGGTGGTTCGAGCATGTTAGTAGGAGACCTTCCAGCGTTCCAATCTGGAGATGCGAACAGCCCCATACTACGCTAGGGAGGAGAGGGAGAGGCAAGCCTAATAAGAGTACAAGCTGTAGATGATCCGACAGGACCTCACCCACCTAAACCTACGGGAGGAGATGGCTTTAGATAGAGTGGGGTAGAGGGCTAACATAAGGGTAGCCGATATAGAAGCTTAGAGTAGTGCTTCTTTTATGGTTGGCCCTAGTGTTTCTTGGTGTCTTAACTCCCTCTTTTGGCGCAGGCATTTTAGATCTTATTTGTTTATAGGTGCACCTATATACGTGTGTACTTGTGGGCCTGCAGTGATATTCCGTGAGTCTTGATTCATATCACTAGGCTTATGTTGTGTTTGATTATAATTCTATGTTGCTCTCATAGTTTCATGCGATATGCTTCCAGGACGACACGCTCTTCCAATTGGGAGTCCAAGGAAACATCATCGCTCTAGGGTAGCACCCTAAAGGAGGAAGGCTGCGTAACCAAGACCCTGCTTTTGCGGGAGCCTTGTTGTTGTTGTTGTTGTTGTTCATTGTCGTGATTCATTTTTCATCTTCAAGGTGTTCCTTGTATATTCACACTTGTAATTAAATCATGTGATGTTAATTTCCATTGGATGTATATTCATGATTCGGTTCTTAGATTTGCATATAAATTGATTTGTGTGAACATCACTCCTAGATCAAGTGGCATCGACTCGATCTCTCACTTGCATGTATTCCTTTTTTCCCACCTCCAAAAGATTAATCTTGGGGATTTAGTCTTAAAATTCATGTTTCATATCCATAGTCGGAAGACTAATCCTGCTTATGGCATGCTTCTTACCCGTGTACTCCAACGCACGTTAAATACATCATATTCGACAAGCCCTATTCCGTAGAAGATGACTCAACGGAAGCATCCTTGAAAAGGATGGGATTTGAATTCAAAAAAGAAATCATATGGATCAAATTAACAAATGATAATTAATTTTAGGACAAAATTTAGTTAGACCCTTTGAACTTTGCAATTAACCGCAACACACCTCCTGTACTTTCAATTTTAAAAAAAATAGCCCCCTGAACTTTGCAATTAAACACTACACACTACCCTCACTTTCAATTTCATAGAATAGCCCCCTGGACTTTATTATTATACAAAACTCACTCCTTGAACTTTTTTACTAAACATAACACACCCCTTAGACATTAATAAATTTTAAATTAAAAAATTTAGAATTTTAAAAATTGAAACAAATAATGGAAAAAAGAACTTGAAAAAACATAATAATGTTTTTAAATTTTATTTTTCAATGTTTTTTAAAAATTATTTGTTTACTATTTATTTTCAAATTTTTAATTGCATATATTTTTCAGTTTAGAATTTTCTTTTAAAAAAATATTATATTTTATTTTATAGTATTTTTATGGAATTTAAAAAAATATTTTATTATCTTTTAAATTTATAATATTCTTACTATAATTAGTTAAAATAAGTTTTTATGTAAATATCAAAAAATCCTCTTATCTTTTACCTAGAAATATAAAGCTCATATCTTTCATCTAAAAACACAAATTCTTATAATGTGAATAAAACTAGAAAATTCATGATTTTTAATTGGATAAATTTTTTAATTTTTAATTTATTTTTCTAATTTTTATCAAAGTTAATTTAAAATTTTTCCAAATTTTTTTTTCATAATTTTTTTAAAAATTTTAAATTTCGTATATTTTTAGATTTTAAATTTATCAATGTCGATTGGGTGGGTTACGTTTATTAACAAAGTTTGGGGGGGTGCGTTGTGTATAATAACAAAGTTTAGGGGGCCTATTTTATGAAATTGAAATGCAGAGGGTGCGTTGTATTTAATTGCAAAGTTCAGGGGGCTATTTTGTAAAATTAAAAGTATAGGGGGTGTGTTGTGTTTAATTGCAAAGTTCAGGGGGCTATTTTTTAAACTTAAAAGTGCAAGGGGAGTGTTGTAATTAATTGCAAAGTTAAGGGAGTCTAAATATGTTTTGCCCTTAATTTTATGTACCGAATACTATGTGAAAAAAACACTAAACACAATTATATTGAATTTTTGGGCATACTATTTGTCTTTAATTATTAATGTGTGTATTAATGTATATTATATAAAAAATAAATCAAGTTAAATATGAATTAATTAGGATAATTAGAAATTATTTGGTTCAAAAAAAAAAATTAAGTGGTTATAATTAACTATTTAAAAGAGCAAAAATATTTTTTTTGAGTAAAAGGATAGTGATTCTTAGGACAAGATTTGAGATTTTGAGTAAAAGTGTGCCGACACACAACGTAAATGTGTCAATGCACACACAAATGGGTATTAAGTATGTAATTGCTAATATTGAGTGCATTGTTTGTGATTCCGAGTACAGTTAATTCTACACATTGAACCCGTGTGTTGACACACTTTGGTGAATTTGAGTATATGTTTTTCTATATTAAGTACATAACTGATTATTTTGAGTACAATTTGTGTGTCGACATACAAGAACCTTGTCATATACGGTATACTAGAGTTCACAATATTTTGAATTTTGAAATTTGAATTTGACGCCGTTGGTGGTATTTAAAAAAAAAAAATTTTAAATTCTTACCTCATTTTATCATTTTACTGCACACTCCAATTTTCTCTTTCCTACTTACTTGCATACAAGTATTTGCTCTGAATATATAATGTTTGAAGTTCCAAATATTTTCTGCTCGTAGAAGTTTGTGGAAGTTCAAAGCGCTATACTAGACAGTCGTTTGCTCGCCCCGCAATTTCTTCTTTGTTTACAAGAGTTTCCTCCTCGATCACCTCCTCCAGTTCTTCAGCCACCATGTTAGCCTCACAAACCTATCTGTTACAGGGGAAATTGGGGAGCTAGGGGGCCCTGAATTTGTATCGGGTTGTACTGGGTGGTTGCTGAAGGCTATCGGGTTCAAAATACAGGTTTTTCAGTTAAGGGTTTTAGCGGGAAGGCTGGGAAGCAAAGGAGGTCACATGAGAGGCATGAGAGCGATTGAGTTCGTTAGAGCACGTGCCCGGCACGTGCTTTTTCTACTGAATTATGTTAATTGCTGTTTTTAGCTTGTTTTCTGCATTATTTAAGCTTTTCTGTCTTTTTAGCTATTTTTCTGCCTGAATTAGTGAGTATAAATTATTGTGATGGTGGTATTATGAATTTCGTCCAAAAAAGATCAATGCTATCTTCTCTCTTAATCTTCTTCTTCCTAATCTCTCTCAATCTATTTCTTCTTCTTTCCCATACTCTATTTCTGCTACTTGGTTTGGATTTGGAAGTTATGTTCTCTGCATCATTGGTATCAGAGCTTGATTCTCGGATCTGTGGGTGGAAATTTGCGATCGAATTGAACAATGGCTGAAGGAACGTGGGCCAATGCTAAGATCAGAAGGGTGGAAGAGGCACTGGCCACCAAAATTGAATCAAATGAAGGACAGATCGAGGAATTGAGGCTGGAACTGCAAGCTTCATGAATTGAAGTCAAGGCCTCTGTTGATCAGCTGTGCGAAGAGTTTAGAGACTTCAGACAAGTGGTGATGGGTTGGTCTCTCAAGAGGGTGAATCCAACACATTAGCTGCTCGAGGAAATAACAGGGAGAACAATGCTGACACTGTAAGTGGTAATGGATCCTATTCTGCTAGATTAAGTAGGATGGAATTCCCTTTGTTTGATGGCGATGATGTGATTGGATGGCTGTTTACATGTGAACCATTGTTTGAAGTAGACAATACTCCTGAACTTGATAAGATCATACATGCTTCGTTCCATTTGAGGGGCTAATCCCTTCAATGGCATCAGAAACTAGTTAGAACTAGGGGTAGCTTGACTAGGATGACATGGACCAGATATGCTGCTGAAATTAAGGGAAGGTTTGGTGACACATATGAAGACCCTATTTCAGATCTAATGAGTCTGAAGCAGGAGGGGACTATTAAAGAATACCTTGCAAAATTCGATTCCATTTTGGTGAGAGCTGACTTGAATGAAACACAACTTATTAGTTGTTTCCTTACTGGCTTGAGAGATGATTTGGCCTTGGAAGTAAGGTCTAGACACCCCCTAAATCTGCAAGAGGCTCTATGTTTTGCCAAATTTGCAGAAGCTGAGGTGGAGGCCTTAGCTGAACAACTGAAGATGAAGGCTCCATTGTTACCAATCCCAAATGTTCCTAGGTTACCCCCCATGACATTCAGACCAGCACCTCAGAGAAATCCTCAGGTTGCTCCAAATGTTGCTCTTGTTAACAGAACACAGAGGACCATGTCACGAGCTGAGCTGCAATAGAAGAGGGGCAAGGGCCTATGCTATTTCTGTGATGAGAAATTTGAGGCTAGGCATCGTTGTAAGAACCGGGGCCCTCAATTGTTTGTAATTGAAGTAGATGGTGAGGATGGGAATGAGCAAGAGGAAGTGGTAAATCAGGACTCTATTGATGAGACACATGAGGAGATGGCAGCTCACAGCTCTTTACACACGTTAGCTGGAGCACCTAATTATCAGACCTTGAGGGTCACAGGTGCTATCAGAAAGAAGCCTATACATATCTTGATCGACTTTGGCTCAACTCATAACTTCATTGACATGGGGGTAGTGCATAAGGTTGGGTGACATACGCAACCAGTGATCCCTATCCCAATAGTGGTAGCAGATGGCAATAAATTGATGTGTAATTCACAGCATAAAGAAATGAATTGGAAGATGCAAGGGGCTGAATTTTGCTTAGATTTCCTTTTGATACCTCTAGGAGGTTGTGACTTGATGTTGGGGATCGAATGGTTATCAACACTAGGGGATATAAAGTGTAACTTCAAGAATCTCACATTAACCTTCACTAATGAAGGGAAGTAGCATACCTTGAGAGGAGATGGGTCCCAATGATGTAAGGCTGTTGGGGCAAAGGCAATTTCTCGAGCCTTAGAGAATTCACCTATAGTAGCCTTGTTGCAAGTGTTACCAGTAGACAGGGCCAATGGAGGTGCAGAGTTGTTATCGATCAGCAGTATAGATGAGAAGCCACATCCACCAGACTTACCCAAGAGTGTTAACGAATTGATTAACAAATATGCTCCCTTGTTTGAGGAGCCTCAGCTATTGCCTCCAAGCAGACCCCCATTTGATCACAAAATACATCTAAAGGAGGGCAATCAACCAATCAGTAAAAGGCCATACAGATATCCCACATTACAAAAGGATGTAATGGAGGAAATGACACAGAAGCCACTGAGGAAAGGCTATATCCAGCACAGTACCAGCCCTTTTGCAGCTGCAGTGATCTTAGTGAAGAAGAAGGATGGTGGGTGGAGGATGTGTGTGGACTATAGAGACCTCAATCAAGTCACCATCAAAGACAAGTTCCCCATACCTTTAGTAGAAGAGCTTCTGGATGAACTGGGGAAGGCAAGGCTCTTAACTAAGATAGATTTGAGATCTGGTTATTACCAGATCAGAGTGAGTGGGGATGATGTGAGAAAAACCGCTTTTAAGACACATTTTGGGCACTTTGAGTTCTTGGTCATGCCCTTTAGGCTTACCAATGCTCCTTCAACATTTCAAGCCTTGATGAATTCCATCTTTGCACCTCATTTAAGAGAGTTTGTACTGGTGGTCTTCGATGATATCTTAGTGTATAGCCCTCACTTAGAGGCTCATTTGGGACATCTGTAGATAGTGCTCTAGCTACTTCAGAAGCACCGGCTTTATGCCAAAAGAAGTAAATGTTCATTTGCAGCAAATCGGATTGAGTATTTGGGGCACATCATTTCAGAGGGTAGTGTATCTACAGACCCAAATAAATTGGAAGCTATCAGAATGTGGCCCATTCCAGAGAATCTTAGGTAGCTTAGGGGATTCCTAGGGCTCACAGGATACTATAGAAGGTTCATTCAGAGATATGGGGTAATTGCTAAGCCGTTAACTGAGCTGACTGGAGGAAAAAAGCTGAAATTGAATGAACGAGCTCAGCAAGCCTTTGAAGAACTAAAGGCAGCCTTACTATCAGCTCCCATCTTAGCCTTGCCTAACTTCTCACGGCCCTTTGTTATTGAATTTGACGCTTGTAACACTGGATTAGGAGATGTACTAACACAAAGTGGGCATTCCTTAGCTTATATAAGTAAGGCATTCAGTTTGAAGCAGCAAGAACTCTCAGTATATGAAAAGGAATTATTGGCCCTTGTAACTGCTGTCCAAAAGTGGCAGCAATACTTGATGAACAATACCTTTGTCATCAAAACTGATCAAAAATCATTGAAATACCTCCTGGAAGAAAAGATACAAACACATTTCCAACAGATGTGGTTAGCTAAGCTGATGGGCTTCAGCTATGTCATCGACTACAAGAAGGGTAAGGAGAATGTAGTAGCGGATGCTCTATCCAGAATACCAGGGCACCAAATCACTTATATGTTGCTCTCATCTGTGGATAATACTCTGTATGCTGAAATACAGCTTTCATGGAAAACTGATGAGCACGTGCAGCAGCTCATTGAACAGCTCAATTCAACTCCTTAAAGACAGCCCTATTACAGTTGGCAAGAGGGTCAACTGAGAAGGAAGGGGAAAATTGAAATTGGAAGAGATAAAGCTCTTCAGGTGAAGATTCTTTAGTGGTTACATGCCTCACGCAGTGGCGGATATTCTGGTATAGATGCAACAGTGCAGAGAGTTAGATCAATGTTTTGGTGGATGGGATTATACAAGACAGTGGTAGAGTACATCAAGGCTTGTCCCACATGTCGAACTTGCAAAAATGAAACCGTGGCTTCCCCAGGCTTACTTCAGCCTCTACCTATGTCTGAAACAGTGTGGATTGATATCTCAATGGACTTGATTGAGGGCCTCCCAAGATCATTTGGGAAGGAAATCATCATGGTAGTGGTGGATAGATTGAGCAAGGCAGCACACTTTCTCTCCTGGGCACATCTTTACACAACCCTGTCAGTGGCTCAGCTCTACATGGACAACATTTACAAGCTTTATGGTCTTCCTAGCTCTATAGTGAGTGACAGTGATGCCATATTTCAAAGTGAATTTTGGCAAGCCTTGTTCTCCATTCAAGGGGTGGACCTTCATCTCGCAACAGCGTACCACCCTCAGTTAGTTGGCCAAACTGAGGTGGTTAATCGAGGATTAGAGACCTACTAGAGGTGTATGTGCAGTTCTCAACCACAACAATGGTCTAATTGGTTACCCTTGGATGAATGGTGGTACGACACCACGTGGCACTCAGCCACATGCAAGACACCTTATGAGGTGGTGTATGGGCAACCTCCACCTCTACATATCCCTTACATTCCTGGAGGGACACAAGTAGAAGCTGTGGATAGGAGCCTACAACAAAGAGAGGAAATGATTACCACACTGAAGTACCATCTAGCTGAGGACAAGGGTGAAATAAAGGAGAGAGGAGTTGTTACAGGGGAAATTAGGGAGCTAGGGGGCCCTGAATTTGTATTGGGTTGTATTAGGTGGTTGTTGAAGGCTATAGGGGTCAAAATACAGGTTTTTCAGTTAAGGGTTTTGGCGGGAAGGCTGGGAAGCAAGGTAGAGGCATGAGAGGGATGGAGTTAGTTAGAACACATGCTTGGCATGTCCTTTTTCTGTTAAATTATGTTAATTTTGCAGTTTCTAGCTTATTTTCTGCATTATTTGAGCTTTTCTGTCTTTTTAGTTATTTTTTTGCTTGAATTAGTGAGTATAAATTGTTGTGATGGTTGTATTAGGGATTTCAACCAAAAAAGATCACTACTATCTTCTCTCTTAATCTTCTTCTTCCTAATCTCTCTCAATCTATTTCTTCTTCTCCCCTATACTCTATTTCTGCTACTTGGTTTGGATTTGGAAGTTAAGTTCTCTGTATCACTATCACTCTGTCTGATCGCGTGAGGCGAACGTCACGTTCGCATCGTTGACTTCAATGTGTTCGAAAAGTTCACATGTGCGTGTTTTTTATTGTCAAACTCAAACTCACCCACGTATGTAAACTTCTCGAACTCATCGAATTGAACGATGCAAGCGTGACATTGGCCTCGAGCGATTAGATGGATTAATTGGTGAGTGAGGCTAAAATGATTTATAGAAGAAACGGAGGAGGTGATCCCTCGCAAAGAAAGAAGAAACGGGGGTGAGGAAATGACCGTAGCAGCAGTACAGCAAGCCGCACACAAACTGCACAAGTTTAGAAAAGTTTTTGAATATATTTTCTTTTATATTTGTATATACTCTATTCCACAACCAATTTAGCGCTAAAAAAAAAAGATATTTCACGACCAATGTTAGATTCATAACCACTATGTCAGATTCAGAACCAATGTTAATTGTACTCAGATTCACTACCTTAGGGTTTAGTGAGCATTGTGTGTCGACACACATTATCTTCGTGCCAACACCTTTATTTGTACTCAAATTCACCTCCAACGTACCTAAGTTATCCAACAATGTACTCAAAATCACCAACATACATTTCGTGTCGACACAGGTATTATGAGTGTCGACACTCAATTTCAACAATGTACTTAACACCAATGCCCTAAACTCAACAAAACTACCAATGTACTCAACACCACAATATCATATGTGTCGACACAAGCGTTGATCATGTGTCGACACACGTGTCATCTATAAATATCAAAGCCCTGTTCCTCTTCCTCTTCTTCACTCCATTTCTCCTCTCTCTCTCGAACCGTAACCGCGTCCATTGCTAAGGATCCTAGCAAAGTCATCCATTCTCTTAGGTAAGTAAGCTAATTTTTATTACAAATTAGGTTTTTAGACACATTTTAACATCAAAACCTTAAGATCTGTGGTCAGATTCTCATCTCTTTCTAAAATTGTAACTGCGAACCAAACTCACTATGTTCTATTCTTATATTTTCTTGCTTTTATTCCACTTTATTGGTAGCCTAAGTAAAAAACAATCTACTTGTTATAAAATTTATTTATCCCTAATAGGTTTTTTGAAAAATATCGTAGTTTCACTTTATCCCACTAAAACCCTAACTTTTCCATGAATTATCTCTCACCCTTTGTTGATTTTCTTGTAGGAAAAAGTCATGAATCGCACAAAGAGGTCCAAAACTACGTCGAAGAAGATGACCTAGGTAATGGAAGCATCATCTTCCCAGGTCGTGCTTTGGTAGATTCCTTTAACCCCTTCTCCACGAAAGAAATGTTGTTGAGTATGTTCGTTGATTGGGAATGGGTTAAGCCAAACAACTTGGAGCAATTATATAATTTCAAGGTGTAGGGTGGTTTGAAATTTGCTGTATAAATGAACCCGTATACTCAACTTTGGTACGCGAATTTTATTATATCCTAAAAATTTCTAGAAATGCTCCTTTTCAATTGTCCTCAAAAGTGGCAGGACGAACAATCAATATTAATTCAGTGTTTATCATGAATTGCTTGGTTTTGTCTACGATGAAGAGGATGATTTCAAATTTTCCCCAGAACTCAACCAATTCCCACTAGATGAACATCAACACTCCATGATTCAACAAATCTAGGGTGACATACCACTTTCTAACACGAAGAGGTCGAACTCAAATGATCTAGGAGTGGTTCTTAGATTTGATCATAAATTGATTTGTATGAACATCACTCCGAGATCGGTGGCTTCAACTCGGTCTCTCACTTGCATTTAGTCTTGTTGTCTCACCTCCCTAACTCCTAAAAGGTATGTCTTAGGGATCTAGTATAAAATTCATGCTTCATATCCATATAAGGAAGACTAATCCAGCTTACGACATGCTTCTTACTTGTGTGTTCCAAAGCATGTTAAATGCATCATCTTTGACAAACCCTGTTCCTTACAATGATGACTCAATTGAGAGACCTTTGAGAAAGATGGGTTTGAACTTAGAGATGGTGCATGGGTAAAGAAACAAAGAGGAGGCAGGAGAACAGTGGAAATAAATGAAGATGGAGACGAGGAGGAGGAAAATTTTATGGGAGGGGATGGGATTAATGAGGAAGAAGAGGAACAAGGACCTCGGAAGAGAAGGAGTATCAGTGAATGACTTCATACTTTGGAGGACCAAATGACTTCATTTAGGTCAGAGTTTGAAAAGTACGGCACTGAATCATGCTCCAATCTTGAAGAGTTCCGTACCGAAGCATGCACCACCCTACAGAAAATTTTGGACTTCTTCTCTTGTAGACAGAAGCGTCCGACACCCTAGCCTTGTTTTCTTTTTTTTTTTTTTTTTGTATTTGTATAATCTCTATTTATTTTATTGTAAATAATTTTATTTGAATGAAAATGAACGCCAAATTCTGAATGTGTGTCATCGCTTGTTTTACTGTATTATATCCCCTATATTGTGGTTTTTTTTTTTGCGATGAAAAGGGGGGAGAGAAAATAATTGTATCAGGTGTGTAGTGATCCATGCGTAATTGTATCGTTTATGTTGATTGAAGAGCTCCATTATTGAAAAGAAGGCATCGGTGAAAAGTAGCACTATTTTTAAATGAATGAAGGTATAACTGGAAATGTAAAGGAGGGAAATTTGAATTTAAATAAAAAAAGGAAATTTGAATTTGTTAAAGAGGGAATTTTGAATTTGAATAAAGGAGTGAAATTTGAATTTGAATATAGGAGGGAAATTTGAATTGGCGGGAAATATTTATTCGAACGGAGAACGAAAATTTAAATTTGAATGAAGTCGGGGAATTGGAATTTGAATAAAGGAAGAAAATTTGAATTTGAACAAAGGATGAAAACTTGAAATTGATTAATATACGTAACATTTGAATTTTTTGCAGGAATATCAAATTTAAACTTGAAAGATTCAAAACATTAAAACAAACTCAATTTTATCTGTGGTTGTATTGAGTACAAACCTGTGAGTCGACACACCAAACCCATCTAAGTAAAAAGCCATCTATTTGTTGTCAACTTTCATTATCCTTGACAGTTTTTTACAAATATCAAAGTTTCAGACCACCAAACCCTTAGATTCACCACCATTGAATTTCTCTCATATTTTGTTAATTTTATTTATTTATTTTTTTTGTAAGCAGACGTCATGGGTCGCACGAAGAGGTACGAAAATACATCCAAGAAGAAATATGCAGACAGTGAACGAGTGTCTACTTCCCGGGGACGTACTTCAGTAAAATCCCCTATCCCTTTCCTCACAGAGGAAGTGTTATTTCGTAGGTTCGTAGATTGGGATTGGGTTATGATAAACAACTTGGGGCAATTCTTTACTTTGCTCAAAAGTATAGTTTGGTTTCAACCTTGGGATTTCTGGACAATCATCCTTTTCGATCTTATCCTCCTTCTTTATCTTCATATTCTTAACTTACTACAAGTACTTTTCCTCCTTATCGTCAACCTGCTTTATCTGCTCTTCCTTTCCTTCTCAATCTAAGCTTTCTCTACCCCAACCCTCTCAATTTCCACCACCAATTTCCCATACCTCGTATTGGCCCCCGTCTCTCTATCCACTAAAACTCTAATATTACACTCCAATATCTCAATCTCAACCTAAAGACTTCAGAGTTCAGTGTATCGAAATAATGAAGAAAATTTTGATTGTGTTATGGAAGAGAAGGAGCATTAGCGAACTATTTCATGGTTTAGTGTTATTTTGTATTTGTAGCAATACGTTTATTTTGTTTTGTTTTTTGTATTTGTAGAAGTTCAAATCTCTGTACTAGTACTATAATCGTTTCCTCTCCCTCCTTATTTTAATTGCAAAATAAGACCTTGCCCCTTATTTCTTATTTCTTTACGAACATCTTCGCCCCGATATCCTCCTTCATTTATTCAGCGGGTTAGCCACATTGACCACTCGAGGTGCCTTATCGATCAAGGCCAAGGTTGTGGTTTGGCCTCGCGATCTTCGATAATTTTTAGAAGTCCAGCCATGTCCTTCGTACCCCACTTGTGAGCATTCAACACTTTCCCGGAATGCGCACCAATATTACACGTCACACTAGAACTTGAACTTTGTGCAAGATTTGTGCCCAAATTATCTTAAACATTACACAAAGTCGAACTTCTACTTTGACTTGTGTAATGTTAGTGCACATTCCATGGAAGTGTTGAATGCTTACAAGAGGGGTAGGAAGGACATGGTTGGACTTCTGAAACTCATTGAAGATCGCGAGGCAAAACCACAACCTTGACCTTGATCGTTAAGGTGCCTCGAGTGGTCAATGTGGCTAACCCGCTAAAGAAATGAAGGAGGATATTGGGGAGGAGACGTTTGAAAAGATACAAGGAAAAGAGGGGGGGGGGGGGGGGGGGGGGGGAGGAAACGGCCTAGAACTAGTATATATATTTGACAATTTTGAAAAAGTGGTATCATATCGGTGTTGTTGTATATTTAATAATTTATGATAAATTTTGTTTTATTAACCATAGTTTTTCTTATTATTGTATTGTGTTATATTTATATGTTTTATTATTTATCAACAAATAAAAAATATTGTTTGGGCAAAATGATTATATATTTTTTAATATCATACAGTGAAATATTGATATTTCTCAAAAAACATTTGTTCGCGTGTCGACACACATACGATGTACGTAGTAACAAACCTAGTGTCTGAAGATTTTTGTCCACAGTCAACAACAAGATGTCGACACGGGAATTACAGTAAGAAATGTATGTCGACACGGTTAAGTCTTTAGAAGGATCAGCAGAAACTCCCTCAAGTGATATCACGTGGCCAAGATACTCTAAATGAGACTGTGCAAAGGAACATTTGGCCAATTTAGCATACAACTTGTGCTTACGCATGACCAAGAATGCTTCTCTCAAGTGCCTCAAATGTTCTTCAAAGGAGGCACTGTAAATCAAGATGTCATCGAAGAACACCAACACAAACTTCCTTAAGAATTGTTTGAAGACATCATTCATGAGAGCCTGAAAGGTAGCTGGAGCATTTGTCAATCCAAATGGCATAACTACAAACTTAAAGTGCTCATGATGTGTTATGAATGCAGTCTTATACACATCTTGCTCTATTCCTCTAATTTGGTGATAGCCCTGCCCTAGATCAAGCTTAGAAAAGACTTATGCTCCATGTAACTCATCAAGCAAACTGGTATGGGAAACTTATCCTTCATTGTCATAGAGTTGAGCTTCCTGTAATCAATACGCATTCTTGCTGTGCCATTTTTTTTCTTGGCAAGAATGATTGGAGAAGCAAAGGGACTATGACTTTGTCTTGTAAAGCTTGTCTTGAGCAATTCATCCACTTGTTTCTCAATTTCTATCTTTTGAGCATGAGGATACTTGTACGGTCTAAGCTTTACTAGCTCTGCATCAGATTTGAGAGGGATAGCATAATCTAAACTTCTCGTAAGAGGTAAAGCTTTTGGCGGTTCAAACAATTCCTCAAATTCTTCACCACTGCTTGCACTTCAGGCTGAGCAATCTTCATAACCTTAGTTGGTGATATTGCAAATAACTGTCCTACCCGCTGGAAAGCACATTTCTTGAATCCTTTTTCCAACTTCCTTCCTTTCATAATTTGCATTTGAGCTTGATCTGCCATCCCTTACAAAGTGACTTTGGAACCTTGAATCTCAAAGGAAACTATCAATTTAGCAAAATCAAATAGAACTGGACTATAGGACCTCATCTAATCAACCCCAATCACATCCTCTCAAAGGCAAAATCTTGAAATCAAACCCAAACTTGCGATCTTGCATAAAACATTGGAATCCTTGGCGCTTGTTCTGGGTCATCACTAAATTTCGATCGGCTACTGTCTCTGCTAGAGGATGGGTCTTGATCACCTTATGGCCAACTTTCTTAACCACTTTGGGATCAATGAAGCTGTGGTGCTCCCACTGCCAATAAGGCTGATGATAAATCTCTTCCCTGCCTTTCCCTTGATCCGGATTGTGTTCTGTGTTCCATTACCAGTCAAGGCCTTCATGGAAATTCCAACTGTGAGTGTTCATTAGTACTCATTTCTTTAGCAAACATGAGGAACTTTGGATTACATTTATGGCCAAATTGATAAGGTTGGTTGCACTTATAACAAAGTCTTTGAGGTTTCTTCTCATCTTATCGGTTAGACTTGGGGCTAACAAATCCTTTCTGAGACTTGAAACTGCCTCTACAATCCTTGGTTCCATCACTTGAAGCTAAGACTGTTGCCTTAAAAAGCTTAGCTTTAGCATAAGCCTTAGACAACGTTGTAGGTCCAACTGCTTTAACTAGATTCTTAACCATGGGCATCAATCCTCTAATGAAACTTGAGACATAATATGACTCAGTGGCATGAGGATATTCAGTTATCATATGAGCTCTAAGGTTCTCAAACCTTGTCATATACTCCTTCACAGATGTTTCTTGTATCACCTCATTAAATCTATCAACAATGTCACTAGAGTCTTCATCACAATAATGCTCACAAAATTCTCTCACAAACTCTGCCCAATTGAGAGAAGGATTGCTCTTTAATATACTATAAAACCAACCTCGTGATCTCCAAGAAGATAAACTACAGCAATTTGAACATTTTCAGCCTCCTCAATGTGGTAAAAGATGAAATAACGATCATGTCTTCTCAACCATGAATGAGGTTGCTTTCCATCAAACGGATCAATCTGCACCCTTGGTTGTCTATAGCCACTACTTTTATTGTTGGATATCACCTGATTACTCCCAGGATGCTGCTAGTTCCACTGATCTGGAGAATGATCAATTTTCTCTTCAATCAAACTAGCAGTTCTGTGAACATCTACTTGCTCAAGTGGTCAAATAGCCTATCCTACACTCAAACTAGTAGGTCTTGATTAAGCTTGATCAAATGATCGATCCTGTCTAAATAAATACCTCCTCATCTTGACTTCGAATTTGAACTCTCACATCAGCTGCGTGAGTCATGAATTGAGGTCTTTCATTGGCTACAACAGATCTAGCAAGAACACTAGGTTGCGACATCACCGAAGGTCTAATCTATTGATTCATAGGCAACGAACGAGCCGGGAGCAGAGGATCAGGAACTGATGGAGCATTTTGTCTACTAAACTGATTTTGATTATCAGCAATCTTCTCACTGAACAACAATGTCTGTTGATCAATTCGCTCAGCCAATGAATCCTCAAGTTGTTGCTTTTGCTGATTCAATTGATCAGAAATGTTCTCATCAATATGCCCTGACTGCAAGCTAAACCTCTCATTAAATGTTTGCTCTTGTTCTTTAAGCAAGTTACGCAACCGATCCTTAGTGCTTTGTTCTCTTTCTAGCTGTGATTGATTAAGCTGTACAATCATAACTATCATCTTTGCATTCAAAACATCTGAAGTGACTACCTACGGTGCACCTTCAGTATTTTCGCTAACAATCTCAGCATAATAAGGATTAGCTGCTGATTCAGCAGCTATGGATCTTGTGATGACTCCACTGGCTATTGTTGCAAGTCTTTATGTATCAATTCAATTCTTTTATGTGTTTCAAAGCAACTTTCCTGATAATATCGCAGCAATGTCAACAGAATTTAGAATTGAATTCTCAAGCAATTTTCAATGCCATTCAAGATATTTGATATGAAATTCACGTTTGATTTTAAAGCCAAATAAGGCTCTGATACCAATTGTTAAACCTCTAGATAAATCTTGAAGTTTAACCTTGTGAGAGAGAGTGTAGATAAGAAGAAAAGTGGAGAATTATTTGAAAGAAATAAGGATCTCAAAAGAGATTAGGTTGAATTTTCATTGAATCCCTTCCAATTACGCATGAACTAACTACTTATACGAATCAAGATGCAATGGACTTGGACCACTAGCCTTAACCGACTTACCTAACTACCCGCCAACAATGACCGGCTCTTGGCCCGACCAAAACAACTACCTTCAATACTAGTTTGGCGCCAAAACAACCAATTCAAAATATAAGCTATTACAGCTCAACAATTAAGCCTTATTACATCACAATTGACTTAGAATCATAACAGTGACACACTCCAAAGATTTGGTTTAGGCATTTTACGTCATATTTCATATCGAGGGCTATGTGACACACTCTTTAGATTTAGTTTGTCGTTATAACTCGTATTTACACCAGGAGCTATATGACACACCACTGAAATTTGGTGTAGGCATTATTCGCCATATTTAGTTTGACATGTCCCCGAGATTTAGTCTAGACACTATAACTCGTATTTATATCAGGGGCTATGCGACACGCACCCGAGATTTAACTTAGGCATTATATGTCGTATTTATACCGGGGGCTTGATTTAGTTTAGCCGTCACAAGTGGTATTTATAATGGGGGCTGTGTGAGACCCCCTTGAGAATTAGCTTTTGCGTTACAAGTCGTATTTATACCGGTGGACATGTGAGACGGCCCCCGAGATTTAGTTTAGATGTTATAAGTAGTATTTATATCGGGGGCTATGCAACACACACCAGAGATTTTTCTTATGCATTATAAGCTGTATTTATACCGAGGGCTATGTGACACGCCCTTGAGATTTAGTTTAGGCGTTATAATTCGTATTTATACTGAGGGCAATGTGACGCTCCCCCAAGGTTTAGTTTTTGCACTATAAGTCAAATTTATACGAAAGGCTTTGTGACATGTCCCCAAGATAAAGCTTGGGCCTTTTAAGTCATATTTATATCAGGGGCTGTGACATATGCCCCCGACTTTTAGCTTAGGCGTTATAAGTCATATTCATAAATGGGGTTATGTGACATGCTCCCAAGATTTAGCTGAGGCATTGTAAGTTGTGTTTATATCGGGTGCTATGTGACACGCCCTTGAGATTTAGTTTTGGTGTTATGAGTCGTAATTATATCGGGGGCAATGTGACGCACCTTCGAGATTTAGTTTAGGCATTATAAGTAGTATTTGCACGGGAGGCTGTGTGACACGCCTCTGAGATTTAGTCTAGGTGTTATAAGTCATATTTATACCGAGGGTTGTGTGACATGCCCTCGAGATTTAGTTTAGGTGTTATAAGTCATATTTACACTAGGGACTATTTGACACGTCCCAGAGTTTTAGTTTCGACGTTATAAGTTATATTTGTACCGGGGGCAATGTGTCACACCTCCAAGATTTAGCTTAGGCGTTATAAGATATATTTTTACCGAAGGCTATGTGACACGCCCTTGAGATTTAGCTTAGGCATTACAAGTCGTATTTAGACCGGGACCTGTGTCATATGCCCCCGAGATTTAGTTTAGGCGTTATAATTAGTGTTTATACCGGAGGTTGTGTGACACGCCCTTGAGATTTAACTTAGGCATTATAAGTTGTATTAATACCTGGACCTGTGTCATATGCCCCCGAGATTTAGTTTAGGCATTATAATCAGGATTTATACCCGGAGCTGTGTGACACTCTCCCGAGATTTTTTGTATTCCTACCAGGGGCTAGGATACGCCCCTGAGATTTGTCTTAGGCATTATAAGTTGTATTTGTACCAGGGGAAATGGGAAGATAGGTTTAATTTAGTATATAATTATTAATATCATTTTGATTCATTTTCAAACCATTTTACATCAAACTTTTATCACTATTGCTCGCTTTTGCTCTTTTTTGCTCCTATTGCTGTTTTCTTACAAAAACACTCATTTTGTGCTAAATTTTATCATCAGCACAAAAAAGAATGCAAGATACACCAAACAAAAGCATAAAGTTAGGTAAAACACATCAAAACGCACGGCTAAAACAAGAACATGCACAATTCACTTAAAATTGCAAAAAGGGGTGGCAAAATGCCCAAATCTAGAGCATGGGTGGATTAAAAAATAAATTTGCCCAAATTGATGTATACTCTAAATTTGGGTGGTGCAAAGCTGAAAAAACTGAAGAAAAACAGGAAGAACAGCAAGTTGCATACGATGAACAAGCTTGAACAATTCACTTTAACTTGCAAAAATCGATGGCAAAATGAACAAATCAAGTGCAAGGATTCTTTGTACACTTCAAGAACATGTTCATAATGATGTCAACACTGATTTTGGGCGGTGCAAAGCAGGGGAAAAAAAAGGAGCAAGAACAGCCAGTTGAAAAAACTGGGCGGCGATGGCAGTAAGGTGGTGCAATGAGCTTTAAGCTTGCAATATTGTTTATTTTAAGTAATCCAAACCTTATGTACTATAAATAGGGAGGTTGCAGAAGTGTTTTAGCATCTCATCCAATAAAAAACCAAATGGAAAGTAGAGAGAAAGGAAGGAAAAACAAGAGGAAGAAGAAGTTTAGTTTGTAATTTTGCATTTTAAAGTTATTTCTATCCTTTTTTTCTTTAACGTTCATGGATTTTGTTTTAGTTTTGCTTTATATGTCTACCATGGACTAATTTTGTCTTTCCAAGGCTACAATGTGGCCTGAGTTGTAATATACACTAGTTTCTAATTCATCGTATTCAAAGTTTGTTTATAGCGCTGTTTGAGCGTTTATCATTATTCTTCATGAGTTTTGAATGCTTTATCACCATTCAAAGCCTATAATGATTCATAACGAGTTCGATTGGAGATTTATAATGATTGCTAAAGTGATAAACTCGACAAATTGAGCAAATACTTGAGATAGATTAATGCGATTTCAGTGGTCTTAATAAAAACAATGGATCTTCAAAACTCTTTTTCCTATTTAAATTCATGCAAGAGATTGATGGTTTAATATGTGAAAGAGCATGCTAATGTTGCTCGAGAGAGAAATTTAGTGTTTTCGACCATCAACATATAATAACAACTTGAATATCGAGAATAGAAAGGCGTATTGATGCAATTAGGTGAAATCAGATGCTTGGCCCTTATTAAATCATAAAAATCCTCAAAAGTCAGAAAACCTTTTAAAAAAATCAGTAACTATTTTTGTTCTTTTTCATTTTGTTTTGTTTCATATGAAAAACGTCAAATTTTTGTCTGTCAAATAATGCTAAAGCTACCAATTTTGATACTTATTCAATAAAAATTCTCGTGGGAATGATACTCTACTCGCTCTCTATTACATGATATGACTTAGTGTACTTGTTAAGCAAACACCAATTAAGCATCAAGCTTTTGGCGCCGTTGTGGTGGATTGTTCTTATTTGAGTGATATCGATACCAACTAGTTTTGATACTAATTTGAAGTTTTTTTTGGTAGAAACTTGTGAAATTTTGTTTGCATTTGAAGAAGAATCTTTTATTTCATTTATTTCATTCCCTTTGTTTAATTTATAAAGGTTTTTTTTTTCATATACAACGCCCCCCTGAAATTGTGTTTTTAAAGTTTTGTTAAATTTGTGTTATTTTGTTGTTTTTCTTATGTTTTCTCTTTATTTCCAACTTTCTTTTACTTAAAAGTTCAAAAAAGTTTGAAAGTTAACATTGTTACTTTTAAGATTTTTAAAACATTCGTACTACTGCCCACTCCCCCCTTTAAAATTAGGTTTTTGTTAAGTTTTTATATTAGATTGTTGTATTTTAAAGCTTTCATATTAATTTTATCTTTCTTTTAATTCTTAATTCACCTAAATAAATTTTCAAAGTAAAGTTTGTATTTTTACGTTTTTCAAAACATTCCTATTACTACCCCCCACACTTTTTTAAAACTTTGTTTTTTTTTCAATTTGTGTTATATTCTTATATTTTTGTACTTTCTGATTTTTTTTATCTTACTTCTAACTTTTATGTTTATTTTTCATAGATTGTAATAAAAAGACATTACCCAGACTCTGAGTTTAACAAAGAATTTTGCTAAAGGTGATGGCTTGCAAAAGCTATATGAGACTCGATACCAAACTGTACCAAGATGGCCACTAAGAATTCATGAAATTAATGCATTATCTGCTTAACTCTCACTAATTCAAAAACAACTAGATAAAATTTTTTCGTACTCTTATATGTGAATTTTGTGCAGGTAACCATGCTAGTATGGAATGCCAAGTGGGTAACAGTTTTTCCTCATTGTATTTTGAACAGTATAACTGCATGTCAAATTATCAAGAAGCCCAGCATGACTCTTACTTTAACACCTATAGTCCAGGATGAATGAACCCCTTTAACTTTTCTTGCAACCATTATGAAGCACCTTGGTCACCCACTAATCCATCTCAAGAAAAAAAAAATGACTCAGAAGAAAAATTTAAGGAGTTCATGCCGGTAATTCAAGAAACCAAGGCTAACTTTAGAAAACAAGAAGCCTCCATCCGAAATTTAGAAACTCAAGTAGGGACTACATTAGAGGAACTTTCTGAGAGGTCCAAAGATTCCCTTCCGATCAATATCGCCACTAACCTAGGGGAACAAACTAACGCCATAACATTGAGGGATGAGAACAGATTAGAAGAACCACCTCAATGTGACATAAGCCCCTTGATTGACCCATCGCCACCAATAAGCAAACCTATCTTGATCAATCCACCATCACCAATGATCGAAATAGAGTGCCAAAAGTTTCTAACAAAGTCAAAGGCTTTCGTAGCCAGGCATAAAAAAATGTAGAAAAAGATCAACAAAGGAAATTCAAGTTGTGGCACATCAGGCTCAAGGATCCCATCGTTAGAGAAGGTGGAGGTCGTCATATAAAGAAGGGTACAAGGATGATCCACGGCTAAAAATGGTAATTGACGGTGGATGGAGGAAACTCCATTCTCCTTCAAGACATAGGATAGATTATCGTCAAAAGGTCAAGCGTTATAACTTAAGCGCTTCTTTAGAGGCAACCCAAGTGTTTCTTTCTTTACTTCTTTTATCTTATTTTCCTTTCATTTTTATTGTTCTCTCATGTTTCTGTATATTTTGTTCAAATATGCTTTTGAAACAAGTTTGGGGGTAACATGATGAGAACGTTCACAATCAAAATTCAATCTTCAAGCCTGGGAAGTATCTCTCACATACTGTTTCATTCTATGTATTCTTTTAACATTAAGGACAATGTTAAGCTTTAAGTTTAGGGGTGGGAGAGACATTTTGTCACATTTTCTAAATTTTGAACAATTTTTTCGAAAAGTTTTCTTATCTAGTCCTGCCTTATCTTTTAGAATCGGCTTTAGTGTCTCCCAAAGTTTGGAGCCTTTGTATGGGAATGTAGATAGTGTCGGCCAACAAAAACAATTTTCATTTTTTATAGTTTAAATCAGTAGTCTTTTAAATTTTCTTGCATATTTTGAACCAAATTTAAAACTGCAAAAAATTAAACAAAATTTGGAGATCTTATTGGCAAGCTTTTTAGGAAATATTTCTACTCTTTTCAACTTGTTTACTTTAATTAGATTTGAATAACCTTAGAATCAATTGTTTTTATGTTCTAATTGCAAAACATGATCTATTCTAAGGCACTATCTTGATAAAACCATGGTATTTGAGTTCACTAGTTAGCATGGCTATTTTACCTTTCTTTCTGATTAAAAGATGCTTAAATTTGAATGGATTGCATCAAGATTATGATTTGCATAATAGAATTTGAAGAGTTATGCCTAAGATTAAAGAAAAATATGAAAAAAAAAATTGAGGGATGTATCTCTAAGCACAGCCATCCCATGTAAACATTTAAAGATATGTGCTGCCTGTCATGAGGACATCTCAGTTGTGGCTTCTCTTACTCATGCGGTCATCGCCTAGGGGTCAAGAGTTTGATTCTCGCTAAAGATATACTCGTGAAGTCATAAAGAGGGCGTCTCAATGGTGGCTTCTCTTATCCATGGGGTCATCGCCCAGGGGTAGGAGTTGGATTCTCGCTGAAGATATACTCATGCAGTCATAATGAGGGCATCCCATTGGTTGCTTGTCTTACCCATGCCATCATCGCCCAGGGGTTATGAGTTTGATTCTCGATGGAGATATACTCATAGGCTGGATTGACTGAGGCAGATCATTCCCTCAAAAAAAAAAAAAAATTGAAGGAAAGCGAAACTTTTATGAATAACTTTTAGTCTTGGGCATACCTGAGATGTCTTGTTATGAATGCCATGTTTTTTTGTCATCTATTCGGTTTGAATATCTTGAGATTAAAAAGAATGGATAAACTTAATTTGCTTAGCTAACTTTTGAATTCAGTTACCTAGGTGATTGATGGGTTTTCTTCCTTACAAAGATTCTTTTTCCGTTAGAACACTAAACTTTGAGTCTTGGTCATGCTTTTCTAATAGTAGTCTCGCTTTGAATTGGGATAAATTCTTAGAAAGTATGAGATCATGCGCTTTAATATTTATCCTTGCTCGAGGACAAGCAAGATTTAAGTTTGGGGGTATTTTAATAAGTCTAATTTAGTATATAATTATTGATATCATTTTGATTCATTTTCAAATTATTTTACATCAAACTTTTATCGCTTTTGCTCTTTTTCACTCCTATTGCTATTTTCTTGTAAAAACACTCATTTTATGCTAAATATAGCTAGATTTTATCATCAACAACAACAAGAATGCAAGATACACCAAACAAAAGCAAAGGTTGGGTAAAACACACGGCTACAGGAAGAACAACAAGAACGTGCACAATTCACTTTAAATTGCAAAAAGGGGTGGTAAAATGCACAAATCAAGAGCAAGGATGGATTAAACAATACATTAACATGTCCAAGATAATGTATACTCTAAATTTGGGTGGTGCAAAGCTAAAAAGGCTAAATAAAAGTAGCAAGAACGGCAAGTTGCACAGGATGCCCAACAAGCTTGAACAATTCACTTGAACTTGCAAAAATGGGTGGCAAAATGAACAAATCGAGTGCACGGATGCTTTGTACCCTTCAAGAAAATGTTCATAATGATGTCAAAACTAATTTTGGGCGGTGCAAAGTAGAAAAAAAAATGTGCAAGAACAACAAGTTGCAAAAACTGGGCGACAATGGCAGCAAGGTGGTGCAATGAGCTTTATGCTTGCAATATTTTTTATATTAAGTAATCCCAACCTTATGTACTATAAATTGGGAGGTTGTGGAAATGTTTTAGCATCTCATCCAGCAAAAAACCAAATAGGAAGTAGAGAGAAAGGGAGGAAAACCGAGAGAGAGATGAAGAAGGGAGGAAGAAGAAGTTTGGTTTGTAATTTTGCATTTTTAAGTTCTTTCAATCCTTTTCTTCTTTAAAATTCATGGATTTTGCTTTAATTTTTCTTTATATTATGTCTAGCATGAACCAATTTTGTCTTTCCAAGGCTACAATGCAGCCTAATTTGTAATATATGCTTCTTTCCAATTCAACTCATTCAAAGTTTGTTTATTGCACTGTTTGAGTGTTTATCATTGTTCATCATGAGTTTTGAATGCTTTATCACCATTAAAAGCCTATAATGATTTATAATAGGTCTGAGAGGAGATTTATGATAATTGCTAAAGTGATAAACACTGCAAATTGAGTTAATGCTAGAGATAGATTAATGCGATTTGTGTGGTCTTTAGTATAAACCATGGACCTTCAAAACTCTTTTTCTTATTTAAATTCATGCAAGAGACTGATGAGTTAATATGTAAAAGAGCGTGCTAAGTGTTTCCCAAGAGAGAATGTTTCGTAATATAGAATTTTTGACCATCAACATGTAATAACAACTTTAATATCGAGAGTAGACATTATAAGTCATATTTATACCGGAGGCTGTGTGGCACGCCCCCGAGATTTAGCTTAAGTGTTACATGCTGTATTTATATAGGGGGCTATGTGGTACGGCCCAGAGATTTAGCTTCGGAGTTATAAGTTGTTTTTACGCTGGAGGCTGTGTGACACACCCTGAGATTCAGTTTAGACATTATAAATCATATTTACACTTGGGGTACCATGAGCTTTTTGATACGCCCTCAAGATTTAGTTTATGAGTTATAAGTTGTATTTATACCTGTGGCTGTGTGACACGCCCTCGAGATTTAAATTATGCGTTATAAGCCGTATTTAGACCGAGGGCGGTGTGACACACCCTCGAGATTTGGCTTAAGTGTTATAAGTCGTATTTATTCATGGCGCCGTGTCATATCCAAAATTTAGTTTAGGCGTTATAAGGCATAATTATACAGGGGGCTGTGTGACACGCTCCAGAGATTTAGCTTAGGCATTATGAGTCGTATTTATGCGGTGGGCTGTATACGCCTCCAAGATTTAGCTTAGGCGTTTTAGATAGTGTTTATGCCGGGGACTATGTTACATGCCCTCGAGATTTAGTTTAGGCGTTATGTGTCATACTTATGCCGGGGAAAATGTGACCCCCCTTCGAGATTTACTTTATGAGTTGTCAGTAGTATTTATACCAGAGTCTGTGTGACACGCCCCCGAGATTTAGTCTAGACGTTACAAGTCATATTTATTCCGGGGCCCGTGTGACATGCCCTTGAGATTTAGTTTAGGCATTATAAGTCTTATTTCCCAAAGATTTAGTTTGGGAATAATAAATCATATTTATACCGGGGGCATTTAGCAAAGGCATTATAAGTCCTATTTATAACGGTGGCAGTGATACACCCCCGATATTTAGCTAAGGCATTATGAGTTGTATTTATACCGGGGGTAGTGTGACACACCCTCGAGATCTAGTTTAGGCGTTATTAGTAACATTTGTACTAGGGGCTGTGTGGCACGCCCCTGAGATTTAGTTTAGGTGTTATAAGTCATATTTCTACTATGGCTAGCATGACACGTCCCCGAGATTTAGTTTAGACATTGTAAGTCGTACTTATACTGGGGGGAGTGCTACATGTCCCCAAGATTTAGTCTAGACGTTATAATTCTTATTTATACCGGGCCTATGTGGCACACCCCCGTTATTTAGTTTACGCCTTATATGTCATATTTATGCCGGGGGCAGTGTGATTCACCTCGAGATTTAGCTTATGTGTTGTAAGTCGTATTTTTGTTGGGGGTAGTGTGACACACCTTCGAGTTTTAGTTTAGGTGTTGTAAGTTGTATTTATACCGGGGGCTATGTGACACGCCTCCGAGATTTTGTTTTGACGTTATGAGTCATATTTATACTGGGGGCTGTGTCACATGCCCCTGAGATTTTTTCGAGGCATTATATTTCGTATTTATACCAGGGGCAGTGTTACATGACCTTGAGATTTAGACTTGGCATTATAAGTCGTATTTATACAGGGGACTATGTGACACGCACTCTAGATTTAGTTTAGGTGTTTTAAATCTTATTTATATCGGGGGCTATGTGACACACCCACGAGATTTAGTTTTGGCATTACAAGTTTTATTTATAGCTAAGCCTGTGTGACATGCCCTCAAGATTTAGTTTAGACTATAAGTCATATTTATATCTGGGGCTGTGTGACCCGTCCTAGAGATTTAGCTGAGGCGTTATAAGTCATATTATTTTCTGGGGTTATGAGATATGCCACTGAGGTTTAGTTTGGCCGTTATAAGTCATATTCATACCAGGGGCAGTGTGACACGCGCCCAATATTTAGTTTAGGCATTATAAGTTGTATTTATAACATGGGCTGTATGACACGCCTCTGAGATTTATGCTAAGGAATTATAAGTGGTATTTGTACCGGGGGCTGTGTGACACACATTGGAAATTTGGTTTATACGTTATGAGTTATATTGATGTCGTCGCCTATGTGAAACGCCCCCGCGACGTACCTTTGGAGTTATAAGTCTTATTTATACCAAGGGCTGTGTGACATGCCCTCGAGGTTTAGTTTAGGCATTATAAATCGTATTTATACAGGGAGCTATTTGAGACGCCTTGAGATTTAGTTGAGGCCTTAGAAGTCATATTTATACCGAAGGCAGTGTGACACGCCATCATGATTTAGTGTAGGCATTATAAGTCATATTTATACCAGGTGCTGTGTGACACGCCCCCGAGATTTAGCCTAGGCGTTATAAGTCATATTTATACCAGGAGCTATGTGATATGCCCTCGAAATTCAGTTTAGGCATTATTTGTCATATTTATACCAAGGACTATATGATACGTCCCCAAGATTTAGTTTAGGAATTATAATACAAATCGTATTTATACCCGGGGCTATATGACACCCCCCTGAGATTTAGTCTAGGCATGATTAGTCATATTTATACCGTGGACAATCTAACATGCCCCTTAGATTTAGTTTATGCATCATAGGTAGTATTTATACCTGGGGCTGTGCCACGCCCTCGAGATTTAGTTTAGTCGTTAGTAGTCATATTTGTACTTGGAGCAGTGTGAGATGCCCCCGAGATTTAGTCTAGGCATTACAAGTCATTTTTATACCGAGAACTATGTGACACACCCTTGAGATTTAGTCTAGGCTGCACGATTCAAACTTATACCAAGGGATGTTTGACATGGCCTCGAGGTTTAGTTTATGCGCTACAAGTCGCATTTATACCATGAGCTTGGTGACATGTCCCCGAAATTTAGTTTAGGCGTTATGAGTCGTTTTTATGTTGAGGATTGTGTGACACGCCCGCGAGACTTAGTTTAGGCATTATTCGTCATGTACACATGGGGCTGTATGACACGCCCCCAAGATTTAGTTTAGGTGTTATAACGTGTACTCATACCGCGGACATTTTGACATGCCCCCAAGATTTAGTTTCGGCATTATACGTCGTATTTATGCCGGGGGATTTTTGACCCGCCCCTTAGATTTAATTTAGGTGCTATAAGTCGTATTTATTCCGTAAGCTGGCTGACACGCCCCCAAGATTTGGTATAGGTATTATAAGTTGTATTTATACTGAGGGCTATATGGTTCGCCACAAAAATTTAGTTTACGCATTACCAAGTGCACTTATATCGTCCCCGAGATTTAGATTAGGCTTCATAAACCGTTTTTGTGCTCGGGGGAAAGGGGTTCTGTGGTATGCCCCTGAGATATAGTTTATGCGTTATAAGTCATATTCATATAGGAGGCTGTGTGACACGCCCACGAGATTTAGTTTATGCAGCATAAGTTCTATTTATAGTAGGGCTGTGCGACACGCCCCCGAGATTTAATTTAGGCATTATGAGTCGTATTTATACTGGGGCCTATGTGGCGTGCCCCAAGATTTAGTTTAGGTGTTATAAGTCCTATTTATACTGACGGTTGTGCCATACGCCCTGATATTTAGTTTAGGTGTTACATGTTGTATTTGTATCAGGGGTTCTGTGACATGCTCCAGAGATATAGTCTTGGCTTTATAAGTGGTATTTATACCGGGGGCTATTTGACATGCCCCTGTGATTTAATCGAGGCGTTATAAGTCATATTTATACGGGGGGTGGCGTGACATGCCCCCTAGATTTGGTCAAGGTTTAATAAGTCGTATATCTATCGGGGATTGTGTGGCAACCCTATGAGGTTTAGTTTAGGAGTTATAAGTCGTACTTATACTGGGGGCTGTGTGACACGGCCCCTAGATTTAGCTCAGGCGTTATAAGCCGTATTTGTACCGGAGCCTATGTGACACGCCCTTGTGATTTAGCATATGCATTTTAAGTCGTATTTTTACAGGGAGCAGCGTCATACGCTCTAGAGATTTACTTTAGGCATTGTAAGTTGTATTAATACCCATGGCAGTGTGACACGCTCCCGGGATTTGGGTTAAGCGGTATAAGTTGTTTTTATACCAGGAGCAGTGATACGCCGCCGAAATTTTGTTTAGACGTTATAAGTGGTATTTGTTTTGATGGGCTGTGCGACATTCCCCCGAGACTTTGTTTGGCAGTTGTAAGTCGTATTTATATTGGGGGCAGTGTGACATGCCCCCGAGATTTATCTTAGGCGTTATAAGTTGTATTTATGTCGGGGGCTGTGATACGCCCCTAAGATTTAGCTTCAGTGTTATAAGTTGTATCTAAACCAGGGGCAATCTGACACGACCCTGAGATTTAGTCAAGGTATTATGAGTCGTATTTGTACTGCGAGCGGTGTGTCAAGCCATCGAGATTTAGTTTAGGCGTTATAAATTGTATTTATGCTAGGGGCTGTGTGAAGCGCCCTTAAGATTTAGTTTAGGCATTATACATTGGATTTATATCGAGGATTAACACGTCACTGAAATTTAGTCTAGGTATTATAAGTCGTATTTATACTGGGGGCAGTGTGACATGTCCCCGAGATTTTGTCTAGACATTATAAGTCATATATACCATGGGCTATGTGGCACGCCCCCGAGATTTAGATTAGTTGTTAAATGTATTTATACAGGGGATTGTGTGATACGCGCCCAAGGTTTAGCTTTGGCGTCACAAGTCGTATTCATTACCGGGGCTGTGTGATGCGGCACCAAGATTTGGTTTAGGTGTCATAAATCGTATTTATACCGGGGGTACCAAGGGCTGTGTAGTATGCCCTTGAGATTTGTTTACGCATTATAAGTCATATTTATACCGATTGTTGTGCGACATGCCTTCGAGATTTAATTTTATAATTACAAGTTGTATTTATACCGGGGGCTGTGTGACACGCCCTTGACATTTAGTTTAGGCGTTATCTCTCGTACTTATACTGAGAGCTACCGATATTTTGTTGGGCATTGTATGTAGTTGTTTTACGTGAGGTTTTCTAACACGAACCTAAGATTTAGTTTAGGCGTTTTATCCCGGGTCGTGTGTCACGCCCTCGAGATTTAGTTTATGTGTTATGGGTTGTATGTATAACGGCGGCTGTGAGATTTACCTTGTGCATTATAAGTTGTATTTATACCACAGGCTAGGTGACATGCCCTCGAGATTTAATTTAGGCGTTATAATTCATATTTAGACTAAGGGCTAATTTTTTAATATTTTTTTATAATGGTAAATTGAGGGGAGGTGGTGCTCTAGTGGGGGCTCGAACCCCGACGCTCTCACATAGGCAACCGGGAACCACACCACTAGGCTATGAGCTACTTGCTCATACTGAGGGCTATGTGACACACCCCCAAGATTTTGTTCAGGCGTTATAAGTCATATTTATGCTAGCACTTGTGTGAAACACTTCCGAGATTTAGTTTAGGCATTATAAGTAGCATTTATCGGACACCTTGGTGACACACCCCCAAGATTTAGTATAGGCATTTTAAGTAGTATTTATACTGAGGGCTGTCTAGTATACCCCCGAGATTTAGTTTAGGTGTTATAAATCGTACATATCCTACGGGCAGTGTGACACACCCTCGAGATTTAGTTTATGCATCACTAGTCGTCTTAATATTGGGGCTAGTGTGACAAGCCCCCGAGATTTATTCTATGCGTTATAAGTTGTATTTATACTGGGGGTTGTGTGACACACCTCCGAGATTTAGTTTAGACGTTATATATCGCATTTATACCGAGAGATATGTGACACACCACAAAGGTTAAATTTAGGCATTATAAGTCGCATTTGTAGTGGTGGCTGTGCGACATACCTTCAAGATTTAATTGAGCCTTTATCATTCGTATTTATAACGGGTGCAGTGGAACACGCCATTGGGATTTAGTTTAGTCATTATAAGTCGCATTTATACCGGGGGTTGTTTGACAGGCCCTCGAGATTTAGTTTAGGCATTACATGTCTTATTTATAACGGGGGCTGTGTGACACACCCTCGAGATTTTGTTAAGGTGTTATAAGTCATATTTATATCGTGGGCAATTTGACACACCCCTGAGATTTAATTTCTGCGTTATAAGTTACATTTATACTGGGGGCCGTGTGGCATGCCCGCGAGGTTTAGTTTGAGCGTTATAAGTGATATTATCACTGAGGGCTGTGTGCCACTCCATGGAGATTTTGTTTAGGCGTTATAAGTCATATTTATGTCATGGACTGTGTGACTCGCCCCCGAGATTTAGTTTTATGAGTCGTATTCATACCGGAGACTATGTGGCTTGCCCTCGAGATTTAGTTTGTGCGTTATGAGTCGTAATTATACCAAGGCTATGTGACACGCCCTTGAGATTTATTTAATGAGTTATAAGTGGTATTTATACCGAGGGCAGTGTGACACGCCCTTGAGATTTAGTTTATGCGTTATCAATCGTGTTAATACTAGGGGCTGTGTGACATGCCCCCGGGATTTAGTTTTGGCATTATAAGTCATATTTAAACCGAGGGTTGTGTTAGAGGCCCTTAATATTTAGCTTAGGCGTTATAAGTCAAATTTATTCCGAGGACAGTGTGTTACGCCCCCATGATTTTGATTATGCATGATGAGTCGTGTTCGTACCGATGGTGTGTGATGCACCCCCGAGATTTAGTTTATGCATTATAAGTCCTATTTGAGCTGGGGGCTGAGCGACATGCTCCCAAGATTTAGTTTAGCCGTTATGTGTCGTATTTATATATGCCACTGTGTGACACACCCCCTAGATCAAGTTCAGGCATTGTAAGTCATATTTAGACCGGAGGCTGGGTGACATGCCCACGAGATTTTGTTTTGGTGTTATAGGTCGTATTTTTACCCGGAGTTGTGTGACATGCCCCAGATATTTAGTTTAGGCATTATATGTGGTATTTAAACCATCGGCTTTGTGACACGCACCCAAGATTTAGTCTTGGCATTGTGAGTAATATTTAGTCGAGGTCTGTGTGTCACGACCTTGAGATTCAGTTTAGAGATTACGAATCGTATTTACACCAGGAGACTTGTGACACGCCCTCGAGATTTATTTTGTGAGTCATATTTATTCTAGGGGCTGTGTGACACGCCCTTGAGATTTGGTTTACACATTATAAGTTGAATTTATACTGGGGCTGTGTGACATGTCCCTAACATTTAGTCTAGGCATTATAAGTCGTATATGAACCAGGGGCTGTGTGACACTCCCACATGATTTAGTTTAGGCACCATAAGTCGTATTTATACTGGGGGTTGTGTGACATGCCCCCGAATTTAGTTTAGGCATCATATGTTATATTTATACCGAGGATTGTGTGGCACGCCCTCGAGATTTAGTTTATGAGTTATGAGTCGTGTTTAATCCGAGGGCTGGATAACACACCCCCGAGATTTAGTTAATGCTTTATAAGTGGTATTTATAACGGGGGTTGTGTGACATGCCCTCGAGATTTAGTTTATGTGTTATCAATCATATTATTACCGAGGGTTTTGTGACTTGCGCCCGAGATTGTGTCTTGGCGTTAGAAGTCATATTTATACCGGGGGGTTGTTTGTAGGCCTACAAGATTTAGTTTAGGCATTATATGTCTTATTTATAATGGGGGCTTTGTGACAAACCCCCGAGATTTTGTTTAGGTGTTATAAGTCATATTTATATCACGGGCAATGTGACACGCCACTGAGATTTAATTTCTGCGTCATAAGTCGTATTTATACTGGGGGCTGTGTGGCATGCCCACGAGGTTTAGTTTGAGCATTATAAGTCATATTAGTACTGAGGGCTGTGTGCCACTCCTTGAGATTTTGTTTGGGCTTTATAAGTCGTATTTATGTCATCGGCTACGTGACTCACCTCCGAGATTTAGTTTCGGCGTTATGAGTCGTATTCATACCGGAGACTGTGTGGCATGCCCTCGAGATTTAATTTGTGCGTTATGAGTCGTATTGATACCTAGGGTATGTGACACGCCCTCGAGATTTATTTAATGTGTTATAAGTGGTATTTATACCGAGGGCTGTGTGACACGCCCTTGAGATTTAGTTTATGCGTTATCAATTGTGTTAATACTAGGGGCTGTATGACATGTCCCTGAGATTTAGTTTTAGCATTATAAGTCGTATTTATATCGAGGGCTATGCTACAGGCCCCTGAAATGTAGCTTAGGCGTTATAATCAAATTTATTCCGGGATAGTGTGTTACGTCCCCATGATTTTGCATAGGTGTTATGAGTCATGTTTGTACCGGGGGTGTGTGACGCACCCCTGAGATTTAGTTTATGCATTATAAGTCTTATTTGTACCAGGGGCTGAGTGACATGCCCCCGAGATTTAGTTTAGTCGTTATGTCTCATATTTATATCAGCTGCTGCATGACACACCCCCTAGATTAAGTTTAGACATTGTAAGTCGTATTTATGCTGGAGGCTGTGTGAGATCCCTATGAGATTTCGTTTATGCTTATAAGTCACATTTGTACCGAGAGCTGGGTGACACGCCCCAGATATTTATTTTAGGCGCTATAAGTCGTATTCGCACTAGGGGCAGTATGACGCGCCCTCAAGATTTTGTTTAGGCATAATAAGTTGTATTTATACCATGGGCAGTGTGACTAGCCCCCGAGATTTTATTTAGGCGTTACAAGTTGTATTTATACTGGGGCCTGTGTGACACGCCCCCGAGATTTTGTTTCGGCGTTATATGTTGTATTTATACTGTGGGCTTTGTGACAAGCGCTCAAGATTTAGTCTTAGCATTGTAAGTCGTATTTAGTCCGAGGTCTGTGTGTCACGACCCTGAGATTCAGTTTAGGTGTTATGAATCATATTTACACCGGGGGATGTGTGACACGCCCTCAAGATTTAGTTTTTGAGTCTTATTTATACTAGGGGCTGTGTGACATACCCTTGAGATTTAGTTTATATGATATAAGTCGTATTTTTATCGGGGCTGTGTGACACATCGTCGACATTTAGTCTAGGCATTGTAGGTCATATTTGTACCAGGTTCTGTGTGACTTTCCCCCGAGATTTAGTTTAGACATTAAACGTTGTATTTGTACTGGGGGCTGTGTCTCCTGACTACAAGATTTAGTTTGTGCATTATAAGTCGTATTTATACTGGGTGTTCTGTGACACGCTATTGTGATTTACTTTATGTGTCATAAATCATATTTATTCTTGGGGCTGGGTGACATGCCCCTTAGAGTTAGTTCAGGATTTATTAGTCCTATTTATACCCGAGGCTGTGCGACTCACCCCCGAGATTGGTTCTAGACATTATGAGTCGTATTTATACCAGGGGCTGTGCGACATGCCCCTATGATTTAGATTATGCGCTATAAGTTGTATTTATAACTGGGGTTGTGTAACGCGCCCCTGGTGTTTAATGTATGCATGATAAGTCGTGTTTGTAATTGTGGCTGTGTGACACGGCCTTGAGATTTAGTTTAGCCGTTATAAGTTGTATTTATACCGGGGGCTGTGTGGCACGCCCACGAGATTAAGTTTTGGCGTTGAATGTTGTATTTATACCATTAGCCGTGTGACACGCCCATGAGATTTAGTTTAAGCATTATAAGTCATATTTATACCTGGAGCTGGGTGACATGCCCCCGAGATTTAGTTTAGGGTTTATAAGTTGTATTTGCACTGTGGGCTGTGTGACACGCTCCCGAGATTTAGTTTAGGCGTTATGTGTCGTATTTATACCGTGGGCTGTGTGACACATCCCTGAGATTGAGTTTAGACGTTATGTGTCGTATTTATACCGTTGGCTATGTCACACATCCCCGAGATTTAGTTTAGACGTTATATGTCATTTTTATATCAGGGGCATTGTGATGCACTGTCATGATTTTGAAATCCTTGATCATTAGTAGTTGCTTTACTTTGTGAATATTTGAATAAGGCTTGGTGGGAAAGTGCTTGTGCGTGTGTTTGGCGGCTAAATTAATTAGTAGTGGTTATGTGTTTCTTCTTGAAGTGTATTTCGAGATATTTCTAGCTCACCAGCTTAGCGAAGAAATTAGTCTAAGTACTTGGATTCTTCTTGTATTGAGATTCATTGAATGAAATTGACTCCTATCTTCTTCTCTCAACTGAATCTTTCTCAAATTCTCATCTCTTTTCTTTTTCTCAACTCAAGTTCTTTCTCTCTCTTAGGTTATGATCAAACATTGATATTGATCCATAATAATTGGTATCAGAGCTTGCACAATTTCTTGTTCAAGCTACCTTGACGTTCGATCAAACTGGCCAAAGGTAGAAAACAAGCAACTATGGTAGGAGCTGCAGCTGCGGATTTGAATCAGGCTGAAAGGATAGCTGAATGCAAAACAGATTGACACGTTTGATGGAATGCAACCTCAGTCGTGGATTAAGAGATGTGAGGGGTACTTTCGCTTCTATCATATGGTCGATTCGAAGAAGGTGGAGCTAGCAGCAATTCATTTACAAGGAGATCAGGAAGTGTGGTTCCATAGCTTCATACTTGGGAAACCTTCCCTTACTTGGCCTGAGTTTGCGGATGAATTCTGGGAGAGATATAGAGATGAGGCGGACAATTTCGACAAAGGGGCACAAACAACTTCAATAAAGGAGTACATGATGCAATTTGAGAACTTGAGAGATAGAATGATAACAACGAATCCTAGAGCTAGCGAGACTTATTATGTCTCTAGTTTAGTTATTGGCCTCAAGCCAAAGATCAAGAATCTTGTCAAGGCAATGAATCCACTGACTTTATCCAAGAATCAACTGTCCTTGCAGCTTCTGATGTATAAAGAAGCAAGGGTGGCCAAGCAGCACCATCTTTGCAGCATAATCCTACTGTGACTCCTAAATCCTTGAGTTTGGAGGAGAAGAAATCTCAGAGGTTGTTGTTACAAACCGAAATCCGAGGCTAGAGTAAAGTTGGCTTTTGGAGGGAAAACTAGTAAAGCATCACAATTCAAGTTAAATTCTGTAATTTGCTGCTGTTGTGCTGGTGTGCTGCTACGCGTGAGCTATGCTGCTGCTGAGCTGCTGTTAACTGCTGTTAATTGGCGCCAAAATACCTTTTAATTGCTAGTTATATATTTTTAGATATTTTCTAGATATTTTCTAGTGAGTTAGTTAGTTAGGTTGTCTTGATACAATGTAGTAGCTTTGCTTGTTTTGCTTATAAATAGACCTTTCTGCTGTAAATATTGGGATTCAATCAAATATCAAACACAATCTCATTTTGAGATCAATATTCTCTCTCTCACCTAACTCTCTCTATTTTCTCATCTAATTTCCCTTCTTTCTGTCATCTAAACTCTATATTCTTTCTCATCTCATACTCTTTCTATCCCAACCTAGGTTAAGGCTCAAGAGAAATCTTCGAAACCTTAACAGTTGTGTTTTAAGCGCAATTAGAGATATTTCTTTGCACATAAATGCAATCCGAAGCTCCTTATGTTAGTATCTGGAGCTGAGGCTGAGGATGGTTCAGAAGGACAGGAAGTGGAAGCTGGATTAAGCGATCAAGTTGAAGAAATACAAGATGATTCAAATGACGATGAAATGGAAAGGGTCGATTTTGAGTTGTTGGAGGTGTGTAAATTCAGTAAAGCAGGAAAGTAGTTGTGAGCTCAGACCATAACAAGCACCACAGATCCTTTATCTGGTGCACTTGATGTTGGAAGTCTTTTCGATTGGGGAAGGAACGAATTACAAGAGTTCTAGGAGATGTTTGGCCTTGGGTATGACCTCATAACTGGTGCTCGATGCCAAGATAAGATAATGGTTATATCACTTGAAGATTTGGATAAACTGCAACTGTATAGTCCTGATCTGGTGAAGAACCTGCGTGCGTTTGGGGTGATCTGCAGTGAGGTTTCGGAGTGGAAAATCATATGCATAAGCTTCGATATCTTCTCAATGTTTGGATGGAAAAGATCAATGCAACATCGAGGATAATTTTAGCTGAATTTGGAGTGCATTTCAGTAGCAGGGGTTGGAACAGAATTACTCAGAGTTTGAAGAAGTTTATAGCTGTTCAAGAACTCTATTGGTACCTTCACTTGCTATATTTGTTACTCATGCTTGAGAAGGTTGACAAAGAAGCAAAGCTGGATCATTTGAGGTATATTTGGTGGTTGAATGAGCTTTGGATCCAGGAAATAATCGAGAACAAGTTGAGAAGGTTGAGCTGCAGCATGGACAGTGAAGATTGTAATGTTTTGGATGTTCAAGTTTTATCAACGTATACTTGGCATCCCACACTGGTTAATGAGTTCCTAATTCGTGTGTCTTATGCAAGAGTATGAGAAGAAGTGGCTGAAATGTTCAGATCCCACAAGTTTACTCTCAATATTCCACCAAAGGTCGTTTTGGAGGATGTAGAAAAGTCTTAGAGAATTTCTTCACTGTTGGTAGTGAATAAGCTGATCAGATTAAGTTTGGTTGGTGCTATCATGTTGGTTGGAAGGTGTAACAACGTGTTCACATCAATGAGCCTACATTTGAACAAGAAACGAGCTGAAAACTGTCAATTTGATCTGCATCGAGTTTGCAATGCTGGTTTACTGGACTCTGCAGCAGCTTTGGTGAAATTGGGAGGCAATCAAGGAATTATTGAGCACATCATGAGTTGGGTTAGCAGGTGGTTGTGTGAGCTGAATAAGTTGGACATCTTTGTGGCTGAGCACCTTAACCCAGTAAGGAATCAAGTTCCAGAAGCTAATATGCACTTTCGGCATGACGATTGGCAAGTTCGGGTTGAAATAATTCTGTTTTGGAGCTGTTTGAGCTGCAAGGGAAAATGCCTATAAGCTGATTTTGATGCGTGGTTCTCTTGGTTTGAAATTGGAAGGCCTCCCCAGTTGTTAAAAGACTTCAAATACAATTTTGTATGGTTCACGACATTCAAAGTCAGTTGTGCAGCAATCCACCAGCAGGAATCCAGCAGTCCTGATATGCTTTGTGATACTTAGCAGCAAGTTTGGGTCTTGAGCTATATTAACTGGATTATGAGGTGTCGTGGATGTATTGTTGATGTTTGGTTCGATCAATGCAGGCCTCCTGAAGAGCACTCCTCATTCATATGCAAGCATTGTGTCAAACAAGAATCACACTCATGTACCTGCTAAAATTCAGGCAATACATCACTGCTTGAGAGCACTCATTCATATGTGGATAGAATCGTCATTGTCATAACTCTCTTCTATTCTTGAGGATAAGATTGTTTTCAAGGGGAAGGGAATGTTACAAACCGAAATCCGAGGCTACAGTAAAGTTGGCTTTTGGCGGGAAAACTAGTAAAGCATCACAATTCAAGTTAAATTCTGTTATTTGCTGCTGTTGTGCTGGTGTGCTGCTCCGTGTGAGCTGTGCTGCTGCTGGGCTGCTGTTAACTGCTGTTAATTGGCGCCAAAATACCTTTTAATTGCTAGTTATATATTTTTAGATATTTTCTGGATATTTTCTGGTGAGTTAGTTAGTTAGGTTGTCTTAATACAATATAGTAGCTTTGCTTATTTTGCTTATAAATAGACCTTTCTGCTGTAAATATTGGGATTCAGTCAAATATCAAACACAATCTCATTTTGAGATCAATATTCTCTCTCTCACCTAACTCTCTCTATTTTCTCATCTAATTTCCCTTCTTTCTCTCATCTAAACTCTATATTCTTTCTCATCTTATACTCTTTCTATCCCAACCTAGGTTAAGGCTCAAGAGAAATCTTCGAAACCTTAACAGTTGTGTTTTAAGAGCAATTAGAGATATTTCTTTGCACATAAATGCAATCCGAAGCTCCTTATGTCAGTATCTAGAGCTGAGGCTGAGGATGGTTCAGAAGGACAGGAAGTGGAAGCTGGATTAAGCGATCAAGTTGAAGAAATACAAGATGATTCAAATGACGATGAAATGGAAATCTCAGTAAGGGCTTTGACTAGAAATGGCTCTCATAATTCAATAAGAATCAAAGGGGAAGCTGGCCACAAGCCACTTCTGATCTTTATTGATAGTGGTAGCGCACATAACTTTGTTGATCCAAAGATTGTCAAGAGAGTGGGCCGTGAAATGATCAAGACAAGTCCTTTAGCTGTGAAAGTTGCTGATGGAAATTCGATGCTAACTCAAACCAAATATAAAGAATTCAGCTGGTAGATGCAAGGCCATCAGTTTGTGTATGATTTCGGAGTTTTGAAATTGGGTGGTTGTGACATGGTTCTTAGTGTAGATTGGATGAAAACAATCAGTCCATTAGTGTTTGATTTTTCTTGGCTATCAGTCTCTTTTGATTTAAATGGTAATGCTGTTAAGTTGCAAGGCATTATAGAACAAAGGCAGCTCTAGGTGATGAGTGGCAAAAGGTTAGACGGGGTGATCAAGAAAGGAGATTATCAATGGATAGCACATTTGTTATGCATTAATACTGAGTCAATAGAAGCTCAGGTGAATTCTAATCCCTCAATATGCAAGTTGATTCAAGATTATGAAGAATGGTTTGAGCAACTAACCTCCCTTTAACTTAAAAGGCCCTTGGATCATGCTATACTGCTAAAATCAAATTCAGACCGAGTCAATTTAAGGCCTTATAAATATCCTCATTCTTGGAAATGTGAGATAGATGGACAGGTGGATGAGCTTTTAAAAAACTGACTTTATCAAACATAGCCATGAAGCAGTGGCCAACAGCTGCATCCTCAAGCAGTTGAGAGGATTCTTGGGTCTGCCCGGGTATTACCAAAAGTTTGTGGCTGGATATAATATGATAGTCAAGTCATTAACTGATCTCCTAAAAAGGGATGCTTTTTTGTGGTATGAAACAGCTTAGGAAGTATTTGAAAGACTAAAGGTAGCTATGTCCTCAGCTGTTGTACTTGCAATGCCAGATTTTAGTGTGCCTTCTATACTTGAAACGGATGCTAGTGGTAAGGGTGCGGGATTAGTTTTATCTCTGAAAGGAAGGCCTGCAGTTTACCTTAGCCAAGCTCTTAGTCCAAGGCATCTGAGTTTGTCCATTTATGGGAAAAAGTACCTCACAACTCTTATGACAATGAAGAAGGGGAGACATTATCTGGAGAGCCACCATTTCATCATCAGAATTGATCACCAAAGCCTTAAGTAGTTGCTTGAACAGAAAATCACCACAAGAGTGCAGCTCAAAGGCCTCATGAAGATGCTTGGACTGGATTTTTTATTGAGCATCTCAGTGGGAGGGAAAATCATGTTGTAGATGCTCTGTAACGCAAACAAGAAGAGGTAGAACCAGCTTCCTCCCTTGCTATTTTAGTTGTTTTGCCTTCTTGGATGGAGGATGTTTATAAGTCCTATGAAGGTGATAGCCTCGCTCAAGATTGTATTGTAGCATTTAGTATCAAGTGTAGCCCTTCTGCTTTAGATTCTGAGGTGAATATTACTAATGGCATTGTGCGAATGAAGGGAAAGGTATATATTAGTTTAGTTACAGACTTAAGGAGATAGGTTATCTTGGCCTTTCATGATTCGGCTTGGGGAGGACACTCTGGAATTGAGAGAACCCGCCAAAGACTTAAGCAGTACTTCCAGTCGCCAGGCATGAAGAAGGATGTAGTGGAATGTGTTAAAGATTGTGATGTGGGTCAACGTACTAAAACTGATCATATGCATTATCAAGGCTCGCTTTAGCCTTTACCTATTCCTAATAGAGCTTGGCAACACATAGGTATAGATTTTATTGAGGGGTTGCCTAAGTCTGAAGGAAAGGAGATCATTTAGGTTGTGTTATAAATCGTTAGAATTTAACTGTAATTTTTTGCATTAGTGGCTAAGTAGTGTTTCAAGGGTTGAGTTGTATGCTTTTAAAAAATTAGTTGAGTCATGTTTGGCGCCAAAATGGCCAGTTCGGTGTTGCTGCAGATTTAGGCGCGAAAGTCTGTTTTTTGAAAGTTTAGTTGGTTAGTCTTGATGCATTGTATTCCAAGGTCTATAAATAGGATCTTAAGCTTGTAATCTCATCATTCAATGAAATACAAACTAATTTCCTTTTGGAATTAACTCTCTTTTCTCATCTCTTTCTCTATTTCTCATCCCCTTTCACTTCTCTTCTCACCTTAACTCTTTCTTCTACTAGGTTAGGCTTTCAATTCTTAATTGGAAGCTAATAAGTGGTATCAGAGCTGGTTCTGCAATCAATTGATTGATTGAGGCTAGAAAAATCAAAAAAACTATATGAAAAACATGATTGAAGGCGTGAGAACCAGATTTGGAGCTGGAGGTGCCAGTGCACTAGGTTCTGGACTTGATTTTGTGGCTGCGGTTACAAATTCTGGTGTGAATGCATCAACCGATCACTATAAAGAATTCAATGACAAGTTTGAACAATTGAATGCTAAGCTTGATCAGCAAAATGCGAGGTCTGATATGAAGTTTGAACAGCAAAATGACAACATTCAGCAGATGTTGAAATTGATGATGGATAAGTAGGCACGATTGCAAAAAATTGAGGAGAAAATTGAAAAATTGAAAGATCAGGTTGATAAATGAGGAGAATCAAGTGTTGAGGCAATCCTGAAGCCTGCAAGTTAGATTTCTCATCAAAAAGAGCCTGATCAGCAGCAAGAACATGCTGACTGGCTTGAGACTCTGGTGAGGAACCGTGACAAGTCTCCGATAGTTCAAGCCACTACAGTACCTTCAATTAACATTGGATCAGCAGAAAATCAATCTCTGCAACATGAATTTGACGTAGACAATCAGAATCGAGTCTCTGGACAGGCACATTGCAGGCCTGAAGCTTCGAATTCAGACCACAACAGCAGGCCTCAAAACTCAGTTTTGCAGAGCAGAGCTGATTTTGATGAGTTCGAACATTTGGACAGACCTCCTGATTGACATTATCACCATAGAAATGTGAGTAATGACATGATATCTGGTGGTAAGAATGGTAATCACAGGCAGCCAAGAGTTGAAATTGATCCTTTTGATGGCAAGTTACCAGAATCATGGCTTAGAAGGTGTGATCGGTACTTCATGTATTATGACATTCCTGATGACGAAAAACTTCAATTAGCTGCAGTACATCTACATGGCGACCATGAGGTGTGGTATTACAGTTTGTTAAAGAGCAAACCGAACCTTTCTTGGGGCCAATTCGTAGAAGAAATGTGCGAACGTTATGGAGAAGGAGAATCAATGGACGTTGTGGATAATTTTAACAAATTATCTCAAACTTCAATTGTGAGTGAGTACATGCTTAGATTTGAGAATTTAAGAGCCAATTTGCTGTCCATTTTGTCTATAGCTCCCGAGGATACGGAGTCATATTATGTGTCTTGCTTTATAAGTGGATTAAAGCCTAGGATCAAGAATATGGTGAAAGCCATTGGTCCTAAGACCTTGTTAAGTGCTTACAACAAGGCAAATTTGATAGAAGCCACTCATGTCCAACCGAATGACAAGTTTAAGCAGCCAAACAGCAAGTACAGGCCACAACAGAAAACAGGTTCAAGTGCAGGTGCAGGATCTGGTGCTGGATTTAAACGTGCTGTTGACAGAAGCTCGGTGAGACTTTACTTTCCTTGTAACCAGCCATATCAGCCTGGACATAGGTGCAAAACACAAGCAATAATGTGTGCTAAAGGGACCCGTGTTGAAGCTGAAATAGGCAGTGAACATTCAGCAGCAGAAAGTGATAGTGTTGGTGATTCTTCACAAGATGAATTGAGTGAAGATGAAGTGGAGATATCAATGAAGGCCTTAACCGGTAGTGGAGCTCATAACACTATCAAAATCAGAGGTAAGGCTGGAAAACATTCCATCATTATCCTCATTGATAGTGGAAATACACATAGTTTCATCGATCCTAAGTTGAGTAAGAAGGCAAGGCATGAAGCCATAAAGACTCATTCTTTGCAAGTGATGGTGGCTGATGGAAACTCTCTAACCATTCATAACAAGTGAATAGCATTCCCATGTTCTATGAAAGAACATCACTTCACCTTTGATTTCAGAGTTCTTCCTTTGGGGGGTTGTGATATGGTGCTAGGGGTGGATTGGATGAGGACCTTCAACCCGGTTATATTCGATTTTGATAAGATGACCGTGGCATTTGAGGTTCATGGGACCAAAATATCCTTGAAGGGCATGTCAGAGGAAGCTCAACTCAAGATAATTGATGGCAAACGTGTGCACGATGGGATCAAGAAGAAGGCAATACAATGGATAGGTCATTTGTTCATGATAGCTACGGTTGAGCTGCAGCAGGGTCTTCAACCAGAAGTGCAGACCTTAGTGGATGAATTTGGTGACATCTTTGAGCCATCTAAGAGTCTTCCTCCTCCACGGAGTGTGGACCATGCCATTCCTTTACGTGCAAATGCTGATCCGGTGAAAATTAGGCCTTATCGATATGCACACGGCCAAAAGTCAGAGATAGAGAGGCAAGTGGAGGAAATTCTTCACATGAACTTTATTAGACCAAACCATAGTCCTTTCACTTCACCCGTGATCCTTAAGAAGAAGAAAGATGGCTCGACTAGAATGTGTATTGACTACCGCCGGTTGAATGCTCTAACGGTGAAGAATAAGTTTCCCATTCCTATCATAGATGATTGGTTCGACGAATTACATGGTGCGTGCTTCTTTTCAAAGTTGGATTTGAGGCAAGGATACCATCATATTAGGGTCCTCGAGCCGGATATTTATAAGACAGCTTTTCAAACTCACCATGGCCATTTCGAGTTTGTTGTTATGCCTTTCAGCTTGACAAATGCTTCGGCCACTTTTCAAGCAGCCATGAACGACGTTTTCAAGCCTTTTCTGAGGAAGTCAGTGCTTTTTTTCTTCGACGATATACTGATTTATAGCTCAACATATGAAGCTCATCTCACTCACCACCGACAAGTGTTTGAATAGATGCGGCAACACAAGTTCTTTGCAAAGATGTCCAAGTGTTCGTTTGCTCAAGATAAGCTCGAGTATTTGGGTCATATCATCTCACACGAGGGAGTGTCTACTGATCCTAACAAGATCCGTGCAATGCAAGAATGGGCAATTCCGATCACCTTGAAGAAATTGAGGGGTTTCTTGGGGTTGACCGGTTATTATAGAAAATTTATTAAGGGATATGGTTCTATGGACAAACCCTTAACCGAGCTCTTGAAGAAGGATGCTTTCACATGGAACGAGAGATCTCAAGCTGCATTTGAAGCCCTTAAAGCCGCAATGTGTGCTGCACTAGTTTTGGCACTGCCAGACTTTACCGAAAGCTCCATTTTGGAGACCGATGCAAGTGGTACTGGTATAGGGGCTGTTCTTGCTCAAAAAGGGAGGCCTATAGCTTACTTGAGCCAAGCTCTTAGCCCTAAACATCAAGCGATGTCAACATATGAGAAGGAATATTTAGCTATCCTCTTAGCCGTGGAGAAATGGAGGCAATACTTGGAGGGCCGTAAGTTCATCATTCGAACGAATCATCAAAGCCTCAAGTATCTCCTTGAACAAAAGATCGTGATGAGGATTCAAAAGAAAGGTCTCGTGAAAATGCTAGGCCTTGATTACGACATCGAATATAGAAGTGGCAAGGAGAACACTGCTGCGAATGCTTTGTCAAGGCAATTTGAGGACTATAATCAGGCCAGCTGTGCTGCTGTTACCATGGTAATTCCTTCTTGGGTAGAAGAGTTACATAAGTCCTATGAGAGGGACCCTTTTGCTTAGGAAAAACTGGTTGCTGCTGTCCTCATACGCGATGCAAAGATCGTTGCTGCAGACACTGGTATCACTGTGTAGCAGGGGCTGATCCGTATCAGAGGGCTGTTGTATATTGGTTCAGCCACTGATTTGAGAGAACTGGTCATCCAAGCTTCACACGATGCTGCTTGGGGTGGTCACAAGGGTGTAGAAGGCACCTATCATCAAATCAAAGCATATTTTACATGGCCGAGTATGAAAAAAGATGTAAGTGATTACGTGAAGTCTTGTGAAGTTTGTCAACAAACGAAGTTAGGAGATCCTCGTTACAAGGGACTTCTTCTACCTCTTCCCATTCCGGAAGGGGCTTAGGTTCACAGTAGCATGGATTTCATTGAGGGACTACCGAAGTCCGAAGGCACGGAGGTCATATGGGTAGTGGTGGATCGTTTCACCAAGTATAGTCATTTCATTGCCCTTGCTCGACCCATCACCGCTGAAAAATTCACAAGGATCTTTCTTGACAACATTTACAAATTATATGGATTGCCTCAATCCATTGTGTCTGATCGAGATAAGATTTTCACAAGCACGTTTTGGAGGGAGTTGTTTAAGTTGATGGGTACTACATTGGAACTCAGTTCCTCTTATCATCCTCAAACGGACGGCCAAACCGAACGAGTCAACCAATGTGTAGAGCAGTACCTTCGGAGTATGGTCTTCTTGAGGCCCAAGGAGTGGAACCGTTGGCTTTCCTTAGCCGAATTTTGGTTCATTACCCACTTCCACACATCCATTAGCACTTCACCCTTCCAAGCATTGTATGGCCATCCTCCACCCTCTCCTATGATGTTACAACTACCGAAAGCCACCGATTCTGCAGCAACTGATTTAGTTCAGTAGAGGACGCAGTTTATGCAAGTGCTTAAGGACAATCTTCAACAAGCTCGAGCTTAGATGAAGTATTACGCTGATAAGAAAAGGCTAGACAAAAGCTATGACGTTGGTGACATGGTCTACCTTAAATTACAACCGCAGAGACAGTCCTCCTTGGCTGTCAGGCGTAATGTCAAGCTAAGTGCTCGATACTTTGGCCCATACAAAATTCTTAAGAAAATTGGCAATGTAGCTTATAAGCTCAACTTACCTACCCATTCATACATTCACCCCGTGTTTCACGTGTCCTTACTTAAAAAGCAAGTTAAAAAGGGAGCTGCTGCTGCTCGGGATCCTCCGGCTGCAGAGGCGAATGGTCTGCTGGTGCTGCAGCCTACTGCTGTAAAGGCTCGGAGGTCGCTGCAGAATGAACACGGTGCTGTGCAAGAGGTTTTGGTGACTTGGTGCAACTTTGACAAGGGTTTGATGACTTGGGAAGATTGCAATTTCTTTAAGATTCAATTCCCGAGCTTCACTTCTTGAGGACAAGAAGCTTCTCAAGAGGGAGGGAATGTTATGAATCGTTAGAATTTAATTGTAATTTTTTGTATTAGTGGCCGAGTAGTGTTTCAAGGGTTGAGTTGTATGCTTTTAAAAAATTAGTTGAGTCGTGTTTGGCGCCAAAATGGCCAGTTCGGTGCTGCTGCAGATTTAGGCATGAAAGTCTGTTTTTTGGAAGTTTAGTTGGTTAGTCTTGATGCATTGTATTCCAAGGTCTATAAATAGGATCTTAAGCTTGTAATCTCATCATTCAATGAAATACAGGCTGATTTCCTTTTGGAATTAACTCTCTTTTCTCATCTCTTTCTCTATTTCTCATCCCCTTTCACTTCTCTTCTCACCTTAACTCTCTCTTCTACTAGGTTAGGCTTTCAATTCTTAATTGGAAGCTAACAGGTTGTAGTGGATCGATTCACTAAGTTTGAACACTTATTGCTTTGAATCACCCAATTTCAGCTGAAAGACTTGTTAAGGTGTTCTTGGATAACATTTACAAGCGGCACGGATTTGCCCTCAATCTAATTTTTCAGATAGGTTGTTCACTAGTCATTTATGGCGTGAATTGTTTTTGTCATTGGGATCTTCTCTTGCTTTAAGCTCCTTCTGTCATCCTCAAACGGATGGGTAGACAGAAAGGGTGAACCAATGTGTTGAACAATATATGAGAAGTATGACATTTAGCTATCCCGAACATTGGCACGGATGGCTATCTTTGGCAGAGTTTTGGTACAACACGCATGCCCATTCTGCTCTCTATGAACAACTCCTTTCAAAGCACTCTACGGATGTGATCCTCCTTCCCCAATGGTGCTTCAAGGAGCTACTTCTCCTATGATAGAAGTCAATGAATTGTTGTTTCAGAGGAGACAGTTGATGCAACAACTTAAGGACAACTTGCAATTGGCTTAATCAAGGATGAAATTCTTTGCTGATAGGAAGCATTCTGATAGATCTTTTCAGGTTGTAGATTTGGTTTACTTGAAGCTGCAACCTTACATGCAATCGACTGTGGCAGTGTGCAAGAATTTTAAGATTTGTGCTCGTTATTTTGGTCCATACAAGGTGTTAAAGAAACTTGGAAGTGTTGCTTATAGGCTGGAGTTACCTCCTGATTCTTATGTTCATCTAGTGTTTCATGTGTCCCTTTTAAAGAAGCATGTAGCAGAAGGCAAGGTCTATTCAGCTTCACCTCTAGCAGCAACTACTAGTGGTGAAATTGTGCAAGAACCTACAGTAATACTGGATTCGTGCTCAGTTCAGTAGCAAGGCAAGAGGATAGAAGAAGTGTTGGTTCAATTGGCTAATTTGGATCAAGAAGATGCCACTTGGGAGGACTTGAAGTTTATCAGGAGTCAATTTCCTTCTTTCCATTCTTGAGACGAGAATATTCTTAAGGAGGGAGCATTTTCATGATTGTGAAATCTTTGACCATTAGCAGTTACATTACTTTGTAAATTTTTGAATAAGGCTTGGTAGGAAAGTGCTTGTGTGTGTGTTTGGCGGCCGAATTAGTTAGTACCAGTTAAGTGTGTCTTGATGAAGTGTATTTGGAGATATTTCTACCTCACTGACCTTGCTAGGAAATTAGTATAAGTTGTTGGATTCTTCTTGCATTGAGATTCATTGAATGAAATTGATTCCTATCTTCCTTTCTCTCTCAAACTCTCTCAAATTCTCATCTCTTCTCTTCTTCCCAACTCAAGTTCTTTCTCTCTCCTAAGTCATGATCCACAATTGATCTTGAATCATAAAACACGCCCTCGAGATTTAATTAAGGCGTTATAAGTTGTATTTATACCGGGAGCTGTATGACACGCCCCTGAGATTTAGTTTAGGCGCTATATATCGTATTTATACCGGGGCCTGTATGACACACCCCCAAAATTTAGTTTAGGCATTATAAGTCATATTTGTATCGAGGGTAGAGTGACATGCCCTCGAGATTTAGTTTGTGAGGTATGAGTTAAATTTATACCTGCGGTTGCATAACCCCCCCCCCCCCCCCCCCCCCCCCCCCCCCCCCCCCAAAGTTTTAGTTAGCGCACTGTATGTTGTTTATATACCTGGGGCTGTATGACATGCCTTCAAGATTCACTTTATGTGTTAGCAATCGTATTATTACCAGGGGTTGTGTGACATGCCCCCGAGATTGAGTCTAGGCATTATATGTCATATTTATACCGGGGCCAGTGTGACATGCCCCCGAGATTTAGTTTAGGCTTTATATGGCGTATTTAATACCGGGAGCTATGTGACGCGCCACGAGGTTTAGTTTAGGCGTTATAAGCCGCATATATACCGGGGGTTTAGTGCCACGCCTTTGAGATTTACTTTTATGTGTTATAATTCGTATATATGCCGGGGGCTGTGTGACATGTTAATTTATGGGTTATAATTCGTATTTATACTGGGGGCTATGTGACACACCCTCGAGATTTAGTTTAGGCGTTATGATTCATAATTATATCGTGGGCAGTGTGACATGCCCTTGAAAATTACTTTAGGGGTTATAGGTCGTGTTTAAAGCGGTGGTTGTGTGGCATGCCCCGAGGTTTTGTTTAGGCGTTATAAATCATATTTTTACCTAAAGCTGTGTGGCACGCCCCTGAGATTTAGTCTAGGTGTTATAAGTTGTGTTTACAGAGGGGGCTATGTGACACGCGCTTTAGATTTAGTTTCGGCATTGTATGTCGTATTTATACCCGGGTTGTGTTACACACTCCAAAAATTGAATTTAGGCATTATAATTCATATTTATATCGGGGGTTGTGTGACATGCCCTCGAGATTTAGTTTATGAGTTATGATTCATATTTATACCAGGGGCTGTATGACACGCCCCAGAGATTTAGTTAGTGCCTTATAAGTGGTATTTGTACTGGAGGCTATGTGACACGCCCTCGAGATTTGGTTTATGTGTTATGAGTCATCTTTTTTTTGAGGGTTGCGTGACATGCCCTCGAGATTTAATTAATACATTATAAGCGGTATTTATACAGGTGGCTGTGTTGCACTCCCTCGAGATTTAGTTTATACATTATCAATCATGTTATTAATAGGGTTGTGTGACATGCCCTTGATATTTAGTCTATGCGTTATAGCTTGTATTTATGCCACGGGCTGTGTGACACATCCCCGAAATTTAGTTTGGATGTTATAAGTCGTATTTACACTAGGGGTCGTCTGACACACCCCGAGATTCAGTTTTGGCATTATAAGTCATATTTATACCAGGGGTTCTGTGACATGCCCCGAGGTTTACTTTTAGCATTAAAATTCGTATTTATAGCGGGGTTGTGTAAAACGCCTTTGTGATTGAATTTAAGCGTTGTAAGTAGTATTTATACTAGGGCCCATGTGACATGCCCTTGAGATTTCATTTAAGCGTTAACAGTCGTATTTATACCGGAGGCTGTGTGATAGGCCCCGAGATTTGGTCTAGGCATTGTAAGTCGTATTTATGCCGGGGGCTGTCATGACTGTGATAGGAGGGGATAAGTAGTAATGAGTCATAAGTAATACTCTAGTCGCTCATTTCAATAATGTTCATGTATTTGCCTTAGTCTTGTTCATGTTAGTTAGGACTTAAGTGTGGCGGTTGTTAGTTGTGTCAAGATGGCGTGAATTGTTAGATATTTTTCATGTAATCATCCTATGCTAGGATTAGTATAAGTAGTGTTCCTTCTATTGTAATACTCAATGGATAAATGATTATTGATCTCTTTCTCTCTCAACTATAATTCTCTATTCTCTCTTAATCTCATCAAAATCTCTCTACTTTTCATCTATTTCACTTCTTATCTCATCTCATACTCTTTTATGCCTCTTTAATCACTAGGTTATGATCAAGATTTATCTTGAATCATAACAATTGGTATCAGAGTTTGTGAACTTGCATCAAATTGAGTTGAATTGAATTCAATTTGATTCTATTAGCATTAAATCAAGCTTATTTGCTGTCAAAATTCTTGATGATATTAGAACTGATCGAGATCGTGCTATATTTGATCATATTGAAGACATTCAAGATTGCTGTATTTGATCAAGATCGTGATGTACCTTCTTGGAGTCATGTTGAATTTGACATCACGTGCTGCTGTAAGATCATTATGATCAAGATTAGTTCAAAACCTGCTGTTGAGGTGATCACGTAGCTAATTCTTGTGACTTGTGCTATTGCTTCATCAATCCAGCTGGAATTGCATTCAAATCAGCTAAATCTATACTGATCTTGCTGAATAAACTCAAATTAGGTTCAGTACTTCAATCGAATAGAAGTGCTGAGTAGTGGTTGTGATTCTATTGCAATTCTGAAGTTGATCAACTCTAGTGCACTCACACACATTATACTTAGCGAGAGTGCTTGGTAGTGGTGAATTCACATTGAATAAGGCAGTGTTGCATTAGACTTTAGTTTTGCTTGTTTAGATTAAAATTGATCAACAAATTCAGTTCAAAGGTTGTAGTTAAAGTGATATGTAACAGAACTTGTGTTGTGGTTCAAGGTTCACTGATTCAATTGGATTCGTATTGGATTTTGTTGTCTTCAAATTTAACATTCCTGAATCAACAACACATCCGATTATTGAAGTGCATCATCAAACTCAACACTTATACCTGACTTCAACTACTACGATTGTGAACAGTTGCTGAAAGAAGTGCTCGATTTTACCAAAGTATAACTCGATCTACTTTAATCAAATTGAAGTAAGACCTATGCTTCGAATATTGCATATGAGTTGCGCAGGACTTGGGAAGCGATTTGGCCAGAAGAAAGAAACCAACTAAAATGGTTAGAGGTGTTACTACTCGATCACAAGCTGCAACATATGCTGAAACAGCAACTGGAACCGCTATTGGTGCTGCTGTCAATGTGGTAAATGCTATTGGAGGTGCTACTGAGCAAATGGGAATGTGGTAGCAACAAATGCAAGAGATATCTCTAGCATTTGAGTAAAGATTACACATGAGGCAAGATCAATTTGAGCATAAACTTGAGCAGCGATTGAATGGGATTCGAGAACAAATTAATAGACAAGCTGTTCCTCTTGGTGCTAGCATCTTACCTTTTATGCAACATCAAGAAAAAACTTCAGTACCTCCTACTTCTGGCGGTACCAGGCATGCTACTGTTGGGCCTTGTAAAGATAGGATTTCCAACCATGTAGCTCATTGACAAGTGGAAGAACAAGAAGAAACAATGGCCGTGTTGAGAAGAGCTGGGTTTAGGCAGCCAAAAGTTGAACTTAATGTTTTCGAAGGTACTCAACCATAGTCTTGGATAAGAAGATGTGAAAGATACTTTAGGTTCTATGCTACTCCAGAGGTAGAGAAGGTTGAATTGGCCGCGATTTATTTACAAGGAGATCAAGAAGTTTGGTATCATAGCTTGATCCTTAGCAATCCATCTATAACATGGCAAGAAATTTTCGAAGAATTGTGTGAAAGATACGGGGATGAAGATCTGGGAGACTTAGAGGACACTTTCAACAAGTTAGCCCAAGTGTGTAATGTCAAGGAGTACATGACTAGGTTAAAAAATTTAAAGGCAAGAATGATGTCCCCAAATTTGGGAGCAAAGGAGGCCTATTATGTTTCTAGCTTCATTAGTGGCCTCAAACCCAAGATCAAGAATCTAGTCAAGGCACTTAATCCTCTAACACTGTCTAAAGCTTATTCGAAGGCAAGATTGTATGAATCTACGATACTAACCAACTTTGAAGAGGGTTAAAGGAGTCAGTCAGGGGCTCCCTTGCAGCAAGTTGCACCTGATAGAGCTCAAGCATTGAGTTTGGAGGAGAAAAAGGCACAAAAGCTATGCTTCAAGTGTAATCAAAGGCACTACTTTGGTCACAAGTGTAATCCTTAACACTAATGGCTCCAACGGGAGCTGAAACTGAAGAGGATCAAAGGGATGGCTTAGAGCATTGCGATCCAGTTATAGATATGTCCCAAGACATGGAAGCCGTTGGATGTAGATGATGCAGAGAAGAAGGCTGAGAGTACTTGTTTGACCATAGCAACATTCCCATAAAATAAGGGTTCATGGATCTTTTTCTTACGAAGAAAATTCTCCCAGTATACCTGGGGCCAAGAATCTCTCAAAGGAGGGAGCACTGTTACGATTGTGATAGGAGGTGATTAGTAGTAATAAGTCATAAGTAATAGTCTAGTAGCTCATTTGAATAATAGTCATGTATTTGCCTTAGTCTTGTTCATGTCGACTTGAGTGTGGCTATTGTGAGTTATGTTTAGATGAAGTGAATCGGTAGATATTTTTCTAGTAATCATCCTAAGTTAGGATTAGTGTAAGTAGTGTTCCATCTATGGCAATACTCAATGGATGAATGATAATTGATATCTCTATCTCTCCCAATAGTACTTCTCTCAGCTTCTTTTCTCTATTCTCTCTTAATATCATCTAATTCTCTCTAATCTTCATCTATTTCCCTTCTTATCTCATCTCATCTCATACACTTTTATCACTCTTTAATCCCTAGGTTATGATCAAGATTTATCTTGAATCTTAACATTATAAGTTCTATTTATTTCGGGTGCTGTGTCATACGCCCCCGAGATTTAGCTTAGGCATCATAAGTTGTATTTATTCCAAGGGCTGTGTGATACGCACCTGAGATTTAGTTTAGGTGTTATAAGCCATAATTATACCACGGGTTGTGCGACACGCTGTCGAGATTTAGTTTAGACGTTATAAGTCATATTTATACCATGGGCAGTGTAACACGCCCCTGAAATTTACTTAAGCCGTTGTAAGTTTTATTTATAGCCGGGGCTGTGTGGCACACCCTCGAGGTTTAGTTTGGGTGTTATAAGTCATATTGTTACTGGGGCTTGTGTGGCACTCCCCCGAGATTTAGTTTAGGCATTCTAAGTTGTGTTTATACCGGGGGCTGTGTGACACTCGCTTGAGATTTAGTTTAGGCGTTGTATGTCGTACTTATACTGGGGGAGGTGTGACATGCCCCCGAAATTTAGCTTAGCCGTTATAATTCATATTTATACCGAGGGCTGTATGATATGTCCTGGAGATTTAGTTTATGTGTTATGAGTCGTATTTATACCAGGGCATGCACGATACGCCCCCGAGATTTAGTTAGCAGGTTGCAAGTGGTATTTATACTGGGGGCTGTGTGACACGCCCTTGAGATTTAGTTTTTGTGTTATCAGTCATATTATTATCAGGGGTTGTGTGACACACTCCAGAGTTTGAGTTTAGGTATTATCAGTCGTATATATACCGAGGATTGTGTGACACACCTCCGTGATTTAGTTTATGCATCATAAGTCGTATTTATACCGGGGCCATTGTGACACGCCCTTGATATTATATTTAAGCGTTGTAAGTAGTATCTATCCTGGGGGCTGTGTGACACGCCCTTAGGATTTAGTCTAGGCGCTCGTATTTATGTCGGTGGCTTTGTGACACTCCCTTGAGATTTAGTTTAGGCATTACAAGTTGTTTTTATACCGAGGGCTCTATGATGCCACCAAGATTTAGTTTAGGCATCATAAGGCATATATATACCGGGGCCTATCTCACACGCCCTCGAGATTTAGTTTATTAGTTGTGAGGGATATTTATACTAGGGTCTATCTGACACATCCCGGAGATTTAGTTAATGCGTTATAAGTGGTATTTATACCAGGAACTCTGTGACACTCTGTCGAGATTTAGTTTATGCGTTATCAGTCGTATTAACACCGGGGGTTGTGTGACACGCCCCCTAGATTGAGTCTAGGCGTTATACGTCGTATTTATATGGGGGCCTATGTGACACGCCCTTGATATTTTGCTTAGGCCTTGTAAGTCAGATTTATACCGCGGGCATTATGACACGCTTTTGAGATTTAGTTTAGGCGTTCTAAGTCGTATTTATACTTGAGGCTATGTGACATGCCCTTGAGATTTTATTTATGCGTTACGAGTCGTATTTCTGCCGGGGTCTGTGTGACACGCCCTCGAGATTTGGCTTAGGCTTTATAAGCCATATTTATACCTTGGGCAGTGTGACACGCCCCTGAGATTTACTCCAGATGCTATAAGTCGTATTGATACCCGGGGCTATGTGACATGCCCCTGAGATTTAGTTTAGGCGTTATAAGTCCTATTTTTACTGAGGGCTATGTGGCATGCCCCCAAGATTTAGTTTAGGCCTTATAAGTCGTATTTATACAATTTGCTATGTGACATACCCTCGAGATTTAGTTTAGTTATGAGTCGTATTTATACCGAGGGTTGTGTGACAGGCCCCTGAGATTTAGTTATTGCGTTATAAGTGATATTTATACCAGAGGCTGTGTGACACTCCCTTGAGATTTAGTATATGCATTATCTATCGTATCAATACTGGGGGTTCTGCGACACACACCTGAGATTTAATCAAGGCGTTATGAGTCGTATTCATTCCAGGGGCCATGTTTCAAGCCCCCTAGATTTAGTTTTAGCGTGATAAGTTGTATTGGTACTAGAGACCATGTGACATGCCCCCGATATTTAGTATAGGCGTTAAAAGTCGAATTTATAGCCGGGGGGGGGGGGGGGGGGGGGGGGGGGGGGGGGCTGCTATGTGACATGCTCTTGAGATTTAATTTAAGCAATAGAAATCGTATTTATACCAAGGGATGTGTGGCATGCCCTTGTGATTTAATTTAAGCGTTATAGGTCGTATTTTTACCAAGGCCGTGTGACATGCCCCGAGATTTAGTCAAGGCGTTATAACTCGTATTTATACCGGGGCCTGTGTGACATGCCCCGAGATTTTGTATCCGTATTATAAGTCGTATTTACTCTGGCGTTAGTGTTATAAGCTCCGAAGATTAAGTTTAGTCGTTGCAAGTTGTATTTATACTGGGGGTTATGCGGCATGCCCCCATGATTTAGTTTAAACGTTATAAGTTGTACTTATACAAAAGGTTGTGTGTTATGCCCCTGTGATTTGATCTAGACGTTACAAGTTGTATGTATCCTGGGGCTGTGTGACAAGCCCTAGAGATTTAGCTTATGTGTTATAAGTTGTATTTATTCCTGGGCCTGTTTTACACACCCTCGAGATTTAGTGTAGCCGTTATATGTCATAGTTTTTTCGGGGATTGTGTGACACGCCCCCGAGATTTTACTAAGGCGTTATAGTTCGTATTTATACCGGGGGTTGACGTGTCCCTGAGATTTAGTTTAGACGTTATAAGTCATACTTATGCCGGGAGTTGTGTGACGCGACCTCGGGATTTAATTTTGGCAAAATAAGTCTTATTTGTACAGGGGGCAGCGTGGCACGCCCCCAAGATTAAGTTTTGGCATTATAAGTCATACTTATAGCGGGGACAGTGTGACTAGCCACCGAGATTTAGTTTAGGCATTATAAGTCGTATTTATATCGGGGGCTATTTAACACGTCCCCGAGAGTTAGTTTATGTGTTACAAGTCGTATTTATACTGGGCACTATATGGCACTCCCCTAGATTTTGTTAAGGCGTTACAAGTCTTATTTATACCGAAGACTATGTGACATGCCCCCGAGGTTTAGTTTAGGCATTATAAGTCGTATTTATACGGGGTGCAGTTTGACATGTCCCCGAGAATTAGTCTAGGCATTATAAATCATATTTGTACCGTGCGAAATGTCACATGCCCCCGAGAATTAGTGTAGGCATTATATGTCATATTGATACCAGAGGCTGTGTGACATGCCCACGAAATTTATTTTTTGTGTCATGTTTATACCAGAGGCTGTGTGACAAACCCCGACTTTTAGTTTGGCATTATAAGCTGTGCGCATACCGAAGGCTATGTGATGCGCCGCCAAGATTTAGTCAAGGCATGGTAAGTCGTATTTATACCGGGGGCTATGTGACATGCCCCCGAGATTTGTCTATGGCGTCATAAGTTGTATTTATTACAGGTGTTGTGTCATGCACCCGAGTTATAGTTTAGACGTTATAAGTTGTATTTATTTCGAGGCTGTGTGACACATGCATGAGATTTGGTTTGGAAATTAGATTTCTTCTTTACCCCAGGGGTTTTGTGACTCACCACCAAGATTTAGATTAGGTGTTAGAAGTCATATTTAAATCGAGGGCTGTGGGACATGCCCCCGAGATATAATATAGGTGTTATAAGCCATATTTATACCCAGAGCTGGGTGATATGCCACTAAGATTTAGTTTATGCATTATAAGTCATATTTTGTACCGAGACTGTGCCACACACTCCCTAGATTTAGTTCAGACATTATAAGTCGTATTTATATCGAAGGCTGGGTGGTGGGCCGCCGAGGTTTAGATTACGCATTATAAGTCGTATTTATTCCGACGGCTGCGTGACACACCTCCGAGGTTTTGTTTAGGCGTTATTAGTCATATTTATACTGGGGCTATGTGACACGCCCCCGAGAATTAGTTTAGGCCATATAAATCGTATTTATACCAGGGGCTATGTGATACGCTCCCGAGATTTAGTTTAGGCGTTGTAAGTCGTATCTATATAGGGGGCTGTGTGACACACCCCTGAGATTTAGTTTAGGGGTTATAAGTTGTATTTATGCCGGGGGCTTGGAGACATGCCCCTGAGATTTAGTTTAAGCGATATGAGTCGTATTCATACCTGGGGTTGCGTGAAACACACCCAAGATTTAGTTTAGCCGTTACAAGTCATATTTATACCATAAGCTGGGTGACATACCTCCGAGATTTAGTTTTGGCATTATAAGTGGTATCTATACTAGAGACTGTGTGACACGTCCACAAGATTTTGTTTAGGCAGTATAAGTCATATTTATACTGGAGGCTGTTTGACACGCCCCCGTGATTTAATTGAGGTGTTTTAAGTCGTATTTATTCAAGGGGTTGTGTGACACGTCCTCGAGATTTCGCTCAGGTGCTGTAAGTCATATTTATACTGGGAATTAGGTGACACGCCACCGAGATTTTGTTTAGGCGTTTTAACTCGTATTTATTCCAGGATCTGTGTTACATGCTCCTGAGATTTAGTTTAGGCATTATATATTGTATATATACGGGGGGGTATGTGAACCAACCCCAAGATTTAATTTCGACGTTATAAGTCATATTTATACCAGGGGCTGTGTTACATACCCTTGATATTTAGTTTAGGATTTATAACTCGTATTTATACTGAGAGCCGGATGACACACCAATGAGATTTAGATGTGGTGTTATAAGTCATATTTACACCGGGGGCTTTGTGGCACTTCCCCGAGATTTTGTTTAGGCGTTATAAGTCTTATAGTTTGAGCGTTATAAGTCATATTTATACTAGGGGCAGCGTGCGCGCCCACAAGATTTAATTTAGGAATTATAAGTCATCTTTATACCTGGGGCTGTGTGACTTGGCACCGAGATTTAGTTGAGGCGTCATTAGTCGTATTTATACCAGAGGGGTGTGTGATCGGCCCTAGAGATTTCGATTAGGCGTTGCAAGTTGTATTTAAACGGGGGGTTGTGTGACATGCCTCCGAGATATAATTTAGGTGTTATAAGTTGTATTTATACTAGGAGCTGTGTGACATGCCCCCAAGATTTAGTTTAGGAATTATAAGTCGTATTTATTCCTGAGGTTGCATGACACGCCCTCGAAATTTAGTTCAGACATTATAAGTCATACTTATGTTGAAGGCAATGCGGCAAGCCCCCAAACTTTTGTTTACTCATAAGTCATATTTATACCGAGGGTTCTTAGACACACCCCTGAGCTTTTATTTAGGCGATATAAGTTGTATTTATGCTGGGGCTGTGAGACATGCCCCTGAAATTTAGTTTAGGCATTGTAAATTCTTTTCATACCGAGGGCTGTGTGACATGCCACCGAGATTTAGTTTAGGCGTTACAAGTCGCATCTATACCGGGGGTGTGTGACATGCCTCCGAGATTTAGTTTAAGCGTCATAAGTCGTATTTATACCGAGGGCTGGGTGACACACCCCTGAGATTTAGTTTAGGCTCTATAAATTGTATTTATACCAGGGGCTATGTAACACGCCCTCGAAATTTAGTTTAGGTGTTATAAGTCGTATAGATATTAGGGACTGTGCAACACACCTTCGAAATTTTGTTAAGGCGTTATAAGTCGTATTTATACCAGTAGCTGGGTGAAATTTCCCTGTGATTTAGCTTATCCATTGTAAATACGATTTATACGGGGGGTTGTGTGACTTCACCCCAAAATTTAACTTTTGTGTTATAAGCCCTATTTACATCGGGGACTTTATGGCACGTCCCTGAGATTTAGTTTAGGTGCTATAACTCGTATTAATTCCAGGGGGAGCGCAACACGCCCCCGAGATATAGTTTAGGCATTATAAGTCGTATTTATAACCGGGGCCGCATGACACACCCCTGAGATTTAGTTTAGGAATTATAAGTCGTCTTTGTACTTGGGGCTATGTAACTAGCCATCGAGATTCAGTTTAGGCGTTATAAGTCGTATTTATACTGGAGGGGTGTGTGAGATGCCCCCGAGATTTAGATTAGGCATTACAAGTCGTATTCGTACTGGGTGCTATGTGACATGCCCTTGAGATATAATTTCGGCGTTATAAGTCGTATTTATACCGGGAGTTAGGGACATGCCCCTGAAATTTAGTTGAGGCATTATAAGTCATATTTATTCTGGGTGCTATGTGACCTGTTCCCGAGATTTAGTTCGGCATTATTAGTCTTACTTATATCGAAGGCTATGTGGCACGGCCCCAAGCTTTAGTTTGTGCGCTATAAGTCGTATTTTTACCGACCATTGTGCTACACACCCCCGAGCCTTATTTTAGGCATTACAAGTCATATTTATATTGGAGTTGTGTGAAATGCCCGTGAGAATTAGTTTAGGCGTTATAAGTCGTATCTATACTAGGGGTGTGTGACACTTCCTCTATTATGATTTGGCCTTAGCTGCTGGACCGGATTGAGTTGCAGCAAGAGAAGTAGCATTAAGGCATTCAATTGGTTTTAATTGTGTTCTTGGCGGGAGAGTTAGTTGTGGAGGTCGAAGTGGTTTGTTTGCCTTTACCTTTTTTAGTCGGTATTTTAGTCAATTTTGGCGGCTAAGCTTATAAGAGTCGGTTACTTGGGAAGTCTATATGCAATGTATTTCTTTTAATCTAGGTTTTGTATAAATAGTTCAATCTCTTGTAAGAATCATTTCATGAATGAAAATATCATTGGATTCTCTCTGTCATCTCTAATTCTCTCTCTAATTTTCATCTCCTCTCACTTCTTTCTCATCTAAACTCTACAAACCTAGGTTATTAATCAAGATTGATCTTGTTTCATAATAATTGGTATCAAAGCTTGAGCTTTGCATATGATTGGATTGACATTGCTCTAATTTGATTGTAATTGAACCATTCAAGCCTTATCTATTTAATCTTGCTTAGATTGTTTATAAATTTGGCCAGACATAAGAAATCAACACAAATGGTAGCTGTTGAGACTATGCGAGCTAATGCAGGTACTAATGCTGCTAGTAACACTGCTACTTATGTTGCTATGGTAGCAAGTGTTGATTCAAGAAGTAATCATGGTGATCGAATTGAACAGATGTGGAATCAGATGTAAAGCTTGATAATGTCACTGAAGCAAGACGTGGACTAGAGGTCTGATGCACAATCACAAAGGTTTGATACCCAGTCATAACAACTGGCAGGCTTGCAACAAAAAGTGCAGAGGTAGAATCCGCCTATTGGAGAGAGTATTCTTCTTCCATCGAACCAACAAGTCAGAACAAGCCAATAGGTCAGACCTCCAGACCCTAATCCTTCACCAGGACCTGTTGACAGTAGAGATAGTGTATCAATTGCAAGAAGCAATGGAGTTAGACAGCCAAGAGTGGAACTGGAGCCTTTGGGATGGAGTAATGCCACAATCTTAGGTAAAGAAATGCGAAAGGTACTTTTATTTCTATAACATAGCTAAGGTCGAAAAGGTAGAACTGCCTGCTGTTTATCTACGTGGAGAATTGGAAGTGTGGTATTATAGCTTATTGTGTAGCAATCCTACAATTTTTGTGGCTTGAGTTTGTGGAAGAGCTTTGTGAGAGGTACGGGGATGAAGATGTGAGTGATATCATGGATAATTTCAATAAAGTGACTCAAGTAATAACTGTGAAAGAATATTTGTCTAAATTTGAAAGTCTAATAGTAAGGATGTTGACAGTGTATCTAGAAGCACCTGAGGCTTACTATGTTTCGAGTTTTGTGAGTGGACTTAAGCCTAAAATCAAGAATTTGGTTAAGGCATTTGATCCTACAACTTTTTCTCGAGCTTATTCTAAAGCCGGGAAGGTAGAGAGCATGGTTCTGGCTGCTCCTAAAGCTCAGAGGAGAAGGAATGCACCAATTGGAGCTTCTTCATCTAGAACCTTTTAGGCAAATAATAGATCTTTAAGCTTGGAAGAAAAAAGGTCTCAGAAGCTTTGTTTCAAATGCAATTAGCGCTATTTCTTGTGATCCAAAATACCTTATGCCAGCTTTTGGAATAGATGCAGTTGAAATTGAGAAGGAGGAAAATGGACTTGAATCTGGAGAGCAGATCGAAGAGGATGGTGAGGAGTTAGAAGAAGATGAGGTCGAGATCTTTGTCAAGGCCTTGTTTGGGAATGGTTCACATAATACAAATAGAATCAAGGGAGTAGTTGGACATAAATCCTCACTAATTTTGATTGACAATGTACATCCCAAGATTGTAAGGATGGTTGGGCATGAGCTGATTAAAACCACTCCATTGGCTGTTACAGTGGCAGATGATAATTCAATCTTGACACAGACTGAGTGTAGGAACTTCAAGTGGCTGATGCAAGGACATAACTCTAAATATGACTTCAGAGTGCTAAGATTAGGCGGTTGTCATATGGTCCTAGGGGTTGATTGGATGAAGACCATTAGCCCTTTACTCTTTGATTTTGCTTAATTGATTGTATCATTTGAAAAGGCAAACAAGTTCAGTTACAAGGAATTAGGAAGTAAGGACCTCTACAAATGATGAGTAGGAAGAAATTGCAAGGTGTGTTTAAGAAAGTAAATTATCACTGGATTGGGCAACTTCATTCCATCTGTCTACTTCAGAAGAACAGCAGGTGAATTCTAATCCACTTATTGATTCATTGTTGCTGAAGTACCAAGATTTATTTAAGCAGCACATTACCACCAAGGTGAGCATTAGATCATGCTAATCCATTGAAGGGTGGGTCAGATCCTGTGAACCTTTGGCCTTGCAAATATCCTCACTCACAAGAGTGAGATTGAGTGGCAAGTTGATGAGTTATTGAAGACTAAGTTCATCAGGCACAGTCATAGTCCATTCGCTTCTCCCGTTAAATTGGTTAGAAAGAAGGATGGTACATCTCGAATGTGTATAGATTATCATCAATTGAACTCCTTACTATCAAGGGCAAGTTCCATATCCCAATCATTGACGATTTGTTGAATGAGCTATATGGATCTAAGTAATTTTTCAAGCTAGATCTTTGGCATGGATATTATCAAATTCGCGTTCAAGAACATGACATCTACAAGACTACTTTTAGAACACACCATGGACACTATGAGTTCATGGTGATGCCTTTTGGGCTATCCAATATCCCAGTTACATTTCGGGCTTTGATGAACTTGGTGTTTAAGGCCTTCTTAAGGAAGTTTGTTCCTGTATTCTTTAATGATATATTGGTTTATAGTCCTTCCTTAGAGACTCATTTGGATCATCTTGAGCTGCTGTTTCAGACCATGAGGCAGCATAAACTCTACGCCAAACTTTCTAAATGTTCTTTTGTCAAAACGCAAGTGCAATATCTTGGTCATTTAATCTCAAAGAATGGCATGTCTACTGATCCAGTCAAGGTTCAGGCCATGAGGGAAAGGCCAATTCCCAAAACTCTCAAGCAATTGCGGGGATTCCTTGGATTAACAGGGTATTACTAAAAGTTCATTAGTGGTTATGGTGTAATTGCAAAACCTTTGACAAATTTGCTTCAGAAAGATGCTTTCCATTGGAATGAATTGGTTGAGGAATTATTTGAATGTTTAAAGGTAGCTATGTCCTCTGCTCCGGTATTGATTATGCCTAATTTTTCTTTTTACTTTGTATTGGAAACCGATGCTTGCAGCAAATGAATTGACGCAATGTTATCTCAGAATAGAAGACCATTGGCCTATCTTAGTCAGGCCTTGAGTAACAAGAATCAAGCATTATCCACATATGAAAAGGAGTATATTGTAATTCTAACGGCAGTACAAAAATAGAGGCATTATTTGGAGGGGCATCATTTCTTAATCAAAACTGATCACCAAAACCTCAAACATTTACTTGAGCAAAAGATCACTATGAGGGTTCAAAGAAAGGGCCACATGAAGATGTTGGGCTTATATTACACTATTGAATATCGAAAAGGGAAAGATAACTAAGCATCAGTTGCTCTCTCGAGGAGGTTGAAGGATTCTAAGTTGTTAATTGTGCTGCTGTCTCAAAAGTTGTCCCAACTTAGATGAACGAAGTGGTCAAGTCATATGAGGTACATACATTTGCTCAAGACTATATTATAACTCATTGTGTTCAGGGAACTATGGATTCTGGTTTTTGAAATTGTTGTTGCCAGTGGTGTAATAAGGATTAAAGGGAAGATTATTATGTGGGAGAAGGTTCAGAATTAAGGAAACAAATTGTGTTGGCTTCTCACAATTTAGCTTGTGGTGGGCATTCTTGAATTGATGGCACTTATCAAAGGCTGAAGCAATATGTTCAGTGGACTGGAATGAAGAAGGAAGTTCAAGAACTAATTTAGCAATGCGAGGTTTGTCAAAGAACAAAAAGTGCGCATGTGCCATACCAACTCTTGCTTCAACCCTTGCCAATTCCAAAAAGAGCTTGGTAACATATCAGTGTGGATTTTATTAAAGGCCTACATAGATCTGAGGGAAATGCAGTTATTTGGGTGGTGTTTGATCGTTTCATGAAATTTAGTCATTTTGTGGCCCTTAATTATCCCATTGTTGCTGAAAGATTGGCAAGACTCTTCCTATATCAGATTTATAAGCTCCATGGATTGCCCCAATCCATCATTTTAAATAGAGACAAGTTGTTCATCAGCAACTTTTGGTATGAATTATTTGTGGTGCTTGGATCTACATTGGCTCTAAGTTCATCATACCATCCACAATCAGATGGACAAACAGAAAGAGTAAACTAATGCCTTGAGCAATATTTAAGGATTATGACGTTTGCTCATCCAAGGAACTAGAATAGATGGCTGTCCCTTGCGAAATTTTGGTATAACATCCACTTCCATTCAGCATTAAGAGCTACACTGTTCAAGGCCCTGTATGGATATGATCCACCAGCACCATTAATGCTACAAGGAGAAATTTCATATGTGGTTGAAGTCAATGAGCTGCTAGCTCAAAGGAAACAACTAGAGCAGTAACTCAAGGATAACCTACAAGTTGCTCAGTTAAGGATGAAGTATTTCACTGATAGAAAAAGAACTGACAACACTTTTGCAATTGGTGATTATGTTTTCTTGAAATTATAGCCTTACATTCAATCTTCCATTACGGTGCGCGGGAATATCAAGCTATGTGCTCGATTCTTTGGTCCTTACGGGGTGTTGGTGCAGGTTGGAAAGGTTGCGTAAAAGTTGGAGTTTCCTCCTGAATCTATAGTTCACCCTCTGTTTCATGTCTCATTACTTAAGAAATATGTTACAGCTTGTTCAAGTACACCTGCAGATCAACCACAGGCTACATTGCAAGGACTTCTGGTACAATAGGCACAATCAATTTTCGATTCAAGGACAGTGTAGCACTAGGGACGACAGGTTAAGGAGGTACTGGTGCAATGGAGTAATTTGAGCTTTGAGAATGCAACATGGGAAGATTGGCATTTCCTGAGATCTCAATTTTCCTCATTCCATTCTCAAGGCTAGAATGTTCCCGGGGGGGGGGGGGGGGGGGGGGGGGGGGGTGGCGGTGGGGGCAGGCATTGTTATGATTTGGACTTAGCAGCTGGACCGGATTGAGTTGCAGCAACAGAAGTAGCATTAAAGCATTTTTTAGTTCAATTGCTTTTAAATGTGTTCTTAGCGGGAAAGTTGGCTGTGGAGGTTAAAGTGGTTTGTTTGCCTTTACCTTCTTAAGTTGGTATTTTAGTCAATTTTGGTGCCTAAGCTGGTAAGAGTCGGTTACTTGGGAAGTCCAGATGCAATGTGTTTCTTTTAATCTAGGCTTCGTATAAATAGTTCAATCACTTTTAAAAATCATTTCATGAATGAAAATATTTTTGGATTCTCTCTCTCGTTTCTAATTCTCATCTCCTCTCACTTCTTTCTCACCTAAACTCTATAAAACTAGGTTACAAATCAAGATTGATCTTGATTCATAACACCCTCGAGATTTAGTTTGAGAGTTATTGGTCGTATTTATATCGGGGGCTATGTGACATGCCCCTGAGATTTAGTGCAGTCCTTATAAGTCGTATTTATACAAGGAGATGGGTGACACGCCCCTGAGTTTTAGTTTAGGCACTATAAATCGTATTTATATCGGGGGCTATGTGACACACCCCCGAGATGTAGTTTAGGTGTTACAAGTCGTAATGATATCGGGGGCTGTGTGACATGCATCCGAGATTTTGTTTAGGCGTTATAAGTCGTATTTATGCCAAGAGCTACGTGACATTTTCCACGAGATTTAGATTGGACGTTATAAATCGTATTTATACCAGGGGCTGTGTGACACTACTCCAAGATTTAATTTAAGCATTATAAGTCGTATTTATACAAGAGGCTATGTGACGTGCTTCTGAGATTTAGTTTAGGATTTATAAGTCGTATTTTACCGAGAGTTGGGTGACATGCCACCGAGATTTAGTTTCAGCGTTATAAGTAGTATTTACAGAGGAGGCTTTGAGGCACGTCCTTGAGATTTAGTTTAGGTGTTATAAGTAGTATTTATTTCGGGGGCTGTGCGACACGCCCCTGGGATGTGGTTCAGGCGTTATAAGTCGTATTTATACCAGGGGCTACGAGACACACCCTCGAGATTTAGTTTAGGAATAATATGTCGTCATTATACCTGGGGCAATGTGACTCACCAACAAGATTTAATTTAGGCATTATAAGTCATATTTATGCTGCAAGTTGTGTGACACATCCCCAAGATTTAGTTGAGGCGTCATTAGTCGTATTTATACTAGGGGCTATGTGACACGCCCTTGAGATTTGGCCCAGGCGCTGTATGTCATATTTATACCCGAAGATCGGTGACATGCCTCCAAGATTTAGTTTAGGAGTTTTAAGTCATTTTTATACCGGGGGCTACATAACACGCCCCCTAGATTTTGATTAGGCATTATAAGTCATATTTGTACCGGAATATAGGTGACAAGCCCCTGAGATTTAGTTTAGGCGTTATAAAAAGTATTTATCCTGGGGACTGTGTGACACAACCCCAAGATTTAATTTAGGAGTTATAAGTCGTATTTATACCGGAGACTGCGTGACATGCCCCTGAGATTTAGTTTAGGATTTATAAGTCATATATATACCGAGAGCTGGGTGACACGCCACTGAGATTTAGTTTTGTCATCATAAGTCGTATTTATACCGTGGGCTTTGTGGCACGTCCCTAAGATGTAGTATAGACGTTATAAGTCGTATTTATTCCGAGGGATGTACGATACACCCCCATGATATAGTTTAAGCGTTGTAAGTCGTATTTATACTATGAGGCATGGGACACACCCCCAAGATTTAGTTTAGGAATTATAAGTCATCTTTATACCTGGGGCTGTGTGACTCTCCATTGAGACTTAGCTTAGGCATCATAAGTCGAATTTATCCCGGACGGGTGTGTTACACGCCCCCGAGAATTAGATTAGGCGTTTCAAGTCGTAACTATACTGGGGGCTGTGTGACAAGCCCCCGAGATTTGGTTTAGGCATTATAAGTCATCTTTATTCCGGGGGCTTCATGGCACGCTCCTGAGAATTAGTTCAGGCATTACAAGTCGTACTTATATCGAAGGTTGTGTAGCACACACAAAGCTTTAGTTTACGCGTAATAAGTTGTATTTATACCATGGGTTCTACAGCACACCCCCGAGCTTTAGTTTAGGCGTTATCAGATATATTAATACTGGGGCTGTGTGACTTGCCCCTGAGATTTAGTTTAGGCATCACAAGTCGTATCTATACAGCCTGTGTGACACGCCGCCGAAATTTAGTTTAAGCGTTTTAATTCGTATTTATACCAAGGGATGCGAGACACGCCCCCAAGATTTAGTTTACTCGTTATAAGTCGTATTTATCCGAGGAGCTAGGAGACACGCCCCTGAGATTTAGTTTAGGGGCTATAAATCGTATTTATACCGGGGGCTGTATGACACGCCCTTGAGATTTAGTTTAGGTGTTATAAGTCGTATTGATACTAGGGGCTATGTGACTAGCCCCCGAGATTTTGTTTAGGTGTTATAAGTCATATTTACATCGGGAATTGGGTGACATGCCCCCGCAATTCAGTTTAGGCATTACAAATCGTGTTTATAAAGGGGCTGTGTGACACGACCCGAAGACTTAATTTAGGTGTTATGAGTCGTATTTACACCTGGGGCTGTGTGACATGCCCCGGCGACTATGTTTTGGATTTACAAGCTTTATTTATACCAAGAGCTAGGTGACACACCCCGAGATTTAGTTTAGGCGTTATAATTCGTATTTTCACCTGTGGGCTTTGTGGCGCATCCCCGAGATAAATTTTTGTGTTATAAGTCGTTTTAATTTTCGGGGCTGTGCGATATGCCCCCGTGACACAGTTTAGGCGTTATAAGTCGTATTTATGCTAGGGGCCACGTGACATGCCCCCGAGATTTGGTTGAGGACTTATAAGTAGTCTTTATACTAGGGGCAGTGTGACTCGCCACCGAGATTTAGTTTGGGTGTTATAAGTTATACTTATACTAGAGACTGTATGACACTCCCCCGAGATTTAGTTATCCTAGGGGCTCTGTGACACGCCCTCGAGATTTGGTTCAAGCACTGTATGTCATATTTATACCAGGAGCTAGGTGACACGAGATTTAGTTTAGGCGTTATAACTCTTTTTTACACCGAGGGCTGTGTGACTCGCCCCCGAGATTTACTTTAGGCATTATGAGTCATATTTATACCGGAAATTTTCTGACACGCCCCTGAGATTTAGTTTAGGTGTTATAAATCGTATTTTTACCAAGGGTTGTGTGACACGACCCCAAGATTTAATTTAGTTGTTATAAGACGTATTTATAACGGGGGCTATGTGAGATGCCCCTGAGACTTGGTTTAGGATTTATAAGTTGTATTTACACTGAGAGCTTGGTGATACGCCGTCAAGATTTAGCTTTTGTGTTCGAAGTCGTATTTACACCGGGGGCGTTGTAGCACGTCTCTGAGATTTAGATTAGGCGTCATAAGTCGTATTTAATCCAGGGGTTGTGCGACACGCGCCCCCCCCCCCCCCCCCCCCCCGAGATTTAATTTAGGAATTTTAAGTCGCCTTTATACCTGGGGCGGTGTGACTCGCCAATGAGATGTAGTTTAGGCGTTATAAGTCGTATTTGTACCGAAGGTGTGTGTGGCACTCCCCCGAGATTTAGATTAGGTGCTACAAGTCATATTTGATGCTTACTTTGCGTATGCATTAGCAAGTGCACTAGTCGTATCGAGTAATAAAGATATGAGTAGAGTATCGTCCCATGAGGATTGTTATTGAATGAATACAAAGATTAGTAGCTTTGATGCTATTTGAACAACCAAAAAATTGAGATGTTGATTTGTAATAAAATAAACTAAAAAGAAACAAAATATTTTAACTGATTTTATGAAGTTTTTATGATTTAATAATATCCAAGGCATTCGATTTCACCCAGTTGCATCAATACGTCTTTCTATTCTCATTATTCAAGTTGTTATTACGTGTTGATGGCTGAAAACCCTAATTTTCTATATATTCTCTCTTGAGCAACATTTAGCATGCTCTTTTATGTATTAACCCGTCACTCTCGTGCATGAATTTAAATAAGAAAAGAGTTTTTAAAGCTCTGTGATTTTCACTTAAAAACCACACAAATCGCGTTAAGCTCTCTTGAACATTCGCTCAATTTGTGGTGCTTATCACCTTGGCATTCATCATAAATCTCCTCTTAGACTAATTATGATCATTATAGGCCTTAAATGGTAATCAAGCATTTAAAACTCATGAAGAACAATGATAAACACTTCAACAACGCAATGACAAAACAATGAATACGTTGAATTAGAAATAAGCGTATATTACAACTTAGGTTACATCGTAGCCTTGGAATAACAAAATTAGTTTATGATAAACTTAATAACAAGCATAAAAAACACAAAATTCATGAACTTATGGAAGAAAAAGGATAGAAAGGACTAAAAATACAAAATTATAAACCAAACTTCCTTCCTTCCTCGTCTTTTCCAACGCCCAATTTCTACCTACTACCTTCTACTTTTTTTGTGAAATTTTTTATTTTTTTTTTGGCCGGTGATGGATGCTTCAAACACTCACAAATACCTCCTATTTATAGTGTTTGAGGAGGAGAAAAAAATATAAAAAAATTACATCAAACTTGCTTCCCATTTGTTCATCCATGTGGCTAGCTTGCAACTTGTATAAGCTTGACATATTTTATGCTTTTTCAACACTTTGCACAGCCTAAATCTGCAAGTTCAGACCTTTATGCTTGTATTCATGTAGTATACAATGTATTTGAGCTTATAAAATGAGAAAAATTAGCCGCCCAAAGCAAGTTGCAAAGCTTGTGTTAATTTTTGTTTGTTCATTGTATAAACCATGAGATTGGGGTGATTTTTCTATTTTATTACTTTTATTTGATGTATCTTGCATTTACTTGTTGATATTAATGATAAAACCTAGAAAGATTTAACATAAAATGAGTGTTTTCGCAAGAAAATAGCAAAATAGTTAAGAATGAGCAAAACCGAGCAAAAAGCGATAAAAACTTGATCTAAAATGGTCAAAAATATATTAAAAAGATATAAATAATTATATACTAAATTAGGCTTATCAGTATTTATACCGGGGGTTGTGTGACATGCCCCCGAGATATAATTAGGTGTTATAAGTCGTATTTATACAGGGAGCAGGATAACATGCCCCCGAAATTTAGTTTTGGCATTATATGTCATATTTATTCCCGGGGCTGTGTGACACGCTCCCGAGATTTACTTCAGGCATTATAAGTTGTACTTATATCGAAGGTTGGTGTGACATGCCCCCAAACTTTAGTTTATGGGTTATAAGTCGTATCCATAACATGGGTTCTGCGACACAGTCCCGAGCTTTACTTCATGCGTTATAAGTCGTATTTATACTAGGGCTGTGTGACATGCCCCTGAGATTTAGTTTAGGCATTATAAGTTGTATCTATACCGGGGTCTGTGTGACACAGCCTTGTGACTTACATTAAGTGTTATAAGTCGTATCTATAACAGGGGTGTGTGACAAGCCCCCGAGACTTAATTCAAGCGTTATAAGTTGTATTTATACCGGCGGCTGTATGACACACCCCCGAGATTTAGTTTACTCTTTACAAGTCATATTTATATCGGGAGCTGGGCGACAAGCCCCAGAGATTTATTTTAGGCACTATAAATCATATTTATACCGGGGGCTGTATGACAGGGCCCCAAGATTTAGTTTACGCATTAGAAGTCGTATTGATACCGGGGGCTATGTGACACGCTCCCGAGATTTAGTTTAGGCATTTTAAGTCGTACTTATATAGAAGGCTGTGTGGCACACCCCCAAGCTTCAGTTTACATGCCATAAGTCGTACTTATACCGAAGGTTTTGCAACACACCCCCGAGCCTTAATTTAGGTGTTGTAAGTCGTATTTATACTGTGTGACATGCCCCTGAGATTTAGTTTAGGCGTTATAAGTCGTATTAATACCGGGAGTTGGGTGACATGCCCCTGAGATTTGGTTAGGCATTATGATTCGTATTTGTACAGAGGGCTGTGTTACACAACCCCAAGATTTAATTTGGGCGTTATAAGTCATATTTATACTAGGGGCAGTGTGACATGCCCCCAAGATTTAGTTTAGGATTTATAGGCAGTATTTATACCGAGAGCTAGGTGGCGCGCCACCTAGATTTAGTTTTGGCGATTTAAGTCATATTTACACCGAGGACTTTGTGGCACGTCCCTAAGATTTGGTTTAGGTGTTATAAGTCGTATTTACTCTAGGGGTTGTGACGCTTAGTTTATACATTATAAGTTGTATTTATACTTGGGGTTGTGTGGTACGCCCCCCGAGAATTAGTTTATGCGTTATAAGTCGTGATTATGCTGGGAGTTGGGTGACAAAAGGTATTTATATCGAGGGCTATGTGACACGGCCTCGAGATTTAGTTTAGATGTATAACTCGTACTTACACTAGGGGTTGTGTGACATACCCCTAAGATTTAGTTTCGGTGTTATATGTCATATTATACCCGGAGCAGTGTGACACACCCCCGACATTTAGTTTAGGCGCTATGAGTAGCAAAGGCTGTGTGGTTCGCTCCCGGGATTTAGTTTTGGCGTTGTAAGTCATATTTATACTGGGGGCTGTGTGACATTCCCACGAGATTTAGTTTTTGCATTATCAGTTGCGCTTATATTGAGGGCTGTGTGACATGCCTTCAAGATTTAGTTTGGGCATTATAAGTCATATTTATAGCGGAGTCTGTGTGACACGCTCCCAAGATTTAGTTTAGACACCATAAGTCGTATTTATGTGAAAGATTGTGTGGGGCACCCCCGAGATTTAGTTTACGCTTTGTTAGTCGTATTTATCCCGAGGGCTGTGCGACATGCCCCAGAAGTTTAGTTTAGGCGTAATAAGTTGTATTTATACTGAGGACTTTGTGACATGCCCGAGATTTAGTTTAGGTATTATAAGTCATATTTATAGCGAAGGCTGTGTGACACGCCCCCAAGATTTATTTTACGCGTTATAAGTCGTATTGTGTAACATGCCCCCGAGGTTTATTTTAGGCATTATAAGTCCTATTTATACTGCGGGACGTGTGACAGACCCCTAAGATTTAGTATATGCGTTATAATCGTAGTTATACTAGGGGCTGTGTGACACGCACCCAAGATTTTGTGTTGGCGTTATAGGTCTTACTTATACTAGAGGCTGTGTATCACGCCTCCATGCTTTAGTCTAGGCATTGTAATTTGTATTTATGCCCTTGGCTGTGCGACACGGCCCCCGAGACTTTGTTTTGGAGTTATAAGTCGTAATTATACGGGGGCTGTGTGCCATGCCCCCAAGATTTACTGTAGGTGTTGTAGGTCGTATTTGCAACGGAGGTTGTATGTCATGCCCCTGAGATTTAGTCTAGGCATTATAATTCATATTTATATCGAGGGCGGTGCAACACGCCCCTAAAATTTAGTTTTAGCAATATAAGCCAATTTTATGCCAAGGGCAGTGTGACATGCCCTCGAGATTTAGTGTAAGCGTTATAAGTCGTATTTATACCAGTGGCACTGTGACACGCCCTTGAGATTTAGTTTAGGCCTTGTAAGCCGTATTTATACCGGGGGCTGTGCGACTCGTCCCCTGGATTTTGTTTATGCATTATGAGTCGTATTTTTACTAGGGGCTTTGTGACACTCCATTTACTTATTTTAATTTTGATTAGTCGAAAGTAGCTGAGATATCAAAATGACAGTATTAATTACACCAGAAATCGAACAATTATAGTCCAATGAACATGAATATTGTTAGCGTGAGGATTTCGAACCCTCATCATAGACCTTATTACATGATACGGTACATGAAAACCAAATAACATGGTGTTTTGTGTGATAACATTTATTTTAGTAGCAAAACACCAAATCACATGATCAAACCATACAATTCGCTCGATTCTTGTTTAAACAAGAGAGGCTAGGGCCTGAGCCTAAGCTTGAGCCTGTGCTGCCTCACCCTGACCCAACACCCCCTCATGGCTACAAATAAAACTAGCACGCTTACTCATAGAGCCAAGTCAATCAAAGTAAAGTAGGCTCTTTGTGATCCTTCCAGTGGTTTCAAACTCAAACCTAGAACACGGGTACTCCTTTACATGGAGTACCCTATACTGGACCTCATACCCTTGTTCGAATTGCTCTTTGGCTACTAGCTCCTTCCACATCTCATACTCTTTAAGTGTGGTTATTGCAGTAGATCCATGCCCATTGACCGTGATCATTGACCCTTTGGATAGAAGAGCCCATCCACCGTGGTCCTTTTCATAGCTAAGGAGCTTTTTTATCTCTTGGATGATTACATCAGAGTGGTCATTTGCCTTTTTCATCTGTATCTTTGAGTTTAGCATGCTATCAAGCCTAGTCCAGAAGAACCACACCATGGTTAGGTCTTCCCAGTAGTGGCTTCGTTTCTCTATCATTATGGTGGTGCAAATTTTGCGGACCATGTCTCGATGGCTGCTCTTCCCTAGACCATCTCCAAGGGGATATGGGCTTGTTGCACTACCAAGCAAGCCTCTGGTGTGAACCGAAGAATCCATTCAATGTGTGCCCCACCAAACATGAAGATGTACTTCCGCTCACGAATCTGACAACACAAAAATTGTATTAAAGCTCTCTATATAATTATAAGTTTAGAACTCCAAAATACCAATGGGTTTTGTTATAGTTCCCAAGTTAATGTATACATACATGTTAGGAGTTGACAATATGATGTTTATACAACTAGGTGTCTTTTTATCTCTATACTTTGTCATTTTTACATAGCAGACAGCTAAATTTCCATCTATTAGTGCTTAAACAATGATTTAAGAGAGTAAACCTTGGTGAAATTAGGGAGAGGTTCAAGTATTAGACATAGCCATCGATTGTGCATAAAAAGTGTCCTACTCAGATTTCACTTTGATAGGATTTGTATTCACTCAATTGGAATTTATAGTGTATTGAGACTAATTAACCTGATAATGCCTTAATATCACTTCACAGCAACACTTAAGATATGTCTAGGTTATGTCACTACAAAAAGTTTGCTAAATAGCAAGCCAAGGCAGTGATTGATCGCGAGCAATCCATTCGCATGGCCACATCCAAATAGTAGCTCATATATCATGCTCGTGAATAATATTTATGTGACTATAATTATATGGCTCTTTCACATCCTTACTATGAGTATGTGAGGGCAGCACAAATAAAAAGAAATTGAAAATGAAAGATTTAAGAGCCTTCCTTTAAACTCTTAATCCTATAACAATTAAGAAGAAAAGGAGAAATAGTTAACTCTAATTCTCACACTTTGAGAATATAGGAAAATGTTATGATCTGCTTCATATCTCTATGTGATGCTGATATGTCTAATTTGCTTTGCTAGGCTTGTGTTTAATTGATGTTAAGTGATGTTTTGCGTTCTGATTGTAAATTCTTGAATGTGAGGTTGTTAGCTGCTTTTTGTGCCAAAGCCTTATTGTATCCAGTTAAGTCAGTTGATGCTCAAGGTGTGATTAGATTGAGTAAATTGTGGCGGCTGCTGAATGTGTAAGTCGATTAGATTGTTTAGTCTAATGTATCTGGTTTAAGTATAAGTAGTCATGTTTCAAGTGTAATCTTCATTCAATCAAATGAAAAATATCTATTGATATTAATTTTCTCTCTCGTCTAACTTTCTCTCTATTTTCTCATCTCTTTTCACTTCTTCTCTCATCTTAATCTCTTCTTTCACTAGGTTAACTTCAATAGTGATCTTGAAGCATAACAATTGGTATCAGATCCTGTTGTGTTGCTGTCGATCGATTACTCTTGATTGATTTGAGCTGGCAAGGGGCAAGAAGAAGATATCAGTGACTGGAGGTGTAACAACATGATTTGGTGCTGCAAATGTTGATCCTAATGTCACTTATGCTTTGGTTGTTGGCACTAATGCTGCAACAGGAGCTGAGCACATTACAGCAGCTCAATTAAAGAATCAAATGGATGAAATGTTCTCTCTAATGCAGCAATTATAGTTAGAGCAAGATCAAAACTTTGCTGATCGATTGATTCAGCAAACTCAACGCATTAAGGATAAGTTTGTTGGACTACAGGCTCAACTCAATAGGAAAAATGTGACCTCTGATGCTAGAATTCTGTTACCTGCTAGCCAACAAGTTCGATCTCTAGGTGTAGCGCAACCTCAAGCAGCTAGGGGGCTTTTGAATAGCAGGATCATCCTCCTGATCTAGTACAAGCTCCGATTGCAAGTATGACGTTGTGACAGCAAGATCGTGCATCAGATCAGTTGCAACATCAAAATTCTGGAAGTAATGATGCTTCATCAATCAATAAGTGCAGTGGTTATAGGCAGCTAAGGATTTAGGTTGAGCCTTTCGATGGAAAACAGCCACAATCATGGATCAGAAGATGTGATCGATACTTTCATTTCTATCCCATTAAAGAAGCTGAGAGGGTGGAACTAGCAGTTGTTTATCTCCATGGAGATCATGCGGTATGGCTTTACAGTATTTTGATGAGTAATCCTTCATTATCTTGGGCTAAATTCGTGGACGAACTTTGTGAATGTTATGGAGATGAGGACTTAAGTGACATAGTTGATAACTTCAATAAAGTAGTGCACATCGCATCTGTGAATGAATACATTACGAGATTTGAGAACCTTAGAGCTAGTACGATTGCAGCTTACCCTCAAGCAACTTGTCAAGGCACTTGGCCCTAGAACCTTGTCGAAAGCCTATGCAAAAGCTAAACTGTTTGAAGCTACGGTTCTTGCTTCAAGTGATGGACTTAGGTACAGAGGTGGAAGCTCTAATCATCAACAAAAGGGATTGATTAGATCTAAATCTACTCATTCTTTTGAGAAGAAGGCTTAAAGGCTATGTTTAGATGCAATCAGCCTTATCAATTGGTCACAAGTGCAATCCAAATTTCCACATGACAGCAAGAGGAGTTGATGCTGATGATCAATCTGAAGAAGAAGAAGCAAAGGCTAAGTTGGACTGTTCAGATTATGAATCTTAAGAAGAGCTTCTAGAAGATGAGGTGGAGATCTCTATGAAAGCCTTGACAAGAAATGGGGCTCATAATATCATTAGGATCAAAGGATAAGCTGGCAAGAAGTCCATTGTTATTCTAATCGACAGTGGCAGTACTCACTGCTTCATTGATCCAAAGGTGGTGAGAAAAGTTAGGTAGGATATGATCAAGACACAACCCTTAGCTGTGATAGTGGCTGATGGGAATTCCATTCTTACTCAGACTAAATGCCAAGGATTCCAAAGGACTATGCAAGATCACACGTTTTAGTATGACTTCATGATCATCCCATTGGGAGGTTCTGATATGGTTCTTGGTGTGGACTGGATGCGATCTTTCAGTCCAGTGGTCTTTAATTTTGCCAAGCTGATAGTGACTTTTGAAAGGCATGGATCTAATGTAACATTGTAAGGCATGGCTGAACAAGCTCATATGCAGCTATTGAAGGGTAAGAGCTTAGAAGGTGGATTCCGGAAGGGTGCTTATCAGTGGGTTGGATTGTTATTTGCAATCTCACATACTGATTTGGGAGAGCCATCTCGTCCTAAGGTACAGGCATTGATTAATGAGTATGAGGATCTGTTTGAGCAGCCAAAGACTTTACCTCCTAAGAGGAACTTGGATGAAGCAATTCCTCTCAAGCCTAACTCAAAACAAGTGAAGTTAAGGCCCTACAAGTACCCTCATTCATAGAAGATAGAGATTGAGAAACAAGTGGATGACTTACTCAAGACTTGCTTCATTCGACAAAGCCATAGCCCTTTTGTGTCTCCTATGATATTAGTTAATAAGAAAGATGGCTCGGCTAGAATGTGCATTGACTATAGGCAGCTTAACTCCCTTATAGTCAAGGATAAATTTTCAATTCCTGTCATTGATGACTTATTGGATGAGTTACATGGTGCACGCTTATTTTCCAAGCTTGATTTGAGGTAAGGCTATGGAGCAAGATGTTTACAAGACTGCCTTTAGAACTCATCATGGGCATTATGAGTTCATGGTTATGCCTTTTGGCTTAACCAATGCTCCAGCTACTCTTCAGACAGTGATGAATGATGGTTTGAAGCTGTTTCTGAGGAAATTTGTGTTGGTATTCTTTGACGATATCTTGATTTACAGTCTAACCATGGAAGAGCACTTCAATCATTTGAGGGAAGTGTTCTTAGTGATGCACAGTCACAAGTTGTTTTTCCAAATTGACTAAGTGCTCTTTTGCTCAGACTCAAGTTGAGTACTTAGTCATGTGATCTCGCATAGAGGGGTTTGTACTGATCCTTCCAAAGTTCAAGCAATGAAAGAATGGCCAATTCCTATTACATTGAAACAGTTGCAAGGGTTTTTAGGATTGACTTGTTACTATAGGAAGTTTGTAGCTGGTTATGGAGCAATTCCCAAGCCTCTAACTGATCTATTGAAGAAGGATGAATTCAAGTGGTCTGATAAGGCTCAGGGTGCATTTGAACCCTTGAAAGCAGCTATGTGTGCAGCACCTACTTTAGCAATGCTAGATTTTGAAGAGGAGTTTATCTTAGAAACATATGCTTGTGGGAGTGGCATTAGAGCTGTACAGTCTCAGAATGAAAGGCGAATAGCCTACCTCAGCCAACCCTAAAGTCCTAAGCACCAAGAGTTGTCCACATATGAGAAGGAGTACCTTGCAATCCTTATAGCAATTGATAAGTGGAGACACTACTTGGATGGCCATTGCTTTATCATCAGGACAGACCATCAAAGCTTGAAGTACCTACTTGAGCAGAGGATTGTTACAAGAATCCAGAAGAAAGGCTTGATGAAGATGTTAGGACTTGATTATGCTATTGAGTATAAGAAAAAGAAAGAGAACCAAGTAGCTGATGCTTTATCTCGAAGATTGGAAAAAGCTGAGCAAGGTCATTGTGAAGCTGTATCAGTGATTCTTTAGGCCTGGATTGAGGAAGTATTCAAGTCCTATGAGAATGATAATTTTGCACAAGAGTGTATAATTTCTTTTAGCATCAACAGACCTAGCAACATTGCTCCTGAGGCAGAAGTATCTGTTGTCAAGGGAATCATCAGACTGAAGGGGAAATTGTACATTGGATCCTTTACTGATTTGAGACAACAAATCATCAATGCTTCCCATGATTCAGCTTGGGGAGGCCACTCAGGTGTTGATGGTACTTATCAGAGGCTCGAGGCTTACTTTAGTTAGACTGGTTTGAAGAAGGAAGTGAAGGAATTTGTGCAAGCTGGTGAGACTTGTCAGCCAACCAAGGCAGGTGATCATAGGTATCAGGGCCTTCTCCAACCTCTACCTATTCCAGATGGTGCTTGGAAGAACATAAGCATGGATTTTATTGAAGGCTTGCCAAAATCAGAGGGCAAAGAAGTTATTTGGGTAGTGGTGGATCGATTTACCAAGTTCAGTCACTTTGTTGCATTGGCTGGACCTGCGACAGCAGAGAAGCTTACAAGAGTGTTCCTTGATAGCATCTATAAGCTTCATGGGTTACCACAATCCATAATATCTGATCGGGACAAGCTCTTCACCAGTCATTTCTGGAAGGAATTGTTCATCCTCATGGGCACAACATTGGCTTTGAGTTCTTCCTACCGTCCACAAACTGATGGCCAAACAGAAAGAGTTAATCAGTGTATAGAACACTACCTCCGGAGCATGGTATTCAGTCGTCCTAAAGTTTGGGGAAGATGGTTATCTTTGGCTAAATACCTGTATAATACACACGATCATGCTTCAATTGGCACCACACCATTCAAGGCTTTGTATGGTTATGATCCTCCATCACCCTTGATGTTGCAAAAGCTAGTGACAACAGTCCCTGAAGTGGTTGATTTGATGCTGCAAAGAAGACAATTGGTGCAACTTCTGAAGGATAATCTTCATCGATCTCAGGTAAGATGAAGTATTATGGAGGCAAGAAGTGTGCGAATGAAGCTTATGAAATAGGAGATATGGTTTATTTGAAGCTTCAGCCCTACAGACAAGCTTCAATGGCCGTGAGAAGAAATGTTAAGCTATATGCTAGATACTTTGGGCCACACAAAATCATTAAGAAGATTAGGAAAGTAGCTTATAAGTTGGAATTGCCCCCTAATTCTTACATTTACCCTGTGTTTCATGTGTCCCTTTTGAAGAAACAAGTGATGAAAGGCCAAGACAGTTCAGCCCAGCCCTTGAAAGTTGTTTCTGATGGTGCTTTCCTATTGAACCCTACTGCCATCTTGGATTCCAGACTACATGATGTTGAAGGTAGTTTTATAAAGGAGGTTCTGGTGCAATGGTCTAATCTGAACAAGAAGGATGCTTCATGGGAGGAGTTGCAATTCAAGAGAAGCCAATTCTCTACCCTTCATTTTTGAGACAAGAATGTTTTCAAGGAAAGGAGATTGTTATGATGTACTTCATAGCTCTATGTGATGCTGATATGTCTAATTTGCTTTGCTAGGCTTGTGGTTAATTGCTGTTAAGTGAAGTGTTGCATTTTGATTGTAAATTCTTGAATGTTGGTTGTTAGTTGCTTTTGGCTCCAAGGCCTTATTGTATCTAGTTAAGTCGGTCGATGCTTAAGGTGTGCTTACATGGAGTAAATTGTGACGGTTACTGAATGTGCAAGTCAGTTAGATTGTTTTAGTCCGATGTATCTAGTTTGAGAATAAGCCGTGTTTCAAGTGTAATCTTCATTAAATCAAATACAAAATGTCTTTTGATATCAATTCTCTCTCTCATCTAACTTTCTTTCTAATCTATCATCTCTTTTAACTTCTTCTCTCATCTTAATCTCTTCTTCCACTAGGTTACTTTCAAGATTGATCTTGAAGCTTAACAAAAAAACATATAAAGAGAAATAAAGCTATAAAAAATTGAATTGACTGAAACCCTAGATTTCTTATTCCTTAAATAGAAGAGCTAGTTGAACTATAATAAAAGACTAGAAATTAAAAAGATAAATATAAAGATGAATAACAAAATGTACTAATCTAAACTAAGTTTCCTAATTGACGTTAATTTCTCAAGCTCGTTAACTCTAATGCTACGTGACCCGCCAAGAGGATCATCTCGCCAAGTTCCATCCACCAAGCGACCCGCCAAGTGTAAAGGTGCGGTTGCATCATCTTACCATGGTTTTAGTGAATTCACCACAAGATCAGTGGAATCTTTCTCTTAAAAATAAGGGACAAGATGTTTGATTTTGAAGACATATAGGGTCCACAATCCACTTGGAAATTGTAGATGGTATGCATTGTCGTTGACCTTCTCTTTGATACTCAAAGGACCAATCTTTCGTGCCATCAACATGTTATACATCCATGCAAGAAACTATTCTTTAGCTAATATCGCCATATCATGATCGCGAACCTATAGTTGAATTGCCCGACGTCTCATGTCACTCACCAACTAATACTTGGCACTTGCTTTAAGAGGCCGTGCTCGAGTATGCTCGCGTGTCCCCTGTAGGTTGGAGATGAAGTCCTCGACCTTGCCATGAGGACGAGTAAGGTTAAGTACAGGAGCAAGGTCTATCTGAGAACACAACAAAACTGTAGTGATGCAGTGCGTAAGTGGAAAATTGGGAATGGGAAGTAGTCAACAGCTTTCCCTTTAATTTTATTGATGAAATAATAAAACTTCAAGAGAAAAATAAACACTCAGTTCTAACAACCCAAGATAAAAGACTCAAAATAACTCATGAAAATATTGTAAAATTGGATGACTAACTAAACCCTAGTCTTCCTCTTGTTTATGTAGAGGAATTAATTGACTAAGAATAAAAAATTAAAAGATAATTCAAAATTTAAATCTAAAAATTAATCCTATTTAAAATGAAACTCTAATTTTTGATCAGCCACGTTTCGAACCCAAATCGTCTACCCGTGATCCCGCCAAGAATGATTCGCTAAGGTTGCCCCATGCTTCTTTTTGCTTTCCATTTCTCTATCTTGATTCCTCCAATTGAAACATCTCACCAAGATTAACCGCCAAGACCCATTCACCCCAAAACCTTTCAAAGGCCAAGGCGGTGCTGCATCATTCTCCCCGAATTGGACATAATTCGTCCTCGAATTTGTCAACGGATCATGTGGGTGATTCTTGCCAAGCCACATCCATGTGCACCCAGTCCCCATCTTGCCAAGCTCACCCAGTTGTGGTTTGTTGCCCCTGCCTATCTGCTAAGACTCACTCACCAAGCTATCCGCCAAATATGAAGGCGGGGCTGCATTTTCCTCTCCTTAATGATTGTTCTGTTGTCAAGGATACCTACCATGTCCCATCTTTTGTTGGCGTCAAGACAGCTGATCCGCCCTTCAGGTTTACTTGGATGTAACTTCTAGCAAGTAGTGTCCATTCTTGGTGCCTAAAATCCTCAGGCTCCGTAAGGCTTGGTATTAAATTCGCCTTCTTGGTAAGGCATCTTCGGTAACATAGTCCATCCTGCGTTGCTCCTTCCTTGTTGGCGGTAAGTAATACACCAACCCTTCTAAACGAACCTCCTTTGAAAGCCTCCCTACCTTATCGGACTCCTCCTCTTCGTCACAGATAGGCTCATCAAATATGGCTAGAGAAGACAAATCAAGACATGTCAATCAATCAAACATTTGCTTGTCGCCTATTAGTGTAGACGCCAACTTGTCCTGGGCCGCTTTCGCCACTATGATGCCTTCTTCAAACTCTGGAATCAATCTGGAGACCGAATTCCCACCTCTGATCATCAAAATCATTAGTGTTGTCAGTATTGTGCCGATGCTGCCTCGGTCTAGGATTCAGTAGCTTCTCGTCTGGGAACGGATTTTGGAAGCTCTCCTCCGTCTCCTCTTCTTCAGCACCCGATGTTAATGGGCATTAGGGCTGGGTTCCCAGTGCAAGATCAGAATTTTCCCCTAGTTGAATCAAGCAATGCTTAATTCGTCGAAATATCTTCTCAAAATCGTCCAATCTCCTATCAGTCAGCATTTGATGATCTTGATCCTAAACGTCTTCGACGGCGGCGTACCTCTATCGCCCACGGGCCATCTCAAAAACCGTTCTGAGTTCTAATACCAACTAATGTAGCACGTGAATAGAAATCTTGGTATTAATGAGCCTCTAACCCATTGCTCATACCAAACGATGCTGGATTAAGAAAGATCGGCTAAAGCTCGTTGATTCTGCGAATGCCCATGCAATAACCTAAAAGAGGAGCCATGTAATTTTTATTGAACTTTAAAAAAAAAAAAAAACTATAAAGATCAACTCAAACAAAACAATTCATAAAATTATTCAATTCTTCAAAAAGCTTCCAAAAACTATAAACTAATGACCTATTTTTAGACATATAAAACCCTAATCATAATAATAATCTAATTCTAAGAACTAATCCTATTTTAAATCAAACTCTACTCTTCTAATAATAATATAACTCCAAAAGCCTAAATCTAATTACATGATTTAAAAAAACTAAATATTAATAAATAAAACCCTAATTATACCATAATTAAAACTTCTTTTATCGTCTCGATTAGGTTAATCTGATCCCTATTTGCATCATTTTCACTGAGTTGGATAGAATTCGCCCTTGAATTGGACCCGCTAGTCTTGTTGATGGGTGAAGATGACCTCGCGGAATATTAAAGGGTTCCAATATCGGTTGTGGTAAAGGGCTCTAATGTGGGGTCGTATCTTTTGGTGCTCGTGATGAGGGTGATCGGTGGGTAATATTTTTTGTGAAGACAATAGTAGTGGTTGTGTCGGTGTTGGTGGGTAAGATGGAACTTGAAGTATTAGTGGCAGGGAAAGTAGGACTAGGGTCTTAATATCCATAAATTTCTCCTCGTTATTAATGGGTTCATCATTGATGGCCTCATCAAAAATTGATGGAGAAAAAATTCATAAATGCATTCTTCATCCCTTTTTGTTGGAGGGAGAAACAGATTTGATGGATTAGGACTAGCTGGTGGTGGTGAAGATCGTGGTTGGGGGTTGATTTTTGTGGCTGTGAAGGCAATTGGGTTGACTGAGGGGTATAGCAATGGCTCATCAATTTTGATGCTAAAGGTGGCGTACCCTAAAGAGTGGCTTGTGGTAGAGGAGATGACCGAACCTTTCCTCTATCAAGAGTTCTATCCTTCGGAGCCTCTCTTCATTCCTTGTCAACTTTTCATTCCACTTAAGAATTTGCGCCTTCTTCTACCTTCTCAGTGGCATAGCTCGGGAACGTGCCTTTGCTCTGATACCAACTAATGCAGCGCGTGAATGAGAATCTTGAGATTAAGGAGCCTCTAACCCATTGATGATACCAAATGATGCCGGATTAGGAGGGATCGGCTAAAACTCGTTGATTTTGCGAATACCCGAGCAATTACCTAAAAGAGGAGCTATGTAATTTCAATTGAACTATTTCGGAATAAAAACTACAAAGTTTAACTCAAAGAAAACAATTTATAAAATTATTCAATTCATCAAAAAGCTTCCAAAAACGATAAACTAATGACCTATTTATAGACATATAAAACCCTACTCATAATAATAATTTAATTCTAAGAACTAATCCTAATTTAAATCAAACTCTACCACTTCTAATAATAATATAACTCCAAAACCCTAAATTTAATTACATAATTTAATAAAACTAAACACTAATAAATAAACTCTTAATTATACCATAATTAAAACTTCTTTTATCGTCTCAATTAGGTTATTTCATCCCTATCTTGCATCATGTAGATAGCTATGAATAATAGAAAGCCCGTGCTTCAATTTACCGAGCTGTTGTAGGTAAACTCAGGTTGGTACAATTTCTAATCCCAACCTTTGATTTTCTCGGCAACAAGACAATGAAGTAAGTTGCCTGGAGATCTATTCATCACCTTAGTCTGGCCATCTGTCTGAGGGTGATGAATAGTGCTAAATGCAAGAGAGGTGTTCGCCATCTTCTACAACGTCCTCCAGAAGTGGTTCACAAACTGAACATCCCTGTCCGAGACAATGCTTGGTGGTAACCCAGGAAGCTTATACACCTCTTGGAAATACAGTTAAGCCACATATATTATAGCAGTGACCTTCTTGCATCATATGAAGTGCGCTATTTTCAAGAATCGATCCACAATAATGAAGATCAAATCAATTCCCCTTTGTGTTCCCGGTAACCGTAGCACGAAATCCATACTAACATCTAGCCATGGTTGACTCTGAATCTGTAATGGCAGACACAAACCTGTATTGGACATGCTGCTTTTTAATATCTAATAAATGTGAAACCTCTTGACAAACCACTCAATCTTCTTTGGAATTAAAGGAAAAAATAAGCAGCGCTCACCAACTTGACACCTTGTCTCTCTCCATATGTCCTTCATTCTGCCACTCTTAAATGATCTTAAGGTGCAAACTTAAATCTAGAATACACAACTGATTTCCTTAGAAGAGAAATTTGTCTTGTATTAAGTAACCTAGTACTGATCTGGTTTGAGCTTCGCACCAAATCTCTCAAAGGCAAGATCATCCCTGTATGGCTCCGGCAACTTGTCAAACTGAGTATTGAAGCTTGGCTGTCAATCATGATCAATGTATGCCGACTCAAGGTGCCAGCAACCTTATTTAATGCTCTAGAAATGTGCTTGATCACAATGTGAAAGAGCTGGATATAACTTGCCCACTTCACATATTAGTCAAAAACCTTGTCTTGACTATTGATGTATTTCAGTGCCACAATATCCGAGTAAAACAGGAATTCCTTGTTGGCAAGATACGACTTCCAATGTCTCAAAGCTCTCACCACTAGTAGAACTCAATGTCATAAGTTGAATAGCTCAACTTACTTCTATCAAGCTCCTCGCTAAAGTGTGCTACAGGGCACTCCTCTTAACTAAGCAATGCACCAATACCAACCTTGGAGATGTCAGTGTGCAACTCAAATGTCTTTTGGAAATTTGTTAAGGCTAAGATCGGTGCCATGCTCAACCCCCGCTTCACTTTTTCTAAGGAGTCAGATGCCTCCGAAGTCCAACTGAAGCTATTCCCTTTCAAGCTATTCGTAATTGGCACCATGATAGAGCTGAAACCCGGCATAAACCTCCAATAAAAAGAAGCCCAGCCATGGAATCTATGTACCTCACTTGTTGACTTCAGTTGATGCTAATTCCGGATTGCCTCTATCTTCCCTTCATCAGCCACCATTCCATCCTTGGATATAACGAACCCAAGGAAAGTCACCTGGTCCTTTATGAATTCGTACTTCTTCAATGCGGTGAATAAGTCCTGCTTTCTCAAGGTATTTAACACCTCCCGAAGGTGCTCCAAGTGTTCAACCTGGTTTCGGCCATAGATCAAAATATCATGGGGGCATGTCACACAGCCTCTGATATAAATATGACGTATAACACCAAGACTAAATCACAGGGGCATGTCACACAGCCCCCGGTATAAATATGACATGTAGCACCAAGACCAAATCTCGGGGGCATGTCATACGGTCCCAGGCATAAATAAGACATTTAACGCGTAAGCTAAATCTCAAGGGGCTTGTGACACTGCCCCCAGTTTGAATACAACTTATAAACACTAAGCTAAATCTCGGTGGCGTGTCACACACCCCCTGGTATCAATACGACTTGTGATGTGAAAACTATACCTTGGGGGCGTGTCCCACAGCCTTCGGTTTAAATAGGAGTTATAATGGCTAAAAAAATCTGGGGGCCGTGTCATACAACCCTCGGTATAAATAGGACTTATAACGCTTAAACTAAATCACGGGGACTTGCCACTCAGTCCTTGGTAAAAATACAACTTATAATACTTAAACTATGCCTCGGGGGCCTGTCACACAGCTTCCAGATTACATATGAATTGTAACAACTAAACTAAATCTCGGAGGCATGTCGCACAACCCCCAGTATAAATATGACATATAAAGCCTATACTAGATTTCGGGGGCGTGTCACGTAGGCCCTGATATAAATACGAATTATATCACAACAACTAAGTATGAAGTCCGTTTCACATAACCCAAGCATAAATACGACATATAATGCTTAAAATAAATCGCGTGGGCGTGTCACACAGCCCCCGGTATAAATACCATTCATAATGCCTAAACTAAATCTCTAGGGCGTGTCGCACAACACCAGGCATAAATACGACTCGCAATGCGTAAACTAGATCTGGAGGACATGTCCTTCTGCCCTCGGTATGAATACAAGTTATATTGACTTGACAAAATCTCGGGGCCATGCCACTCTACCTCCGATATAAATACAACTTATAACTCTAGATTTAATCCTGGGGGCGTTAAACACTGCCCCAGATATAAATAAGACTTTTAATATATAAACTAAATCTCGGGGATGTGTCACACAACACCGGTATCAATACTACTCATATTGAACAAACAAAATCTTGGGGGCATGTCACACAGCAACAACATCATCGACAATCCCAGTGCCTCAAGGGCTCCTGCATAAGTGGGGTCTAGGGAAGTAGATGTACGCATGTCACATAGCCCCTAGTATAAATATTACTTATAACACGTAAACTGAATCTTGAGGGGCGTGCCACACTTGCTCTAGTATAAATACAACTTATAACGCATAAACTAAATCTGGTGGGCGTGTTACACAGCCCAAGTCATAAATATGACTTATAAAACCGAAGCTAAATCTCGGGGGCATGCCACATAGACACCGGTATAAATATGACCTATATAACCCAAAATAAATCTTGGGGCCGTGTCGCACAGCCTTTGATATAAATACGATGTGTAACGCATAAATAAATCTTAGGGGCATGTCACAAAGCCTTTGGTGTAAATACGACTTATAACGCCCAAACTAAATCTCAGGGGCGAGCAGCACGGCCCTGGGCAAAAATAAGACCTATAATGCCTAAACTACTACGAGGGGGCATGTCACACTACCCATGGTATGAAAATAACTTATAACGGATAAACTAAATCCTGGAGGTGTGTCACATAACCCTCGGTGAAAATACGACTCAGATCGAATAAACTAAATCCGGGGGGCATGTCACAAAGTACCCGGTATAAATACGACTCAGATCGAATAAACTAAATCTCGGGGGCGCGTCACACAGCCCCCGGTATA